>CM070741.1:4593566-5869330 GCA_036346245.1 Bonia amplexicaulis
CTTCACGCCACGGTTTTGATCAAGATACCAATCTAGTATTTGGCCAACTACTAAAATACCCTTGACGAAGCTTCCAAACACCTTCCATTGAGGTCGTCTTAATCTTCACCTCAAAACATCTCCACATGCTTTGATACACAGCTCGTGGTGTCCAATGACTAGTCGTCATATCTTCATATATTCGGACTCCCCTGAACCGTCTCTACCTGCATCGATCTCATCACTTGGCGCACTACATGAACTCGCCTCTATCCTTGTCTTCTTTATAGGTAGTCGGTCTCAACTACGACTTGCGTAACTAGTACTCAACTCAGAACGGCGAATATATCTTCTTAACATCCTAAACTAAACTTTTAACTCCTACTCGACTCAGGACAGCGGGCACCTCTCCTTAGCATCACAGACTCAACTTGTAACACATACACAAGATTACAACGTTGTTAATCGGCTACTAACTACTGTTACCTAAGAACAAAAGGACTCTGTTCATGACTAGATACTAGCTACTATTACTGGGGCCCTGTTTGGCAAGTCAAAAGTCAGTTGGCTTTTGACTTTTGCTACAGTACCTAACTTTCAAACGGAGTATTTTCTCAAGACGGGGTCTACAAGTTAAACGTAGTACACGTTAAAAACTCAATATCTGTACCAGCCAAAATCGTAAGTGGGTATCGATCTCTCCGTAATCTGTACCGTAAACAACCAAAATTTAAAAATTTCAGTTAAAAGCTATAAACCGCAACAAAAAAGAACAGACCCTAGAGCTAATCAGATACATTAGAAACGATATCTCGCAAGCACGACGTGAAGCAGGCATTGAACCCACGACAGCGTCCAACATTGAACCATTGCTTCTGGAGCGCATCTCTCGCTCCGCTGTCCGTGCCCTCCGGCTTCCCGCCGTTCTCGAAGGTCTCCTGCATCTGCAGCGCAAACTTGAGGTTCCACAGCACGTCGCCCATGGACGGCCGGTCCACACCGTGGTTCGCCAGGCACTTCTCCGTCGTCTCCGCGAGCTTCTTTAGGCAGTTCGGCCTGATCTTTCCTTTCAATAATGGGTCAATGATGTTCTGCAGGGTTCCCTTCCTCTGGCAGCTCATGGTGTGGTTGGAGAGGCTGACTTGCGCCCTTTGAAAGCTTGGGTTCAGGATCGGCCACGCGCAGAGCACCTCAAAAGCACGAGTGCACGACACCGAAGGCGTAGACGTCGGACTTCTCCGTGAGCTACTGCCGTCGGAAGTACTCCGGGTCGAGGTAGCTGAGGCCCTGTTCTTTTCAGCTTCTGAAAGCTGTTTTTTGATTTTTCTACAGTAACTAATTTTTAAACGGTGTATTTTTTCAAGATAAAGTTTACTAGTTAATTGTAGTACATACTTTATTGACTTCATTTATATTGGCAAAAATCGCATGTGAGTTTCTGTTACTCTATAATCTCTCGTACAAACAGCCTAAAAACCACAAGGCACAGCCAAAAGTCACAAGCCGTAGCCAAAAAGAACAGGCCCTGAAGCAATCCTTGACCATGGTGCTGACGTGCATTTGTTTCATGGCGCCACAGCTCTGACATCGATTATTGGCTTTTAAACCAGGATCAATATATACCCACGCCGATAAAAACATTAGGAGAAATCAAGCACGAATAAAAGAATTCATGAACATAGAGAACAATATTTATGGTATGGTCGAAACTTTTTTATTATATAGGCTACTACATTTGACTAACATTTGTACTTGGATTTCAAATTAATTATGGCTTCAACTTAAGTAACATATAGAGACAGATCCTACTATGTCTCGCACTCTACTCATGCAAGCAATAACAAGATTATTCTAACAGCTGGGACACTCACGCGCGTCGATTCGTATAGTTCCATCGTCCTGGCATCTTGGCTTTGCACCCGTACCTTGCACTGGTGTGTCCAATGTTTCCCGCCACAGGAAACCGGAAGCGACGCATTTGACTCTGCTACATTAGCAGCAAATCGAAAAGGTGACGCCCGCAAAGTGCCGCCCACTCTCTCACCCGCTCGCGGCTACCCTTCCTCGGCCCTTGCCTCTCCAGATGAGACGACGCGAACATGTGACGAGCACCCAAGCCCGAGCTATAGCTAGCGAAGCAGCAACACTGTTCGCTCGCTTGGTGTGTCTCCACTCCACACCGCGGACGGCGGAGTGCGCGCTGAATAGGCAGGCGCGGAAGGATCCCACGCCACGTGCGCGCTTTAAAGCCGTCGGGCGCAGCAGTGCAGTGCGGTGCTGTGGTGGCGGGGTCTCGTCTCGGCGGGTGGGGTGGGTGCATGTGCGGGTGGCTGTCATGATGGACGCACGGCCGTGATGTTTTGGCGTTGCCATGTTGTATGCATGCGACGCACACCGGAGGTGACAAGCGGCTGGGTGTGGTGCGTTGGCCGCGGTTAGCAGACAAGCGGTGTCGCCTTGCGCCTTACGGCGGCATTTTCGCTGCGACCTGCCTGCGTGTCTCGATTTTGAAAAACACCGGCGCTCTCCCGCTTTCAGCCGACCTCATGCGGTCCTGCCGACGTTTATAGCCATTTATTTTACAATAAATTACATTTTGCATTGAGTAATTATCGTTTATTTTATTTTGCATGAGGATTAATCCATATTTTCACTTTGCATTAGATCAATCTTGTTTGGCTCCAACTGGCTCTACATAATGATAAGTTGATATACACAATTTTGATTGCTCTGTTCCTTCAATTTGATTGCCTTGTTGGGACTGAAATTGGTTGGCTAGTATAAAGTAAAATTTTATTTGATCCACTCTAGTGCAAAATGAAAATGTAGATAGACTAACCCTAATGCAAAGTGAAATAACTCATAAGTTACCTAATAAAGTGCAATTTAGTCTCACTACTACAAAAGGGTCATCACAGACGGTTTAAAACTGTCATCACAGACGATTTTCTGAACCGTCTGAATTTATGGATCAGTGATAATCGGAGGTTATCGCAGTCGGTTTGTGAGCCATCTGTGATAAATACAACACAAACGGTTTGTAACTAGAATAGTCTGTGATACTCTAACATCACAGATGGCTCGAAGTAAAAACCGTCTATGATACTCTAACATCACAAATGGTTCTAACTACCAACCGTTTGTAATAGTCCTTCATATACGTTTATACCACAAAATCGTCTGTGATAGTTCATACTATACCTAAATTTTTCTATTTTTGGCTAACCTCAAGAAATATTAGCTATGCCCTTTGAAAACAAGTAAATACAACAGCAAACACACCAACACATTCCATTAGAATCCATCATTACAACATCACAAGACAATAAATATGTTACATATCTAACACAACAAGAATATGACAAGAACACATCTCCTAATCATACGAACTTAACTCTTAAACATGACAAGAACACACCATTTAATCCTATGAACCCATGAAAAATATTTAAGAAGGAGGTATCCTAACAGTGCGCAAGTTGGATATCCTAGACGCCGACTTGAGCACCGTTTTGATAGCTAGCTGCTTCCGCGGTGCCTTTCAATGAAGGAGAGGCGACGGTAGCGTCACCTTTGTGTCACGACGGTGACACTGCACAAGACGTTCTTACGACACTTACGATAAGAATGTCTTGTGCAGTGGACCGTGGTGTCACAACAGATGCACTACTCCGCTAGCTCACGGCAGTAGTCAGCTAATAATTGTATGTAATATTTTCATACACGGTATATAAAAATATCATATACAATTGTTAGTATAAATTATTTGTGATGTAGCTATTTAGTATAATCTTTTACAGTAACATCCATCGACGTGCGGGACTACTCCCGACCTTGACGTGAAAACCTTGATCTACTAAAGGAGAAAAAGGCGACGGCTAGATGGTGCACAGTTCAACAAGTTGTTCGAGTACTACCACCGTCTTCTCACGTCGAATTTGTCCGTGCAGTCAAGGTAGCCAAAAGACACAAACACAGCTTGTTCCTCGGTCGTTAGCTCGCGTGTCATGTGGGTTCTTTTTTATCCATGCGCCGTACAGCATGCTCCGTCATGGGGGGTCAAAAGTAATCGTCGGAAGCGAAGCCCGTCAACGGCTTCCATCAGCTCAGCTTTTCGCCTTGTGTGGCCGTGTTTCAGCGTTTTCACATCACACCACACGTCTATCAGTGTTGTGCTCAGGCCGGACAAGCTCGGCAACAAAAGATTTCCGTGACCAGACCCAGAGAAACAAGGCCGTGTAGGAATGCTGCCTAGATGGGCTTGAGAAGGCCCAAATCTTTTTGACTTAGCTCTTAGCTACAGTGGTAGGCCGTAGGTTGGGCACGTCTGGTTAGTAGGCTTATTTAGCCCGTTAAAATCTGGCTCGCATGTAAACCGTGCCATTTTTTTTAGGGAGATTGGAGCATTTGCCCCATACATAAACATGGAATTTGATGATTGCTTCATTTGTCCATTGACATGTGGGCCGGACCCATGTCATTGAGACATCACGGCGAAATCATCAAACGAACGAAGGTATGTGAAAGATCAATTACCTCTTTTTACCCCGGCATTCCAAAATTATCAAAAGGCCTCGACGAGCCGTGTCGATCCAAATCGCGATATTCCCCAGGAAACCATGAAGCTTCGGTTGCGGTCCATGGACGCGGGCGGCGGCGGCGGCGAGACCCACCGCGTGCAGCTGCCGGACACGGCCGCGCTCTCCGATGTGAAGGCCTTCCTCTCCGCCAAGCTCTCCGCGGCGCAGCCTGTCCCCGCCGAGTCCGTCCGCCTCTCCTCAACCGCTCCGAGGAGCTCATCTCCCCGACCCTCCGCCAACCTCCCGCTCGGACTCGCATCCGGTGACCTCCTCTACTTCACGCTCTCTCCCTTCCCATCCCACCCGCCGCCTCCCCAGACCATCCCCCGGAGCCCTAATCCGGATGCCCTCTCGATCCCCAAAGTTGGCTGTTCCAAGTCTCCTGTAGAGGCTGGTAGATCCTCGCCGCCGCCGCAAACCCTACACACAGAGCTTGTCTACTCTTCGCTGCCGCGAACCCTACACGTGGAGCGTAGCTTGCCCGCGGCGTCTGATCCGCCGGATGTGATGATGGCGGAGGCCTTCGAGGCGACCAAGGGCTCGTCGAGCTTCGTGATTTGGGTTCTGAAGAGGGAGATGGAGGCGGAGAATGCGGGGGGCGCAGAGGGGACCGTCGTCCATCGCCTCGTTGTGGCCTTGCATGCAGCTCTGCTCGATGCTGGTTTCCTCGCCGCGAACCCGCTGGGTTCTTGCCTCCGGTTGCCCCAGGACCAGTCCTTGGGTGCTTCGGCCACACTGACCATGAAGTATACCCTACCGGAGATTGCTGCAATGTTACCCGAGGCTGAGGGGAAGGTGGCGATACTGAACTATTCCTTGATGGCGAATTACGTGATGGTATATGGGTGCGTGCCTGGGGCACAATCAGAGGTGCGCCGGTTGTGCTTGGAGTTGCCAAAGCTTGCGCCTTTGCTGTATCTGGATAGCGATGAAATGGGTTTAGTTGAGGAGAGAGAGATTATTGAGCTGTGGAGGATGCTGAAGGATGAGCTGTGCCTGCCTCTGATAGTATCCTTGTGCCAACTGAATGGTTTGCGCTTGCCACCGTGCTTGATGGCACTGCCAGGTGATCTGAAGGCTAAGGTCTTGGAGTTTGTTCCTGGGGTGGATCTTGCAAGGGTTGAGTGCACATGCAAGGAATTGAGGGATCTTGCAGCAGATGATAACCTTTGGAAGAGAAAGTGTGAACTGGAGCTCGAAGCTCGTGGTGAGGGTTCTAGAGGGAGCAGAAACTGGAAGCAAACGTTTGGGGTAGCTTGGGCTGTGAAGGTGTCTGTCAGTAAGAAACGGCTGAAGAATCCCAGTCCAAGGTTTTGGAACTATGGCTGGGGCAACCGGCAACAATCCACATAGCCCACTTGGGTTCCCTGTGATTGGTGGGGATTCGGACCGTCTTCCATTTGTTGTGAATCACAGTTTTCTTGGGCATTTTGGAAATCTGTGAAGGAACATCTTGCCCAGCTGTAATCTTGACGGTCACCGTAATAGCTTCCTTGGTTGAAATCATTTCATTTTTGCTAGTATCTTGAGTATTTCATAAGCAGAGGTACATAGACCATCTTGTACATATTTATAAGTTGCACACTTATGCATGTGCGCAATGCTTTTATCCTCAAACTTTTTTTGTATCTTCGATCCTTTGTGCTGTGGTGGTATCAATGTATTCCATGCTCAATTACTAAAGTACTTTTGCTTTATTCTCAGATGAGTGATTTAGCAAAAGTCATTTGTTGAATGTGTATATATGTAAAGTTAAGATAACAGCTTTAGACTTAGGGTACTACAGCACATTTGTGTTAAATGCGTTATCATAAACTCCGAGAGCTTAATTTTACTTATGCATATTCTCCATATATGTTTTGATTTCAATATTGAGATTGCAAGTGCCTCGTGTTACTATGTGGCATAAAATGGCATCCTCTAGAATTTAGGGAAATACTTGAAGTTCACTGTTTTTTTAGTAGCAACAATGAAATATAAACTGATATCAAGTTGGTGTGAAATACTTGCAAGTTGGAAAACTTACTGGTGGCTTTTGAGTAGCAACAATGAGATATTTACTGATGTCAAGCTGTCAAGCTTTTTAATCCTGTTATTTTTGTACTATAAGAAGACAAGAATAAAACATCACACAATCTTGAATTGTTGCTGGGATTTTTGTACCACAAGATGGCTTATGCATAATTTTGTAATGTTTATGTGTGAGGCAATGGTGTTTGTCTGAAAGTACTCGGAACTACTACATCTGATCATGCAAAACTGCAACCTTAAACAGAATGGCATATTAATAGGTTTCCTTTTGGACGATCAAGTAGACTGCTAGCTTCAAAATGAACAGATAAACCCTAGCATGAATAGATAAAACCTAGAACGCTGGCCATAGAGTCTTGCAGGTCACGTAAAGGTCGGGATTGAGCTTTGTTCTTCATTTCATACCACTTAAGTGTACCCCATATCATGGTTTTCCAAGATTGTTCATGGTATAAATCTGAAACTATGAAATTGCTACTCGCTATACATATTATCTGTGTTAACATGACCAATTAGTTGTTTGTATCGCTGAAACTGTACTGCCTTGTTTTCAAGTGTACTGTGGTTACCATAGATCATATCCTTGTCTCTGTTCTTTAAGAATATGTGATCTGTTATTGCGTGTATGAAACCTATTAATGTAATATTTTGGTCTGTAATGCCCTTCTGCGTGATTCTATCACCTGAATGATTTTAGAAAGTTAGAGCTTAATAGTATTGGGTTGAGTTTGCTATCATACACCATTTCTTTCAATTACTTCAGGTAAAATTGAAGAGATTTTGTGTTGATTTGAGGAAATTGCAGGTTGTGGGATCTAACACAATTATCTCTATCTATAACAAAGTGAAAGTCTCCACTTTGAAGTTGCAGATTTATTCTTGATATACCCACAATTCCCAGCATAATGTTTACTTAGCTGAACTTTGAGGTGTTTCCGAAACCTGACTAACAGTGCAAAACTGGATGGTTTCTTTGTGCAACCCAATCATATCAAACTTGATACTGTGTGCCCATCATTATTTGCGCAAACTTGTAAGCAATTTGTGGTTGACGTTTTCGTACTATGTTTTTTGTTTCTTGTGGCTTATGATGGGTCAACTGTGTTAAGGGTATTAGAGATAGAATATGAATTGTATTATTCATTTCCTATATATCTTGTTTTTCTTATCTGCATATGTCATATTTCTCTGTAATATCTCCTTGTACTCTCTATATATATTACCCATTGGGCATTTTCAATATATATACAATATTCATAACATGGTATCAGAGCTTAGGTTAAAACCCTAACATCGATCTACTTCTGCTCCAGTCGTTGCTGGGCACCGCCGGCCGTCGCCGCCGCCCCGGGAGGAATGTACTCCACTCCCGGGGTTAGCCACCTTCTTCCGCCTCTCGCCGGCGCGCTCACGCACGCGTCTCCGACCGTCTCCTCCAGCCAAATCCGGGCGGATCCGCGTCCGTGTCGACGCCCCGCATCCACCTCGGGCGGCCACCTTCCGGCCGCCAGCCATCTTGCACACGGTCGTCGTGACCTCTCGGTGGGATCGCGCCACCTAGCCGGATCTCCTGCCGCCTCCGCCTCCGCCGTCGGATCCGAAAACCTCGCAACGAATCCTCTTCGTTGCCAACTCGCCGCCGCCGTAGCCCGTGGCCCGCCTCGGGCCATTCGCACCACCTCTCTGGATGCGGCGCGCGGATTCCATCCGCCACGTCTCGTCGCCGCCATCCTCTTCTTGGATCACCGCCGCCACGCCACTGTCCCGCCACGCCGCCGCTTCTCTTGGGCGGCTCAGTGGATCTGTCAGCCGTCGGCCTAGATGAGACCGGATCCGCACCGGATCTGGCCTCCTCGACGATGGCTTGTCCAGTTGGAGGGGAGGCGCCTCCTCAGCCATCGGATCCCGCCGCCGTGGGATCCGACGCTCTCCCCACCGGGTCGCCTCTCCCCGCTCCGCCGTTGTTGGCACGCTCTTGGCGATCCTCGTCCCCTTCGTCGTCGGCCGGACGCCACTTCATGCCGCCGCTCAGGCTCCCGCATGGAGCCTCGGTTCGGACGCCCGGGCGACCCACGAGTGGAGAGAAGGAAGCTAAGAGGGAAAGGGTGATCGAGTACGATAATGGCGAGGAGAGAGAGTCTTTGTTGTGGTGTTACTCTTGTCGGTCCGTAGCTTTCGAGTTTTGTTTTGAGTCTTTTGCGTCCATCCAAGTCCATAGTTTCTAATTTTTAATTCGTTCAAGCCGCGAGCCCATAAATTTATTGTCATCATAGAAGTGTAAAATTTTCTTTTGCATGGCGGCCGCATATTCTACTCTCTAGCGGTGCGTGATCGTAGAAGTCGTTATGATGCCGCCTTCTCTAGCCGCCCCAGAGCTTCTAAGGCCGCCTTCTCGCACCTTGTGCCTTTGTGTCATGTAGCCTTAGGCTTCGATCTGCCCGTCATACTTCTATCTATTTCTCTTTGACTTAATTTGACGGTTTATTCAAAAGTCGCATAGCTCGTTAGCTCGCGTGTCATGTGGGTTCTTTTTATCCATGCGCCGTACAGCATGCTCCGTCATGGGGGTCAAAAGTAATCGTCGGAAGCGAAGCCCGTCAACGGCTTCCATCAGCTCAGCTTTTCGCCTTGTGTGGCCGTGTTTCAGCGTTTTCACATCACACCACACGTCTATCAGTGTTGTGCTCAGGCCGGACAAGCTCGGCAACAAAAGATTTCCGTGACCAGACCCAGAGAAACAAGGCCGTGTAGGAATGCTGCCTAGATGGGCTTGAGAAGGCCCAAATCTTTTGACTTAGCTCTTAGCTACAGTGGTAGGCCGTAGGTTGGGCACGTCTGGTTAGTAGGCTTATTTAGCCCGTTAAAATCTGGCTCGCATGTAAACCGTGCCATTTTTTAGGAGATTGGAGATTCGCCCATACATAACATGGAATTTGATGATTTGCGTTTGTCTCATTGACATGCGGGCGGACCCACATGTCATTGAGACATCACAAGAAATCATCAAACGAACGAAAGGTATGGCAAAAGATCAATTACCTCTTTTTTTTACCCCGGCATTCCAAAATTATCAAAAGGCCTCGACGAGCCGTGTCGATCCAAATCGCGATATTCCCCAGGAAACCATGAAGCTTCGGTTGCGGTCCATGGACGCGGGCGGCGGCGGCGGCGAGACCCACCGCGTGCAGCTGCCGGACACGGCCGCGCTCTCCGATGTGAAGGCCTTCCTCTCCGCCAAGCTCTCCGCGGCGCAGCCCGTCCCCGCCGAGTCCGTCCGCCTCTCCCTCAACCGCTCCGAGGAGCTCATCTCCCCCGACCCCTCCGCCAACCTCCCCGCTCTCGGACTCGCATCCGGTGACCTCCTCTACTTCACGCTCTCTCCCTTCCCATCCCACCCGCCGCCTCCCCAGACCATCCCCCGGAGCCCTAATCCGGATGCCCTCTCGATCCCCAAAGTTGGCTGTTCCAAGTCTCCTGTAGAGGCTGGTAGATCCTCGCCGCCGCCGCAAACCCTACACACAGAGCTTGTCTACTCTTCGCTGCCGCGAACCCTACACGTGGAGCGTAGCTTGCCCGCGGCGTCTGATCCGCCGGATGTGATGATGGCGGAGGCCTTCGAGGCGACCAAGGGCTCGTCGAGCTTCGTGATTTGGGTTCTGAAGAGGGAGATGGAGGCGGAGAATGCGGGGGGCGCAGAGGGGACCGTCGTCCATCGCCTCGTTGTGGCCTTGCATGCAGCTCTGCTCGATGCTGGTTTCTCGCCGCGAACCCGCTGGGTTCTTGCCTCCGGTTGCCCCAGGACCAGTCCTGGGTGCTTCGGCCACACTGACCATGAAGTATACCCTACCGGAGATTGCTGCAATGTTACCCGAGGCTGAGGGAAGGTGGCGATACTGAACTATTCCTTGATGGCGAATTACGTGATGGTATATGGGTGCGTGCCTGGGGCACAATCAGAGGTGCGCCGGTTGTGCTTGGAGTTGCCAAAGCTTGCGCCTTTGCTGTATCTGGATAGCGATGAAATGGGTTTAGTTGAGGAGAGAGAGATTATTGAGCTGTGGAGGATGCTGAAGGATGAGCTGTGCCTGCCTCTGATAGTATCCTTGTGCCAACTGAATGGTTTGCGCTTGCCACCGTGCTTGATGGCACTGCCAGGTGATCTGAAGGCTAAGGTCTTGGAGTTTGTTCCTGGGGTGGATCTTGCAAGGGTTGAGTGCACATGCAAGGAATTGAGGATCTTGCAGCAGATGATAACCTTTGGAAGAGAAAGTGTGAACTGGAGCTCAAGCTCGTGGTGAGGGTTCTAGAGGAGCAGAAACTGGAAGCAAACGTTTGGGGTAGCTTGGGCTGTGAAGGTGTCTGTCAGTAAGAAACGGCTGAAGAATCCCAGTCCAAGGTTTTGGAACTATGGCTGGGGCAACCGGCAACAATCCACATAGCCCACTTGGGTTCCCTGTGATTGGTGGGGATTCGGACCGTCTTCCATTTGTTGTGAATCACAGTTTTCTTGGGCATTTTGGAAATCTGTGAAGGAACATCTTGCCCAGCTGTAATCTTGACGGTCACCGTAATAGCTTCCTTGGTTGAAATCATTTCATTTTTGCTAGTATCTTGAGTATTTCATAAGCAGAGGTACATAGACCATCTTGTACATATTTATAAGTTGCACACTTATGCATGTGCGCAATGCTTTTATCCTCAAACTTTTTTTGTATCTTCGATCCTTTGTGCTGTGGTGGTATCAATGTATTCCATGCTCAATTACTAAAGTACTTTTGCTTTATTCTCAGATGAGTGATTTAGCAAAAGTCATTTGTTGAATGTGTATATATGTAAAGTTAAGATAACAGCTTTAGACTTAGGGTACTACAGCACATTTGTGTTAAATGCGTTATCATAAACTCCGAGAGCTTAATTTTACTTATGCATATTCTCCATATATGTTTTGATTTCAATATTGAGATTGCAAGTGCCTCGTGTTACTATGTGGCATAAAATGGCATCCTCTAGAATTTAGGGAAATACTTGAAGTTCACTGTTTTTTTAGTAGCAACAATGAAATATAAACTGATATCAAGTTGGTGTGAAATACTTGCAAGTTGGAAAACTTACTGGTGGCTTTTTGAGTAGCAACAATGAGATATTTACTGATGTCAAGCTGTCAAGCTTTTTTTAATCCTGTTATTTTTTGTACTATAAGAAGACAAGAATAAAACATCACACAATCTTGAATTGTTGCTGGGATTTTTGTACCACAAGATGGCTTATGCATAATTTTGTAATGTTTATGTGTGAGGCAATGGTGTTTGTCTGAAAGTACTCGGAACTACTACATCTGATCATGCAAAACTGCAACCTTAAACAGAATGGCATATTAATAGGTTTCCTTTTGGACGATCAAGTAGACTGCTAGCTTCAAAATGAACAGATAAACCCTAGCATGAATAGATAAAACCTAGAACGCTGGCCATAGAGTCTTGCAGGTCACGTAAAGGTCGGGATTGAGCTTTGTTCTTCATTTCATACCACTTAAGTGTACCCCATATCATGGTTTTCCAAGATTGTTCATGGTATAAATCTGGAAACTATGAAATTGCTACTCGCTATACATATTATCTGTGTTAACATGACCAATTAGTTGTTTGTATCGCTGAAACTGTACTGCCTTGTTTTCAAGTGTACTGTGGTTACCATAGATCATATCCTTGTCTCTGTTCTTTAAGAATATGTGATCTGTTATTGCGTGTATGAAACCTATTAATGTAATATTTTGGTCTGTAATGCCCTTCTGCGTGATTCTATCACCTGAATGATTTTAGAAAGTTAGAGCTTAATAGTATTGGGTTGAGTTTGCTATCATACACCATTTCTTTCAATTACTTCAGGTAAAATTGAAGAGATTTTGTGTTGATTTGAGGAAATTGCAGGTTGTGGGATCTAACACAATTATCTCTATCTATAACAAAGTGAAAGTCTCCACTTTGAAGTTGCAGATTTATTCTTGATATACCCACAATTCCCAGCATAATGTTTACTTAGCTGAACTTTGAGGTGTTTCCGAAACCTGACTAACAGTGCAAAACTGGATGGTTTCTTTGTGCAACCCAATCATATCAAACTTGATACTGTGTGCCCATCATTATTTGCGCAAACTTGTAAGCAATTTGTGGTTGACGTTTTCGTACTATGTTTTTTGTTTCTTGTGGCTTATGATGGGTCAACTGTGTTAAGGGTATTAGAGATAGAATATGAATTGTATTATTCATTTCCTTATATATCTTGTTTTTCTTATCTGCATATGTCATATTTCTCTGTAATATCTCCTTGTACTCTCTATATATATTACCCATTGGGCATTTTCAATATATATACAATATTCATAACATGGTATCAGAGCTTAGGTTAAAACCCTAACATCGATCTACTGCCCGATCGTTCTTTGGCACCGGCCGTCGCCGCCGCCCCGGGAGGAATGTACTCCACTCCCGGGGTTAGCCACCTTCTTCCGCCTCTCGCCGGCGCGCTCACGCACGCGTCTCCGACCGTCTCCTCCACCCAACCGGGCGGATCGCGTCCGTGTCGACGCCCGATCCACCTCGCGGCCACCTTCCTACCGCCAGCCATCTTGCACACGGTCGTCGTGACCTCTCGGTGGGATCGCGCCACCTAGCTGGATCTCCGGCTGCCTCCGCTCTCCGCCGTCGGATCCGAAAACCTCGCAACGAATCCCTCTTCGTTGCCAACTCCGCCGCCAGGCCGTAGCCCCAGCGTCGCCTCTGGGCCATTCGCACCGACCCTCTCTGGATCTGGGCGCTGCGGATTCCATCCGGGCCACGTCTCCGTCGCCGCCATCCTCTTCTTGGATCACCGCCGCCACGCCAGCCTGTCCCGGGCCACGCCGCCGCCGCTTCTCTTGGCCGCCCAGCTGGATCTGGCTGCCGTCGGCCTAGATGAGACCGGATCCGCACCGGATCCGCCTCCTCGACGATGGCTTGTCCAGATTGGAGGGAGGCGCCTCACCATCGGATCCCGCCGTGGGATCCGACGCCTCTCCACCGGTCGCCTCTCCCGCCCGCCGTTGTTGGCACGCCGGCGATCCTCGCCCCTTCGCGTCGTCGGCCGGACGCCACTTCATGCCGCCGCCTGGAGGCTCCCCCGCATGGAGCCTCGGTTGCCGGAGCACGCCCGGGCGACCCACGCGAGTGGAGAGAAGGAAGCTAAGAGGGGAAAGGGTGATCGGAGTACGATAATGGCGAGGGAGAGAGGAGTCTTTTGTTGTGGTGTTGCTACTGTCAGTCCGTAGCTTTCGAGTTTTTGTTTTGAGTCTTCTGTTGCGTCCATCCAAGTCCATAGTTTCTAATTTTTAATTCGTTCAAGCCGCGCGAGCCCATAAATTTATTGTCAGTCATAGAAGTGTAAGAATTTTCTTTTGCATGGCAGCAGCCGCCATTCTACTCTCTGAGCCGCGTGCAGATCGTAGAAGTCGTTATGATGCCGCCCCTTCTCTAGCCGCCGCCCCGAGCTTCTAAGGCCGCCGCGCGTCTTCTGCACCTTGTGCACTGTGCCGCCGCCGCCTTAGGCTTCGATCTGCGCCGTCATACTTCTATCTATTTCTCTTTGACTTAATTTGACAGTTTATTCAAAAGCTGCACGCAACGACGACATTATGAAGACTCGAACTTCGGATTTTTCTTGTTTTAGTTTTAACCCTTTTTCAAATACAATGCTATTGTATACGTCTTGTATTTGAGGGGGTGTTAAGGGTATTAGAGATAGAATAGGAATTGTATTATTCCTTTCCTTATATGTCTTGCTTTTTTTATCTGCATATGGTATATTCTCTTGTAATATTTCCTTGTACTTCTTATATATATTATCCATTAGGCCTCTTTAATATATACATAATATTCATATTAGACTGAACCTTGAGCTCCTGCTCCTCCATTTAGGTCTGGACTCTGGAGTTGGGGACGGAAGATTGATCAATTTTCTTAAAGTTTGCTTTACATTGACCGCAGGTAGAAAGATCACTTTTTTCGTGTAGGCGTGCATCCTCTCCGCTTTGCCTACACATGTTCTATTGACTATTGGCCTGGTTTATCTTTGATGTTACATTTTTAAACAATGAAATATCTGTCATGAGATTTAGCTTTTTGATCACTTATCTTTGGACGGGGGCTGTGAGCCACCGTTACTACTACTCAATTGGCAACTGTACGGAGCCATACCGGAGCCCGAGAAAGGCCTCAGCTTTCGCGCGGGGGGCCCCTCTTTGCTTGTGGTTTGGTGCACTGAAAAGATTGTGGGGGAGAGCATGGGGAGAAAGAGTTTACAAATCCAGATGGGTAGGTAGTGCAGTGTTTTACTGCCAGGAGATCTCAATACTATGATGGTTGATCTTAATTCTGATTTTGTAGATCCCTTGTTGGTTGGGAGTAGCAGTTACAGTGTGTGCCTAAAAAACTGCACTAGCTGTGGCTGCTTTACAAAAGTACCTGTGTTAGTTTCCAGTGCTAAATCATTGTTTATATGCATCATTTGTTTTTCTACTACCCTTTTCTGCTACCGTTTTTCAAGTATATTATGGTGTGTGCATGAAAATTGTATCAGCTTAGGGCTGCTTTGTGAAGTATTCGTTCTTTGCTTGCTTGCTAAATCTTATTTACTCTGTCCTCGTTTATCGTATCTTTTGAGTCAACTACAAATCCTTTGCTGAGCAACGTCTAACTCGACTTCAAACCTGATTAGTTGTCTTGTTCTTTCCCCTGCCTGCATGTGTTTTGCGTCTTCAGGTTGCATCAATAATATTGAAACCAAAGAAAGACTATTTCAGAAGACCGCATCTCTGTCCAATTCAGTTCCACGTATTCACTTCGGTTATCTTGGGAACAAGCGTACTACGAAAGCTGGACGGTACTGCGCAAGCGACAACGAGCCTCTACAGGATTCCCAAGAATCCAATTCGCTGCCAAGACACGTCTGCTCCTGGCAGGATGCCCCTGCTGCAGGTCTTCACTTTGACTGTATTATTCCACATCCAGCTCCCTACCAGCTTCCCCAATCTGCTGCTGCTCGTCTCAAACAGCAGCAGCGAAAGGTAGTGGTAATGGAGGCCAGATTCCAAGTGAAACAGGACAGGACACTGATGAACTGCTACATGGACACTTGGACAGCACCCTTTCAGCTTTGTTTGTGCTCTTATCTACAAGTGGTATTCGGCATTTTGGACCTGTTGTTTACTGCTTTAAAAACGGCTTTTGGTTTTTGTTACAGTATCTAACTTTTAAATGGAGTATTTTTTCAAGATAGGATCTACAAGTTAATTATAGTACACGTTAAAAGCCTAACATCTGTATCAACCAAAATCGCAAGCGAGTATCTTTTTCTCCGTAATCTCTGTTGCAAACAGTCAAAATTCAAATTTTTAGTCATAAGCCATAAGTCGCAACTAAAAAGAACATGCCCTTTATCATTGGCTTTGTTCTTTTTTTTTCTTTTAGCTTCAATTTTTTTGGAAACTAAAATTAGCTTCGGTTTTTCCGGAAACTAAAATAAACAGTGCTGTTTTTTAAAACCATTTTTTCAAATGGTTGTCTAAGCTAAAATCGTGTGTATTATCTATGTCGGTAGCTCCGCTATCATCACTGTCTTTAAAAATATAGAAAATTCATCAGCCATGACTCAAAACAACAAAGCCAATATGGTACAACGCAACAGGTAGTGCTTGTCAGGGAAGCCCCAACAGATAGGATAATCTTATGGCGATGCAAGCATGCAATTTGTCTGCTACAGAAAGGAAGTACTTCTGTTATTGCTTATACTGAGGTGTAATAAAATAAGACACTGAGAAGCTGGTGCAAGCAGCAGTGATGGCGTTCTATCTTTTATTTCCCCTCCTAGACACATGTCCGCATGCTGCCACTACATGGTGAACACTATTCATTCTACCATAGACTGGTGGGTAACTACGCCAGCACTTCTGATCAAAAGAGGAGCAGCAGGAAAAGCAGCAGCTCTCACCTCCTTGCTGGTAACACCAACTCTTCCCCTTCCATTGCAACTCTATATATGTTACTATGCCATGCTTCAGTGGTGAGCATTTAGGGTCTTTGGTAGAATATTTTCTTTGAAGATAGTGCATTGCTTTCCTCCTTTCATGAGTACTCACGGTCTTTATTCAACAGTACACGAGCATTTGTTTTTTTTAGAAATTACAGTACAAGAGCATTATTAGCCTATTAAGTGGCATCAGCTTTTCACTGAGTGATTTCTGTGCTGCATCCAAGTGTTTTTGACTCGTCACATCTCTCTCAATCTTAACATTAAATAAAGGGGAGAAGTTTCAACGTTTCCGGACCCTCATGCTTGCATCTTGTCTGAATTTAGCTTCTGAATTTCTCGGTGATTCTCAAATCGTCATGCTAGAGGGTCTGCGCTAGTGACAACCGAGTCCGAAGTGTCGACAGCTTGTGTAAATCCTGCATTTCTACTCCTGTTTGCTGTAGTATCATTTGTAGTTCCAGTATCAATTTTGGATGTTAGGAGTGACAGTACTCACTGTTGAGTCCTGAGGAATCACTCACCTTTGCCACTAGTAACACCATCTAACTTTTTGGCTTTTCTCGATCACAGACACTAAATTGCTTCCATGGTTCCTCTGATATGATTTATCGAAGCTTGCACTTTCTTAGCTGCTGCTCTCTTTCCTGTTCTGTGGATCTGATTCTACAGTTCTGATATTTCCATTCAGTGTGGCAGTGTGCAACAACTAGCTAACTTTTTGGCATTGTTACCTATACACTTGCACCCACCCCAGCAAACACATATTCTGAGTCCTTATGCTGGAGACATAGGTTCCATAATGGACGAATACAAATATGAGGAAATAAAAGAGAACCGGAGGGTCCAATCTGTGCAAACCATTATTTAGTAGCCACAGGAACTTGAATCAGCATGGGCATCAGAGTGATGCCACTTAATGCTGAAGTAGTTTCGCCTCTTACACGAGAATTGGTTTGTCTCACAAAGTATCATAACCCTCCAAGAGGAGTTCTTATATAATCTTATAAAAAATTGCATAGGTCCATGAACTGAAGACTTATAAACTAGGATTCTAAGAAATTTTAAAGAAGTGGGACATATGTCCAATTTTGAGAGGGTTTTAAGTTTAAACGACATAGATGGGTCTGGTTCATTCATTAATCATTAACCTTATTCTGGACTGGCTCATACAGTGGATGGCAGTAGCATCTGATCCTTGGGTTGGTCTTGATTCTGCAGTACCAACTGTAATTGATCTTAATTCAGAAGTCTTTATTCTTATCTCTGGATGTGATCCAGCTGGTGCATCGTTGTTAGCAGTACCGACAATTCTATTCCGGGACTGTGGTTTCCCCCTTTGCCCTTGTGTTTGTCTATTGCATTAGGCTCACTTAACTTTTCACTTTGCGCAATCTTTATGTAAGGCTGCAAGGGTTAGTTGTTCCTTGTTGAGCCTTGCAAGAAATTGACTGCCCAGCTCCCGATCTATCCCACCCTTTAAGTAAAGCTCTTTCACTTGGCAAAGCCAGCAATTTAGAAGATCACACATTCCTAAATGATTGCAACATCACACTGAGATCAAGTATCAAGCACAAGGTTGGTGGCTTTGTTTCCTCAGTGTATATGTTCATGGGAGGATATGTCTAGTACACTAGCTAGCTAGCTACCTTCACTTTTCGACATGATGGAGATCATGTGATTAAACATTGTTTCTTGGCAGATGTATTCCACTCCCTGTACTGCTCCTGGAAACAACGAAGAGCAGTGCTTCGCGGTTGGAGCTAACGCTCTTGCTTCACTAGACCATGCCATGGATTTCGATGAGCACATCCTTTTTCCTATGCACAATGTAGGCATGCAAGATGGGGTTCAGTTTTACAATCCTACCGGTGGTATGTTTCTCCTCAGTTGGATTTTCAAGAATAATGGCATTCTGTTGATCCGTAAAGCTTCTGAATATTAACATTTCCATGTTCCCAACTATCCCCAGATACTCAGATAAGTAGAAATATGAGCGTTGAGAAGTGTTTAAAGGGCAGCAAAAGGAAGGGCTCAGGCGAGGCCAGTTCATCAATGCATTTTCAAGTAAGAATGTTCCCTTTGCTTAGTTTTCCTCGTTTGGACTACTTCTCATCGTCAATGTGTTACTGCAGGAGGAAACTGGTGCGATGTCTCAAAGAGAAGTCAGCATGGAGCGTGCTAACGAGAAGGCAGGTGATGCTGATACCAATCGAGAGAACTACGTGCATGTCCGGGCAAAGCGCGGCCAAGCGACCAACAGCCACAGCCTTGCAGAAAGAGTGATTAACCTCTCGAGCAACATAAATAAAAATCCTGCAATTTGTAACTTCCTTGCTCATCGTACATTGTCCACCCGAAATGCAGTTTCGAAGGGAAAAGATCAATGAAAGGATGAAGCTTCTCCAAGACCTTGTCCCGGGTTGCAATAAGGTATCAATGCCAGCAACTAGAAATTTACTCATAGTAATGTGGTGCTGGTGTACTCTTAACCGATATGAACGCTTATGACAAGCAGATAACAGGCAAGGCCGTGATGCTTGATGAGATTATAAACTACGTGCAATCTCTGCAGCGGCAGGTTGAGGTAAGTGTACTAGTTAGTTCTGCAAGTATCTCAAAGACTTCTCTAGGCCAATGACTGAAGCTTCAAGTACCTATTTCCGTTGGATTTTGCAGTTTCTCTCGATGAAGCTCTCAGCAGTCAGTCCCGAGCTGAACTGTGATCTCGACCTACAAGACGTAAGATAGCAGAGCCAAACTCTGAAGGACAAAGGACTCGACTATCTTTACTCTTTACTGTTACAATTGCTCCTAGATTCATCTTTCACTCTTGTTTGCTGTGCAGATCCTTTGCTCACAAGATGCTCTTGCTGCATTTCCGGGATACAGCCCGCGATTGAGCAACGTTCATCCTAATCTGTACAGGCCGTCTCAGCAAGGCCTCTCGCGCCCAGAATTATATGGGAGCGTCCCAAATCAAGCAAATGTTCATATGGCAAGAACGGCTCAGTTATCTGCATTCCCTCAGGTTTGCATTGGACGCTCTTGAACAGACATTCACAAAATAACTTAAGAACAGCTCATATCCTTTAGAACAACTAAGAGAGATCAATGTATTTTTTTTCCCAACAGAGAGGTATCGTTTGGGACGAGGAACTTCGCAGCATTGCTCCGGCCGCTTTCGCTTCGGACGCCGGCACCAGTAGCTTAGAGAATTCCGGTTGGTTTCCAGCTTCTCTCCATTGCTATCCTGCTCGGCAGGGGCGGATCCAGCACATGAGTATTGGGGTCACGGGACCCCAATGACATTTTTTAAATTCTACAGAAAATTACTATTCATCAATAGAGATGACCCTAATGGTCTTCTCGCCTGGATCCGCCCTGCTCGGCTGTTTGCAGATTGGTATTTTTTGCATTTCTACTGCAGTTGTGTTGAACAGAGAAAACTCCATTTTTTATGTTGCAGACTCAATGAGAGTGGAATAGTTATGTCAGCAGCTGATGGTGGACAATATACAGTTGCACACCTGAAAGTC
The DNA here is from genome assembly GCA_036346245.1 of Bonia amplexicaulis. NCBI lineage: Eukaryota > Viridiplantae > Streptophyta > Magnoliopsida > Poales > Poaceae > Bonia > Bonia amplexicaulis. Next base: position 4,613,755 of record CM070741.1, read on the forward strand.
TTGAAGTGTTCGTCAGTTTTGACACTTTGACTGCTACTAGGGTTTACAAACTCTTGCAACGGTTGCATATGTTCCTTGGGCTCAGCGAGTGAACTGTTGTTGAGGAGAATTCTTAAGTGTGTTTATGTACAGTTGACTAATCAAAAGGGATGAAAAGTTTGCGGTCTGGTGTAATGTACTATTTCTGCCTGCAATCAGTGGTACAACTGGGTTTCATGACTCGTGGTTCGATCTACGTATGTTTGTGTGTATTGTTAGTCACAACTTTTGAAAACTCAACTTCTGAAAACTTAACTGCATATATTTTAAAACAGAATTTTTTGAACGAGAAGTATTAAACAATTTTTCGAGACTAATATTCGTCACCGGTAACATCTTATCTCTAAACATATTATCCTCCATATAAACGATCTTGAAGTCTTATTCTTATTGTAGTAGTACTATAAATGATCGTGATCATAGGTACTATCTTAGGGCCTGTTTGGCGCGGCTGCAGTTTATGGTTTTTAGTTGAAATTTTTGAATTTTAGCTGTTTATGATAGAGATTATGGAGAGGGAGATACTAGCTTGCGATTTTGATTGATACAGATGTTGAGCTTTTAAAATGTACTATAATTAACTTGTAGACCCCATCTTAAGAAAATAGGAGATTTGACTATTTGCCACCTTTAAGATGTGCACTTAAGATGTCAGTGAGACATGGAGTGGTAAATCCTGAAGTGCACATCTTAAGAGTGGTAAATGCTTAAATATTCCTAAGAAAATACCCTGTTTGAAAGTTAGGTACTGTAGTAAAAACCAAAAATCGCTAGTTTCGATCGAAAAGAACAGGCCTTAATCAAGCAGCACCATAGAAAATAGTGATCTTGATCTCACTCAAGCCTTATTATATTTGGAATCACAACTTTCAAGGTACATTCTTACCATGATCTATTGTCTCGATGTGCAATTTGATTTCAAACATATCCGGTAAAAATGAAGCGATTTGCCAACCAATCGATAATTCAACCTGTATAGTATTCTCTCTGTCCACAAATGTAGGTCAACCTAAATTCTATGTGTTAAACTTTTCAAACTTTGATCATTAATATATGTTAAAATATATAGATTGACTACATGAAAATAATACCATTAATAGACTTGTCTTGCAAAATATTTCCATAATATATATTTTTTATATTATTTTTGCTAGTATATTACAATAATAAGTTATAGTCAAAGCCTTGCATTGAAAATCATAAAAAAAATCAAAAGTGACTTACATTTGTGGACGGAGGGGATATAGCTTATTATTAAAAAAAGTTTTGTTTTGCCACTACCCATTTGGCTTCGTAGAATTGAATTTCATTCATTCAATTGGATTCCAAATCATATTACAGTGGAATTCAAATTTGATTGGGACCAATTTAAATTCACAATTTTCTATTTGGGTATCATTTGGAATTGGATATTTCTTTTTGAAATTTTCTTAACAAAAGAACATCATAATTCACAACTACCGCATTCCAACCGCACCCTTGAAAGAGTCCCCCCTGCCTCCTGGTAGTCCAGTACCCCCACCACTCTCTCTTTCTATTTCTCTCTCCAAAGAGGTCTCTAGTCCATGCACCAGATGCAGACCAAACAAACAGTGATGGACTTGGGGGTACGGTGAACTCACATACATGAAGCAAACACTATCTACCCACAAACAAAACAATTTATATTTAAACTACGTTGCAATCGCACTAATAAAAGTATAAAAGTATGTGACATCAACTGAAAGTAACAACTATATTTCACATGCAAACATATGAAGATAACGGTAGGATATTGAAAAATATCTTACTAATAAAGCTTAGTCCACAGTTTGCCACCAAGTTATCGAATATAATAGTGTAAATAAAAGATGAGCCATAGAAGAAGCAATCTATCCAGTATCAAAGATAGATGGATCAGTAGTGTCAAGATTTGATAATAGAACATAAAAGATGCTATAAAAAGAAAAGACAAAAGACATACCACTAAATAACTAAGTACGTCTAGGAGAAGATGCATTTTCATTCTCTGAGATTTCATGCATTGAAACCATTTCTTGATTTTTTTTTTCACGATCAAGTCCTTTAAATATCTCTCACTCAATATAGCATACCATCAAGTCATTAAGCCAATCATCGGATATCTTATTGCACAAATCGGTCTTGATAATATTCGTAGCCGAGAAGACTCTTTCAACTGATGCTACCACCACCGGTAGTAGCAATGTTAATTCGATGAGGCGATAGACCAATAGAAATACAATATGTCTTTCAGTTTTAACCATCTCCATGGCCAGACTTCTAAGATCATGATAAGTAATAAAATCATTAATTCTTCGCACATGAAGAATGAAGGTTTCAAGTTGATCCTTTATAGCTGCACGATCATAAATGGAGAAATCTTTGTTATAGATCTCCGCAACTCGAGCAATATTATCCATACTGAACTTTGAGAAGGAGTCTCTTGGATCAAAACAAGAAAAGCATATAAGCAACTCTGGACAATTCGCTTTGTGGAAAACTGATACATATATCTCAATTCTAGTGATAATGTACCAAATGGTGTAGTTCTGTGTAAACACTAAAGAAGCAATATTGTTCCCAAATTCCATTAACAGTTGTGGTCATTCACTTCTCGTATTCTCTAATTTTTTTTCTTCAAATCTATCTTTACTGATACATCTATATCAATTCTCAAATGGAAAATATAATTGTAAGTAGTTCTTATTGTAGGAATTAATACAATTGTTAGTTGTTGTTCTCCTGAATGAGATTAATCGTATCACATAAATACAGAAAGCAGCGGAAGAGTGAAAAAACAATTACCTTGAGAATTAACATGATATTTCCTCTGAAGTTTTTGACGAAAAATGTAGTATAGGTAGAACAGATCCAGGCTGTTGCGTCCCCCTGGCGAGTCTAGGGTTAGGGGTCTAGATCCACTCAGGTACGCCTCTATTCACTCACTTGCTCGGGCGGCTTCTCTGCCGCTATGCTTCGCTCGTTTCTTCTACTGGCCGTCTGGGCCAGACGGCTTGCCTCCTGGGCCACTGGGCTCCTGGGCTAGACGGTAGCCCATGCATCGTCTCTGATTCTTCAACTGTCGCCATTCTCTGGTTGCTGAGTTCGCTAGTGGCCTAGCGTGGTGGTGCTTGCTCTGGAGGAGGGGTCGAGGGGTCCCATATTGCTAGCTTAGGTTGAGAAGCACTTACATATAAACCTAGGAGTTCCAATGGTAGCAACCCCAGTTAACCGTTTTGTACGAAGCGAGGACGAAAGTACAAGCGGATTGCTACGTGTGCGTGGCCTATCCAGAATAGGCTTAGGCCTAAGCCAGTTTGGACTCTAGGGCGTTACAAATGGTATCAGAGCCGACTCTCGCGGTTACATGGACGCGTGCGGGTCAGGGGCGCGGGCATATGGCGCATGGCGCGTGTGGGCCCGGAGTAGACACACGGCATGGTATATGTGCTGGCACTGAACGCACGGACATGTGCCAAGAGGGGAGATCCTTATTATTTGCCCCGGTGTGGGTATATTGGTTCGATGAGGACGTCGGGTCCTTTGAGGGGGGATGTATGTGACACCCTGACCCATGATGGCCCATATGTGTGTGTGCACATGAGGGTATGGATTAGTTCCACATTGCTAGCTTAGCTTGAGAATCATTTACATATAAGCCTAGGAGTTCCAATGGTAGTACCCTCGGTTAACCGTTTTGCGTGAAGCGAGCACGAAAGTGCAAGCGGGTTGCTACGTGTGCCTGGCCTATCCAGAATGGGGTTAGGCCTAAGCCAGTTTGGACCCTAGGGCGTTACACTAGATTATTAGAAAAACCAATCCCCCCTCGATCATGTGTGTTATTTCTTGATAATAAGTGTCTGTTTATAACGTAGGACTCTTAGAGAGGGAAAGGAGTTCACACGTTGAAACGATGCATAAGATTTGAAATACATGCTCATTTTTAACAGTAAATAAAACCCAAACGCAATGTAAAAATAATACGAAAAGGTGCGGAAGAAAGCCACCTGCTTAGCCTCCTCCTTGTTGGAAATAATCTTGTTGTTGTGTGTAGTCGAAGCATCGTACTCATGTGTCGAGTACTGTATAATGGTTGTAGCCAGAGTGGTTGTAGCCAAACCATACTCGTGTGTCCAGTACTGTATAGTGGTCATAGCCAAACCGTACTCGTGTGTCGAGTATTGTATAGTGGTCGTAGCCAGAGTGGTCGTAGCCAAACCGTACTCGTGTCGAGTACTGTATAGTGGTCGTAGCCAAACCGTACTCGTGTGTCAAGTACTATATAATGGTCGTAGCCAGAGTGGTCGTAGCCAAACCGTACTCGTGTGTCGAGTACAGTATAGTGGTCGTAGCTAGAGTGATCATAGCCAAACTGTACTTGTGTGTCGAGTACTGTATAGTGGTCGTAGCCAAACTGTACTCGTGTGTCTAGTACTGTATACTGGTCGAAGCCAGTAGTTGACAAGCCGTGGTCGAAGGCGCAAGCCGTTGTTAAAGGCGCAGTCGACAAGCTGTGGTCGAAAGTGCAAGCCGTGGTTGATGTCATGGTCGAAGGTGTAGTCGACAAGCCGTGGTCAATGCCATGGTCGAAGACGCAAGCCGTGGTCGATGCTATGGTCGAAGGCGCAGTCGACAACCTATGGTCGATGCCATGGTCAAAGACGCAAGTCATGGTCGATGGCCGGTAGTCGGAGCTACCGTGGTCGATGGTCGGTAGTCGTAACTACCGTGGTTGATGGTCGGTAGTCGTAGCTACTACAGTCGACAGCCGTGTGCACTGGTTATGGTCGAAGGCCTGGTCGATGTTGTGGTCAAAGCCACGGTCGAAACTACAGTAAGACGGTCTGTGCTCGAAGACTTGTGTGGTCAGTGAAGCGGTCGAAGAGAAGCCGTGGTCGGAAGGCCGGTAGTCCCAAAAGCTGTGGTCGTTACGACTACGTTGTGTGGTTGTCGTAACGACCAGTGTCGTAATCGTTGGCGCTGTGATCGAAGCTCTAGTGCAGTGGTTGAAGACAAGCCGATGATGAAATCAGCGGTCGTGGTCGTACGTCGATCACTATAGCAGTTGGTAGCAGACGTCAACATAGGCGGACGTGGGTGACACAGGTCGTCCTTGGCCGGCTAACTGCTCGATATGGGCATGTGGCTGATCACTGTAGCGATCGACATGGGCTGATTGAAGCAGTCAACAGATAGCTGAGCAAAGTGATATAGGCAGGCGTAGGAGCGATAGGGGCCGGAGCGGCTAAGCGGCGTGGTTGTCAAAGTGTAGAAATAGAGAGTATGTGAGGTCCATTTAAAGGTATGTAAAATTTGTAGAGGTTGAAGAGAGTTTTAGGAATACAGCGAATAGAAGTCATCTATCGTGAGTCATCGAGGACAAAAGAGAAAAAAAATTACTTTCGCTCGTTCCTTCTCTGCTCTCCCCCTATGCTTTTCTCTGAGTAGTAGGCTCCCATGGCGACCTCCACCTCCCACCTCCCTCCCTGCCCCCACCGCTCTCCTCCCTGCCCCGCGTCACCTCCCCCGCCCCCACCATCTCCACCTCCACCCTCCCGTCCCCGTCCCTCGCCATCTCCGCCCCTCGCCTCCGATTCGTCTCGTCCGCGGCGCACGACACCGCCACCCTGACGCCGTCGTCGTCGTCCCGGACGCCCGCCCCTGGGTTGGCGACCTCTCAGGAGCCGCTTCCCACCGGGACGTCAGCGAGGAAGATGAAGACGATGCAGAGGAGGAGGAGGACCGCAGCCTGGACCTCCTGGTCCGGTTCCTGCACGCCGTGTTCAGGAAAGCCTCCCGCCGCGCGTTCCGCGCCGCCAGGTCCGTGCTGCCGCCTTCCGTGTCCGCTGAGCTGGTCCGTTCCACTGTTTGCTTGTCTCCTTGGTTTTGATTTTTTTGTTGTTCGAAATTAGCAGCATGGAGATCTCTCTCGGAATTGGGTGTGATATGGTGTTCCGGTGTTTATGCGCGTGAAGGTGAAGTTCTCGGTCAATGGTGTGCTGGCTCTCACGTTGTTGTGGATCATGAAGGGGCTTCTTGAGGTGAGGAATCCATTCATATGCTAAGCTGCTTGATGGCTTGTTTCAAAATTGTGTGCTAATACTACCGCTGGTTCAGTGCTTGTATGACGCCCATGATAAGATATGAACGAAGTGTTATGTTTTGTGTATGATGATAGGATAGTGTATTAGTTTGTGTTTCTAAAGGGCATGTTGGTTCAGGGAACAAATAGGTGCTGCCTTGGTTGCCATTTGCTTAGGCAGTGAGGAAGACAGCTAGTTCTTATTGACGAAGCATTCTTTACTTGTCTGCTTGGAACATGTTTAAAGAAATGCTGAAATTTATTAACAAGGGTGAGATAGCTAATCTGATGAACAAGGATGAGGATGAGGATGATGTATGATACTATGAAAATGGACGGTTGTTATTTGTGCGGACTGTCACGTGGTTGGAGCTGTATAACGTTCAATTAGTTGGGTACAGGTGAGATTGTCACTTTATCGGATTGATTGATCGTTGTTTATTTCAGCCGGAGGGGGTACTTCAGTTTTAAAACCGAAAATAGGTTCAGGTACAGGAATGTATAATGAAGTGCATCCCTCATTCAGAGGGTTTACAAAAGGACTGGAAGAGCTCCAGCACGTTGTACAAATATAGCATAGAGCACATCTATTTGTTACTAAAAGTCGATAACAAGTCTTTTAGAGTTGCTAAAAAGAAAAAAATATGCTAGAAATTCTCACAAAAAGTAAAACATTTAGTCCTTAATTTGGTGGACCCAAATTATAACGGCTCAGATTAAAAGAAAAAGTTCATGTTAAGTACAATCCAAACTAAGAGAAATTTGGAATTAAAAATAAATAAAGATTAACAATTTGGTTTTCATACAACTTCCAAAGAACATCTATAAATAGTAAATTCACAATAATAATTAAACGAAAATCAGGAAAAGCCGGAACAAGAGGACTGCCCGCGCCGCCATCTTGGCGAGCGTGACGCACGCGTAGTGCCGGCTGCACCAGATGATGCACGCGGACCGTAGCATCCACCGCGGCGAGGACAGCGAGGCGGCGAACGGCAGCCAAAGCCGGCCGGTTGTGGCGTTGGAGGACTACGCCGAGAGGGGGTACACGCTGGTGAACGTGCGGTGCCGTGACTAGCCGAAGCTACTATTCGACATGGTCTGCACCCTCATCGACTTGCAGTACGTGGTCTTCCACGGCACCGTCATCGCGGAGGGATCAGAGGCATACCAGGTGCGTGCCTTGCCTCTTTGCTTTGTTTCTCAAAACTGTTACATCGGTGCATTGCACATAACGCAGGAGATACCAATCACGAGATATGCATATCTAACTGTAATATTCGCTCACAACTACATGTTACTATATATGGTGGAAATATCATGCGACTAGAATACTCAATGTGGATTATTTAAAATTCTTAAGTCCACCTCTATGTCATGTCTAACTAGATGTTTAGGCGGTTAGGCAGGACATGAAACGAATTAGAATAAGAACGTCATATGTTAATAGTCTAGAGTTTTTCTAGTGGGATGTCGCTATTGTCAATACAATTAATGTATAGATGTAATCGGCGGATATACATATATGATTGCAGATATGTAAGACGTTGAAAACAAAAACAATTCGGAATAAAAATTAAAGGATAATTAGATATTTTATTTGTAAACGAATCTAAAACCTAAATTTCAAAAATATTAAAATTTATAAACCTATACTAATTAGACACTCTAAGAAAGTTCACGTATTAACCAGAAAGATCTAGCCATCTATCTCACGGACCTAAGTTAGAATAGCTCAGGTTAAAAAAAAAGAAACATATGTCAAGTGCAATCCAAGTTAACCAAAATTCTGAATAAAAAAATAAAATTAGCAATTTGATTTCCATACTACATCTCAAGTAACATACATAAACAACTAAAATTTAGAATAATAATTAAATACAAATTAGCAAGTTAAAAAAGAGTCTATGTCAAGTATAATCCAAAATAACTAAAATTTGAGGAAGATAACAAAAACTAGCTATTTGATTTCCATACAAATTCCAAAGTATATCCCCAAAAATATATATTTATTATATACTAAAAATCGATCACATGAATTTTACATTTGCTAAAAAGGAGAAATAAGCTAGAAATAAATAGAAAAAAAGAAAACATCCATTCCTCGATTTAGTGGACTCTTATCATGCTCGGTAAATGATCATTAGTGGATGTTTTATATAAAATAAGAAATCTTATAAGATAAGACTATCCATTATAAATTCTAGATGAACCCAATAAATAAAAATAATCCTAGATGACCCGTACTAAAATTCGTGTACAAGAGAAAAACAAGGATAATGATGCTTAAAATAATTGAGTAAAAGCCATGCATAAAAAAAGAAACAAGTGACACTCGGCAAGAAAAAAAGAGAAATAAAAAAGACAAGATATGTTTTACATGCACACTTACCAACAATGTGTGTTTCATAACTTTGATTTTTTTCTAGAATCGCCATGATGTAGTGGATTCTAATTAAAGTTGAACTTGTAAGTTTGTATGAAGTCTGAGTGTATTGCAATAGCCCAAGAGGCAATATATAGGAATACATGCACTCAAAAGTCAAAACCCTAAAATAGGAAAAGATCTAAATACCCTTAACACTCCCTCAAATGTAAGGTATATGGAATAACATTACATTTGAAAAGGGTTGACATTAAGATAGGAAAAATCCAAAGTCCGTGTCTTGAAGATGTCATAGCGTGTGGCTCTTAGAAAATTGTGTCGAGTGCCAACCATCTAGAATCTGCAACAAACTCGGAAAGCGCAAAGTGCGAGGGTTGAGAAAGTGGAGGTAAGCGGGAGTAAAGTCGACCGCGGCAACACGATGAAGAGGATGTGTAAAGTGACAAATAGAGAGAGCTATCAAATCAAGCCGAAAAGAGATATAGAAACATAGCGGCGCAGATCGAAGCTCGAGACGACTCAAGAAGACAAAGGCATGTGAAGCGCAATGAGGTGCGGTGCAGAAAAAGTGCAGCAACCTTAGAAGCTCGAGGCGGGGGTTCAAAGAGAAGCGGTGGCATCATAAAGACTTTTACAATCTACGACAGTGGCTGTGGTTATGTAAAAGGAAGGAGAGGACCACATTCGATTCAAGAGAGTGGACCGTGGATAGCAAAGCAATCGGCCGACTTACAAAGATTTTGTAGGCTCGCACGGCTTCAACGAATTGAAAAATTAGATGCTACGGACTTGATAGATGCAACGGAAGATGCAAAATGAAAAGGACTCAAAGATAGCGGATTCTAGCATCCTCAGCTCCGCCACCACTTTTGTTCCACCCATCTCCTCAGCATCCTCCCAACGGCGAGCGAGCAAGGATCAAACAAGCACACAAGTAGTAGTAGTTTCAGAGGGCTGCTTCCATTCACCACGATGCCGGCTAGGGCCAAGCCCGCCTCCCGAGCCACCAAGGCCGCCTCGGCACCGAAGGGCTGCCAGGCCCGGTCCAAGAGGACGTCGGCGAGGCAAGAGAAAAGATGGGCCCTGTTGGATCCACGCGGAGGAGGCGGATCCGCAGGAAGGGGCGGCGGCGGCTGCTCCAGTAGGACAGCAGCAGCGGCGGCCGGGAGGCGGTGATTGCGCGGATCCGAGCTTGGCGAGCGGTGGGCGCCCGAACTGGGGGAGAGCGGCGACCCAGGACGAGCGGCGCGCCCAGATCTGGCGGGCGAGCTCGATCGATGCAGTGGCACGGATCCGGCGGAGGCGGCTAGATCTCGCGGAGACGGCATGGATCTAGCGGAGGCCGGATCGGGCCGGGTGACGTCGGTCTGAGGCGGCGCGGCCGCCGATCCGGCGGGCGACGGGTGACAGCAGGATCCAAAGACGGTGAGGTCGGGTCGAGCCGAGGTTGTGCCCTCGTTGGCGGTGGCGATGATGACGGTGCGGCGCGAAATGGCCCTAACGCGAGCATGGCGGCGGGAGGCAGTGGATCCATTGCCGAGGGAGCCAGATCCGTCCGGATATGGCGGAGGTGGGTGCGGCAAGTCGTCGGCGGGTGGCAGCAGTGAGGATCCAGAGCGAGACGGCCGGCTGCCGTGGCCGCATCCAAGGCGATGGGCGGTGAAGTCGTCGGCGGCGAGCGAAGGCTAGGTTCAAAACCGAAGCTCTGATACCATGTAAGTTTGTAGGAAGTCTGAGTGTATTGCAATAGCCCAAGAGAAAATATATAGGAATACATGGACTCAAACTCTAAAATAGGAAAAGATCGAAATACCCTTAACTATGTCAACCGTTGAATGTAATCTATCATACAATAAAAATATAGGAAGGTTGATTACATCAACTGATAGACAAGAGAAAAATTATAGAAATTCTCCCAAAAATAAAAAGAAACATCTTGTCTTTAATTTGGTATACCCTAATTATGTGAAGTAATCCATAACCGATGGATGTTACCTGATAAATGAGAATAATTGCTAGAAATTCTAAAAAAGCATCTAGCTCTTAATTAGGTGGATCATTCTTATGATTAAATAAATCATAATCAATAATTTTTTATCTATGAAAGTGTGCGTGAAATTAATTTACACCGTGATATGCATGCATATATAGTTAGAGAACTCTTACATGAAATTAAGATGTGAGATGCTAGAGATAGAATTAAACTCGAGTGATCCACGCATAGGAACAAACTTGTCTATAATATCTATTATAATTTGTACTCTTTTAGTTGTATTAATATGGATACAACTATTATCTTTATTATTGGATATGCCATTAAAAATATAAAGAACAAGTATTTTCTTCCAAAGATATAATCTATATTTTTTTATTTTAACATATACTAATATACATGAATATCACAAATGAAACCAATTCTACAAATATAGAAATTAAATCAAATTGATAACGCTCTAAAATTCTAAAATTTTAATTATTTCATGTGATTTGTAACTCTTTATTTTTCGGATGTAGTTCTTTTATTATCATCGCATATGTACCACTAAACTAATTAAATATAGTTTAAGAATGGTGCCCGCACAGGTGCGCGGGCCACCATGCTAGTTGTTTTAAATAGCTTGACATAGCCCTGCTGTAGCCCTGATATAGCAGTCAGGGGTTAGTGGTTGCTACGCAACAATTTTTTGTAGCATTTTGTACAGTTGTGGCACTGCAACGGCCAACGGCTGCTATGGTCTGCTACAACCCGCCATGGCTGCTATAATGTATGGTGTAGCGGCGATTTAGTACAAATACATTTCAGATTTTCATATGATTCATTTATTACATACTCTTGTCATTTGCCATTTTAAATCATTACGCCAAAACTTGTGATATGCACAAACAAATAATCGGAATACAAGATATTTTATTTTACCTCAAAACTGATTTATTTAACTTTGTATTACTACAAATATAGCTAAGCATGTTGCATCCGCTATATCGTCGATATCTGCTATCTGCTATAGAAACACTTAGCCACTATGCTCCCACTATATGCTTTGTAAAACAATGATAGAGCACAAAAAACTTATGAAGAATTAGCCCAAGGAGAAACAAGCATCACTCAGATCAGCTGCATCCTTCAGGTAGGATCATAGGATACCATGGCCGGATAGTATTGTTGTGCGGATATTGCCAGATTTGACTGTGACCTAGTTTATAACAGACCGGTAAAATTAAGGTGAATAAGGTGAAACTATTGTTACCAGATGTGAGACTTATGATGTATGTAATCAAGCAAAAGAACCTTTGAAATTGATAGAATAAGTGAATGGGGGGATATCCTCATTTCTATGTGCCTTATGGTAAAGGCTCACTTTTCCTTTTTCTTGTATACTAAGCAACTCTGGCACTCTCCATCTTGCATTTTTGAAGTTCTATTTTTTTTGTCTAACTTCATTATTCTTGCTGATGCCTTATTTCAAACAATTCCATCTTGCAATTCACATCTGTTGTCACAGTTTTAGTGGGTCTACCGTCTACCTCTTAGAGCTGAATTATTTGTTCTTCGTTCTTTTTCCTTTTTGGCCACGAAAGCTATCTATATCATGCTGTTACGTCAGACCAAACACAAAACTTCACTCTGTAAATAGTATAGATTACAGATCCTGTGGAGGCTGGTACATCTGTACTTATCCCAGCCCCAGTAGCCACTAGCCATTCTCAGTTGGTAAGTGGAAATTGCAGTATCCCAGTCCCTACTGTTTGATTCTGTCCAATCAACAACCTCTAGCTCAATGTTTTTTATTTAAGTATAGTTAGCTGATTCGTGGTACCCCTGACGAACCAGGGTTGACTGGTGTTAGTTCATGGATGCTATCTGTTATAAATATTATGTGTATATTCAAAAGACCCAATGAGCAATATATAGAGAGCATAAGAGAATATTACAAGAAAATATATCATACACATATAAGAAAATACAAAGGTATATAAGAAAATATAAAAGAATTCATATTCTAACACCTCCTTAAACTCATGATGGATCACACACATCAAGTTTAGAGAGAAAATACAAATGTTGTACCCTAGTCTGTGGCTTTGTGAAGAAGTCAGCAATCTGTAACTCTGAGAGCACAACTTGTAAAGCAAGTACTCTCTCTTAAACATGTGAGCGAGTATATGAAGCATCCACACCAATGTGCTTAGTGAGCTCATGCTTCACTGGATCACGGGCAATACTGATAGCATCTGTACTATTAGACAAAAGAGTCATGGGTTCCATCACAGGCACTCCAAAATCCACAAGTAGCCACCTCAACCAATTAACCTCTGTTGTCACTGCTGCCATAGCTCTCAACTCAGTCTCTGTACTCGAACAGAAAACTACAGTTTGCTTCTTTGTCTTTCAGGCAATCAGGAAGGAAACCAAGAAAAATATAGTAAGCAGAAAGAGAACGATAATCAGAAATATCACTAGCCCAGATTGCATCGGAGTATGCCTGAAGCTGTAGTGAGTTGGAGCTAGGGAAAACAAATGACGAGAGATAGTCCCACGCAAGTAGTGAAGAGCAGGAAGAAGGTAACTGTAGTGAAGATGGGTAGGACGAGCCATAAACTGACTTAATATATAAACAACATGAGTATTAAGATGTGTGCTCACAAGATACTCCAAACTCCTAACAAGATGACGATATCGAGTAGAATCCTCAAGAAGATCACAATCAGTGTCACGAAGATGAAGAGATAGCTCTATAAGAGTCTCAGCAGTGCGAGTGTCAGTCAGACCAAACCGATCAAGAAAATCATGAACATACTTCTGTTGGTAGAGGTAGTAGCTCCCGAGCATGGAAGAAACCTCAATTCCAAGGAAGTACGTAAGAGAACCAAGACCAGTCATTAAAAACTGCTCACTGAGATGCTTCTTCATATACGTGATGAACGAGGAATCATCACCAATGATGAGCATATTATCCACATATAGAAAAAGTAGTGTCCTACCTCGAGATGAGACATGGACAAAAAAAAGCAGGATTGTGGAAACTGACAATGAAACTGATAGCGGTAACCACTGAGGTAAAACGCGCAAACTGGGCATGAGGAGCATGTTTGCGACCATAAAGAGCATGACAAAAACAACAGACATGTCTATCTGGAATAGAATACCCAGATGGTGGCAGCATGTCTCATGCAAAACACCATTAAGAAAGGTATTCTTAGCATCTGACTGAGAGAGACCATCGGTGAATAGAAGCAACCGCAACAAGAGTACGAATAGTGTTCATATGAGCAACAGGGGTAAAAATCTCATCGTAGTCACGATCGTACTCTTGTTGAAAGCCATGATCCACAAGACGAGCCTTGTAGCATTCGATAGTACCATCAGATCGGGTCTTAATCTTATATACCCACTTGTACATGATAGGGCGAGCATGCACACATGTCGGTATAATATCCCAAGTCTCCATACGTCGAAGAGAATCAAGCTCTTCTGCCATAGCGAGCTGCCACTCAGAATAAGGAGCAGTCTCATGATAAGAACTAGTCTCAATGATAGAGAGAGCATGAGCTGTCGAAGTAAAACCAAAACGTTCAGGAGGCCGAAGGGATGTCTGATCACAAAGGGCGTAATGAGGAGCATCATCATAAGGATTAGACGTCAGTGTCGACAAGATACTAGGAGAGGAGGCTGGTGAATGACGAGTACGTCTGGAGTAGTGAACCCTAAAGAAACGAGATGGTGATATCTGCAGAATAGAGGGTCTTTGCAAGAGGCGCAGACAGAGGTGGGGGTACAGAAGGAACCATTGGAGACAGACTAGGAGAAGGCTGTGATAGTGGAGAAATAGGTGGAGAGTTCGAAAGAGACAACTATGAGATCGTCTCAGCAGTGGAAATAGGACAAGGAGCCAAATCTTGATAGAATAAATGTCAAGATTTGTCAAAGACAACGTCTCGTGAGATCCTGATCAGTCGAGCAGAAGGATCATAGCAGCAATAACCCTTATGCTCAGAATTATAACCAAGAAGCACACACTCAACTGATTAAGCCGACAGTTTGGTGCGTTCACGAGACTGCAGCAGGACAAAACATGTGCAACCAAAAACACGAAGGTGATTGTACTGGGGGTTCAAGAGTAAAGACGCTCTATAGGACTAACATTCTTAAGAGCAGTGGAAGGCTGCATATTGATGAGTTATGTAGCCATAGAAATAGCCTCAGCCCAGAACTGTGGTGGAATGCAAGAGGCAAGGAGAAGAGTGCGAGCAGTCTCACTCAGATGACGATGTTTACGCTAAACAACCTCATTCTGAGCACGGGCACCAAGACAAGGAGAGTGGTAAAGAGCGCCTTGCTCAGAAAGAAACTATCTAAAAGCATCAAAATAGTATTCGCCAGCAGAATCACAGTGAAAAGTACGAATAGAGGACTCAAATTGAGTACGAACCATTATTGCAAAGCTACGATAGATCGCAAGAACTGACTATGAATAGACATAGGGAAAAACCATATAAAGAGGAAATAATCATCAATGAAAATCATAGAATTTATACCTACCTTTAGAGATAATAGATGCAAGTCTCCGTACATATGAATGAACTAAATCAAAACGACGAGAAGACAATGACTCACTAGAAAGATAATGAAGTTGTAGCTGCTTGCCCAGCTTACAACCTTGACAAAATGTGGTCGTGTCAATAGTAACACGTCCAAGAACACCCTGACAAACTAATGAAGAAAGGCAGGATCCACACAAGTGACCTAACTCACGTTGAAGCAAAAAGAACTGATTATCGTTGCTCTACAAGTATCACTTACGCAAGTACTCCTAGATCTGATGAGTGGAACGTAGCCCAACAATGTATGGCTGGATGGAGTCGTTGACGCTAACCACTAGGATGGCTTGAACACGGGTATTATCAACACACTGGCGCTCGAAAGCGTCTATAGTATACTGAAAGGTCTTATCAACAACATTAGCAGCAGCAGTCTCTATCTCCTTGGCGGTCTCATCTTTTGCAGGAGGTATAGAAGTAGGCTGTCTGAAAGGAGGCTGAACCGGTGATGGCGGACAAGGTCGAGTATCGTGACATGTCCCTAGAGGTCCGAGACCATCGAGCATGATCTCCTTGAGTGAAGACTACAACCTGTAGTAGTTGTTCCATGAATTTTTGTTCTCGAGAATAGGATCGCACCTGATGGACGGAAGCTATTGATAGGCGGCGTTGAATGGTGTGGCGGTCAACGAAGTCTAACACGCGGCTCTAGACGACGCGACGGTTACATCAACGTTTTGTTTTTATTTTTTTAAGCTGAAGACTTTTTATATGGAAACCTATCGGTTTCTATATCAGTGTCTATACAAGGCCGATGAGGCGGCAGCCGGTCGGCGACGGAGGAGGCGGCAGCCGACGGTGAACCGAACGGCGGGGTTTGGGCGGTGGCTGGGCCTCTCCCTCGGCGACCGGGTCTCTCGCTCCTACAGGAGTCCGGATGAGGGCCGGCGGCGCGGGAGCGAGGACCTGCGGCGGCAGCGGAGCGTCACGGGTGGGCGGTGGTGGCTGGGGAAGGGCCTCCCTGCCAAGCAGCAACCTGCAGCGGTGACTCGTGGCATCACCGGTGGGAGAGGAGGACACGGACAGGCGGCGGTTACCAGTATAATACATTGAAGAACTGTATAATTTTCATGTCATATTCCTGGTTACCATTACTGGCCCAGAAATTTGTCATCAACCCTTTCACTTGGTTTGTAGAAAATTTAATGTCAAGTTGGCAGTTGATCTTGTGCAACCACACTTGGTTTGTAGAAAATTTAATGTCAAGTTGGTAGTTGATCTTGTGCAACCAACACATCATTTAGGTTTACAACTGCGGAAAACCAAGTCAGGAAAAATCCAGCAGTTCCATTCATTGGCATATGGGCAGTTTTTTTCGAGATATTAATTAGGGTCACATTGGTCAGCTTTTGGGAGGTACCTCCATACTGCATTTATATGACCAGCAAAATGGTTCCACATAATGTACCTGTCATATACCTCTCAAAGCTTTAATTCTTACACAAACTGCATATCCATATTTGCTTCTGGGAGAGAGACGCCAAGTCCATAATTATTTGAGATTTATCAGCGTAGTGAATGCCTACAAAGTTGTTGGTGTCTGAATTGCCAGAATGAGGTTAGGTTCATTGAGGAGCACATGAGAGACATACACTGCAGTCCGTTGCATTGATGCTTGTTGCAAAATAAAATTGTATTTCGTTCTTTCAGTAACTTATTCGTATTTTCTGCGTGCAGATGGTCTGCACATTTGGAAGCATGGAGTTTGCGAGCATTCTTCTTGTTCGAGGAATATGGTCTGGAGTGACTTACATCAGAGAAAACCGATACAGCTATATTCACCAGCTCAAAGATGATGACAACCAATGGAGCAGAGTACAGACTGTTGGTTGATCATTTACTTTCCTTCTCTACAAACACACACTTTGAATCGAAGGGCCCATGAATAAATCTAAGTTCACTGTTGAGATAACATGCTCCCAGTTCAGTGCAAACTGCCAATTATTGTTGTTGCTATACAGCTGAGCTGCATGAGAATGAAAGGAAACCCATGTACTTGTATAAATAATTAATTCCTTTCTTCCTCTGGGGGTATACAGCAGGGATGGTTGAATTCAACAGGATTCATGTGTGCGGAAAACAACCAAATGGTGCTGAAGAATGTTACTAGCAGCTATGAATGATGTTGATGCGTTTTTTGTTGCCTGGTTGGCTTTTATGTATTTCCCCATATTAGTCGATGTATAAACACTCGTGTTTGTTGTATGAAAGGTGGTGCAAAATACTTTTGGTTAAGAGAACAGGGTACTTCGAATTTATTTGTCCAATCCAGACGTGGGACTTCTCTGTCGAGTTCATTGCATCTCACATCAGTCAAATTGGATATAATTTGACTGATGTGAGATGCAATGAACTCGACAGAGAAATATGAAGTGGCATTGGGTATATCTAATTTGATTGATGTGAGATACAATGAACTCGACAGAGAAGTCCAATTTCGGGATTGGATTTCAGAACCATGCCGGGCAGATGTGCGTCGGAGTCGGACAACTGTCTTTTGACCTGCAACAAGTTATTCCGTTTGTCGCTTTTCTTGTGCCTTCTGGTCGTTCATTTGGATCTTGTGATTGCTGCTCTTTCGATACCTGCAATGGTGCTGATTTGTTCGTAGTTACCTGATGTTATACTGTAGTGCAACTTGCGAGTAAGGCTGTGAAACACTCAAACTAGGTTAGCTGTTAGGGCTTAGTTGGTCAGTGGCCTCGTTTTATCAGAAACTTCCATTCCTTTTTTCGCTATCACTAGTTTTTGTTCTGTTATTGCAAAAAAAATAAGTGGCAGCAAAAAAGTGGCAAATTAGTCCGCTTGTCAGTTTCACACCGTAGACAAGCAAAAGCATGAAAAGTTTCACACTATGGAGTAGCAAAACCATGGAAAGTATGTCCAATGATGGAGGTAGGAGTGTTTTGGTCGTGCAGAATCTTATGGTCTCTAGAGCGACGTTGAAAAGAAGGCGTATCGAGCGACTGGCTTTGTGCAAATTCTGTGGGGAGGAGGAGACTACAATGAATGCGTTGATATACTGTCCTTTCGCCAAGGCATTCTGGCCGGCGATGAGAGACCTCGCTGGTGTCAAGCTGCCGTGTTTACATCCTGATACGAGATATACTTGACATGGAGCTGTGCAATGAGAAGGACATCCCGGTGACCTTATATTGAATGCGGTCTATATGGAATGCAAGGAATGGGAAGCTCCTTCTGTCGGTGTCAGCAAAATAAAATGTCGACACGAGAATGTCCAACAAGGTGCTTCGGGAGTGGTGACTCGAGATAGCCTGGGTTTCTTTCAGGTGGCGCTGGCCGGAAGGTATCCTCACGAGGCTAATGCTCTTATGGCAGAAGCAATGGAACGCGGAGACAGAACAAAGCTTGCTGCTGAATGGGGGATTGATCCGGCTGTGATAGGAGACGGATTTCCTCTGCTTTGTTAATCTTTGGCAGAGATACAGGAGATCAGTGGGGGTTTCATAGAATTTGGTGTTTGTTTTGTACGACGAGGAGCAAATCATGACGCTCGCTCGTGCCTGAAACAAGCGTCGAGTGATAGGAAATGGTGCACGTGATTTAACCTGGTGCCATCTTTCCTTGTGTAAGATATGTGTGATCTTGTTCAAGGGTAATAAAGTTTAAAGCTCCTGAGACGAAAAAAATAGCTGCGCTTGGGAGCTAACTAAGGTCCATTCAAAACGGCTTTCGGCTTGTGGTTTCTAGATTTCACAAGCTGAAAACTGTTTTGAACGCATGCATTTCTTAACGTGGTTTTTTCTCTCTTTTTTTTTCTTTTTCCGTTGTATTGTTTTAAAGATATAATGAATATTTTAATTCTTTTTAATTTTTCTTTAATTGGATATCTCAACAAAAAAAACTAAAGACCGCTAGAATAGCTCTTCCAGCTAAATACCAATAGCCGTAGCAAAAATAACTATATAAAAACCGTTTAGAACGGGGCTAAACTACGGCTACGCCACCACTCCTTGTAATTTGCTCCGCTGAGCTAATCTTGCTTAGCAGCCACCGCCTGTCCCTTGGTGTGTATGTAACCATGCGCAGTTGGCTGTTGCTATCAGCATTCGTGGCAAATCCTTGACCATCCAACGGCGTCGCCCCCGACCATGGCCGACCCAGCGCAGGGTCTTCTGTCCAAGAGAGCGACGTGGCAGGAGCTCGGCGTCATAGGCTCGTGCTACACGTGCACCTTGTTCTACTAGCCAACATTTATGTTGCAATTGACCGATATTAATTTTATGGTACTATCTTTGATTTGGTGTTGCGGCAGCAGCACGTTTACGCCGAATCTGGCCCATTAATCAGATGATTTTCCTAGGGCTGACCGCATAAATTGGCCAGCAGCAATGTTTTATTCCAAAAATAGCCCTCATCGTTTGTATTTGCAGATATAGCCCCCCTGGCAATAGCGGCAAATGATATATGTTGTCTGCCGCGTTAGCCTACCTCAGGAAGGTGCCTCCTTGGTAACCCGCTCCAACTCGGAATCGGATGGATGGCCGCGGCAAATGGTGGGGCCTACGGTTCTATCGCGTCGCGCAAGCTTGGTAGGTTTGTCTAGTCTTACCGAGCTTGACTAGATGGGTAGGTTCCTGCCGTGCCTAACCAACTCGGCAGGTGCCCTCCTACCCATGTCGGTCACTAGCGTGGTCTCCGTGTGCATAAATTCTCTTACATGTGGCCCTTTCACCCAAACCCCCCCTTGAGCTCATTTTCTTACCTACCAAGTGACTGAGACTGAGCGAGAGAGAACCGAGGGAGAGGAAAGAAAGAGAGAAGAAAAGATAGCTTCAATTAAATATTTGAGATGGTTTTGCTAGGATCTAGAAGATTTGCTAATTGGAAAAAGTGTAGATCCAATGGAGACCTTTAAAAAGAGTTATGTTTCACTCGCATCGAGCAATGCGCTTAATATGTCATTAGTGTTTCATTATCGTAATGATGGTTTGTAGTATGAAATGCATTTGGTAACCATGTTAAGTTGACGTATGTATTTAGTTTATGCGAATGATATTTTGTAATTAGTCAAATTAATGATGTATTAGTGGTGATAATGATGACATTTTGTAAATAGCCACGTTGACGAAGCATGCACTGTTATTTTTAGTATTCTCGATGGCTTTGTAATTTAGAAAATATATACGTACGTACGTACGTACGTGTGTGTGTGTATATATATTGCTCTAGTGAGATTAAAAAATATAGAAAATAATGATGAGATTACAGTAATGTGCACTGTTATTTTTAGTATTTGGGTGTGTATGTATATATGTCTACATGTATACATACATATATGCATATAGCTCTATTATGTAGATGTGCATGATTATTTTTTTGTTATGCTTAGTTGTATTTAGCATCGTCAAAAATAAGTATGCATACACCATCGGCGAAGTAGCGACCCACATGTGCAACAAGCCAAAGCTCCTTCACAAGTCTTGCTCGCATGTATACACAGTGTGCACCGCGTGGCGCTAGTTCTCTACGCAGTACATATTGAAATAGTATGACATTCGTCATTTGTGCGAGATTTGGAGCGCTGAGTTCAACTCCTACGAGTGGACATGCATTATAGGGATCTTTAGCTAGGGCAAGTGAAGTGAGTGTCAAATGACGCACTCAAGCAGCCCGACTGCGGAAGACGGTAGTCCCGTCGTATCCGCAACGACATGGATGATAGTCAGTGTAGCCAATGGGCTAGACCACGGAAGTGCAGGCTATGTAAGACAATAGGGCACTCCATGAGGGACTACCCGAATATGCCAACTTCGTCGGCCGCACCATAGACAAGGCGATATGTACTACCTTCACTTATGTACTCATTTATGCTTTGTTCTCCTTGGACTACTATGATCCAAAATATAGTGTTGTGTGTCTAAGACGTTCTTAGTAGCTACTAGTGAACCTAAATTTGTAAGGCCGATATGTCGTATGCAACGATATAAGACCAGAGTATCCTGTAGTGGAGTACCTTGGAAGTTCATCATCCGAGTAATACGTGACACTGGTATGTACAATTACGACTTTCCTTGCTATTACATAATTACTCTTCTCGCAACTAACTAAACAATATGAACGTGTAGGTCTCGAGGGATTAATTCCGAGAGTGGGCTACGGGTTCATTGTCTGCCCAGCACACGTCGTCGGTACATCCTTTTGGAATCGGGCTTTGTATTGCAATTGTACCTTCTGTCAATCTAACGAAACATGTTTCCCTCCGTAGGACGCCAGCACTTTCGTTGAGGACTAGGTGCAGCAGATGTTCAATACTTAAGAGATTGGGCCCAATCAATTGTCCCGTGTCTCGGTTCCCAAGCGGCCATTGTGATATGACTTGTGTGACGTATGACGCTCCCACGATAGGCTGACTTTCCCTAAGGGTCAGGTTCGCGATGAAAGGAAGCATCCAGTGGATCAGCCTTGACCCTGTACTGTGCGAGATTTCAGCTCTTTGCACTGAGCATGTTGAAATGTTGTTCCATGCATCACGTATGTATCGATTATGTACCACGAGCGGCACCTGCATTTTGTGCTATACATGTACAACCTAATTATATACTCATTTATGCTTCAGAAGTGGAAGTGGGGGTGCTAAGAAGAAGAGATCATACATTGATAATTATTGCAAGGATACACCTATGCCACCAGAGTTTCCACGCCCGCAATGCGATTGTGGTAATCCGACATAGATCATTCAGTCAATACATCCATCCACCACTGCCCGGGCGCACTACACGTGCGGTGATAACCACGTAAGTGAATGTCACTTATTGATAAATCACATTGCATGTTTTATTTCACATATTGCTAATCTTCTCTGTGTACAATGGTAGATGACAAAAGTGTTGCTACTTTTTTTCAATGGCAGATGACAAAAGTGTTGCTACTTTTTTTCAATAGATCGATGTCTAGGAGAGGTACGACAGGGTATTTATCGAGCAAAAATACATGCTTCACTATCCAGTGGCGCCCGAGAACTTCACCTGTCAGAAACCTTACACCTCGGAGGACAAGGGAAAGGCTAAGAGGAAGAAATACAAGGGAAAGGCACCGATGCCCCTCGACGGCCCTGCTGAACGAGAGGTTAACGGGCATGTTCTTTTTAACTTCCAAAAGCTGTTTTTTGACTTTTCTATAATAACTAGCTTTCAAACAGAATGTCTTTTCAAGACGGGTTTTATAAGTTAATTATAGTATACATTATAACGACTTCATTTATATCGGCCAAAATCGCACACAAGTTTCTCTTACTCTGCACTTTCTCTCATAAATAGCCCAAAAGCTATAAGTCGCAGCTAAAAGCCATAAACCAAAGCTAAAAAGAACAGTCATGTTATTTCAAACTAGGGCAAGCCTATACATTTCCAAAGCATGCGGGGAGACGAGGAAAAGGCAATAATGGATCCAAATGCACAAGACATATGATCGCAAACCTGACTTACATATGCACCAAATCAAATTCTATGCACATGTAATTCACACCTTCATTATAAAAGTGTTATGTTGGGTTGAAATGGTAAATTGCTTAATGCAACATGAGATGTGCTAAAACAAATTCAAATGTTAATACTTATCTATTATTTCAAAACTACTAAAAACACAAAAATGCAAGAATTTTTGTAAATCATACATTTTTTATTACTAGAGAGATATTTTTTTTCAAAAATGTATTATTTAAAAAAATGGCCGAATGGGGCGCAACCTGCCGCGCCAGATATACACGGCAGCTCTCGTTCCATGCTCGCCGACTGCGGTAGGAGGTGTCGAGCCTCCAGGCTCAGCAGGAGAGTGTCGAGCACACCCAGCTTAGCTGCCGGGAAGCAGGCCGGTCTTGCCGAACTCACCTGTGTTACCGCAGGCACTACCACCCGTCGCGATGGGAGAGCTCGGCAGGTGACACGTGTTATCTATCGCTGTTCTTGTAGTTACGGAGAGAGCTAATTTTTTTAAAAAAATGTACGTTTAGATGTGAAATTTGAAAAAAAAAACTCGCTACAGTGCTAACTATGCAATCTTCTCATTTTTCCTATGGCTGATTTCGATGTTTGGGGCTATAGACGGAAGTAGCCGAAGATCTAGCTAGGACCGTTGTAGTGATTTTCACGGTCAACTTTTTCTAAGTACAACGGAGGACACATACACATTCACACACACTCTATACATATGTTTCAACTTACACACACGTGGATACATTCATTAGTAAATGTCTAACTTTCACCGTCAACTTTTTTGTGTCCATTGAATCGTTCGTTCTGCATCTGATTCATGATTAATAAGAGACCGGCTTTGTTGCACTGCTTTTTCGCGTGCATCTGTTGTTCATAACACATGAATTTTTTTAACACCAACACATGAATTTAGATGTATCTAGATTTCTAGACGTGGAAGGAGGGGATTAAATAGCAGCTCAACGGTTAATACAACTTGGTGTTATTGGATAGTAGACCCTGTATTCCATTTAGGTGCATTTGAGGAAATATATTGTCTAAAAAATAATAGATCAGTATTTGCAAACCAAAACCATCTGTCTACTTGGTAAGATTAGGGTGCCACTCGATTAGACTGAAATAAACTAGTTTATAGATCAAATTATACTGTTACTGATGGTGTCTTATTTGATGTAACTAAATTTAAAAAAATAAAAATAAAAAAAATATGTTAGCCCATCATAGACAATGCAAATGAATAAAAAAAAGAACCGACAAAAAAGATAAAAAAACGAAAATACTAGAAAATAACGAAATTTAAGAATAGTAAAAAATAAATTAAAAAGTAGAGACTCAAGTTGAAATGAGCAGGTCCCACATATCTAGACAATGGAAACAAGGGGATTAAAAAGTAGCACGTCAACAGTTAACACAGACATTCGATTGACGCTGTCACACGTCATGAAACCCTAGGAATTCTCGCGTGGTTACCAGTAGACACTCGTCTGAACTGCAGCCTGTATGCGAAAGCAACTTAGCACCAATTACAAAACAAGGCAATACGCACAAATTTATTGAACTGTACTGTTTTGTCCCTCAAAAATTGAAGGGGCCTTTGAGTAATCTTTTAGGAGAAGTGCGGTACGGTGGGCACTGAAGAGCACATGATTGGTCCTACCACCTTGGCCACGCATGTGCGTGTTTATCTCCACCTTAATTTTAAAAAGTATAACCATGTAGCTCGGGTCTCATTACATATAATGTTATACTAGCCTCGTAGGCGCGGCGCCACGCCGCGTCAGGCACCGTAATCGCGAGAAATTATTTTTAAAAATCCAAGGGTATATGTGTATTTTCGCAAGAAATAAATGTTTTTTTGCAAAAAAGCGAGGGCTTGGACGTGAAAAAAATCGCGCGGGGGGGACCTGTACGTTAAAAAAGGGGACCCGTGTGCAATTTCCGAAAACGCGGGGGGCCATCCTGCAAAAACGGAGGGCTCAAAAAAAAATCAGGGACCTTTTCGCGAGAATCAGGGACCTGTACGTAATTTTGAGAAAACAGAGGAAAGTGCCACCGCTGACCGTACGCAAAAACCGAAGACACGCGCCGGGCGCTCGCGCGGGCGGGGGCGACGTGGCTCGCTGGCGCTCCCGGAACTCCCCCGCTAATAAGGATAGGGACGATGTATAAGACGACAAGTACTTTTTAAAAATATGAATATTATTCTTCACAAAAAGAAATGAATAATTGATGATAGAGCATACTCGGTTTGAAAGACATCGATAATAAAAGGGAAAATATCATGAAATAACCAAACTATTTCAAACTATGCAGAAAAACAATACGTGAGATTCTTGTTTTTTTTAATGGGTAGAGCACTGAGTTATATTAAAAGCCGGGAAGAAATATTTATATACAGGAAAATGGTAGCAGATTGGGAACCCCCTCCCTCCCAAAAAAAAAATAAAAAGAAAATTAAGGTGTTACAGGGTTAGGTAAGAACTCCTCTAGCCTCTTAGCCCCGGCTATGATCCAAGATTGCACCTCTTCCTTTATTTTAGCGAAAAGGGACGTGGGGGAGGACACCATGGAACGAAAAATACAAAAATTCCGTTCTTTCCATATCTCCCAGGTGACGGGCATCATTAACGAAGCCAGTGTTTGCGAGGCACGTCTGACTTCAGAATGACGGACTCCCACCAGTGCCAGATAGAGGCAGCAGTGTGCCAAGAGACTGGGTATATAGAATTCGAAGTGATTCAGTGGTCGATGAGGGTCCAAATTCTTTTCGTGTAGCGGCATTCGGTGATGAGGTGAATGGCTATTTTCTGGGTGAATTATGCAAAGTGGGCAGTACGATTGGTTTGGCCATCCTCTCAAGGAGAGGCGGTCAGCAATCCACAACCTGTTTTATAGCGTCAGCCACGCGAAAATTTTACATTTTTGAGGGGTCCAAGTCTTCCAGACAAGAGGGTTCATAGAGGTGTTTGTTGTGCCGAAGAACTGCGCTTTGTATACTAAGGTTGCGGTGTAGCTTCCATGCGAAATAAGTTTTCAAGTTATAATGTCATCCGCTCCTTTGTGAAGGCTTAAGGAAGATATGTGGCACCATAGGGCGACGAATTCTTGGATGTGCTGTGCAATTGGGCCGTCTAGCCAATTGAGGTCTTGTAGCCATTTATTTTCAGTTAAATCCGTATGTAGAGAGCGGATTTTTTTCTTTTTGAGGTAGCGAAAAGACTTGGAGCAATGTCACACGGATGTCTCCCCTGAGCCTAGGCCGAGTTCTAGAAGCTCGCTAGCTTCCCGTCACCAATTGTAATGGTGGTGGCTGCCGCAAATAAGGGATTATCATGTTCGTCGCAAGGGGTTTGCATTCCTTTCCACGATTTGTTTGTGGCTCCCCACTCATACCAAAGCCATCTGATTTGCAGAGCTCGCGCAAAGCGGTGGAGATCAAGGAGACCAAGCCCACCTAGGGATGTGGGTCTGCAAACCTTATCCCAGCTGGCCTTGCATTTTCCTTCCGTTAATTGGTCATAACTGGCCCAAAGAAATTGTCTCGTCCGTCTATTTAGGAACTGAAGCACTCCATCTGGTGGTTTGATAACCGTGAGGAAGTATGCCACATAGGCGTTTAGGATTGATTTTGCTAGAACTTTTCTTCCCGCTAGAGTCAACAATTTACTATGCCAGCTCGATAGATGGCCGGACACTTTGTCTTGCAACCTTTGAAAGTGCGACACTTTGTCTTGCAACCTTTGAAAGTGCAGGCGACGTAGTCTTCGAATTGCAAGGGGTAATCCCTGGTATTCCAAGGGGAAGGTGGGTTGGTGTTCTCGCCCGATGAAAAAATCTTGCGAGATTTCAGACGTAGAGGAAAATTTCCTGAATGCATTTTTCTTTGATGAAAGCACTCTGGCTCTGTGAGACTAGATGGTTCATGAAGGGTGCAAAGCGCAAGGCCAAGATTTTAGCGATGATTTTGAAAGCACTGAATTAGACTAACTGGCCTAGAAATCGAGTGCCCTACGAACTGGAGCAATCAAGAATATGAACTGTTGGTCCACCGTGTATGATAAAATACTTGTGCATAGTTGGAATCTGACAAATCTGGCAACGATACAGCAGCCATTTTCAACTCGAGAAACGATTCTTTTGTTTGCTACGCGAGAGGTGAGAAAGGAAGGATGCTTGGTCCACACACTCCAATATGATACTCCACTCACATGATAACGAAGCAACTGGCCATATGTCCGTAAAGCAACCAAAGCTTTGGGGTGGGGGGGTTCGCGCCTGGTTAACGGAAGAACTCGGCCGCAGACAGGCGGTGGGATCTGAAACCAAGGAGCCAGACATGGTTTGAGGGGGCGGCGCGTATTCTCTGATTTTACGAAGTAAAGTTGTAGCGTCCCTTCATCTGGCGATCAACGGCCCAGATTAATCTAGTGTTTTTTGATTTTTTTATTTCTAGTTTCTAGTTTTTAGTTTTATCTTTTTTAGTTTTTATATTTCTTTATATTATTTGTGTTAAAATAATCTATTTTTAAATAAAAATAACCCGTTCGGGGGACGGGGCGGGGGTGATGCTGCGCGCACGGTCGGCGAGCGTCTCGCAGTCGCGCGGCCGCTCAGGAGTCGGGAAGGGGGTCGCTGCGGCGAGATGCTGCTGTCATGCTGCCGCTTCGCGTGAGTTGGCACGGGCGCACCGCCAACTGTCGTGGTCTGTGGACCAATTTCGCGTGACAGCGTGTATTTCTGTTCTCTTTTCCTGCCAGAATTCTGTCTCTGTCTCTTCTTTTTCCATCCGCTCTCCGAGACCGTTGAGGTAGATTGTAGTACGTGTGGGTCAATCGACTCATTAATGACGTTTCAATCCAACGTATGGAATGTCAAGAAAACAACAATCTAATATCACATTAAAATATTATATTTTCTTTAAAATTTGATCACAAAACATAGATCTGACCGATCAGAATAACTCTCTTTTATAGCATAATTCTCTATACATTTAATTAGTTTCGTTGCAACGTATAAGTATGTAACTAGTACACCGATAAGAAATGATACAATAAAATAGCCTTAAAGAAAATATATATGTATGGAAGCAAAAAATCGAAAAGAGAAGATCAGAAAGTCCAGCGAAGCCAAGCCAGGCAGCCAGGGCGGAGAGAGCGATCTGCCCCCATAAAACGGAAGAATCTGGAAGCCCTCGCTCCCACACCTGCTCCTGTGTCCTGTCTCGTCCCGAACGCATCAACCGCTCTCCACAACCCCTAAGAAACACACACGCAAAACAACAGACGCGCCGCACCGGGCGAGAGATCCCCAAGAACGATCCGAGGAGCACCCATTGCGGTATGGCTGCGGCCGCCGGCGTCGGGCAGCTCACTGGCGCCGCCGCGGCCACGCTCCTCGCGGCGCTCTTCCTCGCCGCCGTGCTGGGGCGGCGGCGGCGGCGCCTGCGCCGGTCCCCGGTGGTGGAAGGGAGCCCCGCGCTGGAGGTTGACTGCGGGGCGGCCGCCGGCGAAGGGAGCGCGCCCGGAGATGGTCGGACGGACGTCATCATCGTCGGCGCCGGCGTCGCCGGATCTGCGCTCGCCTACACGCTCGGAAAGGTGGCTGCCTTTTGCCTTCTCGTTTGTTTCCGTGTTTCCGTTGGTTCGGCGGAAAGTTCTTGTTCCTTTTCCATTGCAAGTCGTAGCTGTTCTTCCTTTTAATTTTCGTATTTGTTACAAAGACTGAATCTTTATTGAAAGGAGAACACAAGATTCATTTTTTTTCGGTGAGAGCAGGGATCAAAATTTCCATCATGAAGTAGAGAATCTAAGAACAGTTCCCCTCATAGTTCAGGAAGGCAACATCTTTGTTAGTCTAGCGAGATCATTAGCCACCTTTTCGTACAAAAAATTCTGTAACGGTTGTTGATCAGGGGTAGATTCATGCAGGGAATAATTGTGATCTGTTGCAATCTTTCGTTGGCGTTTTTTTTTGCGTGTTTGCGCAGTTCGGAGAAAGCGAAAGTCCCTGTCGGCGTCCTTCTCTGTTGTGGACGTGTAGTTCGTGTGGCTAATAGCTGTTAGGTGTCTCGTAATTTGCATGTCATGCAACTTGGAAAAGAAATCTTTTCTTTTCCAATTAAAGCAGTGGAACGATATTTAGGCACCTTGTTTCAATGGATTAATCAATTCTTGTTTT
The DNA here is from genome assembly GCA_036346245.1 of Bonia amplexicaulis. Lineage (NCBI taxonomy): Eukaryota > Viridiplantae > Streptophyta > Magnoliopsida > Poales > Poaceae > Bonia > Bonia amplexicaulis. The sequence continues at coordinate 4,642,493 of CM070741.1, forward strand.
TTGCTGGCCACAACTCGCCTGGACGGAAGGAAAAAGAGAAAACAAGCAACAGCGGAGGGAATATTAAACATGTAATATATCTATATAAAAACAAAACCTTAATGCTAGGGTGTTTAGTAAAACTAAACATGTTTGGTTATAGCAAATTAGGTTCTTGTTAAATTGGCGTTGAATTTTAACCACTGGAATAAAAAAGAGTTCTCTAAACTAAAAAAAGTGTTTCCAACCATCTTAGGGCTGCCTAATATACTTCATAAATACAGAAATTTATTTCATAAAAAATCATGCCAGGGCTACCCTATAGGTTTTGTTGAATATGGTTTTTGAGAACACACAGAAGAATTGCATGTCTTTGTAGTAAAGAAAGGAAATCAGCTGAGAGCTACAGCTAACAATTGTTGAAAATATTGTGCCAGCACAAATGTAGATGGCAAAAACTGTAACTACTCCTACTCTCTACTCTATTATCTTTTCTCATAATTGGGCAAACGGGAGAAAGATTCATTTGTATTATCTTCTCTCGTTTTCTACTCTTTTCCATGCTCTCTTTTCTATGTGCTCCAACAGAGCATTGATGTGCTCTATCTTTATCATCATTAATGAATGCCCAACTAATTCCATGACCCACTTTACTTTCATGACTCAGCCACTCTGAGAATGATACGTCATTAATACAACAATGCTGAGTATCATGTTATTGAATTCGATTCTTTTGCTTTTGTTTTGAAGTACTCCACAATAGAAGTGATTGTTTATAAAATGTAGTAAGCAAGAAAGTTGCTTTTGTAAGTGTCAGAGACTGCCTATACCCATATGAATATATGGTTAGTATGATATTATTAATGCCCTCAAGAAGTCAAGAATTCTAATAACTGTGTTGCTGTACCCAGACTGAGGCTGATTGAACTATTTCTTTTTCCCTTTTTTTTCTTGAAATTTTCATCCAAGCAGCCTATGATAAGATAAAGATCTCCATGAAAATACAGAAAAGAACTACGGCTGCCTATATATCTCCAAGACAAAGTCGTAGTGTGTTAAACTTTTACCCTTTGTTTTGCATCCAGTTCAGCCTATAGGACTCGTACATTGGATTTAGGACTGATCAAACGGAAATGTTCCTGTCTTATAAATTTATTAGGCATGAAATTAATGTGGCAAAAATGATGTTCCTTTGTCTCATGCTTATTGGTTGTTGTGGGTTGCAGTATTCCCTCCAAAAAAAATGTAGTGCAGTGAAAACCTATTCTCATCTGGATTTTGCTAGAAGTCTTTTTGTTGTTTATTCATTCCTGCTCCCTAACAACAGATATAAATAGTAAAATGCAATTCTGCAGCTCATCGTGATCAAGTGATGCATTACGGTTATCCTAGATGTTTCTTCTTATATTCCTGGCTTTATTTGTTGGTGACATAGGATGGTCGTCGGGTGCATGTTATAGAGAGAGACCTGACAGAGCCCGATAGAATTGTGGGTGAATTGCTACAGCCTGGAGGCTACTTGAAATTGATCGAATTGGATCTTCAAGGTAAGCATGTGCTCTCGCACGCTCACAGTGATTTTTCTAACAGTATTATAAGTGCACTATATACTAAATCTCTGACACTATATACTAAATCTTTGACTTTATCCAGACTGTGTTGAAGAAATTGATGCTCAGCGTGTTCTTGGTTATGCATTATTCAAAGATGGGAGGAACACAAAGCTTTCTTATCCCTTGGAAAAGTTCCATTCAGATGTTGCTGGTAGGAGCTTTCACAATGGACGGTTTATACAGAGGATGCGTCAGAAAGCTGCATCATTGCCTAAGTAATACCCATTATCCATATGAGATTATCTTTACTAAACTTTTTGGTATACTTTGTATAATTTTCATCTAGTATTCTTCATGCGATCATTTCATTTTGTTCTTAAGTTATGCCTTCAGAATGATAAATTTTAAATTGCCCTACTGGATTGACATCTTTGATTATGTGGAAGTTCTTGATTTGGGTGTGATACCTCATGTTCTTTCCTTTTACCTTTTCTTTTCAATTTTATATGGGTTGCCTTTTCATGCATATAATTGTTTATGAACCTGCGTGTGACATAAGATTAATGTTTGACATACCGTTGAATATTTCAGTGTCCAATTGGAGCAAGGAACAGTTACATCTTTGCTTGAAGAAAATGGTACAGTTAAGGGTGTTCAATACAAGACCAAGTCAGGTGAAGAACTAAAAGCTTATGCACCCTTGACAATTGTATGTGATGGATGCTTTTCAAATCTACGGCGTGCCCTATGCTCTCCAAAGGTACAGTTTTCAGTTTTCACCTTATACGTATTGCTAAATCTAGTTATTCACCTGTACTAATGGAAATATGTGCTTAGGTTGATGTGCCATCTTGTTTTGTTGGATTGGTCTTGGAGAATTGTCAACTTCCTTACCCAAATCACGGGCATGTTATCTTGGCCAATCCTTCACCTATCCTATTTTACCCAATAAGCTGCACTGAGGTTCGCTGTCTGGTTGATGTCCCTGGTCAGAAGGTGCCTTCCATAGCAAGTGGTGAAATGGCAAATTATCTCAAGACGGTGGTTGCACCTCAGGTATTATATTTTTGTTATTTCAGTTGATCTTGTCCTATGTATAATTTGCAGTTTTGCACTGCCTACTTGCTTGTAGCTAGATGTTAATGGAAAGTTTTATGTTGTAACTTGTCAGATTCCTCCAGAAATATATGATTCTTTCATAGCAGCAATTGATAAGGGAAGCATAAGAACAATGCCAAATAGGAGCATGCCAGCTGCCCCACATCCAACCCCTGGTGCACTTCTGATGGGGGATGCATTCAATATGCGGCATCCTTTAACTGGTGGAGGAATGACTGTTGCATTATCTGACATCGTTGTCCTACGTAATCTTCTCAAGCCTCTTCGCAATCTGCATGATGCCTCTTCCCTGTGCAAATACCTTGAATCATTCTATACACTGCGGAAGGTCAGTCTTCATGTGGCCCTTCACCACCTAGCTTTCTCACAATGTAATATGGATTCTTTCATATGATTGCTTTCTCTTTTCAGCCGGTTGCTTCTACGATCAACACATTGGCTGGTGCTCTATACAAGGTCTTCAGTTCCTCACCTGACCAGGCTAGGAATGAGATGCGCCAAGCTTGCTTTGATTACTTAAGCCTTGGAGGGGTCTTTTCAAATGGACCTATTGCTCTACTCTCTGGTCTTAATCCTCGGCCATTGAGTTTAGTTGCACATTTCTTTGCTGTTGCTATATATGGTGTTGGACGCCTGATGCTCCCCCTTCCTTCACCCAAACGAATGTGGATCGGAGCACAATTAATATCTGTAAGTCCGCAATCTTCTGTATCTTGAACATCTTCAGAGACTGTTTTATTATGATACAAGGCAGTCCCATTTTGAACATTTACATGGATGATTTAATAGTAACATGCAGGACATTGAATTGCAGGAAAAAAACTAATTTACATGGATGCTTTAATAGTAACATGCAAGACATTGAATTGCAGGAAAAAAACTAACTGTTCTCTATCCTTGTGATCTGCATTTGTTCAGGAAGATTGATACTGGAAGTAGAATTCATGAAATTATTTTCGTAATTTGGTCAGCTTTTTCTGTGATCTGCTGTATCCATTTTACTGTTTGCCATACTGGTGGCTTAACACGCTGCTGTATGTTATTATTCCAATCTGAATAGTACAATAGTACTGGTATACACAACACTTGGTTTGTATCATACAGGTGTCTGAAGCATGGCAAAGTAGAATGTGTCCGCTCTGTAGTAAAATTCATGCAAGACTGACATTTAGCCTAATTCACAAGCCATCTCATGAGGCAGAAGTTAGAGCTGCACAGCGTCGTGCTTTTCTTTAGAATCCACGCAGTACTTTTCCCCCTTATTTACCTTGTCTAATTCAGAGCTTTCACCGCAGGGCGCATGTGGTATCATCTTCCCAATCATCAAAGCTGAAGGTGTGAGGCAGATGTTCTTCCCTGCAACCGTCCCTGCCTATTACCGAGCTCCTCGTGCAGGAGAGTAAAAGCTTTCTCCCTCGGTGCTGGTATGATGCAACTGATGACGCCCGGATGGCAGTTTTCCTGTGTTGGTAGTCGTTCGTCAGCATTAGCCGGTCGTGTGTGCTGCTAAATGGAATGAGGAACCTGTAGTGTCTCTTGTGGGTGCTGATTCGAGTTGTTAAAATGTGTTGATTTGTTCCATTGGCACGCATGTCCATCCTTCCTAAGTTGTATATCCTTCTTGAACTAGTGGACGCGTCGTCTAACCGGAGGTGTTCCTTGTCTACTGAACTCGAAGTTGTGCTGCAAGCGTGTTAGTATGCTAATTTGTTTGTGGATGCGTGATCCCGCTGTGTATGCTAATCTCCACGGAGAAATAAGCTTGTTAGCTCGTTCTGCCTTGCAAGTAATCAAATCTAGCCGAGGCGGGGCGAGCAAGCAAAGCGTGGGACGCGCGGACGGCAGTATGTTCCCCTGCCGGCCGGATGCCGCGCGCCCGTCCGTGTGAGTTCGCCGGCCCCGCCATAGCAGCTCGCGTTGTATTGAATTTCATGCATCAGCTAGTTTACCTAAAAGCTTAAGCTGATGAGAAAAAATTGTATCAGCTAGTTCACCCAAAAGTTTAAGCTGATGAGGAAAGATGAGCAATTTACTTATGTTTTAACATTTCTTCTCACGTCTAGGCTCCTTTAGATATAATACGTGGAATAAAAGTGGACTACAATTAATTTCTTTAATTGCGTCAGCTAGGTCTTGAACTTGAGACAGCTTGGCTCTGATACTATATTGAGTTTCATGCACCAGCCAGTTCATCCAAAAATTTAACCTAATAAGAAAAGATGAACAATTCACTTATACTTTAACAGAACCTTTGCACCGCAAGGTAGCTTTTCTTGAGATTATTTGACTTGTCCATCAACTGTCTCGGATGACACACATCCAACTGGATGATATTTTCGTATTATCCTGCATCGTCATCCTGTGTCCTAGATCAGAGCTGCTAAAAAAAGACCCGTGTTGTTTTCGTATGGAATTATTCAATCGATCAAAAAGAAGATCCACTAAGCATGCGCATTGGCTTCGGATTGGCGTGCCTACGTGGTGGAGTCGAAGATAAACGAGTACTTGCCTTGTTGCAATTTGGCATACGTTTCTTTCGTTCATGCCATGCACTAGCGTTGCTGTTCTGCTTGCGTTACCCTGCTACAGTGGCACGCAGAAACGTACTAGACTACTACTGCTACTCCATATGCTAGGAAAATTCAACACCTGATGTTAAGGCGAAGATATTAAGATGCGCAAAGAAGAGCTGCGGCAAGCATATCGCAACAACGCGAAGGGGTCATGGAACATCAATGCACGTCGAATCTTCACGCCTAACAATGGAAAGTTTGCATACTATGCATTGGCTCATCAGTCGATTGTACGCCTCAGAGATTGCCATGAACACGGTTTATTGGCCAAAGTAAAATGTCCAATGAGATTAAGATTTGCTTCTTTCTGCGCCCAAACTTTTGCTTGCCGATCACTGGCTAGTTTCTACCACAAGATAGTACCAAATTTACAATGGCAAAACATAAGAAGATGAGCCATTGAGGCTCTTCGCCCATGCTGTCATCTTAATGATTTAATCTATCGCTACTGTCCATCCTTTCTTGTCTTCGGCCAGGCCCGTCTGAATGGCTGTCAGAGTCGTGTACAGTTTCTGTGACACCGTGTCTTGGCCAGTTCTGAATTCATACCTGGATACCCCAAAAAAAGGAGGTAAAATCTCAGGGCTGAAGAAAACATCACATTGTCGTGTACGGATTCTAAATTTCCACGTATCTGTAGGAATTATTCAGTGAAGTGGTTGCGAGTTTACCTTTTCCCTTGGTAAGTAATGGTCGACGCCGGAGCGACAACCACCGCTGTTCCGGTGCAGAAGACTTCATCCGCACTGATCAGATCATCGATGGAGACAAGGCGTTCTTCAACCTGCTTGATCAGACATATCAGGATCACAGTGCTTCAGATGATGCAATAATTCGCTTTATGTGGTATCATCGTACTCGTCGCAATAGAGCTCTAGTGCACAGCACTGACCTGATAGCCGCAGTCCCTGGCGAGCTCGATGATGCTCTTGCGCGTGATCCCCGGCAGGATAGTCCCTATGGTCGCTGGCGTCGCGACGACGCCGTCCTTCACGATGAAGAGGTTGCACGAGGAGGCCTCCTCCAGGTACCTCTTGTGAACCGAGTCGAGGTACAGCACGTCCGTGAATCCTTTGCTCTTGGCGTCCATCTGCGCCTTGAGCACCTGAACTTACGCAGCAGTCGATCAGTGACACTTGTTGATACGTACAATGCGATGCACACCCAGTAGGCAGCAGCTAGAGACCTCCAATTAAGGCATAAGGCTACAGAAGAGCAGCTGGAGTGTCAGTCAGATATCCTTACCGGCGCGTAGTTCGTGATCGTCTTGACCCCGCCGGTCCCGCCCGGCATCGCGCGGTGGATCTCGTCCTCGACGACCAGGTTTATCGGCGCTAGGCCCTCCTGAAAGCTCACCATTAAGATTGTGCCGTACCAGGGTTTGCAATACCGGTTTAGCTTTTTTTTACTGGAGGGCCGATACAAGCGAAATTAGCGAAAGTCAGAAATCTTCGGACCAAAATTTTCAAACAAAATCTGAATTTCAAACTAATTTTGGCTGAAAATCATCGGCCGATCACCGGTTGAAAATATCGACCGAATTTTTTAAAAATAAATTTCGCAAACAACTTCTCCTGTATTTCATAAAATTCATGCAAACCAAGTTTTTCAGAAACGATTTGCAATTTTGTCGGAGGTGGCCGATACGGTGGATATTTCCGATGATCGGCCGATTATCAGAAACCCTGTGCCCGTACTCAGATTTTGCTGCTGATCATTCAAGGCATATATAAGAGCAGGTTACAGGTAATTGATTGCACCCCGAAGACGCTACTGACCTTGAAATACGTTCCTACAGGTGCAGCATAGACCATAAACGTGTACTCGGGGGCCGGGGCCAAGCCGAGGATCGGCCCGCTCCCGATGAGCAGTGGCCTGATGTACAGGGCTCCCCTTCCTCGCGGCGGCACCTGAAACGCGAGCGGTGTGGTTGCAGAAATTAGTCGAGAACGGATCGTGAGCTTGGCACGCGGTCACGTGAAATTAATCATGGTTGGATCGACGGTTCGGCGTGGACGCGCGCGCGCGAGCGCAGGGACGTACCCAGCGCCTGTTGGCGAGGACGGTCTGCTTGACGGCGTGGACGAACTGCTCGACCGACGGGGACGGCATGCACATGCGCTCCGCGCCGAGCTGCATCCGCCGTGCGTTCTCCTCCGGCCGGAACAGCATGTACCCCACCCTGTCCGACCTCCTGTACGCCTTCAGCCCCTCAAACAGCCCCTAATCGATCAGAAACACACAGGAAACTTCGATCAACGTCGTTATCATAGTGCAGAACTTACATACTGCTACGTACGCACAGAAGCCTGTGGTTCGAGGACGGACCTGGCCGTAGTTGAGGACGCCGGAGGAGGGGCTGAGCTCGATGTTGCCGTAGCGGCTGAGCTCGCCGCGGGAGAAGCCGCCCTCGCCCAGCGAGCACCGCATGACGTACATGTAATCGGTCGGGGTCAGCCCGAAGCTGAGGTTGTCCCAGTCGATGTCACCGCCGCTGTCCTCGTCCTCGGACCTGCAATGGCGTAAGCAGCAGAATCGGACGTGAAAAAAAATAGCAACGGAGAATCGGACAACTTGTTTTTGCGTCGAAGAATCTGTGATCGATGGGACAGTACCGAAACGTAGGACGGCAACAAATTTTAAAGGCAAATGCTACACTTCAAATGTGCAAATGGCAAGTACAGAGAGACGGCATCGACCACCGAAAGAAAGAAATGAATCTGCATGTCAGCTCACCTGTCGGCGGAGTCCAACTGCGGCAGCGTCGACGACCTCCACCGGGACGGGAGAAGAGAGCAGCCGCCTCCGGCCTGCATGTTGAGAAGGCGCCTACCGTGAGTTTTGATCGGTCTCACTCTCATCAAGGCAGGACTAACCATCTTGGACACGGGCAATGGTTCTTTCGAACCGAAACAAGGAAACGAATAAAAACACCGGAGTCAATCATGCAGCGGAGTGAGGGACGGAGAGCGAGATCTGAACCATAAACACGAAAAGCGCGCACGCACCGTTGCGAGCGCCCCGCGGAGGCTGCCGCTTCCCCACAAGACCCTCGCCCAGGCATGGCCGTTGCAAGCCCATGAGAGGACGCCCTTCGCAGACGACAACATTGTTGGAACTCGCTAATGGGGAACAAGCAAGAAAACAAAGGTGTATCGGGCAGCAGTAGGAAGAAGAAACACTAATATATGTTGTGACGATCCGTATTTTCATCGTAGAGATAAAAACGCTAGTCCACGTCATTTTAATCATAGAACATCACTCTAACGAATAGTAAATACATCAGAGTATTGCAGCAGAATAATAATTAGAGACAAAATACGATATCATAAGAATATCGTCACACAGGACTAAAGTTTATTACAAAACCTCAAGGACTCGAATATCACAATATTTAGAAAAAAAAATATTCTAACTACTTTCTATTTAAAAACGAAGATAATAGAACTACACCTAACAGTACTCGAGTTCACCAAAAGTCGGTGCGTGGGCACAGATCATAGCCGAGGAAGAGAAGGTGACCGGCGGAGGTGGCGCGAAGAAGAGGAGCTAACCGCGATGGAGGAGAGGAACGGCGGCGGCGTCCTAGGGTTTCTCCTCAGGAAATGAGCGGATGCGGAGGAGAGGAACTCGATGCGAAGAAGCTCTTGCACGGCCGGCCGGAGGAAACCTTGCGGTGTTGAACAACCCGAGGTAAAGAAGTCCACTCCTTAGACGGATATTGCACCACCGAACGACCCAAGGCGAACAACGCACGCAGCGGACGAGGAAGAGCCCCTGGGCCGGGTGGGAGGGAGGGGAGGAGGCTGCGGCGCGGTGTGGGGAGGAGGAGGAGGAGGCGGCGGTGGCGCGGAGTGGGGAGGAGGAGGCGAGGGCGGAGCGAAGGAGCCGGGAGGAGGCGGTGGCAGGCGGGGAGGAGGAGGCGGAGGAGCGGGGAGGAGGTAGAGGCGAGGGCGGGAGAGAGGAGGGAGGAGGAGGCGGGGGCGGCGTAAGGAGGTGAGAAGCGACGGAGAGCGACGGAGAAAGTAGGCGAGGGCGGAAAAAATGAGGTGGGGGAGGCAGCGGTTTCGGTAAAAGGAAGTGCATAGGTTTTGGGGTGGAAGGGCCATACATCAGTTAGCATAGTTTTTTTAGAAGGGATGTGAGAGATCGTACCAACCACCAACTTCTTTTTAAGGAGCAAAGATTTCTTTTGCGGCTGCCTACACATGAGTAATCAAGTTTCTTGCTAATTCTATACGCTGCCCACTAATTCCACAACATCCTGGTTAGATCTTGCTAGCTGCCAACACCACTCAAAGAGTTATCCAGTCGACATGGCTTTATACGGCTGCTCGTTGTCGGCAACAAGATTATAACCAACAAACATAGCCATGCACGGCCACTAGATCGATCGCGCGCACCACTACGACTGTCTCGGTCTCGGCAAAGTTCTTCAGGAACTCGAACCTTCACGGCGAGCGGCGAGCTGCCTAACTACGCGATGCGGATGAGAACACCAATGAATAGTAACCGTCCATAAAAGAAAAAAAGCCTTGCTACACTAGTCGTGGATAACTTGGCACGTATTCAATCTGCAGCGCTGTATTCTAGTCTTGGTACACGTCCAGTGGTTGCGACTGTGCAATGTTAATTGGCTTATGTGGCCGTGTACTAAAGCTAGAAGCAGCCACCTTTTCCTGGATGGAGACAAACCAGTGGCCGGGCAAATTTCGAAACGAAAAACGAGTTGACGGGCGTGGATGGCGTGGTAATTGACCTGTGGGCCTTCTAGCAGCAACCTTTTCCTGAATGGAGACAAACCAGTGACCGGGTAAATTTCGAAACGAAAAACGAGTGACGGGCGTGGATGGCGTGGTAATTGACCTGTGGGCCCTGGCCACGTGGCCTTTTGTTCTCAGAGTTTGCGGGGATTGATTTTGATTTTAGAAATTTGTAACTGAGGTTTTGCTGTTGGATAGGTGACGGTCTAATAGGACTATAGAAGTAGTCTTATCAGCTATATGTGATAGCTTGATCGGCCTCTGTTATTATAAGGTTTTAAGTCGGTTTGTGGTGGTCTGATCGACCATTATTGAGCTAGGTGAGTTGAATTCGTCATAGGTTGAATTTCAAATTAGTAGATCGTTGTATTCATGGTATATAAAGTATGTTTAGACTAACTTAGGTTAAGTTATGAAATACTTATACGAGAAATGATTTTTTGGTCTTTAATGCATAGGGAAGATTGGAGACAACTATGGTTAACGGTGTGGATCAGAACTAGGCTCGGAGGTGAGCTGAGGTATGGTTAAGTAAGTCGGACGGATGGTCGGGCTCAAGCAAGGCAAATGAAGACAAGAGATGTTGAAGAGACGGTTAGAGTAACGGTTCATCGAATATTGCATCCGGTGCAAGTGAGACGTGATCGAGGGAACTGCCACAGAGAGAATTGTCGATGCGTGAACTATTGATGAACCTATATATTGCAAGCATGTGGATTGCTCGTAAAGGAGAAGATGACCACGGAATATGCTCGGGGAAGAGGTGAGGTCTAGGATCAAGGCAAAGGAAGCGTGAAGTTTCGTGGAAGGTAGTAAAGGGGCATTTTGGTAAATTATTCATACAAAAAGTGACTATCTGTGAAATTGCGGCGGTGGCTTAAGTGGGTTAGGTCATGAATGTGCTGAAAATGTTAAGTGGATTAAGTGTTGATTCACTAACGGATTATTGGTTGTATGCGTTTTGAGAAGCGTGTATGTGTAAGTGTAAAACCTAGTACGGTATTAGGTTAACGGGTTAGCCCATGTAAGAGCGGATGAATCCCAACTAAAGGTGCTAGTTAAGGTTTTCTGTGAGCTTCCGTATATGAGAAAGGAGAGAGGTGGTTTGTGTGCTAAGCTTGGGAAAAGTTTAGGCTAAGCCTTAAGGAGAGTTAGTGTTCTCAGAGAGAATTTTTTGGGAGATGTGAGAGGCTTTTGTGGTTAACCTTTTTGTTATCCTTAGGGTTTGCGTATGGCTAGGGAGTGGTTGTAAAAATTTATCTCTAGGTATATATATATATATATATATCCAATTTGTTCAAATCTTTCCCTTTTTGTTTAAGTGTTGAAATCTTGATTAGGGTTGATTTTATAGTATTTCTCCTTCTCTTGATCTTTCTTGGTACCAAGAATGTGTAAGAGGTACAGATATCTCATAGAGACTAGAAATCATCCAACTAGGCACTTTATATGAAAGTTCATATGATTGCATGGTTTTGCTCAAAAGAAGGGTGAATTTAGGGTTTTGATCTTGTAGACATTTTGGCTTGGGTTCATGCTGTGAGCTAGCTTGCTATGACATGTGAGAATCCATCTAAGGTCTTCTAGATCATCAAAAACTCATGAACAATAGTAGATCGGGGTTTATTTCTTTTGCTCGATTTTGGTATAACTTTTCTTATTTTGGATAAAGGTCGGAACTTTGGAAATGATCTTCACGACCCATAATTGGAATAAGTTTGTATGTCCTAGAGAAGCTCCATACCAAGTTTCAGATCTTTTAGAGTTATGGATCAAAAGTTGCATCATTTCTTGGTTTGAAATCGTGCTGAAAATCTGTTCTCCTCTAGAGGGAGAAGTCAGACTAGCCTAGACCAGTCGGACCAGCCTCTAGTTGGCAGTCTAACCGGTGATTCCTGTGGGTGCTCAGTCTTTGATATTTATCGCTTCTCATAGCTATTAGAGTGAAAAGGCTATGTTTTTCTCCTTTGAGGAAAAGATGAGAAAAAGGCTTATATTGCACTGGCTCCTATTCACCCTCTCTATTCGCCATTATCGATCCTACAGAGAGTAGAGATACGGCTGGCACCGTGCCACCACGTGTGCTAGGGGGTACTGCTTTACTTGCAAGTTGTCGTTTTTGAAACGAAACGTCAGGAGAACTACCCATCATGTTGATAAAGTAGGCAAAAAAAGGAAAGGATAACAGAACACTGGCTCTAGCAGAGAACTCCGCATGTGGGGGAAAACCCCAATCGAAATAACTAGTTTGAGGTAAATATCATCTAACACCACACCAAACACCAACCGTCACGTGCACAAACCACAAAATGCAGCTATGAAAAGAACAACATTCTCACCATCTAATATGCTAAAGTTTCTAGCTGATTTTTAAGCTAGATGCAAGTAGTCCTTATTAAGAAACTATCGTTGGCGACCAGTCCGATCGATTCCTTTTATTGCTTTCTTTTCTGATTCCGTATACAAAATGGCCAACAGTACTCCCTATTTATAGCCTAGTGGTGAGGTGTCCACCATGGGCCAAGGCTTCAAGTCCAGGCCCAGGTTTGTTAACACTCCCCCTTGGGCGCTCATCCGACACGTTCATGTCTCATCAAAACTCCATAAAAACCCAGTGGAAAAAATTTCAAGAAAGAGTACATGATACATGTTATGCTGCGTTTCACGAATTGCCTCATTAAAAACTTTGGCCGAGAAACTTCAGGAAAACTCATCAAGGGAAAAATAGTACAATCCACCCAGTTTCATTTAATCTGCATGATTTTTTCTTTGGATACTCGATCTTCAGGATCAAGTTTTGATAACGAGCTTGAGAAAAATCTGCCCCTGAATTCTACACTTCTCTAAGTCCCATCATTCCAATTCCTCGTACGCATCTTTCAAAACTAGATGCTGGAAGTGGCTTAGTGAATAAATCTGTAAGATTTTCACATGATTTAGAATGCATTACCTTAATTCCATTCATCTTTTGCAATTCATGAGTATAGAATAACTTAGGGTTGATATGCTTTGTGAGACGACTTTTCACGTAACCCGTCTGCTCTTGTGCAACATAAGCTGCATTATCTTCATAGATAATTATGGGAGCTTGCATAATATTCATCCCACCTGACTGTTGGATGTGGTGAATCATTCGTCGGAGCCAAGCACATTCTCATGCGGTTTTGTACAGTGCTATGATTTCTGAGTGGTTCGTCGAAGTCGTTATAAGACTTTCCTTAGACGATTTTCATGAAATTACAGTTCCTCCACATAGGAATACATAGCCTGTTTGTGACCTTGCAGTATGCGGGTCCGATAGGTACCCAGCTCTGCATAGCCAGTTATATTCAAGTCTTGATTCTTTTTGTAGAATAACTCAAGGTCCTTGCTTCCTTGGAGGTTCCCTACCAATGCCTTTTGGTAGGTTCTGCACTATGCCTTGCTAATAGGTTTACAATAAATGCAATATCCAGTCTAGTGCAGTTTGCTAAATACATAAGTGCTCCTACTGCACTTAAGTATGGGAATTTCGGTCTCAGGACTTCCTTCCCTTCTTCCCTAGGTCGGTATGGATCTTTTTCTTGCTGTAAGGATCTCCCGATCATCGGTACTTTCGATGGGTATGCCTTCTCAAAGCCAAACCTTTCTAACACCTTTTGAGCATAGACTGACGAATTCACTAAATATTCCTTCAGGGACATGCTCGAGCTGCAGGCCTAAGCAGTATTTGATTTTACCCAAATTTTTCATTTCAAATTCTGACTCCAGGTAAGAACTTGCTTCTTTTATGTCTTACATGGTCCCGATGATATTCAGATCATCTACATATACTGATATTATACAAAATACATTCTAGGATTGTCGTATAAATACACAGAGATAAATTTCATTGTTTATGTAGCCTTTCTTGCATAGAAAGTCGTTTAAGCGATTATACCACATCCTGCCTGATTGCTTAAGCCCCACTCGGCCCGCCTCGGCCGGCTTAAGAAACGGGGGTAGGGTTTCCCCTACCCCACTACTTCGGTGGAGGCGCAACTCGAGCGGCCGGCCAGCGAGCGCGGCGGCGGGCGGGCGGCGCAGGCGGCGGGCGGCGGGCGGTGGGGCGGGCGAGCTTGGGACCCGGCGTCGGACGGCCTCGGTGTTGGTCGGCGGTGGCCGGCGGGCGGCGGTCGGCCTCGGCGTTGGTGGCGCTTCGGCCGGGCCGGCGGCGCTTTGGGCTCGGTGCTCGGCGTGGCGGCTCTTCGGTGGTCCTAGCGGCGACATCGGGCGGTGCGTGAGGGGAGGCGGTGGCGACGGCGGCGCTTGCGCGGCGAGGGAGGCCGGCGTCCGGATTCACGCACGGCGGCCGTGCGAGGCCGATCGTGCACGTATATTTTTTTAATCTGCAGTGCATTCAACATCTACTCTTTCATGTAATCTACTGATCGACATTGTGCCGGCGACTTCAAGTCTGCTCGCCGTAGATTAGAGCGGATTTGTACCATAGAAAAATAATCTAGAAAGCGAAATCTGCGAATTTAGAGCGATCTAGATATTGACAGTTCAATCTACTAATGTTTCGATGATTACTTTTCAATTCACCGGAACGATTCGTGCTGATAACGTATTGAGAAACCATCACTGGCGACCAGTCCGATCGATTCCTTTTATTACATTTTTTTGTTTCCGTGTACAAAATGATCAACAATACTTTCTATTTATAACATAGCGATGAGATATCCACTGTGAACCAAGGTTTTAAGCGTAGAACCAGATTTCTTAACAGTCCTTGCACGGCTCCAAGGACGCTCCTAATCCTTTGCCCCTTCGTGTAAAAAACTATTTTGTTCTCCGCATTTTCTAAGGGAAGAGATCCGCAGATCGCCGCTAAAAGTCCGTTCGCTTTCTCCGGCTGGACGTGTTCAGATCTTGTTTTGTTTTGTTTATTTTCCTATTCAGAGGAGGAGGTTGCCTCCCAACTACCGCTTCTAGTTCTTTTGAGCTGGCGATATGCAACGGGTCCTTGTTGCTTATCCTTTTCGGTTATTTCGTGTCGATCGATAGCAAGCAACTGATGATCTTGTCATCCATGCAGGCCATGACTCGCTGTCTTGTCATCCATGCAGGCCATGACTTTCTGTCTTGTCATCCATGAGGAACAGATAGGCATCCATTATTAGCTAGGTGGATGGGATCAGCTGACTATATACGTACGTGTACAAGTGACAATGTCCCCACAAAACAAAATCAACGAAACGCATGCACTGTGTGTTAACTGCTATCTCGCTCCTCTCAAATTTGCCAATCATCGGTGATTTCTCCGCAGAAATCAGCAACTCTTCCCCCGTCCTAGCGATCAATCTGTCTGGTACTGTATGCTTTCAATCCAAGGAAAAAGAAATCAGCCACCTTTTAAGCATTGCATTGAATTATACATCTTTTCAAAATAATTTATCGGTATTCGATTTGTTCGCACGAACATTCGTACTAAGGCCAAAATTCATCAGCCGTAGCTGAAAAGAATATTACCAAAATGGGATGATAGGTTGGGAGAAGAAAAACAGGTGGCGCCAATAGCCCTTGCAAGAGTCATACCAGCTAGCTGGAGGAGAAACCAACAAGCTAATGTGCTGCTCATTTTGGCTCTTTTTTTTACTGTTTAGCACTATAGCTTGCTTATTTTACACTATAGCTACTTGTGGCTTTTTAGTGTAATTAAAATAAAACAATAAAAATAGGTTAACTCATCATAGATAATACAAGGAAATACGGGAAAAAAGAAAAGAAAAAAAATAGAAAAAACGAATTTAAAAAACTAGAAGCTAAGTTCAAATAAGCTAAAAAACTATCTATGGACCTTTGTAAGGTGTACAACAGTAAAAATACACCCAAAGACTGGTGGAAAGGTACGGCTGGCCGTAGCTAGACCGTTCATGGTTGCTTCCCGAGCTCTAGCTCTCGCTCCTTGGCTGCTTCTCCCGTAGCAGACAAAACAAAAAAGTGGCCGTATAGTTCAAGTCACGTTTGACATGTCTGATCCGATCTACTTGTGCAGGCACGTCAGCAAAACAAATATAACCAAAAAAGGAGGCAGTGAACGATTCTGTCCTATTACAGGCGCTTGCCGGCTCGAGGTTGCGGTGAAGGTTGATGGCGAAGCAGCGGAGTACGGGTAACGCAAGAAGACCTTGAAGACTACGGGTCTGTTTTTTTATCTTACAAGCTATCGATTTTTTGTTTTTGCTATAGTATCTAATTTTTAAACGGAGTATTTTCTTAAGACAAGATCTACAAGTTAAACTTCTACATATTAAAAACCCAACATCTGTACCAACCAAAATTACAGATGAGTATCTGTCTTTTCGTAATCTGTAGCGTAAATAATCAGAATTCAAAAATTTTAATCAAAAGTTATAAGTCACAGCTAAAAAGAAGATTACATATACCTAGGACAAAAGCATAATCCTGCAAAGCAAGCTCGCAGTTTGCGTGTTAGACGCTGCAGCTGGACATGGACATGACGCTGACATGCATGACAAAAACTTGACAGGTAGCTCACGATCGTTTCGGGTAAGATTTTTTTTACACCGTGTTTATAACTTTCGGCTTTTAAATTTAGGTGTGTTTAGATATTATTCGGATGTTTTTTTAATAATTATCTAGATTTAAGACCGTTGAATTACAGATCCAATAACCCCTTTTTCTAGAGGAGAGGGAGATTTTTTTGTGAAGGGGGTGGGGGGAGAGAATTCATAGCCGTTGGATCTTAATCCAATGGTCATAAATCTGGATGATAGTTAGAAAGAAAATATTCGGATGATGTTTATCAACACTCTTTAAATTTTCGCTATTCGTAAAAGAGATTACGAAGAGAAACAGTCATATGCAGTTTTAGTTGATACAGTGGCTCTAGCACGATATGATAGCCAAACCCAGCCTTCACTTCACGTCCTCAAATTTTCTTGTGCGAGCCTACGGTACTCTGCATGCCGTTGGTATTTATCCGTGGGCGGAGCCCAATTCCTGTGTTTTGGGTCAGATGGGTGCCCATTTAAGCCCTCAAACTAATGCGGCCCATAGCGTATCCGCGCATGCGGCCCACGGCAACTGTCTCTACCCGAGCCCCCTGCCACCGTCCTCCACCCGCGCTTGCGGAAGCAGAGCGCGCATCACCCCAGCCAGTCGCGTCCTCGCCGGCTCCAACGACCGTGCAAGTTGTGATGCAGGCGCGGCGGGCTTCGTCCTGCCAGCGCGCTCGGTTTGGTGCATGTGTTCTGTAGCCGGTTAAGCGAAAGCCGCACTTGGCCGAGGAAGCTGTCGGCCGTCCGTGACGCCCAGTAATTGGCCCCGTGCACCGTGCGGAAGCACATACCGCCGGTGAGTCGGTGACCGTGCCCCTCGGGATCACGAAAACAGTGTCTGAGTCCTGCGAATTCTAGATCGATGGAGCCTCTTTGCCCTGCTTCCCTCCGTGATGGCCGACGAGAGCGTTCACGCCGGACGCATGGATATCCAGAGATTGGAGTACGATAAGAAGAGTGTTCACGCTGAACGAATTGAATGCGCTGGAAATTCGCCGCTGGCTCACGGGATCTGCCCCGGATGGAACTGGGCCAAATTCACGGAGCGCCACTCGGCACACCGCTGACAGTTAAGCCCGGCCCATCGACCTCCCGCTGCAAGGGAACCCAGCCGCCACTTGACCACTTTGCTCCTCCGTTCTAGCTAATGGTGCCTCTTTCTCTGAGTTCATGTCACCCCATCATTTCCATGCTTCCGTTTCGATCGATGGAGAAACTGCGTGTTTATGCGGATGCCCCTTCTTTTTCTCCTTTCCAGTCGATTTTTATTTTTTGACTTTTTTAGCAACCATTATTTATTAAACTAATAAAGAGCCGCTTCAACCTGCTGAAAGTTTCGGCTTATGACTGTGCCTTTTAGTTTATGATTGAAATTACACTATAATAGTTGACAGTTTTTTCTGAGTCATTCGATTAAAGAAAAATAAAAACACCGTTATATCTCCACATATAATAAAAAAAGAAAAATAAAAAAAATCAAAATTACAAGTCGACGTATTAAAAGTGACTTTTAGCTTAAATAAGTCAGAAACAAAAAAAACTAAAAGTTAAAACTATTTATTCTAAGTGACTTCTGACTTAAATAAATCAGAAACAAAAAAAATTAAAAGCTAAAATTATTTAAAGCAGAACCTAAATTAAAACCAAAGATGATAAGCCCTTACTCAAATGAACATGACAGAAGAATCTTTTGACATATATCGCCCCCATCCGAATCCTTGGCGGCTCCAGCTAGATCTGCTCTCTTATCCCCACGTGCATATGGCTGCGGGATTGCAAACCAATGGCATCGCATGCTGCTTGCATTAGTAATTTGTTGGTGATAAGACGGACCCATCAGTCCTAGAAAATAAGGCCATGTGAACGAGCTTGTGCTCCATTAATTTAAAGTACACTTGCACCAATATAAAAGCATAATTTTATCTGCATATTTATTAGAGGGAATTAAGGACAAGGGTACGGTTTGCAGTGCACGTGGGCTCGATTTGGCTTTCATGCTTTATACTTATGATTTTTATTTTTACTACAGTAACAGTCTTTTAAATAATATATTTTTTAAAATACGATCTACAAATTGATTATAACAAACCCTGTACCGACTTCAGTTATACCGGTCAAAATTACACGCAACTATCTCTCTTTATATTCTTTCTCACAAATAACCAGAATTCAAAATCCATAAACTGAAAATCATAAGCTACAACCTGAAAACACCATCCGTGATCAAAGTTGATGCGAGAAAATAGTCGCCAAAAAAACTACTAACCTATCTGGCAAATCAGAATACAGTTTAATGCATTGTGCTTTTACATGGTAATTACTCATATATTTCCGTTTGTTGTTCAAAAAGCGACACTATCCATTTGTCATGTGGTTTAGAATAAGCTGGTAGCCAGATGAGAAACATAATCGAAAGCGGTTTCACCGATAAGGTTATCATAATCTACTAGAATGTCAAATAGAGTTTTGTCGCGATCGAGTTGTCGATATTACGAAATAATATAAAAAAGATGGCTAAAATCCTTGGGAAAGAATAAAGATGCTCTTTATTGCTATGAACCAGTTTATAGGATTGAATATCACAATCAGATGTGGTGAATGATAGTCTCTGCTTTTTAGAATCTCTCAGTGCTCGATGAAGGTTTCTACCGCTCGGTGTTCAACCGCTTGCTCGACCCCTTTGTACGTAGTCGTAATCTTCATCTGCTCGAATGTTTCGACACCGATGCTGTTGGCGACGATCGAGTAGATGACTCGGCAACAACCAAGTCGACGGAGGAACGCTATGCACCATGCCCTACGTACTCGTAACGAGAATGATTTGAAGAAGACGCCCAGAAAACAATGCCGCCGACGCCGACTAACTTTTCTTGGAATAGATCTAATCTTCTATTTCTAAAACATGTTTTGTGGCTATAAAGTGCTCTCACGACACTCTCAAACCCTAGCACAAAAGTTTTCTCTCCAAAGTCGTCTCAAGTCCTTCCAGTTATGGACATCTTTCATAACTTCTTCCAACTCATCACGTGTTGAACCCTCTAGGACCGCACCTCCCGTGGCTTCTCCACACATCATCTACATTTGATCTCCACATGCTCTATTGTGAGTCCGACCACCTTTTGACACCCCTGATTGCCTGGACCTCAGATTTTCCCTTCCTAGTCCTGGCCTTCCTTGTCACCGACCATGACCGTCTCCATACCCAATCCGCATATGCAAGGACTAAAGAACATTTATCCGGCACAAGTTCTTTCTAACCTGTCCGACATCAATCCACACATGTATAACACACCCTTGTCCATCCATAGACATAAACCAAATCATTCACAATATCAATATCTACGCTTTCCAAAAATCAACCTTACACCACCTAGTAAAACTTTTCTCAAGGATGTCATTTCTTTTTTGTGTTAAATATCGGGAGATTTGAGTATTTTCCACTCTTAAGAGTGGCACTCAAGGATTTGCCACTCAATGTGTCACTGACATGTGGGTCCTGGGCCCACATGTCAGTGAGACATGGAGTGGCAAATCATGAAGTGCACATCTTAAGAGTGGCAAATGCTTAAATATTCCGTTAAATATCACACCAAAGTTTCTGATATGGATGGTTTCTATGTGCCTGTGGGGAGACCAAACTGTTTCTTTGGAAAAGTAAAGAATTTTATCACTTCCATGTTGAAATGTTTCTAAGTGTCATCGATATGCAACATCAAGAGCTGAGTAGCGGGTTGGTTAAATTTGTTACAACTGCTTATTTTCAAATTCCAATGCATCTTTGCTTCCTATTAATATATTTGCTTCTTATGACAGGTTTGATGAAGTTAATACATAGCTACTTCTTTGCATGGCATCTTTGCATCCAGCTAATTCATTTGCTTCATATGACAAGGATAAAATTCTTAAACTTACTAAGTTTTATCCTAAATATTTCTCGAACACATATTTGGTCCAACTTTCTTTGCAACTTAATATGTTTATTGCTGACATACACCAAGATACAATGTTTCGAGAAGTGGAGAATCTTAGTGGGTTTTCTATTAAACTTGTTGAGGCAAAGAAGCATGATTGCTATAAACTTATTTATTTGCTGCTCAAATTTGTGTTGATCCTTCTTGTTGCTATTGTAAGTGTAGAGAGGGTATTTTCGGTAATAAATCATGTGAAGAACAAGCTAAGAAATAATATAGGTGAATAATACTTGAATGATTATTTATTTATATACATTGAGCATGAGTTTTTTTTCTACAAACTAATGATGATACTGTCATCAATCGTTTTCAAAGTATGAAGAAACACCGTATCAAGTTGTAATTTTTTAAAAACATTTTGTGATGTTGATTGTAGTATAAATATGTAATTTGTCATATTTAAACTTCCGTACTATATTATTTGAACATATACTAGAACATATGTGTCTTAAGTTCGTACCCCTATCGTTAAAATTCTGGCTCCGTCACCGGTTAAAGTCTTGTATTATAGACTATGAAAAATAAAAAAAACAACCTATATTTAGTGATAGGAAGTATAGTTCTATATTTTCTTTCTTAATTATGTATGTTGCACACCGGCTGATTGGCTCGTGGTTGCGGTAGATCGATCCACGTGCATGGATGCACGGGCGTACACATGTACCGATGCTACCGAGCACTTAGAACCCGATCCGTCTCCGTGTCACCGTGCGCTGTCCCGCGGATGCATTACGCATCGGCAGGTACTGAAATTAGTTTTTTCAAAAAGCTCCTCTGTTCAAACACTTGAAAAGCAAGCAAACTAATCCTTTGTTTTCTCGATCTTTTGTGTTTGTCGAAAGCAGGCCGTCGGCAGGTTAAGAACATTGTCGTCAGCCAGATTCGAATTCCGGAAGCGCATTTATTCCAATATATCACCTGATCTGATGTGCAGGCGAAAAGCGACCCCAGGGTGATGCGTGGAAGCGAGACGGAAATCCACAGCTAGATCTCCCCTGAATGTATTCCTCTGCTGCAAACCGCCCGTTTGCACCCTCAAATCAACCATAGCGGCACAGTGGCGAGCAGTTTAGTTCGGAAACAATCTTTGCATCGCCGGAACAGTTCATCTCGTCTGGTGCATGCCCAACCCGGTATGTAGAATAGGACACGATTGTACGTCGGAATAAATCGTTGCATATATACAAGATAGGTACGAATGGTCGCCAGCAAAGGTATCATATCCTTATCTTAGGTCTCATTTATAACAGCTTTTGGCTCCAAACTTTCAAAAAATAAAAGTCGTTTTAAACTTGTTATTCTTTTTACACGGTTTTTTTCTCCTTTTCTCTATTTTCTTTGTATTATTTTTAGAGATATAATAGTTTTTTTTCTTTATTTCCCTTTAGCTGAATGACCTAATTAAAAGCTAAGAGTCGATATAGTGTCTATTTCAGCGAAAAAGCAGTGACCGTCTCCAAAAGACATCAACAAAAGCTATTTCGAACGGAGCCAGTACAGTGCAGGGCCGGTGCCTAGTCACTGTTGACATGGATTCCGTGAAAAAAGATCATTTGTACGCGGCAGCATCCTATGAGAATCATGTGGGCTCATCAGGGGTGATAGATAGATGCTTAAAATTAGACATGAAAACATACGAAATCACTAATATCCTCCAAATCCGAAGGATTAGATCTGGTCCCATCTATCCAAACTGACTCTAATGGGGTTGTTCACACCTGGTCGAAGGCTACTAGCCATCGAAATCTACGATCGTACGAACCCCATAATCGCGAATCCTGGCCCACTGTGCAGCTTTCAGGTTTCCTGGTGTCAAACCGCGTTCTGGAAATTACCCCTGAAATTGGGATCGAGTCTCCTGTTTTGGAAAAAAGATTGCTAATGGTCCTTCCTGCTAAAACATTCTGAGACAGTTGCGAATGTACGCAAGAGCATTTACAGTTTTTAAATAATTGTCTTTTCAAGTTATGGTCTACAAATTGATTGTAATGTACACTGTAACGATTTCATTTATATCGATCAAAATTATATGTGAATTTCTGTTACTCTATGCTCTCTCTTTCAAACAATCCAAAATTCACAGCAAAAAAACAATAAAAGAACAGCCCATGGTATCACGCCGTGCGTGATCGATGCGTTTGGCAAAATTACTACGTGCTACTCCAGTTGCTTCACAGTTGGCTAACTAAGGTCGCACGACTTGGGGCCCAATGATTGCTCGAGGCTTGTTTACCCGCGCGTCGGGCACGTCACGCGGGCAGCGACGCAGCATCCGCATATCCGCAACTAAATCCACGCGAACGATGAGAGGCAGCGTTGTACCCTTGGACGGGGTAGATCATACATGGGTCCCTCGATCTCACTCGATAGCCGCGACCACTGCACTCGTCGTCGCCAATTAATTCACCCATTGCTGGTTGTATATATACAGATATTGCAGATCAGATATCTGCACAGTTTATTTTGACGTACCAATCTGCCTGCCGTGAGAAATGAGATTTTGAGTTCGATCGAATACCACCGTCGCGCGTGTCGCTGTCCAGATCGATTCACAAATCACAACAGTCGCAGCATCTGTGCTGTGCACTGTCCCGATTGCATTGGCTAAGCAGGCCGCAGCCCAACCTATGGACAGGACGTACATTCTTTCAAGAAAAGCGGCTGGCATACCTCATGGTCTTTCTAACTTACTTATAGTTTATGTATTTTTCAGAACAAATAAATAGAATCATTGTTTCACTGTTTTTTCGAAGCGATTTATTGATAATTTTTTTTAAAACAGTTTATCGATATTTAGTTCATTCGTACAAATACTCATGTTTAGACTAAAAACCATTAGCCACAACCACGAGCTATTAGCCTAACCCAAAAGACAGGGCCCGAGCAATCTGCAGCATAGCCCATGCATGCCAGGCCCGGCCGGCAGATAGATGGCTTGGATCCGACGGTGCGTTCCGCGGAAGCAAGTTGTACGGGGGAGGGTCTCACCTGAGATCCTTCCGCATCAGATACTTTCACGTGGCCTTTGAACATCTTCGGAGAGCGACGTGGCAGAGGGGCCATACAGTTTGCTTTGGCGTTCCATGGCCGTGCGTGCAGAGACGACGAGAGAGGGGCAGAGGAGAGGCACGCACGGCAGCTCGTGCGCGTCGAAATTAATTACTTGATGGTGATGGTTAGGAAGCTCGAGGCTGGAAAAAAAGAGCTGTTTTTCGTGTGCCGACCGCTGAGCAGATGCGAACGGCCCGGCCGGTCGGTCGCGCGGTGCCATGCCAAGCGCCGGGCGACGGGGCACGCGACGCGTCGAGGCACGGGGGCGCCACATTTAACTCTCGGGAGGCAGAGCGCGCGCGCGCGGGGGGCATGCGCTCGGTGTGACCGCTGCGGTCGTATTCCGTCTCGTTTCATCGCGTTCACGGGAAAACCGGCCGGCTTTCTCATGCCGTTTGGCTGCCTAGCTCCCTCCGCTGTGCTAGTCGGCGAGACGGTAAGCCCCGTGTGTGTGATTAAGGCCAGCTGCGGGTGGACTTGTACGGTGTCGCACTATATTTCTCTGTTCTCCGTACTTTACATGTAGAAATAGTTTTAAGAAATCGTTTAAAGAAGCAACAACATTTATTTTAGTTTTCAAAGAGAACAAAAGCCATAAAAAAGAATAGGGCATTTTTAGCTTATGTTTTTGGTTTATTTAGAAGTCAATAAGATAAACATTAAAATAAGACGGTCTCTTAAAACGAATTCTTCGAATGACTTTTCGAACCTAAAATTATACACGTCATTCTTATCGAAATCTCTATCGTATACTGTGATATCGAAAAGGAATAACAAAATCCATCAATCTCAATCAAAAACTATCCGCTCAAAAAAAAAAACAAATCCAACATATTCTACTCCGTACAGAACTACGATGAGGAATACTCTGTGGACTAGCACTAGAAGCATCGAGTGATACCAAAACCCCAGACCCCGGTAGCAAATTATACGAGTACGATAGCGAAGTGCCGGGTTAAGAAAAGCACAGAATTCCCTATAAAAAGAAAACCACAGATTTTTCAAATTAATAGTTCAATGTTCTTCCTTTTCGACGGATAAACAAAGTTCATATTACTCCAGTCCCGTACGTAGAGCCGTCATAACCGGGCTTGGTTTGCGTCATAAGGGTGTAAACGGAACGGATAATTTATATCTGTCCAATCGACCAAAGACATGCGGAACAGATACGAAAGGGGTAGATGGGTATCCGGCACTATCCGTGTCCAACTCCGACTTCGAAGAAAAAATATGGAATAGAATACGGGATAAGTGATATCCGTCCGTATATATCCGTATGTCAAATGATACGAGGAAGTTGTTGTGACTTCACCTAAGAATAAAATAACATATATGCAGATTATCACTTCTAAACAAGCGGGAGTACTGAGTGTTCTTCCTTCAACATCTCAGTAATTAGTTCATCTATATTCGCTCTGATTGTACCATACTGTCCAATGTTATATGCAAAGAAGCGGATAATTTTCATCCGACCGACCGTCCGAAAGATTATGGAACGGATACGGAATGGAAAAATAGATATCCGACATTATCCGTATCCAACTCCGACTCCGAGGAAAAAATATGGAATATGATACAGAATAAACAATGTCCGTCTGTATCCGTTCGAATTGCACCCCTTGTCATAAGCAGAAGCTTTTGGAGCAATGCCTAAGTTTCCACCGCATATTCAGACTCCACTGCTCGTCAGCTCCACTGCTGTGTTCGACCGAACTATCGATTTTCCTGTAATATCAGTACAGCTTTACCTCTGGTAACAAATCAATGGTGGTTTTTTATTTTTTTTTCTGTACTTTCCAAACTTACAATTTTAAAATAAGCTGTATTGCACCGATATTCTTCCATTTTTTTTCATTTGCTTCTAAATTTCCATGTAATGCACATGCAGCTTCGAATAACTCCACCACCCACTGGCCAGGTAGTTATTATCACATAGCAGCTCTAGATTCTTTCTCATCATTGAATCGGGACACACAGGGCCGGCCCTGAGCTTAGGCAGCAAGGGCGACCGCCTAGGGCCCACGAAAACTTGGGGCCCCTAGTCCATGTATATTAATATGTATATATGTATTTTGTCGACAATGAGTATTTTGTATTTTGTAATGTACTAAGTCTAATGTTGCCAACAAGTACTTTGTATTTTGTGACGTACTGTCTAATGATTACTATATTAAACTTTACCTTTTACAACTGATATAAAATGTATTGTTACATATTTATATTAGAATGAAGAGTCTTACTTTTATCATGCCCTAGGGCCCCCAAGATAACAGGAACGGCCCTGGGGACACATACATGGATAGTGCTGAGAGTTGGGCTATGTTGTGCCGCAGCGGCATGGCCTGTCGCCGGCGAGGCCTAGCACAACATGGCAGGCTGCCATCGGGCCATGTTGGCATGAGCACGGCACATAGTGCTTGTACGCATACTGGGCTACCACTCGACCGCCGTCGCGTGCTTGCCTGTCTGCGCTCGTTTCAGCCGCCGCCACGTGCTTGCTCGTCTCCATCCACCTCGGCCACCGTCGCTGCACCAGTTGCCTACCTCAACCACCGTTGTGTGCCTGCTCGCTGTTGCCGTGCCAGTTGCCTGCCTTGGCTGCCAGCCCCATGCAAGCCCGCCTCGGCCACCGTCCTCGCGCTTTCTATCCTCCGCTCGCCTCTGTTGCGTTGCCTGCTTCAACCGCATAGCTGTGGCTTGCCCATCGCCACCGGGAGGCAGGGAGGTGAGGCAAGGGCAAACGGGAAGTATTGGTGCGCGGAGGTTGGTCCTTGGTACCACAGCACGATGTCGATTTGACAGCCTATCTCAATGGCCACCTTGGCTCAATGTAGGGCTCGGTGCCCTTGACCCACTTGGCCATCCACGTGCTACTCCCCGCACATGGCACGAGGCCAACGATGGGGTCCACGTGGCCAGAGTGGAGGATGGCGTTGGTGAATGCCATGCCAGGCCAACCCCCGTAGATGATGTTGGTGTATGTAAGATCTAGGAGGACGATTAGAGGGGTG
Source organism: Bonia amplexicaulis (assembly GCA_036346245.1). Classification (NCBI taxonomy): domain Eukaryota; kingdom Viridiplantae; phylum Streptophyta; class Magnoliopsida; order Poales; family Poaceae; genus Bonia; species Bonia amplexicaulis. The sequence continues at coordinate 4,669,058 of CM070741.1, forward strand.
AATAGGTGTTTTTATAATTTCTTTGTCTAAAACAAAGTTTTAGATGCAGAAGTGTAAATCAAATCAGTTTTACTAAATTAAGGACTAAATCTTTTAGTTTCACTAAGTGCACTAATAACTTAAGTTAATATCAAGGTTTGCAATCCTAGGGTGACAATCAATCGATAAATCCTAGGAATGTACATTGTAAGAATGTAAAATAAGCACAACGTAGCAAACCACAATTGACACAGTTTCTTTTTACCGTGGTGTCCCCTAGTCTACATTGAGGTAAGCTCAAATGAATTAGACTAGCTCTACGAATTAAACCAAACACCTTAAATCCATTAGTGATAGCTCTTTTTACCTCTAGGTAGGTGGGCTTCAACCTTCACAACACGACGAGTTTTCTCACAAGCTTATTGAGAAAATCACCGAACCATGATGCCTGCACGCCATGACTCTCACTAAGTTCAACACATGCACAAGTGGATACTCAATCCACCTCTATAAACAACAATACAACTAGAAACTTCTCTCCTTGCTCACAAGGTACACACACATGGACAATTGAGAAGAAAAGCTCACACTAACTCAAGAGAATGAAATACGATGCATTAATCTTTCTCCTAATCGACTATCGTGCGTATTTATAGCCCACACACACACAAAACGAGCCATTGAGACAACATTCTAGCAAAAATAGCTTAGATTGGTCTGGTCGCCAACACATAGTTGATCAGATCGGCCCCCACTGCAACGACTAGAAAACTAGTCGTTACAGACTAGGCGAAGGGGAGGGGAGGCGGAGGAGACGGCAAACAAGCACGAGCGGAGACCGGAGGGAAGACAACAAGTACACAATGAAGGGGAGGAGCCGAGGAGGAGAGGTGGAACGCACCTGGGTGGCTAGGCGAGGTGGAAGCCGACGAGGCAACGAGACGGTGTTTACCGGCGACGGCGAGGCAGAATCTGGCAAGTCGACGGTGCGGCAGCCCCGTGTGCGCTCGAAGAAACCCTAGCTCCCCGCGCAGAACCCTCGACTATTGGTATTTGGTAACTCTTCCCTCCCTCTTAATATACTCCATGCTCTGTTCTCCGCGCATCGTCCGGCTCTGTCTCTGTCCCTCGTGGCCTCGCTAGATCCTCGGCTCGCCACCAACTCTCTCCCTCCCGTGAGCTCTCTCTCTCCCTCATAGCACCCTCGCATGCCTATAGGCCACACCGCACAACTCTCTCTCTCTCAGCTCACTCTCTCCCTCTCCCGTCGGTTAGTCAGCAGTAGCCATGGTCCGTACGGCCTCTCCCTCTCTCCTAAATCTTAGCGGCATTGGCCACGAGGGAGACAGCGGCAGCTACGAAGCTCACCACAACGGCACTCGACGAGCACCCTTCCCCTCTCCTAGGTCTGAGTGGCGGGGATGTCGCGAGGGGGATGGCAGCAGCGGCGAGCGCCCTCCCCCTCTCCCTCTCTCTCAGATTTGAGTGGTAGCGGCCGCAAACCCACCACGGCGACAACGATTGTTCGGTTGTCCCCTTCCCCTCTCACAGATCTGAGCAGAGCCAAGCACATGAGGGATTTGGGGTGGCGAGTCAGTGACGGGCCACGTCAACAGTTTTCCTCCCCTTTCCTCGATGGCCACATCGACGACGACGACAACAGCAATGACGAGGTGCACCAGGCTGCATGACGCTTTTTTAGGCCGTGTCGATCTAAGCACAGTTCATTAGAGCGTATCGTGCTGCCCAACGTGTGTGGCCCGCCGCATGTGGTGCCTGGCCGTCCATGCCGACCGGGCCACGGGCCAGCCCGGAAAAGCTCGCCCCGCTCCAAGGACTATACGTGCACCGGTGGACGACCTCGGACGGTTGCTGTGTAGCCCGATCCCGGACAGCCGACGTCAACGTACGAGCGCGCGCCACGACGAAGCCATCAGAAAACCCAGCCAATTTGCCCGGAGATCGATGACCGTTTCTAGGTGTAGTACGTGAACGTCCCTGACCAACGAAAAGATGACCGTTCACTTTCTTCGCCTCGCCCCCGACCGGCTCATCCAAACAACCGCGCCCCGAACCTCCTTTTACGTGTCACGACTTGCTCATGCCCTCGCTCATACAATCCGCACGTATACAGAGATCAACCGAGAACAACTTAATTTAATTTTTACTACCTAATAATGCAGCTGATGGGTAGTGTGATCACGCAGAAACCGTCATTAATTATCCGGCAATTTTACGAACTTCTAGCGCGTTAGACAACGAGTTAAGCCGAGTGGTTGTGTGAAATTTGTCTTTGGTTCATCAGCTTGCAACACAACAGATTGGTTAAGCAAGAGCAGAAGAGAGGCTTGATCGCTCTCCCATTAATTAATCAGCAAAAGTGAAAGCAACAGCAACGATTTGAAGTCTGAGCCCCGACACGCACAATCATTGAAACGTATATCCATATAAGAAAAAGTAGTATACACATGTACACGCACCCGACAGGCCAAGCAAACAGGGAGTCTCTCTCTCTCTCTCTCTCTCTCTCTCTCTCATGTCATCATCCAACACTAGTAGCAGCAGCTTAATCTAACAGTACGTACGTAGTAACGTACTACTCAATTCCCCTCTGATAATTAACCTGGGAAACGAAAAAAGAAGCTAACTAAAAGGAGGGGAGACACAGTTACATGCATTGCACAAAAATATACATTGGTTGAGGACTAGCTACTGCTATTTGACTAGCCCATCTATCGATCGAGTATATGATGGATTGATTAGCAAATGGGAACTAAACCCCCAAACCAAGAAATAACAAGAGGAGGAGGAGCATGTCCATGCCCTGCAGGATCATATGTTACTTGTGACGTGAGGTATTAGCTATGGCGGGCGGCTACTAATAGCTAGCTAGCTTAGCTGTAGTAGTAGTAGTGCTCTGTTTGGTGCTGCATGCTGATATGATGCGCCGCGCGCGAACGAACGTGCGCGCAAATTAATCAGCAGGCGGCGGAGTGGGTGAAGGGGTTGAAGAAGTGGTGGGTGGTCCGGCCGGGGCCGGCCTTGGGCCTGTCGGGGTCGACCTTGGCGGCGGCGGAGGCGGGGCCGCGGAGGCGCTCGCAGGACGGGCAGATGGTGAACGTGGCGGCCGGCAGCTGCATGTAAAACGGCGGCGTGCCGTGTTGGGCGGCGGCTGTCGACGGTGGTGGCGGCGGGGCGAACTTGAGGGCGCGGAGCTCCTGCAGCTCCCGCTGCAGGCGGCGGTTCTCCTCGGTGAGCGTATCGCAGCAGCGCTTCAGGAACTCGCAGTCCACCTCCGTCTGCTTCAGCTTCGTCCTGCATGCATGTGTAACCAAATCGTTAACCACCATCAGAATTGCAAACAATTTTCGTGCATGCATGAACGTGAAAAATTAAAGAGAGAAGGTGAAACCGTGAAAGATGTTGGGATGGCGTATACTTGTGTGTGCATGTCGCATAATACTAACCTTGCTCTTCTGTTTTGGAACCAGACCTCCACCTGCCTTGGCCTGAGGTTTAGATGCTTGGCTAAAGCGACTTTCTGCTTCTGCTCAGAACCAAAAAGGACACACAAATAAAAAAAGGCTGTTCAGTAACTCATCTCGATCAACAAACGAACAAGCATATAACTTGCTTATTTACATCTATGTGCATATAATCCAAGTAGGTAAGTGCAGCTATCTGCACTTTTGCAGCTGCAGCCAGTCAATCGAACGTGAGTAGTACGTATAGTCGTATACGTACGCACCGGGTTGAGGGTGCTGTGCTCCTTGAAGCGGTCCTCCAGGAGCGCGGACTGCTCCTTGGTCAGCCTCAGCTTCTTCCGCGTGCTGCCGTCGTCGTCGTCCTCGGCGCCAGCGCCGGCCCCCCGCGCCGCCGCCGTCGACGACACCCGCTCGCCCTGGTCCGCCTCCTCCACGCGCTCCCTCTTCACCGCCCCCACCGACAGCGACGACACGCTGTGGGCCCGGCCTCCCGCCGGACGCCGTCGCCGTCACGGTCGCGTCGTCCGGCATGCTCAGGGTCAGCGACGGCTCCAGCGGGCACTGCGTCGACGTGGGCGGCGCCGCCTCCCGGCGCGCCCGGCCGTGACCATGGTACGCCACGTCGGACGCGCCACCGCCGCCGAGGGACAGGCCCAGCGCCAGGCCGGCGTCACTCAGGTGGACGTCCTCCTGAGCCATGTACACAATGGTTTCTTCACACAAGAAGCTACTACAAGCTGCCTGTCCCTAGCTCTCGTGCCGAGGCTGTTTCTCGCAAGGTGCAAGGGTGCGCGATTGCGTTTTTGTTGGGGCCGAGGTGAGGGGAGTGGGAGGAAGGAAGGAATGAGCGAGGGGGAATGAACTGGTCGAGGGGCTGAGAATATTTGAGGGGGAGGAGGTGGGGGAGCCAACGGGGGGACAAGCGGACACACAACGCATCACACATACGCACGCGCACTCGACACTTGCAGGGGTTTGACAAGCCCAGCGAGGCCGAGGGTCCAAGGCGCCGTGCTGCGTGTGCCCTCCGTGCGTGCTCCCTCCTCTCCCCTCTGCTCTGAACGTCCGTCACGGCTGCCAAAAAGTTGGGGTTTTTCTATTGGCATGATTAGGGGCGAGGCGCGAGACGACCACGTGGACGCGTAAGTGCGAAGGGGCGGGCAATTTTTACAAGCGCACACATCGTCCTCACCCCCCCAACGTACTTGTACCCTGCGCCATCCACCCCCCCTCCCCGTATGCATGCACGTACATATGCACCGCAGAAATGTGAGGTGAGACGTGCAAATCAAAAGAAATGCTTTTTTTTTTCCATTTTTTCAACGGCGGGCACGTTCTAGAGCAGCTAGACACGTACCCCTACGTGCGTGTGTATCTACGAGTACGTATATGTTCAAGTGTTGGCTGGCTTATTTTTATATGAATCCGATTTAATAGCAAAAGGTTGTGGCGTGTTCTGCCCCTTGCTGGGAGGGAGGGACGAGGGCAGGAAGGGTGTGCGATTGTGGCGAGATTACTCGTCATGCACCCACCCAACCGCCTGTGGACGTGCTCATTTACTAGGTGTGCGGTTTGGCTTCTTTCCAATCCCAGGTTACTTTCCTTCCTCCCCCGTCTAGGGTCTTTCCTTGGTGCTACTGGTAGTATGAGGTAAGCATCTCTGTAAGCTTGGTAGCTATTGACTTTTAAACTGTGGCTAATAGTTTTTTTGCCTATTTCTTACCCTTTTTCTAAGTTCCAAGTTAGCATCTCGCTCTCTCTTTCCACACACACCTCCTTGCTTTCCACATAGGACATGAATACGCCCCTGGAAAGGTTTGTGTGGTGTGGGCCAGGGCCTGTTAGCTCATCCTGCGACATCTTTTTAATGATAGGCTTTGGATGGAGGTCATATTGCATATATGGCTCAGTTTTTTCATTTATAGTTTTACTCAAATAAATAAGTGAGATGACTTCTTCACCATTATTTGAAAAGCCATATGGATTTATCGGTATTCGATCAGTTCATATAAACACTCGTATTATAGTTAAAAGCCATAAATCACAACCATAAATTAGCTGAAAAGGATCCACCCTATCTCATCCTCATCACTCCCTTGCTAATCAGGGCGTGTAGCTGCTATCTAGGCCAGGATGGATTAATTATGGGGCGACTTCTTGCTCAGTTATACACTGGCGTACAATCTTATATATTGGTTGGTTTATAATCCTTTTGCGTTTGCACATCATCACATAGCTACCAATAAACAGGGGGAATTGAAGGGGAAACAGAGAGGAAGAGAAAAATCACTTCCAGAGTATGTCATTCGACTATATAGGTGTGATTGGGGCATGCAGCTACCTTATTATAGGGAGTACGAACATTTTAATTTTTTTAGTTGTAGTGCAATAAACTTGTGATTCAATGCACAGATTAAGATATGTTTGTCTAGTGCACTTTTAATTGCAAGAACTCAGTTTAGGCCCTGTTTGGATACGCTTATCTGAGAATCAATTTTAATTTGATCAGGATTTTCTGATAAGTGGCTTCTGCAGTCTGAAGAATCCTCGCGGTGAAAGAAACGGCCCCTTGGGCTCGCGGTACAGGATTTTGGATTCTCAGTGCAAATGCCGATTTTTCCCACCGCGGCGGTTGAAAGAATCGAAAAATAATCAAAGCGTTTGGGTGGGATTCTCGCTTAATTCTACTAGAATCGGATTTTAAGCGTATCCAAACAGGGCCTTAAAATGCTAATTGAGCATTAAAAACACTGTGGTGTGCGTTCTACACAAGGAGAATCATGTAGGCCGTAGTGTCATATATTTGAATGCCTTCAATCAGCTACTAAAAGAGACACATGAAATTTTTTTTCCGTTCCTGCAAAAATTAAACTGTTTCATATGAAATCCTTATGAAAATTTTATAAAAAAACATGTGTTCCAAATGGGCCTTAATTCGTGCTATGAACCTAGATATACTCTCTCGTAGCAGTCTCGATTATAGTGCTAATTCATATTATTACGAGGACGTGCTAGCATCCAGACTACGATACGAGCTTTCCCACCGTTTGCTCCTCCTCACCATCGGATCTTCATAAACCAGAGTGCTATCAAGTATCACTACCCTATCTCATCCACGATGGCACAAACATAAACACCCATATGCAACGCCTCTCATCGGATGCTCCTTTCCCGCCCCTCCAACCCGTCATTCGACGATAGCGGCACCGGGAGGAGGCTGTAGAAGCGGCCTCACCGCCATGACACCCCACCCTTGTCAATAGAGAGAGAGAAGAGCGGGAAGAGCATAGCTGTCTCCAACCACCGGAGACTAGCAAGCCACCGGATGAGAGGAGCTGGGATGTGAGAATAGAGATTAGGAGGCGTAGGCTTGGTGGGTGAATGGATAAGGGTGAGACAACTAATTTGATCCGATGCAACAAAAAAATCTTAGAAGTGCAACAATTAGTCACTACGCTTACAATAAATCTTTGCTCCGAATACAACGAACACGAAATCAATAAACAAAATAGTGCAACAAATTTAAGAGCGAGGTCATCAACTACGTCTTCGGATGTCACCACTTTCAAAAACCCTGCATACGAGAAGTGTCAACTTGCCAATATTTATTTCATGATTATATATATATATATATATATATATATATATATATATATATATATATATGCTAATGACTTTAACACTCCTAGTGACAGGGTATGGAATTCGACTCATGTGCATTTCATCTTGACAAAGTCACTGAAGTTCGAGGAAAGCTCTCTGAATTTTTTATGGCGACGGTCATTTACCCGAATGGAGAGTTCAACCTCGGCGGTGATGATTGGATGCTCAAACATTTGATTCAATTGTAATTCACTCAATTGTGTTTAATCAAACAATTAATTTAATTGTACTTCATTTAGTTGTTTAATTAATTTGTGATATCTATGTAATGATTGTCGTGTGCTATATACATGTGATCTGCTTACTTATTTTTAGAGGGCATGGCTAGCATTTCCTGAGGTTAGCCAAAAAACAGAGAATAATTTAGCTATTCAAATAGCTATCATAGATGGTTTGTAACACCAAACCGTCTGTGATATGTTAGATATTACAGACGGTTATTAGTATTAGCCGTCTGTGATATGTAAGATATCACAGACGGCTATGTTTAATAACCATATGTGATATCTGACATATCACAGACGGTTTTTGGTATTAACCATCTGTACTATCTGACATTCCACGCAGTAGTTCGACGCTCTGTGTCCATATGTCCCATGTATTTCTAATTTCCTAAAGGTATGCGTGTACCATCTTTGGTTTCTTAGCTTGCGTGCAATGTAACCGCCTTGTCGGATGAACGGTCGTATTGTTTTACTTATGTCATTTATCCGAACTTTTCCGTATATGAATTCACGGTTGTATCGCAATATAACTTACCTTCCTACTTACGACGCGTTGCTATCTCAATCGCGCTCACAAAATTTTTTATAAAATTTATCGCACTACAACAACATACGACGATCGCAAAATGTTATTGCGAGTCTAATAGATTCCGTACCATTCACAATCTACAAAAATAACAAAACGGATCAATCGACATTGTCCGCCCTTTTATCTAAAAAATAACTTACAAACAAGATTTCCTAATTGTTACCTATCTACAACATTGCCATTTACCCCATAATTATTTCTATCGGATTAATAAAATAATTATATTTTTAAAAAATCGCTCAACAGTTCAGTAACTATAGGATTATCGCCCTACTGTTGTGCGACTTACGGTCTTGTCGCTCCATGGTTGGGCGACACGGTGATCTTGTCGCTCCCCAACGGTTGGGCGACTTGGCCACGTGTAGCTCAACGGTTGGACGACTACATGGAGCGACATATGATCAAAACTAAAATAAAAAATAAAAAAATGTATAATACTGTCGTTAGAAATTAAAAATTAATTATTAAAAAAACTTATTATGTTGCGAGGCATGTTTCCCACCAACTACAATGCAGATCTGAAACGTGCAGCCAGCACAACCTCTTGGTTCTCGTCGTGCAGTACGTTGCCCTCGTTGCATATCGATCATACAAAGTAGGCTACGTTCGCAGCTAGCTAACATACGTACGTGTTCCAAACATGATTGCACCATGATCAGACGAGTGTGGTACACCACCGAATCCATGAGCCGGATTCCCTTTGCATGATTGAAACTTAAGGACACTGGTGAACCATGATCAGATGAGTGTGGTACACCACCGAATCCACCATCAGCCGGATTCCCTTTGTATGATTGAAACTTAAGGACACTGGTGACGTACTGCAAAGCGAGGGCCAGCATCCTCCAACGCCACACATGAGATCGATGTTGGCCTTTTTTTTTCTCCTTCTCCATGCACACATCTGCATGCGAGCATATATAGGGGAGGTGAGTTTGCCATTGTTACATGCAATGGTGCCTAAGTGCCTTTTGCATGGGGGTCGTGTAGGCAGCCAGGGCTGGCCCTTCCATTGCTTTGGCACCAAGAGGTGGACGGCAATGCAATGCACTAGCAGGAGGACACGCCAACTAACGGTGGCAAATGGGGTGTGGCTTAACTGCACCATGGCCCCCAATGTCTAGCTCACAAGGGAAAAAGAAGATGATGTGGGACCTAATTAAGGGGGCATTCGTATTGACTGTGTGGCTCATAGGTTTTAGTTACGGCTGATGACTTTTAGTCAAAAATAAAAATAGTGACCGAAAGAAGTAATTTTAAGAATAAAGGCGTAAGCGGTGAGAAAAGTGATGAAAAGATGCATGCGCGGTATAAGAGCGAGAGGAGTGGGGTGCGTGATGCATCCGTGACTTCCTATCTTATCTTCAGAGAAAAAAACCAGATATCTATATTAACTTTTATCTTTTCTAAGTAAAAAATAGAATATAATAGATATTGGCCCAGCACTTTTAGATATTGGTGCCTCAATAGCCAAGACAACCAGTTGCGGTTTTTGGGGAGGCTGCTTTGGGCGCTTGCCATTTGCCCTGCTCCCTTACTTTTGACAATAATAATGTGTTGATGTGGCCAGCTACGCCTCCAATAATCCAATCTATCTAGCTATCCTGAGAGGCTAGCCAGGGAGGGTGATGATGACATGTGTATTGTTGCGGTACTCTGCACCATGAAATGGGCTTCTTTCGATGATGAGAATGGGCGCAATGATCAGCCTCATGACTACCAACCGCCCCCCTGTCAACTGAACTTGTACTGTTGCAATTACGCCCCGTTCAATGACAAGAACTAAACTGTGGGAATGGGGCATGTACGGTAGGCGATACAGACTGTTTAAAAGCGATGCCACGTTGAAAATATAGATAAAAGAGAGACAGATGGAGACAGAAGTAGACCGACTGTAATCTTATAAATGATCGAAACATAAGAAAATAATTTACTATAGACAGCTTATGTATCATTATATTAACATTATTTATATATATAGACAACCTGTTATAGACAACTTACAGATAATTTATTGTAAAAAGATGTCTTTAATATTATTAATATATGATATAAAATAATACTATCGATAGTAGCTATTTATATCACTGTATATAACCTGGTAGAATGATATTTGGGTAAGACCTCACGTGAGGCACTACCCCATAAAAATCGCTTCCAAGGACGCTCCTTACATGACAAGCTAACCAACCCAATGCAAGACTTGAATGGCATATATCATGCCATGTTTTTCAAGAGGACTGAGCGGTATAGAACCTCACACATGTACATCATCGTTCGTCCATGAGAGCAAGTACGATTGGATCACAAGAAAAACATGCCTGCACTTCGACGGAAGAGAAAGATTGGACACTGACAAAACCAAAAACAGATCGCTACAGTATTTTCTAGTTGGAAGGAAACGATGCCATGTCAATTTGATGCCGTAATCAAATCGAGTACGGAGCAAACCACCGGCAGATGGAGATCCTGTTCTTTTCAGCTTCTAAAAGCTGCTTTTCGGTTTTTTTACAGTAACTAGCTTTTAAACGAATTATTTTTTCAAGATAGGATCTACTAGTTAATTGTAGTACATATTTTACTGACTTCATTTATACCAAAGAAAATCGACGTGAGTTTACATTCTCTGTAATATCTCGTACAAACAAATTTAAAAGTTATAGTCGTGGCTAAAACCATGCTCACACCAAAAATAACAGTCCCGGAGGCAGCCGAGAGATTGGCTTAAAATTCGCGTGAGAGCCTTCGCTTGTCGAGCAGCGCAAGAAAGTGGGATCTATGAAAACACGTGGTCGCGTATGGCGAACGGTACGTGGCGCACGAGAATACCATGGGATGCGAGAAGGCACATGGGTATCACGGACGTAACGTCTTGACAAAATATTTCACTGGGTAAAAGTGCTTCTTTTTTTTTTGAGAGGCGACACTAGCTAATTAAGCAGTGCTGTTTTTATGATGGGCAGAAAAGATTAAATTTTGCCAAATTAAACTTGGAGACTGTCTGCTAATGAAGTATCCTGTTTGGTTGGTCTATTGCGAAATTAAATACGATAAGGAAAAAAAAAAAGCCCTCCAGTATGTTCGCTAGCTCTCCAATAAGTTACCACCGTTATCTTATATATGTAACCCGCACAGCTGCACGCATATTGTGAAGAGGAATTGCGTACGTACAGCTTCCTTAGATATGTAAAAGTATATTTGTCAGCTGTTTATTTGTAGAAACACAGAGAAAATTAATTAGTACTGCTTTCGCATGTTAGGTTTGGTCATGACTGGAACATATATATGATCTTTAGGGACCAAATCGTGGAGGACTTTGAATTTGGAAATTAGTTACCATTCCATTTGGTGATTAAATTTTTCCTTACCTTTCACCTTTTAAGATTCTATGCCACAGGTAAAAGAAATCTTATCAAATCTTTTGGAGCTTTGTCGCTGTCGTTAATGAAGTAGGCGTGCAGCAACGACAATTACAGGTGAAGATGATTGCTCTGACAAATGCCCATTCGTCTTGCAGTTCATTAAGGGGACACCACAGAATATCCGATAGTCCGAATTTACAAGGTGAGACAATACTGCAGCCTAATTTCGCAAAAGCACATAAGGAAATTAGTTGCCCAAAATACAAAATGAAAAATCTTGTTTAGATTAATTTATTTATGGTGCATATTATGCATTTTTTAAAGGTTACTACCTTTACGTACGTAAGGAGTACATAAGAAATACTCCAATTTCGTTACACGATGTATTTAAAAAATTAAAGTGTTTTAAAGATTTGATCTCGTAATAACGCGTTGTACACGTGGAACTACAGGTAATGGGAGACCACGCATCTAACGAAAATAGATGTTTCATTTCCTATGAAATTTTATTGAAAAATTTAAGAAAAATGTATTATATCTCTACTGCTTCAAACAAGAAGTTGGTGGGTGATAGTACTTTCCCCTCACCCTTTAAAAAATGATTCGCTCATCTCATCTCTCCCATTCGATGAGATATCGCTCGCTCAAACGTCTCCTCCACCTCCTTCCTTCCCTATCCGCCCCACCGCCTCGCCTTCCCACCCCACCCCACCCCACCCCGCATCGCCTCCTTCTCCTTCCTCCACACGCCGTGGGCCTCCCTACCGCCCTTCCACTGGTCGAAGTTGGCATGGCCTCTGCCTACTATTCCCGACTATCGCCCCTAACCCTCCATTCTCTCCTCAACTCCTAGCAGCGCCGCCGTTGCCGCCTCCTATTCCATCTGGCCAACATCGCATCCCCCTATCGCTGCCTCCCCTCCCTATCCACTGGACGCCTCCTCCCTACCACATCCCTCACCGTTGCCCGACTTCCCTTCCCCGTTCCCAATCTAACCATCTCGCAACGTCGACAGCAGAAAGATCAAGCTCCGTTTAAGTTAGTTTTGGTGATAATGACGAATACTATTATAATGTTTTGGTGATAATGACAAATGTATATATAAGACTAATATATTTGTGTAAGTATACCATAGTTTAGTCTCATTTAGATGGAAAGGTGAAATCAAAGAGGTATGCATTCGAAATCACACTTTCTCATACACTAGTGTATTCCTTAAATTCAAAATATAGATTGAACTCCACAAATAGTCCAAAATTGAATATGTGCATATGTTTTCCTTATACACAGTTGTATGCATACATTTAGGGAGATCTCTCTCATTGTCTTGACGTTTCATAAGTATTGATCAATGCTTCTTTAATATGCATATTTAGGATCTTTACTTTGAAATACATTCTTGAGTATATATATAGCTTGTGTAGTTCATATATACTCATGTGCAATCGGGTTGTCATCTAACTTCTCCATTATGTGTTAATGGTTGGACGATTAATAACAACCGGATTAGTAAATTTTGTCTAAAGCTTATGTTAGAGTATACAATTGTTGTGTACAAGTTGTATACCCGTAAATCAATTTTTATCTCATTGTTTATTGATATTGTCATGAATTACCAAAAAGAAAATATTGTAGAATCTAGTCCCTCCATTATGAGTTAATTGAGAAGTTTGGTAATTGATGACAATTGTTTTGTGGACTAACATTTTCCATGAGTTGGATGAATATGTTAGGTTCCACAAATGAGGATGACTTGAGATGACTTTATGTGTTAAAGATTATCAAGTCAAGATGTGAGAAGAAGATAGTTTCATGTGTTGAAGGCTATCAAGAAGAAAATGTATCATGAGTTGATGCATATCAAGACGATGATCTAAGGCAGATGTATGACTAGTTAGGGCTAAGAATGTGTTCCTAGTCTTTTACCGGTTTTGGTGTTTGGTTGGAAGACCGGATTGCTAGTATAGGTTGCCGTACTATTAAGAGGTGTCATGCCTAATAGTTTGAGTCTCATCATGTGTTGATGGCTCAACCTCATTTGCTCTAGCTCATCTTGGCATGAGGCTTATATTTGCGAATGTGTTTTGCAAATAGTTGAAGCTCATGTGGTGAATCCTTGTAACATGGGACTATGCTTTGCAAATGCATTTTGCAAGTGCTTGAAGTACATATTTCCATTCTTTGTGATATGAGGCTTATATTTGAAAATGTGTTTTGCAAATGGTTGAAGCTCATATATAATTCTTGTAGCATGTGACTTAGGTTTGCAAATGTGCTTTGCAAATATGAGAAGTTCATGTACCAATTCTTTGTGTCATGATTTCAAAAGTGTGCAAATATGTTTTGCAACTTGTTCGAAATCATATTTGATCCTTGTGTCCATGATACTATAGTTTACAAATGTGTTTTGCAAATTATGTTGAGACATCTACACTTGCCAGCAAAATCGAAACTACCGTTGTGTGCGTAGCGGTACTACCGGAGGTTGTAAGTACCGGCTCTGTGTGATTTATGATTTCTTTACTAGCCTATACATTTATGATTTAGTTGATACGCGCTTGCAAGAGAAAATCAATGTTCATTATACAGATTGGGATCACGTTTGATGATATATATAATCATCTTTTGGTACTCCTTTTGATGATGTGTATAACCTTCTTTTGGTACTCTGTTATAACGTACGTACATTTTACTAGTAACAATCAAAACACATATAGTAACACATGAATGATTGGTCGTTAAATTGTATACCGGGTAGGGCCTCGTGCATGTCTCATTTCTTGGGGGTTCTAATCGAGCTAATTAATTAGCACGCTCAAATTCATACGTACACAAAGGCCAATTAGGCCATGGAACCACAAAGATCGTTGTCAGGTAAGATTTCTTATGATGTGGATGAAAAGGAACATTCTATACAGATTTTTTTTTGCTATTGTATTCATGCCGTCTATATCCTATGCGTTTTGTGACCCTATTTTGTAGACAATGTGTATAAATTATGAAGTCATATATGGACAGCTTAGGGCATTTCTATTGCAGATACAACTTTGCTGTGTCTAGTGCTCTCCGCATCATTTAGCAACAAACTTTGATATAACATCTACAATGCATAGTATCTATCGGTGGTCCCAAATAATAAATATAAAACCTCCTCTCATATTCTCTCTCTCCCCTCCCTAATGCACAATTTAATGTAGTGGCCCAACAAAGAATGTACTTAGATACAAGTCTCCTCCCAATGCAATTTTTTGTTTGTAACCTCATGATTGAATTTTGTGCTCAAGTTGTATCTCACTCAAGACATAGCTTCCCTCCATCTCTTCTTTAATTTCTCCACCTCAACTTCAATCCTACATAGCATCTTATGGAAACTACTAATGTAGAGGTATGGGGAGTACCCTTAGAGACAACCCATTGTACGAGTCGTCCTATAAATGACATGGAGGATACTATAAACAATAGTAGTCTACTCGTCTATATTATTGTGCATACCTCTGGCGTGTAATTATCCGCAATTAATTAGCCACTCCATACATTCCCTTTCCTTAATCATCACCACATGCATCTCATCATCTAAGAGCATATACAATGATGTGATATCAGCTATCTATACGTATTGTCACGTAGTACATGGAATGGTGTGAAGGAGAGAGGAGAGCATAAAGAATTAAACCGTTTTTTTATACAATAGTCGACTGTAACACGAGAAACAAGACATATAATATATGAAGAAGCTATCTATAGATACATACTAAAAGACAATCCATTATAAGGGTTATCTTTAGTGTTGACTATAGATAACATAATAATATTATAGACAATAATTATCTATACTTTTGTCTATATCTTAAGCCTAGTTGTGCATTGACTTGGAAGCCCACTCGAGAAAAGCCATATCTAATGACATGATTAGCGAATAACCGCCTCGCGATCGCGGGAAAAAAGAGGTTAAAAAGCACGCGCGGCCCAACGCTTGACGTGCGTGTGGCGCCCGCGTGGCAGCGGGTTGTTGGCTCCACGTCAGCGGGAGCAGTCACCAGTGGTCGTCCCAGGTCAGCAGCACAGCCGTGGTCCCAATGCTCCGTACGCACTACGCCCAGCCGCAGCAGCAGCAGCAGCTGGACGTGTATCGTCTATCTAGTCGATTCAAAGTGGTTTATCTCATGGAAATCAATGTCTAAAGTAGTAGTCTAGGAATGGCCTTTTTCTCTTTGTTTATTTAAAGGATCGAGTGCCAAGTACATTCCGGTCCTACAAAACTGAGGAAAAAAAAAACACGAGTGATTTTAACTTTCAAGAGCAAGAGGAAGTGACTTTATTTAGGGCG
This sequence comes from Bonia amplexicaulis, assembly GCA_036346245.1. NCBI lineage: Eukaryota > Viridiplantae > Streptophyta > Magnoliopsida > Poales > Poaceae > Bonia > Bonia amplexicaulis. Next base: position 4,684,687 of record CM070741.1, read on the forward strand.
AGTTAAGAGTAAGCACAGGAACTGACCAGATCAGCTGTTAGGGTCTGAACAAATTCTAATATTAACTTAATCATTGGGGCCATGTTTTGTGGGTAGGAATTTCATTAAGAATTTAGAGGAACTTTTTGTTATCTACATTTTTTCCCCAAGCAGAACTTAAAATTGCCTATACATTTTGATACTTGAAGTATTATTGCATTAAACACCACTGTAAACTTGAATCATGTAAACTAGCCCATTGATTGTTTTTTAGACTCAACTAGCCCATTAATTAGGTAATTGGATACCTTTTACAGAACCAATAAATTGTTGTTATCAAGTAATTACAGAAACCATGCAAGAAAACCAGCACAACTGAAGCATCGCTATCAGCAACCAGTAGCATCCATTTCATTCGTTTGGAAAGGAAAGGATCCCAATTAAAGGGGGGAAAAAGGAGAGGAAGAGGAAAGAAGACAGAAACCGCCGGATGAAGCAAGCGACGGTGCCGACGGCTGACTTGTCGGGGAAATGTGGTGACACGTTGGCCGGAGACCAGATAGGGCAGCGCCCAGAAATGATTTGCTATCCTGTCGTTCGATTCGTTTGAAGGGATGATGATGACGATGATCTGCAGATGTGTACGGGTTGTCTGCGGTTCGCAAATCCGAGTGGCGTTTCAGTCCTGGCTACGTGGGAAATGTTTCCGTACATACTGCTCCCTTCAAAATCCGAGTGGCGTTTCAGTCCTGGCTACTTGATCCACAGTTGAAGTGATGTTGAAGAAGCTAGAAATATTTGCATATGTGTGTATCAGTTGGGCGCAAATGAAGGGAGCAATTTAACCAAAACAAAACAACCACTATCCGTTTCCAAAATTGAAGGGGCTAGAGCGCTTGCACCGAGCAGCTCCGGTAGCACTGTGACCACAGATAGACGAGCATCATATTTTTTTTCGTTACAACAAGGAAGAAACCCATTGGCCAGGAACATGTGGAGCATTTAGAATAGTACAAATCCACGCAAAGATTAGGTTCTGGCATGTTTGCCCAACCGAGCCTTGTGCCGCCGTTTGACTAAGGCAATATTTTTTTTCGTCTTTTGGCTCTTAATTTCTCTAAAAATCAAAACCAATAGAACAGCTTCTTGATACGGGTTTTCTAAACGGCTTTATGAGTCTAAAATCGTACACATCGTCTGCGTCAATATCGTTATCACCCACCGTATTCTCAAAAAAATATAAACAAAACCTATCAGCCATAGCTAAAAACTATGATCGTAGCCAAAAACACCTGACCTAAACCGCTGCCCCAATCCCACCCAACAAATCAATTAGGAGAACCTGTCTGCCGCAAAAGCTCTTGTTGCTGTGCCCTCCAATTCACCAGCTCTACGTGACACCACGTGGTCCCTATCCAAAATTCCAAGCAAGCGAGGCGCCTCCCTAGCTAGCTTGTAGCTGCCGGTACAAGCTTTTCTCCCCTCGTAATCGACGTGGTGGGATCGCATTATCTATCACAATACACTAGCCATGCACTGGATAGCCTCCCTAATGGAGTTCCTTTCCTGGCTATCTTTTGATGATCGAGTTAGGATAGAGATGCACTATGTGAAGGCGTTAAGATGTCTGTACGTGCTTTGTATGCGTCATGAACTCATGATGCACCAACGTTTCTTTTCTCAGCGAAAGTATGTGGACTAATTATTCGGTCGGCCCACCTAGTAAATATTTTTTCCACTGTACAAAGTGCTCTAAACGAATTTTATCACTTGTACAGCGTTACCAATGAAAAAACTCGTACGTGTACAAGTGCAATGCTTAGGGCCTGTTTGGACAGGGGGGATATGAATTCAAATCCTTAGAATTTAGTTCTAAATCCTAAATTTTTTCCAAAGAAATTCCATTATCGAAACTTGCCTGAGCAGCACTACATGCCTGAATAATCAGGAAGAGGATTCTGACCGAGAGATGGGCCTATGTGCTCGTGGGGATTAGACCAGATCGAACATGTAAAACCTCAGAGCTGAGGAAGCTTCCAGGATGCTGCCTCCAAAATCATTGTGTGCACATCTTGCCAAATGCTGTGCAGTGCCACACTACAGCCGCTTTATCGTTTGGCTAGTACTGTAGCAAATTTGGGGGAACACATTTGCAAAGAATTCTGACCTAAAAAGTGGTAGTACATGTTATGTGTGTTGTCACTAGCATCCACTTAAGTGGGAACAATTACTATAATCTAGCTAGGAGAATTACCTTATGCCTCCTTACATTTGTACCTGATTTTTCTATATTTTCCACTTAGGTTTCGTTTTTGGCCTTCGGACCACTTGTGATCTAATCATATCCACAATTCTGTCCTTTCTATGGAGTTTTCTGCTGAATCTGCTGAAAGAAATAAGCACATTGTCCCTATTGCTCTGCTAGACTAGTCACTAGCATCGCCACATCTTCATAATAGGGACATACCTGTTAGCCTCTTATCTAATTGATTATACTTTCTTCTATGATTTTTCGTTGCCCGTTGTTGCCTGTTATATGAGTGGAAGTGGACTAAGAGCGTTTGCTTTGCACTCATCCTCATCACTTACAACAGTTGACATTCGTTGGTGCGGGGAGAACATGGAATTGCTTCCGACTCACTTCACGAGATTTTCCGTTGATTTGTGAAAAAAAAAGGCTCTACTTTTGCTCTCCTTTTCTTCTCACTCGTCAAAAAGAAAAGAATAAAAATGCGTAATCGACTCCATTCAGTTTCATCCTTGCAATATCATTAGGTGAGCCCATGATAGCGATCATTAACCATTTTTTAGGTCTAGTAGGGCATGCCCATCAAATTATTAGTAACCATCTGTCAAGGCTCGAGATGGAAAGACGATAACAACAAATACATCCAAACAAGATCGGCGACGAAAGAGAAAACCCCAGTTCTTTCTGTTAGATCATACAGATATAGGTATGAAAAGGACAAAGCTTATATATAATCCTACTTAGACATTGGAACTATAGTTGCGCCACAGTTTATATTTCGGCTGTTACTGTTGAGCGAAAAACGATCTACATAACTGGGAACTGGTAGCAATTTGGTGTGGGCAGGAACACAAAAACAAGGAGTCCACGTCATGGTGAGTAGGGCTCTAAAAAATCTCTAGGCTCGTGAATTGCTCAAGCTAGACTCCCCCTAGCTCCAAACGGTCTGACCTTAAGCTTGATCTCGAACTCGCGAGCCTTAACAAGCCGAACTCAAATAATTCAATTGAGCTCGTTATTTTACGTAGCCTACTTGCATGTCCCGCCCCTCTGTTACAATCCTACCGACTGCTCTCAGGATCTCTACGACCAACTTATAGTCGCTACGACCATCTCCTGTAGTCGTACGACCATGTTGAAAAGGCTACGACCACCTCCTGAGTCGTTACGATCGCTCCACTGGTTCTCTGTAACATCCCGAAAATTTTAAATTTAAAAATACAAAGCTTTTAAATTATTTTACAATATATTTTGGTATTGGATTTTAATTGTGTTTCCTTGAATTTTGGTTGAGGTTTAAAAGACCGTAAAGAAAATATGAAAGTAAAATAAAACTATAACTTTAAATTCGAATCCGAAAAGATGAACCATAAAAGGAAATAAAGGTATGGAAATAAGAACAACAAGTAAAACAAAAATATACATATATATTATATTTTGGTAATAGAACAAAGACTTAAATTAAAATTTCAGGAATTAGGATCCATAATCTTAAATATAGAAGTGTAAAATCAAAATTTAAAAAAATCCAAATTCTATGTTCTTCTCCTTCTTTTCTCTCTCCCCTATGGCGGTGGGCCCTTCTTCCTTTCTCTCTCCCCTCTTCCCCACCTCTCATTCCCTCTCGGTGGGGCAACTCCTCGCGCCTCCTTTTCTTTTCTTCCTCTCCCGTGCGCTGCGCCATCTTCCCTTCTTTTCTTTCTCTCTGCGCCGCCCTCCATCGTGGCCGAGGCTCCTCCGCCGCCTCCCCGTCGCTCTCACCGCTTCGCTCTGCTGCCGAGCCCCGCGCCCGCTCCCATCGCCTCCATGTCGAGCCCCGTGCCCTGCTCCTGTCGCCTCCGCACGCCGAGCCTCGCGCTGGTCATTGCCCGCCGGATAACCGTAGCCGCCCGGTCCTCCGCGCCTTTCCTGCCACCCTGCGGGCATAAGAGGCCTCGTCGCCCCCCTAGCCCCGCGCCACCCTCTTCCTTTTTCCCCCTACCCCATCCTCTTCTTCCGCCCGTGGACACGCCGCCGCCGCCATCCCCCACTACCGCCTCCCCTCGCCGACCTCCCTCGATTCCTCGCCGGTAGTGCCTTCTCGGTGCCGTCAACACACCCCGCCGATTGAAGCCACCGCGCTGAACGCCGCCGGCGCAAGCGCCACCGCCGCCCGCCTCGCCTCACGCCGCCGGCTCACCGTGGCCTCTTCCCGGCTTGACGAACGCGTGGTGAGACTCTCCGAACCCCTCCGCTCTCGAGCCGCCGGTTTCCCCACGCCGACGCGTCGCCGCCTCTTCCACCCTCATCGTCGGCCGCCTCGGTTGCCGCCGCCGCCCGCCGCCGCTCCGGACAAACCGCCAACACCTCTAGCTTCGCCGCCCCTGGTACAACCCGTTTTGCCGGACACCAACTCTTCCCGACCATCGCCGCCGGCGGCAAGCCAAGACCTGCCCCGGCTTCTCCTCTGTTTGCCCCCCCGTGCAGTTTTCTAATTGTTCTCCTTCCTCTATTCACAAAAGCGCGTTTGCACGGGTGGTTAGCCAAGCGTGTAGAGCACAAGTCTTCGCAGGGTCATGGGTTCGAATCCCCCTGCCGCCACTATTAGTTGATGAATAGTGTTTTTTAATTTTTATTTTTATGATTTGCTAGCCGACTATAGTAAAGGAAAAATCAAGAAAATATGGGATAAATCCACAAATAATACTAAAATTTATCAGGATAAAGATGAGCTTAATAAATGATTAATCATAGGTCAAACAACATATGTGAGCAACTAATGTGCTTTGAGTAGTTGTTTTAAAGATTAAACTATTAGTTAAAGGCATGTTAAGAAATTGAATCGAAATCTTGTTTAAGGATTATGCTTCTATGGAATGATAATTTAACAAATGAGGATGATTTAAAGAATATATCTTAAGCCATTGCTTATTAGTAAGCATCATAGAATTAATCATTGCATAGTTTAAATCATAACCCTTATATCTATGCCCACTATTTAACTTGCTTAATATTACACATCCTTTGGAAGATTTAATATTTGATTAGTTACGATATGTGCATAATTAATATACCTTCATTATTTATCCTCATCCAAATATTAAGTAAAGACATTAGTACAAGATGGTTCTAAAATTAATAAAGACATTCAAGTTAAAGTTAAGGAAAAATAAATTTGACACTATGCTTGACAAAAAAATAATAATAATAACATTAAAATATAACCCTATATGATAAACCTTGCCTAGGTAAATAAATTAGAAATGGAGCTAAGCCTAATAATAACTAAAGTATAGACAAAATACCAATGGTACTATTAATTGAAGTTTAACGTAGATTTAGTAATAATGATGGACATGACTGAATATAGCAAGTTAGGACTCGAACAAACGGATCCTAATCCAAAATAAATTATGTCTAGTGACAACTAAGTGCACATAAAGTATCACACCATAAAAATGCTATAAACCCGAACTCTAGGATTAATTCGGTAAGCTAACATTGGTGTACATCGAGTATATAGTATATGCCCTGAATATTAACGCTCAACAAAATAGTACCTGGCTAGACTTGTACACCAACTCATAGGTCTAATCTACCTCATGGAACTTCCTAAATAAATGTAAAATAATAAAAGAGATTACTAATAAAAAGACCAAGTCATCATATTCTACCCCGACTTTGCCTCCAATCACCTATTAACTCATAATAAAACTAAATTGGGTTTATTCGGATTTATTTGGATCTTTTGAGTTATTTGCTTTTATTCGTGTTCAATCGTTTAGCACGTAATTAGCAATTGGAGTCCTGAAGAATCAAGAGATCAAGCGTGATCAAGAGCGAAGTGAAGATAAAGACCGGAAGGTCGGAAGAAGCATTGTGTGAGCTCAAGACCCATGTAAACCGCACCAAAGTAGTCAATACTTTGATCATGTTGAACCTACATTTTATGCAAATTACTTTTGTTTAAATTATCAAATTGCATGCTGTTATTTTATGTACAAATACATGCTTAATTCAATATTCTAGTTATATGCCCATTGTTTACCTTGATTAATATTACACCCCCTTGTTGAATATTTGAATATGTGATCCTTGTCGCCCTAGCGAAATTATGATAGTAACCTTTTGAAAATAAGTCCGTAATTTATTACGCCATGCGTAGTGTTGCATAGATATTCATGGGCGTGAAAACGCCAAGCATCACTTTTAATCATGAGAAAATTTGGTTGGGCGGTCATGGTGGGAATGATGGAGAAATATTTGGAACTATTATTTTATGCTCCCAAAACCCCAACTTGCTTGAATATCTGGGCGAATGGTTCGATGGTGTGTGTGTGAATGGTGCAGTGGAGGCACAAAGTGGGTTGTGGTAGAATCGCCCAGATACCACTAAGGACTGAATCTTGTCACGATCTCCCACGTAAAACAGTGCAACCACAAGTCTCTAAAGTACAACTTGGCTAAGTAGTTGTATCGAAACTCCTGGACTCATCTCACTGGTAGTGGATTGAAGTGGATAAGCAAGGGCAAGGGGAGGCCTAAAGGGACACCAAGGGGAGGGTGAAGTTTTCCAGCTGTTCTAAGCGTTGCGGGAAGTGGAGCCCGGCTGCGTTAGTAACTGTGGAAAACATCCCGCGCAACGTATGGGACCCACCGCACGTGGGATAAGCCCATAGGGTGAGATGACAAAGGAACTAGATACTTTGAGCAATCCGTGATGGTCCGCTCAACCGCATGACTAAGGAATCATGTGGGCAACGAGTTGATTGTCTCTTGTGGTGAAAGTGTACAAACTCTGCAGAGTCAAAACTATTCGAATAGCCGTGCCCACGGTCATGGGCGGACATGGGAAACTTAACCAGATATAGTTCTGTTTCAAAATGATTTGTGGGTGGGAATGGAAAAGTGAAGGGCAGTGCAAGGCCCTGATTTGTGTTGTCCTGGGTGTCGTCCCAGTGATAAGTTAAGCGGCTATAACGCTGAAGGATTAAGCATATGGTGCAGATGTGAGAGATCATGTGGAGATGATCCCATCTTTATGATGAGTAATTGACTCTTGGTTGAAGGAAAATTGAGTTTGTTTTGGGCTTTTATTGCAAAGTCTTAATTCTGGTCGAAATGAAGTCGTGTACGACTTGTCCCTGGCTCGTACGGCCATGTAGGATGCCATACGACCACGTTTGGTCGTGGTCGAATTTCGTTCAGGAGCGTACGACCACGTTGAGGTGTTCTCGGCAAAACTGACAGTGGTCGGAAGGCGTTACGACCACGTTGGCTCATATCGGGTGGCGTACGACCATGTTGCCGAGTATCGAAAGTCAGCCGGACGGCGTACGACCACGCTGTGGCGTCCCCGGCGAATTTGAACGTGATCGAAGTCACGGGTAGCGCACGACCACGTTGGTGGTAATCGGGTTGCGGTCGAGCAGCGCGACGAGTGATCGGAAGCTTATACGACCACGTTGCGGAGCCCTCGGAAGATTTGACCGTGGTCGGGACTCGGCGCTAGGGTTTACGACCGTTGTGGGATCGGAGCCTCGACCACGTTGGGCGGTCGGGCGGTCGACCACGTTGGGCGCTAGGGTCTTCGACCACATTGTATCGCTAGCGGGTACGACCACGTTGGCCGATCAGAGCCACGACCACGTTAGCACGGGTCTGAACGTGGTCGGTAGTCGTGGCTATGGTCTTCGATCACGTTGTGCGGTCGAGTGTTCGACCACGTTGTCGGCAGATTGACCGTGGTCGTGCGGGTTCATTCAAACCGGTCGTGTGGGCTCATATGGTGTCCGATTACGGTGAGGTTTGGTCGGTTGGGTTCCTTGTGAAGTCATGGACCTTGTGGACTGGTTTGTTCACTATTTTGACAAGGTTTGGTAAAGTCTATTTTCGTGGAAAGACTTGAGCTCGGTGTGGTGGCGGTTTGTGCTTTGCAAGATGGATCGGTGCTATGTGATGGTTTTGTTGTCTTTGTTGGTTGCGGGAACCGAGAGGTCTTGGTGAGGCTTAGGAGGTCGGGACTAGACAAGGGAGTTGTTGAGGTCCAGAACGACGTGGAAAAGCCGAAGAGGACGTGTCGTGCCAGGTGGGCTGACAGCATGGATAGCAAAGCGGTGGAGGAAGCTTCCTGGAAGGCAGCGGAGGGGCATTTTGGAGAAATGTCAAAGCTGCGGGGAAGCTGTCCACTGGGAAAGCACTGTGACCACTGGAGAGGCTCTGTGAGAGCTCTGGAGTTGGTGGCGCTAACGGGCAAAGCGGTGGAGCCGTTGCACGAGAGGAACGGGTAAAGCACGGAGGCTGCAAAGCTTAACCACTCGGTTAGCGGGTTGTCTCGTGTGGAGACCCGTTAGTGAGACTATAAATAGAGAGGTTAGGTCTCGTGAGCAAAGAGAGGTTGTCCCCGAGTGCTCGAGTGTTCCTCTCTATCTTGTGTGAGTTGTCTCTGGGTAAGAGCATGGATGCTCGTGTACCTCCGATGGAGTGGCTGTAAAAACCTCCATGTGAAATAGAAAAGATTGGATTCATCTCTGTGTATCATTCCATGTTTGTGTTCTTGAGATGATTTACTTGTTGCATTTGCCCTCTCTGATTTCCTTACATTTTATGTGTTTTCTTTGAGAGTGGGCTTGTATCCTTTTGCTCGAATCGATTCATACTCTAAGACCACTTGGTCAATTCATTCCGAGAGCAAAAATCAAGACAGAGAAATTTCGTGTTTTCGATCCGCCGCTCGGTTACTTTGTCTTGAGTTCGACCGAGGCACTCTCTCCTCCTTAGCAAAGACTTTTGATTTTCTTGGTAAATTCACTTTTAAATATCTTGTTCTTGCTAGGTTTCAAGTTTCATTCGTTTTGATTCTCGGTGGCAAAAGTTCTCTGAGTTCTTGTCACGGCGGTCATGCGCCTGGAGCTGCTCTGTTTTCGGTCGACTATAGTATTTACTGTTCATCTTTGTCGGCGACTATCTTCTCTGTTGTCGATTGGTTTTATTGCTTGGTGTCTTCTCTGTTCTCGACCGAACGATCGATCGACCACTCATTGGCTTTCATTGCGGTGTCACAAAATCGGGTTTCGACCACCTAAGCCCCGCTTCGACCACGGCTTGATCCATGTTTTTCACCGCCGACTATTGTCTTATTCTGCTTTGATTTTCGACCACGCCTCTGCAATCGGTCCGATTTACATTTGTCGACTTTGTCTTTGCTGTGATTTCATTTGTCTAAGGGGGAAGAATTTTAAGGCACCATTCACCCCCCCTCTGTTGCCATTTCGGTCCTTCAATTGGTATCAGAGCCGGTTAGCTCTTCTTCATAGATCTTAACCGGTCTCAAAGAGCCATGGCAGCAGACAAGTATTCCACCAAGTCGCCTATTTTCGATGGCTGGATTACCCTTCGGAAGAGCCGAATGGAAACATATATCCGTGCTCGGGGTATGCTATTTGGCGGAAGGTGAAAATACAATTTGTTGTTCCGCCGATGAGAACATCAATGCCGGAACATGGGCGATGTTGAGGCAAATGCAAAGGCAAGGAACATCATCATACAGGGATTGAGCAGAAGCGAATTTGATCGCATCTCTCACCTGTCGTCCGCTCACGACATCTGGGTGACCCTCGATGCATACCATGAGGGCACCTCCCAGATCAAGACGGTTCGACAGGATCAGTTCAAGCGCGAATACAGCAAATTCGAGATGCTTGCTGGAGAGTCCCTTGACGAGTGCTTTTCACGTTTTCACAAGATTTTGAGCAATCTCCGAGCGGTCGGTCTCACATACTCCGACTCGGATAACGCTCGACAGATGCTTTCTGCACTCGATCTTAGGGTTTGGGAAATGAAGGTGACCACCATCAAGGACACCACGGACCTCTCGACCTTGACTCTTGATGCGCTTTACGCGCCTCAAGACTCACGAGATTGACATAGTCTCGTCGGTCAAGTCACAATCGATGGCTCTAGTCACGGATCCCACCCGGCCGGTTCTTCCGCCGATTCTCTTTGCGGGTTCTCCTAGTCGCTCTCGTGATGTAACTGATGATCAGTTAGAGCAGCTAGAGGATGAACAGCTTGCCCTCTTAGCTCGGAAGTTCTCCCATGCTTACAAGAGAAGGAGGACGGAAAAGAAGAGGACCGATGATTTGCTTTGAGTGTGGTGGCCCCAACCACATTCGAGCAAAATGCCCCAAGGCGGGAAGGGCAAAAGCGACTACGGCGGTTCGGGAAAGAACGACTACCCGACAAGAACCGCAACACGAAGCCCTCAAGACTGTCCAAGGCAAGAAGAAGTTCGCAACCGGAAGGCGAAGAAGCTCTTCCACGCGTCCTCACCGCCGACGACCTCGACCTCGGCGAGGTAGAGGGATGGAGCGACGACGACGGGACGGGGGACCAAGAGCCCAAGGATGGCGGCAACGACTTCTCTGGCATGTGCTTCATGGCCCTTGAGGGCGAGATCAGCGACAGCGAGCTCTACTCCGACTCGGACGAGGTTCGCCGGGCAGGGAAGGGAAAGGTTTGGCTTGTAGACTCCGGGTGTTCACGACACATGACCGGAGATTCCCGTTGGTTTTCTTCCCTTGCCCGAGCTCCAGGTGATGAGACGATCACCTTCGGAGATGCTTCATCTGGGCGCGTCATCGCCAAAGGTACTGTGCGCATTAATGATTCATTTATTTTGAAAGATGTTGCTTTAGTTAGCAAGTGCGGTACAATTTGCTCTCGGCCTCTCGACCACCGATGACAATTTCGAGGTGAGCTTTAAGAAAAACAATTGCAAAATTCTTGATTCTTCGGGTAGTCTGGTTTGCGGGATCTCTCGTTTTAGGAGGATCTTTCGTGCTGATTTTTCTGAGTCTTTTGGTGATCCTCTCCGTTGTTTGCTTGCTTCTGAGTCCCGCGACCTTTCCTTCTGGCATAGGAGACTTGGTCATATTGATTTGACCATTTGACCCGAGTTAGCGGCCACGATCTCATTCGTGGTCTGCCGAAACTCAAGATGGTCAAAGATCTTGTTTGCGCTCCATGCCGGCACGGCAAGATGGTTGCCGCTTCTCACCCTCCGGTCACAGTGACTATGACCGATGCACCGGGACAGCTGCTCCACATGGACACAGTCAGACCAGCTCGAGTGCAATCTGCAGGAGGGAAGTGGTATGTTCTTGTCGTGGTCGATGACTTCTCGAGGTACTCTTGGGTGTTCTTCTTAGCCTCGAAGGATGAGACGTTTTCACATTTCCGAGGTCTTTTCAGTAGGCTTTCTATTGAGCTTCCGGTACCTTACGAGCGATCCGCATGACAATGGCACGGAGTTCAAGAATTCCTACTTTGAGAGTTTCTGTGATGAGACCGGTGTAGAGCACCAGTTCTCTTCCCCATACGTCCCTCAGCAGAATGACGTTGTGGAGAGGAAGAACCGTACACAGTCGAGATGGCGTGACGATGCTTGATGAGTACTCTACACCGCGGAAGTTTTGGTGAGGCTATAGCCACCGCGTGCCTTGTTTCCAATCGAGTTTTTCTTCGGGCACACTTGCACCGCACTTCTTATGAGTTGAGATACGGGCGAAAGCCCGGTGTTTCTCATTTTCGTGTGTTTGGTTGCAAGTGTTTTATTTTGAAGTCCGGAACCTAGATAAGTTCGAGTCACGTTCTTGTGATGGACTTTTTCGGGCTACTCGACTTCTTGGCGGGCCTATAGGGTGCAGGCTGCGAGTCTAGCAAAATGATAGAAACTTGTGAGGTAACTTTCGATGAGGCGGTCAGGGACTAGGCCCGATATCTCGAGTTCACTAGAGCGATCCGAGACCATCTTTGTGGATGATGAGGATGATGGAGATGAGGGTTGTCTACCCGATCCAGTCCCTTCTCCACCCCTTGAGGTGCCTTCTTCCACCGCACCTCGAGGCGATCGCCCTTACCTTACGCTTCTACGGAGCTAGTGGCTCTGTTCCTACCCGTCGGTAACGAGGTAGAGGCCACTTCTTCATCTCATCCAGACCTCCAAGACATATCCAAAATCTCATCCTTCCGAGCGGATGATTGGAGATCTATTTGAGCGAGTCACACGTTCCAAGTCGGCGTGTCGCTTTTCATCTCCACTCGCCTTCGTAGCTTCTTTTGAGCCCAAGGACGTTTGTCATGCTTTATCCGATGAGTCTTGGGTCAATGCTATGCATGAGGAGCGGAGAGTTTCGAAGAAACAAGGTGCGGACGCTTGTTGAGCCCCTCGAGATCACAATATCATTGGAACCAAATGGGTGTTCAAGAACAAACAAAGTGAGGATGGGGTAGTCATTCAAACAAGGCTAGGCTGGTTGCAGTGGGTACTCCTGTGTTGAGGGTCCGGATTTCGATGAGACCTTTGCCCCGTAGCTCGCCTTGAGGCCATTAGAATTCGCTTGCCTTTGCGCTTCTAAAGGTTTCAAGCTTTACCGATGGACGTCAAGAGTGCCTTTCTCAATGGCTTCATTGAGGAAGAAGTCTATGTCAGACAGCCTCCAGGTTTCGAGAACCCCAAATACCCTAGTCATGTCTTCAAGCTTTCCAAAGCATTGTATGGACTTAAGCAAGCCCCTAGAGCTTGGTATGAGAGGCTTAAGTCCTATCTATTGAGACATGATTTTGAGATGGGTAAAGTTGACAAGACTTTGTTCATTCACGGCAGCAATGACCTTCCGTCGCCCAAATTTATGTCGATGACATTATCTTTGGCGGCTCTTCTCATGCTCTAGTTTCACAGTTCTCGGATGTCATGAGCACCGAGTTTGAGATGAGCATGATGGGTGAGTTGACTTTCTTCCTTGGCTTCCAAATCAAACAGACTCGGGAGGGTACCTTCTTGCATCAAGGCAAGTATACCCGAGATCTCCTAAGACGCTTCAACATGAGTAATGGAAAGCTGGTGTCGACTCCGATGGCTTCTACGGCCACACTTGACCCAGATGAGGACGGCGAGCCAGTTGACCAAAAGAGTTCGAAGCATGATTGGCTCTCTTGTACCTCACCGCCTCGAGACCGGACATACACTTTTCTCGTGTGTCTTTGTGCCCGGTTTGAGCTTCTCCTCACAGATCTCACCGCCAGCGGTGAAGCGCATCTTCGGTACCTTCGAGCTACCATTGACTATGGTATCGGTACTCTTCCTCATCATGTCTATCCCTTAGAGCCTATTCGGATGCAGACTTTGCCTTGTAGGATAGATAGGAAGAGCACCGGGCACTGCCAGTTCATTGGCACTTCTCGTTTCTTGGTCTTCGAGGAAGCGATCCGGTGTTGCACATCCACCGCAGAGGCCGAGTACGTTCTGTTGCAGCCGATTCTTTGTAGCCAAGTGCTTTGGATGGTCTCGACTGCGGGACTTTGGGTTGCTATCGATCGTGTTCCGCTCTTTTGCGATAACACGTCTGCGATTAGCATTGCTAAGAACCCGATGCAGCACTCTCGGACCAAGCACATCGATATCGATATCATTTTCTTCGAGACCATGTAGAGAAGGGTGACATCGTGCTCCGGTTTGGAGAGTGACCACCGGTTGGTCGATATCTTCACCAAGCCTTTGGATAGCACGAGGTTTTCATCTGCTGGGAGAGCTTGGGGTGGTTTGTCCTTACGGACTTTTGTGAGGGGAGCTTTGGGCTTCACCGCTTTATCATAATAATTGTGCTTCAGATCCTTCTTGTTGCATCGCATTTTGGTGCATTGGGTTTAGTCCTTCTAGCATAGGTTAGAGTGTGTCTCTTCTTTGAGTTGCTTAGACTTCTTGCTCTTATCTTGTGCTTTCGGGATAGTGTTTCTTATCTCACTAGGTTGAGCTCACTCACTTCTTTTAGGTTCTAGCGAGGGTTGGGCCACCCTCGGGCAGAGAGGTTCGTGTTTGCTCTCTAGTGTGCGTTTTCTCGACATTTGTTGTCCCGAGACATATAGGGTAGATGAGAGTCGATCGAGCCATAGTATCCTCTATATCTTATCTATGCTTTAAGGATGCACTGCTTTTCTGATTTATTTGCCGACTCTTGATTTTTATTGCTTTGGTTGTGGGGAGTTCATTTGGGAACTTCTAGACTTTAATTTTGACTTAAACTCAACTTGAACTAAAAGTCGCATCACATGTTGAGGGGAGTGGATTTTCGCATTGCATTCGCATTGTAATATAACCACATTGAGCCTTGATTATTATCCGGTTATGACATGCTTTCAATGCTTTACACATTGCCATGATTTGTAATCTGATCATGACTTTATATGTGTAGTCAAGTCTTTGCCATGATAGGTTAATTAAAATGCCAAATTTGACCTAATTCATGTCTTGTTCATATTTGAGACTAGTCACCTTGTGTTATCCTTTTATGATTCTCGCCATGTCAAATAGGTCGAGTTGAGTCTTGAATCTTAGTTGAGCAATAGATTGAGCTATACGGTTTCTTGATGACACATAAGTTAGTACAATCTATTAAAAGCAAAAGATCTCTTTGTGCGAAAAACCGATCTCACCAATTCTTTCTCATGAGATGGCTTGCCATTGCACAAGGCATGAACTCGGGGAGTTTTGATGACCAAGATCATTTCCTTAAGCTTCTCGCTTGGAATGATCGCATAAGGCTTGAGGTCTAGCACATGACAAAAATATGATTGAAAACAATCATGAGATCTCAAAAAAAATGTCAAAAGTGCTCAATTTAAAAAAAATTCAAAGTACTTCAACAATTGTATCATTCTTGAACGAAAAGACTCTAGTTGGCTCAACACTAGCTTCTTGATTCCATTTAGCTCATTGGCATGGCTTGCATCATTTGTGGATATCATTAGCTAGACTAAAATCTTGTTTGACTTGACTTGCTAAGCACTTCAAATTAAAAAATCAGATTATACCATCTGTTAGCTTAGCTTCTCTTTACATACATAGTCATGATCTTTGTAGCATACTTGTATGTTATGGCTTGGTGTAATACATTTGGTCATTTTGGATAATTCTCATGGCTCGCATACTTTGAATAATCAAATCACCATTCCATCCATCATTTTGACTTATTCTCTCTTGCATACTTGATGTGTTTATTGCCAAAGGGGAGAATAGATTGGAGAAAAAGAAAATTTCTTTTCGGGAACTTGCTAGAGCTTTGGAGATCAATTTGCTCTTTATTCCTTTACTCTAGTGTTCTCTCCGTCGACATGGTCATAATTTTATTTTCATTCTTTGGACCATGTCGTCTTCTACAAACTCAACTTCTTATTTCACGGTGTTTGTCAATATACTCATCAAGGGGGAGATTGAGAGATCATGTGGAGATGATCCCATCTTTATGATGAGTAATTGACTCTTGGTTGAAGGAAAATTGAGTTTGTTTTGGGCTTTTATTGCAAAGTCTTAATTCTGGTCGAAATGAAGTCGTACGACTTGTCCACGCTCGCACGGCCATGTAGGATGCCATACGACCACGTTTGGTCGTGGTCGAATTTCGTTCAGGAGCGTACGACCACGTTGAGGTGTTCTCGCAAAACCGGCGGTGGTCGGAAGGCGTTACGACCACGCTGGCTCATATCGGGTGGCGTCGACCATGTTGCCGAGTATCGAAGTCACCGGACGGCGACGACGACCTGTTGTGGCGTCCCCGGAATTTGAACGTGATCGAAGTCTACGGGTAGCGCACGACCACGTTGGTGGTAATCGGGTTGCGGTCGGCAGACGAGTGATCGGAAGCTTATACGACCACGTTGCGGAGCCCTCGGAAGATTTGACCGTGGTCGGGACTCGGCGCTAGGGTTTACGACCACGTTGTGGGATCGGAGCCTCGACCACGTTGGGCGGTCGGGCGGTCGACCACGTTGGGCGCTAGGGTCTTCGACCACATTGTATCGCTAGCGGGTACGACCACGTTGGCCGATCAGAGCCACGACCACGTTAGCACGGGTCTGAACGTGGTCGGTAGTCGTGGCTATGGTCTTCGATCACGTTGTGCGGTCGAGTGTTCGACCACGTTGTCGGCAGATTGACCGTGGTCGTGCGGGTTCATTCAAACCGGTCGTGTGGGCTCATATGGTGTCCGATTACGGTGAGGTTTGGTCGGTTGGGTTCCTTGTGAAGTCATGGACCTTGTGGACTGGTTTGTTCACTATTTTGACAAGGTTTGGTAAAGTCTATTTTCGTGGAAAGACTTGAGCTCGGTGAGTGAGCGGTTTGTGCTTTGCAGTATGGATCAGTGCTATGTGATGGTTTTGTTGTCTTTGTTGGTTGCAGGAACCAGGAGACAGTCTTGGTGAGGCTTAGGAGGTCGGGACTAGACAAGGGAGTTGTTGAGGTCCGAGCGGCGTGGAAAAGCCGAAGAGGACGTGTCGTGCCAGGTGGGCTGACAGCATGGATAGCAAAGCGGTGGAGGAAGCTTCCTGGAAGGCAGCGGAGGGGCATTTTGGAGAAATGTCAAAGCTGCGGGGGAAGCTGTCCACTGGGAAAGCACTGTGACCACTGGAGAAGCTCTGTGAGAGCTCTGTGGAGTTGGTGGCGCTAACGGGCAAAGCAGTGGAGCCGTTGCCTGAGAGGAACGGGTAAAGCACTGGAGGCCTGCAAAGCTTAACCACTCGGTTAGCGGGTTGTCTCGTGTGGAGACCCGTTAGTGAGACTATAAATAGAGAGGTTAGGTCTCGGGAGCAAGAGAGGTTGTCCCCTGAGTGCTCTGAGTGTTCCTCTCTATCTTGTGTGAGTTGTCTCTGGGTAAGAGCATGGATGCTCGTGTACCTCCGATGGAGTGGCTGTAAAAACCTCCATGTGAAATAGAAAAGATTGGATTCATCTCTGTGTATCATTCCATGTTTGTGTTCTTGAGATGATTTACTTGTTGCATTTGCCCTCTCTGATTTCCTTCTGTTTTATGTGTTGCATGCGCCTGGAGCTGCTCTGTTTTCGGTCGACTATAGTATTTACTGTTCATCTTTGTCGGGCGACTATCTTCTCTGTTGTCGATTGGTTTTATTGCTTGGTGTCTTCTCTGTTTCTCCGAACATCGATCGACCACTCATTGGCTTTCATCGCGGTGTCACAAAATCGGGTTTCGACCACCTAAGCTCGCTTCGACCACGGCTTGATCCATGTTTTTCATTGCCGACTATTGTCTTATTCGCTTTGATTTTCGACCACGATGCGTAGTCGGTCGATTTGCTTTGTCGACTTTGTCTTTCGGCTGTGATTTCATTTGTCTAAGGGGGAAGAATTTTAAGGCACCATTCACCCCCCCTCTGTTGCCATTTCGGTCCTTCAAGATGCCATGTAATGGTGGATGGAATCTGAATCGCTACTGTTATTGCATTCTCATATACATTATGTTTTGTTTAAACTGCTAAGTCTCAGGAGGTTTCTATGTATTATATTCCAAAAGCTAAACGATGATAAAGCTTCTTCTTTTACGAAGTAAAATGACAGGAAGAATAAATAGAGTCGTAGGAAAAGAGGATGACTGTTGTGGTAAATACATAACGATGTTGGTGGATTCATGGCGATTATTAAAAGAGAATATTGGAAAGGGGTTTAGGAGAAATAAATCGGTGGAGCCTATATAAATGGATGAGTTAGAAAGATGATTTAAATGATTTTTGGAAGATTAGAGTGTGCAAAAGAAATTGTTGGATTACGACACTAATATAAATTCTTGAGAGATGTTAGTAATAATGTGATTGATAGGATTTGATTAAAATACTGGAAGGATGAATTGAATTTTTGGGTACATCGGAGGAATAATAATAATTACCGGAGTATAATCTGGATCAATGATTTTGGAGAATTAGAAGAGTGTAAAGGCAATTGTTGGATTTAATGGGATTAACAGGAATTGATCTAGATAGGTGATTTGAATTTGAGGAAACTTGGAGATATGATAATTGAAGCATAAACTAGATTAATGATATTCTTGGTGCAGAGGTATTGATGAATTAGTTAGAGATAAATAATGAAAATAAGAGTGATTATGGAAAGAGCCATTTATGGTTTTGAATCATTAGCAGAAAGGATTGATTTGTTAGAAAGTTCTGATATGAATGATGTCGGTGGATTAAAAAGTAATCCTATTAGGGAATCATTGGAATTCAGAAGCAGGGAGTTGGTGAATATTGATTACAAGATTGGACTAGTATGAATTCGGAATACGGGAGGACGTTGGTGGATTCAAAATGGATGTATATATATAAAGAGTTTGATCGGTGGATTAGCTAAATGATGCCACTCATTGTTTGGAGTCTTAGACGATATTTAGTAAGAAAATTGTGTCTTTGGGGAAATAAGTCAATTATGGCATTTGGAGAAGTGAGTCAATTTGGCAATCGCCGTGGGAAGTTTTAGGTAGCAGTAGTAACACTATGGTTTAATAATAACAATGCTACCAAAAGCGATTTCTGACAAATAAAACAACCCGAGCCTTTCCTTTGATAAGCCATGCATACTATATATTTGCATTCTGTGGATTGGCTCGCGGAGCACGGTGGTTAGTGTGCTCACACTCGCTCTCACAATAAATCCAGACCCAAGAATCAGATCACTGCGCCTCAGCAACACCATTGGTCATGATGACAAAGAAGATGAGGATGTCAAGGGCTAGGTCGCGAACCTCCGGTTGGTCGCACTGTGGGTATGTCTGAAGGTCCCACCGTGTGCTTCGTTCTTCCATTGCCGCAATTTATTGATTTCGCCTAATCGGCCCATGAGTAAGTTTACTATTTTATTTATGCTTCCGCATGGTATGTATTTGATATTCATTTTCAGAATCGTGAGCACTATCTCGATCCGAGGAATAGTGCATTAAATCACAGGGGATTCCAGATATTAAATCTGGGGCCCTACATTCTCCGACCACGCTGATAGTCGTTATGACCACGTTGTGACCTCTCCGATCACGCCTCGCTGCTCCGACCACGTAGTCGTAAACTTCAGCTGAAGTTACGACCATGTTCACCGCCTCTGTGCTACACTTCCTTCGACCACGGTCGATCACCGTAGTCGTAGCTCCTTATGACCATGCAGTGATTCTGTCGACCGCTGTGGTCGTAATGCTTTACGACCACGTCTCCCCGCTGTGGTCGCTTACGACCATGCCTTCTCGCTGTGGTCGTAACTCCTTTATGACCACGTCTTCTGCTCTGTGACCGTAGTCGTAACTCCTTTACAACCACGTCTGCGAACCTCTGCGATCTCACCGACCGCCTATGACCACACCGGCCGCCTCCACTGCGATCACACCGATCACTTCCGATCACACCGGTCGCCTCTCTCCTCTACGATCACGCTGACCGTCTGTGACCACACCGGTCGCCCTCTGCTCTGCAGTCATGCTGGCTGCCCCTCTCCTCTATGGCGATGCCGACTACCTACGACCACGCCAGTCACCCACTGCTCTGCAGTCACGCCGATTGCCCACTGCTCGACACCTCCTCTCGACTACATCGCGTCAACTTGGTGCTCTCCTTTCGATACAATGCTCTGCTTTTATACCCGACTCTTCGATTATGTCTCGGAGACAGCTACGACTCTGAGATGGACTTGAACACGACTATGACACTGACTCGAAATACAACTCGTACTCGTACATGACTTACGATCATGACAAACCGACTATGATCACGAATTAAACCGATTTGCACATTGTGAGCTCGAATACGACTATGACTTCTAAACTAAAAACAAGATTACAAACTCTAACAATCACCTCCTCAATCTTGTTTTTCCTTCTTGATCACACTGATCTTCTCTCTTGCTTCCACTTCTTCCTACAATCCCGTGCGCCTGAGCCGTCACCGCTCTATTGTCTGCGCTTGCTCCATCATGAGCTTTGCACAATCCGACGCTTGCCGCGCCTCACACCTGGACTGAACCGTCCTTCCTTGTACGCTGCCTGGGCTGGAGCACCTGCTCCCACAGCCACCTTGCCTTCACTGTTACTTGAGCCTCCCGCTTCTCTCTCTTGGACCATGTGCACCTCCTCCACACGATCACCGCCCTCGTGCATCGTCGCAGCGTCTCCCACACCTCCAAGTCGACGCTTCACCCATGCTCTGATACCACTTGTTACAGTCCTATGACTGCTCCTAGGATCTTTACGGCCACCTTATAGTCGCTACGACCACCTCCTGCAGCCGTATGATCACGTTGAAGAGACTACGACCACCTCCTGAGTTGTTACGACTGCTCTGCTGGTTCTTTGACCACAACGGCAGTCGTTACGACCACGTTGTGACCTCTCCAATCACACCTCGCTGCTCCGACCACGTTCACTGCCTCTGCGCTGCACTTCCTTCGACCACGATCGATCACTATAGTCGTAGCTCCTTATGACCATGCAGTAATTCTGTTGACCGACCGCTTCCGACCACACTGGTTGTCTCTCTCCTCTGCGATCACGCTGACCGCCTGCGATCACATCGGTCGCCCTTTGCTCTGCGGTCACATTGACCACCTGCAACCACGCCGGCCGCCCCTCTCCTCTGCGGTCACGCTGACTGCCTGCGACCACGCCGGTCGCCCACTGCTCGACACCTCCTCTCGACTACATTACGTCAATTTGGTGCTCTCCTCTCGATACAATGCTCTGCTTTTATACCCGACTCTTCAACTATGTCTCGGAGATAGCTACGACTCCGAGACGGACTCAAACACAACTACGACACTGACTCGAAATACAACTCGTACTCGTACAGGACTTACGACCATGACAAACTGACTATGATCACAACTTAAACCGACTTGCACACTGCAAGCTCAAATACGACTTTGACTTCTAAACTGAAAACAAGATTACAAACTCTAACGCCCTCTAAAATTTCCCTCGATCAAAATTCAAAACCATCCCCGGTCACCCCAACCCAAGTCTCTCTCACTTGACACCTCAAGTCCTCAACCTTATCCACCTAGAGAGTTACAGTTCACCTATTCCCTAACCCCAAATCCCAATTCCCTTCCCTTGGCCTTAGGCTCCTACCCAGGCTTCCACCTATGTCGCCGCTCCACCAGTCCATCATGCCACCCTTACTCCCGACTCCTAGGTCCCACCTGGCAGGCCACTACCTACCAAGCATAGTGGAGTGTGCCATCTTCCACCTCCAGCCCTGAGCCATCTCTTGTTCTGCCTCCAAGCGACGAGGCGACACAGGCAGCCAAGCACGCGGCCGGACGCGGCGACACACTACTGCTCCTCCTCTACTGCGAAGAACCTCCTTGGCTCCACACATCCACCCTGACACCAAGTCCCACTGCAGACCGAGTATGAACTATTCCCTTCACCTCTCCTCTTCTTTTGTTGTTGTAAAGAACTAAACATTTGTGGATGTTTGGGTTATTCTTTTTCCTGTAGTTGTGCCAATAAGATTTCTTGCTTTCTGCCAAGGTTGCTTCTCTTGATTTAGATATTACTGAAATTTATTTTTTATTCTTGCATTCACGTATTTTCTTTGATGACACTATATGAATTGTTCTAGATGTCTCAAAATCAATAATCTATTGATTCACCAGCAAGGGAGAAGGATGGCATGGCAACAACAGTAGCACTAGAAGATTAGCAAGTGGAGGTTCAAGAGGATAGACCAATGAAACCCACTAGGAAGAAGTCCCTAATATGGAATTTCTTTTATGAATGTGAAGTTCCATCGAAGAAAAAAAGAGGAGAGATGGAAAGCAAGGTAAAGTACAAGGCATGCGGAGGTTTGCTAATGAAGAGCAGCAATGGTACTAGATCATATTTTAAGAGGTATCTTGAGCAACGTGATTATTAGAAACTTCAGCAGAAATCCAAGCAGCAAAAGACCATCAATTTCCGTAGCGCCGAGGAAGGTGATGTTGATACTGAAACTCCTTATGTTGCTACCCCTGGTTATTATGATCCTGCAAGAATTCGTGAACTTATTTGTAAAATGATCATTGTTCATGAGTTACCATTCAGTATTGTGGAATGTACTTGGTTTAATGTTTTGCTGAAGTCACTAAATCCTACATACAAAAAGGTGGCTAGAGTCACTATTAGAAATGCATGCATGAAGCTCTATGAATCTAAAAAGAAACTACTGAAGAAGGGTTTAAAGGATATTAAGATGATAAGGCTCACATGCAATCTTTGGACGTCTAACCAAATACTATGTTATATGAGCCTAGTTGCTCACTATATAGATGCAAATTGGTTAATGCCTTGTTATGTCATTAACTTCCTAGAGTTGGAGCCTTCCCACACTGGTGTAGTCATCTGTAATGTCATTTCTGATTGTTTGGCTGCATGGAAAATTGAGGATAAGATAACTAGCATCACATTTGATAATGCCTCGAGTAATGATCTTGCTGTTAAATTATTGCTTGCCAAGTTTACAAACCGAGATGCACTTTGGTTTAAAGGAAAGTTCCTTCATAATCGTTGGTGTACCCACATTCTAAATTTGGTTGTCTAAGATGGTCTGAAGGTTATTCAACATTTAATTGACAAGTTAGGGAGACTATCAAAAACATCAAGAAATTCCATTTCTTTGTATCAACTAAAACTCCAAAAGCAATTTAGATTGTGGGTAGCAATTATCTATTATGAATTCTTTATTAGGTATTCTAGCTCACTAGTTCCTCTTTGAAAAATATATCAGAACATTAGATTGGTAAACATAATTCAAATGAATGCATATTGCTCTATATCTCTATATTTTTGTTACTTTGTAGTGTGTTATGGTCAAGATGGCTCTTCTTATCTCTCAAGAAAAAGATGGCTCTTCTTCCAGAAGGCTGTTATTGTTCGCATTGTTAGTTTTGATGGTAACTTAGAAGCTTGTTATCCTACCAATGCTATCAAGTGTAGACAAATAAGACATATATCTTTTGATTCATCATTTCTCATTAAATATGAATATAACCAACCCTGCTTGTTTGTGATCAATACTAGTTTGTTATAGATATAAGCAATATATACGCTCAATTTTCTGAAATTTAAAATTTTTATGCCAAACTAAGTAACTACATATCGGAGTGAAGTACTTTGATATCGACTGAAGTGTTTGGAGGTTCTAGTTGAAGCAAATTTCTCTGATTTCCAACAGTGGAAACATTTTGTGGCTATTGGATGAAGATAAAGTACCTTTTGGCTGACTGGTAGAGTAGAATGTAGAAGCGTCACTAGATCTCTCTCTTCTACACACACAATTGGGGAGGGGTAGGGGTTCCAACTAGGGGTGCAATCGGAGTGGATATGGATGAATATCGCTCTACCTGCATCCTATTCCACATGTTTTTCTCGGAGTCGGATATAGATAGTGGCGTATACCCATTTCTTCTTTCCATATTCGCTCTGTAAGCCTTCGCTCGGTCGGACGGACGGATACGGGAGCTGATCCAAGAAATTGGACCACAATTGTCACCACATGCTAATCTTATTTTATCAATTAGGGTCACCTCCTACATATATAGCTTGTTACCTTTAATTATGCTGAGGTCGCTGGGGTCACAAGACCCCATTGGACGGAAATTATTTGCTCTATTTGCTTTCCTACATAAGAAATTAGATAGTAGATATGCAATCAAAGCGGATACAGACGGATACCGCTCATCTGTATCCTATTTCATTTTTTTCTTGGAGCAGAGTCGAACACGGACAATGTTTGATGCCTATTTCTCCCTTTCGTAGTCGCTCCGTAAATCTTCGGTCGATAAGTCGAACGAAAATTATCCACTCCGTTTGCATCCCTAGTTCCAATCCTTCACGTAGCATTTGGATCACACCCCAATCACCTTGCCGAAACAATCTGTCATGGACCCTGCCTTGTCCACTTGCTTGTACTCTAGCATTTTGCAATCCAAGCTAGCCTCCATCTCAAGTTGCTCTCTTCTCCGCATCCATCTCTTTTGTGCCATGTTGCCATCTTCTGTGGTCAACATGCTCATGATCTAATCCAAAGCCATCCATGCATCCCCATGGACGGAGCAAAACCAAACCACAGGGCAACCATTTGTGCCGTCCAATGATCGATGGGCCACTTGCCCTGTCTACGGTTTCATATGGTGTCCCATTGAAAGTTTTGCCACATCTTTGGCAATCAAAGTGCGGGTCCACCTAAAATATTGCAGATACAAATCGTGGATTAGTGGTTAATCGATTAAATGGCCTGACGTGGGACAATTCAGTTGTCAGGCTCAATTAGTCAGCTTGCTAATTCAACAATGTTTATCTCCAAAAAGAAAAATCAAGATGGCTTCATGGTTCAATTTCATGATGCAAGTCCCATAATTGTGATACTAGTTTAATTATGAACTCAATGATTAGCAGACGATAAAACATAGCGCCCATATGTGCTTATTAGTTGGCTTCTAAAGCTGGTACTATAACTATAGAAAGATGTCTAATCTCTTTTAAAAAAATTGGAAAGATGTCTAATCTCTATTCAACAAGTTTGTTATAGAGGAACGAAAACTGAATCCAAATTCTTGCCCAGGGCCCCAAGTTGGTCACTGATCGAGCAGATCGAATCAATTGCAAAACTGATCAGCAAGCAATAGCTTTAGACGACAGATGTAAGTGAGTTGCAGGGCTACTGCTAGGGCTATCTCGGGGGTATCTTCGACTAGTAGCTCAAATTATTGCTGGTGCGGGCATGAACCGTGACCTCACCACTATATTCTCCTCTAGATCAAGTAGAAAATGGAATACTTTGTGTGTGTGCCTTCCATGATTCTTTCACCAATTGCACACCAATCATGCTGTATGCAAGTTCTTTCTATATCGCACAAGATCTAAGTGTAATAACTGCCTAGGCATTTGCTGCATGTATTATTGGTGCTTATTCTTTGTCCATTCTCATGGTTGGGTCAGCTGATCTAGCTTATCAACTAATCTACCGTTGTTAATTAAGTTCATTATTGTTAGCATCAACCTAGATAGCTTGATTATCTAACCACCATGTACACAGTATGTTTAATATTGCATCCATACCGGTCATATATATCTTGTCTTGGCTGTGTTGCCTAACTTGTCCCTTCTCTTGATTTAGCAGGCTGATGTATCATCCTTTTCTTTAACTAATCCTTTTGTTCTTACCATCTAAACGTATTGATCGCTTTGTCTTCATCCGTATTTCTCTACAAAATTTTGATCATCTAACAACGTTTCTCGGTGTGGTTCTTATCTAGTTCTACCCTAGTCGCAAGTTGTTGCCGACTATTAGGTTTCTAAGTAAACTAAATCCTGCAGGTCTATGATAATTTCCAGCAAGAGAAATGCGTAGTTGACACAAAGGTGAATTATCTATCTCTGTCACTGTGGAAATCTACTCATGTGTAGGAACTAATTCGCCAAATTCTTCCCAACTCAACAAGGATTCCATGTGATAAGGCATCAGGATATATTTTCCATGTGCCTAAAGTGTTTAGATTACTTGCAATGCTGCCGAAAATACAGCCAAGGGCCCTGAGGAATCCTATGCTGATGAATAATTTTCAGACAGCATGATGAGCAGAAAGAAATTCCGATTTCTGATGTATCAGAGGAAAAGTAACAATTTACTATCTGTCTGGCCTACAAAATATCCTCTGAGAAATGCCTGAAATACGGTTGTGGACTTTGCAAAAGGCAAAAATATTCAGTTCATCTTGCAACAGTTGAGACTCCATTTTTTATTTTGCGGCATAAACATGCCCTAGATGAATAAACCTACCGATTAGTTTTGTTGTTCAGAGATTCTTGGTGTCTTGCAGGAAGTAAACAGGCAAATGATTGATAATAGCAACTTGACATCATGTCCATATCTTTTGTTTGCTTTCTGTCTGGTTGAATTGGCCTATTTGAGAGGCTAAGATAAACCACCCTTTCATTAGTGCAATAACAAATGAATAGGCCAATCATTTGGTTATGTAAAGTACTGATAATATATAAATGTGCCATATGACCTTCAGAAAGGGACTATGGATAACGCTCTTCTGTTTGTTTGGACTTAATTGTTAGGTCAGTGAAGGAGAAGTTCTAAAATAATATTGTGATGAATCATTTTCAAGTTTGCGGAGTGAAATTTTGAAGTTTGTATTTTTATCGGCTTTGTTGTCAGACAAACCAGTCTGACCACTTGTTTGTTGCCGGTCAAACCGCCGGTGTACCGCCAGTCAGACCGCCAACCTGTAGTACTACTGTTTAGTTACCGGTTACAATTTTCCAGAGCAGGTTGTTCTGCGCTGAGTGTGACCAGTTTGACTGACCTTTGGTTGGCAGTCAGACCGGCCCAGAAATTTGGTTTTGTGATTTTTGGGATTTTGGTCATGGAATGATTTGAATTATGTTTGGTTAGTATATTAATATTGTATGATATATGTTTTGGCTAACGTGGGTCAAATTATGAAGAACTTGTGCTCAAATTTTTTTTTTATCTTTGAATGTGCAGGAAGCCTTGGAGTCAACCATGATTAACGGTGAGGATCGGGGCTACGCTTATAGAGGAGCCGAGGCCTAGAACGGTCAATTATGCCAGGCGAAATAGTTAAGCTCAAGCATGACATAAGAAAGGCGGAAAATATCGAAGGGAATGTTTGAGCGACGGTGTGTCGACCTATGTCATCACCAAGGGGTAATAACACTAATCAATGAATTATTATTCGTTTGCTCGGTAAAATACCACTCCAACGAATAATAAGCCCATCAGAGTGATGCAGCATAATAATAATTAGAGCAAAACATGATATTATATAAATATAGACACATAAGGCTAAAGTTTGATACAAAACCACCAGGGCTCGAATATTACAGTACCAAAAATTTAATTCAACTTCTAATTATACAAGAAGTAATAAATATAAAGACAACATGTTAATTTTACAAATACCCTGTAGGTCATTCCTATACTGCTAGTAATCCCCCTAGTCGTCCCAGGTATTGTATAAGGTGTCCATCTCATATGGTTCGTTCTCATAACCATCTCCCTCCCACTTGGTATAGAGTTCCTCTAGGTAGGCCTCATCCACCCCAAGTGAGATTCCAGGCTAGCTATTCTCTAAACAAAGAAAAAATAATAGAAAGGGTGAGTACAGAGTACCCATTAAGCGTTATTAGCAAAAATACGTTGTATGCTCATAAAATAACATTTTCTGGAATATCCAGTCTAATTCTCTTTCTCTTTATCATGACAAATAGAAAATAAATGTTTTATTATGTTGAGAAATAGTTTTGAATTATTAATTTAGAAATCTACTAAACACTCATAAATGGATAAAAACCTCCATTGTTTCCCGTAGCCTCTAGTCCAGAAGACAGCCATGAATTCATGATTTATATAGTATTGCGCAAGCTTGTATCACTTTACCTATGGTCACCCTGATTTATTCTTAGATACGATACCTAAATCAGAGCACATAATTTTTATTTCTATCTCAATATATTATATCTCCACCCAACTATTATTAACCGGTGGCCTGGAGCGGTCTCTCACCCTCAACCAGCGCCCACTGATCTTGAAATAGTTGTTGGTTGGGGTGGTTTAACCCTCACCCAACACTCCACTGCGCTAATATATGCGCCTTGGATCCCCCACTTCTGGGCTTTATACCATTTCTGAGTTTCTCCTGCTTTGTATCCCCCACTTCTAGGCTTTATACCAGTTTTGGGTTCCTCCGAAATCCCCCACTTCTGGGCTCTATACCAGTTTTGGGTTCCTCCACCTAGTTATACTACTTACCCATGAGGAGATGATACTAACCTTGATAAAGCTACTGATTATGCCGGTCTTCCAACAGAACAATGGTTGATATGAATGATACGATCCATTACACAAGTGAAGTTTGTAAGTCCTTAGATTTTATCACTATGCAGACGGTCACAACCTTGCCCTTTATCACCTGTCAAAGGCACCCTATGTCCACCCTTTACTTATCGGTATGACAGTGGCTTCTCTAACTACCTACCCTTTACTTATAATGCGGGTCAACTACTCCATCAGTTGAGACTGTGATATTGCTTTTATTTCTTTATCATAGCATTCATCTGGATTAAATATGATTTCACTTTTATGTAGGGTGATAATAATTTAGTAGGTAAATACTTGTTTTACTAAAGATAATCTGATCACATGTTCTAAGGTATTCTTGCCTGAGTATTGGTCGAAAATCTAGGTTTCAACGTCAATCGGATAATATATTCCCTCCGGTACTGGTTCCCTTCTTGCAATTTAACACATACACTACGGTTTAATTTACGGATATAGAAAAATAAATTAAATTATACTAAAGCATTCTCGTGCAATCTTCGAAATTAATTTAGCCGATTGCATATTTTTATAATCTAAATGCTATCTAAACTACCGCGTACAATTTTAAATCACTATATATAGTTTTTAGTCTACTGACGGTAATTAATTTATTCCAATAGTCATGAATAATTATTAGTTGGTTTCTGCAATTTAAATACGACTAACAAAATTAACAGGTATTTAAATATGCAATAGAGCGATATCTAAACGACAGTACATGAATACAAAATTTGTATGCCCTTAATCTCTCTCAAAACACTATTTGGCCAAATGGCCTTTATTGGCATCTACTGGATTCTTCTTTTCTCTGGCCGAACTCCCTCTACTGCTCTCTCTAGTGACTCCCTCTCTCTCTCTCTCTCTCTCTCTCTAGTGTCGACTGCCTCCCCTGGTGCCACCCCCACTAGCTCCTCTATAGGCTAGCCTCTTGCCCCTTGCTTCCACTCAGTGCTGCATGGCCACGTCCCCTGCTCCCTCCTCTCTTCCTACTCCCTCTACCTCATTGTCGGCTACTGCACCCAGCTCCCTTCCTACTCACCTCCGACAGCCCCAACTCGGCTACAGCCTCCTCCAGCTTGGCCACAGCTAGATCTGTGGTCGGCCATTGGAAATCAGCTCCCCTTACTAGAAATTGCTCCCTTCCCAATTGCTTTTAATTCATGATTTGAGTTTGTTCTATTTTGTGATTTGGGTTAATTTTTGCGTACGAATGGTGAAGGTGATGGCGGTATGCTACTACGGTTGGGCTTAAGGCTTCCCGTATGATGTGGAGTGTGGTGGTCATCAGGTGCGCATGGTTGGCCGGCGGTGGCATGTCGTAGTCGTTGTAGTCTCACCTAGGGTGTACTCCTTCCTCTCCCTACTCTCTTCCTCCTCTTTGTGATGGTTTTGTGGTTGCTATGGTTGAATGATTTGTGTGAGTGGCGATGCACGTAGTGTGGTCCCATGATGGCGACGACAAATTGAAAATAGGATGTGGGCTACCTTGTCAGTTGATGGTCGGCTTGATTCAGGAAAGAACCAGAGTTCAATCTTGATGATCACTTTATTGGTTTAGGTCAAGGAGATGCTGAAAAGATCAAGTGGATCAAAGGTTAAGGACTTAGGAGATTCAGACTCATGTGCCTTGAAGAGTGTGGATGAGTTAAGTGTGCGTGTAAAATCCATGTTGTGTGTGGTTAATGAACTTTTCTTAAATTTACTAGTGGATAGCCGATCTCACTCCTTCCAGGTGCATGCTAGGAAAAAAGGTAGGCGAAGTTCAGACGACGCAGTACAAAAGCACAAGATCTCAAAGAAGGAAATAGAGGCACTGAGATTCTCTGCTATACACTTTGGATGTCTCCAGGTATATATATAGACAGACTGTGAACTGACAAATTTAAATAGCCATTTACCTACTGGTAACTGACACATTTAACCAGCCATTTACCCACTGGTAACTGCCTGTCATCAAAACCCCAATAAAGCCTCAAATTCAAACGTTTGAATCTCATTCAAATGTTTGAATCTCAATTAAACAGAGAGAGTGTAGTGCAGGGTTCAGCAAAAATAAAGATGGACATGGTCTGCCAGGTGGCTGCCACATCACGGCACGATCGCAAGTCACAATCACGCGAAATGCGCTAATACGCCCGCGCGTGCGTGTGCGCATGCGTGATTAGCCAAAGCCCTTCTCATGCCATCGCTATCCATATTCAAGGAGTGGTGAGGACTCCACCTTATAAATTGATCTCCCTCATCTTACCTTAGCAATATGGTACTAAACCATGTTTGCTTTGGAATTAAGGAAATGTGCTTTGCTCATATGGGCCAATTTCTAACAACAAGGACGTGTTAGTGATGGAAATGGCTTATAAGAGATCAAATCACATTTATCTTGACACCGGGTCTTGAAGGATTTCAAAGTTGGCCGGTTTTGCATGATTTTGGCTACATCTTGAAGTTTCTTGTTCTCAAAGTTTTTGTTTTAAATCTTTGAAAGATCTTGCTTGCTGTGATATGTGACAATACATCTAGAGATATCCTAGTTATCATCTCGAGTTTTCGAGGAGGGGGTAGGTTGGTGCAATTTTGCTCCTTCTTTAGAAAAGGTCTGAACTGTGATAAGAATTAAGGTGATCCCTAGATGGAATAGGTTATTGATACCTTATGCAAGGTGTGTGTAATGTTTCATCTTATTTGACCATGAATTTTTTGAGTCGCACTAAAAGTGTTTAGATTCAGGCTGATTTTCTATTCTGTGAACAGAGGAGAGGAGAGGTTATTACCGCTCCTTGGGCCGGTTGTACTGCTCGTCGGTCAGACCGCTCTCTTGCTGCTAGTCCGACCATGAGGGCACCACCGGTCCGACCACTGTGTAGCCGCCGTTCAGACTGCATCTTGCAACCGGTTATACCACTACAGTGCTGAAGTTTCTCTCTCTTTGGTTTTTGAGGTTGTTGCTTTGGGTTTGGTTTTCAATTTTGATCTTCATAACTCTGTAGCTACTGGAATAAAGAGTTTGAGAATAGTTAGGGAAAATTTTTGTAAGACGGCATCCCCCTTTTGCCATTTGGTCCTACGGTCAGAAACGATGGCCAATAAACAATAGACGCAAAGCAACAATGCATAAGCCAGGGACAAGATCTCACAATATATTTTAGGCTTTGTGTGATTCATCCACAAGTCAAATGTGAAGTGCATATCACAATTAGCAACCTTTCGTTGCCTTTAAAAAAGGCTAGTGTTTGACTAGTTATTATGAGGTGGAGATCATTAGGTGAAGCGACAAAGTTCTCATTCACTGATTAGTATGAACCCGGTTGATTGCGTAATGTGTGACTAGAGAAACAAAAAGGCTGCAAGATAAACTAAGTGATCTAGACCAGAGATATTTTTTCTCAAAGCATTGATGTGCTTATCTTTTCGTGTTTCCTGAAACAAGTGATCGAGCGCAAAGTGGTCATTGCAAGAACAAACTAAGAAGTGGTCATTGCAAGAACAAACTAAGAACGATTAAGACATGGAGAACAAAAAAGAACTTGATATGAGATCAAGATTTTACCTGCTTCCACATACAGCCAACATGCAATTGGGGATTCTGAATGTTTCGTTCTCTGAAAAAACGAAGTCCACCAGACATATATTTGTCTATACAAATACCAAGTTGGCCTGTTACCTTTGTGCGTGTCAACCAAGCTAGAATTTCCTAGCGTACTTGTCATCTTTGAAAATCTGTACTTACCAGGACAGATCGGAACGATAACGATTACTAAACAAGATTAATCAGGAGCTACCAATCATCGGTGTCAATCATTTAGTTCTTATGTAATACAAACCTTTCCCGACTACTGAAAACTAAGCCTCTGAATGGTCACCCCTGAAGAATTTTATCGTACAGTTACACCTCTGGCTGCATAACAATCGACCTTATTGTAGGATCAAATATCGCAATCAGAGAAGGTGAGTGATTGTCTCTGCTTTTTAGAATCTCTTAGTGCTCGATGAAGCGCTTGGCGTTCAATTGCTCGCTCGACCTCTTTGTACGTAGTCGTAATCTTCTTCCACTCGAATGCATCGACACCGATGCTGTTAGCAACGATCGAGTGGACGACTCGGCGAGTGATCAAGTCGACGGAGAAATGCTATCTCGGCACACACTACTCTACTCCTAACGAGAATGAGTCAAAGACGACGCCCAAAAAACACGCTGCCAACACCGATTAACTTCTTTGGAATAGATCCGATCTTTTATTTCTGAATCATGTTCTGTGGCTACAAAATACCCTCACGGCACCCCTTAAACCCTAGCACAAAAATTCTCAAAGCTTTCTCTCCAAAGCCGTCTAAAAGCCACTATCAACTCTTAACATTTCCCTGCTTTTATATACTAGAGTTCCAAACCGTGTCCCCATCAAACACGGACACGAAATCTTAACCAATTCTGAAAATCAAGGGACCAAAAACCCTTTCAAACATGGGTTTCCCAACATCTCTAAAGTTTTTAGTTATGAACACCTTTTATAATACCTTCCAACTCATCACGTGTCGAAACCTCTAGGATCGCACCTCCCATAACTTCTTCATACATCATCCACCTTTGATCTACACATGCTCCAGCGTGAGCCCGACCACCTCGAGACATCCTCGACTGCTTGGACCTCAGATTTTCCCCTCCTAGTCCTAGTCCTCCTCGTCATCAACCATGACCGTCTCCATGCCCAACCTGCACATGTGACAAACCAAAGAACGTTTTTCCGGTACAAGTTCTCTCTAACTTAACCAACATCAGTCCACGCACGTATAACACACCCTTGTCCATCCATAAACTCAAACCAAATCACCCACGACCTTAATATCCACACTTTCCAAAAACCAATCTTAGACCACTTAGAAAGACTGGTCTGACCGTCGAGTGCACGCCGGTTATACCACTGGCCTAATACAGGTACTCAAAGATTACCAGTACTCAGGATACTCGCAAGTCACAAGTAGCGACGACCAACAACCAAGACCTGTAGCTACGACAACTGGTCGGGTACTGTAGCTGTCGACCACCGACCAGATATTGTATCTGCTGACTACCGACCAGATACTGTAGCTACCGACCATTAACTACCAAGTACTGACCAGGAACTGTAGCACCGACTATCGATCACCGAGTACCGACTAAGTATTGTAGCACCGATTACCGAGTACCGATCAGGTATTGTAGCACCGACTACCGATTACTGGCCGGTTCACTGTAGCTCCGACTATCCTGGTCGTCTTGTCGTGGTCGACCCGCTATGGTTGATCTATCGTGGTCGACCCGTCATGGTCGACCTTCCGTGATCATTCTGCCGTGGTCGACCTGCCGATCGGACTGCCCAATGCAAGGTCGATCGGACCACCGACTACTGTCCGTGGTCGAAGTCTGTCGGTCAGACCGTCCAATACAAAGCGGTCAGACCGTTTAATCTGAGTATTCCAACAATTCCAGATTTACCATAGTGCATCAATCGAAATTTTTACAAACGTAAATTTTAATGCAACCCTAATATCAATTATTCAACATCACTATATTCCCGACCTGTCCACAGTCCAACACTTCTCATTTCCCGCAGATTAGTCCCCATAGACTAAGCAACTGCTTACCTAATCTTCAAGTACAAGTTGAAAGCGCACAACCGCAAGCGCGTACGTCTCGCATAAAACCATATATGCCGTCCCCGGGCCACGCCATGATCAAGCAGACAAAAAGAAAAAGGCAAGAGAATTGAGGAGGAAAGAAGCAAGGAGGGAGAAGGCCAGAGGCATGAGGCATCACCTCCATCATTCCTTGGTGGCGGCACTGGAAGCAGAAAGGCTCCCGGCGCTATCATGATGCACTGGAAGGCACGGAGATAACGTTCTTTACACAATGAGCTAAACGACAGCACCTAACCGAAAAGAGACCTGCAAAACTACGCACTTGGGGAGAAGATGTCAAAGGCGGAGATCCGTGCGTCGTCGAACGGCGATTCGATCGGCGCACGATTGAAAATTCCGGCCTTGGGATGGGGATAAGGCTGCAAGTAGCATTGTAGCTAGCAGGCTGATGAATGGTGATCAACCACAGCGTAGTAGTTTGGTTAATTATCTTGCCGTACGTGACGGCTGACGACTGTGCTTTTGCTCAGTTAAATTGAGACAACTTAGAAAAAGAAAAAAAAAAAGAGGCTCGTGCTGTACGTACATGTGTACCTAAACACTCCTGCTAATGGTTGTGATGACTCGTGTGATGGCCGGGTGATCGAGCACTGCATATCTATCCATCCTCAGTTCAGGAGTCGATTCGTGCATGATTGGATGCAGCGGTGTGCTTTTGTACGTGAATTAGGTCAGCTCCAGGTTGTCGCCGGTAGGCTTGAGAAGGCCTTTGAAGCGACGAGAGTGCTAGGCTAGAGGGCCTAGACAGACAAGAATTAGATTCGGAGCCAGCGCCCGTAGAAAATTCGGCCATGCCGGCCCAGTCGCGGCCCAGTCGAGCCCATAGGTAGCCTTGTGAAGTTGTGATGCTACCAAGATCTGCTCAGGTAGCTGCATGACCTTCAACTTCCGTTGCAATCAGATCAACCTCTCCCGTCTACAAGCGAAACTTTCTTTTTTAAAAAAAAAATCTACAAGTGAAACTTAGCGTCTTAGCCTGCTGGAGTTGTAGGGTGTCAGGGGGCACGAGATCCTTTGAAAAATAGTGAGCACACGAAGTTTAAAGCAAGCTCCAAATGACACTTTACAGAACCCTACTAAAAGACGATCTTGTTTAATGTCTTTGTCAAATGCAATTGAGAATGAGAGTTGCCCCATGTCATCACTACTACGGACAGTGTTATCACAGACAATTTAAAACCATCATCACAGACAGCTTATGAATCATCTGCATTTATGTGTCAGTGATAATAGCTGGTTATCACAGACGGCTTCCATACCATCTGTACTAACATACAATACAGACGGTTTTTTAGAAAAACCGTCTGTGATACTCGACTATCACAGACGGTTTTTATTATTAACCGTCTGTGATATGGTTCATATCACAGACGGTTCGGTGTTCCGAACCGTCTGTGATATACATCATATCATAGATGGTTAATAACAAAAATTGTCTGTGATATCATTCATATCACAGACGGTTCGGTGTTTGAAACCTCTGGGATATATATCACGGATGGTTTGGAACACCGAACCATCTGTGATAGCTATTTCAACAGTGATTTTATTTTCTCTTTTTCGGCTAGTCTTAGGATATGCTAGCCATGCCCTTTGACAAGTAGCTTGAGTGTGTTATGTGTTGATAGCTCATTTAGTTTGCTCTAGCTCTCTGTGCCATGATGCTATCATTTGCGAATACATTTTGCAAATAGTCGAGGCTCATACATAATCCTTATAACATGTGACTAAAGTTTGTGAATGTGTTTTACAAATAGTTCAACTCTACGCCCTTAATTTTTGTAGCGTGATTCTAAAGTGTGTGAATTTGTTTTGCAACCTGTCGCAAAATCATACTTTCCACTTTTGTTTGCATGATACTACAATTTGCGAATGTGTTCTGCAAATTGATTGAAGTATATATATCTTGACCTATGCTAGTCTTAGCATAATGGTCTGACTTGCCATGAGTTGGTAGTCTGACGGGTGTTGTTGGTTTGACCGTCTATGAGTTGGCAGTATAACCAGTCCTCGTGACAGTTTGACAGGCTGTGCGGTCCAACCGGGCTGCATGCTGGTTGCCTTTTTCCATATAGCTATTTTCTGGAAATTGGTCTGGCGGTCTGACTGCACCCTGTATGGGTGGTCTGACCGATAGTGCCGATAATGGCTTGTTTTCTAGCCGTTGCAGAGGAGACCGTAGTATTGGATATTATTTGGCGGTGGTATCGGTATTAGGCTATGTTTTGTTGAATTCTTACTCCAACAGTTAGTTAAATATCGCTTTATGGCTAGTTAGAGAAAGAAGCTAGTACCCTATTCTTCATCCTTGAGTTACGAGTAAGCCATCCCACCTCTTATGTGCATATGTTACATTTAGTGAGCTTGCAGAGAAAAATCCTTGTGTATATGTTGCACTTGGTGGTGAATTTTGTATCCATTGAGTTTTGGCACTTGAGTCGTTCAAGGAAGCATTTTCGATTTATTACTCTTGGAGGTTACAGACTTCTAGACGATGTAGAGATGTTGTGGTCTGATAATCTTCTCGAGAAGTTTGTAAGAAGGCCCGACATGTTATGAAGGTTGGAGCTCACCTACCCGGAGCGGAAAAGAGCTACCACTAATGAAAATTGAGGTGTTTGACTTAATTTGTAGAGCTAGCCCAATTTGTTTGGACTTATCTCAACATGGACTAGGGGAGACCGACAAGTCTTCAAACACCACAGTAAAAAAAACGTATTAATTGTGATTTGTTTCCTTGAGCTAATTTATATTCTTGCAATTTATATTCACATAATTGAATTTATTACTTGTCACCCTATGATTGCAAGCCTTGATATAGATTGTTGGTGCACTTAGATGAAACTAGATGTTCTAGGCTTTAATTGAGTAAAACCGATGATTTACGCTTCGGCATCTAAAACTCGGTTTTAGCCAAAAAGAATTTTTAAAAGCACCTATTCACTACCCCTCTAGTCGGCCTCCTCGACCTTACACCAGCACCACTAGTTTGTTAGCGGCTTCTCCATATACAGTTCTTCTAGGTCACTCCATAATTATTCGGTGAATTCACTTTGATCACCAAGTATGTTACCTCATCGAAGAGACATAGATGGATTATATTGGCAGCTTTCCGCTATATCATCTTCCATTCTTCAATGTACGTCTTTTCTGGTTTATCCTTTTCAACGGCATCGATTAACCCTTATTTGACAAGGACATCCTTCACCACATATTGTTACACGCTGAAATTTTCTACGCTGTCAAATTTCTCTACTTAATTCTATATCATCGATATTGATCTTGATTTTGTACCACCTAATACTTTGCTGACCTTCTCGCAAATCAGATCAAATTGACATCGGCTCTGATACCACCTGTTACACTCTTATACCATTCTTATGCATAGCAGCTTCCAAATTGGATCAGAGTTACGAAATGCGACAAGAGCTTGCACTATATCAAGAATAAAGTAGATTGAATCTCGTAGAGAGAACCGAAATAGTAACGACAAAACAATCACGGCAAGAAAAAGATTTGGTAAAACCGACCGCAAATTTCTTAAGCACGATCTTAAAAGAGTACAAGGGATTGTCGCTCTCTCATAATCCTTTCAAACCTTGTAGGAATCTCGGATTCTTACTCTATACAAGAATGTAGTGATAAAAAATAACCTAACCTCTAGTAGTCCCGTCCGCCAGCTGCCTTTGGATGAGTTGGTTTCTAGTTTGATTTGTGACTTAGGTTCTCTGTTAGGTTAGAGAGATAAATCACCATGTTCAACAAGAACACACGGATCATCTACTAACAGCAGTGCAGTTATCGACAATAACAACTTGCCAGAAATTTTCTACTGTGACGAATTATTTCAAAAGCGAAGTACTGACTCTATATCCCAACTGTTTGTTAGTTCGATGCTTTCAACGAATAAATTGATGAAACTTACGGTCTGCACAAATTACAAGTTGCAAAACACTAAAGAAAAGTATCATCATGGATTACATCTACCCTTGTGTTGGTTAATAGAAAGAAGATTACTGAAACCCCTCTCTGTCCCTGACATGAACAGCGTTCCCGGCAAAACTACGGCAACAGAAGAAAAACCCTCCTCACTCTGCTTGGCACACAACACACGCACCGCTCGATTCTACGGAGTTAGCTGAATCAGCAGACCACCGGTACACCACGACGATAACAACAAAACCAGGCGGAAGGAACACGCAATCTTGCACCGTGCATTTTTAGTATCCTCGGAGCTTCTTGGCCGCGGTGGTCAGCACACTGTCGCCGATGAATGCGCGTAAGAATCGGATGAATTGGTCCTTCTTCATCTGCCCTTTCTGCAGCACAAAAAAGATATTT
The DNA here is from genome assembly GCA_036346245.1 of Bonia amplexicaulis. NCBI lineage: Eukaryota > Viridiplantae > Streptophyta > Magnoliopsida > Poales > Poaceae > Bonia > Bonia amplexicaulis. Next base: position 4,722,626 of record CM070741.1, read on the forward strand.
GCCATTGAAAATGCAGACTAATGATGTGCTCGTAATACCAGTAGTCAGTAGCTCACAAATACACAAATGAAATGTGAGAAGTAAGAATCAGACACAATTTCGTTAATCAAATGCAGCAGCTGTGCTGATCGGCCATATAAATGAAATGATTGGAGGACTGGGAAAGAAGCACCAATTTACCTTGAAGCTATTGTAAAACCTCTGCAATGTCCGCAGCTTGGAGGATGGCACGAACCGCTGGATCTCCGCTAGAAGCGTAGGGAACATGTCACGAGCCACCGGTGAAGGCTTCTTCAGCTCCGAGGTCGCTCCCGATGATCCTGAAACCCAAAATTTCCATTGAGTAATGACATGACATTCAAGCACAATTGGAAACAATTGCAGAAATCCAGACAGGACACTAGCTAACCTTGCATCTGCTGCAGGTTGGGGCACTTGAAGCTGACCACGTACTCTGGGAGGATCCTTGTGTTCATGTCCGTGCTCCACACAATGTACCACCGTGGATTCATCATGTTGTCGACGGCGCTGTCGTAGTCGTCGCTGCTGGGGTGGAACTGGGAGGACCCAGCAGGGACGGCCTCCGGCAGGCCCATCAGCACGCGGCACAGCACGATGTGCGCCTCGCCGCTCTCATCCGCCTTCGCCAGCATCGCACTGATCAAGAGTCAAAGTTCATGGACTCGTTAGCTTTCTGATGAACTTCTTAACTGCGTATTGCCAACATATTTCATCACTAGTTTGCTACTGTTTCATGCTTTGTTCTGTTCATGTTTGTTGAAGTTGGTCTGAATTCGTACCGTCTCCGTGCCTCATACCAGACATGATATAATCGGTGTCAGGACTATGCACAGGTTGTATCAGACGTAGTATCAACCTGTAGCAATCGACTCCGATTTGGTGTTCTCTCTATGTTGGACTCGTTTCTCACCCTATATATGTAGGGAACGTATGTTGTGCACTCACCTCTCCCATGCACTCATGTACTCAAAGCGATATGGCGCGTCTACGAGGGAAGTAGCAGCCAGGATGGAGAAGGGCGCGCACCCCCAGGCCTTTTTCCGTTTACCCCCGTGCGCGTCCAAAGACTCCAAAATCAGCCCATTCCCCCACACCCTCCGATCTGTGCGGCCACTAGCGAATCCCCAATCCCTAACCCTAGAATCGCCCGCGACGGCGAGGAGGGAGCGCCCCTGTGACGACGCCGACCACAGCGGTCCTCCAAAATCAGCCCCCGCACGTCGTGGTCTCCCCCTTCCCCCGCACACCTCCAAAATATCGAGCTCGCCTGCCTGAGCCCGCGGACTGCGACAGAGAGGAGGGAGGCATGGTGGTGGCGTCGTGGTCGTAGCATCGTGGTTGTGGCGTTGTGGTCGTAGCGTAGAGGTCGTGGCGCCGAAGCATCAAGTCGAAGGGCCTTGGGTGAGAGGACGCTGTTGTCGGGTAGAGGACGCCGTCGAAGGGGCGCTCCCTCCTCGTCAGCTCCGTCGGAGACACCGCCGGCTCTAGGGTTAGGGATTGGGGAGGGCCGCGCAGACGACGCGTCGAAGGGTGTAGGGAAGACGACTCAGGTGACGCCGTCGAAGAGGCACGTGGGCCAGAGGACGCCGTCGAAGGGGCGTGTGGGCAGGCGGCGGCGCCGCTACCAAATCGTCGTCGCCATCGTCGCCTAAAGTGGAATCGGGGAAAAGTTTAGTGTTTGCACAAGGGAATTCAGCGCAGGAGGGTTTTTTTACAAAATGTCGAGGCACCGCCCGCGGGTGCATCTGGGCCGTCCGTTCCAAATCGGACGGCACATCGCTGGGTGGCCGCCCGCCTTAATCTGGAGCGTCCGTTGGCGCCGGGACGGATCGGATGGCGTGAGTGCATGAGTGCACTGGAGATATGAGTGCATAGCAAACATTGCCATATATGTAACCCAGTAGTCCGTAGGAAAAGCAAGAGCTCTATTATAAACATTTACTCGTTATAGTAATTTGCTTTCGTGCGTGGTTTTTGGCCGCAAAAGTTTTCACGTAAAAATTCGTGTCTCTTGTTTTTTTTTTGTTCATTATGTTCTTCCCCTTAAGAAACCATTTGCCTAATCGAAGTATTGAATTGATAAAAAATGCTAACACTGACGGCAGCTTGTTTTCCCCAATTCTTTCAACTACTTCGTACTTCTCTATGTAAATCGTCAGCTTAGCTACAGTAATTGAGCAAATGTTTCATGGTTTAGAAACCAAGAACAAGAATTTTGCTCGAGATTGGTGTGGCAATGCCTATGGATATAAATCAGCAGCTTAACTACAACAACACGTTAACAGTTCATGATTTAGCAACCAAAAGGCTAGATAAAACAATAATTTTGGTCAAGATTCATACGGTAATATCGATGCAAGTTGCAACCATTCCCCAATTGCTACATGTGTTTGATGAATTTTGCTAAAACTATATGCATGCTTGTCATCGATCAATTTAAAACCAAGAGTTCAAAACCAATTCGGAACTTACCTGGTGTAAGGACACTGCGGCGAAGAGAGGTGCATGCCGTCGCCGTGCGCGCGTGGGCCGAGCAGCCGGCCGTTGGTCCTCCCGAACCCGTGCTCCACCGCCGCGGCCACATCCGCCCCGGGCGCACCGTACCACGCGAACTTGGCATTGCCCGCGCCCGCGCCGCGCGCGGCGACCAGGAGCTGACCCTGCAGCTGGAACGCCCTGGCCCGGGGCCCTTGCTCTACCTTGTGCACCGCCGTGATCGCCACGCCGCGGCCCGCCGCCGCGGGGACCATCCCGCTGAGGAACAGCTTCCTGACCACCTGGTAGAACCTGTCCGTCTCCTCCAGTCTCACGGCCTGTCCCCAGGCCCCGCGCGCCTTCTTGATCCCGCCAGACTCCACCGTCTCGCGGCTCTCGCCGGACCTCTTCTCCACCCCCGACGACGCCCCGTCCTCCTCCTCCCAATCCCTCTCGGGCTCGTCCCTCTTCCGCTTCCTCCCGTAATCCGGCGCCGGGAAGAAGCACGCCCCGCGCTCGTCGATCCACCCCATCGCGACCTGCTGGGCGGTGGCCGCGTCGATGCGCACCATCAACAGGAAGTCGAATAGGAAGGCCCTGCCCCCGCACGCAGCCTCGGCCACCACCCTCCCGTCCAGGAACGCCCTTCGCAGCGTCGCGACAGCCTCGCCGTCGACGTCAGCCCACGCGCCGCCCTCGAAGCAGAGGAACCTCGCCGGCGCGCCGCTCCGCCGGAACTCCCGCCACCCCCGCAGGAGCGGGGACTGGCCACTGCTCCCGACTCCAGTGATGGCAACATCGTGCCGCGGGATAGCCTGCTTGACGTCGCCGGAGAAGTCCATCGCTTTGTCCCCGAGTCGGATCTCTGTATACAAGTGCTAAGCGAGGCTCCGCTTCTCCGTTGATGCGTGACGAGATCGGACCAAGTGGAGGCGGAGCCTGGAATATATAGGTTTGAGGAGGGAGGAGGAGACGGCGGGTCGGACTCGTGAGGGGCACGTCGGTGAGGACGTCGGCTGTTTGCTTCCTGGCCGTCGCGCCTTTTTTTTTTCTTTCCTTCGCAATGGCGGTTTTGCCCCTGGGGGTGACTTGCGGAGAGGTCTAGAACTGTCTAGTTTAGCCTCGTAACCGCTTTCCGCCTTGTTTTCTTCTTGAATTAGAACTCTTTCGTTTTTTACTAGGTTGATTACACAAAAATTATATTGTTAATAAATTTGTTATTAAAAATATTTTATAACACTATAGTTTTATTAGTATTCCATTTTTTACTAGGTTAGTTATATAAAAATTATATTATTAATAAATTTGCTATTAAAAATATTTTATGATACTATAGTTTTATTAGTATATTTTAGTGTAAAATTACAAGAAGTAGGATAAAAGTTACATCTCGAAGACCATAAAAAATTAAAACATCAAATAAAAAAGAATGGATGGAGCACTTAAATTGAAAGAATAGTACACTATTAAGTGTGGGCAACTATGGAATATGGGCAAGTATATAATGGCAAACATTTATAGTTATGTCTACAGTTCTGAAAGCAATTACAGGATATAGATATGAATATAAAATGAATATAGATCGGGTGAAAACACGAGTACTTATGTGAAGAATCGGATATACTACAAATTTTCTATGTATATTCTAGACATGAGCTTCTTTTTTACGTGTTCATGAGTATTTTCTCCACGCATTATGAGTCGATACGGTGCTTGGAGAGAAATAAATTAAAAAAGTCACATTTCAGATTTTAAAACTTGTAGAGTCAGCAACTCAGCATACGTTTTGCTTCTCCCAGGTGGTGCTTGTATCAGATTTCACGGTTTTCTCATGCACGTTAAGCATGCTGTTTTCTCACGGTGGTTGTGCCGAATTTGCCCTTACTTCGGCTTGAACAGCTGTGTTTCCTTGCGTGCCACGTAATTAGCCCGAAACGGCGCGCTGCTTTCACTTGGCAGCAACTACTACTGGGACAGCCGTACTTCGTTTTTTTTTCTTGGCGCTTAAGATTCTCTCAACAACTTCAATTTGTTCTTGAGAAGCAAGTACTCCGTATTAGTCTTCCAGGTGGGTCCTACCTGTCAGCCAAGTAAACCAAGGCTGACCCTGATCGCCATTAGACGTTTTCTTCGAGTATACTTGTGTGTCCCGTGTACGTTGAGATCCATGTTGGACTTGGAAATGGCGAGGTGTGGAACGTTTTTTATCGGCTTTTCAGTTATTTTTATTTCAGTTTCTTTTAACTATTAATATTTATTAAATTAATAGATATAGCTAATAGTTATAAACTGGTTACAAAAAAAGGGCCCTTCTCTACTGAAGTACTAATATTTCAGCGGATGTGTGTACGTATCATCCGGATATTTTTTTCATAATAATCGTCCAAATTTCAGACCATTGGATTAGATCTAATCCAACGGCCCTTTTTTTAGAGGGGAGAGATTATTTTTTTGAAGGGAGCGAAGAGAATTTATAGTCGTTGAATCTTTAATCTAATGGTCACAAATCTAGATAATAATTAGAAAAAAATATCCTAATGATATTTATTAATACCCTATTTCAGCAGGCAAACGTAACGTACTGCCTTACGGCATCACACGTGAGCAACTTGCAGCTGTTTGCTTTCCTTCTCCGATCCTTGTCAGCAGGCAAACATCTGCTCCTCTTGTTTTTACTCGCCTTGCACGCAACATCTTGCCGGCGATTTCTCCAGAAAAGAAAAACATTTTGCCGGCGAACACCGGCATTATTGTTTTTTTTACAACTCATGCAGCTTTGGCCTTCAAGTTTATCCATTGCATCTCTCAAGAAAAAAAGTTTATCCATTGCAAAATATCTCTCTTTTGCTGATTTTTGCAATAGATAAATCATTGAGATTTTCTTCATTTATTCCGAATTGAGATTTCGCAGATAGCCCTATTTTTCACAGCCAATAATCCCTAACATATCGGAGGAAGCACATGTCTAAGGTGAATCCGCACAAGCAAACCTAGCTAAAACACAGACTCAACTGTAAGATATTTTTCTACCCCTATTCTAATTACATATAGGTCCCCCCAAAGCCATTTTCCCCCAGCAGCTGAGTCCTCACGACGCAAAAGGCTATTCTAGTCACTACCTAGCACGTACACATTAACCATACAAGGAACGATTTATCGTAAACCCCTGCCACGCAGGGCTTGATCTTTGTTGCATCCGGCCATTGTTGGCCCAGTTGATGTTTACAATCATGTTGAAACTTTGATCTTAATAGTCGTAGCTCGTTTATGACCACGTTGTGGTTTACGATTACTCAGCTGGTAACGACAACTCCTTACTGTTGTACATGTACTCGTAACCGAGTAACGATCACTACGGCTTACGACTGTGTCTTCTTAATCGGCTCGTACTCATAGCCTTGTTATGACCATCACGTCCTCGTAATGACCACGTCTTCTCTGTTGTATACGTGCTCGTAGCTTCTCCTTGATAAAATTTACGACCACGCTCCAACTACGTCTTGCACGTACTCGTAACTAAGTTACGAGTACTCGATACATCGACTGCAAATAACAGCACCTTTGACCACGACCACTTTGCCGCCTATTCAAGTACTCCTGTACTCGTTACCTTCGAGCACCCTTGGTTCTCGATGATTTCAAGCACTCGATAAAGCACGTGAACACGGTCTGTTTTCCCGAGAGCCAAAGCACTTCTACTTCTCTTCTTTTTTTTCTTTCCCTCAACTTCTCAAACACAATCAATCGCTCTTGTTTGCTTTATTCTCGTTTACATTGCTCTGCTACTTATACTTAATATATTAACTACAAAACGGACTCTACCATCGACTCGTTTTCTTACTCTATCCTCTACTCGTATACTTGTATACGGACACAACTCGTATACGTCAAACCGACTCGGATACTACTAGCAACAAAGGAAACAAGATTATTTCTAACAATCACCCCTTAATCTTGTTTCTTCACCTTGATCACGCTGATCTTCTCCTTTATCTTCTGGAACTTGATCATGCTGATTTTCTCTCATCCCCTATCCTTTTCTTGCATTCCCACACGTTGTTCCTTCCTGGGTTGACGCCATCCTACACCATGTGCTTGCAACATCCTGAGTCTCGCACAAACCAACGCTTGTCGCGTCTTGTACTTGGACTGAACTCGTCCTCCTTTGCAAGCTTGCCTGGGCTGGAGCACCTGCTCCCATAGCCGTCTTGGCTTGCCATTACCCGAGCCTTCCGCTCCTTCGTCCACTGGCACTACGAATGACATCTTCCTCTCGAGCGTGGGACTGCTGCATGCTCGTGAGACCTTCCTCTCGCATTTTTGTGAACAGGATCAAGGATATCAAGGATACGACTAGAGGGGTGAATAGGCGGTTTTTAAATTTTCTTTTCAACTAGGCTAAATTTCTCTATTTCTAAGAACAAGAATGAAAGACAATTTTAAGCCTACACAATACTAGTCAAGCAATTAGCAATACTAGTAATAACAAGGACTAAACAAAGCACTAAGCATGAAAACTTAGAACTATTTAGAAAGCAATAGAGATGTGCACACTTGATGTTTTTACCGTGGTATCGAAACTTGCGGTTCCCACTAGTCCACGTTGAGGTTAGCTCGAGCAGATCGAACCGGCTCCACAATTGAGCCAAGCACCTCGATCACTAGAGGTAGCTCTTCCCGCTCCGGTGGCGAGCTCCAACCTTCACACGAAAGCGGGTCTTCTCACAAGCTTCTTTGAGAAGATCACCGAACAAGCTTCTCCCAATCGTCCAGGTGCCGGCAAGCACCAAGAGTAACAAACCACGAGCTTCGCTTGATTGCAAACTAGTGCCAAGGATCAAACTAATGAATGCTATGCACTTTTTGCTCAAACACCTCAAATGAATGCTCAAGAGTGAAAGTAGGTGTGGAGTGAATGCCCAATGCTCAAGAATGATCAATAGAGTCTCTAGCCTCGTCTATGAGCGTTAGTGCGGTATTTATACCTTCCACCGCCAAAACTAGCCGTTTGGAACAAATTCCGGAAAAATCGGGCGGCGGAACTACTGGCGGTGCGAGGCCGATAATCCGCTCCCTATCGGCGCATCGAGCGGCTATGTCGAGCTTCTGCGGTGACCGTTGGTCGTCGGTCGGCGGTACTACCGAGCGTTATAAAGTCCGGTACTACCGTTCACCGGTAGTACCGCAAAGTCGGCGCGGTACTACCGCAGCCGAGCTCAAAAGTCACTCTGGAAAAAGGCTCGATTCCCATCCGGAACTACGTGGCGGTAGTACCGCTCGGCAGTGAACTACCGCTCTCCTAAAACTCGGGGGCATCCGGAGGTGCTCTCGGAGAAAAGGGTCCGATCCACCTCGGAACTACACGTGACCGGTAGTACCGCTCGGCAATGAACTACCGCTTCCTCGATTTTGGAAATGAGTCCGGAGGGTGCTCTGGAAAAATGGGTCCGCTTGAGGTTGAACTTCCGATCGCGGTAGTTCCGATTTCTCCAGCAGTACTACCGCTTCGACGGTAGTACCAAGCGTTAGCTAACGGAACTACCGCGCGTCGAACGAGCACGTTTTGGCTTTTAAAACAGATTTTCAAGAATGCATAATCCTAGTTGATCCATGGACACTTAAGAATTGCTATCAAGCTACTTGCCATGATCCCTCTTTATAGTACGATTATTTACCCTATAATCCGGTCTTCCACCATTCTCCTAAGACCGGTAAAATTGAAAAAGGAATCCTATTCTACATATACTTCTATCTTGAACCATGTTTGATCTTCATCCTTATCCTTTGGCTTGCATTTGTCAACCATAACCTGGACTTAACCTTTAAACACTCATTAAGCGGTTAGTCCCATATTCATATAAATTCATTAATTACCAAAATCATTTTAGGGGCCTAGATGCTTTCAATCTCCCCTTTTGGTAATTGATGACAACACATTATATGGAAATGTAATGTTTGAATATACCACTTATTTTGATAATTAGTTGTATATTCTTTTGTGACTTTGAAAAGAAAATTCTAGCAATGATTTTCATTTTGGCAAGAATATGAATTTTCCTTTTAAAGTCAAAGAGGGTGAAAACTCCCCTAAATTTGTGCATGAAATTTTACAACGAGAGAAAATCTCATTTTATCACAATTTTGACAAGATGCACAATTGAGATCATAACATGAGACAAATAATAGAAGCAATTTCATAGAAGTAAACAATAGTCATTACATCCGAATACATCAAAAGCATAGATAACCAAGTTCATTACAATCATCCATAAAACATAAAATAGAGATAGATAGCCCTAATAGCCCTAAATTCTTCTCCCCTTTGGCATCAAATACCAAAAGAAGCTACTCACGGGGACCGGGAGGAGAAGGATCATGACGGCGGCGAGTATAGCGCATGGGCGAAGGAGGTGAGGCAGGGGCTGCTCGATGGTCGCAACACGTCCATCCGGGAGTCCATGCGAGAGGAGAGGAGGCAAACCCCTCGGCACGAGAGTCTCTCATCGAGCGCGGTGGAGTAGATCGAGATAGAGTGGCCACATCGTCGAGAAGGCTGCTGGTCTTTGCTTGCTCTGGCTGCAGGAGGCTGCCGGTCTTGTTCCGAGGATCCTCTGCTGCTTGGATCATTGTCGAGCTCTGGCGGCGGTGGGAATGGGAGGCTCGGTCTCGGCTTATCGCCTTATGCCTCTTGTTGTAGCTGCCTCTAAATCGAACTTGGTCTCAATCAAGGCAAAGATATAAGGTCCATAATTAATGCGCTTGATTCATCATTTTGGAAGAGGCAATCTCCTAATGATCAAGTCCACTACATCAAACTTGACCCCTCATGATGTAGTCTATAAGATTCCAAGCATGTCCTCTTATGGCATCGAAATTCCCACTCTTGGGAAGAATAGTATGGTTGATAATCCTATTGATGATGCTAGGAATAGGAGAAGACCAACCAAGGTCTGGGGACAGACCTCTCATTGAGGTTGTAGAAGGCGAAAATGCGGAGATCTCAAGAGCGGCTTGTCATATACCTTCTCATGTCCACTCATTTCGACTCTCAAGGCAAGCTCGAACTCATGCTTGGTCGCCTCCAGCTGTGTGTGCTTGTCATCCGGTCATGTCTTGAAAATCGGAGAAATGTGCCTTTGTAGCATAAAGCGGCGAATGATCTCCTCATTATAGTCCATTGCGGTGTCGCCGGTGATCGATCCACATCTCGAAAAAGCGAGAGTGCCATCATACTTGTCAATGGAGGACAAGTGCTCCCAATCCACCCACTTATGATCGTGACTGTCGACTCTCTCCATACGGTGATCAAAATTTGCTCTGAAATTTGGTGTGAAACTTGGGGTTGATGGAGTTGGAAGGTAACTCATCTTGATTACTGCGACGAAGTCGATATAATCTTCTGCAAATCTTCCTCAAGTCAATTTGAGGATCTTCCCTCTCGGTGAGATCCTCCTCAGAATCTTCCATGGGGGAGCTATACTGTGGCTGCTGTGGCTCTGGCTCTCCCTCAGACTCTGAAGGCTCAGCTGGACCCTTGCCACGGTCTGGGCGCCTCCGAGAGGCCTCGAAGAAGCTGCAGGAGGCGGAGGATTCTCCGGTTGTCCGCGGAGGAGTAAAGTCTCCTCGTCGCTCTCCTAGTGTGAGCATCTAAAGGAAGAAGATACATTATTAGAGCCTTACTAGGATGGATCAAATAGAATTGAAAGGAATTGAAAGAGTCATTTGTTTAATCGGGGCAATCGGTAGTCTGCCTGGATTACGGGGCGGTAGTACCGCTCGACAATAATCCGCTCGGTCAGGCGGTAGTACCGCTCGCCTGACCGATTTTAGGGTTAAGCAATGGTTTGTGATTTTGGTATTTTTCTTGGATTGAATCCATGGAATGGGTGTGTAAACACCTCTAGATACCAAAATACAACATTTACCCTAGTTTAAACCGCAAGAAATCATCCTCATTTTGAAAAACCCTAAAAATCAATCTAGGGTTCAAAGAGACAATAAAAGATGGGGATGATCCAAAATACCTTGAGGAATGGAGGAGGTGAGTCCTTGGGAAGACGCAAGGCTCAAAAATCCGAGAAAAAACCGAGCAGATTTGAAGATCCAAGTTCGGTTTTGTGGAGGTTTGAGAGAGAGAGAGAGAGAGAGAGGCGGTGAAGGGGCGGAATAACCGTCTTGTGTGTGGGAGAGAGAGAGAGAGAGAGAGAGAGAGCCGCAAGGAACTAGGGTTTGAAATCCCCCCGAATTTTTAAGTCATATCCGGTAGTTCCGCCGTGCGGGCGGTAGTTCCGCTCAACGGTAGTACCGCTTGAGACTGCGGTAGTACCGATTTTTCTGGGACTTGCAGAATTTTGAGAAGAAAGGTATAGTATGCAAATGATCCCTAGTTTTTGCACTCAACTAACATCTTTAAGGATCATTATGCATTAAATATATTAAAATAATAATTTTAAATAATTTTGCATTTAATCAAATTTTAAAGACTTTTCACAAGAAACTTTTCACAACATTGTCCAAGCCACTCCAAAGAAGTATGCATTTAAGTGAGCCATAAAATCATGCAATGTTGGAATAGTCTAAGACATTTAACTCACTCCTAAGTTTGCAAAATGGCTTTCATCTAAAGGCTTGGTGAAAATGTCCGCTAATTGGTTTCGGTTCGGATGTGGCTAATGCAAATATCTCCTTCCCAACATGATCTCTCAAGAAATGGTGGCGGATATCTATATGCTTGGTTCTTGAGTGTTGGACTGGATTATTTGAGATTTTGACGGCACTATCATTATCACACAATAAAGGCACTTTATCAAAATTGATTCCATAATCCATCAAAGTTTGCCTCATCCACAATAATTGAGCACAACAACTTCCGCGGAAACATATTCGGCCGGCGGTTGAAAGTGCTACGGAGTTTTGTTTCTTTGAAGACCAAGAAACTAAGGATCTTCCTAAAAATTGACAACATCCCGAGGTGCTTTTTCTATCCACTTTGCAACCCGCATAATCGAATCCGAATATCCAATTAATTCAAATTTAGCACCTTTAGGATACCAAAGCCCTATGTTATAGGAATGTTTTAAATATCTCAAAATCCTTTTTACGGCCTTTAAATGACATTCTTTTGGAGAAGCTTGAAACCTAGCACACATGCAAACACTAAACATGATATCGGGCCTAGATGCGGTAAGATAGAGTAAACTACCAATCATAGATCTATAAAGTTTAGTATCTACCGATTTACCTCCTTCGTCGAGGTCTAGATGCCCATTTGTTGCCATTGGTGTTTTGATAGGTTTCGCATCTTCCATCCCAAACTTCTTGAATAAGTCTTTCACATACTTTGTTTGGCTTATGAAAGTCCCATCTTTGAATTGCTTGATTTGTAATCCAAGGAAAAGCTTAGTTCACCAATCATTGACATCTCAAATTCCTAGACATCATATCACCAAACTCTTTGCAAAAGTCTTGATTAGTAGAACCAAATATAATATCATCAACATATATTTGACAAACGAAGAAATCACTATTGATGATTTTTGTGAATAGAGTGGTATCTACTTTACCAATTTTAAATCCTTTTGAAACAAGAAAATCTCGAAGGCGCTCATACCATGCTCTAGGAGCTTGTTTTAAACCATATAGCGCCTTAGAGAGCTTGTATACATGATTAGGATATTTCAAGTCTTCGAACCCCGGAGGTTGTTCAACATAAACAAGTTCGGAGATAGTTCCATTTAAGAAGGCACTTTTAACATCCATTTGAAATAACTTAATATCAAAGCTAGATGCAAAAGCTAACAAGATTCTAATTGACTCAAGTCTAGCTACGGTGCAAAGGTTTCATCATAATCTAAACCCTCAACTTGAGTGTAGCCTTGAGCAACTAACCTTGCTTTATTTCTTACCACAAGTCCGTTCTCATCTTGCTTGTTTCGAAAGACCCATTTTGTACCAATCACATTTTGCTCCTTGGGCCTTTCTACCAACGTCCATACATCATTTTGGAGAAGTTGTTTAGCTCTTCATGCATGGCATTTATCCAATCCGGATCATCTAGAGCTTCTTCTACAAACTTTGGCTCAAGAGAAGACACAAGCGAATAATGTTCACAAAATGAAGCTACTCTAGAGCGAGTTTGAACACCCTTACTCACATCACCCAATATTTGGTCTATTGGATGATCTTTTGCAATTGCATTATGGATCTTGAAGGGTTGTTGTTGATCTTTTGCTTCATCATCTATTTCTTGTACATCGTTTGAAGTTGAAGAAGTAGGTGGTTCAACTTGTCTTGATGAGATGGGTGATGTAGTATCTTCCTTTGGCTTGATGTCGCCAATTTGCATGTTTTCCATGGCTTTGCGTAATCCTTCTTCTCCTACATCATCCAAATTATCTTGCTCTTCTTGAGAGCCATTAGTTTCATCAAATTGTACATCACAAGATTCTTCAACCAAACCCGAATTTTTATTGAAAACTCTATAAGCCTTGCTATTTGAAGAATATCCTAATAAAATCCTTCATCACATCGACTTTGAAATTTAGAGAGCGAACACCCTTTCTTAAGATATAGCATTTGCATCCAAATACTCTAAAGTAGGAAATGTTCGGTTTCTCCCAATGAGAAGTTCATAGGAGGTCTTTTCAAAAGACGATGCAAATAAAAGCGATTTATGGCATGACAAGCGGTGTTAATAGCTTCGCCCAAAATCTATCGAAGTATTATATTCATCAAGCATTGTCCTAGCCATTTCAATCAATGTTCGATTTTCCTTTCTACAACTCCATTTTGTTCGGAGTGTAGGTTGTGGAAAGTTCATGCTTTATTCAAGTTCATCACAAAATCTTCAATTTTAGTGTTTTGAACTCGGAACCGTTATCACTCTAATTTTCTTTATTTTAAAATCAAATTCATTTTGGGCTCTTTTGAGAAACTTTTGAAAATTAGGAGGTTTCGCCTTTGTCATTTAAGAAGAACACCCATGTATATCTAGAGTGATCATCTACAATGACTAAACAATAACTATTGCCTCCGATACTCTTATAGGTTGTTGGCCCAAACAAATCCATATGTAAGAGTTCCAATGGCCTAGATGTTGACATGATACTTTTGGAAGGATGAGAGTTTGCAACTTGCTTCCGGCTTGGCAAGCACTACAAAGTCTATTTTCTCAAATTTCACATCTTTCAAGCCAACAACTAAGTCATGTTTGAAAAGCTTTTAAGTTGAATCATACCCACATGACCTAACCTTCTATGCCATAACCAACCCAAAGATGTTTTGCAATTAAACAAGTTTTTAAGCAAGACTCATTTGAAGTGAAATCCACTAGATAAAGATTTCCAAATCTAAAACCTTTGAAAACAATTTCCTTTTCATTTTCTTTTGAAATAATGACATTTTCTTTAGAGAAAGAACAAGTTAAGCCTAAATCACATAATTGAGCAACGGATAGCAAATTAAAATTTAGAGTTTCTACTAAAGATACATTAGAAATGGAAAGGTCATTGGAGATAGCAATTTTACCCAAACCAAGTACCTTTCCTTTGCTATTGTCTCCAAAGGTGATTTTCTCATTGCTCCCGCTCTCAAAGGTGGTGAACATTTTCCGATCTCCGGTCATGTGTTGAGTGCATCCACTATCCAACACCCAATGCCTTCCACCGGTCTTGTAGTTCACCTACAAAGAGAATCAAGTTCTTTTAGGTACCCAAATTTGTTTGGGTCCTTGGAGGTTAGTAACCAAGGTTTTGGGCACCCAAATGGATTTCCTTTTAGCACCCAAAATCGAGGTGCCAATGAAATGAGCAAGAATATTTCCATTTTCAGTTTTCTAAGCATATAACATGAGTCATATAAACCAATGGATTGAATCTTACCCTTAGAACAATTTTGAGACTTATGTCCCAAATCCGGCATTTTGTACAATACTTACCATTTTCTTTTACAAACCTTGGGGCTTGTATCGGTTTCTTACCTTTCTTGGGAATATACCCAAGTCCTTCTTTGTTGAATGAACATCTTTGATCACTTAATAGTTTATCAAGTGTAGCCTTTCCTTTGTATGCTCTTTCCAAGCTTTTGTTCAATTTTAACACTTGTTCCTTTAAATCTTTGTTTTCATGAACAAGTAAATCATCATGGACAAAAGATATGACATTTCTAGAATCAATATTAGAAGAGCATGGCAAGGTAAGGAGTTCATCACATGATGTAGATATGCTAGATTTAGCTACTTTTACACTAGGCATTTCATTTATAATATCGCAAGTAATTCCAATGCTAGTGCAAGATTTTTCATGGATGAGCAAATCATGAGCTTCCTTTAGCTCCTTATAAGATTCTTGTAGAGTTGTATGTTCCCTCTTCAAGATCTTAAATTTTGATTTCTCTTTTCAAGAAATTCATTTAGTTCAACAAGCATATCCATAAGATCATCATATGAAGGCTCATCATCATCAAGGAATTTTACCTTATCTCCTTTTGCCATGAGGCAAGTTGGAGTGGAGAATAGTGATGGAGCTTCCTTGATTGCAATTCCGACAAGTCCCTTCTTCTTGGAGGACTCATCTTCACTTGATTCGAGTCGAATACTCTTCTTGAATCCCATTCTCCAATGTGGGCTTCATTCTTGCCATCTTTGTGAAGCTTCTTGAAAAGCTTCTTCTTGCCGTTATAACTCTTCTTGTTTGATGACTTCTCTTTGTCATCTTTCTTGTTGGGGCAATTTGAGGCAATGTGCCCTTTCTCATCACATTCATAGCAACGGATGTTGCTATATCGCTGTTGGAGTAGGAGTGCCCTTCTTTGCCTTGTCATAATTTACGCTCGGTTTGAACGCCTTCTCATGAACTTGTTCATTCTTCTTACTAGAAGAGCAAGTTCTTCTTGAGTTTTCCTCATCATCTTCGGATTCTTCACTTACCATCGCTTTGGCCTTAAAAGCGGTGATCTTTTTGGCTTTTGATGAGGATTGCTCCAAGAGCTCCTCCTTATCCTTCTTGTATAGCTCATTTGTGATGAGGTTGCCCAATAGTTGTGTTGGGGTCATTCTTGCTAACTCCGGTGAGTTGAGGAAGAGTGTCACCAACATTTCGTATTTTTCAGGCAAAGCCCTAAGCATCTTTCTCACAATGTCAAGATCGGAAAGGTTAGTACCAAGGCCTTTGAGCTCATTCACAATATTGTTGAGTCGTGTGTACATCTCATTGATGTCCTCATGAGGCAACATTGTGAATGTCTCATATTTAATCTAAGCGATGCAATTTTGCTTCTTTAACCGTGGATGTCCCTTCATGGATTTGGAAGGGTTGTCCAAATAGCGTGAGCCGTCTCAAGATTACTCACCCTATTGAACTCATCCGCGTTTAAAGCTCCAAAAATAGCATTCATTGCTTGGGCATCTAAATGAGCATTTCGCCCGTCTTGATCCGTTGGATTCAATGGATCAAGCGCCATGACGTAACCCTCATTTACAATTTTCCAAACGCTTGGACTCATAGCCTTTAAATAAATTGACATTCTAATTTTCCAATAAGCATAATTTGATCCATCAAAGAAAGGTGCCTTGCCTATAGCAAATCCTCGCTAGCCATCCTTTTCTCTCTAGGCGGTTAAGTCTAAAATGAGAGACCAAGCTCGATACCACTTGTAGGATCAAGGATACCGACTAGAGGGGGGTGAATAGGCGGTTTTTAAATTTTCTTTTCAACTAGGCTAAATTTCTCTATTTCTAAGAACAAGAATGAAAGACAATTTTAAGCCTACACAATACTAGTCAAGCAATTAGCAATACTAGTAATAACAAGGACTAAACAAAGCACTAAGCATGAAAACTTAGAACTATTTAGAAAGCAATAGAGATGTGCACACTTGATGTTTTTACCGTGGTATCGAAACTTGCGGTTCCCACTAGTCCACGTTGAGGTTAGCTCGAGCGAATCGAACCGGCTCCACGAATTGAGCCAAGCACCTCGATCACTAGAGGTAGCTCTTCCCGCTCCGGGTGGCGAGCTCCAACCTTCACACGAAAGCCGGGTCTTCTCACAAGCTTCTTTGAGAAGATCACCGAACAAGCTTCTCCCAATCGTCCGGTCTGGCAAGCACCAAGAGTAACAAACCACGAGCTTCGCTTGATTGCAAACTAGTGCCAAGGATCAAACTAATGAATGCTATGCACTTTTTGCTCAAACACCTCAAATGAATGCTCAAGAGTGAAAGTAGGTGTGGAGTGAATGCCCAATGCTCAAGAATGATCAATAGAGTCTCTAGCCTCGTCTATGAGCGTTAGTGCGGTATTTATACCTTCCACCGCCAAAACTAGCCGTTTGGAACAAATTCCGGAAAAATCGTGGCGGAACTACTGGCGGTGCGAGGCCGTAATCCGCTCCCTATCGGCGCATCGAGCGGCTATGTCGAGCTTCTGCGGTGACCGTTGGTCCGTCGGTCGGCGGTACTACCGGCGTTATAAAGTCCGGTACTACCGTTCACCGGTAGTACTGCAAGAAAGTCGGCAGCGGTACTACCGCTTGAGCCGAGCTCAAAAGTCACTCTCGGAAAAAGGCTCGATTCCCATCCGGAACTACGTGGCGGTAGTACCGCTCGGCAGCGGAACTACCGCTCTCCTAAAACTCGGGGGCATCCGGAGGTGCTCTCGGAGAAAAGGTCCGATCCACCTCGGAACTACACGTGACCGGTAGTACCGCTCGACAATGAACTACCGCTTCCTCGATTTTGGAAATGAGTCGGAGGGTGCTCTGGAAAAATGGGTCCGCTTGAGGTTGGAACTTCCGATCGCCGGTAGTTCCGATTTCTCCAGCAGTACTATCGCTTCGACGGTAGTACCGAAGCGTTAGCTAACGGAACTACCGCGCGTCGAGACGAACACGTTTTGGCTTTTAAAACAGATTTTCAAGAATGCATAATCCTAGTTGATCCATGGACACTTAAGAATTGCTATCAAGCTACTTGCCATGATCCTCTTTATGGTACGATTATTTACCCTATAATCCGGTCTTCCACCATTCTCCTAAGACCGGTAAAATTGAAAAAGGAATCCTATTCTACATATACTTCTATCTTGAACCATGTTTGATCTTCATCCTTATCCTTTGGCTTGCATTTGTCAACCATAACCTGGACTTAACCTTTAAACACTCATTAAGCGGTTAGTCCCATATTCATATAAATTCATTAATTACCAAAATCATTTTAGGGGCCTAGATGCTTTCATGAGAGGCCCGCTGGATTGTTGCTTTCCTCGACCATGCAACCTCCGACCACTCCGTGCTCCAGAACCTCCGACCGTTGCGTACTCGTATCCTTCAACCGCACCACTCGGAGCTTTCGACTGGTAGCACTCGAAAACTTCTGACTGTGCACTCAAACTCGAAGTTTGACCGTATGCTTCTGACTTCACACTCGAAAGCTTCCGGTTACTTGAAACTCTTCCGGTACTCGTATCTTCTCTAGGCGCTGGGACAACTTGGGATGCCTCCTACACCCCCCGCATGGTTGAAACCTTCCGAGGCGTCAGTGCACCCCGTGCGTCCAACCTACTCTCCATGCACAACCCCCTATGCATGGAATCCACGGCCTTGACCTGAGCCGTTGACTTTCGTGCTTGGCACAGTTATCCCTTGGGACTCGTCATGCTGACTACCCTCTCGAGCTTGCTCTTTGCTGCCGCCTGGCTCCTCCAGGTTGCTCTTCAGACAAGCTGATTTACAAGTTTTCAAGAAAATCTTGTACAACCGGTTCGAAGATCTTTTCACTTTCATCAACAGATCATTGTTCTTTGCATAGATACGCAACAACTCATC
Organism: Bonia amplexicaulis; assembly: GCA_036346245.1. NCBI lineage: Eukaryota > Viridiplantae > Streptophyta > Magnoliopsida > Poales > Poaceae > Bonia > Bonia amplexicaulis. The sequence goes on from CM070741.1 coordinate 4,740,943, forward strand.
TTGCAGCACCACCCCGCATCCTTCATCTATCATCTGCCCAAAATTGAGTATATTGTTGCATAGTCTTAGTATAAAATAAATTTCAGACACCAACTTCTGATTGTCGTTCTTGCATTGCAACAACATCAATATTTTGCCTTTTTATCTCCACCGTGGAGCTATCGCCAAACTTAACTTTGCCCAAAATCTTCTCGTTGAGCTCATGGAACATAGAGCGATCTCTTGTCATGTGATTTGCATGCTCTATTATCTAGGTACCACCAATCAGTGTGATCAACGCTGCCTTCCTCCATTCATAGTTTAGGAACTAGTTCTTCTCGTTCAACATCACCATGCCTGGCGTCTCTTCAACACATAAGAAAAGAAGTAGTGCCGGCTCAACATTCTCCTCAGCACGGGTGAGGTTTACCTCCACGTCCTTCTTGCTCCGGCAGTCCGAAGCATAGTGACCATACTTGTTGCAGTTGAAACACTTTATGTGGCTACGGCACTCCGACATGTAGTGCCCATATTTATCACATTCAAAGCACTTGATATGTGACTTGTCATGGGATCTTTCACCACCGCCTTGTCCACGGTCGCGCCACTAACTATTCTCGTGACGTCCTCCTCTCTCGGCGCTGCTAGAGCCCAACTTCTTTGTCTTCGAGCTCCTCGCTGCCCACTGGTTTGGGTAAAAAGCAGCTTCTCTCCTTCATCCTTGGAGTGTCGTCGACCCTTGAGTCCTTCCTCCAAGGTTCTAAGACGACCGATTGCCGTCGTGAGTGACATTGTTGTGACATCATCAAATTGTTCGATCGTTCCGATAATTTAGAGGAATCGATCTGTGACCAAACTGAACAGTTTTTCGACAACATCACTCTCTTCCAGCTTTGCACCAAGCGAAAGGATCTCACCCACCATAGTGATGAGTTTCATGGAGTACTCGGTGATCGTCTCTGAGTCTTCCATCTACAACTTGCTCAGTTGTTATTTGAGCACTTGAGCATGTGCCTTCTTGATGCGATCTTCGCTTACCCACATCTCCCTGAGTGCGATCCAGGCTTCTTTCGTTGTCTCCTTCTCGGCGATCAACATCATCACGTCGTCTGACACCACTTGCAAGATGGCCACCATTGCGTCTTGATCCTTGTCTCCATCGTCATCTCCATCTTCGACCGCCGATCAAAACCCTAGCGAACGCAAGATTAACTTCATCTTGACGGCCCATATGCCGTAATTCGTTTCGCTCTACATCGGGTATTGAATCGAGATCGTGGCACTTTTTGTCGTCGGCTTGACAAGCACACCTGTATTCGATAGATCGAGCTCGTTGCCCGTGACCTTAACGAGCGCTCCTGACTTCAACGGATCACCAGCATTGCCGGCCATCTCTACCTCCCCTTAAGCTCTGATACCAAATGTTGACCTAGTTGATGTTTACGACCATGTTGAAGCTACGATTTTAGTAGTCGTAGCTCGTTTACGACCACGTTGTGGTTTACGACCACTCCTTGTTGTTGTGCCCGTACTCATAACCGAGTAACGACAACTATGGCTTACGATTGCGCCTTCCCGATCGGCTCGTACTCGTAGCCTTGTTACGACTAGTACGCCCTCATAACGACCACGTCTTCTCTGCTGCGTACATGCTCGTAGCTTTTTCTTGATAAGATTTACAACCACGCTCCCGCTGCGCTTTGCACGTACTCGTAACCGAGTTATGAATACTCGATACTTCGACTGCAAACACCAGCACCTTCGACCACGACCACTTTGCCGCCTCTTCGAGTACTCCTGTACTCGTTATCTTCGAACACCCTTGGTTCTCGATGATTTCGAGCACTCAATAAAGCACACGAGCACAGTCTGTTTTTCCAGGAGCTAAAGCACTTCTGCTTCTCTTCTTTTTTCTTTCCCTCAACTTATCGATCACAACCGATCGCTCTTGTTCATTTTTTTTCTTGTTTACATTGCTCTACGTATACTCAATATAGTGACTACAAAACGGACTATACCACCGACTCGGTTTCTTACTCTATTCTCTACTCATATACTTATATATGGACACAACTCGTACCCGTCAAACCGACTTAGAGACTATTAGCAACAAAGGAAATAAGATTATTTCTACCAGCCATGACGTTACTCCCTCGTGCCCTACGTCCTGCCCGACGGTGACAGACCTCAGCTTATCGTCGGCGAGTCCAAGCAGTCGCCGGCGCTCGCGGGAGGTAGCTCACCACGTAAGGTCCAAATCAGGGGGATAAAATCAGTTGGATTTTCTGTCTCATCAGGAATGAGGCGTCGATCGGCCGACTAACTCGATCTGGCCACTTAATGAATTGACCAAACTTTCAGTTCGCGCCCGAGGTAATGGAGATGTGCCAGGCCTGCACACGTATGCGCGCGGCAGAAACTTAGGGCCTAAGCTAGCTGACCTGCGCGCAGTCGGCTCGGGTCGTGCTGCTGCATATGAATATGCAAAGAAAAAAAAGGGGGGGAAAGGCCGCCAATTTATTCTTGCAGACGATGCATTTGGACAGCGACGTACGGCGAGGCGAGCTAGCATCTGCCTTTCGTTAGAATGCGCTGGTTTGATTTGTTTAATGGCTTAGGTTGCAGGAAGAACCATTGCATGCATGCTTTGGTTTGGTTTAGGTTCGGCTTCGTAGTAATCTTCTGCTTCTCTTCCATCACTTTGCTTTGGCGCAAAGGAAAGAACAATGGCCTGCAACGGAAAAGGGATGAGCTGTCAACTTTGCAAGGACGACCTCAGTTTTCCCCGGAATTTGCTCGAGGCCCCTCACCGGCATCACAAACTACCAATAATTAATGAGGTACGAACTAGTTCGCACAAGTCTTTCAAAATAGATATGTTCTTTTCAGTTTATGGCTTATAATTTTTTCCGAACAAATAAAAAGATGATATCGAAGTTAGACAGTCTTTTCAAAACAACTTATAGATATATGATTATTCGATTCGTTCATATAAATACTCTTGTTAGGATAAAAAATAGTCAACCTACACCTTAAATATAGTCACTTCTGGAATGTAAAGCAGTCCCAAACAAAGTCTTGGTCGTTTACCTACTTAAGTGATGATATGACTAGGACTGTTTGGGAGAGCATCAACTCAAAGCTACCAGGAACTTAACATACCCAACCACGGTGTGGCTTCTTGAGAAGCTTAAGCCTACTTGTACTACCGGATTCTTGGAGAAGCTTCAGCCCCTCGAACAGGGCCTAAGGGAAGCTAAGTTCCCAAAACAAGACCTAAAATTAATCATGTTCTACTATGTTGATCAGTTGATATAAGAGGCGAGTATATCCTTGGAATTTCCACTGACATGTGAGGTTGTTTTCGTCTCCTTAGAGGATGGGGGTGCCCTCCGTAATATCCATAGGAACCAGAGGTGCTTCTTGTAAAGAGCATAGCAAAAGGCGGATTCAAAGGAGCAGAGCTAAAGCCGGGAGAAGAATGTTTCCCTTCTTTTGGTTTTCTGTGATGGAAGGGCTAAACGCAAGGTCAGATTTCCACCTAGTTGACCCTTTTGACGCATTCCTTTCCGATTCTCTACAATTACGTAGCTTTCTCCTGATTGTCTATTCTGCGTAGGAGACCAGCGTAGCCATATTTCACTAAGCAAAGTGCACCTCACTAACTACGACGTAGTTGAGATCTGCATGTGCATGCATGGCAGCATGCAGGGAGTGATGATCTAGCTATCTGCCTAACCAAAGCCTAACTAATTTGTTCTCTCTTCTTCTTTTTAGAGTTAGTCTTTCTTTGATTTATATACTATAGAGGTTCTTTGATTTATATACTATAGAGGTCACTCATTTGCATGCATGCTAGCTGATTTGAGTTACATTTGTGTACTGGTTGTGAATTGCTTTTGTCCAGTTGAAATTAAAAACGAATTGATCAGTGTCAAATGAAATCTGTATTGTTCCACGTCATGGAGAGGATGAAGAATACATATGGATTATTCACAAAAGGGAAAAGAAAGGTCCAAAGTTTACGAGATGTAAAACATGATAGATCTGATCATAGAGCTGGTGCATTGGACATTTTGCTCTGTATTTTTAATTTCCTCGTATTCCTTTTTTTCTGTAAAAAATGGAAAAGCGTAGAGCCGTAGATAGATGATGCCTTATATGAAACTTTCCATGCCTATCCTATTCGGAATATAAAAGTAAAACGAAATGGACATTGTTTATTATTTTATAGGAATAGGGGAAAATGAACATTGTTTATGCGTTAAGGAAGCCATTTGGTAGAGTCTAGTCTATAATGAACTTGCTGATCTATTTGCAAAAAAGTTCCCTTAAAAGCATGAGCTTATGTAGCAGAAGGATCCAATTCAATCTCCAATTGGGGGCTAGGTGTATGTTCAACCATCATGCATGATTTGGTACTAATTAGGAATTTCTCTTTGAGAAAGATTTGTCGCTTGATTAGTGCGTCAGTTGAGCTCACTTAGCCCATCTTTTTTTTTCTGGTCTTCCTATTTCTTGATGTTCTAGAAAGTTGGACAAAAGAAAAATGGAATATTTATCTCCATGCATGAAGCATTAGCCCCAAAGGAAGGAATCAAGGAACCATTTCAGAGGGGCCCCAAAGAGTATAAAGGCAAGAACAATGTCACTGAAAATTCTCACCTACACAAAATACGTGGGCATGCAACTTCTGAAGTCGCATGGTCGCTATGCTAATTCTGAGTATACCCTTTTCCTTGCTTGAGTTTGTGATGCAGAAAATCATTGTGGGAAGAAGGATTTTCTTAAGAGAGAGGCCTTAATAATTCACCCCATTTGCTAAAATGCTCCAAGTAGACCTTGTTCTGTGAGGAAATGTTACTCCTTTTATCATCTTATGGTAGAGCTAAACAAGGCCTACCACCATGTCCTTGCAGTTTCTACAGCTGATTTAAATTGAACTAACCTCACTTTATGATAGTACGTACCATTTTATGGCATGTATATATGGTAGGGAAATGGACAGTTACTGCTGAGAAATCCAAACCATGGATCGCCAATGACGTGAAGATCGGTCAAGAACTAAGATCGCTTCTGGAATGTTTGAACTGAGCTTTCATAGGGCTAGATAAAGTGTTTCATGAAAAAAAGAATCCAATTCCTTTCTAGAAAGTTGGTTAGAGCACCCGTTTAGTAAGCGGGACGTCTTGAGTTCGACTCTCAACGAAAGAACAAGCATGTGTTCTTTTTTTTTCCTTTTTATCCTCGGCTCCTAAACGAGTAGTTTGCTTATTCTTGTCTCAACGCAGCTTCATATATCATCATGAATGGACGGATTAAAATGCTCCTTTACAGAGCTGATTTTTATCAAGGAAAGAAAGCACAATCATGTTTTCTCTTTTTTCCCCCTTTTTTAACCTTCGGCTGCTACAGGAGTAGTTTCCTTATTCTTGTCTCAGCACAGCTATATAGATCATCATGAATGGACAGATTAAAATGCTTCTTTACAGAGCATATTTTTATCCTCAACGAAAGAATAAGGACAAGCATGTGTTCTTTTTTTCCCTTTTACCCTCGGTTGCTATAGGAGTGGTTTACTTATTCTTGTCTCAACACAGTTTCATATATCATCGTGAATGGACAGATTAAAATATTCTTGTCTCAGCAGAGCTTCATATATCATCGTGAATGGACGAATTAAAATGCTTCTTTACAGAGCTGATTTTTATCAAGGAAAGAAAGCACAATCATGTTCTCTCTTTTTTTTCCTTTTTTTTAACCCTTGGCCGCTACAGGAGTAGTTTCCTTATTCTTGTCTCAGCACAGCTACATAGATCATCATGAATGGACAAATTAAAATGCTTCTTTACAGAGCATATTTTTATCAAGGAAAGATAGCACAAGCATGTTTTCTTTTTTTCTCCTTTTTTTAACCCTTGGTTGCTACAGGAGTAGGTTTCTTATTCTTGTCTCAGTACAGCTACATAGATCATCATGAATGGACTGATTAAAATGCTTCTTTCCAGAGCAGATTTTTATCAAGGAAAGATCCTTCAGCACTTGTGATGCCCCGTAAGTCTGTAACCAAAGGGGAAAACAGATCTGCAAAACAAGATCCAAAATGATTTCATCCAATCGCAACCAGCTGCAAAGCAGGGAACTAGGCAGTTCATTTCTCATTGCGCACATCCAGCCATTGGAGCTCTGGGATGATGGATCACCGGAAAGACCGTCTAACTGGACGGCCGGGTGCTCATCGGAGCCAGATTCGCAGGCATTACCGCAGGCATCATCACCCAGGAACAGGAAAGGGGGCGTCACTAAGCGCTAAGCGATGAGTCGATCTCGATCTCTCAACACAATTTGCGGAGATATTGGATCCTGCACTAGCCAAAAGAAGAGCGGCAGATTAAGGGATCGGGAAAGACTTGGGGGGTGGAAATGCGAGCCTCTGACCTGAAAAAATAACGATGCCTCGACACAATGATCGCGGGCGCGAAGGAGGTACGCGCATGATCGCAACCGCAATCACTGAAAATTGACGACAGCCGTGTGTGTCCTAGAAAAGGCGATGCGGAGTCGAGGCGTTTGCGGTGATGAGAGAACTGAGAATGGGATGTGAGAAAAAAGGTGAATGCTGTGACCAAAATGTAACTGTAAAGATCTGCAGAAATCAATGATAATGTCCTCATGATCTTTAAAACTGTCCCTGTGAAAGCGCGAACGCAAAGGATAATGTCTGCCACAAAAAGGACTCGCATCAGGCATCATCTCGAATAAAAATAGAAGAATTGCATCAGGCGACTGGAACTGTTGTCACGCCGAGAAAACATCCTGTTCCCTCCATTCATGGTGACTGATTGATTGATTGGTGAGTGAGAACAGATGAACACCATGACTGAAAATTGCAAAATATGATAAAACAATGAATGCTACGCGCTCTCTTTTTTACAGCATGTTGACACCGAAGGATCAATGGTGGCTAACATAAGGTAATGGACAACCAGCTTCCAACTTACCGATATACATTAATCCAGATTCAACCTACCTTCTGAAGAAAGGAAAAGCATTCTGAAGAATCTCCCTATAGGCATGCCTCACATGATTGCAGGTCTGCGGCTAATATCCTTTGCCTGTTTCTTGAACCGGAAGTTAACTGATAGGAACCAGTGATGATGTTGGATGTCCTCAACTTGTCTGAACTTCCGAGTACAGAATGCGTAGACATATACTAGAACCTTCAGTTCAAGGAAGGACCCAAAGATTCTCAACCCAGTTATGAAAAAAGACCTAATTTAAACTTCAAAAAAGAGTCTGATCATGATGATGAGCAGTGTTTTTATGATTTCCTCTTTAACAAGAGTAGCACTAATCTCAAAGCAAATGAAGAGATAAATAACATCTATTCATCATTCATCATTCATCATGCTTTAAAAATTGTGACTATTGTCAACCACTCGGAGCTAAACTAAGTGACCAACATTGAGGGACAGAACCAGTTCAGGGAAAAACAGATCAGCTTGAGCATTCAAAGAACCATAGCCACATCTGATTCACTTTTAGCCAATCATATAACAGCGGAAGTAATGGATTATGCTAAAATTGAAACATACAAGTGTTCCTATTATGATTTGTGCAAGTATGAATTCAAGCATATAAACAATCCAACCCTGCTAATCATTATACTTACCAAAACATTGTAGAAATATTAAGATACAGATGTGCAAAAGCTATAAAGCTACCAGGCCAATTTGGGCATGAATCTAATCAAACTAAGCATTGCAATTGCAGATAAAATAATATACATAGGCCTATTTTGCAAGAATCCTCGACCTGTCCCACTGAAACAAATCCTGAGTCGATTTGGGCAAGGACACGCATTCAATTAACTGAACCAAAGTAGCCATAAAACCTCCAACAACAAAAAGAGCCCAAATTATTTAAAGAAGCGTACCTAAGAAACAGAAATAAAGTACTGAAGAAACTAGACTAAACGCATAACAACATTGCATCCAGAGCACATTGAAAGTTCCACAAAGCCAACCATGCGGTCCATGCTGAATTGAAAGTACCCAAGATATTAAACAAAATCTAGTGTTCAGTTCTGAAGTTTCACTAAACTAAACCTTAACAAGCATTTAGCAGAATACACAAAGGATCCAATTCCAACTAGAACAATCAATTGTGCCTCCAAGAAATGCAAGCATGTCATAGACCAAGCTGAAAGCTACCTCCAGACAATAATCCAGACCACATTGCACCAGTAGCCCTACCACAGCAATCGTTAAGCAACGAGCAATGATTACAGAGATGAGCAAACAACTTTGCATGCATCACACACACCAACCAAAGTTTAAGCAGGAACCACAACGAACAACGCAAGAACCAAACCACATTATCTTATTCAACGTTTCAAACCTTAAGAGACAGCAACACATGAAGAAATGAGCAAATACTTCACCTTAACTCTTGTACTTAATTCAAGCGGGACATGGGGGAGAAGAGCATTCCAAGAATTTAGCCACATTAACCAATCAAGCTCTCAGAGCAAATTTGGAATTGCAAAATCGCTAGCAAAATTTAGAATTTATAATTGACGAGGGCACAACTTGAACAGGGTTCCCTAGAATCCAACCACATTGCAGCCATTCAAGAACTCCCCGAATTAGCTTAAAATCCCCCACCTTTCTGTCCTCTACTTCTCTGTAAAGAACAAAACTAGAAAAAGGAATAATAGTAAAAGGATTCTAACTTCCGAGGACTGCGCAAAGATACCCTCCAATTCCACCCATCAACTTACACTAAAGAAAAAAGAACCTGAAAAAATCACCAAGAACACGGCGAGCGGCGCCAAGAATGCCGTAGATCCGTACAATACGCCGCCGCCTCCGACCGTATGTATACGCCGTATATAAGGACGACGTACGTACGCCTGCTTAAAATCCTTAACCTTCTTCCTTCCCCACCTCTCGCCGTTAGTAGTAGGAATAATGCCTGGCTCCATCCTGTCTGCCTTTGGTGTGGCGGCGGCGCCCTCCAGCGCCTACATTGGACGAGACGCCCTCATGGCGAGGGCGATTGGAGGGTGATTGGGAGGAGGGGCAGTTTGCTCATTGGAGGGGGTGGTCGCCGGGCTTGCCATGGGAGGAGAGGAGGCGAGGGAAGGAGAAGAGAGGGAGACGGAGACGAAGAAACTTTTTGCTTTATCCAAAGGCGAGGGGTCGGTGACTGTGTGTATGTGCAGCTTGTGGTCTGCAGACTTGGTCTATAGACCGATGTGACCAAGGCCATTTTGCGTCAGGAGATGTGTGTGTAGCACTAACAATTTGCTTTTAAGGTTATTATTATTACTACTACTGCTACACAACGATAACATGTCGCCGATTTGTTTGGCTATAATCAAACTGCTAGTTTATGCTCTGAAAGCATCCTCCTGCTTTATAATCTGTAAGAAAAAAATACTAATATGTTTTGCCTTTCAGAACCATTTGATGGGAAGAATTTGATATTTGAGTTAATGGGATAATGATTCCTAGTAATTATGTGAAGCATTATCGAAGTTTCTCTAACAACGGTTTATCATACCGTAAGATGTATTCCTTTTGTGCCGTGTAGACCCACTAGTTCATTCTTACAAGAAAAAACGTTAATTTCTAGGCAATGATAGCTGAAGTGAGGCAAAACGCATACGTGATATCAAGGCATAAAGTATTTAGCTTTCCAAACAGGAATATGTGATGCGTGCATTATATCATGAAAGGTCATCTCCTTAAAAGTTGTTTATTCAATGTAGTTATATAAATAAATTAAATATCAATAAAATATTTAAAAAATATCCTAATAAATCGTTTCAAAAAACGATATAAAAATTCTCATATTTATTTATTCAAAAAATCTATAAGCAATATCAAAGCCCACGTCTAGACAAGAGTACACGAATAATGGGGAAGGTTCTGCCGGTGTAGGCCCTGTAGGACCCACAGGAGCCAGAGCGCATGGGCCCTCCAAGTTGAATGGGAGATGGGAAGATGGACTGTCGAGGGGCCCTTGCAGTTTTCTGTTGGTGGTGCTGCTCTGCACAAAGGACATTCCTCGCCCCCATGTTGTTTTCATGCGTTTTATCTTCCCTCGCTTCGCTTTACCCCCAAACCACCCAAATGGACAGCCCACTACACGCCTAGACCTCTCACCGTCTTTTCTCCCACGACAGTGGTACATGACGATCATATCAACGAGGAAATATTGCATGAACAGAGAGTACTATTTAACATATTATGTCTTAAGTACTTGAATAATAAATATTGTATTTTTTATCACAAGACGTCGGCACACATTTAAATATAAAATGGTGTTTATTGGACGGTGTTTTCACATTTTAGATTTTTGCAATGTTAAAATATATATTATTTGTCGCCGCAAAGAAAATGTGATAGCCTAAAAAGTTCTAAAAATGCATAATTTTTCGTGAAATCACTCGAATTGTTTGTTGTGTTTTTCTAAGTTCCTTGTATTTTTTCGTACACCAGAAATCATATTTTCTTTCCCTAAAATTCCTAAAAGGCCGTCTAAACTACTCAAAATCTGGTTTTGGGTAGAGGTACCCTTTTGTTAAAGGTTGTTCAAACTTTTCCTGGTACTTTTTCTCCCTCTTGGGTCGTTTCTGTCCCAGCCAACGGCTGTAGAATCAAAGATAATTAAATAGAGTAGGTGAATATAATATTTTTAAATTTTTTTAGCTAAAACATAATTTTAAAGCAAGTACGAGCTAATTAAAAAGGTTTTGTACAAGTCACTGCCTAAATTCTCTATGTCTTATTAAGACACCACAAATCTATGCCTAGCCAATATACAATTCTAGCTAAGCAAGTCAATCAAGTAATTGCTAGAAATGTAAGTGTGAAAAGTAAAAGCAAGAGAATTAAACAACAAAAATGACACTCAATATTTTCCCGTGGTCTTAAAGACTTGTCGGTTTTTCCTAATCTATATTGAGTAAGATTGATCTAATCAAGCCGGTACTTTGCGCAATCTTGAGTCTTTCCTCAATCCACTATGGTAGCTCTTTTCCGCTCGGGGAGGTGAGCTCTGACCTTTTACGACCGTGCCGGATCTTTTCATAATCTTCTTTGAAGAGATCACCATGCAAACTCCTCCAAGCCATCTAGGTGTCAGCAACCATTAAGAATAATAAACCAATGACACTTGTTTGAAGGTTTTCAAGTGCCACAATGATCAACTAGATGATACAATGCACTTGAATACTCTTAACAACCTCAAAATGAGAAAATAGAGCAAATGAGTTGAAGAGAGTATGGCAAAAGTTCAAGTGTATTCAATAAAGTCCAAAAGTTATTGCTTGATGCTGGTAGGGAGGTATATATAGCCTCCATCCACCAAGATGACCGTTAGGGTCAAAATCCTCAAAAATCAGGGGATACAATACTATCGCTATATAATGGCCGATACTATCGCACCTATTGTTTAACAACTATTTAAAGTTCATTAAATACATGAAAACTAGCTATTAAATTAAACATTGGTATGCACATAAATATACATTACTTGGTTGTCCAATGAATGTTCTGGTGTGAGGATATGTGGAGAAATAAGCCAATCATAGCTACTATGATATATGTTCCTTTTTTAAAAAAAATTAGGAAGTGTATCTTCCGCTACAAATTGTGCTGTCAAATATAAATTATGTTAATCTCTTGTCTGAAACCACGAGTAAAATAGAGTCAGGTTAGCATGACACAGTGCTGTCGGGCCGCCCAAATCAATTAACTCACTTCACTCCCCCGTGGCATGACAGTCTGCCACGCCTTAGATGATCAACCAATCAGCCAGCCGATAACGCGAACTCCAAAAACATAGGTTTTAATCATCACTGTCATGAGGCCCCAGCCTAACCTGAAGCACATGGATAGCTCGACAAACGATGAGCACGGCGGCAGGAAACGGCCGGACGCCGGACCAGTGGCCACACAACGCGAGCAGTGACGCAGAGGCCGGCCGGGGAATCCGCACCCGAACAACATCCGGTAATTTTGCTCTCCTCTCCTCTCCTCTCCTCGCCTCCATGGCCCTCAGGCACGGCACGAACCGGATTCAATTCACCGCAGACTCGAATAGACACGCTCCACCTCCCGATCTCCCCTCTCACGCAAAACCAAACGCAGGCGGCTGCAGCGGCAGCAGCAGATTGGCAGCATCCTTGGGCAGAGCACGCGGCCTCGAATCTCGATCGGTGCCGCTCGATCGCTTGACCACGACGGCGCTACGATGGACGAGACGGTTTCAGGTCCAGGCTCGGCGGAAGCAGCACTCAAAGTGTGGTGTTTGGATGGACGCCACCCGGCCGCCGGCTTGGGATCGGCCGCGGCCGATTGATGAGGGTAGTGGATCCATGCTGCGCGCGATGTGACCCGTCCATGACATGGTGACATATAATGCCTGGACTTTTGTCTCGGCGCACGGGGGGGACACGGCTGTGTCGCTGAGTCAATTTTTTTGTGCTTGTGAGGCAATGTGCCGCGCTGCCATGCACCCACTGGGTCTGGGCCTCACGACATGACCTGGCTACGCCTGCGCGGGGCTCGTGTATTGCTTGCCGCGAACCCCGCCTCTTCGGCAGGATCATTGAATGCTGGAAATGCGTTCACGCAGTGCAAGTCAGCAGCCAGCAGGTGTTTTGGGGTGTTTTTTTTTTTGCGAACATGATTTACGGTGAAATTTTGAATTTTAGCTGTTACTGGTCTGATTACGAGAGATAAATACTCATTTGTGATTTTGGCTGGTACAGATGTTAAGCTTTTAACGTGTACTACGTTTAACTTGTAGACTCCATCTTGAAAAAATACTCTGTTTAAAAGTTAGGTATGATTGTAGGCATGCATGCACCTCCTCGGCTGTCGATGATGCTACTGGCCTGCATAGAACACATGAATTTCCACGAATTTTTACAGTAAACAGCCTAATTTTCACATAAATCAGAAAAAGAAATACACCTTTTTCTATACCCTATAGGTAAGTTTTTTCGTCCTATGACTTTTTCTGAATAAATAAACAGGACAATTTCTTTCGTTTTTCAAGTGATTTATTAGGACAGTTTTTTCAAAGTGGCTTATCAGCATTTGATTCGTTCGCACAAGTAATCACGATATGACTAAAAGCTATCAGCTGCAGTCGAAAAGAGCCCATCCTATGTCTTTGCTTTGCTTTCAGTGTTTCCATTTTTTCATTGCTACGTTTCGAATATGAGTGGATTCTTTTCAGCTGCGGCTTATATTTTTGGTCCTACCACGAGTGAAACATGCATGGGTTCTTTTCAGCTACAGCTTATATTTTTGGTTTTACTATGAGTGTTTTTATGAACAAACTGAATAGTTATAAACCGTTTCAAAAAGGATAGCAGTAATTGAGCGGATACCGCAAAAACCGAGTTTGCCTAGACTGAGTTGGCAGGTCTACAGGTTAAGCTAGCCCCATTCTGGATTGGATGTGCACTTGGGTCAACGAAAGGCTCGGTGCTAGAAGGAAGAGCCCAAACAACAAGGGTGGCAGTGGTGATTTTATTTGGCGTGGGCTCTCCCTCCATCCGAGCTCCACATTCAAAATGCCCGAATAATTGGCCCATATGGAGCGACTTTCCGTTGCCTATCTACGTTAGGCCCGCCAAAGATGGCGCTCACGGCACACGGGCGCGGCAGCCATGACTCAGGAGTCACGAGTACACCTCTCTCTCTCAGATAAAAGAGTACACCTGTACACGACACGACAGCGCTGTGGACCTGTGGTGGAGTGCACGGCTGCACGTGCCCATGTCGCACGGCACATGCGCGCCTTCCACAGCCTCCGCACCGCATCGAACCATTCCGCGCGAGCCGTTGCGCAGCGCTGTCTCGAGCTGCGCTCCCGTGCGGCGCGCGTCCAAACAGGTGTTTGGTTAGTGGTGTCTAGGAACTGCCGTCGGCGAGTTGGCGAGTTTAGTCCAACTAATTTCTCCGCTATATAAAAAAGAGATTAAATATAAAAAATATATAAATAGTAGATTGAAACACAGAGATAGAGAGAGAATTCCTATTCTTTTCTTACCGCTTTCTCTTTCTTATACCTGTGTATAAGATAACCAATATCATTCTCTATTTATAGCCTAGTGGTGAGGTGCCCACTATAGACCGAGGCTTCAAGCTCAGACCCAGATTTCCTAACACCCCACTTGGACACTCATCTGACATGTTCATGCCTCATCAAAACTCCATAAAAATTCAGTGGAAAAATTTAGAGAAAGAGTACATGATATATGTTATGATGCGTTGCACGAATTGCCTCATTAAAAACCTTGACCGACAAACTTCAGGAAAACTCGTTAAGGGAAAAAAGTACAATTCACCCAATTTCATTTAATCTTCAGGATTTATTCTTTGAGTACTCCATCTTCGTGATCAAGTTTTCATAACGAGCTTAAGAAAACTCTCCCTTTGAATTATGCACTTCTTTAAGTCTCATCATTTCAATTCCTCGTACGCATATTTCAAAACTAGATTCTGGGAGTGACTTAGTAAATAAATCTGCAAGATTTTCACATGGCTTAGTATGCAGTACCTTAATTTCGTCAATCTTTTGCATATTTTAGAGCCATAAACTCAAAAGAACTGATCCCTTATTCATATTTTAGACTTATCATTTTGTTTGGTTCGTGGAACATGAGCAAACCATTCTCGACGAGCTCATACACCTCGAGCGAATATTCGCTCTCGATGTTGGATGGAGCGGTGCGTTCAAAATCACCAGACGAGCTCATCCAGCGATGCACATGCCATCACATGAACTCATCTATCGTTCCACTCATCTCCTAGGTGGCCAAGAAGGAGAGTGACGTAGTTGCAACCATGGTGAAGGAGGGGGTGCATTAGCTACTGTTTGTATGGGAGACGGTGAACGAGGACTAGGCCATCAAGAACCGGGAGCGTCAGGCAGCCAAGAAGCAGCATTGCCGCTATGACGACAAGGGTGCCATCAAGCAGCCCAAGGAGTTCGTCAGGGAGTTCTGTAACAAGGAGCTCGACTTCCCGCGGATGAGGACCCGCCTCAAGGTCCGCAAGCTGCCACCCACCGAGAGCCTCGGCTCCAAGCTGCTCTTTACGATTCGCATCCATGGTCAATACAATACTCAATAGAAGTAATATGCAAAGTTTCTGCCTTTTTTATCCTTGCAAAGTTTATTTCACTAGCTGGTGATGGTGTTTGACAATTAATAGCATGGTTTGGTGTGTGTGTGTGTGTAATTGCAGCACTACCGACTTGCATCAACACATCAGGAAGGTCTTGAAGAAGCTACAACCGACACAAGTCCTGACCGACGTGTTCTTGAAGGCCATTGAGGCAACTCTGAAGAGGCTTCTTGTTGTAGAACCGTTTGTCACTTATGGGTAATTTTATGCAAGCATTCTTCTCCATTGCAGTGTTTAAAAAAACATGATTCATTGTTTTGTTAATATGTAGTTTGTGGTGTTGAAATTTTGTCACTGTTGTGTAACAATAGATTCACGAATTTGAAGATTGTGAAGGAGCTTATTTACAAGAAGGGCCATGGATACTTGGACAAGGAGTTTTCCCTCTTACCAGCAATGATCTAATTGAGAAGGTATAATTTTGTAACATCTTCTAAATATCGAGGTTAAGGGCATTAGTAAATATGTTCAAAGCAGTCCATTCATTGAAAAATAAGTATGTGGAATATTAGTATGACATATCTTTGGATATGTCAGTCAGTTTTATCTTGTCCACTTTCACCAATATAATTTATTCTGGAGGAATTAATCAGCATAGTCGGAGACCTGTGTGGTCGATTCGGATAACGTGGTCGAAGACCATCATCGTCGGAAATCTGTGTGGTCGAACCGAACAACGTGGTCGAAGATCAATGTGCTTAGAGACCTGAGTGGTTGAACCATCCGACGTGGTCATTCATGTGTAGTCAACGATCGGTACTTTCGACCAGCTCTATGGGAGCAGTCTGATTGGCTCTGTGTGAGCGGTCCGATCAGCGAACGGTGCTACCGGCACTGTGTGAGCGGTACTTCCGTTTTGTGGAACGTCTGGCTTGTGTAGCAGTGTGTTTTTTCAGAGAGACACATTCGTGGAGTCTTCTAGTCCCCGAGGAAATCGGTAGTTCCGCACGAGCGCTGCGGTATTTTCGATGATTGGTAGTATCGAACTTTGCACGATGGAACTGCTGGATTTTCCTGCAACAGTTTGTTTTCTGATCGTTGCTGAGGGGAGCGAAAGTACCGGTCGTTTTTCTATGGTACTTTCGAAAATCTTGTTTTTCTATCCCAATGGCTATTTTCGAGGTGTAGTGTATATATACCCCATTGTGGCCGGTTGGAGAATAACTTTTGGCACTCTATTTCACTCCTTTGATCTAGTGTAAGCTTCTCCTCTTAATTGTGCATGTGTTGTACCTTGTGAGCAAGGAAAAAAGCTCTAGATTATATGCGTTGCATATAGAGGTGGATTGTGTATCCACTCGAGCTTGTGGATTCGTTGCATGTGGTGAGAGTCAAGCGAGGGGTTTGACTTATTACTCTTGGAGTTTACTGAATCCTAGATGACGTTGGAGGCGTCGTGCGCAGTGATCTTCTCAAAGAAGATTGTGAGAAGACCCGACAAAGTTGTGAATCTTTTTCTTAAATTAATTTTTGTTTTGAACTTCAAATGACTCGTTCTCACTCATTTTAGCTCTAAATTTAATGAAATTTATTTCTAAATTTTTATAAATTCAAGACCTATTTAATGGAACTAGTTTTGTTCAATTAGAATTTTTTTTTATTTGTGTTTATTTGTTTTGCTCTCTAGTGTGCACATTTTTCGATACAACCATCCGAATAGAGTACAAAATGCCGCGGAGCTGCAGTCCGAGCAAGCTCAAGAATTGTAATACCACCCTGCTTATGAGCCAAGCGAGTCATCACTTTGATTATTTTGCTCCTACATTTCGATGCAAGGTATTTCAATTTAAATTATTAAAATGCATGCTTTAATTTTATTACGCAATTTATATTCGCATTAGATCATAGTTAATTCCTTATATATGACTGGATAAACCACTCACTGTCTTTGGACTTAACACCTTGTCACGCTATTAATGACTAATCTACTAGTAATATGTCCCTACTTAAAGAGCCATGCTTAGTCTGGCTTAGATACTCGGGGGTATTAATTTATCCTGGCATCATTTCATATATGAAAACTCGGTTTGGGTAGTTACTAGTGGAAAGTGACCGGTATGTTGGACTCCATTATTTTGTACTCCTAAAAGTCCCAACTTGCTTAAAAATCTAGACAATGGTAAGAGGAGCTGGTGCAATGGGTGCACAAGATTGTTGGGGGTGTGGTAAACCGCTTAGATAACTTTGAAGACCGAATCTTGTGATGATCTCTCAATGTAAAATAGCGTAACCACAAGTCTATAATGGGGATGACATGGCTAACTAATTTGCATCGACCAAGTGTGGGTTGCGCCATAGGTGTGAACACGTGCAGAAAGGAAGGCCTTTGACGTGATGACACAAGAGGGACCTCTGAAGGGGTTGTCGTACCCTACAACAGTGGAAGCTTAGCAGGTGTGACCTCGCTGAAAAGATGCATTGTAAAGCCTTTGTGATGATCTTCTTGATCTGCGTGTCTAAAAAAACATGTGGAATATAACAACCAGTGATCTCTTGTGGGTAAAGTGTGCAAATCCCTATAGTTTGTGAACTGCTTGAATAGTCATTCCTACGGTCATAGGTGGGTATGGGAATTTACTTGAGTTAGTGTCTATTTTGAAAAACTTTGTAAGTGGAATAAAAAGTGACGGGTAGTTAAAGTCCTGAATTGTGTTGCCCTGGGCGTCGGTCCCAATGATAATAATAAGCAGATGTAACACTGAAAATCTAGCATATGGTACAGGTAGCCATGTAATGATGGATGGATTCTTTACTATTATTAATATTGCAACCTTTCACATACGTTAGAAAATTCTATTCTAGTTAAAATGTTAAGTCTTAGGAATTTCTAATTATTCATAATTTTAAAATGTTGGCTTTACCAAATAAAAGAACTTGAGCCATCCTTGTTAAATCTTACATGTATAAATATTGCATTATGTGTGTTGACTCGCAGAGCATTGTTGTTGTGCTCACACTCGCTCACAAAATCCTCAGGATCTATGGATCAAGGGCAGTACGCATACTACGACGTTCAACGAGCTGATGAAGATGGGGGAATTTAGTTTAGTCTCTATTAATCTAGGGGTGGGTTCTTTTGGGCTGAGGCTTATGGCTTATGGCTGTGGTTTTTGAATTCTAACCTGTTTGTGAGAGGTACTATGTAGAGAAAAATAGTTGTATGCGATTTTGGTCGGTACAACTGAACTTGGTATAGTTTGTACTACAATTTATCTGTAGACTCCGCCATAAAAAATACACCATTTAACAATGAGTTACTGTAGAAATGGAAACCAAAATCTAAGCATAAGCCCAAAAGAAATGAGCCCAGATTTCACTCCAGTTTGACTAACTAAAGTAGTGTTCACGTGCACCAATATTATCTAAGTCTCTAGTTAATAGCAGGTGTACACAAACCTTCTCCAGTTGCTTACCTGTGGTGAGATGTGCTTTCCTCTTTTGCTTCCGCTACGCTTTCGTATTTTATGTAATGTATCATATGGTTTAGTCGGCTTAATTGTAAACTTGACTCGATGTTGTCCATTTGAACTCTAATATTGTAATATTATTGTATGGTATGATGTACGTTCTGTATGAAATGATTCAGTGGTGTATCTATAAGTATTATTTACTGATTCAGAAAATAGTACAGTAGTATTTATAGATAATTTTGAATCGTTTAAATACGGGTCCAACAAGGTGATACTAGAATTTATAGCTGAGTGCTTCTATGGTTAGCATTGTCAGGGTGTGTTTGGTTGAGCTGTGGCTTCGAAAAAGTCTTTGTGTGTGAAATGTGAAAAAGCTGCATGAGGTTGTGGACTGTGGAAAAGTCAGTAGTCGTTTGGTTCAAACAAGTATAAAACTTACCTCCTATCTCTATTTTCCTTGAAACAACGTGAAACGACTCTCTATTTTCACCATTTCAAAAGCGTAAAGCCAAAAGCCAAAAGGTGGTCCAAGGTGCTTTCAAAATCAGATTACCTAAAAGTAGCTTCGAAAAAGCGACACGGTTTCACCCATTTGGTTGGCTTTTGGCTTTTTGGAAGCAAAAGCAGCTCCCAAAAGCTCAACCAAAGGCACCCTCAATCTCTCGATGGGAGTTACTTCGATCATTGTTGTTATTGTCATGTGGTGACGTTATCGACGAGACGACATCGAATAAGTGCAAGTTTTCTTATTTGCATAGGTTTTGATTCAAAACAAAAATTTTAATGCCTGACAACCTAGCCATTTGTGGATGGCCTAATGAACAAGTATGTAGCCTCTGTCAGCAACAAGACGAGACGCCGAGGTGCATCTCTGCAAAGATTACCCATTCGCCATGCAATGCAACAAGAACGTTTGGCATCGAGCAATCTCATGGATGGTCTTCACAAATGTGCCCTAGCCGTCTGCGAGGAAAAACGGCGAGATTTCAGTGGCATGGCGACATGCATCTGGTGGTTAGAGACTACATAGTGTCTGATCTTTAACAGCTTCTAGAAGCGACTTTTGATTTTTGCTATAGTATCTAACTTTCAAACAGAGTATTTTCTTAAAACGAGATCTACAAATTAATTGTAGTACATGTTATAAGTTCAATATCTGTATTAATCAAAATTGTAAGTGAATATTTCTCTTCGTAATCTTTATTATAAATAGCTAAAATTTAAAAATTTCAGTTAAAGTTATAAACTGCAGATATATCAATCAGGCCTATATTCGTAAGGAGGGGGCAAAACGCAAAAAGAGGGGTGGTGGGGTTGGGGGCGGGGCGTCGGCGAAACGCAAAAGAAAAGCACCAGTAGAACCCTAGCCTACCGGTGAGAGCGCCGAGAGGCCGGCTAGTCGGAGAGCGTGAGGTGGCTGCTGCTTAGCTTGGCCGCCGCCAAAGATGTTCCCGCCGGCGATCAGGAAGCCCCACCTCCTGCACCGGAGGGACAAGAAGGACGCGTCCCTTTCGCCTCCTCCTGCTGCTGCTCCCCTCCACTCACCGTCGCCCCGTGGATTCGCCGTCCCCGACCGCCCGGCCACCGGCACCCCGGACTCATGGACCTTCTCCTCTGTCCTCACCAGGTGCCCCTTTCTTCTCACCTATCTTTGATTTCACCAAAATCACCGCATTTCACCGTAAGGTCAATCTAATTGAGGCACCGGAAGCGGGCGATGCGCAGGAATCCTTTTGCCTCCCTCATTGCAGTAGTCTAGTGTGTTTACTTCAGATCACCGAGCTCTGATATTTCTACATGTTTGTTTCTTCGCCTCAGATCACGGAGAGTTGAACTTCTCGGATCCCTCTATGACCTTGCAAAACAAATTGTAGAGGCAAAATATTGTATCAGGTTTGATTTAACTCAACATCGCTATTTGCTTAATTTATCTTTTGCAAGTTCGTGTTGTCCGTTGATTTGCCTGTTCTTTTTTATCTTATTTGCTCTATTTGATAGTTGGTCTTTCATTCTCTCAGAAAATAATGTGGTTACCTAATGAAGGCATAGGCTTATTTAAGTATGACGCAATGTCGTAACCAAAAAGGTGGATTTCTGAGGAGTTTGATGTCATATGTATGCAATAGTAGTTCTGGGAACACTTTGATGTTTAGGTAGCCATCTTTTCAGTACTGAATCCACGATTACCAATTGCATGGATGTTCGGATGTAATTTTTATAGCTCGCTGTTTGGTTGGTTCTCCCATTGATTTCCCCCTTAGTTCATTGTATTGAGTATGAACCATAGATCATGGTAATCTCTGATCATACAAGTATTCTTTGGTCAGCTGCCATGAATGTAAGTTTGTATGAATTAACATAATTGTTAAAGTGTGATTCGAATTCTTCATCGTGTTTATGTCGCACACTGCACTAGACGTGGCGCTGAGCGGTGCATACGCCAAGCCGTGTCAGACGTGGCAACGGCCAGCGCAACCGATTCTAATTCGATTTCCTTCTCCGTTTAGGACTTTAATACATAGCCTATATATGTACCCTATAGTCGCATAGTTTAGATACGCCGAAGTTCCCCGTGCTTGTAATCTCTCCTCATATAGTGTTCTCCTTCGTGCGTCTGTGGTTTTTTGGTTTTTTCTAAAAGGGTTTTCACATTAAATCTGTGTCTCTTGTTCTTTCGATCATCTATTTTTATCATGCGTTTTATAACAAGTGGTATCAGAGCTCACTAGCTCAGGGTTTAATCCTGATCCACTGCCCTCGGGAAGAGCATCCCCACTCTCGGGGGTGGCACGCAGGGCGACACTGCACGACATTTGCGACATACGACCGTCGCCGCGCTTCGGCGACTCAAATTCTGCATTGGTTCCGATGGAAATAAACTTGAAGTCTTGTTCCGTTCGAAGCCACTAGTGTCACGGAAACAATATCAGAAGACGCATCACCCTGCAGCATTGATTCTGAGGAGGTAGTCGTTCATCAACATGTCGCGAAGAGCAGAGCAAGAAAATCGCACCAAGCCCAAGGCGTTAGGATTCTGTCACCAGGAGCAGCCATTCGTGGCTTGTTCTCTTTTGTGATTTTCGGCGATTTCGCTTGGTGTACACAACAATTGTACCAAGGCGCGTACATCAATTTTTTCTTGGCGCACACAAGGAACCGTACAGGAGCTTTAAAGTTCTTTGCTAGGTGCACATAAGGAATTGTACCAAGATATTTTCAGAAGCCTCAACTCGACTTAACTTCGTTTCACGACAACTCCATACTGAGTGTCGACCTGCGCTGTACCTTGGCTACTACTCTAGCGTTAGGTTCCGCCAACACCATCGCCCGCGCCGCCCGCCGCCATGCCATGGTGTCGTACTGCGCCATCTCTGTCGACGACCTTCCGTCTCGGTCGATCGTCATCTTCCATGAAGAAGTTGTGTCGTCAGCTCTGCATGTTTTTTGTTGGAAGTGAAGTACATTGCAACTTAGGCCGTTGAGCCTATTATTGGTAGCATACACGCAGGATTAATCATTGGCTATTTATTCGACGATCCATTGTCTACTACGGGTTATTGTGACAAGATCTGCACATATAGAGTTAAGGTGGAGTTGCATGTCTTTCAACACAAGTGAGTTAATTTGGGGTACGCTTGATCGAGAAGATTTTGAAAAAACTCAATGCCAGTTGTGAGAGCAACTGAATTTAGTGTTTTGTTTACCGTTTGAATATGTTGCAATTTGGATTGCTTGTGTGACCATTATGGAGGCTTTGGTAACATTCAATTTCAGAAGTTTGATGACACCATGATGGCAACTAGCATGATGCTCTTCGGAGTTTTGCTGTTTGAAAGTAAAGGTTTTGCTCCAATTCCAGTTCAAGATGAAGGATTTAAGTGCATGGAGTTTGTTTTTGCGTGGATACCACAACATTTGTTCAATTGTCACAGCTCGATACGAGGGATTTACTGCAGTTTATACTCCATTGACGACACAAGATGGAATTCAGTTTATACTTCATTCGGACAATTTTACATGAGCAGTTTCAACCATGTCATGGAATTCAGTTACCTCTAAAGTCTGCAGTTTGATGTACAAGATGGCTGCACACGTGCAAATTGCTATTTCAATGAGCATTGCTTGCCAAGTTTTGTTTTTCAGGTGAAGCATGCCAGATTCCATGAGATGAGTTCTTCGCTATCTATCCAGCACCACAGGCGATGTTTTGGCTTATGCCATTTTGATGATTGAGCATTTGTTTTAGGAAGTCAGTTGCATAGACTCAGGGTCTGTTCATATATGCTTTTGGCCTTGGTTTATGAATAGTAATAGCTTTCAGAGAAACCTGTAGAGAGACTCGCGTGCGATTTTGGCTGATATAAATGAAGTCGTTGCAGTGTGTACTACAGTTGACTAGTAGACCCTGCCTTAAAAATACACTTTATTTAAAAGTTAGGTACCGTCGAAAAGCCATTTATTATAAAAAAACAGATTTTAGAAGCCAATATGGACAGGACTTCAGACTTTTGCTAGAGTTATGAATTGTTGAAGACTCAGATTTGTTTGTCTGCTTTGTTGATAACTGTGTGTTCATACCTGCTGGTGATTTGCTCAATTTTGCTTCACGAGAAGCGTTTCGATAAGACTGTTCCAATCTTTTTTCTTAAGATTAGTCCGATGGATTTTCGAGACATAAGGTCTGTTGATAAAGACTTACTTTGAAGAGATTTGATATTCGGCTACAGGAGTGAATTTCAAGGTGGAGATTGTTAACTGGTCCATGTTGGACAATGTGCTAGACGTGCATTGAGCGGTGCATGCACCAAGCCATGTCAGATGTGGCAACGGTTGGCACATCTGACTCTGATTCGGTTTCCTTCTTTGTTTGGGACTCGTCTCTCTTGCTCTATATATGTACCCCTATTGTCTATAGGAAGAGCAAGAGTCTCATGGTAAACATCTCCTTATATAGTTTTTTTTCGCTTTTGTGCGTTCTTGGTTTTCCCCGTAAGGGTTTTCCATGTTAAATCTGTGTCTTCCGTTTTTTGGATCTTCTATTTCCGCCGTGCGATTTATAACAATAATGGATAGCAGGTTGGCATTAATTAGCAAAACACAGTTTCTGCTAGAATGGTAGTTCAAATCACAAAGAAGCATGACAAAGGTCCATTTGGACGATTCACAATAATTAAGGCAACACTTTTCTGGATTATCCATTGGTCTATTGCTGTTATCAGTTTTTTGACGTCATACTTACAGGTAGGCTGTGTATGACTGCTGTCAAATTTGGCATTTTGATATTTGCAGTACTGCTTGATCTTAATATGGAATACCTAATACCTGTGCGTTTCTGTCAGGAGTCAAGAGAAGCCACTGACAATCTGGACTGAAAGAATCTATATTTAGAGAGGTTACTTCTCCTATTTTGGCAACAGCTAAACTGCATGAAGGGTACCAAACATTGTGGCAGATTTGCTATGATATCAGTGATTCGGTTCCCCTATGCAATCTTATGGTATAATCACATGACATATCCCAAATGTCTCATATCATCTTTCTACTGCTTGAACATCGAGTGCATCATGCAGGAGATAACATATTGTATTTTTTCTCAATGACCTATTATATAAGATTAGATTATTCACTTTCTGCCAAAATCAATTATAGGACATGGTTTTTATGTTGATCTTGTGTTGCAGCATGATAGTGTTATGAATATTATGTGTGTATTCATGAGACCCAATTGATAATATATATAAAGGGTATAAGGGGATATTATAAGGGAATATGCCTACATATATAAGGAAATACAAAAGAATTCATATTCTAACACCCCCTCAAACTCATGGTGGATCACATACTGAGTTTGAAGAGAAAATACAAATGTTGCACCCTGATCTATGGCTTCGTGAAGAAGTTAGCAATCTGTAAGCAAGCACTCTCTCCTAAACCTGTGAGCGAGTGTATGAAGCATCTATACCAATGTGCTTATGAGCTCATGTTTTACTGGGTCACAGGCAATACTGATAGCACCTGTACTATCAGACAAAAGAGTCATAGGTTCCATCACAGGTATTCCAAAATCTGCAAGTAGCCATCTCAACTAAGTAACCTCTGCTGTCACTGCTACCATAGCTCTCAACTCAGTCTCTGCACTCGAACGGAAAACTGTAGTATGTTTCTTTGTCTTCCAGGCATTCCAGATACAGTAAGCAGAAAGAGAACGAAATAACACAGTAAACAGAAAGAGACTGACGATAAGAAGAATCACTAGCTCAGGTCGCATCGGAGTATGTCTAAAACTATAATGCGTTGGAGCTAGAGAAATGACGAAAGATAGTCCCACACAAGTAGCGAAAAACCCAAAGAAGGTGACTGTAATGAAGGTAGCCAGGACAAGCTATGAACTGACTCAAGAGTGAATAACATAAGCAATATCAGGACTCCCAACAAGATACACTATACTCCCAACAAGATGGCAATATTGAGTAGGATTCTCAAGAAGATCACCATTAGTGGTCCGAAGCTGAAGAGATAATTCCATGGGAGTCTCAGCAGTGTGTCACTTAAATCAAAACGATTAAAAAGATCCTGGACATACTTCTGCTGGGAGAGATAGTAGCCCTCAGGCGTAGAAGTGATCTCAATCCCAAGGAAGTATGTAAGGGAACCAAGATTAGTCATCAGTAACTGCTCACTGAGAGTTTCTTCACATATGTGATGAACAAGGAGTCATCACCAGTGATGAGCATGTCATTTACATACATAAGAAGCAGTGTCCGACCTCGAGGTGAGACATGGACAAACAAAGCAAGATTGTGGGAGCTGATAGTGAAACCAACAACGGTAATTACTGATGTAAAACGCGCAAACTAGGATGAGGAGCCTGTTTGAGGCCATAAAGAGCACGTCGGAGACGAAAGGCATGCCCATTTGGAACAGAATACCGGCTGCATGTAGACTTCCACATGCAAAACACCATTAAGAAATGCATTCTTAACATCTAGTTAAGAGAAGGCGTTGTATAGGACTGACATCTTTAAGAGCAGTGAAATGTTGTATATTGATGAGATATGCAGCTGTACTGCTGTAGAAACATCCTCAGCTCAGAACTATGGTGAAACATGAGAGGCAAGGTGAAGAGTGCAGACAGTCTCAATCAGATGACGATGTTTGCGCTTAGCAATCCCATTCTGAGCATGGGCACCGGGATAAGAAGACTGGTAAAGAGTGCCCTGCTCAGAAAAAAGCTGTCTAAAAGCGTCAGAACAATATTCGTTAGTAGAATCACAGTGAAAAATACGAATAGAAGACTCACTGAGTACGAACCATTGTTGCAAAGTTACGATAGATCGCAAGAAATTGACCACGATTAGACATAGGGAAAAGTCATGTAAACAGGAACCACGATTAGACATAGGGAAAAGTCATGTAAACAGGAATAGTCATAGATAAAAATCACAGAATTTATAACCGCTTTTAGAGATAATAGGCGCAGGTCCCCATACATCTGAATGAACTAAATCAAAAGGACGAGCAGGGTTATTAAGGCGTCGCCTAAGCGTCGCTTAGGCGGTGAGGCGGTGAAGGATGGCAAGGCGTCGGCCTCGCCTTGCCAGCATGCTCTAAGGCGTCCGCCTCAAGTCCTAAGGCGGCGCTGAAGCGTCGGTGAGGCGAAAAAACGCGAGGCGACGGCGAAGGCGGACGCCCCAAGACCCGAAGTCAAACCCTAGCGCCGCATAAAGAGACACGGATGAGGCGGTGGGAACTGTCGGGTGTCGCGCAAGCGAGCCGCCAAGTCGAACCCTAGCGCGCGCGGCCGAATCCATCCCGTCGCGCCACCATCACAGGCGGCACACGCGGCCTCCATCTCGGTATGCCCGGCCTCCTCCTCCTTCCCGGCCCCCACCTCCCGGCCTCCTCCTCCCCCCCGGCGCCTCCGCTCGCTCGCGGCCCTCCCTCTTCTCCGCCTCGCCTCAGCCCTCGCCTCGCCCCCTCCAGGCCTCCTCCTCACTCTCATCCCCCCTCGTGAGGATGGAGTGAGGGGAGGATGAAGGAGGGCGGGCGAGAGGAGGCAGAGGCGGAGGCGGAGCCTGTGAGAGAGGGAGGGCCTTGATGATGAGGCCGAGCTGGAGGCGCGAGCCCGCCCGAGTGGCGCGAGGATGAGGAGAGGCGAATGAGGCGCCGAGATGAGTGAGCGAGCGAGAGAGCAAGTCTGAGAGAGAGATGAGCAAGCGAGACGCGGTGGGATAGTAATCGCTGCGACCGTGCGCTGTGCCACCGCCGACCGTGGGCTGTGGATGCTTTCTGCGTGTGGAGTGGAGTGTGGAGTGGATGCCGATAGTCTGAGAGTTGGATCATAAACTATGCTAATTTTGTGTTGTGGAGTGTGGACTATTATTATTCTATTAGATTATTCTAAGCTTGTGAACTACTATTATTCCATTAGACTACTTATGTCGCTTATATTTAATCTCGGATTCACTTAATTGTTATTGTGAATGGATGCTACATGGGAGAAGAACAATTGGAATGGCAACAATAAGGTACACATATACTGCTAAAATGCTCATTTTATTTGCTGCCCTTTAGCGCCTTAGGATATCTAAGGCGTCGCCTCGCCTTACGCCTTATCGCTTAAAAGGTGTGAGGGGGGTGGGTCGCCTCGCCTCGCCTTATCGCCTTAATAACCATGAGGACGAGAAGATAAGAACTCATTAGAATGGTAAGAAAGTTGTAGCTGCTTGCCTAGTTTACAAACCCTGACAAAACATGGTCGTGTCAACAGTAATATGTCCAAGAACACCTTGACGAACTAATGCAGAAAGGCGGGACCCACACAAGTGACCTAAATGGTGATGCTATTGTGCAAAAACTCTAGAGGTGGTGGTAGTAGTGGTGGTGGGGGGTAGACATAGAGGTGACAGGAGCAACTGAGGTGGACGGAAGGTGGCGGCGGTCGAGGATGTAGAGACCTCGACGATCCCTACAGCACCGATCAGTCCCAAGTACTGTCCATGTCTGTCGATCCTAGACAAAACCAACCCTACAGCCGAAATCGGTGAGCTGACTCACCGAGAGAAGCTGCATGGTAAGTTGGAGAACATAGGAAACAACTCGAACAAAACGTCTGAACAGACATAGGACAAATATGAGGTCTTACTAAAGTGAGAGATGTGGAGTCTAGTGTCATGTGGAAAGAGACACCAGAGTCTAGAAACCAAGAGGTACTTGGAGGAGACGTCTAACCTAGATTGGCAGAACCCATTGAGCTATGAGGGCTGCTGAAGAAGAGCTGATGTAGCTGGCGAACGAGTCACCTTCTTTGAGAACTCGACGGGCGGGTGCATCTTCCTATAGAGGAAGGGCCCCCCTGCCC
Organism: Bonia amplexicaulis; assembly: GCA_036346245.1. Classification (NCBI taxonomy): domain Eukaryota; kingdom Viridiplantae; phylum Streptophyta; class Magnoliopsida; order Poales; family Poaceae; genus Bonia; species Bonia amplexicaulis. The sequence goes on from CM070741.1 coordinate 4,768,908, forward strand.
CGCTTGGATTGTCCACCTCCACGCACCTTGTTCCGCTTTTTGCACCGCATTACAGTAGTTGTGTCAAGTTCTTGCAAAGTTGCCGAACTCCGGTTAGTGCAACAGGGAGCGGAAGCAGCGCTGGGAGGAAGCGTAGTCGGCGAAGGAGCAGCAAGCATAGTCGGAATAGACTGTTCCGCTAAACTACGGAGAACCTCCTCAGCACGAAGCGTCGAAAGGGCCTCGGTGACTGTCGGTTGTGGCGAGTAGCTCAGCAGTTGAGCCCTGATAGGATCAAACTTTGGGCGAAGACATCAGACGAAGTCATAAAGACGAAGGCGATCACGATCCACCTTTTACACTTTATGACGCTTGTGGCAAAAGGAGAGGCCAGCTCGTCTAGCTGGCGCCAAAGATTGGCCAAGGCTCGGTAGAAGTCGTCGACGAAGTCCTCCTGGCAAAGCGTCTCCAACTCATGTTGAAACGAAAAGAACTGAGCATCACTGCTTTGTTGGTATCGCTCACGCAAGCACTAACAGATCCGACGAGTGGAACGCAGACCAACGATGTTTGGCCGGATGGAGTCGTCGACGCTAACCACCAGGATGGCTTGAACACGGGCCTCATCAGCACACTAGCGCTTGAAAGCGTCAATGGTATACTGAAAGGCCTCAGCAGCGTCAACAACGGCAACCTCTACCTCCTTGGCGGCCTCATCTTCTGTAGGAGGTGCGCAAGTAAGCTACCTGGGAGGAGGCTAAACCGGCGATGGCGAACGATGTCGTGCACCAGTGACATGTCCTTAAAGGCGGAGACCATCGAGTGTGATCTCTATGAGTGAAGACCATAACCTATAGTTCGTCCCATGGAGTTTTGTTCCCTATAATGGGATCACAGCTGATGGAACAGAAGCCATCGGTAGACGCGCTGAAGTCGGCGGCCGGTGGCGGCAACCCGATTTGGGCGTGGGCGTCCCTGGCGGTCGTGGAGCAGCGGCGGCCCGGCGGCAGTCCCTTGCGGGCGTGGCCCGTGCGGAGTCGACAAGGGCGGCGATTGGGGTTGGCGGTGGTGTCGTTAAAGATCAATCCCGTGCGGCGACTCCCTCGGGCTAGGTGGCTGCAGCCCTAGGTGGAGCAGTGGCGGCCTAGTGGCGGTCTCGAGCGGCATGGCCCGGCTATGCAGTCGGCAGGGGCGGCGGTCCCAGCGGCCGGGGATGCCGGCGAACGTCGATGATCGCAGTGGTCCCCAGGCAGCCGACGATGGACTGGATGGAGGTAGCCTACGACGACGATGGTGGCAGGATGGCACTGGAAGGAGCTAGGTTAGTGTCCTAGCTCTGATGCCATGCTATGAATATTGTGTGTATTCATGAGGTCTAATGGGTAGTATATATAGAGAGTACAAGAGGATATGAGAAAAGAATACGCCCTACACATATAAGGAAATACAAAATAATTCCTATTCTAACAAGTGTAGGACCTCTTGGGGGATTTAGTTTCTACGTTTTTAAACAGCTAATCAACTGCCGTCAGTACGCTAAGCTATTAAGGCTGGGCAAAGAATTCCAGGAAGAGCTAGCTAGTTTTCTGAAGGACCGAAATGAGCTTCTGTGGCTTCATGAGATATGCTTAAACCAGTTCTCGTCTGCTTCAGAGACTCTTCATAGCTGTGCTCTGCTTGCGAGTCCTAAGGAAGATGCTGACCTCACAAGCAACAGAAAGCTGCTGTCCTTTGTTGAAAGAACTCGTCTATCTCTCTAAAAGTGCTGCAACCGCAGGTTAGCTGTTTCTTCTGTTCCACTTTCCTGCTATACCTTCATCTGTGCACTGAAAGCAATAATTCGGGAAGTTGCACTCTTAGATGTTGTGGTTGATAAGAAGGATGATATTATCCACATATCATGTGGGTTTTATGCAAAATAGGCTTCCAGTATCCTTTTGATGATGGATAATAGTAGTTTATGAAGTGCTAATTTTTTGTGAGGAATTTCATGATTCAATCCATCATTTAACTAGCGTTACATGCTTGGGACTTATATGCCTCTGTGCAAGCTCTTGCACAGTCTCATGTGGCATGCCACTCAACATTCTATCATGATAAAAAAATTCTTTCCTAATTCTACTGAACTTTTCACAGCATAGTAAATGCTTGAATACTGATCGCCTAGAAGATTATTTTAGCGAATGGAACATAATTTTGCTTCATTCTTCTGTATTAATTCTTGTTTAGGAGATGACATGGGTTTTTAATTCTTGTTTTCTATTTCTTGGATAAATGGACTCCTGATATATTGCAATTTTTAACAAGTAGGTAAGGATATTGACTATGAAGTGAAGGTTGCAAGGGTAGATGCTGATATCTGGATTCTAAAACTACTGGTGAATTTTCTTAAACAGAAAAGTTCGTGTTGTACTTCTGTTTTCTACTCACGATATTTGCTTCTGAACTTCAATGTAAAAATGCCATGTTTTTGCATACTCGCCTTCATGTGCGCCACATGTTGGTAGGGCTAGCCGGCTAGGAGCCCAAAATCCACCATGGGATGGATCTACATCTGTGACCTCTGATGACTTTATATGTTCCATATTTAGATGCATGACAGTATTTCCAACTCCTAGAAAGTTATATAGTTTTGTCTTATTTGTCTTTGATTAAGGTATATCCAAGCTGTACAAAAGAGGGGAAACCCTGCAGGATGGCATTTAGATGGATACATTGTCTTTTTGAATGAAGTAGGAATGAACAGCTGACCAAATTATTTTGACCCTTTTCTTTTCTTTACAGGAAGAAAATGTTCAGCATGATCCAGAATATGCATAGGGCAAGTATACAAGCAAGCTGATTTGTCCATCAGAACTGATTGAGATGTTCCTGAAGAGAGGCTGAGAGCTCTCTTAAAGCTTTTGAAGGGTCTGCTTGGCCTTTTTTAACTTGAACTTTGCCCTCGATAAGCTTAAGCTAAGGTGAAATGGAATGTTTTCTGTTAGGGGTTTAGCCAGCTTACATGGATAACCTGCAGCTATATATCCAGAGTCTGCTTTTCTAGAGTATAAGATTTTTTTTCTCATAATTTTAGAGTTTCTGTACATTTGTCTTTACAAACATTATTTCTGGTTGTTGGTCATTTAGGCCTGAAGCTATTATAGACTATAGAGTGTATTATAAAAGAAGCTTAAGCAGGATAGAAGTTCCAAGCATGCCATTAATCTAGTTGACACTGTTCTTACTTGAGCAACTGAACTCTAGTATCTATCATGGGCTGTGTGGTTATGGCTGACCTAACCACCAAGATTATTGCCATAGTTTTTAGCTGAGCTAAGCTGTTTCAATGGAGCACCAGACTTTGATATGGAACTTTGGTTGTATCAGTTTCTTCTGGTTGGAAGTACTCTGAAGCCAATTTGGAATGCTCGAAACTTCAATTTATTCTTTGTGCTTGCCTTTTCATGTATCCGTTTTGACACCAGAAATGTATGGCTCACCCTTTTGATGCTTTGCTTCGAATTTCTCAGGAGAAGTCTCTAAGTTGTTCCAAATCATACGTCCCTGGTTTCCAGTACACAAATAATGTGTACTTGGTTGCAGCTTTCTAGCTTGTAACAGACTCAATTGTTGCGCAAATTGGTCATAGTGATATTTAACATGCCTTGTCCTCTCTTCTGTGGAAACAGTGGTGGCACCAAATCTAGTAATGTATATTTTGATGGTTCCTTTTAGTAACTAACTTACATCGGGCCATTCTGTTGCTTTCTTATCTAATTAGAAAGGAGAGAGCTTGAACTACTTTTATATTCAAATTCAAAGCACCTATTCCTTGCCTTGATGGATAACTTTTATCTTTTAACACAAATATTTAGAACTTAGTTACAACAAAATTTTCTTCTACTGCAATTGATGTGTCTCATCGAAGTAGTTTTTTTTGGGAATATGAACACCAGAGAATCTATTCACGTTTGTCATATTATAATTAATTTACTGCTTATCACATTGTTACTGTGGCTGACGGGAAAGTTGTACTAGACCAGGTGTTCTGCCTCTGGGTGGTGTACTGTGATCAATTATATGAATGTGGCAATTTTGCCAGCCTTTTCTGCAGCGGCAGATTTGCAGCTTTTTCAGTGTGCTTTGTGTCAATTATCAGGGTTACTCACTCCTATGGTGCTAGGACGGGGTCAAAAGTACTGAAAGATCATGTTGATGTTGCTGCTACTGCTTGTCATTTGCATGCTGCTGTTCAAAGCAGCTATTTGGTGGAATTTTTTTAAATGTTTAGTCAGTTGGTGTAACACTGCTGTTTTTCTCTGTGGTCCATCTCTGCTGCATGCCCATAGCTATGTGCCTAGTTAGCTATAGGTTTTTGCTGTGTCCTTCGTAATACTTTGCAAAAGGATTTCCCTGTTATTGCTTCTATGCTTGTCATGGAAAAGGAAACTGACATTTGACATACAGTTCTTGCTGAGTTGTTTGTGGGTCTTCTATGTAAATGTTTGCTGAAACTTTGTAACTGATTATTTCTTTCCAACTTCCTTTAGTTTCAATCTTTGGATGCATGTGCTTCAGCCCATCATTGATGTCTCCAACGTTGCCATGGATTACATAAGAAGGAAATATCCGAGGAAGTAGAAAGAGGGGATGTTTCTAGAAGGTACCTTTCTCATAAGTTTGTGCTTTAACTCGCACACTCCGGCACAAACTTGTGTATGTCTGGACTTGTTTGATAATGAGCACTCTGACTCCATTGTATGGCATAATAAAAAAAATACCATTTCAACGGTGTTCTCCAGGATTCGGTTTGTTGTGATGTGCTAATTCGTGGTGATTGGGCCTGCTGTTGATGTTTGGATCAATTACCCAAGTGGCTGACAACCAAGATGAGGATATGCTGATATGCTGATCGTCATCGCCGATGGAGACAGGTGGTGCTTCTGTTTCTGTGGACTTTAAATTTTGGCCTTTTCCTTTCAAATGTTCGTCTATCATTATCCGGAATAAATTCCTGCATTACAGCATTTGGAGCCAGCATAAGGTTCTGAAGACACCTGATTGCTTTCAATGCCATACAACACTGAATTAAATGTTCTGGAAATGTTAGCAAGCCAAGACCCTTATGCCCTTGCTGTTTACTATTATCAATGTCAGGGCATTTCACATTGGATATGCAATAACTATTGCTACTATACCAACTAACAGAATCAAAATAATTTGCTTATTACACTACTTCTAAAGAAAAATGTAGTTCTTTTAACCATAGCACAAACATTTTTTTCCATGTTGATTGGTTATGCTGAGATAGATTTTTGAGACATTTTAGAGAGAGGAAAAAGGAACTGCACAGCAACTTAAAGTGATGGTTGCTCACCCAGCAGTTACTCGTTCACTGTTTCTTCGCATATCATTGATCAAAATTATGTAGCCTTGACTGATAGAATGGAAAGGAGGTGTGCCCCTGTGTTCCCATTGGCACAAAATGCCAGCTATACGATCAAATGATAGGGGCATGGTGGTCACACATAACCAGGTTTTAGGAGCACCAAGTCCAGCTGGTAGTGGGGGCAATGGTGAGAGGAGCATTACTCACATATACCCACACCAGGCAGAATTGCCATATAAGTCCCAGCAGATGCTTTCACCATTGGAACATATTCTGTTCATGCCTTGTCTTTTTTTTAAAAGAGTAATTGATTCTGCAAGATATTTGCAACTTGTTTTGATTCTGGTGCGCCCACAGCAACCCGTTTCTGACATTCAGGCCTTGTAGAGGTTTTTACATTGTATTTCCTTGTTTTTTTCAGCCGTGAAGTATTATTATTCATGAACTGTTTTGTTGGTCATTACATGTGATTTTTTTTTAAAAAATAGAAACACTCATTACATGTGATCTAATTGGTACCCTGTTGTATCAGGAACGGCCAGATAGACAAAGGATCACGTTTAAGATCACTGTTTGTCAGGGTAAGTCAGTGCAAGCGGGTTCTGCATGGAGGTCCATCAGGAGGGAGAAAGTCCTCCCTGTAAGTGGGGTTAAAGCATGCTTATCGTAACGTGCATCTGATCCTCTCTCGGGCTTGCAATAACGAGATTCAAAGGATGATGCTTCTTTGATAATGTTCCCATTTTGTCACTTTATCCACGGAAAAGCAATGCCTCCTATCTACTCAAGAACCAAGCTCGGTAAGAGAAAATTCCAACATGGAGGGGCTCCTGTGGGGGCTGGTAAATAAGTGGTGTGGTTTCGGTCTGTTTGTGCCTAGACATACCGATGTCATAATCGATGTCACATGAAGGCTGCAGCTGTTTGATCTGAATCCAAGTTCAGTTTGTGGCCCTGGCAAAGCTTGGTGTTTTTACCTAAAGTTTTGCGCGTTAATTTTGTCGGTAAAAATATCCTTTGTCTCTCCTTAGTTTTGCTATATCTCGTGCGAAAAAGAACATGATTGTACAGTTGATTCTGGACCAAGATTTATTTGTCACTAGGATGGAAACCATGTTTTTGTTTGCAGAAATGGACCAATGTAGGCTTTGAGGGCGGGCCATGCGCGTGTGGAGATGGTCCTGAGATTTGGTTTTAGTTTTAAGCGTGTAATTGCGGTGGCCCAGTTGCATGCCAAAGATCAATCAATCGGAACCTAACAAAAATATGGAATTGGGCACAGGAAGAGGGCTAGGCTGAGGCTCTTTTTTGTAACAATTGCACAGGGCTTTGACAGTAAAGCAAGCTAGCATGGTCAGGGCGATCGACCAGGGTGCCCACTAGAGCTAACAGTCTCTGATATTTTAGATTATCTTCTCGAAGCTGCATTCTCCATCTCGCTCGCTAGGAGACAACCAAGAAATTGCATTCGATCTCCCTTCTGCTTGATGTATCATGCTGTCTGCTGCTGGTACGAACATATACTGCACTACCTACGGTTACCAGTATTCAACTCGTTTTCTGCTTTACAGTTTGGAGTACGTACGTACTGCATGCATCGTGTGCCTCTTCCTTCCGAGAGGGAAGTGGAGAAGCATTTTCCATCAGATCACTGTAGCGTGCCTGTCGCGTCTCATTAGCCAGCTGCCAGCGTGTCGGCTAATGAATGATGAATAAGAAGATTTTGTGTCGGTATGGAGCCAACAAGGCTACCATGCCGGAGCAGGAGACGGTAGTAACAGATAGGCTAATATGTAGCAACATGCTTTACATATCTCTCTCTGCATCACATCTCCCCGGCCCCCTACCTGGAACTCGAGGGTAACATGCATGTGGCGTGCGCCCCCCCTGACATCTTCCTCGTGTGCAGGGGTGGAGTCTTACCCTGAGTAGGGTAGACTTTAGTCCGAGGTGTGAAAAAATATCTAGTGTACAGTTCAGGTATATTTAGTCTAATCTGAATAATATTTTTATGATCCAGCGCGGATAGTCTAAATTATTCTACCATTGAACCGTAACTAAATCTTGGCTCCGTCACTCATGTACGTGCTCGTGTGCGTGGGCTGATTTCACTCGCTGGCGATCACCGGCCGCTCGGTCGACGCACAGCATGCTATGCAGCAAGCAAGCTCGCCAATCGCCATTCGATACGACATACACGACGTCGACGTGCGTGAACGCATGCGCGCAACGACGCAGGCTGTTGTGTGTGCACGCACCAACCATTCCGGCGATCGATCGATCGACGGTGACGTGACACGAGGCAGGCGTGGCGGTACTGGCGCTGCCTGCCGCGCAAGAGACATGGGCGATAATGCTATCGTACTACTGGGTAACAAGCGACATGATCCCCCGATACCAGCTACCATGCACATGCATATATGCAATCATCTACCTCTCTCATTGAGCCAGCCAGCCACTGTTTGTGTCTGCTGCATGCATGTGTCCATACTAGGCTTTACTGGCCACCAGCTAGTATGCTATATACTACTGCTACGTTCCTCCGTGCATACCGAGGGCCCACCCCAGTGGCGGATCTAGAATTTTACCAAAGGATATATCGCACTAAAATTTTTATATGTAATTCGATAAAATCATTTGCCAATTCGGTAAATAATTGTAAAATTTACACCGTATTTCGATATGTAGGCACTAAATAATATGATAAGTCTTAAATTCAAGGATTAAATTGAAAACTTGCATAAATTACAATATAAATAGTTCAAACATCATACTAATAGTCTCAAATATACATAAAAAAGACTTACAATACTACTTGTCTGATTTTTTTGGCCTACGCTTTCTAAAGGACATGAAAATCTCGATTATATTATCTTCATCCACTTCAAAGAAAATGTTCCGCTCAATGAATATGACTAGACAATCATCCAAAAGACTATCACCCATCTTACTTCTTAACTTTGTTTTCACTAAAACCATTGCAAAAAATACCCTTTCAATACTTGGTGTTGCCACAAGTAGAAGCAAAACCAATTTGAGAAACATGTAAACCATATCATACACTTTATGTCTCTTTGTTTCAACAAGCTTAACTGAGAGATCAACAAGATTGTCTAGATCTTTAAAACTATCAGCTTGTCTCATGTCATCAATATAATTACCAAGTTGCAATTCAAGTTTTAGCAAATAATTGCTCGAGAACTCTTTAGAGTAGAACTCAGTTAGTCTACGTACCTTATGTGTATCGAAAGAAGCAAACGAGTTGGAAGAATTGAAGGCCGACATCCAAGAAACAATTCCATATTAACCTCATCAAACTGATTATCAAGCTTTTGGCTAATTTGGTCAATAATACCAATATATACTTCTCTTCTGAAGTGATCATCATTTATTTGGTTTCAAGAACGAGCGTACCTTGCTAATTTCTCATAAGGCACATAATGACCGTCCATAGCAGGAACTTCAACACCATGTTTATCACAAAACAAAGTGACCCTCTCAGACTTGCCTTGCCTTTCCTTGCTGATTTTTCACTTTTCTTGCTCTCGTCTCGTTTAGAGAATAAGACAAAGAGTTACAGGTGCAATACGTATATATTCCTCTCGCTCCCATCCCGTGCATGTATCTTTCTCTCACTTTGTACACCACTCGTTTTCTCCTTCTAAAAGTTATTTCTTTCGGCTGTTACTATTTATTTTCAATCAAAAAGACATTAATCAAAACCATGAATACGAATAAGCCACATTGGCGTACACGTACATACTGCACGCACTGTGCCGCTTGCTGCCACATACATACATACATACATACATACATACATACATACATACATACATACATACATACATACATACATACATACATACATACATACATACATACATACATCACTACTGCTCTGAGCTTTTGGTGATCGCTTGAGTCGCTGCTCGATCGAGCAAGGGGTACGTTTCTGCAATTTAGTTGCTTCTGCATGTGGTGCGAGTGCGAGTAGTGTGTGTTCCCCTAGAGACAACTGCTCCCCTCCCTACTAACCATTTAGCAACCACTCGTATCGTTCTCACCCATCTCTCTCTCTCTCTCTCTCTCTCTCTCTGGGGCTGGCACTCGTAGTAGCCCATGATCATGATGTGGTACCGGCAAGGGCAGGCAGGCAGGCGGTTAAATGGGGGAAGTACTCGGTCCCGCGCTCGAGTCATTGCACATGCACTTTGTGTCCACTTGATTGAATTCTTCTCGTCTCTTTCCCTCCCTCCCTCGTGTCCTTGAGATGCGTGCCATCAACATACAGTGCATACGGTAACATCTTCTAGGCTAGTCTGATTCGCTGCATTATATATGGTACTGTATCATCGTACGTATACATACATCTGGGCCAATTTAAGGAAAAGCTTTTTTTACCTCGTAAGGGAATATTCTTCTACCTCATTCACCGTCTATTTTATCGTAAGATTCACACCATGTTGTCTCTCGCTGTATTCCCTATTTATCAAAATATGCATGCGCATCTTGAGATAATATGGGACAATATTTGTTTATCTCAAGTAACCAACTGATTTTTCTTATGCCTTGATTAGTCTACGGTTTGGCATATATATGCACCGATGTTGTCGATCACGTATTTTGGAGAGATCCTCCACGAGGAGCTCGCACCGTATATATCTATCGATCGGAGCTTTGCTATCTCCTTGAAGAAACTAGAGTAGCATCGATCCCCTGCAGCTTGTGGGGGTGAAAAGCCACATGATTCCGAGGCCCAAATGCTTAACTAAGAAGTGATCTTTGTTAGGGAAAGGCCCTACGTACTTATATCTATTGTGTGTTATCCTTCTAATTAAATATATCAATCGAGTCATGAAAAACTTTCATTTCGGTTTCAGTTAGGTCCACCGATTGTTAACTTCCTACTATTATGCTTATACTACAATAATTGACGTTGTCCGTGGGGACCACGAGGTGGGGGGTCGATCCCACCGAGTCAGGGGCATGACCTCGACACGGTGGCTCAGGCTATGCCGAGGAATTCCACGACCACGTCATGATCAGTGCAAGAAGAACTCTGCTCTGGGAGGTTTAGAGTGTCCTCACCCTCGGGGGCTAGAGCTACCAGTTACATTAGCTCGCCCATCGAGACCTTTGTGCTTGCTGTTGGGGGACAGGGACTAGGCGAATGGTCACGTCAGCTCGCCCTCGAGACCTCTGCGCTTGCTGCCGAGGAAGTACTGTTGTGGGGGTGGCTCAACCCCAAACGACTGGACCTTGTAACAGGTCCAATAGTACAAGGGAATGTGCCCTCACCTTTTGTAATTATTAAAGGGTAGAATGAGAATTTCTCATCCTATCCCATTCATATATATATAAACCAAAAGGGGGGTGCAAGAGGATCCAAGCCACTCATTTCTACCAGCTTGTCTCTCTCTGTCGGTCGTCTCTCTAGCTCTTAGTCCATATCCCCCAAGGAAGAAACGGGTACCCTATACCCACTGTTATGCTCATGCTACAATATTTACCATTTGAGGATGGAGCATCTTGTGTAAATAGCAAGTGATGTGGCAAAGGCTCATAGTAGCTTTGGAGTAATTAGTGTAGCAGATAGTGGCGATCGATCACTCGTTTAAGAACAATAATACAATAGTTCCTTTTGTACCTAAGTGTACGTAGTTGAGACATTGATAATGGGTGGGTTTGATTAAGCTTATAGCTTATGCTTATGTGTTGTAGCTATAGTAGATTTTTAAAAAATGGTGTGTTTTTTTGAGACGGGGTCTAAAGGTCAATCGTAGTAAAAAGTATACTGAGTTCAGCTATACCAGACAAAATCATATGCGACTATTTTTCTGTGCGTACTACCTCTCGCGAACAGACCAGAATTCAAAAATCACAGCCATAATCCATAAGCCACAGCTCAAAAGAACACACCCAATATCTCTATGCCTCTGACTACCAATTTCCATAATATATAATAGTGAGTATCTATACCTCTGACTACCAATAATATATAATAATAAGTATCTATACCTTTGACTACCAATTTCCATAATATATAATAATGAGTATCTATCTATATATCTATCTATCTATCTATCTATCTATCTATCTATCTATTCACACACACACGCACACCTCTGACTACCATTTCCATAATATATTTATTTAAATTATCAAATTGCACCATTTATTTATTATACAAATATATGTTAACTTTAAGTTTGTAGATACATACCTAATTGACATCGTATTATTGTTACACCATCCTTTGGACACTTGAATCACATAATCCTTATCACCCTAGAAAATTTAATGGTAATTTTACTAGCTATAAGTCGTATTTAAGCGTCATCTTAGTTTTACTTAAGTACTAGAGCATTAATTTGCCCTATCTTCATCTTTTAATTATGAAACTTGTTTTGAGCAGTCATTAGAGAGAAATGAATGGTATATTTGAGATAAATTAGTTTTATACTTTCAAAATCCTAAAACTTACTGTTACTATATCTGAGTGGAAGGTAAGATAGTTGGTGCGGATGTAGCACGGGAAATTATGGTTTGTGGTAAGAACCGCCTAGAAAGTTTTAAAGACTGAATCCTATGAGAACCTCCTAATTTAAACAGTACAACCACAAGTGCATAATGGGTATGACCTAGCTAACTAATTTATATCCATCAGTGTAGTTGCACTATTGGAGTGACCTACAAGTTGTGTTGTTGGTTTTAAGCCGTTGTGGATATGGGTCGTGTCGCTTGTGTAACTTGTCGTGTGGTGCAAGAGGGAGTTTTGGTGTTGTGGACATAACCTCACTAAGATAAAACCTTAACGGGTGTAACTTACACTGAGTGATGCATTATAAAGGCCTTGTGCTGATCTTCTTGATTCACATGTCCAAGGAAATGTGTGAAACATAACAACTTGATCATCTCTTGTGGGTAAAGTTACAATCTCTGCAGAGTATAAACCATTCGAACAACTATGCCCACGGTCAAAGCCGGGTACGAGAATTTACTCGAGTTACTATCTATTTCTAAAATTTTGTGGGTGGGTTGAAAACTCTTTGGTGGATATAACCCTGAATTTGGTTTTCTCTAGGTGGATGTAACTCAGTGATGATAATGGGTGAATGTAACCCTGTAGCAAAAATTAGCATATGGTGGATGGAACCATGTAACATATGGATGGAACCTGCATTGTTATAAATATTGTATACTTTTACTCCCTTTAATAAAACTTGATTTGCTTAAAATGCTAAGTCATTGGAATTTCTAATTATTATAGTTATCAAATAACACCCTTAAGCAAATAAAAGAACCCGAGCCTACCTTTGTTGAACATTGCATGTATACTATTGTATTATGTGTGTTGGCTCGCGGAGTAATGTTGCTTGTGTTCACCCTCGCCCACAAAATATCTCAGAACCTGTGGATTAAGAACATTATGCGTACTACGATGCCCTAGATGCTGATGGTGAAGAAGTTGGAGGAGATTAGAATAGTCTTTAGTAGTCTAGGTTTTACTCTAGTCATGCCGACTAAGTTGGTATTTGCATGCACCAGTATTGTCAAGCTCTTGGTTGATATCGATTGCACACAACTTACACATAGTCACTTGCCTGTGGCGAGATGTGTCCTCCCCTTTTGCTTTTACTTCCACTTTCGTTTATGCAATGTTTCCATTTGGTCTAATCGGGTCTATTGTAAACTTCATCTGATATACGGTCTATTTAAACTCTGATGATGTTGTAATATTAATGTATGATATAGTTTACGTCATATATGAAATGATTCGGTGATGTATCTGTGAGCACTATTTATTGATCTATATAATAGTATAGTGGTTCCATATAGGATTCTGAATTAACTAAATCCGGATCCGACAATGATGCTGCTACACAATAAGCTGACGTGGCTAAAGCTTGAGGCGCTGAAATGTTACTACACGCTAGACATCAAAATCAGTGTTGGAGGATTCTTCTTCAACGCCGCAAAGGAGGCCACCTGGCTGAAAGGGCGCGGAGGGACCTCCGGTAAAGGTGAGCATGGAACAAATTCAGTATGTATAGCCGATATTGGGCATCTTATAGAGAAGGAAGCAAATGCAAAGTCCACCCCCAAAATGTTTAGGTTGCTTTGGGTTGCAGTAGAAGAAACAGACCAAAAGCTACACACAGCTTTTGCTAGAATGGAAAATGCACAGCAAAAAAAGTAATAAAAAGATGGAGAGCAACAAGGTTGGCTGTTTGTACTTGAAAGGACTGAAATCAATCAACCACCTCAGCTGTACTTCTGCCATCTTCAGATTAAAATGACGGGTTTTGTAATACCTTCCTGCAGGCAGAAAGGACAGAGCAAAGAGTAAATAAGAGTACATGCATTTTCCTGCAGCCACAGATCTATCGAGTGTTGTTTAATTCGAACAAATCGGCTCGCTAGATTGCAAAATCCTGTACTGCCCTGAACTAAAGGATCAATGCTAGCTGCCACTCTGAAAAGAGGGAGAGGAAAAAGTTATTCTTTCATTTCTTTCAGAGGGACCACCAATAGTTGCTGTGCCCAAGTAGCAGTGAACAATAGAGACAGACAAGGTATATAGTTCATGTATGCACTAGCAGATGAGCTCATTTAGCTGAACTACTCTTCGCTGTTTTGGTTTTAATGTGTAGGAACGCATCAATTAAGCCTGCATGAACAGGCAACGCATAGAGACCTGATCATGCCTATCCCAGCTTGCATGTAAGGCTAGCTAGCTAGCTCATGCTGTCATTCTGTGCGGTGAACTCAATGCAGTAACACTTCACAGTGCAGCCATCATTTCTGGATGCCCCGGCCCTGCTGTGTATGTCATGCTGCCTAGCTCATTGATATCCAACGTCGACAGCATAGCTAGCTACCTAGCTGGCCAGGCACATAGGTCCTAGCTATCAATCTAGCAAAAGTAAAAGTAAAAAAAAAAATTGAAAGAGTAACCCATCGACGGAGAATAATCCCACAATGCATGCTAACCACCTAGGTCAAGTTCAGATCGACCGATCCCAAACCCTATTCTACGACGTGCAGTTCGGCAGTGAGCCACTCGATAATTACCAAGAGTTCTGACGAATCGATCAATCTGCATCGATCACTTAGCTGTCACGGCCGGCCGGGCAGGCTGCGTGTACGTCGGCGGTGCAGATGAGATTGGATCCATTTGCTCCGACACATCAGACGTGCTAACATGCCATTCCGCGAACGAAGAGATAGGGGAATTTTCAGACAAGGGCATATATGCCGAGCCAACTTTACGATATATTCCACCGCTGAAAACTCCGGCCCGGCCGCTCGCGCGGCAGCGAATTCCCAACAACGTAGGGGCAGCCTCTCCTTCCCCTCCTCCCCCACCCGTGCGCGCGGTTCGCGTTTATATATATAGGCACAAGCCACCTCCCAAGGCGATCCAAACCAACAAACGCCGGCCGGCCCTGATCACCTAGTCACCTCTCTGGAGGGAGACCAAAAGGCCAAAGAAACAAGCACAGCACCAACCCAAACAAAGCCAGGAGAGAGAGAGAGAGAGATTAAAGGGCTTTGTGAGCTAGCCAGTCAAATGTACTTGTAGCTCACAGCGACCACCAATCACCAGAGGACAGCAGCCAGCTGCTTATATCTTCTTCAACAGTGGGAGGGAGACGCGCGCACTCACGAACACACTTTTTGAGCCTTGAGAGCGAGCCGTGGGTTGCCGTCGTCGTCCTCAGCGCCATCATGCGCAACACCGGCACCAGCCCTCCCCCCTTGCCGCCGCCTGCGCTCACCTCCTTCAAGAATTCCTCGCACCTGCTCCACCCCATGGACGACGACGACGACAGCCACGGCCATGCACTCCTGCTCTCCAAGGTAATATACGCATGTTGTAGATGTGCACATTCTTTGGCTAGCTACTCTCCAAGGTATGTAGCATATATACTGGCACAGGTAGGTACAATTCGATGGGAAGACGTAATTAAGCGTGCACATACCTGCTAGCTACAGTGTGTACGTGAAGGGTCGCAGCCTAGCTAGTTGTTTAATGTTGAGAAGCTAGCTAGCTAGTAGCATGTAACGGTAACGGGGGAGAAATGGAAAGCTCGAGCTGTTGGAAAATGGCAGCTAGTTCTGAGCTGAGTACGTCGTACGTGTTGGTCTTACATGTGTATGTGTGCATCAGGTGGCCGTCGAGGCGAGGGCGATCGGGAGGGTGTCGGTGCCGATGGCGGTGACGGGGCTGGTCATGTACTCGCGGGCGCTCATCTCGATGCTCGTCCTGGGCCGACTGGGCGAGCTGGCGCTCGCCGGCGGGTCGCTGGCGCTGGGCTTCGCCAACATCACCGGCTACTCCGTGCTGTCGGGGCTGGCGCTCGGCATGGAGCCCATCTGCGGCCAGGCCTTCGGCGCTCGCCGGGGCAAGCTCCTGGCCCTCGCGCTCCACCGCACCGTGCTGCTGCTCCTCGCGGTGGCGCTGCCCATCTCCCTCCTGTGGATCACCTCCACGGGGTACATACTGAAGCTGCTAGGCCAGGACGAGGGCGTGGCGGACGCCGCGCAGACGTTCGCGGCGTACGCGTCGGCCGACCTGGCGGTGCTGGCGGTGCTGCACCCGCTGCGCGTGTACCTCCGGTCGCAGAACCTCACGCTGCCCATCACCGCGTGCTCCCTCTTCTCCGTGCTGCTGCACGGGCCCATCAACTACCTCCTCGTGGTGCGCCTCCGCATGGGCGTCGCCGGGGTGGCTCTCGCCGTCGCGCTCACCGACCTCAACCTGCTCCTCGCGCTGCTCTGCTTCCTGGCCCTCTCGGGGGCCCACAAGGACTCGTGGGTGGGCCCCACCTCGGACTGCCTCCGCGGCTGGCCGGCGCTGCTCCGCCTCGCCGTCCCCACCGCCACCGCGGTCTGCCTCGAGTGGTGGTGGTACGAGCTCATGATCGTGCTGTCTGGGCTCCTCGCCAACCCGCGCGCCACCGTGGCGTCCATGGGCATCCTCATCCAAGCCACGTCGCTCGTATACGTGTTCCCCTCCTCGCTTGGCCAGGGCGCGTCCACGCGCGTCAGTCACCAGCTCGGTGCGGGCCGCCCCGGGGGCGCCCGCCGCGCAGCCGGCGCCGCCCTCTCCATCGGCCTCGTCGTCGGCGTCGCGGCCGCCACTTTCATGGTGTCCGTCCGCAACCACTGGGGCCGCATGTTCACGTCGGACGCGGACATCCTGAGGCTCACCGCCGTGGCGCTCCCCATCGCGGGGCTGTGCGAGCTCGGCAACTGCCCACAGACGGCCGGGTGCGGGGTGCTCCGCGGCAGCGCCCGCCCCGCCACCGGCGCGCGCATCAACCTGGCCTCCTTCTACCTGGTCGGCATGCCGGTGGGCGTGGCGCTGGCCTTCGGCGCCCGCCTCGGTTTCGCCGGCCTCTGGCTTGGCCTCCTGGCGGCGCAGGCAGCCTGCGCGGTCTGGATGGCGCGCGCCGTGGCGGCCACCGACTGGGACGTCGAGGTGACCCGCGCCAAGGAGCTGACCAAAGCTTCCACCACCAACCACGCCGAATGCAACACCAACACCTCAACTAGTGTTACCACGACCACCAAAACGGCAACAACTACTACCAGAATCAACAATGCCGGTGGTAACAACAACAACATCCACAACAACGGCTACGTGCCGATCAGCGAGAGCAGCAACGACGACGCGCTAGAGAAACTGGAGGAAGGGCTCATGACCACGACGGCCAGCTCTACCGGTGCTAGCAGCGTTAGCAGCAGCAATGGCGACGCGTTAGGCGGCAGCAATGGCGACGCGTTAGGCGACACCAATGCCGCGGTTAGGGACAAGAAGCACAGCAGCAACAGTAACAACTGCGACAGCAGTGGTGCTGCTAGTGGTACGACGGCGGAGGGAAAGGAGCAGAGGACGGACGACGTCTCGGACAGGGCCCCGCTCATCAGTGTGGGGGACGACGAGGAGGAGGAGGGGCACGATGGCGACGGCCGTGGTGGTGGACAAGTCTAGTGTGGTCGACTGATTCTGGGTTTTGATAACTAGGCTGTTGCTATTGACTTCTTTGATCCATCTCCATTTCATCTTCTTTTTTCGGGGGTGAGGTTTTGTATAAGAGAGAGTACTGAGAGAAAAAGGATTATATATTGGCCTTCTTAATTTTCCTTTTTTATATATCTTCTCCTCGCCCCAGTATATATAATGTTCTAATTAAATTGATACTATGTATAAGCTGGGGTCCTGGTGTAAGTACTACTCCACGTTGTACGATGCCCTTATTCTTAATTAATTGATGATGAAAAATTGACAAGTGCACACGTGTATATGCACACGGCCATCCATGGTCGTCCATGCATGTATATATGGCACTGTTTCTTGTTTTCATGATTCGAGGGCTGGCTTGATTCCAGCACTGTAGCGATGTTCCCCTGGTGGTTACAAACGTGAGGGCCAATGGTGGTGCCCCATTTCTGCCATTTCTACACGGGAGTGACTATTGCATAAGTGATTAAAATTTTTTATCTCTCAGTCATCTGAAGTTGCACTCTCAATCACCTGAAGTTGTATGTGATTTTTTTGGAGTGAGACTGCAACTTTAGTTATAGGTGTTTTTTGGAGAGGAACTACAAGTTCAGTTGATTAAAAGTGCAATTTTAGAGAGATAAAAAATTTTCAATCACCTTACAATAGCAAAACCGTTTCCACACACTGCTTATATATTGAACTCATTTGCCCTCTTTTTTGCCTTTCCTTTTGATAAAGTTGCGGATGATCTGATATCTACAAGCACTTGGCCTTGGTGTCTTGCGGTTTGTAAAGAATATACTTTTTCGTGCTGCGAAGGAACGATGGTGCATACCTCTATTTCCCCTGTTTACTATCTTTAGATAATTTTTTTTTATCAAAAGGCTTTTACCACAAATATTTGACAGTGTTCGTCACACAGATGTCAAACAACGTGTAGAGAGCAGCATGAAATGCTACTACACATATATGGAAAAAAAGAGAAATCCATACTCCATATAGCTTACCACGCATAAACAGTCCCCCCCTCTCAAACGTTCCTCATCGCCAAACAGATATGGAAACAAAAAGAGAAATCCATACTCTATATAGCTTATTTTATACGAGCACCTCGTCGATTGGCTATCTTCTTTATTTTTTTATCTCTCAAAAACAAATAAATGACTACATACTCTTCCTTGTTACCGGCATTGATGGCCAACCCAGCCATCCTAGACGAGCACCTCGCCGGCCGTACGTTGGCGGATACTGCAGAAGGACACTGTGTCAACAGTGTTCTTCCTCCTATGTCCAATGATTTACCAAAGAAGTTGAAGGCCACCTTCCGCCGTCTTGACATTCTCCTCCATCACGTCTTCCGGTTGGTCTCCCGTTTTCGACAATCCAATCCCGTCATCGACGTGATCCTCCACAATGATGTTGCATGTCTTCAGGAGGCTTGCCACCGCTTGGAGTGCTTAGTAGAGGCGTCGGGCGGCCGAGCCAACCTTGCCGAGACCCCTCAAGAAAGGAAGGAGAGCCTATGGGCTCAATTTGATTTGATTGTTTAGTCGGAGGGTGTTCGGGAGATACTCGAATGAGCGCGTCAGCGAGTGGATGCATTTTGGGCTTCGTTCACTGATGATCCTAAACCGTCTGATGCTGACCACATCGAATACAAAGTTTTGAAGACAAAAATAGCATGCTACCTCCACCACTAGAAAAACTTCAAAGCAGTTAGGTTTCTACTTTCTTTATTATCTTTTGTGAGAAGCGACTGGCCACACTATTTGGCCATATGTAAAATCAAGCAGTTGAATTTGTATTTACTATCTTCTATATATGTGAATGGTTTCGGTATAACGATATGACGGAATTACTGGCTAGTAAAAAACAACTAAGTAGTACATATTTACTCCTGAGTCATTGCTGAATTTGCATTTATGTATATGAGAATAAATTTAGAACTGTATTTATCATAGACGGTTCTAAAGCAGAACCGTCTGTGACGTGTATTCACAGACGGTTATTATTACGAACCGGCTGTGATAAGTAATTACCACAGATAGTTTATAATAATAACCGTCTGTGAAATCTTCCATTATCACAGACAGTTCTTGTTAAGAACCATATGTGGCTTATCACAGACAGTTATTAATGAGAACTATCTGTGATAATTATGTATCACAGACGGTTCACGGTTGGACGTGTGTGGGATATGCTGCGTTATTAAATGCCTAGTCAGCGGAGTCCCGACAGATCTGTCTTCATTGCACTGCATTGAAGGAGGTGATCAGTTTTGGGGAGTTTGGTGAAAGCATACCGCTTGTAGATCTATTTGTTCTTGGTGATTAGAGGTTATGTCTAAAAATCGTCTGTGATATATGACATATCACATATGGTTTTGGGTATTAGCTGTCTATGATATTTTAGATATCACAGATAACTCTGTTTAAGAACCATTTGTGATATCTGACATATCACAGACATTTTTTGGTATTAGCCATCTGTGATATGTCAGATATCACAGACAGTTGTTAAAGATAACCATCTACGATATCTGATATATTACAGACGTTTTTTAGTATTAGCCGTCTGTGATATGTCAGATATCACAAACGATTCTTTTTAAGAATTTTCTATGATATCTGACATATCACAGACGGTTGTGTTAAAAAACCGTTTGTGTTGTAACTTATCATATATGGTTTGAGAGCCATCTATGATAACCACATGTTATGACAAACACATAAATTCAGACGATTCAGAAACTGTATGTGATGACGGTTTTGAACCGCCTGTGATGATCCTTCCTGTGGTAGTGTCTGACCATTGTGCTGGAGCGGTCTGACCGGCCGTGGGTGATAGTCTAACTGGTGTGCGGTGTGATCAAAACCTACGAGCAAGTCATATCTCAAGTTCTTGAGTTTAGCCCGGTTTTGATGCAGTATTGCTTGCCTTGAGGAAAGATTGAAACTTTAGCCAAGACCATGCGATCCTTGGATGGATTAGATTCTTGAGATTCTTAGCAATGTGTGTGCAAAGTTTCATATCATTTGGAGATGTATTTTGAAGATTACACCACTTTTGTTTTTAGCTCGGTCTGATTTTCAATTCTAGGGCCAGGAGTGCGGTCAGACTACCTCTAGGCCTACGGCCTGACCAAAGTTTTGGAATACCATTTGAGAAGGTTGAATTTGAAGACATCATTTATCATTCTCTAATTAACATATCGGGTCCAACAATATAGTCTCTCTAATCCTTTTCTAAAGTGGAGTAGCTATCATAGTTCTGTTATCATTTACCTAAAGTTTTTTATAGCACATATATACAAATCCTAAAATACTATAATATAAGTAAACGTACTCAACATACCAACAGATATCATATATCAATATTATTGGGTGCTTGCCGATCGGACTAGTCACCGTTTATCTTCTGTACCGATGGAATGCCTCTAGGCTGCATCCGGCGTACATGTCAACGCGTAAATGCCATGTACGTCCAAGTCAGCACGAAGAGTAATTAAGGGTTCGCGCAAAGGCGTCAGACATTCAGTAAGGAATGGAACCGATGGCTGGATGGATAAATGTGGGTGAGATAGCTAGTAATGCGATAAATAACAAAGGAGGTGAGGGGGCCCCACCTGCAGGGAGATGGAGAAACGATACGCTGCCATTATTTGCCTGTGTCTACTTCTCAGATGACAAAGAGGCTTGAGCAGTGGCTCTGGGCGGAAATTAACAAACAGTAGTACTTGCCCACTGTCACCAGCTCCCTCACCCCCCTACACACACCTCGTCACTCCTCCCTGCCTCCTTTTTCACCTCACCTTTCCTTTCATCACATGCCAGCTTGTCATGACTCATGATATAGCATATAGTCTCTCTCTCCTTTTTCATCATAATTATCCTTTTACATTATAATTAATCTCATCAACAATGAGGACGCCGCTATATATATTTCCATTAAAAATGTAACGACAATAGGGAATTGCATCTGCAATAGGACATGTGTAGTTTTCTTTCAGAAAAACATATAAACCTCCTCGGTAATTCATATGCATTGCCTTTTTTCTTTAAAAAATGTAATGACAATCGGAAGTTGCATTTGCACTGGATATGTATACTCTTCTTTCAGAAAAACATATAAACTGAGAGACCATATGAAGGTCTAGACTATATTTGCGATGAATAATTGGCACTTTGATTGAGTTGAATTTGGTTTTTTGCAGAAGTTGCAGAAAATTTAGATTTCAGTTTGTCCGTCGGGTTTCGATCAGGTCTTTGTCGTTTCGATCGGTTTGACCAGCCGGGGTTGATGGTATGACCGCCGGTCCGTGTGTGATGGGCTCTGGTTAGCGGTCGGATCATTGGTGCAGTGTGATCAGATTCTAATTGGCGCCTGCTTTTTTTTAAAGAGCATATTTTGGATTTGGGCATGAGCGGTCCGACTGGCCGGTGTTGGCGATTGGACCGAAATTGAGTTGGGCGGTGTGACCAGCATTGAAGATGCGGTCACACCGGCTGTTAGTTGGCAGTCTAACCGTCATGGGGAGAGTGGTTAGACCGGTGGGTGCAGCTAGAGAATAATAAAAATGATTTTTGAGTTGGATAAGTGTGTGCATGGCATAGATGTCGTTGGTTGGTTGTGTTGTGTTGCATGATGTAGGGTTTTGACTAATGTGAGTTAAGTGCATCGAACTTGTGATTGAGATGGTTGCTTAATCTTTGGATGTGGAGGTGGCTTAGAGAATGTTAGCGGTCGACGACAATGGACTAGGACTAGGTGGGGGGGGCTAAGGTCTAAGTGATCGTATGAGTCTGATGAGGCCATGTGACTCAAGTGGGACACACATAGAAGACAAAGATCATGACGAAGTGAGTTGGTTCATGTTGTACACCAAGTGACGAAGTCGTTGCATGTAGAGACGGTTCGGGGGAGTCTGAATGTGCGAAGACATGACGGTTAGTCATCGGGCACTACGGGCTGCGTTTAAAGCATATGGAGGTGAAGGAAAAGACAGTCAAAGGAAGGTGCTCGAAAGCTTTGTCAAGGGTATTTTGGTAGTTGGCGAATACTAGGTTGGTGCCTTAATCAAAACCGCGGTGTGGAGAGACGTAAAGGAGAAGTAGTTTAGATGTTGATAGACGAGAAGTAGTTTAGACCTAGAAGAGCTGGAATTATCAAGTGGATCAAACGCTAAAGGGTTAGTGGGTTGAGTCTTGTAAACACTTTAAGAAGCGTATGTGAGTATGTAAAACCCGTGTTAGTAGGATTAACGGGTTTTTTCAGTATGTTTAATGAGTTGGACCCATTAGTGTTGTTGCTGTTTATTAAAAGCAAGGAGAGAAGGTGGTAGATTCAGGGATTCTAGGGTTTATATTTTTTTTGTTCTACCATCTTGTCTTCTTCTATGGTTGTGAGAGAGAAAAATTGAGAGAAGAAAGAGTGGTACTTTTTCTACAACTTGTAATCATCTATGAGCATGTAAACTTTGTCCTCCATTGAAAATAGAAAAAATTTGTTTTAATTATGCTTTTATTTGCATTCTTACTTGATTTTATTTGTTTTTAAGTTAAATCTGTGATTTCGTATTCCTGAAAGTTCTAGCCTTATCAACGAGACCGCCACTTGGTGGGGCCGGCTCAGAGAAAGGAAAGCCCCCAGGTTACCATGACGTACCGGACTACCGGGCCTGTAGGTTTTCCCCTTCTCACACTATCAGTCGCACGCAGCATCGATCTTCTCGGTCTATCGCTCCGTATCCAACGACAAGTCAGTTCGATCGGTTCCACTATCTCTGCACAAACCACAAAGTTTACGTGTTAGCTCTGGCAAAGCAAGCTAGCCCCTTCTGCCTCTTCGTCATTAGCTGCTGCTGCTGGTTACTTGCCGCTGCTGCACGCTCAAGCAGTTCATGTCCCTAGCCAGCTCTTGTGTGATCAGTTCACATGCTGATGATAAGTACAGAAACATGCATGCATGAGAGAGTACAATACAACCGGGAAAAAACACATCGCGGTCTCGTTGTGTAATCAATCGGGCCTAGTTTCGAAAAAGCGCACTTGATCGTGAGACATGCACATATTGTGAGACCATGTGTAGATCATCTTATGGTTATGATGAGTAATTGATCTTTAGATTACAGTTTATATAGACATTGAGTTTGGTTTTTGAGGTTTGTGCAGAAGCTTGCTTTCTACGACTTTGTGGTCTATGACTTCTGTTTACTACTTGGTAGTCGGCAGCCTCTACGACTTCTGTTTACTACTTGGTAGTCGGCAGCCTCTACGACTTCTGTTTACGACTTGGTGGTCGGCAGATTCTACGACTTCTGTTTACGACTTGGTAGTCGGCAGGCTCTACGACTTCTGATTTTACGACTTGGTGGTCAGCAGGTCTGGTCGGTTTAATCGGCTGTGTACGACTAAGTGGTCAGACGGTCTAATCGGCAGAACGACCACATAGTGCCTGAACGATCATGTGCGATCGATAGTCGTAGCCTACGGTCAATGGTCGTAACTCTGCCTGCTCGTGATCGATGGTTTTAGGCTATGGTGTTCGGTAGTCGTAAAGCGTGGCGATCGATAGTCGTAGCGATCAGTTGCAGAAGTCGTAGCCATGTGATAGATAGTCGTAAGTCGTAGCAACTAGATTTGGTAAGTTATAGCAGTTGTGAGCGATAGTCGTAGCGATCGTTGTAGTAATCGTAGCGCTCTGTGCGGTAGTCGTAGCTTGTGCTCTCCATAGTTGTCGCATCTGCTACATGGTCGTAGCAGACTGCTATGTGGTCGTTTGCTGAGATTATTCACTGGAATGCTTTTTGATTATGCAAATTGATGATCTTTGTGTATCGTGTGATGCTATATGATGGTTTGTTTGTTGGTGTTGGTTGCAGGACTTCGGAGCGAGGTCATGGTGAGGCATAGGAGGACCGGGACAAGACACAGGGAGGTGTTGAGGTCCAGAATGGTCAGGGAGATGCCGAAGATGATCGAGACTAGTGAGGTGGTTGCAAGCCGAGATGACGAGGAACCAAAGCGGGAGCTACCGGTGGTGGACATGACGGGCAATGGCAAGGTGAAACGGGACTAGGCTCAGGGAGTAGTCAAGGTCCATACAGTCAAAGGATACCGGGTGCCGTCATGTGCGAGGAGAAGCACGTGGTGCGCTAAGTGACTTGGGTCGTTTGCAAGCGAGGACGGTTCGGTGGGATCCAAATGCATGAGAAGCTTGACGACAAATCTGCGTGAGTAAAACCCAGTGTTAGGTGGGGTTAACGGGTTTTCCCTGGTTGGACTAATGGTAGGATCCATTACGTCCAGGGTTCATTGGTGAGCCTATAAAAAAGGGAGGGGAGGCAAGAGCTAGGGTTTAAGAAGATTAGCTAAGCTTTGGTGGCTGGCGCCTCTTCCTCTTATGGGAGTTAGGTTAGAGAGAGAGTGTGGGCTCTAGGCTTAGAGCTTGGTCCTCCTAAGGGGGGTGGCTGTGAAACCAATCATTTGAGCAATACATCAATCTTTTATCTATGTTTTGTGTATCTCTTCTCTGTTTAAGTTTGCTTGGCTTCGATTTGGTTCTTTCTCTGTTCTTCTTTTTCTCCGGTTCTTCGGTTTTGTCCCTTTCCTTTCTTGATATGGATGTGTTATTGGTTTGATCTCTTGGATGTTCTGAATCGCAGTGGTAAGTGGGAATATAACCAAAGCCATCTCGGCTATCCTTGACCCATGAGCAGTTTTGATCAATGACTTCGTTTTAGAACACAGTTCTTGTGTGCTTGACAAATTCACAAAGAGGTCTCAACTTGGTTAATAAGTTTTCAATTCAAGATTGGAGCAGCCTCTTGAGACCTTAATCAATCTACGTACAAAGTTTCACAGCCATTTGATCTTTTAATCAAAAGATATGTGAATTTTAGATCTTACGTTCGTGCGGTCGTGTGTTGCTCTATTCTTCCGAATCATTATCGATCGCTTCTAGTTTCGACCACGGCCAAGTCTCAGATCGCATCGCGTCTGATTTTGATCGCACTTGTTTCCAATTTCTCGATGGTCGTAAATTGCGTGGTCGTGCGCCTCCACTGTTTTTGGAGTTGTTTATGACCGCAGTCGGTTACGAGTGCTTGACGGTGTTCGACCATGTCTCATGACTGCTCTGTTTTGAGATCGCTCTCTTCTCTCTCGATCTTTTCTTGATCCAAGAGTTTTGATCTGATTTCTTCGATGTAGCTGCTTGCTATGATATGTGGGATTGGGCTCAAAGCCATATTGGCTATTATCTTTCCACGAGCATGGTCGGTTCATCTGTTCGATCTCAAGTCTCTGTTCTTGTGCGCCTTTAATCAAATCTCAAAAAGGTCTCAACCTGCTTACTAAGTTTTCAATCCGAGATTGGATTAGCTTCCTGAGATCTTAAGTTATTTGCGTATAAATTTCCAAGGCCATTTGATCTCTGAATCAAAAAATTTGATGTTTTTAGATCTGGTGGCCGTGCGCCTTTTCTGTTATTTCTAGTTGTTCACGACCACAATTGATCTCCTCAATGGCCTTAAGTAGTGTTGTCGGGCGCCTCTGATACTTCTAGTCGTTTACGACCACATCTGCTTTCTATCGCTCAATTGTCGTAGATCTCTCGGTCACATTCTGAACTGTTACGACCACATACTGGTTTTAGGTTGCACGTATTTTTTGTCTGTATTTTGGTCATCGACTACGGTGGTGTCGACCATTCATTGGCCTTCTACCATGTTGTTTACGATCGTATCGATCTTTGACAGCGCTGATTTTCGACCACTCATTGGTCTTGAACTATGCTGGCTTTTCGACCACACATTGGATATTGACAACATTGGTATCGATCACGTCGGTCTTCGACAACGTTGGCGTTCTACCATGTTGGTTTCGACCACTGTAGTTTCGACCACGTTGATTACGACCACGTTAGTTTCAACCATGTTGATTTTTTTACCACGTTTGTTTCGACACGTTTGTTTCGACCACGCTGGTTACGACTACGTTGGTTATGACCACGTTAGTTTCGACCACGTTGTCTGCCTTTCGACCATGTTGACTTCGACCACGTTGTCTGCCTTTCGACCACGTTGCTTTTCTTTGCTGACCAGTTGTGTTCGATTTGGCTGTTCTGTGCTTTCCGACCGGTAGTCGTAATCAACCATGTTGTGTTTCCGTCAAGTGGTCGTATCTCGACCATATTGTGCTCTGATCTGGTCGTACTGGGTTCTGTGTTCCTCTGTTTTCAAGTAGATCTTATATCCTAATCTTCATAGTTTTATAGCTATTGGAGTAATGAAACATGTGAATATTTGGAGAAAAAATTTCTAGCACCATTCATTCTCTCTGTTGTCTGTTCGGTCCTACACATATTTGTTGTGGCAAGTTAGGGACGTGTTTTCTTTCTTGATACAAACACACAAGTTTAATCAGGAGTGGTTTAGATGTGGAAGCCCAGCCTGATCTTGGTAGCAGTTACTGCGATGGGTACCTTCTCTTTTTTCGATTTTGTTTTCGAGCATGATTTATATGTTGTCAACTGACTTTGTCACTGCAAAAGCTTGATCTTTTTAGTACGATAACGGGAGGAAAAGATAGGTATATATCATGAGATGGAAACGATTAATTTGACGTTGAACGGATGGCTTAGATTAACCGAAGGTCAATCAATATACCAAAGATGATCGCTTTTGCTTTTGCTTTTGCTTTTGCTTTTGCTTTTGTTTTGTTTTGTGTTTTTTTTTCTGTTTCCTTTCGTGGCCGTTTGACTCTAGGGCTTTTCCCTACTGTATTTGGTTGTATCCCTGGCTTTGTTTCTTCTCAATGGAATGACAGGCAAGTATTTTACGTGTTCGCGAAAAATACCAAAGATGAGGCCGATCATACAAATTCTGCTAGTTTTGGCTACGGCCGTTCAATCCCGCATGAGAGGTCACATGCTAATATAATACTAGCGTGCATAGTTGGGTTTGATCCCGAGACCTCGTGATCATCTGTGTCTAAGCACCTCACGTTTCCATCACCTTACGTGTTTGGTAAATCGGAAGCTTGGAAAAAGACATACGGAACAAGAAGGAAATTTTGAACCGTGGACTTAAGTATCAGATGCAAAGTACGTCTAGAACACATCAGATAAATCGCAATGCTCATCAGGGTAAGTACCTTTATGCAGATTTTTTCTCTCTTGTAAGACCATGTGTGTCAGCTCCATAAGAATGATAAGTATTTGATATTACTTATGCTTTATTTTTGTTGTTTAAGTTTTATTTTTGTCAAATGATATTTTTACCTATGCTTTTTGGTAACACCGGTCAGACTGGCCCGGGGTGGGGGCCTGACCGCTGTACAACTAAGGTCGGACTGGCCGTGCCTCGGCAGTCTGACTGGCGCTTGTGATTGGCTATTGCTGACGGTCCAACCGGCGCTTGGGTTACAGTCTGATCGGTTGTGGTGGCGGTCTGACTGGAGAGCGGTAGTACCGGTATTTTGTTGGCGGTAGCTATTTTTAAGAGAGGTTCTTATTGAGTTGCAAGTTGTTTTCGTAGAGCGGTTTGATCGGCCTTTCAGGGTAGCCTGTGGGTCGGTCTGACTGGCGTTGTGGCCACGGTCAGACCGGCATCTGTAGGGCTGTCTGACCGACCTGGTGGCTATGGTTAGACCGGCCTATGTTTCTAAGAGAATTTGGTTTTGAGTTGTTTCTTGTGGTGTTAGTCACAGCAGGTGTTCGTGCAGGTGTTAGTTATGGTATGTCCATGCATGTGTTAGTCATGATGTGTCCATGTATATATTTTGCTAATTGAGAGTCAAGTGCATATCATTTATGTTCAGATCAATTGCTTTGTCTTTGATGTCCAAGTGATTTGATGATGGATTGCAGGCAGTGGTAAGACCAAGACGTGGTGCTCTTGGAGTGTCATGTAAGTGCATGTGGAGCATCATCTCAAGCCGAGAGAACAGGAGAAAGACAAGAATCATGAGAAGGCAAAGTGTGTATGTGGTGTTGTTTCGTGTGTTTCAAGTGGTGACGGTTCTCAGAGCATACATACGATCTTTGTGGCAAGCATTCAGCATCATAAACTATGGTGTGATGTTGGTGTGCCATGCGACTTGCGCATTTCAAGTGGTGACGGCTCTGGCTCAGGTATACGATCTTGGCGACAAGTCATAGGCATCGCATCTTCGTGAAGACCGGTGAGCATTTCTTGGGCTAAAGACCATGTAGTGGAGATGTTTTCTTTCTTGCAAGAGTTTTTCTTTTTCTTACTTTTAGCCCTTGTTTTTCGTTTGTAAGTGGTTCTTGTAGATATGCGAGTTTTAGTTCTTGCTTCCTTTTCGCATCATGCATACATGTCATTGCATTGTAATTTATGTATTTTAGATAAAGCTTTGACTATGACTTATTTGTGATGTAATCTTGACTTGATATTGCTCCTTGCCATGTTATGCCTACTTATCTAGCATTGTCATGCTTTTGTATATATGATTAAATCTTTGCCATGCTAGTTTAACTTGCCAACTTGAACTTAATTTCACAAGTGGTATCAATTTTCTGTAATTGGTATCTTTTAAGTTGCAAAGATGGATTTTTTACTATTTTCTCTCCATTGATCGTTTTATAATATATATACCATGTCAAAAATGATGTGTTGAATCTTGAATATTATATTGTGATTTATTTAGTGTTATTCTAGTTCTTTGGTAAATCTTATCTTACTCATTAAACTAGTGCCTAACTTAATAAAATGATATATATATTTTTTTGCAAAAACTTGAATATTAGTAATTCTTCTTCATGAGACTACTTGTCAAATCTCAGTAATTCTTCTTCATGAGACTACATGTCTTTCATTTGGCATGAAATCAGAGGGAGGTTTTGTATAACCAAGACCACTCTTTTAAACGTAATACTTGAGATGGTTGACAATGGCATGAGATTAATGAAAATGAGAAAAATGCAATTAGGTTGAAGCTCAAGGGGTAGTTGTGATGGCTCCAAGTCTAGGAATTGCTTTACTGAGATAGACTATAAAAATATAATAAGTGGCTAAAACTTAGGAGACAGTTGTATATGGCTCTTAGTAGAGGACTTACTTTACTAAGATAAAGCCTAAATAATTTCTAAAATATCAAGAATATCTGTTATCTAGTACTTGAGCATAATTAGCTAAAACTAAACTTCTAGTACTTTAAATGATTCAACTTGAGTTTTTAGGTTCTATTTAGCCTTCTTGACATGACTTAGCTCATATTTAGATATATTACTTGAACTTGTTAATTTTGAAGCCTTGCTTAACTTGAAAGCAAATTGAATGCTCTAAATTATGCCATCTTGCTTAGTTGGTTATATATGTCTTATCATGATCTAGATAACTTTGTACGCATTCTATAGTTTTAAGTAGTATCTTTTTACCTTGAACCTCATTTTGGATAGTTTTCAAAGCTCTCTTTTAGGTTATGTATTTTTATTCATGCATATATGCTCTTTCTTACTCCCTTGTTGTTTAAGTGTTTTATAGTGAGCTTGCATAGCCCCTTGCTCTTGATGACTATTTTGCCAAAAGGGAAAAATAATTAAGGTAAAATTTGGTATTAGTCTAAAAATGGTGAAACTATTCAGATTTGGGGAGAGTGTTTTTCTAAAGGGGAGAATGCTTTGAAAGATTAAAAAAAGGGGGGATGAGCTTTGTGAGGTTACATTAGAGCAAAATGAGCCTTTATGTGACAAAATTACATTTTGAGTCTTAATTGACCTTTTGCTTTCCAGTGGTATTGCATTTGTTCTTATTTACTCTTTTGTGCTTTATTCTTCTATGATATTGATCATGATAAACAATTGTTCTTTTATTTGAATCATGAGCAAGATTGTGCTATTTGAGGTATGTTAGGTGCGAATGGAACTTTTGGTAAACACTTGCTCTTTCTTAGTCTTAGCACTATTCCACATTTTACCACGGTGGTTATGTTCTTACTTTCTCTTAAATCTAGACCACTAGTAGCTCTTACAAATTGTGTGCTTTAAAAGTCCAAAATTCAAACTCAAATTCATACCTTTAGGGTGTTTGTCAAATTATTCACCAAGGGGGGATTGTAAGACCATATGGTGGCAGCCTCATGAGTGATGAGTATTTGACATTGCTTATGCCTTGCTTTTGCTGTTTGAGTTTGATTTTTTTTGTTAAATGGCATTTTAACATATGCTTTTCTGGTAGCACCGATCAGACCGACCCGGGGTGGCGGTCTGACCGCTGTGCGGCTGCGTTCTAACTAGTTGTGCCTTGGCTGTCTAACCGACGTGGTGTGACCGGCTGTTGCTGGTGATCCAACTAGCGTTGGGTTGCAGTCTGACCAGCCATGGTAGCGGTCTGACCGAAGAGCAGTAGTATTGGTCCTTTTGGCAGTAGCTATTTTTCAGAGAGGTCCTCGTTGAGTTGCGAGTTGTTTTTGTGGAGCAGTCTGACTGGCCTTGCCATGGCGATCTGACCAACGTCTGTAGGGACATCTGACTGGCCTGGTGGCCGCGGTCAGACCGGCCCCTACTTCTGAGTAGAGTTGATTTTGAGTTGTTTCTTGTGGTATTAGTCCTAGCAGGAGTCTGTGCTGGTGTTAGTCATGGTGCATTCATGCATGTGTTAGTTATGGTGTGTCCATGTATGCGTTAGTCATAGTGTGTCCATATATATATTGCTAATTGAGAGTCAGGTGCATATCATTTGTGCTCAGATTGATTGCTTTGTCTTTGATGTGCAGATGCTTTGATGATGGATTATGGCTAGCGGTAGAGCCAAGGCTTGGTGGCCATGGAGTGTTGTGTAAGTCCAGGTTGAGCATCATCTCAAGCCGAGAGCACAAGAGAAAGACAAGAATTGTGAGAAGGCAAAGTGTGCATGTGGTGTGCTAAGTGGTCTTATGCGTTTCAAGTGGTGACGATTCTCCGTGCAGACATATGATCATGGCGGAAAGCATTGGGCATCACAGACTATGGTGTGATATTGGTGTCCATGGGACTTGGGCGTTTCATGTAGTGACAGCCTCAGCGCTGGCGTATGATCTTGGTGGCAAGTCATAGGCACCGCATCTTCATGAAGACCGGTTGGTGGTAGTTATGGGAATTGTCTGAAACTGGGTGGAGTGGCTGTTTGCAAAATCACGATGCTGGTCTAAGTAGTTTAGGTCACGTCTTTGTGGTTGAAATATCTTATCGGGCTATTGGATCCTTGGGAAGTTACGCTTTGAAAAGCGTGCAAATATATGCAATGTAAAACCTATTTATGTGTGGGTTATCGAGTTTCCCTATGTGTTGGTGGTGTGATCCACTAAGGATATGCTGGATATGGTTTGGTGTGAGGTGATGGCCTTCACTATATAAGCTCTTGTGTTGAGGAGAGATAACACTTGTGACTTGAGATATTAGGGTTAGAGTTTCCAAGTGTAGAGCCTTTTGTGAGTGTGCTTTAGATTTAGAGCTCTGCTATCCTGAGGAATTACTGTAAAACATTTATCTCTAAGTGGTATGAACATCCAAAGTTTGCCCAAGTGAGTTGTGCCATGGATCCTCTTTTGTGTTTTTTATTTGCTTGACTTTCTTATTTGGATTTATATTTTCTTGATCTTTTCTGGTGCCAAGGACGTGTAAGAGGTGAAGATATCTCCTAGAGATACGATCTCATCCATCTAGGCATGATCTAGAGGAAGTTCTTAAGTTTGCTCAGTTTTCCTCATGAGAGTGGTGGTTTTGGGGTTTTGCTATTATGGGTGTTTTGGGCTAAATTTGTGCTGTGATTTAGCTTGGTATGACATGTAAGAATCCAGCGAGGGTTATCTAAATCATCAAGAACTCACGAGCGAGAGTAGATCAAAGTTTCCCTCTTTTGTCTAATTTTGATGCAACATTTCTTCAAATAGAAAAGTGTCAGAACTTTGGTAATGATTCTCTTGATCGTTGATTAGAATATGTTTGTAATATTCTAGAGAAGATTCATACCAAGTTTCAAGTTATTTAGATGAATGGATGAAAAATTAAATGTATTCTTAGTTTTGAAATTATGTTGATTTTTTGTTCTGAGCTAGAGGTCTGACCACTATCAATTAGTTTCTGTCCAGTGTTGGGTTACTTTTCTGGAGTTTTGCCATCTGTGGCTCTGGACTTTGGTGAGTTTATAAATTTGTGTTTCCACTGTATGTTGCTGATATTTGGAGGAAGATTTTGAAGAGTTATTCATCCGCTCTGACTCGCCATACTTGGCCTTACACCTTTCTTTTTCATGCCCTGAAAATTCTGCCACAAAATAAAATAGGGAATATATTTGACTCCTACCATGTAAATTTGCAAAAGCTTTCTATCTGAGAAAATGAAGTAAAAGA
This sequence comes from Bonia amplexicaulis, assembly GCA_036346245.1. NCBI lineage: Eukaryota > Viridiplantae > Streptophyta > Magnoliopsida > Poales > Poaceae > Bonia > Bonia amplexicaulis. The sequence goes on from CM070741.1 coordinate 4,801,624, forward strand.
AAAGCATGTAGTATCTTTTGTCAGGCCGCCACTTTCCTCTCAAGTTGATACAATGTGCACCATCCAAGTCTAAAGGGGGAAAATATTATTCCCATGATTGTTTCCTGGTGCCAACTTGTTTTTGCCATAGGAATTATGCTCGTGGCAGAGATTCCCCCATCCCAAAAACAGGGGGCATTCGCTGAAAATGAGCTAGCTATGTAATCTCATTTTCCTTTATTTTTTGGTGCATAGCGTGCAGATATTATTATCTCTATTACTTAAAAAAATTGACGAGTGATATGTTCTCTCTCCTCCCTCCCCTCCTCTGCTCATAGAAAAATCATGCCGATCACACGGACCTACACCAAGTCGTGCGGCTTCTGCTTTGCTTTCCGCGTCTCCCATCTTCTCCAAACCGTTATCATCATCGCCGCATCCTAAACTTGCCACGCACCGCCTCCTCCCTCCTCCTCCCAACACGCCACCACTGTCACCCCCTCAACGGCATACTCCCCCACTCGTCCTCCTTCCATCCCCTGAACCACGCCTTCTTAGGCTGCTTGTTGTTCACTCATCTCGTCGTCGTATTCTACTCCTTTCTTGCGCCTCGTCCTCATCCTCCTACCCACACGTCGTTGCTGCCACCACTCACCATGTACTCCTTCACGCCTCCACCTCCTCGTCACTAGTGTTCGATCCGATCGGATCTGGAGGCGGTGACTGGATCCGACCGGTGATAGTTTGTGTCAATTACCATGTATCAGTTGGCGCCGGCAGCCATTTTGATACCTCCTCGGCACTGTGCAATAGAAAATTGAGAGAAAATCGTAGGGAGCGAAGTGCATATCCACTTCCTAATCCAGTGATCGCAAATAAACTGAGAGAACACAGAATAATTTTTTAATTTCTTTATTTTTTTACTTGCTCCCCTTTTTCCTTACTTCTGTTCTTCTTTTTTTAAAATTTCTCTATTATCTTATTTGCTCCCCCTTTCTTCTTGTTGCCGTTCTTTTCTTCTTATATATAAAACTAGCTACAAGCCTCCTTAATATATAGATTAATACTCTCCTACTAGCATACGTATTCGGACTTCAAGTTGGGCACAACTTCAACTTGAGTTATATACGGAGACGGACTCTACTACGTCTTGAACTCTAAGTCAAGATTATTTCTAAGAATTGCTCATGCATCAACAAGGAAGTACTTCCTTTGGAGCTTGTAACTTGTAACGTTAGCTTTCACTGCTATTCACAAACTGTATTAGCTAAAAATTATCACTCGATTCACATACTGTATTGCCCTCACTGAAATGGTTTTATAATTTTCCAGGCACTGCAAGCGGTATGTTGATTAAGTTGTGACGATTTGTTAGTTTAATTATTGAGTAAGACGGTCATGGTGGAGCTCAGCTGAGTGACAGTTTACTCCGCGCAGTGATGAAGTTGTGACGTAGGCCTAGCTCGGCAATGGCAACTTGACATGTTGTGCGCAGGAGATCAGCTCATGCAGTGACTTGATAGGATAAAGCAACCGTGGGGAATGGTGGAGACCATCGGCTCAGGAGCGTGGTGGTAAGTATTTTTCTGTCTCTAGAGTTCCAAAAGCAAAAGTTGGACTAAGTGTAATATATAAAAAAATGCATGTTAGGGCTGAAATACAACATATCAGGAGTCTTAACAACATGTAATATGATTTTTTTAATCTATAGCTAACAGGTTATTGATTACGTTCATTGTATAGCTTAGGTTCATATTTGATGCTATGTATCACCCTTTCTTGTGACTCCATTAAAACGTACGGGTATCTTACTAGTTCTTGCTTAATGATTAATACATGAAAAATCTAGTCACGCCCATGGCCACAACCACAATCTCTACCTCTCATGCTCACTATCCATCTCAATTAACAATCATGCAATACAAATAGGGTAATATCTCATAACAACACTTATTAACCATAACTATCGGAAACATAAATACAATGCATGACATAAAAACTCAATCTATTGTGCACTGGTGTGTTAAATTTTTATTTTAAATAATTAATTAGCCTAAGACATATTTTAAACATTATTTAGCCAAAACACATCCTACTATGCATGAGTGCACGCGCTAGCGGAAGTGCGGCGTGTGGATAGCATTGGAGCGTAGCGAAGGCTTTGACTGCAATGCGCATGGGCGACGCTGGCTGCATGGTGCGTGGCGCGCATGTGGGAGGCTGGCCATGGCAGATGGTGATGGAGCAAATGCCTGGCAGCAGCGATGCGCGTCGGTGCAAGGCAAGCAATGGAATGACGACTGCGTAGGAAACAACAATGGAGGCTAGGGTTTTCCTCCCTGGGCTTGGGTCTCCTCTTCCCCACGATCCCCTTTTAACATGACACGAGACCGACTCAGCCTCTAACTTCCCCATACAACTCGTTCCATGAAACAAATTCCTCCTCCAAAAATCCAAGCACCAGCTTTTCCCGTATCCCCTTTCCTCTATTTATGCATAGGTCTTCAAGAGGGTTATTTTTGGGATATTATATTCAATCCTCTTAACAAAATTCAACTTCGAATTCTACGTCTCACGTCTCTATACAAGAGTGACTTATAGACCAGCACATGTATTGATTGATGACTATGTTTCACCGATCATAGATATAGGGATATCTAATCAATAATGTGGACACATGTTAGAGAATATGGTGTTGGATTGATTCACCTAGAGATATTGTTGAGATAGTTATATTTTATGTGTTATCAGTCGGTCTCAAGTAATAATAATATATAATCCTTGTACCTGAGATTATCATAGTTTTATACATGCGTAATAGTGCACTTAGGAGTTGTCAAACGCTACACCATAACTAGGTAGTTATAAAGGTAACTTTCAGGTATACCATGAAACATGCAGAGAAAAGTGACTGGCTGGATATGGATTTGCCCCTCCTTCATAACTGGAGAGATATCTCTAACCCCCTCGATGTGGTCAGAGAAAGAAAGTGCACGGTCATTCCAGGAGTGTTTGAAGAATTGACCATATGAAGTTATCCATCACTAGATCGGAAAAGGACTGAATAGTCTATTGATGACACATTTCTCGCTTGGAGTTCGATCGAATATCGAGAATATGTAAACAAGTCGATAGGTCCGACTAGATGTGATACAGTCATATGGAGATGCTAACTGGTCGTGAGCTGATTAGACATATCACAGACTGGTTTGTGATCTAGTTGTATGGGATGCGAACTGGTCATGCCATATATATACGATCTGGTTGTAAGGAGTTATGATCTGATTGTGTGTGACTAGGATCTGTTTACAATTCATATTGCATAAGGTTCGTTCAGATTGGTCTTTGTGTATGTTTGGAGGTCGATATGTCCTGCTAGGGATAGCTTCCAACAAGTGATAAGAATAGTGTTTCCGAGTAATAACCAAATATACATGAACCTACTGGGTCACACACTTAACAAGTTGGAATAGTAAGGGTTTGAATAATAGACTCCGAGTGAGATACGATCTCGACTTGTATTGCATAAGGACCTGACCAAAGGTTTTCCGAGTAAGACACGATTTCTACTCGTGTTAGATATGGATCCAGTTGGAGTCTCTATATAAAGGGGTACATGGGCTGAGGGTTGTGTGTGATTAACACACCCACTGAAACTCTAGTCACCACATCTCATAGGCCTTGTCATGTGTGCTGGTACTAGCACACCGACACACGGTTTTCCATACCTGAACGTGTGAACTTCGGTAGAGACGCTGCTGCGATTGTGGCATTGATAAGGACAATCACAAAGAGAAGACGATTGGTTCGTGGGGATCGGCTACCGTTCGAGGACGATCGCCTTCTAAGGACACTGATCGGGACATTGAACGATTGACTACTTCCACTACATAAGCGTGCACTACGTTAAACCGGGCTGCTTCAACTCTTTTTCAACCGCATTGCGTGTCTAATAGTAATGATCCATGAACTTTTACTCATGTAGCTTTTTGATTTACATGGTAGAAAATTTTAATTTACGCTAGTGTAGGCTACTCCATATCCCAATAGAATTCGGATCATACTTTAATACAAAATACTAATGCAAAGTTAACTTCACATCTCATAACGATGCGATGCCATTAGGACCACCACATTGCGCGCCATAGTTAATTAGTTATTCTAGAGGAGGCTTTGAGCCTCATTATCATGAATTAATTGGCACAAGGAGGACGTGCAAAGTTGTAACGTGGGAAAAGAAGTGGTTTATCATTAGAGCACACAAGTGTAAAGAACGTTTGTGAGGCCACCTTCTCGATATGTGACTTTGTCGGTAAGCTCACGAACACATGTAACGTGATGGTGCTTCAGAACCTTAAAACCTACATCACCCTTCTCAATGGGAAACAAAACCCAAATGGACTCACCAATGGCACATTGATCATCTTTTTTTTTAATTAGTAGAGTATATGGAGCCTTCCTTTTGTTGCTTTAATGGGGCGGGTGAAGATAAGGAGCAATCAGTAGCCTACCTAGGGCTCCATCACGTGACATTTGGTACACGAGCAAGAGATAATTAAGTGTAGTGACCTAAACTAGCAACACTAGTTCTACTTGTAGCAGCTTGCCACAATACAGATGGATGCTCCAATGGACCAACATTTGGCTAGGAACCTTTGATTATCTTTTTTTTAAGAAACAGTCGTTACTATATATTTATTCATATGAGAAGAAGTCAAGACCCAAGAAAGGACCGTGTATAAAAAATCACAACTCTGAAAGCCCAATAAGATAAAAGTCCGTGGCAAACACACCCAACACCGATAAGGATGCCAAACACGACTGATAAGCACCACCACTCAACCTAACACGTGTTATCATTGCCACCCATCGTGCCCACGACCCAGCTGCTCGGACTTCACCGTAGCATGCCTCGTGGCAGCACGCATCAATATGGCGACAACCACACAACAAAGGGCCTCCGCTGACGAACTCTAGCTTGCCAGCAAAACCACACGACCGGCCAAGGCAGCTGGCTTCGAGTCATCGATGCACACAGGCGCCACTCACCGCACCGCCCTAACACGAGAGCCGCATCAAGCCACCCTACCACCCAGACGAGGAGTCAGATCTAGCAAGAAGAAGGGTAGATCTAGCCCGAGCGCCGAGGTGTAGAGACAGCCCAGCCACAACTAAGGAAGGAAAACGACGCTGAGAGGATGACCATCGCCGATGGACAAGCACTAGCCAATGCGAAAGCAGTGCACATGTAGGAAAACAAGGAGGGTAGGGTCAGGTGATCCAAGGCAACGCCTCTAAGGAGGGAATGCCACCGAAGGCGTCATCGTCACCCGATCTAGTAAAAACCGGATATGAGGTTTTCACCCCAGACAAATACCACAAGTCCCTGCGGTGAGTGAGGTACAGCCCCAAGACAACGTCTCCAAGAAGAGAAACGATGCCTAAGGACATCGTCATTGTCGGATCCTCCTAAGGAGAGCCAGATATAGGGTTTTCACCCATAGCATGGCACCACACCACCGTCTGCCGGCCATACACAACCCAGCCCGGTCATGCACCGGCCGACCCCCAATCCAACAAATAGCAACAAGGACCGACTATGTAACTACGATTCCATCGCCTCCATCCAACTCTGGCAGCTACTTCCGGCGAACTCTGACGCTCGCCTTCTTCTGTCTTGGCTTGCCCAGCCTCCATCGAACCCCCAACCTCATGGGGGCACCGCCGCAATCTGGAGCTGCCAAGCACTACCACGTCGCCCACCACGCAGCACACGCGTGGCCGCGACACTCTGCACCCCTGAGAGCTGCCACGTGCAGCCCAACGTCGACGTCGGCCACCGCCGTCGTGCTCACCTACGCCGATGCCTGCGTCCGCCCGAGCCAGCGCCTCTGCGCCATGGCTGTCCGCGTGCGACGGAGAAGCCGAAGGTGATGGAGGCCCCCACCAAGCCTAGATCCGGTTCCGAGGCGGCTAGATCCAACCGCCTATGGCTCTCCCCACCTTAGATCCAGCCACTTCCGGCCGCCGGGCTTCACATCGCCACTCTGTTCCCGGCTAGATTTGCCAAGAAGGTGGACAGATCCGGTCCATACAGCTAGTTCACCGTGTGGCCCGCCAAGCAGCTGCGGGAGGCCGCGCCGCCACTCACCGGTGGTGAGGGAGGAAACGCGGTGGTGAGGGGTGGTTTTGGGGGCGGCGGAGTCGCTCCCTGAGTCGCCTAGAAGCGGCTCAGGAGGCATGTTTTTTTTACCGATCTTATTAGGTGGTCTGAGGTTGAATCTTTGATTATCATAATGCTAGCTCGGATTATGTCCATTTGTCGAGCATTTTACAGTTTAATTCTTACCATCCACCCTTTGCCCCGACAACCGCTAGTACGCCAATCCTCCATCAATGACAGTCCATGGTTGCATCTGAACGAGTAGTTTATTTATCCCCTAAAGGCAGGGGACACTTTATGCATGCATGGTTGGCGCTGAGAATCGCTCTCTCGTTCAATTCGCTCCATGCAAGGGCCAGAAAGAAAGTAGCATCTGAATTCTGATCGATCGGCAAGTCGCGCTGAGAATGTTCGGTATATGGCAAGTTGAGAGCACTCAGGAGAGAGAAAGGGAAAAGGAGAAGAGATCGATGAGCTATGGCTAGTAGTCTGCATGCACGGCATGGACCGTCTCTCAACACGTCGTAACAATACGCCACTTTGCATGCATCGGATTCCACGCGCACAAGCTAGGTAGACGTAATCTAGAACTTATGTAAAGCTAACGTGTCGCTCAACCGGAGTGAAGAATTGGTTGACCATGTTACTCTGCTCTTGGTAAACTAATGCTAGCTAGTGTCAACCGTGTAGATCACCTGCTGGTGGCCGGCCTGCGAAACGCCATGCAAGAACCAGCACGTCTAAAAAGTGCGAGCAGTTGCAATCTGCCATTGCCAGTCCAAAGGTGCACCACGCAGCTATCCATCTGCCCCCACCCACCCAACCCCCACCCACACAAATACACATACACATACATACATACATACATACATACATACATACACCCTATGTCGTATATATATATATACTATTACCGTATTACATCTTCTGAAATAATTCAAATTAGCCCCATTGTTTTAGCTTCAATTTCTGACTTTTAATTCATTATTTCTTAATTTCATTTTTTCTAGAATTTTGGGTTTTTTCTTTTCTTTTTTTCGTATTACTTCGCATTGTCCGTGATAGGCTAATTTGTTTTTCTATTTTTAAATTTAATTACGTTAAATATATCACCATCAACTATAGCAAAAAATAAATCAACTACAGTGAGAAAAGTTATAAGTCATCGTCAAATTGAGATAGTGTGCATGCCCAGCAACTACAAAGGAATTTGTTTCACGAGATGTAGTACAGTAATAGTGATAGTGTGCATCACACATCTATTATAGCCGAAGGAATTTGGCTCTTCTCAGCGATACCGTGCGTTTCGGACGCTCTTAGCCGCTCGACGCGTGGCGAACCCGCTCCGTGCGACCGGATGTTGCCTTTGCCTTTACGCGCTCGCCGTCCGCTCGTGTTTCGGTCGCCATCTCGTCCGTCTGTTGTGCATTCCGTGTGCTCCTTGCCATATATATATATATATATATAGAAAAAATATAAGATATAATTACACTTAGATATAGAAAAGAGGCTTTATATATATATATATATATATATATATATATATATATATATATATATATATATATATATATATACACGCGCAGAAGTCACTTAGACATAATTCAAATTAAGTGTGAGTCATCAAGCATGGGTAAAAAAAACCATTTTTTTTAGAAATAAATACGCTTCTATTTACCACGTGCGTACTGCCCAAGGTATGTTTGGTTGTTGTCCACAGGTAACAAACACACACAAAAAGCTATTAGAGAAAACGTGGTAAATAACCAACATGCATATGTACCAAATGGGGCATAGTACAAGTCAAATGTATTGCATCAAGACTAGCTTGGAACGCTACTATAAACAGTTTAAAACCGTCATCACAGATGATTTCTGAACCGTTTGTGTTTATGTGTCAGTGATAATAACTAGTTATCACAGACGGCTTCCACACCGTCTGTGATAACTTACAACACAGACGATTTTTCAGAAAATCGTCTGTGATACACGACTATCACAGATAATTTTTGTTATTAACTGTTTGTAATATGAATGATATCTTAGACGGTTTTTATTATTAACCGTCTGTGATATACACCATATCACAGACGATTAATAATAAATACCATCTGTAATATGTACATATGACAAACAGTTCAGTGTTTAAAACCGTTTGGTATATATATATATAGCATATGCACCACCACTGCTACCCTCCCAATCTCCCATATTTAGCCCACTAAATACACCATGCTTTAGCCATAGCATCAAGGGCTAATGAGTACTCATGACGATTGTTTAATTAACGCAGCACCGCCGTGTAATCATGATGAGGCGCACTTTTTGTACCAAGTTGATAGTTTGCATTTGTCAAAGCTTACGATTAGCTAAATAATAATACTCCCGCCGCTAGCTAGAACAAGGCTTAACAAAGACTCGGGAGTTTAGAAAGTTCGAATTGCAAGGGAGCACCACCTGAAGTGTCAGTACTAGTAGCAGCTGCTTGTATATAATTGTATTGTCCTCCTATTCTAACATTACAACTGTCAAATTTCCAGCTCTTGCTTACTACTACGAGATCTTAATTTGTGCGCGCTAAAGATTTGGCTCAGTGCATGCGGGCACTGTAACAGGCACCATCTATGGAGGTACCATATGAACCAATCGCCGCAAGTTTTAAGCAAAAATCAAAATTGATGTTTGAGTTCTAAAATAATCATGTGGAAGATCTCACCGGTGGGGGTGCTAATGTATGAAATAAGGATGACTTAAAATAGAAGAATAACCTCGAGTTTTACATCTGGTATGTATAAGGTCCAGTTTGGAACACAAAAATTAATTCTACAAGAATCATCTCATATGAAATTCTTATAATATTCCAAGCATGACCTAAATAGCTTAGACCAAAACACTAAATAACACCAATATATTTACCAAAAAAACACATCTGAAGAATTGAGTATATGAAGTTATGAATGAACAAGGCAAACGTATTAAACTAATTAGAACAATGTACTATTTGAAATCAATACAAAGTAAACATGATACATGGCGATAAAAGATGATCGAAAGAACGGAATACACGGATTTTACGTGAAAAATCTGTGCAGAAAAACCACAGACACACGAAGACGGAATTTACTATATGCAGAGATATTACAATAAGACTCCTTCTCTTCCTATAGACTACATGTGTACATATAGAGCGAAGAAGACGAGTCCCAACGGAGAAGGAGACTGAATCAGTGTCGGATGCATCAGCCAGTGTCACTTTTGACATAGCTTGGCGCATGCACCGTTCGGTGCCACATCTAGTGCAGTGTCCAGTAAGGACATGATGACGAATTCGGATTATATTTTAACAATCTCCACCTTGAGACGAATTCCTTCCTATAGACGAAGAACACAATAAACTCCTCTAATCAAATCAGGACGAGCACATTGTGCGCCAAAATTTCATAGGACTAATCTCAACAAGAAGGACTAGAACAGTCTAATCCAAACGCTTCTCGCGAAGTAAAATTGAGCAAATTACCAGCTGGTTCAAAAACATAGGTATTAACAAAGCAGAAAAATAAATCTGGGTCAGCAAAGTCTGAGTTTGTGCAACTAACCTCGTGAAACAAATATTCAGTCATCAAACGATATAAGCCAAAATATCACCTGTGGTGCTGGATGTATAGTAAATAACTCATCTCATGAAATCTGACATGCTTCACCTGGAACATAAAACTTGGCAAACAATGTTCATTGAAAGAGAAACTTGTACGTGTGGCCATACTTACGTCAAACTACTGGCTTCAAAGGTAATTAAATTTCATGACATGGTTAAAACTGCTCCTGTAAAATTGTCTAGATGAAAGGAACTTGTGTCATCAATGGAGTATAAACTACAGTAGACCCCTCATATCCACTGCGACAACTGAAAAATGTTGTAGTATCTACGTAAAAAAATAAACTCATTCTTGTACTTAAATTCTTTGTCTCAAATTGAAATTGGAACAAAAATTTCACTTTCAAACAAGAAAACTCTAGAGAGTATGATGCTACCTGCCATCAGAGTATCGTCAAACTTCTAAAATTGAATATTGCCAAAGCCTCCATAACAATCGCATAAGCGATCCATATTACAATATATCCAAATGGTGAATAAAACACCAAATTCAGTTATCCCCACAATTGACATTGTTTTTTTTTCTTTAAAGTATCTTTAATCAAGCATAGTCCAAATTGTGTTGAAAACCTCGTTTCTCGATCCAGTAGCAGATCATACTTCAAAGCCACCACGCGAAAGAAAACTAAATTTGCTGGTACAATCTATGTGCACCAAGCAAAAAAACTTACAATCAGAATCTCCTCGTACACTTATGTGTGCACAAAGCAATTCCGCCGATAAACAAAACCTTGCCGACAGCTAATCAACTTAGGAAGCGCGTGCCTTTCTTTTCTTTTCTCGCTTGCTGTACGGCTCGGTGACTTTTTCCTTTTCGCTCCTCGGATTTTAATGCCTTTTGATGCTACTCTACCTTTTTCCTTTTCTTTGCGTCGCTCGGAGGAGGAAAATTCTTGCCGAAACATAGCGACGAGTCGATGAGTTGACGAGGATGCTTGAAGTCGTGACGTCCAAGTTGCCATGATGCCGCGCGCATGCCACCCTGGGAGCCAGGATTAAACTAGGAGCTCTAATATTATTTGTTACTAATTAGAGACTCGTGTGTTGCAATAGAGTCATAAAAATAATGAGACAAAATTTACTGTCTGACCAACTTCACGCATCAAATATTGGAGACAAACGACAGAGAGAGAAGGATGACCAGACTATACGAAGAGATGGGAAAAGTGGAAGGGTGGACGGTTGTATCCTGAGAGAGACGAATGGTCCAGATCAAATCGGATGGCTGAGAAGAGAGAAGGAAGAATGGACCAACCACCAACTCACATTTTTATAATAGTAAAGATAGAATGTATAACAAAAATAGGTGATAAAAAATAGAAGGTATAAATTTAACATAAAAAATCTTTGCAGAAAAAACTATAAATACAAAAGGACGGAATTCACTGTATGAAGAAATATTACAATAAGACTCTTGTTTTTTTTTGTAGACTTTAAAAGTACATATATACGACGAGAGAGATGAGTCTCAAACGGATAAGGAAACTGAATCAGAGTTGAATGCATGGCTCATGCACCGTGTGATGCCACATCTAGTGCAGCGTCCGGCAAAAACACGATAACAAATTTAAATCACACTTTAATAAAAAAATACTAATGCAAAGTTAACTTTCCATCTCATAACGATGCGATGCCATTAGGACCACCACATTGTGCGCCATAGTTAACTAGTTTATTCTAGAGGAGATTTAATTCTCATTATCATGAATTAATTGGCACAAGGTTACGAGTCACTGTTAGTATAGTTTTCGATATCACTTACGTAGTCTCAATTTTTTTTTAAGAAAGTAAGTAGCTTAATTCAGCAATGGTACACAGATTAGAAAGCTGTGGCACAAAAGATGAGCAGCACAACCGGGCACCAAGGTGATAAAAAGCATCATAATCATGATCATCACCGTTGCATGGCCCAAGAAACTTACACGCAAATCATTTTTCTACACGTGAACTTTACTAAGACAGCCATAAAATAGTTTGGGGATAATATACCATGGGCGACTACCATAACGCCACGTGTCGCACTGCACCAACCATGCATGCATAAAGTGTCCCCTGCCTTTAGGGGATAAATAAACTACTCGTTCAGATGCAACCATGGGCTGCCATTGGTGGAAGATTGGCGTACTAGTGGTTGTCGGGGCAAAGGGAGGATGGAAAGAATTTAACTTGTAAAATGCTCGACAAATGGGCATAATCTAAGCTAGCATTATGATGATCCAAGGTTCCTAGCCAATTGTTGGTCCATTAGAGCATCCATTAGTATTGTGGCAGGCTGCTAGAGGTAGAACTAGTAATAGTGCATTAGTGCTGCTAGTTTAGTTCACTACACTTACTTCTTGCTCCTGTACCAAATGTCATGTAGGCTACTGATTGCGCCTCATCTTCACCTACGCCATTAAAGCAACAAAAGGAAGGCTCAATATACTAATTAAAAAAAACGTGGTCGATGTGCCATTGGTGATTCTATTTTGGTTTTGTTTCCCACTGAGAAGGGTGCTGTAGGGTTTTAGGGTTCTGAAGCACCATCACGTCACATTTGTTCATGTGTTTACTGACAAAGGTCTTATATATTTTGACTTGAGTTTCTATCTTCTGACTTATTTTTTATTATTTATAAATTTCGTCTTTTTTGGTTTTTTTACTTTTTTGAACTTTTTTCATGTTCTTTTTCCCATATTCGTTTGCATTATCTGTGATGAGCTAACCTATTTTTTTATTTTTTTTAAATTTAGTTACACTAAATAAGCCACCATCAGTTATACTGTAATTTCAGCCAGTTACAGTACAATTTCAACCATAAGCTAACTTATTTCAATCCAATCGAGCGGCACCAAAGTCACATTAGCGAGAAGGCGGCCTTCACAAACGTTCTTTACACTTGTGTGCTCTAATCATAGAACTATTCACACATATGGTCCCTTAGAAATATTTTTTTCAATTTTAACCAATCCACCAATCCATTCTCACATGTCCAATCTCTTCACATCGAATGGCAGGCACCGGTTCCTCCTACCGCTCGGCCCTGATTAATTACCCCCATCTACCTTTCCACCGGTAGTCACGGGTGAGTTTATCCACTATATAGCTTCCTGCATCCTCTCCTCGATGATGCCGACTACCACTGTGAGCTAGCACATCCGTTGTAACACCACGGTCGACTGCATAACACACTTTTGTTGTAAGTGTCGTAAGAGTGTCTTATGCAGTCTCACCGTCGTACCACAAAGGTGGCGCTACCGCCGCCTCTCCATTGCCAGTGATATCCTGCCGCAATCTGATGCACCAGCTTCTTCCTCGACAACGCCGACTACCGCCGTGAGCTAACGCCTCCGTTGTGATACGACGATCGACTGCACAACACACTCTTGTCGTAAGTGTCGTAAGAGTGGCTTGTGTAGTATCACCGTCGTGCCACAAAGGTGGCGCGACCGCTGCCTCTCTATTGCCGGTGATATCCGACCGACATCCGATGCATCCAGCTTCTACTGTCTGCTAGGATCTCTACTTCTTATATATTCTTGTCGTGTTAAAGAGTTGGGTTCGTTATCTTGTTATGCTGTAATGGTGGATTCTAATCTTAATGGAAATGGAATGTGCTATTGTGTTTGTCACTGTATTTGCTTGTTTTCAAAGGGTATAAGTAACATTATTTCTTGAGGTTAGCCAAAAAACAAAAAAAGGTATAGAATGAACTATCACAGACGATTTGTGCTATAAACCGTCTATGAAGGACTATCACATATAGTTCTATATACCAACCATCTGTGATACTCGCCAATCACAGACGGTTGGTAACTAGAACCGTCTGTGATGTATAAGTATCACAGACGGTTTTTGGTTCGAGCCGTCTGTAATGGTTTTCTTCATAAATGGTTCTAGTTACAAATTGTTTGTGTTGTATTTATCACAGATAGCTCACAAATCGTCTATGATAACCTCCGATGATCACTGACACATAAATACAGGTAGTTCAGAAAAACTATCTGTGATGACAGTTCCAAACCGTCTGTGATGACCCTTTTTGTAGTAGTGCATGTAGATGCCCCCAATGACTAGGTCACGACTCTAGAGCAAGCAATTAGAACATTCATCCAGTGGTCCAAGAGGGACATCTACATGCAGGTTCCTGCATCAGTGCTAAGTCCTCGAGAGCCATCTGATCGCTGCCAAGTCCACTCTAACTATCTGCACCCGTGACAAGTCCACAAGAGCCAACTGCACCGGTGCCAAGTCCACAAGAGCTATCTGCACTGGTGATAAGTCCACAAGAGCCATCTGCACTAGTACTAAGTCCATGGGGGCTATCTGCACCGGAGCTACCTGCACAGACGCAGCAAAGTTGTGGTGCATCTATATCTCATGCCCGGTTAACTACCATGAAGTCAACCTATAACCGAGGTGTAAGGGCAAACCGAGGAAGATCGATGATGAGATCCACTACTTGTTGTTCATCCAAAAATTCATGCTAGGCAAACCGTTGGTCATCCCGAAAGAGGGCCTCCTAACCATAGGACTGGCTTGCCAAAGATGGCATACATATTACATGGAACAAGCCAACACATTCTATTTTTGTAGTGCCACTAGCAGCCGTCAGGCAACACCGTGGATTCTATGTTTGCCACAACATGCAACTACTAGTCAATTCCGAGAAGAATTATGATACTCAGGTTTGTCAATCTTGCGATAATTATTTTATACTTATCAATTTATATATGTATGCACGACATTGGTCTTCCTACCGACAGGTTGCGTCCATCCCTACAACTCCGTTGAAACAAGCTAACCTCAAACATATTCGAGTGCAGTGTGCATACTTCTTAATGTCTACAGTCATAAAAGAAGATGGAGAGCTTCACAGTGTAGAATGAATTTCACTGTTATAAGGTTGAGCTTAATTATTCATGTGTGTATTTGTTCAAAGCTGGATAATTCATTTCAGTTAATTGATTTGTGAAATGGATGTTCTTGTTTCTGAAATGAACGAATGTGAATTAGATGTATATATACTGTGTTGATCTGCTTGTTTCAGATGGCATGGCTAGCATTTGAAGCTAGTTAACAAACAGAAATAGGTTTAGGAGTAGAAAGGAATATCACAGACGGTTACTAACTTATAACCGTCTGTGATAATTGACAATCACAGACGATTTTTAGTACAAACCGTCTGTAATATGTGATATATCACAGACGGTTTCAAATGTAAACCGCCTGTGATAGTTTAATATCGCAAACGTTTTGTAGTTGAAACCGTCTATGATATATCACATATCATAGACGGTTTGTACTGAAAATCATCTGTGATTATCAACTATCATAGATGGTTTTTACTAGAGATTGTCTGTGATAGTCTGCGTCACAGACGGTTTGAAAATCGTCTGTAATAATCTTATGTTATTACTAACCCATAAACTTAGATAGCTCATAAAACTATCTATGGTAATATTTTTAAACCATCTGTGATGATGAATGTTATTAATTCTATATGCATGTATGCTTGTCCCCACACACAAAACACCGAAAGTCCCTCGAAAAAAATGGCCTTAGACGTATTAGCTATGTGTCAAGTCCCGGAAAAGCCCTGGCTACATTTCTGGCTCGTAGTCGTAGATGCTTGGGCCCACACGAGAATACGTGACCATTTCGAAGATTGTGAGATGCGTACTGCTAGTCTGCAAACTAGAACACCTAGACATTCATAAGGTTGGAGGACTTACGGTCGCCGATGAACGCCATTGAGCGAAGACCCGTGCCTGCGTGAGGAAGAGTTGGTGAAGCTCGTCTGGAGAGTCGCCGGTGATGTCCTGTAGCAGCGGCGGCGACGGTCTTCCCGTTGCTACCAGCAACGATGAGATCGGGCCACGTTAGGGATTGTTAGGGACTTTTCTCTCACGGAACGATCGTCGTCGGAGAGGCCGGACCCTACTAAATATAGCGGCTGTAACGGGGACCGTAACCATGAGTTGGTTAGGCACCCCGATCGAGCGGCGAAGACTGAGGAAACGTGGGTTTCCCCGTCCCCTCCTTTTCACCACGGCCGTTTGGCCTTAGATCAATATCCAACATTCTCCCCTTGATCATAAGGCAAAACATCATAAGCCTCTCTCAATAAAAGTTCACACCAAAGCAATGCGTCACAACATCAATTAAGTATCGTTGGACATCGTGACTTATAGTGCTCCATTTTATATCGATCGGATAACATAATACTTTATGGGAGTTGGTTACTTTATATGGTCCTCTTATTCCGTGATCACAGGCTCTCCAATAAACCCATGCCGCAACATGATTACGTAAAATATTGGGTGGTAAGCCTTTTGTGAGCGGATCCGCAAGCATAAATTTAGTTCCAATATGCTCAATCTTAATTGTTTGATCCTGGACTCTATCTTTCACAACATGATACTTTATGTCAATGTGCTTGGCACCGCGACTCGACTTGTTGTTACTCGAATAGAAAAGCTGCGGGTTGATTATCGCAGATGTAATGAGTGGTCTAGAAATGCCGTCTACCACTCTCAATCCCGGATAAAGTTCTTAAGCCATACACCTGCCGGTAGCCTCATAACATGCCACAAATTCAGCCTGCATTGTCGACGATGCGATAAGTGTTTGTTTTACACTTTTCCATGAAATTGCTGCCTCGCGAGGGTGAAAATATAACCGATGTGGACTTCTTAGTGTCTTTACACCCGCAAAATCAGCATCGAATAACCGACAACCTCAAGGTTATCGCTATTCCTATATGTGAGCATGTGACCTTTAGTGCCTTGCATATAGCGCAGACTTTCTTAACGGCTTTCCGGTGGTCGGTCCCGGATTTGATTGATATCGCCAAGCATCCGGTAACAAAAGCTAAATCGCGTGTACATACTTGAGCATACATAATACTTCCGATGGCAGAGCGTAAGGTACATCCTTCATCCGATCGATTCATAGTCATTCTTTGGGCATTGAAATTTCCCAAACTTATCGCCTTAACAATAGGAGCAGTGAGGCGAGCATTTATGCATATTGTATCTCTTTAGTACTGTCAATGTATGCCTTTTGTGATAAACCTAATATTCCTTTGGACCTATCTCGGTGAATTTCAATACCAAGAACATAAGATGCTTCACCGAGATCCTTCATGTCAAAATTAGACGAGAGAAATCTTTTAGTTTCGCAAAGATGTCCACACCGTCGGCTAATAATATATCGTCCACATAAAGGATTAAGAAGGTGTAATTACTCCCCGAACTTAACATATGTGCAATTATCAACATCATTCTCCTTAAATCCAAAATTCCTTATGACTTCATCGAACTTAGGTACCATTGCCTAGAAGCTTGCTTGAGCCATATATGGATTTCTTTAGTTTGCATCCCAAATGTTTCTCGTCTTCCAAAACAAAACCTTCCGGTTGTGTCATGTAAACGTCCTCATACAAGTCTCCATTTAGAAATGCAGTCTTAATGTCCATTTGGTGCAATTCTAAATCAAAATGTGCTGTGAGTGCCATTATGATTCTAAATGAATCTTTAGTCGAGACAGGAGAAAAGGTTTCATTATAGTCAATACCTTCTCTTTGTGTAAATCCTTTTGCTACAAGTCTCGCCTTAAACCTTTCGATATTCCCTTTGGAGTCACGCTTTGTTTTGTAGACCCATTTGCAGCCTACTGTTTTGGCTCCGTTAGGAATTTCTACTAAGTCCCATACATCGTTATCGCCCATAGACTTAATTTCATCTTTCATGGCATCTAGCCACTTAGATGAATCTTTACTTTTCATAGCTTCTTTATAAGAGCTAGGATCATCCTCCTTCCCAAGATCATCTTCATTCAAGTAAACCTCATAATCACTTGGGATAGCAGATCTCCTCACTCGTTCTGATCTCCTGACAGGTACATTAGCAGGCTCATTAGGTTGTTCATTAATTGTCACAGAGGGCTGTGAATGCTCATCATTAGGTATGACACTTGTGTTTTCAGAGCCCTCAACAGAAGGAATAACCACAGAATCAACTGGAGACGCAACAGGAATTGCAACTACAGGATCAACTGTGGGCACAACCATTTGGGGCATAGGAAAATCAATCTGTCGGATTAGCGGCGAAGCAACATACATCCGTTTCTCCTCAAGATCAATTTTCCTAGGCTCCAAGTCACCACTAATGCCATCATTTTCCAAGAACACAGTGTCTTGTTTCTACAAATTTTGTGGTACGATCCGGACAATAGAATCGGTACCCTTTAGATCTGTCGGGTAGCCAATGAAATGGCAACTCACGCCTTGGGATCTAATTTCCCAATTTGTGGGTTAAATACTTTAGCTTCTACCGCACAACCCCACACATGGAGGTAGTTCAAACTTGGTTTTCTCCCAGTCCATAATTCATAGGGTGTTTTGGGCACTGATTTACTGGGAACCCGATTGAGTATGTGTGCAGCGGTCTTTAATGCTTCCATCCATAACTTTACAGGCAAAGTGGAGTAGCTCAACATACTTCGAACCATATCCATAAGAGTACGGTTTCTTCTTTCCGCTACTCTATTTTGCTGAGGATCTCCGGGCATTGAGTATTGAGCGACTATGCCATTTTCCTGTAAGAACCTGGCAAAAGGACCAGGAATCTGTCCATAAGTTGCATGTCGCCCATAATACTCTCCCCCACGATCCGAGCGCACTACTTTAATCTTTAGATCGTTGATTTTCAACTTCAGCCTTAAATATTTTAAATTTATCAAGTGCTTCCGATCTCTCTTTAATAGGATAGATATAGCCGTAACGTGAGTAATCATCAGTGAACGTAATAAAAGAATCATAACCATCTACTGATGTCACAGGGAAAGGACCACATATGTCAGTGTGAATTAATTCCAAAATCCCTGTGCTTCGAGTAGCACCTTTCTTTATTTTCTTTACATACTTGCCTTTGATGCAATCAAGGCAATGATCATCCGAATCACTAAAATCTAAAGGGTGAAGAATTTCTTCTTTAATGAGACGTTCAATTCTCCCCCTCGAAATGTGGCCCAAACGACAGTGCCACAATTTCGACGAAGTCTCATCAATTCGCTTGCGCTTTTTATTCACATCACATACATTCATGGATATAAGTGAATCTTGCAGAGACAACATGTAAAGCTTGTCGTGTCGGATGGCACGACCAACATTATCATTATTGAAATAAACTAAACACTTTCCGTGTCCAAAATTACAAGAATATCCATCATTATCTAATAATGAAACAGAAAGTAAATTTCTTCTCATCGAGGGAACATAAAGAACATCATTAAGTTTCATTACAAAGCCATTATTCAAAACTAAAGAAACAAATCCAATAGCTTCAATTTTGGCTTCCATCCCATTAGCCACTCTTAGGCTTCTTTCCTCCGAGACTTGTCAACATATGGAATCCTCGCAAGGAATTCGTAACATGCACAGTGGCACCAGAATCAATCCACCAAGAATTTATAGGAAAATCAGCATAAAATGCTTCATCAACAAAAGTAATTTCATAAGTACCTTTCTTGGCGAGCCATTTTAGCCATCCAGACAGTTATCTTTGAAGTGGTCCTTTGACTGACAAAAATGGCACTCATCACTTTTCTTTTGTCCACTTGAGCTTCCAGGACCTGAAGCGTTTTTAGGCGCTTTAGGGTGTTGTGGATCTGTGGCTTTTATAAGGGAATATGCTTGCTCCTTCTTTCCTTTCCTTTATAGCCACCTCTATTTCTAGAGGGACCAGTTGTATTTGAGGAGTCGACTTGATTTACAAAATCGGTAGCCCCTCACCTTGAGCCTCTCTTCCTCCCGTGAAACATTAGCGATCAACTCGCTCATGGTCCACTTGTCCTTAATGGTGTTGTAGTTCACCTTGAAAGCTTCAAATTGCTTGGGAAGAGACATCATAATGTAATGAACAACAAAACCATCGAAATAGCCATGTCCATTGTCTTAAGTCCGGCAAGAATATTGATTATTGTCATAATGTGCTCACGAACATTTCAAGATCATTGTATTTGGTGTTCATGAGCACTGCATCGATGTGGTAGTATAAACTTTAGAGGACCCTTTAAAGTGATCCTCGATGGAGGACAAATAGTCCTTTACCCTTTCCTTTTCGTGGATTGCTCCCTTATGGCCTCACCGATGGAGTTTTTCATCACAAAGAAGTGAAACACGGTTAGACCGCTCCCACTTCTCAAAGATTAGTTTTATATTCCTTCATTTTGTCATCATAATTGTCCTCCCCTTCAGTAGGAGCGACAGGCTCATCGAATCTGAACGCGTAGTCCAGATCCAAGAGCTGAAAAGTCGTCATAAGCGTAAACTTCCATTTCTGAAAGTTACTACCATTAAGTGGCTCAATTGCATTAACATGAGCGGAAACAGAAGCAGCTGAAAAATTATAAAATTTACATTAGCAAAAGCGCATAATTAATTTGCATGAAAAATTAATCTTACGTTGGTATGATTAACAACATGCTCATAAGAATTTTCGCATCACCGTTGGGCGACATTGAAAAATTTAACATAATTTATACACATGCAATTACAATTAACGTTGGTCAAAGAGTAATAGCATGGAAAAATTAAACATAACAAACATCATTTATTTCGCATCACCGTTGGGCAGATACGAAAAAATTTAACATAATTTATACACATGCAATTACAATTAACGTTGGTCAAAGAGTAATAGCATGAAAAATAAACATAACTCTCTAATTGAATTTCTCGTTGGTTTCATTCAATTAGGGACATAACATCAGGCAGCGGAATAGCATAATAATTTTCAGCAGCTTAAATACATTATCCAGTATATATATTTTCATGAGATATATTAAATAATCATAAATTATACATGAGATGTACTATAAATACATGAGAAAATATATACTGAGAGAAAAAAAAATGTGATACGCTGCTGGGCCGAAGCCCAGCAGCCTGCACAGCCGGCCGGCCCGTTAGCCCCGCCCCCACGCATCACAGCCGTCCGATTGATCGGACGGTTCACATTCCGCGCCGCCCAGACAAAAGATGGGCAAAGCCCTAACCCTAGGGGCATATGGCCTTTCTCCACCCGCAAAAACCGGATAGCGACGGCGGCTGCGATTTTCGGCGGGGAGGCGATGGCTCGCGCGTGAGGCGACGGCGGCGCATCCACGGGGCGGCGCAGCGGTCCTCGGTGGGATGGCGACCACGCGCAGCGGCTCGGCGGCTCGGCATGCACATGGAGGCGGCCCGAGCGCAGGAGCAAGGGCGGCCCAATGAGGCGAGGCGCCCGGCGCACCGGCGGGCAACAGCAGAGGCAGCAAGGCGGCTGCTGCTGGGCGCAGGCGGCGGCAGAATGACATGCGCAGGCGGCGGCTGCCTTAGGCGGCAGCAGCAATGGCAAGACGCAGGCGGCGGCGGCGGCCTTCGGCGGGCGGTTGCGGCCAGCGCAGAGAGACGACAAGGCGAAGATCGGCCACACCCGACGACGACAGGCAGCGGCAGCCCAGCGGCCGGCGGCGGCACCGAGACCCCGAAAATCGTAAGTTAACCAACCCGATCCGAAAAATTTGATTTGGGGATTTTAGGTTCATCAAAAATTTGGGAAAACTTTAGGATTTGATTTTCATTAGTTGATTCCCCTCCTTCTACCATTCTATCCGAAAACATCAGAGGGTTGGGTTCTAGAGAGACTAGCGATTGGCTCTGATACCAAATGAGAGATGCGTACTGCTAGTCTGCAAACTAGAACACCTAGACATTCATAAGGTTGGAGGACTTACGGTCGCCGATGAACGCCATTGAGCGAAGACCCGTGCCTGCGTGATGCAGGCGTGAGGAAGAGTTGGTGAAGCTCGTCTGGAGAGTCGCCGGTGATGTCCTGTAGCAGCGGCGGCGGCGACGGTCTTCCCGTTGCTACCAGCGCACAGTAGATCGGGCCACGTTAGGGATTGTTAGGGGACTTTTCTCTCACGGGAACAGTCGTCGTCGGGAGAGGCCGGACCCTACTAAATATAGTTGTTGCAACGGGGACCGTAACCATGAGTTGGTTAGGCACCCCCGATCAGGGCGCTGAAGACCAGGGAAACGTGGGTTTCCCCACGTCCCCTCCTTTTCAGCCACGGCCGTTTTGGCCTTAGATCAATATCCAACAAAGATAACACCTGCTTGGACGATATATATACATGGATTATCCTCGACACAGCTTCACGTCAGCATTAGCTCACTACACACGTTAATTAGTAATTTTCATGGACTTGTAGTTCCAACCAATATGGACAAAGCATCTAATACCCAGCAACCCACAACATGCAAGTTTCGATCGAGTAGCAAGACTTCAAAACGAAAAGTTGCACGGGTATTGGATGCATAGCTTCCATATGCATCGACAAAACTGGAACTATTGGTCCGTGTGACGCTATCTGCACCGAAAACGCTGTGGAAAAAAAAAACGTGTCCGTTTCTTGGTGTAGCAAAAGGCCAAAGGGAGATCGATCAAAGAAAGATAAAAAGGACGGTCGTCGTCGAACATTGCATGCAGCACGTAGCTCTTTTAAGCTCCTTTTGATCTCTATCGCTTTGGAGTTTGCAGGTAGGGGCCTGCCACTCAATTAAGAGGAAAAAAGAGTAAAAGTATACAGTAAAACTGTGCTACGACACAGCTTACATAGCGAGGTATCACTAAAAGATGATCGACTTGAAGCAGACCGGACAACAGTAATGTGATTGGGATAAGCGGTCGCTTAGGGCATCGATGCGCCACCCGAACCTTTTTACCATTTTTGGAAACGTGTGTAGGGCGTTGGTGAACACTAGGAGCTAAGTCTTAATTGGCCTGTCCATGCTTTGTTTAACAAGTGTTGGAAAATGTCGTGCTCCAAAACCAAAGGGGAAAAAAAAGGCGTTGAAGAACAAAGCAAAAGTGTTGCTTCGTTTATGTATTAGGTACAGGCGAATGATATCTATTTTGTCGGCAACACACATGCAAGCCCTAACCAACACTGTCCCCCAACCCAAGCAAAAAGGGAAAAAAAACATGAAAGTAACAGGGGTTGCAAGATTTTAATCCTGACCTGTGAGGGCGCACACTGTTATCTTATTTACACAAATTTGCAGCATGTGTGACCACCTTGAAAAAATAATGTAGTATAGATTATAGCACTGATTAATTTACGAAAACTTAGTGCTATATATGCTTTTTTGCGTCTTTTGCCATACCTTTTCATCTGTAGAAAATGTAGTGATTTAAAGGATCGGATGTGTAACGCTAGATCTTCTATTAATTGCTCCCGTAACAATACGATATCTTGTCGTGCATGTGGGAGGGAAAGACTAGGGTCGACAATACAGTCAGTCACCATGATAGGATTCATGCACCAAAGTTTGGTTCAAGTTCCCAAACCAATCAACCAAAAGCTACGAGCAATTTAATTAGGAGTTTGCTCGAGCTTAGCAGCATGCATGTTACAGTCGATTCGAGTTGTTATGCGTGTTGTTAATCATACCTTTCTAATCGATATAAAGTTGTATGCGTGCCAAGAATCTTATATGCCCCATAAATTAATATATATTCATTCCAATTTCTAGATGGATCAAAGTTGAGTCTGAGTCAGATCCACCCGAGACCTGTCTGTACCTTAGCTTGATAAGTATTTGGTTTGAGACCTAATTTAGAGTTGGATCAGTGTCCTAATGTGGTTTTCAAAAAGAATTCATCGAGGACTGCACTTTAGCTAGCATGCATGGCATGAAAAGAAGTAAAGAACCAACTTTATTATTGCACAATTAGCTTTGCTGTGGATGCTCTGGAACTAACAAAACTGTTAGATCATGTTGCTAGGTCTAGGATATTTTGGTAATGAATAATTGACAATTTAGATGATGAATAATTGACAACATTGGTTATGTGGTGTGTTGCATGTGTGTCGACTAATATTTGTCAAGTTGGAGAGAACTTGTGTCAGAAAAACGTTCTTTGGTCTTTGCATGTGCAGGTTAGGCGTGGAGATAGTCATGGTTAGTGACGAGGAAGACCGGGACTAGGAGGGGGAAATATGCGGTCGAGGATGTCACAAGGCGGTCGAGGATGTCACGAGGTGGTCGAGCTCACGCTGGAGCATATGGAGATCAAAGGTGGATGATGCGTCGGGAAGCTACGGGAGGTGTGGTCCTGTAGGCTTCGATATATGATGAGTGGGAATTTTGGAAAAACCCGTGTTAGGAAGAGTTTCGGGTCCTTTGAAAAGTAGTGGGCTGTGTCGTTTCCGGCACCGTGTCGTATTGACAGAAAAAAGAACTGGCGAGTGACGACTGCGTTGCGTGAAGGAAAAAGAAAACAGCGAGCACGGCCGACTCACATCAATCAGAAAAGCGAGTGCTGGCGACGTCGTACTAAGAAAAAAAATCTAGAGCATAACACACTGTAATCATTCACCTCCTTTAATTGCTATCGACGATTCTACACTTGTGGCATGGTCAATTTTTACATACTCATCGGACAATTCTTTTGAAGACGGAGAAGAAGAAGAAGCAAACACCGCCACAATTATAGGGCTTGTTATAAGAAAACTGTAGGGAATCAGGTATTTGACTAGCTAGAGAAATTTGTCAGATATTGACCAGAACAGCGCATGCACATTACATCGAGAATAATCAGCCTCAATTTTTCTGCACAATGCACTTGCACCACTTTATGTTCTTGTTTGGTAAGAAGTTGGTCAAAATCAAACACAAAAAGGTGAGAGCAAGAGGAACGGTGGTCACAGAGGTGACCGAGTCCCACAAGCTAGACCATGCATTACCAACGGAGAAAAAAGAATCTCCTCTCCTTGTAGCAGCATGCAACTGAGCAAGCAATAGTAGCCATTTCAAACTAGTCCTTGGACCAGTCCACTCACTGCGAGAGATCAAGATAGATGGATCAACCACGTAATCGCTGACCGGGTACCCGGCCCTCGGTGTTCTGAGTGTGCGCGAGTCGGCGTCAGCCCGTCAGCCAGCCGACAGTGGCCCAATTCGGCCCGGACAGGGCTGCAACGGTGGCTGGAGTCAAGATCCAGATAAGCACTTGGACCATGCATCAGAGGAAACAAGCCCTGAAAGCAACTGATGCAGAGAAGTGGTCAGTCGTCGGTCTGATGTCCGTAAACTGATTTTTGTGTACGCAGTATCGCTGCAATCTTCAGTGATGTGAGGTCGCAACAGCAGCCCCGGCAAGCAAAAGCAACAAGCATTTGACCGATCCACCCCCGCGCGCCGCGCTGGACCGGGAAGCTCGTGCGCGACACCCCGCGCTTGCATGCGGAACGTCGCACCGGCGGCTGGTTGGCTGCGCGCGTCGCGGCCCAACTCGCGACGTCACGTACGACCCAATAATTTTACCGGCCGTTAGTCGTCGCGGATCTGGTCAGACTCCGGAGGGGGCCGAAACACGTTGCGAACGGCTAGCCCGACACGGGTCGTTGTTGGTTGCTCTGCGGTCGTACTACGGGTTATTGCGTGAACTCCCCTCGCCTCAGGTCTCATTTGATACGGCTCCGGTTTATAAATTTTAGTTAAAATTTTTGAATTTTATTTATTTGTGATAAAGATTATGAAGAGAGATATTCGCTTGTGATTTTGATTAATACAGATATTGGACTTTTAACGTGTACTACAATTAACTTGTAGACTCCGTCTTGAAAAAATACTTCGTTTGAAAATTAGGTCATATAGTAAAAACCAAAAATTGTTTTTAGAAACTGTAAAGAAAAGACCTCAGTTTCCAACTCACAGAGTTCCCCCTTTTTGCGGTCGTGTCAGCTGAGCAATGTCACGACCCAGGTGCAAGCGCCGTCCAGATTGTACATACACGCGCGGCGCACCACCGATGCACTAACCCGCTCGACTTCGAATGCTATATATGCACGCTTCGAGCCTTTCTTTTTTTTCTCTCTCTTTTTTGAAGGAAGTGAACGCTTCCATCTTGATGTGAACGTCGTATTGCGTTGGTCTGGTCGTCTAGCTTCGCCGGGTCTTCCTTTGCAGCGACCAAACCGACTGCGTCGCATCTCCTTTACGTCACGAGTGATGATGACGACGTTTACGGTTTTTTTTTTTCTGCTGCGACTTGTAACTTTTGGTCATAGCTTTTGGCTTTTGTCTGTTCGCAAGTTCGCAAGTAAGAGTACGAAGTGAGACTTAAGTGCAATTTTGACCGATACAAATAAAATTATTACAGTGTCTACTATAATTAATTTATAAATTTTATCTTAAAAATACTCTATTTGAAAGCTAGTTGATGTGGAAAAACGTTTTTTAAAAGTTAAAAAGAAAAAGGTCCTAGTTTAACACATTCGACAAGAGGCCGAATATGATCAAGAGATGGGTACGTTGTTGCAGGACTGGAATTAGATAGTACTCGGCCTTTTGGTACATTTGGAAACTTGGCCCACTACCCTAACGTGCCATGCAACAAGAGATGTGTAAGGTTATTGGGCTTTTTTGGCAATAGTGAAACGCAAAGATGCTGGAATAAGCGACCGCATGTTTATTTTTTTCTGATTAGGCTGGCTTCTTCTGTAACTCTGTTTGTGATATGTTTATTTCTTCTGATTAGGCTGGCTATTTCTGTAACCCTGTTTGTGAAACGCTTCATTGGAGGCATCGGTGCATCGTCATGGTATACACGTTCTAGCTGGTCAGCAAACTGGTGCTAGTTGTTATGCATATTCGGATGTATGCAGAGTATTAGCAACCATATGCGTTCTGTGTAATGTCTTCTGATGCAGAGGACTTTCTTCAGTGTGACTACGTTAGTAAATCTATACATGGCAACGGCATTTTTAATGGCCACTTGCAGATTAGTTCAGAAACTTTGTTAATTTTCAGCTTGCGTGCTACAGAACGTTTATTGCTTGGTTCTCTTGTACAATAATATATGCACTTGGACAGAGGAAACAATAGTGGGGACTTGGTATTGGTAGACCATCTTACTTTACTAGATCCTTTTGCCGTGTTGATGGGCGAAAAGTTCCACTGGACCAAGTTGCATGACTTGAAAATTTCCAAGGAGAGGCCTTTTGATTCCTTCATTAATGGGTAACACAATTTGTGTATATCCACACCCACAAGTCTTACTTTTATATTTTTGTGACAACAGCAGCCTCTTCAAGATTCAATCACGATATCCTGACGACTCCAAACATTATTCTTCCAGTTTGTTTACTTCCATTAGAATCTTTTGGTTTAGTTGTACTTTTTTACAATATTTTCGGATACGGTGCGAATGCAGAGTGCCAACATGTACAAGATGGTCTTGCTAGTTGTAGGTGCTTAGTAGCTCAAGTTGATGCAAGCATGACTTCTCCAACACGGTCACCTCCTCAAAAGTTTATGAACTTATCGCCTGAGCTGGAAAAAAAAAAGAGAGTTGGTAATCATAACGTTAGCATGTGATTGTAGTTTGGGTAACTCCAACTCATCCAAGTGGGAGTAATTTGCTGACGCTGGCAAAGTAGTGGTCGGACAAAATGCAAGGAAAACGATGTAGTAGTACGGACTACAGAGAAGCATAGTTTTAGGTTCTATTTGCAATTGATCCAAGTAGGCCATGTTAGTCTATATATGTAGTCAACTTCATGCCTAATTAGTGATTATTAGGCCATGTGGTTTCGCGAGTTGAGCAATTTAGAATTACAAGAAGCAGCAGGACCTGCTCGTTTCGGTTTCTGGCTTATTTTTTACTATTTATAAATTTCGTCTTTTTCTGAACTTTTAGTTTTTTGAGCTTTTTTTCCGGTTCTTTTTTTCCCGTATTCGTTTGTGTTGTCCGTGATGAGCTAGCATATTTTTACTATTTTTAATTTTTTTTAAATTTAAGTACGCTAAATAAGTCACCTTCAGCTACAGTAAAATTTCAACCGCTATAGTGCAATTTCAGCCATAAACTACATCTTTTCAGCCCAACCGAGCGGAGAATCTAGGCCAAAATGTGCATCTCAATCTTATATGCGGCCAAGTTGTTGTTGGGCAACAACGTTAACCAACCCTGGGGAAAGGTGCCACCAAAGCTGAACTCAGTTTCTTTCATAAACTAGTTACATATCCGTCCATTGCGATGGATAAAAAATCTTACTATTCTAACATGTCGAGCCACCGTGACCAAACTTGACCAACACCATGCCCTTGGCTCCGCCATGTGCCCAGCGAAGCTCCTCTATAGCTCACGTCATTGTTAGGATGTAAACAATCATACTACACTACCATATATAGCCCCCCTCGCTGTTAGGATCGTCCTACAATACACCATCATACCATCGAATATTAGAAAGAATCTCAAAAGTATATAGATTATCTTTGATAAGTAACTTAAACACATAATTCCAATACTTGTTAAAGAAAACTGCACTCCAATGGATACTACATGAACGTGCTAGAAAATATATACAATATTCGATACCGCTATTATCTGGTAATGCAAAGATTGACTTACCTGCAATTTGGGATGCTCATTCACAGAAGCATCTATGCGTGCTAAATTAAGATTGTCTAAACCATTGAAATGCTTAGCCAACTTCTCAATATTTTTATTTATCGCTTCACAGTCAACACACCAAGGTGCATAAACATTTGTTTTTCTCAAGATAAAAAAGGAGCGTAAGATCTTGGAAAGCACAGAAATTTTGAAAATGAGAAAGGATGAGAATTGGAGCATAAAAGATATCAAAAAATCGAGAAAAATTAAATACATCAAGGAAGACATTTTCAAGACTTTCCAGGACAGAAGAATCGAATGTACACCCAATAACCTTTTCAACAAGTCCCTTCTACAAAATGTTCGGTCAAACACACTGATCAAACAATTTCAGTAAGAAAGAATCTTTCTTTCTATATGGCAAACAGTAACTACATACTTGGATGGATTAGATGAATTTGGTAATCTCCTTTTAAAACATGGCAACATTTGAATCCAAACCACACATGGGCATGTTTAGATATATTAGAATTGAGTTTATAAAACATACTATGAGCTAAACTAGGGGAGATTGAACTGGAAAGAATATATGAGGATGTCACTATTTTATCCAATAGGATTGGTTGCTCCCAAAATGCCATAGTGGATTTAGTTTCCAAATTACCCCAAAAAAGACACTATCTGGATAAGGAGCAGTTTCAGAAGCTTGGAAAAGCCAGGCTAAATCATGATGTGCTCTCTAGGAAAGCAACTCCTATGATCTAAGAAACCGCCCCATGGTTTGCTGATAATTGGGAAAAATACCTCCTACTGTATCAACTAAATAAGTCATCCCAATATGAGATGTAAGTGATAGTTGTTCAACTAACAAAGTGTGTTTCTGTTCTCTCTATGACAATGAAGCAGTTTCAGACATCATCTAAAGACATGGATCATCAAGTAAAGGCTTAAACACAAGAAAGAAAACTTGTCTTACTTCTGTGAGTCAATAATGGACAAGCGTGCCACTATAAGTTCGCAGTACAATTAAGTCATATGCTTGCATGAACTTCTCTTCCCTTATGACATGTTCAACCTGTTGAAAGAAAAAAAAGAGAGAAAACAAAATAAATAAGCCTCTTGGTGACTGTAGTAGGGATAGCCCCCACTTGAGCCCATCTGGCCTGTTTGGGGGTTATAAGACCCAATGAGATATGTGTAATGACATGTATGCCCCTCTATGGGGTGCACAACTATGAGGGTAGTATTGTAATCATATCTTATGGGTGTATATATATACCTTAGCGCGCTCCGGTACGGGGATACCGAGAGCTTCGCATACACGCTTCACTCGTTCGATGTTCGTCGTGACCGCTTCTTAGAGACTATGCTCTTGGCCACATACGGCCCAAGGAAAACAGTCGCCGCGCGCTTCGCGTCTTCAAGGATGATCCCTACCAGTAAAACAAGGCATGCTTATGGTTTGCAGCAGGCAGTCTACAAGCAGTGCTTACGGTGGGAGACTTACTCGGCTCAGTAGGCCTCGCTAAGGACGCTATCGTGGGGTGTAGGCCATCATCGCGGGTAGGACCAGACTGCACGTGCCACGGGCGCGCCAGTGGAGCCACGTCGTACATGCAGTATTCCTCCGCGAGGTCCCGCATGTTAAACCGGAGAGCGATGCCCACTAGCCTCCGCGCCTGATGTTCGTTGTTGCAGTCGAGGGTCACCGATGGGGATGTGTTCAAGTCCATCATGCGCCCCGACCATCTCAAACTGCTGTTGCTTTCCACGCGATGGTAGAACCACCACCGCATCCAGTTCACACTCGTTCGGATCGCGTTCATCAAAAACAACTTGGTGCATGTGGACCGGAGCACGAAGTTCACACTCCCAAAGTTGGAGTATTCCTGCCCGTCGAGCTTCTTCGGTTAGCACCGTGCATCGTGAAGAAACACGAACAGAGACGCGCTAGGCCAGACCGTCTCAGTCCGCGAAGCCCAGCAGTACATAGCCAGCCGGACAATGGCATTCGGAGTCAGCTGCGGCAGCTCCAGTCCGTACAACCTCAGCACTTCTCCAACAAACATCGCTGAGGAGAACAGGAGCCCAGTTTCCAGATAGGCGACGAACACCTCTGCTTCCTACTCTGTTAGGTGGGGCTCCATCTTGTTAGCGGAGGGCAGCTGAACCGTGTCACTGTCCGAGATCTTCCCCTCGCGGACCAGCGACTGGATTGTCTCCTCGGTCGCCAGAGTCTACCCCAGCAGATTCATGCACACGCCATTCAAATTCCCCGCGAGCATTCCACTGTTTGTTGGCCATCGACGGGTTGCACCCAATCAACTCGTACTTCGCCTCGGTCGTCGACGACCCCCGGCTACTCTCCACTACTCCACTACTCTCCTAGTTTACCGTTTGGCCTGTAGCCACAATAGTGACAGTGCCATTAAGACACATTAGGACTGTTTGAGTGTAATTTTCATCAAAGGTCGCAAGGAATTGGTCATTTTATAGCTTATGACCCAACAGAGGTGCCCACTAGGACAGTAGTATATCAAGACGCTTGCGTACAACCATACACACTTGAGCACAGACATTTGCAATGATAGTCATATTGGCCCTGTATCGACCAAGGGACAAAGTCACACACCTCCATCACATAAGAATACAATGCTCCCATGGAACATCAGAGTTTAACAGAGCAACATAATATAAATATGTTCACGGGCAAAAGTGTGCATCCTCATAAAGTGACCACATTGAATGAATGGTATCGGGACTAAAACCAGCTACCATTGCGGTTACAAGCATATAGTCCAACAGATCCAAGGAAAACATATAGTATTTATCTCTAACAAGTAACAGGTCATTTATAGTTGTTCCAGTTCAGAATGTAATAAGGCGCCAGCATATCCAACAATTGGTAACCAATAACCATCAGCTATCTCAAGCGGCAAGATGATCTGATTACCTTTCAAATTATAGCCAATTCACCCATTTTCACGTATAAAATATTACGGTACACTACAGCCGAACAAAAACTAAGTATTCTGTTTGAAGCCAGGGTGTTTCCAACCTTCGCATCCAAGTAAACTGAGTACCCAATTCTATGGTCAATCCAATCCTACTATCAATCGGGTGGACTATACCATCATGTGCTATTTCTAGCCCATGGAGTCAAATAACAGTGGGATGAAACAAAATGAACCTGTGGGAGTGAGGGAAGAGACAGTCAGGCGAGGAGAGCCAGGCATACCCTATTGAGCAGACTGGTCCTGGTTGGCATCGAGCATCTGCGTGACCTCGTGGTGCATCTGGTGCACTTGCACCTCCTTCCAGTTTCGCAGCAGCTTGATCCACACTAGTGCCATCTGCAGCGCCATCTTACTGTAGCATCACAAAAGCAAACATTGTTTCCTTCTTCATCTCTCCACTGGGATAAAAAAGGGGAAAATGCATCCAAAATGATCTCAAACCAGTAGTGACCGAGCGACTGACCACTTGTCAGGCTTGAAACCCTTGTGTAGGACACCGAACAACTTCCCCTTGCTCTTGTGCATTTTCGTCGTCGCCTCCTCCCCCTCCTCCTTTTCTAACTACATATTATACTTAGCTGCATAAACATTCATCAAAGCATATTAGTGCACTGTAGAGGGAACCTTAACACAGGTGAAGAAACAAACCCAATGAATTTTCACAAATCCACAGTATAGTGTAATTGTGAAATTAAGCAATAGAGGTGCATGGTTTTAGATTTTTAGCTCAATATATATAGCATTATCCAACGGGGTCAGTTTAAGGGTATTCGTATTTATTTACTCTAAAGTATAAACATTTAGCACTTAGGCACTTCCGTAGTAGAAATTATCATCTTCCTTTCAGTGCGCTACTTGTGGAATATTGACTGGATTCATATTCATATAGTGGAAAATCTCATAGCAAATTGAACCAGAAAATGTTCTCTAATTGAACAATGGCATCAAGCTATAAATGTTTAAAAAACCAAGTGATGTGGAAATACTTCATGCTCAAGCTTTTGCTTTGAAACATCTCCTACAAAAGCAAACAGAAGATATTATGTCACATTGTGCAGAGAAATATAAGGGCACACTTACAAGACTAATTCAATTATTGGCTTCATGTATACTAGCCCCTGATCTCAGATATTGAGTAACACATCGCTAAGTTAAAATTAGAATTGTTAATTACCTCAGCAGGGTGAACATGCAGATGAGATTATAGCTGCAACCACCAATCCATTGATCTGTATTACAGTAAAGCAATTTGGTAATTCTCCGTTGCCTATTTTGCTCCAATGGAGGAACAATCACTTGAAATCAAGAAATCATTTCCTAGGCAGTGGACAAAGATTAATATAGGCAAAATGAAAAAACAAGGGGTTTTCTATGAACACAGCCTGATCCTCCTTACCACCAACAATCTCTCCAAACCGAGTCCCAAATATAAAGCCCTAAAATTCGCAAAAGAATGATCAAAGGGCGTACACAAGATGAGGCATATGAGCAATTACATGGAACTTAGTCCCAAATGATTGAAACCACAAGTAAGATGGGGTCAAATGATCAATTTTCCCTAAGAATTAAGAAGAAAGAGAAGTAGAGCGGTAGAGAGAAAACTTATGTTGCTTCTATTGTTGTTGTTTTGTGCCTTCGCCACCTCATTAGCCATGCACCGCCACCACCACAAGAAACTTCTGCTGCCACCAGAAGCCGGCCCCGTCACCAGAATTCGTTATAGTTGTTAAAGAGAACGACTGCCTCTAGTTCAATAATTCAATACTGAGAGAGCAAATTACAAATTAACAAAATTTCCAATCTAGTTTAGTTTCCAAATTCTAAGTGTGTTTTGGGAATTCCAATTACATCGAGAGAATCGGACTTGAGACATCCAATCTAGGTCAATGGAAAAATACTAAAATAGGGATTTTAGGATTTGGGAATCACCTTCGGGGTTTAGTCGTCGCTCCCGGCTCCTTGTCGCTCAACTTTGGCTGCAACTCCTCTCCACTCACTAGAAGCCTACTCGCCCAGTGATGGCAGAGATGTCCAGATGCCACGGCCACCAATCAACCACAACACCTTCTCTACCATAGGGCTTGGCCTCGCCGACACTACTCGAGGGAGATGGGGCGGCAGCGGTGGGAGATATCCGGCGGCCGACGAGGAGGGAGAGCAGAGATGGGGATCATGGGGGATCGAGGCGGAGGTTGTCTACACGTGAGGGAGGCGATGGGCGTGAGAGCTGTGGGGGGAGTAAGGTAACGGAGGAGCGTAGGTGTGACTTGCGCGGGGGTACAGCGCCTGTCGGTTTTGGACCCTTGAATTGACGGACGGCGTGGATTCGATTATTTTAGGAGGCAAATGAACCGTCATTAGGAGTGGTGATGAATCACTACCATCAACTTCTTCTTTTAAGTAGTAGAGATAGCAATGTGTATGTTTAATAGTTAGCCAAATTAAGGGCATGATGATATTCCTCTAAGCTAAATATCACGTGAATATAGTTTCTACACGTAGTGGTTCATGAACATGACGATTACATCCATACGTGTCAAAATCAAAATGACACCTGAATGAAAAGAACACCGTTTCTGGAAGTATAACATGACATGCACCAAAATGAAGCATGTAGATAAAATATTTACATGGTTTGTTAAAGTAGTCCTCAACATCAATTTGGTTGCCCCACCTGAGATGGCACCTGGACCACATTTGCTGGCTTCTGCATGTGGCACAGCCATATTTTTCAAATTTCACCTAGAACAATGCAACAATATGATATTTTAACAAGTAGCTTAACTTCATTGATATATGATAGGGCCAAGACAAAACAATAGAGTCCTTTCTCCTCTTCGTTTGCCGTTCTTCAGGTTTAGGGGTGCTCATTAGAGTTTATAAGCAATGATTGTAGGTTTATTTATACTGTTATTATTTTTTTACACTATAGGTGTTGTTAGCTTTTTTAACGTAATTAAATATAAAAAGAAAAAAGAGATTACATCGTCATGAACAATAAAAATAAATAAAAATGCTAAAACATTAAAAAACTAAAAAATAAAATTAAAAAACTATAAGCTCAAAACTAAAAGCTAAAGCTAAAGCTAAAAGAAGAAATTAGACTTACGAGCCGGTTGGTCCGGAACAGTTGTCTGGTATTTGTAGTTCGATTTGAAGCCTCTTTCTTGAGATTTGCTTCCGTACTCCAAAACTTGCAGGTTCAGCATAAAGAATGCAGCGCCATTATCACGTGGATCTCCTAAACAATCGACAAAACTATATGATATTAGTATGCATACTGCTGAAGTTCGTACTTGCCTCCAATAACAAATGTACACATCCTTCCAAAAATGTCACCATCACTTCAACTTACTTGACCATCACACGTCGATTCAATACAACTACCAATGTAAAAAACAAAAAGTAAATGTCCCCTTATAACTTTTCTCAGTGTATTCTCAAATTCTCCGTTTCAGTAGCTACATAATATAAATATCAAAATTAAAAGATAGGAACAAAGTAATAATCTCATAAACCAAAGAGTTAGATTCTGCACTTGAGCGGTCTGAACAGCCACTGATGTGCAGTTTGATCAACGACAAAGCCGCGGTCTGATCAGTTGCGCCTTTGTGGTATGGCCAGACCAAGAAGCAGTCTGACCGCTCTTCTGTTATCATAACAAAAAATTAGCTCGAGTTCAAATCACTTTTAGTGCAACTCCTAAAATCTATTGCCAAATGAGATAAAATGTTGCACATACCTTGCCTAGAATCTCAGAAACCTATTCCAACCAATGATCGGGATGACCCTGGCCAAGGTCTCAACGTTTCCTCAAAACACGCGAGGTTGCATCAAAATCGGACAAAACTCAAAATCTTGATATACAACTTGCTTATAGGTAGAGGATAGCCAAGATTACTCTAGATGAGTTCTCATATATCATAACAAGTTATTTCTCTCAAAAATTAGAAACAAAAAACCCTAAGATCGAAAACCCTCAAGATTAGGCCAAAACCAGGCAACTTCAAAATCTTGTAAGACTTGGTACCTAGATGGATGTGATTTGATCTCCATAAGTCCTCTTCATCACTTACACATCCTTTGCACATAAAAAGATCAAGAAGAGAAAAAAGATATCAAAACCAATAAGAACAAAAGCAAATCTACCAAAACAAGGAGACATCATGAGTGATGAGCAAAGCTAATTTATTGTTACTTGAGGATGAATATTCTACAGCCATTCTACTTGGAGAACAAAAGAACGTACCATAGCACTCACTCTTCTCTAACCATAATCCTAAATATAAAGCTAGAATGATTGGATAGTTATGATAGTTAACATGCAAGTCTCTATCCCAACATGTTAAATAAATGAGTCAATCGGGCCACATCTAACTTTAATGAATACTATCCACTAGCATATTTGGGAAAACTTGTTAACCCCACATAACACGAGTTTCACTCACACACTTAACTCATACAAACTTTTCAAAACACATGAGTCTGAATCTGCTAAGTCTTTAGCATTTGATCTACTTGATCTTCTCAATATTTACTTGGCCTAAACCGCTTTCCCAAGTACCGCGGTTTTGATCCAACGAGTTTTCAGTATTTGATAAACTACTAAAATATCCTCACCTTGACTCGATCTTTATCTTCCCTTGCAAGTAATCACCATACTTGCCACGTATAGGTGTACTAATAACTTGCCATGCATCGATAAGTCTCTCCCGATCTAGTTCCGCTGGACCACGTCTCACTTAGACTAACCAAGCCACTTGGTGCAACTCGGCATTCGAACCTTCTCTTCAATATTCATGTATTTCTTGTGCCATGTTTGAGCTCAACCATCTCATCTAGTATCCTTAACCAGTTTAGGTCTCGGCTTCTCAATGAGTGTAGCATTGATCCTTATCGTTGACCATAGTTAACTCCAAAGCTTTCTTGCATATCTAAAGACAAAAAAATCATTTTCGTGCACAAATTCTTCACAACTTGACTCATGTTAGCCAAAATATGTTTTATGCAATATAAATGCACTCACAAAACATAATTCAATTTATCCAGAGACCAATTTTCTAAAATCACATAACCAAACTTCAGAGCCGATCTGACCGCCAACTATAGACCGTTTAGATCGGTCAAGTCACGCGCAAAACACCAGTTCTAAAAAATTGCAACTACCATTAAACCACCAGTCATGCCGCTCGATGGTCTGACCGGCAACAGCTAGCGGCTAGACCGGCGACAACCAACAATCATACCGGTTTATTTGACAAAACCATCTGAAAATGCAAACGAGTCAAAATTCAAATTTTAACTCTACAAACTTTATGAAGCTCAGCACAAACTAACTGGACCTTTTTCACGTGGTCCCTCAGAATTGCATTGCTTAGCTGTAACTATCGTACTTTTAAGTGAAACAGACTTCTTCAGACAACCATGAACACTTTCATACAAAGTGTCACTGTCAATGAACCTACTGAATCTTCAGACAGGTCTTGTTGAGGTATGCGCAAAAAGTTGTTTAAACTAGTTTCAGATCACAAATTTCTGAGCGAAATAAAGATAATAAGAGATCTTCAGAGATCAGAGCTCCGATGTCAACACAAAAGTTGGCGAGGCCTGAAAAGGCGTTGAAAAAAAATGAAACGCGTGTGCGGAGCCAAACGTGCAGATATTTGCTCACTATCACGTTACCTTGACCTTGCCTGCGAATGCAAGGAGCACGTGAACGACGCCTTCTGAACAGCAGGCGCCGTAAGTTAACACCACTAGGCCGGTATATAAGCTCGACAGCAAGTTGGGAAAAAAGAGACCAGAGAAGAGGGCAGAAGGAAACCAAACAACTAGAAGAGGTATGTCTTTCCCTGAGTTCCTACAGAAACTTCCGAGTTTTTGAGGACTCACCACTACGCTGTCTTGGTTGTCTACTCTCGGTGTTACTTTGTACTGATATTGTTCTTCTTGTATCCTCCCGATATACAGGATTCAGTGATGGACCAACCAAACCAATGGCTCACGCCGCTGGTAAGCACATTCGATCCTTCTTCCGTCTGAGCTCTGAAAAGTTGGATACTTCGAGTACTGAAGTTTATAATTCTTGTAATGGCCATGTCAGGAACCTGAGGAGCTAGCCCACATGTACCAGCAAGAAGAGCACCCCGGCATGCAACAACAGTTCACAGAGCCACCACTCCCCGAGCAACAAGAGCAGTACTACACGCCACCAATGGCAGACGCGTTCCATCAATCTCATAGCTCCAATTTCCAGAACTTTGGGGGTTCGGCCGCATTGCCCAACCTGCCGTTCGGAACGGTGGCGATCAAGAACGAGCAAGGGCAGCCGTCGGCCTCGTCGT
Organism: Bonia amplexicaulis; assembly: GCA_036346245.1. Lineage (NCBI taxonomy): Eukaryota > Viridiplantae > Streptophyta > Magnoliopsida > Poales > Poaceae > Bonia > Bonia amplexicaulis. Next base: position 4,839,213 of record CM070741.1, read on the forward strand.
CGAACATCCTCTCCTTCGGCAGTCAGGCTAGCACTTTCAACTTCTCGGGAGGAGCCTGGCAACAAGACGGCGTTATTGAAGCGATGCAACAGGTGCCGGAGAAGCGGAGCAGGGCGCCAGGGAACGCGCTGGAGCACGTCATCGCCGAGCGCAAGCGGCGGGAGAAGCTGCAGCAGCAGTTCGTGGCGTTGGCCACCATCGTCCCTGGCCTCAAGAAGGTGCGCCCGATCAATCTTTTTTCCTACCGAAATGAAGTGATTGGGCAGCGGGAGCCGGGAATTAGAGAGTTCATAAACTGAGGTACGGGAGGCACCGGGGTCTGAAGGATAGGTCGAAACGCCGGATGGGGGCCGTGCAGAGGTGTCACAGCGCGGAGGAGTCCATGCGGCCGTGTGGAGTGGCCGGTTGATGAGCGGCCGGGCGTCCGGCGTGCGGAGGCGTGTGTGAGCCGGACGGCCCGGTGGTGGCCATGAGCTGAGCCGATCGATGCGCCAGTCACTAATTCTTTCCGTAGGTCCACGACCACGAGGGGCGTGCGGGGCAGGTTTGTGGGCTGGAAGGCGCAACGCCGTGCACTTCTGGCAACCCCGTGCGGGGTTGCCAGAGCCGGAGCTGTCCAGTAGGGCTATGGCCTATGGGACGTTTCCGCAGCGAACGGCCGCCACCGCCGTGGTGGCCCAAGTTCGAAACATTTTTCTTCTCGGCGTGTTTCCTAGGAACCACTAACATTTCCTCGTGGACGGGTCATTACGGGTTTTTTTTAAGAAACGTGTAGGATCGGTATCGGCAACGGAAGGTAAATGATGTTTTCAATTTTTTCTCTAAGTATTTATCCATATTCACTCTAATAGTTATAAGAAACTATAAAGTTCAGAGGCCAATCATCACATGAAAAAATTAAGTAAAAACTTAGTAAACAACCCTTGAGATGAATAGTAGCTAGTCAGACTGGTGAACAGTACCCAATTAGTCCGCCATAGTAAAAACAGCCCAGGAATAGTAAAACAACATTATTTCGAAACTAAAAAACTGTAAAACTTTTGATCTGTAGATCTAAATAACATAAAACTTAGCATAGACCTCTAGGATGTCACGAACCTATTTCAACAAACGATCGAGAGAATTATTGTCAAAGTTGTGATATTTTTCTATGTGAAGGAATGTTATATCAAAAACGAGCAAAAACAAAACAGTGAATATGACTTACTCGTAGGTGAATGATGGCCAAGATAGTTCTAAATGTATCCCCACTTGTCACAGCAAGCTAGAACACCAAAGAAACTGAGCAAAAAAACTACAGGATCAAGAAATCACTCGAGAGAAAGTCAAATCCAAAAAAAAGGGCAACTTTAAGAACTTGTCAAATCTGATGCTTAGATAAATGAGAATTGATTTTCATGAAAAATCTTCATCACTAACTCGTCCTTGCATCCAGCAAAATCAAGAGAAAGAGAGAATAACCAAATCAAGAGCAAATCAACCAAAACAAGATGTATGCATGGGAGATGAACAAAATTAATATATTGCTACTTGAGCATGAATGTTTTACAACCACTCCATCTGGAGGACAGAAAGCACACCACAACACAACTTCTAATACCCTAACCCTAAAAATACTTGGCTTCATTGAGCAAGATTGGATAGTTGAATAGTTAACTAGTAAGTCTCTATCCCAATCCACAAATAGATAGAGCAACCAACACCTATCTAACCCCTAATGGATATTATCCACTTAGCACAAATAGAGAAAATCCGTTAACCCCACACAATACGAATTTTACTCATACACTACACATATGCACGTTTTTCAAAGTATATAAGTCCGAATCCACTAAATGCTTAGCCTTGATCCAAATTGATTTTCTCAAGTTCTCCTTGACCTAAACCGTTATCTCAAGCGCCGCGGTTTTGATCCAAGTTAGTTTTCGATATTTTAGTCAACTTACCAAAATACACTTTTTTGACTCGGTCTTCATCTTCCATTGCAAGCAATTGCCGTGCTTGCCACGTGTATGTGCATCACTGGCTTGTAATGCGTCGGTAAGTCTCTTCCGTTCCGGTTGCACTGGACCGCGCCTCACTTGGACCAACCAAACTACACGGTACAACCCGTCACTCGAACCTTTTGTCAATATTTTTCGTCTTTCTCGTATCATGCTTGAGCTTAGCCATCTCACCCAACATCTTTGATTTTTGTGGGCCTCAGTTTCTCCATGAGCGTAGCCTTAATCCTCGTTGTTGATCATAATGGACTTCAAGCGACTCTGCACATCCAAAGATAAAGAAATCATTTTTGGTATAAGTTCTTCATAACTTAACCTACATTAGTTGTAACATGTCTTATGCAATATATATGCACTGATATAGGTCAATCAAAATCACAACAAGACTAAATTTCCCAAAAAACTAAAAACCAGCTGAAACAAAACTAGCCAACCCGATCAGACCACATGCCCTAGCCGGTCTTACTGTTGACGGTGGCTGGTCACTATCAGGGGAGGCCAGTCTGACCGCCACCTCTGGCCGATCAGACTACTAGATCTGTAAGTCGCCTAGAAAACCTGACAAATTTGTAAATTCAAATTTTTACTCATCTTAAATGGCAATGGTTTATCATAATTTAATTCTGAAACTTCTCACATGGTTCTTCAGAACACCACAGTTTTTTAATAGCCGGTGTATATCAGAACACCACAGTTTTTGAATAGCCGGTGTATATCAGAACACCACAGTTTTTGAATAGCCGGTGTATAAATCTCGCCGAGCAATTAGTGGTTTTCACCTAGAGGCGAACGATTAGTACTAGCTTGTGTTGTAGTCAGAGTTCGTAACACCAGAAATGAATCATGAGTTATTAACTTGGTGGAAACCAGCCGGCCGGTTCCTGGACTTCTTGAAGAAGCACTAAGAAATCGCTTGAAATCGGCTGGAGTTGGCCATACTCAATTACTCAGTGTAAGTGTGTAACTATCTTGGACTAAAGCGCTCCGTTTGGAAAATGAGAACTTTCCATGTATCATGTGAAAAATAAATTGAGCTTGTGAAATTCCTGCAAAATTTGTGAAAAAAAAATTCTGTTTGGAACTAACTCAGTATTAACCCTTAGGGATTACATATCCCTCTTGCCGGTTTGACATATCAGTACTGATTACTGAATAAGACAACACCAGAACTTGCACCACGTATGGCTGAACACTCATGTAATCGGGCATCAAGTTTCACGAAGTGCCAGCTTAACCTTTCCCATTTTTCAGACAGACAAGATCTCTCTCCTAGGGAGCACCATCGACTATGTGATGCAGCTGGAGGAGAAGGTGAAGGCCCTGGAGGAGAAAGGCACGCGGAGCACGGCCGAGTCCACCGTCTTCGAGAGCAAGTGCCGCATATCCGCCGACAACGAAACCTCAGACCCCAGCGGGAGCGCCTCCGGTGCCGGCGAGTCCAGCCCGTCCGTCGAGGTCAGCATCCGGGAGAACACGGCCCTCTTGAAAATCTGCTGCAAGGAGAGGAGGGGAGTGCTGGTGATGGTCCTCTCCGAACTCGAGAACCAGGGCCTTTCCATCATAAACACCAACGTCGTGCCGTTTACAGATTCGTGCCTCAACATCACTATCACTGCAAAGGCAAGGCTTCTCAACCCTGGACCCCTGGTCATACATTGTGCGAACGTGGTTATAGCTAGTGTTTTTAGCTACTATTAGCACCTTGGTATATCAGCCAGCGTACCAGAAGATGGTCTTCGGAATTCTAAATATGTTGTATGATGAAAAGAGTGACATGTTTCGATTTTTGTGCAGATCGAGGAGGGTTTTTCGTCTGCAGTTGAGCTTGTGAAGAACCTGACCACGTCTCTAAGAAGTTTCAATTGAAAAGGATGGAAACCATTGTACAAATGACAAATGATTAGATTTCTCCTCTCCCTTCCTTTTCTTCCTCTCTCTCTTTTAACATGAACAGGAGTCCCGGGCTTCCAGAGAAATCAGCTTTACTTTTTTTTTTTTGGTTACGTATCCATTTCTACAAGTGTCATGTAAAGTCTGTGATCATTCCAGAATACCAATTTCTGTAACTAAACAGATTTCTCCCTCTGATTTCGTAATTAATGTCTTTTCTCTACAAGAGAGTATTCCAGATATATACTAGAACCGTATATGAATGTCCTGAAAATTTTCCATCTCATATTACATGTCCCAAAACATGGGCCTTATTCTTGTATGTATAGCAAAACTTCTTTTTAGAGGAATGGCAGGACTAACTTGTATGTATAGCAAAAGTAGCAAAACTCGAGTGCGCCTTAGTAATCCCCTTATAGGCTACAGCCCAGCAACAAAGTCCCCCATAAGGGCTGGCAGCCCAGTAAGAGCTTGTTTGGAAGAAGGGACTAGGTACATTCCCTTCGCCTCTCCACCCAAACAAGCCCTAACAGATTCCAACCATCCGGCGAGGACCGGAGCCCAAGCGTGCGGCCCAGCCAAGGCCTACAAGCCGACGGCTGCTGAGTACCCTACGTCCCTACCCCAGGAAACGAACTTACGGGCAAACTCAGAAGAAAAGAGGGCACGAAGGCGCGTCGGTCCGTAGATGGTGCCCACTCGTCGCCGGCTCGGCTGCCCGTCTCGACGGCCGCGCGGTTCTCCTCGTTCTACCCGCGCGCGTTGCTCTCCGGCGCGCGCTTCCTAGCCGGCCGGACGAACAGTCTCCTGTCAGCGACCTCCCGCCCCGCGCCGCGCGCCTGGCCGATCGACAGTACAGTACTGCACCCGTGGTCCGCCTGGTGTTGCGGCAGGTCCCGACGTCCCGTGCAGCGCTCTGCTTCTTCGCGCCGTGCCCATGTTATCTGCAGCAGGCCGTCCTTGCGCTTGCACGTTGAACCGTACCGACTCATCTTCCTCTCATTGGCCGATTCAAAATCTAGATCACGTTTTTTTTTTAACTTTTAGTTTTAAAAGTCAAAATAAATAGGACAATTTATTCAAACAAATTTTCAAATAGTTTTTGAGTCAAAAATATAAGTGCAGTCCGTTTAACATCTCCAACGTCTGCTGTAGCTTTTGAAAAAACTATAAAACAAAAGATATTAACCATAATCAAAAAGATATAAGCCGTAATCAAAAGACATGGCTGCAGCAAGAAAAAACATAGCCCTATACATGCTTCACGAGCCCACCATTTTTTTCCTTCTCCGTGTGCTGTAGCGCTAGCAATCTGTGACTACGCCCAGCAGCCGAGGTCCCAATTAAAGTACGCCAAGTTGAGAGCTCAGACAAGGCAATCTCGGGTCATGAACCGAGGAATTAACTCCTGGCTGAAACCAAGATTTATCCCAGATTAATGCGCCAAAATGGTTGATACGCGAGCGCAACTTTGCCAATGGTTGAGCACGTACGTACGCTGCATTGACCCAAATCAAGTCTACGTGTACCCATGCTTGCAAATAAATGCTATGGTTTGACCCGACATGAGCAGCTTCGTAGAGTCCTTCTATGGTTTGACCAGACATGAGCAGCTTCGTAGAGTCATCACACTTGTCTCTTATCTTACCGATATTAAATAAGTAAAATTTTATACAAATAAGAGAGATAAAAAGAGATGATATATTGTCTTTTATGTAAAAGATGATTTGAACTCATAAATTCACGTAAATAGTGAGAGAGTGATTTATGAAGTTACGATGAAAATAGTATTAAATAGTTAGAGAAATGATTTTTGTTGGAGAGATTATCTCTAGTGTTATTTTTAGATGAAATAAAAGGTTTAGAGATAATTTTAAAAGATAATCTATTGTATATATCCTTAGAGTATGGACTAGTTAATTTCCTCTTGATTAGCAACTGGATTTACAAATCGATCTGTGGATGATCCCCGGGCAACCTGTGGTCCGGGGGCAGTGGGGCTTAGTGCATGCACGGCTGAACTCGCTCGAAGGGTACGTCCAAATTAAGCCCCCGGAAGACAAGGAGGAAGCCGCTCGAGATGATGGGACATGGGAGTAGTGGTAGTGTGATTTGTGCTGACTGTTGACAAAGGAAATCAAATCATCCTGGTTAGTATCTTCTCTAGCTAAAAGCACTCCAATCACCCTCTAATCCTCTCCACCTAAAACCATGATGCCAGGATCGTGTTCCTGCGGAGTGGGAGAGAGAGTGAAGATTCTACGGTGACAGATATTGTGTGGATTCTTTTAAACTGTAATTTATGATTTAAGGGTGTGTTTTTTTAGCTGAAACTTATGGCTTTTGGCTACAGTTTTTAGCTTTTGGACTATTCATACGAGAGATTACAGAGTAACAGAAAATCGCATATAGTTTTTACCGATATAAATGAAGTCGGTACAGTATATACTACAATTAACTAGTAGACCTTATCTTGAAAAGATACTCCATTTAAAAGCTAGTTACTGTAGAAAAGCCGAAAAACAGCTTTTAGAAACTGAAAAGAACAAGCCTTTAATTTTCTGAATTCTAACTGTTCGCGAGAGGTAGTATATACAGAAAAATAGTCACATGTGATTTTGACCGATACAGCTGAACTCAGTATACTTTTAGTGCAATATTTCTGTTCACCCTAACTTAAAAAACGTATCGTTCAAAAGCCATAGCAAACGCAATAAGCCAGCCATTATTGTGTCTGATTCCTCTATGATGCCATTTTTTGTTAGATTTCAAGGCGTTCCTTGCTGTTCGAGTTAACAAGAACGGGAAGGAGGAAGAGGGCGAAGAATGGCCAAAAGCGTCGTCCAATCCAACTTAACAGCAAGCTCACAGTTAGGATGGAAATGGCAGGAATTTTTTTTCTAGTGGCACATAAGGAAACATCAATTTTTCAGTGGCAGAAGAGGAAAAAAACTAGACATTCAATAATATATAAGAATTTTCTCGAAATAATTTGGTTAGCCTCATATATCCCACTAGTTTTCTATTTGCCACCACCAAACGAGGCCGCAGTAGACTCTCGCCGTCACTCGGTCGTCCTATTCATCGTCATTGAGTGAGGCCGTCTCTCCCAATCCTGGCAAGGCTCATGCTAGTAGCGCGACGCGATGACAGCGACTCATGTAGGGCATGGCTTTTCTGGTCCAACGACCAAGGGTATAAGCATGATGGCTGAGGCGTGTCACGAGCTGTGGTGGAGCCGTGGGCATGTGCTGTGCTGAGCATACCAGCGAAGGCACGGCGCGGGTAGGGGCGAAGCTCAACTGTGTGTTGCGGCTGAGTCAAAAGCGTGGCACTAGTCGAGCATGGCGATTGCGGCTAGCTAGCGTGGTGCGGGAGTAACATGATATTTTTTTTATCTGTAATAATGTACGGACATTGAACTACTCTATTATTATGACGACTAGGTTCTTTCCAGTTTAAAGCTGATTTATGCTTCTACATCAACTAGCTTTTAAACGGTGCGTTTTTCAAGACGGAATCAATAGAAATATTGTAATAAAAAGCGTACGGAGTTCAGCTGTATCAGCCAAAATCGCATGCGACTATTTTTCTATACGTACTACCTCTCGTAAATAGCCAGAATTCAAAAATTTCAGCTATAAGACATCAGCTATCAGCACAAAAGAACTCACCCTATATTCAAATTATTAACCGTTGGCCATATATCTAGTACTACTGGATTAGAAGAAAGATTGTGTCGGACCCAAAAGTAACAAAGGGGTGAATAGTTACGTCGAAATTTTTCTCAAGCATTTTTTATCCTTTTCTCAAATAACTACAGAGTTACAAAGATTATGATCAATAGCCCAAGACCTAAATAAAATCATTCAAGAGATCAAACTCTAGGAAATGCCAAACTCTAGCGGTCTGATCGGCCACTTGCTGTCGATCTAACCTCCTGGTGGTCAGACCGCTAGCACCAAGCCAGTCTGGCTAGCCTCCTAGCTGTTGGACCGGTCTGACTGAATTCAACCCGTGGCGATCGAAGAAATGATGCAACTTCAAAAATACAAGTCTAAATGATGTAGAATTTTATATACCTTGCTTAAGGTCTCAAGAATCTATTTTAACCAAGGATCGCAAGAATCCATAACAAAGTTCAGATCTTTTTTAAGATCAAACATAATTGCACCAAAACGGGCTAACATCGAAAACGGTGAATATGACTTGATCGCATATAAAAGATGGCCAAGATGGCTCTCGACATATTCCCACATGTCACAGCAAGTAAAAACACCAAATAAATCGAGGAAAAAACACTCGGATCAAGAAATCACTTGAGAGGATCAAGTCTAAGCAAAACCATATTTCTTCAAGAACTTACCAACCAGGTGCCTAAATGGATGTAGATTGATTTTCAAGGGTCATCTCTATCTCGTACACATCCTTGCCATAATAAGATCAAGAAGAGGAGATAGAAGAGTAAAAACCAACCAAAACAAAAACAAATCGACCAACACAAGGTAAATCCATAGAGATGAACAAATATTGATGTATTGCTACTTGAGGATGAAGATTTTATAGCCACTCTATCTGGAGGACAAGAGAGTATATCATTGTACTTAACTTCTCTTAAACCCTAATCCTAGAACACTTAGTCTTAATGAAAGAGAGAGTGGTTGGATGTTTAACTTCAAGTCTTCATCCCAACCTGTTAAATAGATTATCTAGCCGACCCTATCTAATACTGGTGGATAATATCTACTTAGCACATATGGGAAACCCCATTAATCCCACACATGGATTTTAAGTCACGCACTACACTTATATACACTTTTCAAAGCATATAAGACCGAATCCGCTAAGCCCATGGCATTGATCCAACTTGATTATCTCAGCTTCTTCTTGACCTAAACCACTCTTCCAAGCGCCACTGTTTCTTGTAAGGTAGTTTTCGGTATTTTGGTCAATTTACCAAACTACCCTTTCTTGACCTGGTCTTCTCCATTCTTTGCAAGCAATTATCATACTTGCCACGTGTAGATACACCACTGGCTTACCATGTGTCGACAAGTCTCTCCCGTTCTAGTTCCACAGACTACGCCTCACTTGGGCCCAGAGTTCTGATAACCGGTCAAAAATCGGCTGTATCAGGTATACCTATACCCACCGATAAAATCTCGTATAGACCAAAATAATTTGACCTGTTTTGAATAGAAGCTGGCCCATAATGGCCCATGGAGGGTATCGAGTCTACCCTAAGGTGCAGCCGTGCAAGTTGGCCTTCTCCTTAGTCCTCCCCTGGTAGCTGCCATTCGGCTGATCTCTTCCTTCCTACTCCCTTCCTCTCAAATCCCTAGAGATTGTCAGGGAATGGAGGGCGCTGAAGGCGGTGGGGGGAGAATCTAAGGCGACGATGGAGGCCATGTGATAGGGTGGAGGTCAGGAGGGCGGTGGCAGTCAAGGCTTCAGGGACAGAGACTAGGGTCTGGGCGGCGAGGACATCAAGCGGCGCACTGTGCTCTGTCCACACATGGCCTAGTTGGGGTTGTGGACGGAGACGGTGAGGGAGAGGTCGTACGCCAAGGATGTGTCCACCATGGTGACACAGACGTGGCGTGCGACGTCGTAGGCCTCGACGACCGTGCTGACGATCGAGCACAAGATGAGGGCGTGCTTGTTGCTGAGGCATTGCCGCAACCCTCGATGCAGCCTCCAAGGACGATGATGTAGCAGTCGCAGTCATTGGCACTTGGGCATCCTGATCGAGTAGCAATCGATTGAGATTGGTTGGCTCTTACAATTGATCCCAATGGTAGCAGAGTGTGAGTACGAACTGCAAAGGCAAGGATTGAACAAGAAGAAGGAATTGCACCGGGTAGTAGAGTATGAGTCGGGCTCAGATCCAAAAATCCAACAGTGAATTAAAATGAAAAAACATGGGAAAAGAACGGCCACAAAAATCCTCCAAATGAGGAACACAGATCAAATCAAATCAAATAGATCGAATACCGCAGCTCCAAGGGCATGGAAATTGGGCAAGAACAAAAGTGGAGCAAGTGAAAATTTTCATAGCAAATTCTCTGGTGGCGCCCTTGGCTCCTCCCTCTAACGACGCCAAGGTATGCATGCGATTTGTCATGTTGTAACTACTTTCTGTTAGCCTAATATCGGCCGATTTCACATTGATATTTTAATCCTATTATCGGTCAATAATTGGTGATTTTTGGCCAAAAATTGTTTGAAATTTAAATGTTCATTTGAATTTTTTGGACAAAATTCTCTGAAATTTACCGATTATCGCTCATATCACCTATATCACCCCTTCCCCAGTAAAAAATTGATGCTAGTGTTGAAAACTCTACTTGGACCGACCAAGCCACATGTGTAACCCATCATTTGAACTTTCTTTCAATATTTTCCACATTTCTCGTGCCATGCTTGAGCTCAGCCATCTCACCCCGCATCCTCGATCGTTCTGGGCCTCTGCCCCTTTATGAGCGCAGCCCCAATCCTTGCGATGACCATGGTTGACTTCAATCGACTATGCACATCCAAAGACAAAAAAATCGTTTTTGGACACAAGTTTTCACAACCTAACCCAATAGCTGTAACATATCTAACGCAACATATAAACCCAGAGCTAGGTAGACAAAAATCATCACGTGACCAAAATCTCCAAATAACAGAAACCAGCTGAATTGGACACATCCCAGCCAGTCTGATCGAACCCCACACCAGTCTGGACGTTGCAGGGGCCGACAGACTGGTATTGACCACCGGTTTGACCGATGTGAGCATCTGGTCTGACCATTACCTTTTGGCCGGTCAGACCGGCTTGACTGCCAATCGTCCCAAAAATCTGATAATTTTTTAAATCCAAATTTCTAACATTCTCAAATTGCAATGGTTATCTCATATGGTCCATCAATTGACCATACCAACCATTTCAATCGTCCTAGCTTAATCAGCAGTGCTAGCTACCACCAGGCCAGGATACAGAGAAGAGGGTATACTACATTACATCTCTTGGTTTTTCTGTCGACCCTGTGCTACAGTAACGACGAGAGCAGAAAATAAGGAAAGATGAGCTACTTTACTAGGACCAACGAAGATCTTGATTGCACGAGGCACCCCACAAGAGCTGTTGCGGTTAATGCGTGCATTACTTTGTGCTCTACGAAGTTGACAGCTTGTTCCAAACACTGACTCGTCAAATTAATGAATCAAACACACGAATGTTATTCTACTAGCCATTCTTTTTTTCAAATTTAATCTGAATAATTCATTTTTACAAATCTAATCTGATCCAAGCACCCAAGCTATAGTAGTTTTGTAGGACTACTGTAGCTATAGTAGTGTCATCTGCCGAGCTTTTCTAGCTCGGCTGGTGCTTGCCCCTATGTTGTAGGTGTTAAGAGAGTGTTAGATTTGTAAAAACGAATATTCAGATATTAAATTTAAAAAAATAATTAATGTGATATTTTTAGACTCAATTCCAAATTAATTATGTAATGCGACCATCCATGACTCTGCCATATGTATATACGTACAGGGAGTCCAAAGTCACTTAGAACAGCGTCCCGTTGGAACGTCGGTGTTGGGAGACTAAAACAAAAAACCGCACTTTGTTTAGGAGGCTAAGCAGTGGGCAACCAATTTAATTAATCTCGCGAGGGCATTGGGCCCGGCCCAACCCAACCCCACATCGCCGAGGAAGGCGGGTGCGCGTACGAGTCAATGCCGTGGTGGTGGGTGGGCTCCCGCCGCGCGCGCCGCCGCTTGCAGTGCAGTGCAGTGCGACGCATCGTTATTTCGATCGGTTCCCTGCCTCCTCGCCGGCCGAGTCAAATTAGCGGTCGTGTTCGGGGACAAAATTTCGCGGCGTTTCGGACAGAATCATGGGCACCGCATCGTGTCTGCTCCGGACTCGACTCGATCCACGCTTGTTTCTGTTGCTCGCTTCCGTCTTCCATCACCGACCCGTCTCGATCATTACTCTGCATACAGGCATGGTTCAGTTTACCTACTACTTACTGTGTGACATCGAGACCATAGAATCCTGGTTCTTGGTGGGTCCACGTGTGTAAGGGCCTGTTAATATTGTTTTTTGGTTTTAGTTTATAGATAGTAACAGTTTCTATAGAAACTTATAGAGAGAGATATTTATGTGTGATTTTAGTTGATATAAATAAAGTTATTATAGTATGTACTATAAATCTATAATCGACTAGCAGACTCTATCTTAAAAAGACACTTCGTTTGAAAGTTAGGTATTAAAGAAAATCTATTTACTATAGAAAAATAACTTTTAAAAATCAATATAAATATAATCGACTAGTAGATTTCATCTTAAAAAGATATTTCGTTTGAAAGCTAGGTATTAAAGAAAATCTATTTACTATAGAAAAATAGCTTTTAAAAATCAATATAAATATAGCCTAAACCGTCTACTTTGTTCGTGCGCCTTCGGGCATGCTTGCGCAGCACTTCACGTTTGTTTTTGTTCGTTTGATGCGGCACTGTTGGTGGAGCTAACATGATGGCATTCTGTAGGGAAGTGTCGCGCCTCTTCTATAGATAAACAAAGACGTGCTAGCTCCGGATGGCAATGGAGTCTCAGCGTGAGGAGAAAGCTTTTTCAAATCACACTCTTTTATGGTCTTCTTATTACTAAAACAAACATGCGTGAATGTTACAGTATGCTGGTATAGGAGAGGGAAGAAGCGGCGTACTGCACGGTGGAGTGTGCGTCTCCTACCCACCCACAGAGAATCCGGGTCCACCAGAGGCTCGCACTCTCCATGTTTTGCTGTACTGCGACTGACTTGCGGGGCCCATTTCCCGAACAGGAGCAACTGATGCCGCTCCGCGTTCTTTCTTCCCTGATACGGAAAACCTGATCGGCACATACTTTCTTCCCGTATCCAGTCAACGACATCATGGACCCACAAGACATGGGCCCAACACGTCAGTTCGAATACAACATGCGTGTATAGAGTGTATCGAATAATTACTCGGACCATTTCCTCGATTCCCGACAGAGCCTGTACTTTCCATCAGCGATAAAATCAGCAAAAACTTTGGACATTCAACACTGGGCCCTGCAGTTGTCCTTGTTCCCATCGTCATGTGGGCCGATAAAATAATGGGAGCCTACCTATGACAGAGTAGGCATTTTTATTTAAAATTATATAATTATATATGCGGTAATATTTTTTATATAAATAGACTTCAGTTGCCTAACAAAGGTGGGAGGCGACTGGAGCCAATCGCCAAACGGCCAGGTGATAGAGCTCCAATCACCCGACTGTTGGGCAAGCGACAGTCGCCCGACCGTTGGGCGACTGGAACTCTTCGCCCAACCAAAAGGTGACTTCATGTGGAGTCGCCCACCCAAAGGGCGACTGGTTTCAGTCCCCGTGAATTTTGTACATTTTATCATTTTTGTAGATTATAACCGGAAAATAATCTAGTGGATTTGTAATAAAAGTTTATAGTCATTGTATGTTGTAGATGCGTAAAAAAATTGGAATTTTTTTTAAGAACGATTAATCTTAGAACGATCGGTAAATATGATGGTAAGTGATATTGTGATGTTACTGGGAATTCGTATACGGAGAAAACCGGTATGTTAATATTGTTAGATGACGTACTATGTGAATAATGAAATATGAAAAGGCGAGATAATAAGCTTGTCTGAATTTAAATAGACTGCATAATACAGTTGAGAGTAATATGCCACGTACTTTTGATTACGTGCATAATATATAGCATCTTGTGTGACTAACCCACCCAACTGCTCGTACGACCTACTGTGTGGACCGGGGCCAATTTCCTTTCCTTGCCAGCTCGCCGTTGAACTCCTCGGCAGCCTCTTTTGCCTTGCTGCCATTTATCTCTTTCTCTCGCACTCCCTCTCGCGAGCCTCCCGCTCCCTACGCGTGCACGCCTCGAGATGGGTTTTTGTCTCGTGTTGTATACGCAGGGTTTGCTCGTTCTTGCGACGCTTCTTCTCCTGGATCTCCGATGACCTTGCGGCATTTCACTCCTCGAAGTCGAGGCCCACTGGTCCTCTAGGTGGATCTCAAGATCGATCAATTTGCGGTAGCCACATAGAGGTTCCGGGGACTGTGAATACATGGGAGAGGTTGTTAGTGTGTACTGTGAAGGAGAAAAGGCCGCGGGAAAATGGTGCACCTGGTCCTTACAGGCTGAGACGGCGGTCGGGGTAGTCACTGGAGTAGTTTGCGCAACCCCAATAACACATACCTAGGCTGAGGTGGTGCTTAGACTTAAAGAACTTGCATGTGTCCCGGCACCAACAAAGGGGGCGTCTCCCCCCTCGGGTGGGAGTTGCGGTGAACGCTCGGTAGGAACGTTCGGGATGAGGTTATTGCTACGGGGCCCATCATTGCGGGGGGCTGACCTCGTAGCACGCTAGGCTTATTCTGCCTGGGCCGCGGGAGCCCATACTTTCTCATCGCGGGCGGCAGGTGACCGTGCTAGGTCGCGGGTCTCCTCCCATTGCTTCATCATCTTGCTCCATTGCTTCTTCTGTTTTTTGTCCATCCCAGTCTGGTGAAGGAGGCGAGGTTTAGTGTGGGGTTTGGTTGTCCAGTGTTCTGTGTGAAATCTCCTGGACCTCATTTTATAGGGTTTGTTTTTTTCCTGACGGTACATGAATGACCGTGTGTGGTCCCGGTACTGCGCAAAGCTACGAAGTGTGCAAAGCTGGTAAAGCTGGGCTGTGAGGTCTTGCCGCTACGGAAAGCTGGTACGTGCGGTCATGTCACTGCGCAAAGCTGGCGTATTCAGTCTTGTCACTGCGCAAAGCTGGGCCATGCTGTCATGTCACTGTGAAAAGCTACGTCGTAATGTCACGTCACTGAGGAAAGCTGGCATGAGCAGTCTTCTCAATGCGGAAAGCTGGGCCGTGCTGTCATGTCACTTCGAAAAGCTACGTCGTTAGTCATGTCACTGAGGAAAGCTAGCCCGTGCAGTCATGTTGCTGCGAAAAGCTGGCCCGTACGGTCATGTCGTTGCGCAAAGCTACCTCGTGCGGTCCTGTCGCTGCGCAAATTAAGCATGCAATAATATCATTTAAAACAACATAATCTTATTTGGAAATCTAGAATTAACATGATCAAAGTGTGTAACTTGACTTGCTCTGCTGTCTGTTGTGGGTCATCGAAGTACATCTCTTTAGAATCGTCATAGTCTTCACATGAAAATAACCAGGCAAACTCAAATAAATTCCAAAAAAATTCAAATAAACTCCAAAAACATGGAAACAAGGAAGATCTGGGTAGATCTTTCATTTTAGATGAATTTGAAAATTTGAATGGATTAAATCGGAGCTAGGATGAAGGAGAACAAACTTTTGAAAGTATATTGGCTGTGGTCATAGCTACAGTGATCAGGACCACCGTGGTCGGAAGCTATAGTAGCCAGTGGAAGCTATGTATGGTCGAAAGCTACAGTGACCGGTTAGAAGTTGTAGTTACAGTGACTAGTCGGAAGTCTAGCTACAGTGACTAGTCAGAAAATCGTAGCTACTTTGATTGGTCAAAAGTCCTAGCTACAGTAGTTGGTAGAAGGCTTTTCGTGGTTGGAGCTATAGTAGTCGGTCGAAGGCTCTTCGGAGGTACAGTGATCGGTCGAAGGCTTAGAGCGGATGGAGGCTCAGGGCAATCGGAGGCTTTAGAGTGGTGCAGCGGTTGAAGAAGGCTGCGATGGTGGTGTCTTAGGGTAGCAGTCGCTGGCGCTCCGACGGCCAATGGTGAGTAACGAGGTGCCCAAACGAAAAAAGAGAACATGAGCAATACGTTGGTGGGCACGGGATTTATCAGAGATGGCTGGAGAGTGGTCGGCAACGGACAGAAGACGACGACGACATGGCTCGGATCTCTGGTGGATCGGCACTCTGGTGATGCTCATGCTTGACGAAGTGGTGACCGAGGCTTGCCTCGGTGCATTGAAGCCAGAGGTGGGTCACCGAGACGCGAAGACAATGAGGACGACTGGGATTTCTCGTCAGAGATCATCGGCGCTCGGAAAAGGACAAGACGACGCGAATGCTCCTCGAGGCTCGAGAGAGACAACTGGAGGTGGGAAGAGCTGGGGTGTGGCTCGAGGTTGCTTGCGGGGTCCTATTTATAGGGTCGACAGGAAAGCACTTGGCGAGGATTGCTGCTAGATTCAATGACGGTGCGGATTCAGGGTGAGAAGAAAAGAAAGGGGCGGGGCATAAAAGGAAGGCGAGTGCGAGATTATGGGGGTTTGCTTCCCGTACAGTGCAAGACATCCAAATCCAAATGAAGGTGAGGAAGGAAAGATGAGATTTGGGTGAGCTCAGTCGTCGGCGCTGTTTAGGAAAGGGTGGGGGAGGAAGAAAGGAAAGGAAGGAGATAGAGGATGGGGATGACAAGTGGGGCTGGGTGGTAAGAGAGAAAAGAGAATGGTGAGGATGGGCCGGCGAAAGACGGTGAAGGATATGGGCTGGCCACTTGTCAGCCCAGGAGAGACGAGAATCAAAATTCTAATTCTAATTTTAATTTCTAGAAACTCCCCTAAAGCAAAGAAAAGCCTAGAAACTAGCAGAAAAATCCAAGTAAAACCCAGAAAATTCTCAAGGATTTTAGAAATTACAAGGGACTTAACAAGAAATGAAATAAATTTGACTTGGCTTCAAATAAACATACTTGACTTGGCTTCAAATAAACTTAGGTTTTAATGGATTCTTACTCTAGGCCAAAATAAAAGAAATAAGAAAAGGGAAATAAATTATAGAAAAAAAACCAATTAACTCCAAATGAAATATGCAAAATTCTGGGATATCACAGTTGTAGTCCTTCCATCGGACAGATATATTTTGGGTACTCGTCTCTGGACCAAAACATCTTCTCTCATTGGTGTCGGAGCCAAGGAGGGATTTTTAATAATGGCAGCCTTTGTTTCTCCAGTCGGCATCTACTGGAGAACATGTTTGATGACTGCTGCCGCCTCCTACTTCTCCTTTCCCTTATCTTGATCATCAAAAAAAGAAGTCGTAGAGGGGGCAGTTGCCTTCTCGATCACTTCAACACCTGACATAGTTGGTGAACTTCAAGATAAAAGAGGGGAAGAAGTGAGAAATTCAAGGTATTGCAAGATTGAAGGTATGATAATATTTTTTCCAAAAAATTATTACATACCTGGCCTTCTTAGTCTTG
Source organism: Bonia amplexicaulis (assembly GCA_036346245.1). Taxonomy (NCBI): domain Eukaryota; kingdom Viridiplantae; phylum Streptophyta; class Magnoliopsida; order Poales; family Poaceae; genus Bonia; species Bonia amplexicaulis. Next base: position 4,856,302 of record CM070741.1, read on the forward strand.
AATTTAAATCTTCCTGGAGCATATTCCAGGGTACTTGTTTTCCTTTCCTTATAAACCAATTTCACCAGTTTAGAACTGGTAGGGCAGGTTAGACCCTTAGGAACCTCCGATTGGATAAAACCACTCGGAGTAGTATTTTTGGCCGGTTCCTTCTTAGGGTGGTTGAAGATTATCTCTTTCACCCTATGGTTCTCCTCAGAGGGTCGGGCCTCCTCGACTGATAGAGCACTTGTCTTTGATGGCGTCTTAGTGGTTGTCATCGGATTTTCAGCATGTTCGATCCCAACCACCTTCACAACCCCGACCGGCAAGATTGCTTCCGCTATCGATTCAGTGGCTTTGGTCTATTCGACCAGTGGCTCTATATTCACCAATGAATTTGTTCCTATGGCCTTGCTGCCAACATTGGATCTAGCTGTGAGAGCCTTCATCCAAGAAAAGGTATTCTCACTAGTGTAATTTATCTATTCTTTGTATAAGAGCAAGAGTAGTGTTTGTAAGAAAATCTTTTAGAGTCATAGTAGAAAAATTGAATTAGGTGCTAAGTTCACCAATTTGATCCTATAATACTCGAGCACTTCCGACAAGAAAGAATGCACTAGAAGCCTAAACCCGCATTTCACGTACACCCAGAATATGGATATCTTGCCTTCTTCACCACTTTGGAAGCCTTCGCCTTCAGCCGATCTCTAAGGGATCAAAACTCGATTGGCGATCAATCCCGTGTCTTCTAGAGCTCTAAGTCTTTTTGGTTCCAATTCTGTTCTGGGCCACTAGGAGATGAACTCGGATATCTTCGTAGATTGGGCTTAGATCAAGAAAGTTTGGGGGAAAAGGACTAGGGCTACAGTCATCGGGACAGCGAAAACAAAGAGAAAATCGTGAGAATACAAAAGGTTTCTGGGAAGCGTGGAAAATACGAACCTCAATTCGGTTTATAAGGACTCTCCCATGTCCAAAGTTAGAAGTTATAGGAACTGTGCCTCACAGGTACAAACCTTTCGGTTCTTCTTCCTTATGGTTTATTAACTTCAAGTGAAAAGATTTCTTTACCATTCTTGATTAATGTTGAGTAATCTCTCGACTGGAATATACATCCTGACTAAATTATTCATTAAAAAGACTTTAATATGTTATCAAATCCCTTAAACCAATGTTGCAGTACCTTATGCTATAACAAATCCCAAGTACCCCTGGTCGAGGAATCGTTTATTTGTCCGACTAGCTACTGCTTGGAAGCTTTATGACTTGACATTTAGGCCTCCCTGAGGCCATGTTTTGTGCAGTTAAGGAGAGGATCACGTGTGTTTCCTTTCCACGACCACTCCACATTCAGTTCAGTGTCTCTGACAACAACCGTCCTGCGATTGTTTCCTAGGGATCTCCTTCACTGGCAACAACTGATCATCGGTTATTGTTAGGCTTCTCTCGCTGCCATCAACCACTTACACGTATGAATGAGAAAATTGACAAGGCACCTATTTATACCAACAATTGACATCTCTTCAGTACTATTTAAGCCTTACTCGGGAGACAAGAAAGGACAAAGAACAATGGCAAGACCAATCTAGATTAGGGTCCAGGCGGGATTGGGGGAAGAGGATCGAGACGGCGCAGGTGTACACCGGCAGGGCCGCCATAGCGGGAGGGGTAGTTGGGCGGCGGTGGAGTGGTGACCTAGTGGCTAGGGTTGGGGAGGGAAAGGGGAGGGATTATAAAGGAGTGAAGAGGAGTGGCTTCATGTTAGATTCATATCTGAAGGCTCAAAAGCTGTGTACTATTTAACAAGAACATATTGTATTACTTCGTACACGCTGTTTTTTAAGGAAAAAACAGAGAAACTGAAAAGTTTCACATACATATATCCCACACTGTCCAGCTGAACTCGAACACCCACTCCATCTATGGCAGGCTCCATGGCCGCCACTTCCACCCTTCTCATCCCCGTCCTTCTCCTCCTCTCCACCGCCACCCACTCCACCTCCTCCAACTCAACCTCCTTCTCCGCCTCCCCGGAAGCAGCCGCTCTCCTCAACCTTTCCGCCGCACTCGCTGATCCCTCGGGCTACCTATCGACGCACTGGACGCCGGAAACGCCGCTCTGCTCCTGGCCGCGCCTCTCCTGCGACGCCACCGGCTCCCACGTCCTCTCCCTCGACCTCTCCGGACTCAACCTCTCCAGCCCAATCCCCGCCGCTGCCCTATCTTCCCTCCCGCACCTCCAGTCCCTCAACCTCTCCAATAACATCCTCAACTCCACCTTCCCGGAGGGCCTCATCACCAGCCTCAAGAACCTTCGCGTTCTTGACCTTTACAATAACAACGTCACCGGCCCGCTCCCTGCGGCGCTCTCCAACCTCACCGACCTTGTACACCTCCACCTCGGCGGCAATTTTTTCTCCGGCGGCATCCCGCGGTCGTACGGCCAGTGGAGCCGAATCCGGTACCTGGCCCTCTCCGGCAATGAGCTCACCGGGGAGATACCGCCAGAGCTCGGTAACCTGACGACGCTGAGGGAGCTGTACCTCGGCTACTTCAACAACTTCACCGGCGGGATACCGCCGGAGCTCGGGAGGCTGCGGGAGCTCATGCGGCTCGACATGGCGAATTGTGGGATCTCCGGCGAGATCCCGCCCGAGGTGGCGAACCTGACGTCGCTCGACACTCTGTTTCTTCAGATCAACGCGCTGTCCGGGCGGCTGCCACCGGAGATAGGCGCAATGGGGGCGCTGAAATCGCTCGACTTGTCGAACAACTTGTTCGTTGGGGAGATCCCCGCGAGCTTCGCGTCACTTAAGAACCTGACACTGTTGAACCTCTTCCGGAACCGCCTGGCCGGTGAGATTCCCGAGTTCGTCGGCGACCTGCCGAACCTCGAGGTGCTGCAGCTGTGGGAGAACAACTTCACGGGCGGGGTGCCGGCGCAGCTTGGTGTGGCGGCATCCAGATTGAGGATCGTCGACGTGAGCACGAACAGGCTCACCGGCGTTTTACCAACCGAGCTATGCGCCGGGGAGCAGCTGGAGACGTTCATCGCGCTGGGGAATTCGCTGTTTGGCGGCATTCCGGATGGGCTCGCGGGGTGCTCATCCTTGACGAGGATTCGGCTGGGAGAGAATTATCTCAGCGGGACGATACCGGCCATGCTGTTTACGTTGCAGAACCTGACGCAGATAGAGCTGCATGACAATTTGCTGTCCGGCGAGCTCCGGCTGGACGCCGGCGAGGTGTCGCCATCAATAGGGGAGCTGAGCCTGTATAACAACCGATTCTCCGGCCCGTTGCCGTCGGGGATCGGCGGGCTCGTGGGCCTGCAGAAGCTACTGATCTCCGGGAATAGGTTGTCCGGCGAGCTCCCGCCGGAGATTGGGAAGCTGCAGCAACTTTCAAAGGCGGACCTCTCTGGCAACCTGATATCCGGGGAGGTGCCACCGGCGATCGCCGGATGCAGGCTGCTCACCTTTCTCGATCTCTCGGGCAACAAGCTCTCCGGCAGCATCCCGCCGGCGCTCGCCGGCCTACGCATTCTCAACTACCTCAACCTATCCCATAACGCGCTCGACGGGAGGATCCCACCAGCCATCGCCGCAATGCAGAGCCTAACAGCCGTGGACTTCTCGTACAACAACCTCTCGGGTGAGGTCCCGGTCACCGGTCAGTTCGCCTACTTCAACTCCACCTCCTTCGCCGGCAACCCCGGCCTCTGCGGGGCCTTCCTCTCCCCTTGCCGCTCTCACGGTGTCGCCACTTCGACCTTCGGCTCCCTCTCCTCGTCCTCGAAGCTTCTTCTCGTGCTCGGCCTCCTCGCGCTCTCCGTCGTGTTCGCCGGCGCGGCCGTCCTGAAGGTGCGGTCGCTGAAGCGCTCGGCGGAGGCGCGCGCGTGGCTCCTTACGGCGTTCCAGCGCCTGGACTTCGCCGTGGACGACGTGCTCGACTGCCTCAAGGAGGAGAACGTGATCGGCAAGGGCGGGTCCGGGATCGTGTACAAGGGCGCAATGCCGGGGGGCGCGGTGGTGGCCGTGAAGCGGCTCCCGGCCATCGGGCGCGCGGGCGGCGCGCACGACGACTACGGTTTCTCCGCCGAGATACAGACGCTGGGGAGCATCCGGCACCGCCACATCGTGCGGCTGCTCGGGTTCGCGGCCAACCGCGAGACCAACCTGCTGGTGTACGAGTACATGCCGAACGGCAGCCTCGGCGAGGTGCTCCACGGCAAGAAGGGCGGCCACCTGCAGTGGGAGACGCGGTACAAGATCGCCGTCGAGGCGGCCAAGGGCCTGTGCTACCTGCACCACGACTGCTCGCCGCCGATACTGCACCGCGACGTCAAGTCCAACAACATCCTCCTCGACGCCGAGTTCGAGGCGCACGTCGCCGACTTCGGCCTCGCCAAGTTCCTCCACGGCAACGCCGGTGGCTCCGAGTGCATGTCCGCGATCGCCGGCTCCTACGGCTACATCGCTCCTGGTATGTACGACTACCACATATCACCCGCCTCTGTTTGCTCTGTTCAGTTCATAGTATCAACTCTACAAGGTTACTCCTTTTCGGTGATTTCACGGCTAAAATATTCGACCGGAACGACCTTTTGCGATATCTCCCTTTTTTGACAGAACATTCGTTTCCTAAGGCTCAACCACTAGAGGTCGCTACTGGTCCGGCAAGTGGCAAATGTTTGGGCGAATTTCCGAAACTTGCTTTTAGATTCGTCCTGTTGTCATGTGGAAATTTGAAAGGAATGGTTGGTTTGGTATGCTCTGGTTTGTTTTTAGCGTGATGTCATGCGCTGAAGTCTGCCTCCCATCTTTGTCGTTTTAATGGATTATCATTGGGAATTGTTGGCTTGTGATCTTATGCGGCTGCGTTCTCTGTTTTGTGTTTCGTACCCAGAGTACGCCTACACGCTGAAGGTGGACGAGAAGAGCGACGTGTACAGCTTCGGAGTCGTGCTGCTCGAGCTCATCACAGGCCGGAAGCCGGTCGGGGAGTTCGGCGACGGCGTCGACATCGTCCAGTGGGTGCGGATGGTGACCGGGTGGAGCAAGGAGGGCGTGATGAAGATCATCGATCCGCGCCTCTCGACGGTGCCCGTCCACGAGCTGACGCACGTCTTGTACGTCGCCATGCTCTGCGTCGCTGAGCATAGCGTCGAGCGGCCCACGATGCGGGAGGTCGTACAGATCTTGACCGATATGTCTGGGGCGGCGTCCATGACCATAGACGTGCCACCACCACAGCTCGCCGTCGAAGCAAAAGAGGAGGACCGGAGCGACGAGAGGGAGCGGGACAGGCCACGCGAGTCCCCGCCGCAGCAGGATCTGCTTAGCATCTAGAAGTGTTACTCGTAGTAGTGGTACTTCGTTGCATCCCATGTGCCTTTTGGGTACTCTTGGAATGTGGTAGTGTGCGGTTGTGTGTGCAAGAAGAGGCAAGCATGTACACCATTACTAGCTTAGATTATCGTTAGTATTACATATTGTGAGTTAGACCTCTGTAATCTTCGGTACTCTCGTGTACAAAGAAACTAGTATGGTGATATGATGAATCTGAGTTCTACCAAGTAACGCACAGTGGTGTGTCATTCCAAAACTGCTATTGATCGATATGCACTGGTGATCCTACTCCCAGTCAGTCTTACTTGAGAATGTGCAAATGTCGGGGAATTAGCCCTCACCGTGGGCCAGTCGTCCCGTTGTATCAGCACGTCTAATAATCATGCTGTCACATGGCTGATTCGATAGGGCTATGATACGGAAAAAAGACGATATTACCCTTGCAATTATAGAACCAGAGAAGGATATTTATGTAAGAAATTTTCTCATAGCTATAAATATCTTAAGACGTCGTGAGGGGGCATAGCTTTTTTTTTTACGAGACAAGTCTACATGACACAAATTTCTATTATCTATCTTCATTGTTTTTGAGGCGTCAAAAAACCCTTTTATGATCTCTCCGTAATTGTATTGTTCACTTTTTGGTATGTATCTATAACAGCAAACAACACAAACCCGTGCACGTTTGCTCGCTGCTCCTGCGCAGCTGTGCTGTGCTGTTGGGCGACACGCACCCGCATCACGTATCGTTTCGCCAGCTGGGAGGAGAGGACATGCACGCTTGCTCCTGCCGTTCGCTGTAGTGCCGCTCAGTTCCAGCATAGTTGGCCAAGTCGGAGCGTGCACGTGAACGGTCAATTCCACTGTGCCTCTTTTCACTTGCAGATGACAGGCAGGCCCAGACCACGCTGGCCCACGTACACGCACGGCACGGCACGGCACCATGACCTGGGCTCGGGTTGAAAGGATGTTGCTATGCTCAGCACCAAACTTCGGTTAGCGTCGCAGACAGTGCACAGGGCAGGGCACTCGCTTCGTTTCATTTCAGAGCCCCTGCTACGGGTGCAAACAGGTCGGGTTAATCCCGACCGATCTGGCACCGAATCCGATTGGTATCGAATCCGATTAGTACCGAATTCGGAGAAAAAATATGGGTTAGGATATGGTAACAGCAATATCCGTCCCGAATCCGATACGTTTTCAAGCTTGATTTCAGGTTAGTGCTACTATTTGACGTTTCATTTTCTTTTGCAATGGTAAAATAAAATCTTCCACATCAGCTATTAAGTAGTAACATCAAGTTCTTGACAGTACGTCCTACTACTCCATTTGTTACACTGCATATATTTTTTACAAACAAGTAGGGGTGCAAACGGTTCGGGTTAATCCCGACCGATCCGGCACCGAATCCGATTGGTACCGAATTCGATTGGTACCGAATCCGAAAAAAAAATATAGGTTAGGATATGATAACAACAATATCCGTCCGAATCCGATCCGTTTACACCCCTAGCCCCTGCACCTGCACTGCAGCCATCATATACTACATGCTGCGACACTGTTAAGACTGCGACACTGTTAAAGCTGTTGGAAAGTTCAGGTAGGCAGAGGTAGGGCCTGAATCGATCGACAGCTGCCACCCTTTTTTTCTTAAGCCTGCGTACGTGGTGCGACTCTTGCGAGCGATGTGAGTGATGGGCTGTGACTGAACACGTAGTCGATCGGGGCTACAGCGCAGGCGAGGCTGTGTGACTAGTGTGAGTGCGCTGCCACTGGTGCTAGCCTGCACGAGGCGATGCTGGGCGAGGGGTGGCGAAGTGTGCGTGTTGTGCGTGACGGTGTGGTCAGGTCATTTATCGCTACAGGTCACACGCTGTTGTACCGGCGATGTCACTCGGAGAATCTTGCCATTTTGGTCATCTACTTTGGGTCACGGAAGATGATTTTGTTTATCTTTTTTAAGACGGTGATATATATATATTATATATATATATAATACAGTTTTAATTTAAAAAATTATTTGTAGAAGCCATTTAAATAAGCCATCCTCTTTATTTTGATTTCTAGAGAAATAGTAGCTAAAAGAAAAAAAAGCAAAAAAACATGCTCTTTGTCGTGGAAATCTGAGCGACTAGCTCTCTCTTCCGCCCCTCGGATCCACTGTGCTTTGAAATGGGAGATCTTTCTTTAGTACAGTTCATTACTCCCTACTCCCTCGCTACAACGCGAGCGGCCAAATCATATTAACTTTGACTAAAAATATAGTTTATAATATGTTTTTTTGGATTGTTCGTGCGAGAGATTACAGAGTAACAAAAACTCACATGTGATTTTTGTCAATATAAATAAAATTGGTACAATATGTACTACAATTAACTAGTAGACCTTATCTTAAAAAAATACTCAGTTTAAAAGCTAGTTACTGTAGAAAAGCTGAAAAGTAATTTTTAGAAGCCGAAAAGAACATGTCTTATAGCTTATGGCAGAAATTATACTGTAGCAGTTGAAATTTCACTGTAACTGAAGACGATTTATTTGGTGTAATTAAATTTTAAAAATAGAAATATAAAAATATACTAGTTCATCACGGTTAACGTAAACAAATATGAAAAAAAATAACTGGTAAAAAAGTTCAAAAAATTAAAAATAATAAAATTTATAAATAGTAATAAATAAGCTAGAAGTGAGAAGCTGAAATCAGAACCAAGAAGGCTACTTTCATGGCCTGAATAGCTAGGCACATCAAGTCGACTTCCCTCTTTAGCCAAGGCACGCAGACTTTTCCTTTTGTCTCGGCTCCGGGGCTCTGCGGCCGTGGGATCCACGGAGTTTGACGGCAGGCAGGCAGGCAGGGCGATACGACGGGCAAAGGCCGAGAGAGAGAGAGAGAGAGAGAGAGCGGAGCGGCGAAATTTATTAGTTAAAGCATCGCATAGCATGCAAGTCTAGCTAGATTAGGGCTAGCTTTGCTCTACGTATCGTACGTATGCTCGGTCGGTCGGCCAGGCCATGAAACACGATGTGACGTCGATCATATATCTAGGCCAGCACTGCATGCATGACTCGTCGTCTCGTGATCATCACATGGGAGAAGAAGCTACTAGTACAAAGGAAAAGGAGATGAGAGAGGAGATGTTTTGGTTCCGACTCGGAAGAGAAGAGATGAGAAAAGTGATGATGGATCGATGGATGCATACATTGGACCGGACCGGACGGGCGTGATGCTGCTGTGCATGCGTGACGTGACGCGATGCTGGGCATTAGCTCTACTCGTTTCCTCGGCGCGTATTCTCAGCCTGACTTCGTTTCGTAACGTCCATCCATTGGTGGATGAACGGTCCAGATTTTTTGATTTTTTTATTTCTAGTTTTTAGTTTTTTTATTTTTATTTTTTTTCTAGTTTTTTCTTTTTTTATATTTCTTTATACTATCTGTGTTAAAATAACCTATTTTTGAATAAAAAATAGGTTATTTAACACATATAATATAAAGAAATATAAAAAAAGAAAAAAACTAAAAAAAGATAAAAATCAAAAAACTAAAAATCAAAAAATCAAAAAAATCTGGGAAATCTGGGCCGTTCATCCACCGATGGATGGATGTTACGAAGCAAAGTCACCCTCAGAGAATCTCGCTCGTCGTTTCCTTGCCTACGCTTTACGAGCCCCGGCTAATGGCTAATGAGGCTGCGTAGCTCGCCGTGGGAGAAGAAAGCTCCGGGCATGTTCTTTGAAATTCTTGCAGTCTGGTAAACTATTTTCTTTGAAATTCTTGCAGTCAAAACGAGCGCTAGGAGTTCAAGGATGCCATAGAGACGAGGGAATCGTATGTCTTAGGTGGTGATCATTTTGGCTTATTTTTGGTGATTTATGGCTGAAAAGCATCATGAATCGATCGAAAAATCATCAGAATGATGAGGCTTATTTAACATAATTAAATTTAAAAATTAAAAATATAAAAATATGTTAGCCCATCACAAACAACGCAAACGAATCTGCAAAAAAGAACCGCAAAAAGCTCAAAAAAAACCAAAAGTTCAGAAAAAGATGAAATTATAAATAGTAAAAAATAAGCCAGAAACCAGAAACTTAAACCGAAACGAGCGGACCTTACCCTGTAAACATGCAAGTCTACCATGCATGATACCATCATTAAATAGATAAAACTGTCATTATGGGGAGGCAATCAGTCGGCAGGGGTAAGCTCGAGGAGTAGGACGGCATCAGTCGTTACCCCGTGATTCAGATGAAACGTGGTCCACGCGTGCATGATGTATAATAAGTGGAGTCAGGACTCAACACCTGCTCTGCAGCGTCCGTACAGGGATTATTCACTACACAGAGGAAGAGAGGAGTGGAGCGGAGAAAAGAAAGAAAAAAAAAGACATGATATGCAGTTCTGCTTCCGGGAGATCTTTTTTCTCCCGTGCAGGGGATCAAATTAATTGTGTTTAGTCCACCTTTGCAATATAACCTTTTCCGGCCTGATCAGCGGCCGTGTTGGCAGGCGTGAAACAATGCTGCCGCGAGCGTGCTGATATCTGTGCTCTGTTTCGTAAAAGCTGGAGCACTTGAGCAATTTAGGAAGATGTTACGAAGTAGATTAGGCGAGATACCATACAAAGAAGGATAATAAGAACAGATGGTAAAGATTTAACATAAAATAATTTCGGAAAAAAATTATAGATACATGATCAACAAAATTACTATATAGAAAAGAAGTTTTAAACGTTCTTGACGGCGTATCTACACCTATGCAACATATGCCTTACCAAGAGACTTACATGGGTATAGAAAATCTTGGTAATAGAAGTTGTAAAGGATAAAGGAACATAGTCCTAGCTAACAAAGGAAACAATATACTACTTGAAGGTAAAGTAAAATCCCAGTCAAATTTGATGAAGAATTGTAGTCGGAGGCATCATGAGTAGTCATATCTGACTCCAATCAGCGTAAATACCTTTGGACACCATGTTTGATGCAAGTCGGTGTAGAGTCTGTCACAAACACGAAGATGGTCCCAATCATAATCTCCGACCATTTCGTGTTGCTCACGACCAGTTATACTGATCGGAACTATACTTTTGAGCGAAACCTGATCAAACTTTTCAAGTGGTCGGATTCGACCAGATTCGGATCACAAAAGTACAAGAATCTTCACCTTGAGCCGAATTTCTCCTATAGCAAAAATGAATTGAAAGACTTGTCAAAGAACTTGTAGAACATCTATTGTGCATCAAACATTCAAACAGATTAATGAACAATACCGACCAAGTTTGAGCAAAACTTAAACTTAGCAGTTGGAATTGACTTTGTCAACATATCAGCTGAATTATCATGAGTATTGATCTTACAAACTTTAACATCACCTTAAGCAATAACGCTTGGATAAAGTGATATCTCACATCAATGTGTTTTGTTATCTCGTGGGATATCTGATCTTTTGTAAAACAAATATCACTTTCACTATCACAAAATAAATTGATATAATGTATTTCCACAAAGCTCAGTGCATAGACTTATTAGCCAAATAACTTCTTTGCAATCTTCTAAAATACCCATATACCCAGCTAAATTGGTGTAACAATAGTTTACAGACAAGTTTTCTAAATCACAGCACAGTCTCTAATAGTGAACACATAACCAATAAGAGATCTTCTCTTATCTAAATCTCCAGTGAAGTAGAGTCCACATATCCAACTAGTCCATCACTAATCTTTACAAACTGCAAACAAGTATCAGAAGTGTCCCTCAAATATCTAAAAATCCACTGAACTTCCCTCCAGTGGTATTTTCCTAGATTGGCCATATATCAGTTCACAACACTTAGAGCATGAGATAGGTCAGGGCAAGAGTAACCATGTCGTACACAAATGATCCGACTACACTTGCATACGGAATAATTGACATGTATTTAACTTCTTTAACTATTTCAAAATTTATGCTGAAGAGAGTTTGAAGTGTGCAGTTAACGGAGTACTATTCAGTTTGACCTTGTGCATGTTGAAATGACTAAGCACTTTTTCAATATACCCTCTCTGATTCAGATATAACTGTCCAAAACGACGGTCTTTGATGATTTTCATGTCAAGAATCTTCTTTGCTACACTGAGATCCGTCATCTCAAAGTCACTGCTTAATTGTGACTTTAACTTTGAAATTTCAACCTTAACTTTTACCACGATCAACATATCATCAACATATAGGAGGAAGTAAATAACTGAACCGTTGATGATCTTCAAATAAATATAACTATCGTGATTAGATCTCTTGAAGTCTTGAGAGATCATAAAGGAGTCGATATTTTGTACCATTGTTAGTTAGAAGTCAGAAAACACGTGTCATCATGCTGTCCCATCCCATCATCACGGTGCATGAGGCTTTTCTCAAGCTCACCTGAACAGTGGATTCCACCATGCAACTCTATAACCTTTCTCCTGACCGAATTTGTGTTGTTGGCCACTACGGATCAGCAAGGTTTTTATAGGATCGTATGGCGCAATCAGAGGGGGTGAATGATTGCCTCCACTTCTCAAAATATCTACTTAGTCGATGACGAATTCGACTTCTCGAAAGAACACTTGTTGCTCAGTTTCGCTCGCAGTCGTATGATTCGTCCAAATAGCAATCACCAAAAATCATGAACTAGATTGATTCAAGATATTCTTTATTGCTGAATTCTTGTGGAGTTACAAAGTGCCCTCATAAGCACCTCTAAAAACTCTAGCACAAAACGCCTCGTAAAGCCACGGCTAAAGCCCTTAGCCTACCTCTACTTTTATACGTTAGAGCCCTAAACTGTGTTCAACACGAACATAGAATCTTATCTCTACCTCAAATGATGCAGTGGTTGTTCGGTGGTTGAGCGGGAAGACGACGCCGTGGTCGTTCGGCGGTCGAGTGGGAAAATGATGCAGTGGTTGTTCGGTGGTTGAGCGGGAAGACGACGTCGTGGTCGTCCGACGGTCGAACGGGAAGACGACGCCGTGGTCGTCCGGCGGTTGAGCGACCATGGTTGTCCGGCGGTTGAGCGGTCGTGGTCGTCCGGTGGTTGAACAGGAAGATGACGCTGTGGCTGTTCGACGGTCGAACGGGAAGACAACGTCGTGTTCGTCCGGCGGTCGAGTGGCCGTGGTCGACCGACCATCGAACGGGAAGACGACGTCGTGGTCGTCCGACGGTTGAGCAGTCGTGGTCGCCCGGCTGAAGTCGAGCGACCGTGGCCGTCCGACGGTCGAACGGGAAGACGACGCCGTGTTGTTGGAGCTGTGCGCGACCAGATCCAGGCTAGGACGAGGTCACCGGCTGCCGGATCCAGTCGGACGAGGGCGACGGTGAGGTCCGACCAGATCCGACCGTATCTGGCCAAAGCCTGGCAGTGGCGAGGGCAGTGTCGGTAAGAAAATGTTGGGCACAAGGACGGTGGCACTGAGGCTTGCAAACGGCGGCGCAGTGGTGACGGCAGTGTTGGATGGGCAACGAAGCAGTGTTGGTTCATCAGTGGTCGAATCTAGTCGAACGAGGGCGACGACTGGATCTAGCCGAGGAGCAACGGCAATGGGGAGAGAAGAGTGCGTTGTGGATGCTCTGAGTGGGGATTGTGGATGCGGGAAGAGGTGACCTAGTAAAATAACGTAGAAAGCTATGATTGAAGCTACCCCTCAAGCCACCATGCACTGTGGAAGAATTTTTTTTATATAGTGGTTTGAACTGATGTGGCGGTATTATCTCTCACGAGACCACTACCATGTGGTAGCCTCCACTGTGGATGCCCTAACTCCAATTCCAGGCAGCTAGTGGCAAATGTTGTTCTTTTCGGCTTTTCAGCGTTTTTAACTTAGAATTATTCCAATATTACTATTTATTATACTTAATAAGTCATAACAAAAATTTATTTGTCCTGTTTCAATAGATCGAGAATGTGACGTCCCAAAGAGGTAAAATCTCTCTCTCCCCCTGTACTACTTGTCAAATCCCCATCCCACGCTGTCCTGACTCTTGACATAAGAAAAAGGACTTCTTTGAAAAATCTCTACTAGATTGTACATTTGTATTGGCTTAAACTGAAATGATGATTGCCTTGCACTTCCTATTTCTGCTGCCTGTGAGCGTCTTACTTTCGGGCATCTGAGTGAGGGTTTACCAGTTACCAGCGAAGCAAAGCGGACAGAGTAGACTACCGGCGGGCACCGTAAGTTGCACAACACCAAGCGTTCCGTTTCAACCAATAAGTTTGTCACTTCATGCTTGTTTGGTTACTTATTGGCCCATTGCTACTTTTAGCATTTTGATAGCCTTTTTCAAGGCGTCAAAGAGTCAAATGTGATGTACACTGATTACAACAGATACATCCATGAAAATAGTCTTCCAAATGCCATAGTTGTTGCTACTATTGCCACGAATGCTAGCTTATCGATTTGAGCAGAACTCTACTGTAACTGTTCTGAAAAATAAAAGAAACTAAACCAACCAGGCAATGACGCCATGCCGACAGGATAGTGATCTTAGCATAATAAACATTCCCTCGTTCCTACCAAGAACTAATGTTCCGTTAGGTGTCAACCTCCCTCTCATCCTCTTCTCCTTGTACCTCAGCACAAAGCGCGCGCGCGCTCACACATGCATGCACGCACGCACCTTTCAAGCTGCAGTAAGCTCTAGCCTGCAACAGCCGAGCCAAAAAATTCCAAAAATGAGAGGAGAGCCCACACCGACCCCTCAAAATGGCCATTTGATAGCGTCCAAAGCACACATGTAGGCCACACCACGGATAGGGACGCAGGATGGAGATTGTACCACGGACGAGCATGGCATGAACATTAAAATGGAACAAGTGAGGCACACAGCCACACAGGGTGCAAGGCATACGTACTGATTTAGCCGTAGCGGCAAGTTTTTCTATTGGCGAGAATGAGATGGGTCCTGCATCGTCTGTGGTTGATGATTCCATGTGCACGCATGCCTCAATCATGCAGGCGATTCCACGGGGTCCATGAGGTGTACCGTCCTGTATTATGTTATTTTTTTTCGGGTTTTCTCCTTTTCCTTTTTAACCGCAACACCTTTGCTTTTTTCCTGTCCTTGTTTAGTCCTAATTAGCCAATTAATTATCTATGCACTTGCTTGAGTGCCAGGCAAGGAGTGGCTAGTTAGTGAAATTTGCTGGTGTCTTGGCATGGAGAAGACGAGGACACCAGACATTCATGACTTCATGGTTTCCCAAACTTCCAAACAAATGTCCCCATCAGTGTGCCTTTTGTGCTAAGCAAACAGGCACCTTTGGCTGGTCATGTGGCTTGTGTGTTGGATAAACTTGAGAGATCATGTGGAGATGATCCCAATTTTATGATGAGTATTTGACTCTTGGTTGAAGGAAAAGTGAGTTTGTTTTGGGCGTTTTACTGCGAAGTCGTAACTCTGGCCTTTGTCCAAATCGTGTACGACCGCTCCCTGGCTCGTACGACCTTGTAGGATGCTATACGACCACGTTTGGTCGTGATCGAAAGTCGTTTGGGTGGTTTACGACCACGTTACAGCATCCTCGTGAAATTTGACCGTGGTCGGAAGTCAATACGACCACGTTGAGGCATCCCCGGCGATTTTACCACGGACGAGCATGGCATGAACATTAAAATGGAACAAGTGAGGCACACAGCCAGACAGTGCAAGGCATACGTACTGATCTAGCCGTAGCGGCAAGTTTTTCTATTGGCGAGAATGAGGTGGGTGCTGCATCGTCTGTGGTTGATGATTCCATGTGCACGCATGCCTCAGTCATGCAGGCGATTCCACGGGGTCCATGAGGTGTACCGTCCTGTATTATGTTATTTTTTTTCGGGCTTTCTCCTTTTCCTTTTTAACCGCAACACCTTTGCTTTTTTCCTGTCCTTGTTTAGTCCTAATTAGCCAATTAATTATCTATGCACTTGCTTGAGTGCCAGGGAAGGAGTGGCTAGTTAGTGAAATTTGCTGATGTCTTGGCATGGAGAAGGCAAGGACACCAGACATTCATGACTTCATGGTTTCAAAAACTTCCAAACAAATGTCCCCATCAGTGTGCCTTTTGTGCTAAGCAAACAGGCACCTTTGGCTGGTCATGTGGCTTGTGTGTTGGATAAACTAATGCCATGTTGACGTCCTTTCTCCACGAACTTTGACTGGAGGATGGGCTGTGGGCCCTGATGTCAGTGGGGGCTAATCTGACATTGGAAGGCAGGGATTGCATCCGCGTTTAAAATCAGGATGGAGGAATGGTACCTTTCTGTTCACATTAGCCGAAAGAAGCTTGGTGAGCTCAGAGTGCATTGGTGACTGCTAGAAGTTTATGTAAATCTTCCACAGAGAATTAGCTCAATTAAAGTCACGCATATTTGTCATGTTTATGCAAGGAAGAGAGTGGGAGAATAGAACTAGCTAGTTGTACTACTCTATTTTACATTATCAAATTTACCTCCTCTCAGTGCAGAATTTTATTTAAATAATCTATTTTTATTTGAAATTATAAAAATATACTCGCGCAAAACTTTTTTTTTTATAGGAGTGGGTTCTAGTCACCCAACAGTAGGGCAACCAGAACCTGTCGCCCAACGGCCACGCGACATAAATGCAGTCGGTGGGCTGTTGGGCGATAGGATCCAGTCGCCAAACGGTCAGATGACTGAAACCTGTCGCCGGACTGTTGGACGACTGTAGGTCTAGTCGTCCGATCGGTCATCGATTTCCACATCAGCCTATTTTTTGCGCAATTGGCACCCCAACAGTACATGGGGTAAATGACAATTGTTTTAGGTAGGTGATACTTATCAAATTTTATCTGTGATTTGTATTTTGTGAAAAAAATAGTAGACAATGTTGGATGATCTATTTGTAATTTTTCATATATTATGAATGGTACAAAAGCTGTTAGATTCGTAATAACAATTTGTGATCGTTGTATATTGCTGTAATGCAAGAAATTTTCAGAAATTTTTTCTGAGGACGATTGAGACAGCAACGATTGGTAAGTACGAAGGTAAGTGATATTGTGATGTAACCGGAAATTCATACATGGAGGAGAATTTATTTTTTCATGACGTTGGATGCCTTGGTATGTGAAGATTTGAATACGAAAAGATGAGGAGATGCGATGTCGTGAATTAAAATAGACTTCATAATAAGCTAGGAATAACACGGCGCACATGGTTTGTTTACATGCATAAGAAACAACATGCAACTCAAGAAACAACACAGCTAGTCAAGCAAAGAGACTGAAGCTTCCTTTCGGGTCTCGGTCGGTAGACGAGACAGCAAAGAATGCTCTGAGGTGAGCACAATTCTTGTACTAAGAGAGAAAACCCCAAGCCGAGGATGAAGAAAGCGTTTCTTGCTAAAGCGCTCAGCGATGATGAATCAACACTACTCTGTTGAAGAGTTAAGTTACGGACGTCGAGAAGATGTGTCGTCGTCCAAACTCAAGTAAGATGAAAAGAAATCGGAACGTTGAGGAGATGTGTCACCGTATTATGTCAAGTATGAGTTTAGTAAGTCGTAGTTGGGACCAACTGTCTCAATATTTTAGAATCTTTGCATCTGGATGACCCGTACCCGTTGAGTTGAGTCCCTACATGTAGTTTGCATGTAGAACGCTTCATGTGGAGGCGTGGCTGGTAGTTCATAATGCATTGAGACTAAAACTAGAGTATGACAAGTCAAGATTAAGAGGGAGATTGTTAGAAATAATATTGACTTAGAGTCCAAGACGTAGTAGAGTCCGTCTTTGTGTGTAACTCAAGTTGAAGTTGTGTCCAACTTGAAGTCTGAATACGTATGCTAGTAGGAGAGTCTTAGCCTATATATTGAGAAGGCTTGTAGCCAGTTTTGTAAGAAGAAGAAAAGCAAGAAAAAAGGGGAGCAAGTAAGAGAATAAAGAAATTTAGAAATTTTCCTGTGTTCTCTCAGTTTATTTGCAATGTGTGCGTTTTCTCCTGGAATAAAGTTAACACTTATGGAAATACAAATTGAAGCCACTAAAATTATACACCATTTATCATGCCAACAATGAATTTAACTGTGATTGTACGCCTAAATGGGAAGCCTTCATTTAGTCAATATAGTCTTCAACCTAGCCATTTCAGTAAACTATATCAAAATCACCAATTGTTTACATCGTGCACGCTCCATACCTGGAATTTAAGCTGCACCGTTCCGCATCAACTTACAAGGTAACGCTCTGGCCATCGTTAAATGCAGTTTTGCATTCATCTCAAGCATCCTCAAATCTCCCATAGTGGAAAACCTAGACAGCAACACAACACGGATGAGCCTCAAATGGCAAATCGAACACCTCGTGAACAAGTTCGCAGCTTTTTCTTCGTGATCGTGAAAATGTCAGTTCTCACCACTCCATGCTTCATGCGCGCATCCTCGATGAGGAACCTGGTGCCACTGGCGGAGATGACACCGGTGTCGATTGGCTGGCTGCCGCCTTACGAGTGGAAGACAGTGGCGTCCAGCACCACTGCTCGTCTGTCTCCCTCCTTCTGTAGACGCACAAGGCTTAGTCAGGGTCTAGGGCATGAGGGCCGTGATGGCGAAGAACTTGGTGGCGTCGGGCCTATGATCGGCCGTCGCCATCTCGGCGTCAGTTAGGCGCATTAGTCCATCGCGAACAAGGGATCCTTAAATAGCAAACAATGAAAGGGGATTGGGGGATCAATAGGAGAGCAGGGGATTGAGATTGGACCTGAGTCCACGAAGGTGAACCACTCCTGGTAGATCTTCTAGTGCTCCTTGGAGGCGCTGCTCATCGGATACTACCCGATCTCCATGGCTCCTCTCCTTCCTCCCTCTCACTCCTCTCCTCGTGGGAAAGCCACGATGGCCAGTAGGAGAGGTCGGATCTGGCCATCTTCGTCAGCTCTGGCAATGGTGGCATCGGATCCGGCACCCCCTCCCCAATGGTGGCCGAATCTAGTTTATTCCTTGCCTGCAGCATGTGGAGATTGCTTTGGGAGCATGACCAGGGTGTGGAGATCGCATGTTGATGGATAGATCTGGCCTCCATCGAAGGCGAGACACTGATCGGTGGTTGAGGATAAATCGGGAGGATGTCGATCGGTAGCTGACACACGAGAGAGGGTGTTGTGCCTGGGAAAGGTGAAGGGGGCGGGGAGGCGATGGAGGGTAGGGGAGGTGGTGGCGGGGGGAGGGGAAGCCATGGGGGCACTGAGGAAGGGGACTGTGGGAGCGAGACGAGGATGCGATGTCGTTTGGAAGGGGATTGGGAGAGGACGGCATGCTAGGGCACGGTACGTGGGCACGTGCGAACGGGTGGAAGGAGGAGGCGGACGTGAGAGGGGAAGGCGGCGGTGTGGGAGGAAGAGGGGCGAGGCGAGAGGAGGAGGTAGGTAGGGATGCGATGCATGACGGAGGAAGAGGAGATGGGGAGAAGGGAAGGCGGCGGGGTGGGAGGAAGGGACAAAGCGGCGGATGGGCGCGGACGGGCGGAAGGAGGAGGTGGGCGTGGGAGGGAAGGCGGTGGGTGTGGGAGGAAGAGGGGCGAGGGGAGGAGGCAGCAGGGAGGCGATGCGCGACAGAGGAGGAAGAGGAGATGGGGAGAAGGGGAAGGCGGCGGGGTGGGAGGGGACAAAGAGGCGGAGGAGAAGGGTGTTCTCGGGTTCTTCGCCATGCACTGATGCGTGCATTGGGTTTAGCACGAAAGGAAAAAGGGTTGCAGGAGGAGAGGGCTAACGTCATGGTAGGAAAGAGTGGGTGAAGGTGGGATGACAGGTAAACAACTAGGTGAAATAAAACACCACTAACTCTCTTTTTTAATGTGTACGTACACGCTTACCTCAATAATGCATGTCTGCCGTCCATTGCATGCACCGGACCCGCGGACGAGATAGTTTACGTCGAAATCATCCGTCCTGGAGACAAAAACTCCGAGCATTTCTTGGTTCAAGAGGTTTGATCGAGCTCGACCGATCGATGGATCGCCCACTGGTTGTTTCTGAGGCCCCATGCAAGATGCAGATGCAAATTGCAATGATCCATGGTGCATGTTGTCGCGAGTCTTGCAGCTAGCAATACGACATCCTGTCGCTTGCACACGTACGCAACAAGATATGATTTGCGGTTTGACGATCGAGCAGCTCGACGAGCCGGCCGGCCGGTCATACTCTGTGAAGAAGAAACAAAATTGGCGGCACAGCAGTGCCGGTTCATGGTGGTATCTGCCTACTCTGAATTCAACATGCATGTAGTACAAAGTACAAAAATATGATTCTATTCGTAGTGATGAAACCGCTTAAAAAGTTGTTGCGTATAGGGTATACCAACTGAGAAGTACTGAATCATATGTACATGTGGGGCGAACTTAATTACAAAGGTACGTTCAATTCGTCCATATATGGAACTTCATATTAGTAATGCAGCAATCTGTTCTGCATACTAGTACTATATCCATAATACTATGCCTTTTGTCAGACCTGATCAAATAGGCTGCCTGGCATAGCTCGTTTAGGCATGACTTAGTTGGCCTAATTATCTAAATAGATCATGTTGTGCCAGCCCACGGGCTTAGTCGGCCCAATGAGGTCATGGGCCATGCCGTGTCAGTTCAGACCCGTGCCACATGACAGACCAAGGATGCACGAATCATCGCCCGCACGACACTCTCTCACACGACTTTAGTCTTACTCACTCTCTCCTGCAGTCCCGTTCCTTTCTCTCTTTCTCCCCACCGCTGCAGCCATCGGTGGATCCCACCGTCCAGCACTCTCGCCCGGCTACCGCCGGTCACCTCGCTTTTCTCTTCCAGCTACCGCCCCTCCCATCGCCTGTTGTTGCCGCTCCCCCACCCTACCTCCTCTCGCTCATCCCACCTCTTCGCCGCTCCGCCCGCCCACCTCCTTTGTGGTTTCGCCCATGCTTGCTCCGCCCCCTCCCTCCCTCAGTCCCTCACTCCCTCCTCCGCTGGCACGCCGCCTCCCACCTGCCCCTAGCCCTCACTCCCTCCGCCACCCACCTCCTCAACTCCTCCTCCGCCGCCGCCCACTAGATACACCACAGACCGCCCCTAGCCCCCCTCCACCTCCCGGCTAAGCTCCCGCACCGTCGGACGTAATGGTTCATGCCGTGCTCACATGTGTATAGCATGGCGCGGTACTGCACGTGTCGTGTCGGGCTAGATCACTGGGCCGAGATCACAAGCTAAGTACGGTATGCCGCATCGGGCCAGGCCGGCATGGCCCATTTAATCATGAATCATATCGTGTCCAGACTAGCCCATATAATCGTGCTTCGGGCCAGCATGGTTAGTCCAACCTATTTGGCCACCTCTACCTTTTGTGATGGCACTGATGTAAAAGAAAAGACAGGGCGAGTTGATTTGATTCTTCCGGCCATGGGCGAGGGAGCAAAATTAGCTGTTGGTGCACGGAAGAGAAAGAGGAAGCTAGACAACAAGCAAGTGAAAAGGAGAGCGTAAAAAAAGCTAAGACAAGAGCAAGTGGAGGTCACTCACTTTGATAAAATGTTACACATAAAAAAAATTGCTGTAGCAGATCACATGTCCTTGTGGAATAAGATGTTGCAGCAGTAGCAGCAGAAGGAATAATGTCAAGGCGTTGGAGTTTTCCAGTGACGCACAAAAAGGAAAGAGAGAGTAATTGTACCACGTACCAACTCCAGGCTCCAGTGTCCCCTGACTCCAAGCTGACTGCATCAAGGCTCAAGATGGCCAGCTCCAGCTTCCAGTCCACCCATGCGTCTAGGGCTAGCCACGTCACGCGCAGGGAGCCCTGTCTCCTCATTGATTATTCGTGCGAGCCACTCGAGGGTGCACTTGAGGGATTTGTCGTAGCAGTAGGGCTTTAGGCTCAATAATGCATTCGATTTTAGCTCGAAACTTATCGTGAATTCGTGCTGGTTTGTACGTGTTGCAGCGCGTCTGCTTGTGATGTATTTTGTCTTTTGAGCGAGAGCTCAGGTGAAGCATTTCGTTGCTGATTGGGCTTGGTTTTTTATTCGCTGGTGTATCGTGTATGGCACGTAGAATTGAATTCAAACGCCTGCAGCTGTACTAGATGGGTTTGTTTCGATCGGCCATCCTGCCAGTTCCTTTTAGACTCACACTCGATGTTTTCGTACCGCTGATTGTTCAAACCAGTCAAGAGAAAAGTTGTCGTTTTGTAAATTTTGCTTCAAGCCCTCCCATGATGCCCAAAAGGCCAAGACGCACTGATATAGTGATGCGATTCATCTTTTAATCATGATCCAGGTTGGCAAGGTTGCCTTTTCCTTGTAAGTGCAGCTATGCCTTTTCTGACCCATGCCACCAAACCCATCACTTAGGACAGCTTTTTAGCAGACAAGGTGATGCTAATTGTATACTACTGTATTCCCATGGGAGGAATCATACCATATGATCTTGTCATATGCTGCTGGAAGTTCTCTGCGATTTCTGAAATCAGTTTAAAACCTGCGATTTCTGAAATCATTTTCTTTTTAAAATTTGAGAGGATGGAGATTCTGATATCTGAATCTATGTATTCGCGTCGCCAAAAATGAGCCCATGGGCCTCAAACGCATTAAAAAACTCAACATAGCCCATGGGCTCTAGGGTGACCCCATTTAATTTTGCAGAGGTATGTCTTCGCAGCTTCAGACGAGTCAGAAATACTTCAGTCTTTACACGAACCAGACAAGACAACCAGTACCACACTCAGGAAGCACGCATAACAGTCTGAAGATAACGCAAACAACGAAGCCATTGTTCGCGAAGCTTGTCTATTGTCCATTATCTTCCGACTAATACAGCAAAAGTTAAGGACAGCATGGACTTGCCAGCTGCCACCATGATATATTATACCGGTTTCACTTTCAATACTCAAGATTCACATGAAAACTGTACCTCTCGAGCTGCAAATATAAACTGAATCATTTCTGCTCTTGTTCATTGCTGACAAAGAAACGATCGCACTGCTATAGAAGTTAGCAGGCTGTTAGCCAAACCCAGGAGGCACATCAGGATCCTCATCGTCGTCGTCCCCCAGGTTGCCAACGGCAACTGGCACACCCTCATTTGGTTTCACTTGGTCATGGTTCTCTGCATTCAATGGCTGCTCCTGCGTTACTATGCGCTGATGGTCACTGAAACCAAATCCTGGTGGTTCCTCTGGATCATCATCTTCCACCTTAACAGTAACAGAAGTTGACGCTTTTGTTGGTGAAATTTGCTCCTCTTTGACATTTCTCTTCATATTCTTGGAAGAAGGCTCAGTGTCCCGTTGCTGTTCAGGGTTCATCATCCTACTGTAGACAGCTTCCACAGTTCCTCGGATATCAGTTTCATTTGACTGGATGACACTCCATACCTCGTCGGAGATTTGACCCATTACTTTGCTCCCGTTTTGGAAGCACAGCGCAATAATATATTAAATTACTGATATCTTGTACATAGTAGTCACAAGGGACAATATTTGAAAAACCCTTAAAACCATAAAGGTCTTTTAGTTTTAACTATCCACAGCCATCTTCATTTAGTACCACTGATTACCTTACCTCTGTGATAATGTTGTTGCGTAGCACCTCCTGAAAGAAAAAAACTTGCCGTCAACTCATGGAACGAGACAGCATTAAGAGCTTATCTGGTGCACACCAATATGTTATTGGGCCACAGTAACCAGGACAATACTGAGCAAGGGGCTGACCATGTTTGCAGGCTATATAATATTCATCCAGAATGTGGCACAGCATAAATATTATCTCAAAGATTTCATACTCATCCAACATGTGGCACAGAATAAAGTAAGAACACAATAGAGCTTGAGTTGAAATATATGTCAAACCAAAAACCAGACAACATATAGTCCTAGTAGCTAGTAAAGTGAACCTGTATGAGTACAGCTTACATAAACAAAATAAAATGGCTATTAAGAATGGGACACTTTCATCACACAATGTAAGAGTATATGCCACTGGAACACAATTTGGGATGAAGTTGAGCACCTGGCAATCAGCATGATTCATATGACTGATAAAGACACAAAGCAATCAGTGTACTGAGTCCCTCACATTTATATGTCAACAGCTAACTAGATAATAATTATGCAACGTAATCAAAACTTTGCATTGTAGTGACGATGATATCAAGTGTTCTCAGAACTATGACACTGACTGGAACAGTTGGCTTCTATGAAATTGAAGTCTAGCTACTATTGGTTTTGATGGTCCTGCAAGTCACATGAGAATTATCGGGCTTATCAATGACAATGGTGGGGGTAATTTGGGTGTTTACCTCTACTTGATCATGTTGAAGCAGCAGCCAGATGAGGCAGAACCAGACTGAATTATTTAAAACGCTGGTTCTAGCTGTCCAATACTTATCTCTCACCCCCACCCCAATCTGAACCATCTTTTGAATGTGAATCAGGCAATCAGCGGCCACCCTCTATGTGGTGGTCCTAATACAACAAAAACATTGGTCTCTTGCAGTGACTTGGCGGGAGGCATATGTTTTGTACTTGCAAGACAAATTTTCACACCCTGAGGTGTTAGGGACGTGGGCGGGGGCACAACCCATTAGAGGTTGCACACAAGGAGGGACATCAGCATATCTTCATATTAGAAATAATTAGATGCATATCTTCATATTATGAATGCTAGATATATATCTTCATATTTGGATAGTATAGATATTATCTTATGCTTAATGATTGGTTACGTTGGATAAGATAATTTCCATAATGTTAGGTGCTAACCTCATCTATATAAAGAGAGCAGTCGCACCATTCTAATCAAGCAATAAGAAGAAATAGTTATTCTAGTCTCTCCTCCAAGTTCCTCTCTCCACTCCATGATCTCCCCTTTCTCCTAAAGCCTCTCCCTTCAGCTGTTCCGTCGTGGCCATCTTCTGTACGGTATTTACTCCATTATAAACTACGATTCATAACAACTTGGCATAGAGCCAACACCATGGCTTCTAGTGCCAAAGAGATCAAAGCCATAAGTGCCACCTTCGACAAGATGAACGCCAATCTTGCCAATGTGCAAGCCACATTGGTGAACATTATGGCTATGGTGGCCAATCTAATGGAGGAGGAGGAGAATAAGGCATGGGCAGCTGTTGCACCATGATCTATGTCGGCACCACCTCCACTGCCACCGACAACGCTTCTCTTAACCTCATTGCCTATGGTTGTGCTAATGGTGCCCTCGCTGAGGAAGAAGAAGGCCCCTGTCCAGCAACCAGTCTCTCCACGCGAGCAGCTAACACCGTGCCTTTGGAGGTGCGGAATGCGGCGGGACACGTGTGGGAGGGGCTACACACAAGGAGGGGCAGCACCATATCTTCATATTAGGAATAGTTAAATACATATCTTCATATTAAGAATAGTTAGGTGCATATCTTCATATTTGGATAGTACAGATATTATCTTATGCTTAGTGATTGGTTGTATTAGATAAGGAAAACACAAACACACAAGAAGTTCCTTATGTTCCATGTTTTCTTCCACCATATCAGTAAGTTCCAAATGCTTTCTAACAGCTACGCACATAAAATTGAAGCAAACCAGTTTTAGGACTGCATTTGACTCCATTCCATAACCCTGGGGAATTAATGGAAACAAACCTGCCCCAACCATGCATTCGCATACGACATACGAAACTTAACAAGCACAAGAACGTTCACCTGAAACTAACGCAATGCAGGAGGACTTCTAGGCGTAATCTAAGCTCCCCCTGAATGATTTCTGCAAAACCCAAACCTCAAATCGCCTATACTTTGAATACCACCACAGCCCTGGAGCAACTATCCACATGAAACCTAGCAAACGCAGGATCGATTCAATTCTGAACGAGGGTTCAATCTAAAGCGATCCCTTCAGAGCAAGTCCTACCACAGTACCACACCAAACTGAACCAATTCAGAACGAGTTCGGGGGGGAGCTTACGTTGTCCTTGACCTTGCGGATGATGGCGCGGCGGAGGGCGTCGAAGTCGCTGTCGTCCTTGAGCCGCCCCACCACCTCCGCCGCCGCCGGCAGCCACCGCAGGCCGAAGCCGCCGAGATTGCCCATGGGAGCGGGGGAGAGAGGCGGCCGCAAGCCTCGAACCCCCGAACCCAAACAAGAGAAAATTTGGAGTGTACAAAAGTGGAAACTCGCGAGCACAAGTAAAAACTCCTGTTAATGGCCGGCCTGGCTACAACTAGTTGGTGCGTAAAGTTGAACCATGGCAATTTTATGGTAGTTTTTTTCCTTCAATTTTATGGTAGTTTGTGGCGTTTACTTTTTGGCTGACAAGTGATTAGCGATTACAAGCGCTGTTCACCACAGAAACCACGCCGCTTGTTTAATTCAGAATAAGAAATTTCAAAGAACAAGGGGAAAAAAGTAATTTCAAAGAACAAGAAAAAAAAAAGGAGTCCACACGTGTCGAATTTCATTAGAGACCACATTAGAACACCAAACGAAGGAAAATCTTGGAACTATGGCGAAGGCAATTAATCTATGGACAAAGGACAACGCATAATCCTTCAAGACATCAGATCTTAGTGTGGAGTAATGGACTAGCACGAGGATATTCAGTCCCTGTTCCAAACAATTTTTTTTATTTTTGGTATTTAGAAATCAGCTTTTGAACGGAGTATCAAGTGGTTTGTAGGAATCACTGTAAGAGATATTTTGAATGAAATGTCTTTTCAACGTGGGTGTCTTTTACTTCTTCAATCTCTCATAATCAACTAAAAGTCAAAAATCAAAAGCTACAACACTTTTGAACAGGCCTCGTCATATTACATTTCATCCACAGACAATTGTCTCATCGAACCGCTCGGAGATCATCAGGCAAGTGAGAAACAAGCTATTCTTTATCTTGCTACGGATGCATAATGCTTCAGCTTGCAAAACAGCAAACACAGACATATAGTTCGGGGCCAACCGAATTCACATTTCAGGTTACATCTTACAATTCAGGCGGGATAAAGTGAGTCATGCATGCTAGCCATAAGTTTTCATGTCAAATGGCAGATGTTCAAGACTTACAGAGAACTGAAACGTGACCGGAGATAATACGCTTGAGGGCCAGTCTGATTTCTTCTGCTCATGCCTTCAAAATTTCTGTCCAGAAAACCAGTAGTTATTTAACGGCTGAAGCGCTCCGAAATCGACTTCGGTATGAGGCTGGTTGTGCTTGATTGTTTCTCTAGGCTGTGTTAAGTAATGAACAACACTGTTAGAATTTGGCACAAGCATGCGCGCAAGATATGGAGCGGGAAGGCAGAAGTGAGTAAGAACCTCGCAATCTCTTCAACAGATTTCATTATTTGCTCCGAACTTGTTTCAATCACCTGTCCCCCCAGTATCATTTCATCCAAAATGGTGTGCAGCTGCATTTGATATTGCAATGAGCCAAAGAAGAATCTTGGTCATCTTTAAGTAGTATTACCCATCACTATGACAGGAGCAAAGACTGCTGGGATGAATCATTGGAATTTTTGTCTGAACAAAAAAGTGTGCATTTCTCTCTATGTATACACTTCCAGCCATTACATGGTGTAGACACTACAGGAAGCAGGGAGCAGCAGAAACATAGGCATCAGTGATCACTTGCAGTCAATTTGTTGAAATCCTAGAAAAGACTTGCCATTTGATACTTATTTGTGTTTCCTATAGAGTTCCATACAAAATTACTGCCTCAATTATGCTTTTGGACCTTGGTTGACATGTAAGCACTGTAGTAGCTTTAAGGCGTGCATATGTTGTGGAACTTCCATGCACGCTAGAGTAACTTTGACATCATTTCAATTCAGAAAACGCTTATTCTCATTTCAACTATGATCACTTGATTAGTAGTGGACACGGGACCACTAGTATAGCTAAGCAAAATAATAGGTCTTCTTGGGGTTACATTGAGACATTTGGATTTGCATTACAGGTGATCCATGCATCAAAAAGCTAATTTACTAGGGATAACAGTTATTCTGGCAAAATCTCATATCATATTGAAGAAATTGTGCTTTCCAGCTTTTTGTTGTTCAAAATTGCTACTCCATACAATGTGCCACTCAAGAATCTATGGTAAATAGAAACTTCAATAGACATGTCAGCATGCTTATTTTCGACTTTACAACAGTATTAACTATCCAGAATAATGGATCAAATCAAGAGAATCATGGTACCTTGTTGAAGTTAAATACAATGTCAAGCTCGCAGACATTCTTGAAGCATCTGTCCAACGTTTCAACAAAAACTGAGCACAACATAAAATATGTACATATTTAGTCAATCTCCTCAAATCAGTGCTGATGAAGGGTGCTTTAAGTGACTTAGACAGAGGACAGAAGAGATGAAAAGTTGTCACTCAGCATCGAATGGACAAAGGAAGACATGTTAACGGCCCTGTTCTTTTCAGTTTCTAAAAGCTGCTTTTCGGCTTTTCTACAGTAACTAACTTTTAAACAAAGTATTTTTTCAAGATAGAGTCTACTAGTTAATTGTACTACATACTTTACTAACTTCATTTATATTGGCAAAAACCGCACGTGAGTTTCTGTTGCTCTGTAATCTTTCGTACAAACAGTCTAAAAGACACAAGCCGCAGCCAAAAGCCATAAGCCGCAGCCAAAAAGAACAGACCAACAATGTGCTAGTACAGTTACACGCATAGAAATTTAGCAACAAACAAAGACTGCATTACAAATACAGAATACAAAATTGTAAATAAGAGTGTACAAATACTGAAAGAAGCTTAGAAGCACAACAGTAATGAGAGAAGCATAAATTGATAGCAGATTCTGTACTAAGACATGTCAAACTAGTATAGCAAGAAGCAAGATAACATGCTGAACATAATCTGTTGCTCATGCGGATGCAAATGCTTTCTCTCTCTCTCTCTTTTCGAGCATAGCACACACACCAATTAATTCTAGTAAATGAAGGAACAATTGCATCAGCAAGGAGTTAAGTTACCTTGTATGAGATCGAGCATGGCGAGTTCATTCTCGGAGCTATCAAAGACAAAAACAAAGTATAATGTGGCCAAATGCTTGTAGACCAGTTTCGTTCCCTGCATAGAGCAAACAATAAAATCAAACTTTTCTAACCCTCATACAACTCACTGCAGGTAAATTGAGCAAAAAAAAACTTAGATCATTCAGCTTTTTTCCTAACGAAAAGTCAATCCAGATAGAACAGAAATCGTAGCTCTCGTGAGGAAATGTCAACTTATATCACCAATAGTTGTTTCCAGCAAGAAAAGTTAAAAAAAAACTTATCCCTTTTCCTTCCTCTACAAGGATATTTCAAGCATTTGCAGTTACACACAGATTAACTAGAGTCTAAGATAGCAAGTTATATAGCTAAAGAGAGAGAAAACAATTGACATCCGGCAAGGAAATTCCAATTTTCATTCTTCGTTGTTAGCATTCGCATACCATTTATCTCTTTTGCATAATATTTACTACTATATTAGTCTGCGAGAGGGTTCAGTACCGGTCCAAAGATTGCATCGGTCTCAACGAAATTGCTCACGCTGTCGGGCCTCGCAGACAGCACTGCAAGAAGAGACTCCACAGCTCAAAGACAGTCCATACAAAGAGTCAAAAGAACAGGAAAACATCTATACATACATTGGAAGACGCCGCGAACGAGGTCCTGATGCTTCTCGGGGGGCTGCATCCATAAATTAATCCGTGAAACGGGGAACACAGAAAAGAACAGAGCTTAGTCGCTAAGGCATTTCATCAAGCACAAAACGATCCATGGCCGAAGCGGTTCTTGACCTGGGTGGGGAAATTGACCGAGCACTTGGTGGGTGGGTGAAGAGGGCGTGAAAAACAAGAGGGGGATGGGGGTGACAAATGGGGAAGGTTCGGAACCTGAAAGTTGTAGAACTTGAGGAGGCGGGGCTTGCCCTGCGTGCTGATCACCATCACCGCCTGGATCATGGCCGACGACGACGAGGAGGCGAGCGAAACGACGAGATCGCAACAGCTCGCAGGGAGACTACGAGGAAATCGAGGAGTAATTGGGGATGATAAGTGAATACTCTGTATGGAACAAATAAATATTATTGGCTCTTAAGAGCATGAAAAGCGCCAGCAGCTCAGCGGATAGATCGTCTTTTTCCTAAGCAGACAGTCGAAAGTTCGATCCCTATCTGCAGCGTTCTTTTTTATAGTATAGTTTTTAGTTTTTTGGTTTGCTAAACCAATTTATGTGTTAAACAAAAGATTGCTTAAATTTTCAGTTTTTTTTTGCAAGGATTTTCAGGTTTCATTACGTTTAAGATATAAAAAATAACTTTGATGATCTGAGATAACTATGATATTTGTTTTGTTATGACATCCTGGAGATACTAAAAATAAAGCAAAATTGGCTCGAGGACATCATAAAAGTTTTTCTAAAGGACACCGAAAAATCGATAATTTGCTTATGGAGATGTTATGAGATAAATATGATATGTGTTTTGTTATGATATTGTGTAGATATTGAAAATAAAGCAAAATTGGCTTGAGGTCATCATAAAAGTTTTCTAAAGGACACCGAAAAATTGATAATTTGCTTATGGACACTACAAAATTGTTGTAATTTGCTAGAACACATCACGCATGTTAAAATAATACTATTTTGAAAATTAGGAGAGAGAAGGGGCATGAAAAGTCCTATTTGATGAACAAATTAATGTAAAGTCTAGATGGTAAAATTATAGATGAGTGAACCATCAAGACGGGGTGACCAAATTCTTTTAAATCTCTTTTAAAATATAACTTTTCATGCCCTTATATCTCCAGGATTTCAAAACAATAATATTTTAGTGGGTGCGGTGTGTTATGACTGTAACACCCCGGCCCAACCTCTGAGCCTGGAATACTGCCACTACTCCATAACATTACCATCAACAACCGTTGTTGATAGATTTAGGCAACTGCTCTATTAAACCTCAACGATACGACAAACAACATACTATTTTAACACTAGCCACCGAAGTAAGTCATTAAAGTCTAAATACATCAATTGTAGGTTATGTGCGAATTATTGCTTGTACGTGAAAATATATGTGCTACTCTTGTCCGTGCATATCATCTTCAATATTCACCTAAAAACCAACAAATAAACAAGGATGAGTCCAAAGACTTAGCAAGCATATCATAGAATGATAAAACCTAACTTAGCATAAGCATTAACCTAGCCATGCCATTTTCCTACATGTTTTAACATATCATAAACATAAACACAAACATGTCATTCTCCACAGGCTCCATCACGATCATATCAGTATTATCATGTCTTATCATCATCATATCATCATTCTCATGTTTCATCATTATCATTCCATTAGTGCGATGCAAACTACTCTACATGCTCATTTGCTCATCATATTGCATATACCGGTATAACCTAAGCGACCACCCATCGATGTTCACCCTATCATAGACCTATCCTCATCGGGTCTTACATATCCACCCGTGGTGAATATCCTCCACCATTATCATCATTAGCTGGTAAGCACTACCACTTACCATGTTCCATCATCATCAGACAAGCAATGGCCACCTTCTCGAGTTTGCCAGCCACAACCCGCCGCTGGCTTGGCGCCTCGCCTCCCTCTACCGGTCTCGTGCCATCCCCCAGTCTTCCCCAGTGGGTCCTAGCCCCTTCACACCTCTCCTGTGGCTAGGGCTTGGGCTCGATAGTGTCGTGGGTGCGTCGGCTATCCCTTGCCGTCGACGACTCTCCTTGTTGGGCTCGAGAGAATAAATTCCTATCTTATCGAATAATAAGCCACATCAGAGTGTTACAGTAGAAAAATAGCTAGAGATAGTACAATATTATTACAATACCATTGCCAAGTAGGGCTTGAGTCTTGAATAGAGCTTAACAAATGTTGCTTCAATATTACAACACTTGGACATAGAAGTAGTACCAACTGATAATTATACAAGTACGGAAGCTAATAGATGACAACATGCTAATATGCTTGGGATCACATAAACGGCTATTGACCACCACCTACTCATCTCAACCTCCATATAGGGCATCCGTCTCATACATGTCGTAATCCGAACCAATCTCGTTTCCCTCGGCATAGCTGTCCTCCGCGTGGACCTTATCATAACTAGGTAAATTGCTGTATCGACTCACCTCTAAACAAGGGGGATTAATAGCAAGAATGAATACAAAAGTACTCAGCAAGTATTAATAGCAAATATGCAATTCTGTGAACAACATCCATCAGATCAAAAATCGTATCTCTTCTCATCATCATTCTTAAAATAAAATTTTAAGTTGTGAAAAAAAATAAGATTTTAAGTTGTGAAATTGTCAGGTTTAACTTTACAAATTTACTAGTCACTTGAACTCAGAGAAGAGACCCCCTTTAGACTTCTGTAGCCTCCAGTCCAGGAAACAGGTGTGAATTCATAGTTTATTTAGCACTGCACAGACTTGTATCGCTTTACCCATAGCAACCCCGACTTTGACTGCAACAGGTTCATTCGCATTTTCTTCGATGTGATTCTCAAGTCAGAGTTTAGAACATTTTTCTACTTCAGTATATTATAACTCCACCCAGTTAGCACGATGCTAGCCACTGTGTTAGAGAGGCGTCTCCATCACTCGACATGTGCTAGGGAGGTATGTCCATCACCCAGCACCCACTACGGCCCATATAGCCGCTATGGGGTATTGCTAGTCTTGCCCTTACCCAATCTCTAGTATACTACGTACCCATGTGGAGTGTATAATGGCTTGATAGAGTAATATATTCTACTTGTAAACAGGACTATGGTCAATACGGTAAATACGGCTCGTTACAAGAGTGAGAATTGGTTAGTCATTGTATTATAACCGTATATGCAGGGCCGTATACCTGTCACTATATTTCCTTTCCAAGGCACCCTCAACCTACCTATTATTTATCTGTAGGATAGGTTCTCCATCAACTGCCTACCCTATCATATTCATCATCATTAACATCAAGCACATGATTTATTTCAAAATTTATTTTATGCAGAGAATGATATTAATCTAGCATAAAAAATATTTTTTTGCATGAATTTACTCTACTCAATTTGATCAAAGGCATGCTTGCCTGGGTTCTCATAGTAGTTCTCAGTCTCTGGTACAATCTGTCGAGGTATCAGGTCCTGATTCAGTTCATTTCCTACAATTGGCGACACTCTACACTTAGCAAATTTTAGATTTAAATATGTGGAGTTAGCGTCTCGATGGTTTGGACCTATGGTCAATAAAATCTACCGTTCTAGTTCATTATTTAATTTCTAGGATCAATTGAAATTTCTAGTGTATTTAATATTGCAAGTAAGCATTTCATAGTTTATCAAGTTTTAATTTGCACCGAATAATTAAACCGCTATACTGCTACTAAACTCACATAAATATTAGATAATCGCTTCCCTCGCAAGCCGACCCAACTTACCAGTTGTTCCCCCTCTCAGCCCATCGCTCCCTTCTCTCTCTCTCTCTCTCTCTCTTGGTTCCCTCTTCCACCGACGCTCTCGGTTCTCTCTTCACCTTCTTGTGCCACCGCCCTCTCTTGCTCCCTGCTCTCTCACTCACTCCCTCTCTTGGTCTCTCTGGGTTCTCTCTCTATCTCTCTCTTGGCCTTGCCTGGGTCACTCGCTCGGTTCCTCCCCAACGCGTCGCGCTCTCAGCCTTGCCTCCTCCCGCATGGCCTCAGTCTTCCAGTTGCTCGACCTTCTTGGCCTTGCTGCCTTGCCTCCTCCTAGCTCTGTCACTGCTCCCTGATCGTCGACTCAACCTCTCCCGGTCACCACCCGACTAGAATTGCCATGGATGACGGTGGCCTGACGCTTCCAGGTCCCAGATGGATTCCTCCTATTTTTCCCTTTTGTGATTTGTTACGATGATTTGATTTTGATTTGTGTCTTTTTGAGGGGGGTTTGGGGTGATGATGATGGTAATGCAGTGCTTCGGCCATGGCGCACTATGACAGGGCTAGGGTCCTCCTCGTGCATTAGGGAGCATGTTGGAGGTCGCCAGGTGCGCGCAGGTGGCCAACCGTGAGTGCTGCTGTGAGCTAACTCGGGTATCCTCTACTTTTCTAGCCCCTCATTCATCTATTCTAGCGGTGAATCCTACTAGCCCTACTATGGTGAAAGATGATTTGGAAATGTATGCTCAAGGTTATCAGAATCATGATCCTGAATCAGATCGGAGACACTCTGGTAGGATCGCACTCTTGGATCGAATCGTAGAATCTAATATCCTACCTGATTCTACCAAAAATATTTTTCCAATTTACTATGTATTTCAAGAGTGATATGAGTGTTTATTTGATCATTTGGCATCTAATTTGATTAATAAATGTATCTTATTCATGACTAGAATCATGATTTAAACTCTATGTCATTGAGAGTTACGACTAGAAGAATGATATTATCAATATTACCATAATTAGATCATTTTATATAAAAATAAAATAAATAGTTAATTAAGTTAATTTTTATTATTCGAAACCTCTGAATCTTAATGTCTAAACTATTAACTACTTAGTACTTAATATACAACTTGAATTGAGAGATAGGACACAACCAAATATCTAAGTCTTTCATAATCTCGGATGATGCGTGATTCTACAAAATTCTACCATAATTCTACTATGATTCTACGACTAGGATCGTGATTCTACCACAATTCTATCAGGTACGACTCAAGATGCGATTTGAGTCGAATTGATTTCATGGAATCATAGAATCGCACGATTCTACGACTAGAATCACAATTTTAACAACCTTGTGTATGCTTGTGATCCTACCATAGTGGTGTGGATTTGGGTGAAAATGTGCAAATATAAAGCATATGGAGGCACCTTGCTCGATCTGGTCGGGGCTTGGGTCTTTAGTGCTAGTGGCTCCCTCATGTGCTCTCCCGAGATTTGGTCTGCCTTCTTCTTGGTTGCTGCTGGTCACGGCATGGTTTCCTTGCTCCTTCACTGATCTAGCCACAGCGAGGTTCAGCGACTCTTTGCTCTTGGCTTTCAACTTTAACAAGATTGATTTGGGGCAATGTGGATGGAGGTGAATTTGGGAGTGAGATGGCTTGCTCAAGTTGGCTGTGGCTGGGCACTCTCTCTCACTCTCTTGGTCTCTAGCTGATCTTATCACCTTGCGTGTGCACTGTATTGCTCGAGCCAAAGGAAATGCACAACTTTGGGTAATTTACTATGTGCTTCAGTGATTTACTGTGTGGATTTTTCTATGAGGAATTGAAATGGATTTTAGGATTATTAATCTCGCAGGATGATGATGCCCTATTAGCGAAAGGTGTCGATCGATTCTGGACAGTCTGGTATCTCGATAAGCGCTAATACTCGATATTTACCATCGACGGGTTCTGGCGGTAATTTTGTTTTACTTATTTGCTTATCATTCCTTTTTTTACTTTTGTCATTCTCTTTTCCTACATATATCGATTTTTGATTAAAGAGGCTCCTATTTAGATTAAGTTGTTATCAATACCATAAATAATATGTTGTTGCATTTTTACTTGAATATCTGTATATTATGGACTGTAGTTTATTAAGTGATTTGTATTACATTGAAACATGTACTAATTACAGTGGGTTGTAATGACATTAATTACTCATTCACATA
The DNA here is from genome assembly GCA_036346245.1 of Bonia amplexicaulis. Lineage (NCBI taxonomy): Eukaryota > Viridiplantae > Streptophyta > Magnoliopsida > Poales > Poaceae > Bonia > Bonia amplexicaulis. Next base: position 4,891,257 of record CM070741.1, read on the forward strand.
TCTATATATCTTGTTTTGTACATTTTTTGCTGGCTCTGTAGGGTGTGATAATGCTTTATTATTGTGGGTTTAGCTAGTGTGATAATGCTTTGTTACTGTGGGTTCAGCTAGTGACTTAGTAAGTTCATATTTAATGATGACTGTTAATTAAGTTACTAAAAGGCAGGTTGTGACAGTATATAATCCAGAGACCAATAGTACAATAATCAGGATTATTAAGCCACCGAATAGATTATAACTAGCGATCGAGATTATTAAGCTACACTTGCTCGAATGCCATTGGAAATGTCTTCATGCTCACAAATCATATAGCTTCGATTTTGGTCGAACAAGGCTAGGCATCTCTGAAAGTGACGTCTCTGCAAACCACCTATCCAAAGGCGCTCAAGCATACATAAGGTGCCGCTCTGTTAGATTGAAATAAATTGGTTTATGACTGAAATTATATTGTAGCGGCTGAATTTATACTGTAACTTATGATGACTTATTTGGTATAACAAAATTTTAAAAAAAATAAAATAGAAAAAACAGGTATGCAAACGAATACAGGAAAAAAGAACCGGCAAAAAAACTCAAAAAAGCTAAAAAGCCAGAAAAAGCTCTGTTTATTTTGTTTTGTTTTTGCTTATAGTTTATTTTTTACTGTTTGACATCTTAACTATTTTATTTTATACTATAGCCACTAGTGATTTTTTAATGTAATTAGATTTAAATTTTTAAAAATAAAAAACAAGTTAGCTCATCATAAATAATACAAAAGAATACAATAAAAAAAGCAAAAAAAAATCTAAAAAACTAAAAAAATAAAATTAAGAGACTAAAAGTTAGAAGCCAAAAGACTGGAGAAGCCGAGTCTCTGATCAGTGACCACCAAACAAGCAAAGCCAAATCGAGCGTCGCAGATGCATGTTCCCCCAGGACAGGTGCAGTGCAAATGGAGACCTGTTCGCTCATTTCGACATCAGTTTCTGATTTCTGGTTTATTATTTATAAATTTCGTCTTTTCTGAACTTTTGGTTTTTTTTAGCTTTTTTGTCGGTTCTTTTTTTCCGTATTCGTTTGCGTTGTCCGTGATAAGCTAGCATTTTTTTCTATTTTTAAATTTTTTAAAATTTAATTACGTCAAATAAGTCACCTTCAGCTATAGTGAAATTTTAACCGCTACAGTGTAATTTTAGTCATAAATCATAGCTTTTTAGCCCATCAAGCGAGACCTAAGGCCAAAGAAGTAAAGATGATGCATGGCAAGAATCCCTATGCGTGCCTTTATCTTGAAGCTACTTTCATCAGCAGCTACATGCCAAAGCAACAACACAACCAGGCCCTTTCGGTGCATTGTTTGTTGTACGCGGCTTTTGCTATATCCCATGTTGAGGGCAGCAGAGATTTCAGACCACAAAATCAACAAAAAGAAACAAAACACTCCTCCTATCTAGGGTGGATATATAGATGATGCGATGCTGAAAAACAGAGCAGGTTAATATCATCTATGTATGCATAATTAGTCATCGAAACTTGATTCCCTCTACACATATATAGATTGTACAAAATTAATGTACTTATTTACTCCATAATGCTGCTGCTCCTATGCACACTTAATTGGCCAGTATTAAGTTAGCTCTCGTTTCGCATTTCGCATCAAAGTGTGTCCCTCCGGGCACTCTCATCGTCTGTTTGGCAACGGCTGTAATTTTTTATTAAAATTTTTAAATTTTGGCTATTTACGGTACAGATTACGGAGAGAGATACTTACTTGTGATTTTGGATGATACAGATGTTGGGTTTTTAACGTGTATATTATTTAACTTATAGACTTCATCTTAAGAAAATACTCCGTTTAAAAATTAGATACTATAGTAAAAATTAAAAATCATCAGCTTTAGAGAAAAAAAACAGATCCTAAAACAAGAAATCAATCAGATGTTCCCGACAAGCTAGCATTTGTGAACGCCATGCTTGGTCGAGTGTAGATGCGGTTCTTGTTCACAGTAGTATACCACCACCGCCAACCAGCTGTCCAGCTGGGAACTCTATACATGTAGGGAAGTACACAAGTCAATGTTGTTATTGTTACAGATGTACTACTACTCCATAGTGCGTGCATGTCTTATTAACATTGCCGATCTTGTGTCTACTCAACTCCATGTGACGAGAGGCAGTACTACATATGTACTAGTAGGCCATGCATCTACCTCTTCCGTCCATCATCCCAAAATTATTGAAAATTAGGGAAGGTACAATTATTTCGCACATATAGGCGATGATTAAGTACAATTCGGCCGGCGTTGCACTCAATCTTCACGAGCTCGTGCATGATGGGATCTTTGTCCTCTTTCTTTTACTACAGCCGAGAGCTTTTGTTTATATTTTTTAATATGGTAGCAAGTAAATGGTAAAATATAGACGTAGATGATATATATAATTTTAAATTTGAAAAGTTATTTAAAAATCGTTTCATTAAAAGGCCAAAAGAACGTGATCAACCGTCGGAAAAGCGGTCTCTACAGTGGATGTCTAGGCAAGCAGGAAAGCTAGCCATCTCTATAGCTTCACCGAAACAATAGCAAGGCCGGCCGGGCCGGGGTGCCTGCCTGTCCTTTCCCTGCGCCGACGCCGACGCCGACGCCGCCGACCGTGGGCGTGGGCGTGGGCGTGGGGGAGGGCCGGGACTAGGTTCCTCGCCTCGCGCGCCTACCTGCTGCATACATTTGAGTATCTGACGCTCGAACATTAGCCTTGCCTGGCTAGAAGAATTGGCAAAAAAAAAAAAAAATAGAGGAGTATGTTCCCTCTCACCTGGAATTATTGTAGGGAACAGCCAGGACTAGGGCCTCGCCTGTTAAATGTTAAATTTGACACTTGGCAATTAGAGAGTCCATTTAGGCTTTAGCCCAAAGGATTTGGCAATTAGAGAGTCCATTTAGGCTTTAGCCCAAAGGATTATACAAACAAACCAAAATTATACAAGTTTTGTTCTGCTTTACATGAAATTCCTATGGCCCTAGGACTGTGTACTTGCAACGATAGTTTGAATAGATGATATGATGGTGCTGTTCTTTTTAGGATTTTAGTGATTTTTTGTTTTTGGTTTCTCTAACAATTACTATTTATTAGACTAATAAGCCTCAATCTAAAACAACATACTCGATGACATATTACATATAAACAAAAAAATATAAAAAGAAAATGTACAAATACATGTATATAAATAAATCTAGCTGTACACAATACATACATCACACTAACACATAGGCCCAACCGCCTGGGCCGTTCAATCCGGCTTCAATGGGTGGTTTTCGTCTTTTGGCTTGTGACTTTTGGTTGAAATTACACTATAGTGGTTGTTAGCTTTTACTGAGTCATTCAATTAAATAAAAATAAGGAAAACAAAAAAAACCATTATATCTCCACATACAATGAAAAAATGTGAAAAAGCAATAGCAAAAAATCCAAAAAACTGAAATTAAGAAGCTAATGTGTTTATTTCGGCTCCAGCCTTCTAAAAACCGGAGAAGACAAAAATCAGAAACCAGAAGTTCAAACCGAATTGAACAAGCCTATACCGGACGCAGATTCAAGAATTAATATTGATCTATACAAACCACCTATACAGAGTCTTTCTTATTACTAGTGCAACTTTGTGTCCTAGAATTAGTACTACTTCACTTAATACTCTGTTCATAGCATTATAAAATCTTAGTGCATCAACCTACCTGGCAACCTAAACATTACTGCTGGTCCTGCCTAAAGAAATCAACTGTGGCCCCACGCGGCAGCCTCTACATCTTTCTGGTAAAAAAAGCCGGTAAAACAGTTAGTTGCGGGATGGCGTAACGTAACCGGTAGCCGCAAGGTTCTTCCTCCGGTTCCCCGACAGCCACGAAACTGAATAGACTCACCGACAGGTGGGTCCGTAACTTCTCTCGGGCCCACGCTCAGTGGTAATCCGTTTTCTGCGGTGCCTCTCCCGTGGGGCTAAATCATTGCCGTAAAGGCCGAGGGGTTCCGCAGATCAAGGGAAATAGCGGCGTGGCATCTTTGTCATGATGCATCGCCAACCTGGGTCCGTTTTGAATACCACCCGTCCGTCCTACTGTTCTTCGGAACGATTGCTGCGGAGACCGTCCGCAACAGGCGGAGGAGCACGCCAGTGGCATCATTCTCCTGCTGCCCTGCACCCAACGGAAAAAATAAGCTGTTTTCAAGACCAAATGGAGATTAATTGTGTGTTTGTCAGTTTTAGATTATTTGATGTGCTCGGCACTAAAAATTTTCTGAACAAGATTCTGGCAGATTACCTGGCCAATAGTTCGATGCTTTGATGCAGTAGAGTTGGCTACAAAAAAATGTCGTTTGTTGAATTGAACTGGATCGGGTGGCTGTTCAGAAGTCTCTTTACGAAAAAGTGATTTCGCCATCAATAATTTGATCGCTGATATTGCACATCTACCGGTCTTTTTTCTTCTCTGGAGGAAGGCATATGCCATTAGTCGCGCACATGTATTTTTGAACATATTGTGATAGAAGTAAATCCATTAGATGATTGTTGTGATTAAACCAATTTTTTCAAAAAAAGAATATTTCAGCAGCACTATCTAGCTCTTGTTCAGATAGTCATAATTTGTAACAACTTGCACGATGGCAATGAAACATATCATGAAAAATTGGAACTTCATTACTGATGAGCTAAATACTCTACTTTCTAATGGTTTTCTTTTAAAGTATACTAGGAAGATTTCAAAGGTACAAGTTCGGTGGAGACTGGAGACAACCACAAGACAGGCATGGCAGCATTGAAGACATGCACCAAACGTTTGAGTTATGATTAAGGCATGATTACCAAAAATTTTATTCAAACTGAATAGTGCCAATCTGGCACTAAACTAAATCACGAGCATGGGCACGCACACACGTCCCCACTCTTTTGCACGCTTGCTTTCCAAGCCAAGCCAATCACTTGTTTATTCATCAAATCCGTTGGCCTCTTCGCCTTGTCGCTCTCCCGGCAGCCATGGTTAACCTACCTAAGTAGCTCCTGAACGTTGCAGACGAAACCTTAATTAATCCACTAACTCATGCCAAAAGAGATAATCCAAGATTACTCGTCTGTCACCGTCTAAGTTCTGGAGAATTCATGAGTTATCTTTCTGAAAGGAAGCTGCAGGATCTTTTATCGATGTGATTAACGTCTCTTTTTTTAGGGGCCCATGGGGACTGTGACGTCTGAAAAGATTACAGTAGCGATGGACATTTAATGAATTGACTGCCTGATGGAGGAATCGATCGTTTGGTGTGCAAGGAATAGGGGATGTTTGAGATGGTTCATCGTCGGATACTGTGCTACTGTCGGCAGCTTAGGAAACTGACTGGTTTACCTTGTTTCTGTTTGCAAAATGGTTTACAGTTGCAGGTGTGTAGGCCGGCGTATGGCTTGCAAAATGGTTTACAGTTGCAGGTGTGTAGGCTGGCGTATGGCTATGAGGATACAGAAAATGACTATACGGAAAGTCCGGAGGAAAACTAGCATGTTAGCTGATAGCTGTGATGTTTCTTGCACAAACAATTGATTGGGAAGGATCGAGTGCTGATGTATAATGTCTAATCAAATATTCGTTGTGTGTTCATGTGTTTCAGACCAGGTTGGGCTGTGCGAATAGAGGAAAATTCAATTCTGTTCTCGTACCGATCCTTAATAGCAGCGGTCGTACGCTGTAGATGTGTAAATACATACATACAGAGGCTCTGTACATCAGTACATGTGTAAACAGCTTCATTCACGGAGAATGGGTAGCAGTAGCATCTCGGCTTGGGGCGATACGTAGCACCGAAACTGCACAGCCTTCACGGGGGCCCGCTTCTCAGGTGGGCCCTGCTCTTGGCTCTCCCGGGGCCCACCCAAATGGCGCACCAAAACTAAAACAGGGGCGATCCGCGTCTGTAAGTAAGATTCGGCGTAACAGGGAAGCTCGTCTCTGCTTGATCTTTGATCGCCACGTGATCTAGCTTGTCGGAGGAGAAGATCATAGCGGGCAGCCTCTCTCAAACATGAGCAACAATGACCTTTGATCAACAGTTGGCATTGGAGCTCAGGATACCGATGCCGATGTCGAAGCTTATGATATCAATGTTCGTAGTCTGTTTCCAAGAAGAAGATGTAAAGGGGGAGAATAAATCTCCTAGCCGCTGTCGGCCGACCGAAGCTTTATCTTGCTGGAGGAGCAAGATGGATGGAGGAATCCGATCGGCTGCAATTATTTTATAAAAAGACGTAACATCGATACAATCAACATGCAATGTATCAACATGCAACAAAAATTCTCCACGATTGCAACAACTAATCACAAATAAAAATCTAGCTTCAAAAAAAGATTAATACATAATTTTTACGTAATGTGACGTTGATTAGCTCGCAACAAAAGAAACATCCAATTGTAACAAATATTAATAAAGCTTGCAAAAAAATAGTTCAAATAACTCATGACATAAAAAAAAGGCAGCAACAAAACCATAAACTATTACAACAAAAATGATTTGGATGCAACGAATCATAATCTTGAATGCAACAAAAAAACAAACTTATTACAATATTTTTAAGATTACACGCTGCAACAAATACAAACACTCATTGAAACAATTGATAAAAAGGTTACAATAAAAATGACCTAATACACACATCAAATTAGATTTGATCGAACTCTTATGATTACACCGCCTCCTCCCCCAACCACGGCGATCTTTGGTCGACGTCAGCCGCCCCAGCTAAACTCGCCTTGGTTCTACCAAATTCCGTGAGATTTGGCCGCTCTGTGGAAAGGAAAATCCACGAGCTCAAGCCATGACGGTAGGTTAATGAAGTAGGCGTTTTTTTTTTTTGGTTGCATCGGACGCACGGCCCTGTCATTGCCCAATAAAGATTGCCGCCATCATTTAGCGCCTGGCTACCTTCACAAATCACAAATCGCGGGGTAAATCACAAGTCTATCACCGTTACTACTTTATAAAACAACTGGTACTAATACTTGCAGTCTTGCACAATGCACTAGTAACTTACTCCTAGATTGCAGCTACGTGAACAAATGCACATATATATGTTAATACTATTCCCATTTCACAAGCTTGACATCTGAGTACCTGACTTATTCGTGCGACTAATGATAAAAGGAATGGGGCTCGCATATACTGATATACGTGATACTGTATTGAGTCGTTAATACGTCCACAATCATAGTAAAATACATGGACTTTGAGCAAAAGAAACAAACAACAGTACATGGAACGGGGGCCACGGGCCCACGGATCACCTAGTCCGCCAACGTTAACAAAGCAAAATTCCCATAACTCCATGTAACACGGGCGCACGCAGCCACGCGCCCACGCTACACCTCCCAACGACCACCCTCCACTCCCTCGCCTCGCCACCCTCCTTGCAACGGGTCGGACCCTCCGCCACCGATGGACGCCGCCGGACCGGCCCCCTCCGCCGCCGTCGACGTAGGCAGCGCCTCCGACGCCAGGACCTCCCTCCTCGGCCTGCCCACCTCCGCCGCGGCCGCGGCCGCCGCCTCCCTCGTCGTCCTCCTCGTCCTCGTGGCGGCCGCCGCCGCCTCGTTCCTGACGCGCCGGCGGGGCGCCAAGCCGCTGTCATCGCGCGTCGAGCACGCGCCCTCCTCCGGCTCCCTCCTCCCGACGTCCACGCCCAAGGAGAAGGACGCGGACGCTGGCGCGAGCTCCTCCGACGTGGCCAGCTCGTCCGCGGCGGCGAGCTCCCTGGAGTCTCCGGCGAGGAGGAAAGTGGAGAGGATCAGTGGTGCGGCGGGGGTGGAGATGGGCTGGGGGAGGTGGTACGAGCTGGCGGAGCTGGAGGCGGCGACGGAGGGATTCCGCGAGGGGAGTGTGGTCGGGGAGGGAGGCTACGGCACGGTGTACCGCGGCGTGCTCGCCGGAGGCGAGGTGGTCGCGGTCAAGGACTTGTTCGATCACAAGTGAGTTCTCGAGTACTCGACTCTTGTCCTTGTCACTGTTACCATGTTACTTTTGTTTTGTAGTAATTAACTACGGTAGAAACGAAAGTGCGTTTTAATCTCTCGATAAAAAATGAACGATTGTAAAAAAGAATTAACCGTAGCGGTACAACTGTGTTCCCTTGCATTTGTTTTTCTGCAGTAAATGTCTGAAATCTGAGTGGGTGGAAGCTTGTAGTACTCTTTTGGGGTCATGGATTTCGACAATGGGTGTACGTCTGATGCTTTTCTAGATTAAATGCATTTGTTGGTCATTTGTCAAGGTAAGTGGGGTGGGCGCAGCTTTGCTGTTGATGTGGCTTTAAGATTGTCAATTTATATGGTCATATCAAAAGCAAAAAAACCCTTGTCAAAAGATGTTTTTTATTAGCTTACAAGCAACGTTTGTCCTTAGTTAAGATTATGAGCCATGTGTTAGATTTGATATTGGTGGGCATTCGTGATTCTTTTCATCCCCTTTTGAGTAATTGTAGTGCGGTGGTCATGCACTCATGCTAGTGCATTATGTGATTCAAATTTATCGTAAAAGTGAGCACAATTTTAGAGATCTATACCTTCCAACGAAATTCTTAGGATTACTGAACAAGTTGATGTGCAGGGAACACTCGGAGAGAAAAAAGAGATCGTAAGGTTCAAAGTGCAAAAGGGTAGGGCTTCAATGGATCAATGCTTTCTAGAAAAGGTGAATTAGACAAACTGAAAAGAAACCGATTGGACTGCTTTGCAATTATTCAACCTTAGAATACAAACCATGTTACCTAGTTTCTGAAAAGCATGGTAGAACTACTCATTGCAGATTTCTCTTTTATTAGCGGAACCCTTTTTGTCTTTGCCAAAAATAAAAGGTAGATGCTTGCAAGCTCTCTTAAGTTAGTGGGGATTTCAGAATCTTCGGATGTCATTTTGATTGAACGGACAAAATCACAAAAGTCAATGACGAACAATATTTTGCTACGGAGAAAATCGTAAACAATGCAGGGTGTTTTTGCCATTTTTCACACCCTAATTTTCAATATGATGCGTGTGATGATTGATAGGATTGGTCTCCATGGTCGTGTGAATTAATGGACTTTTGGGTCCATTTTTTTTTGTTTTAGTTTATGGCTTTTAGTTGCGGTTTATGGTTTTTAGTCTGTTCATGAGAGAGAATACAGAGTAACAGAAATTCATATGCTGTTTTGGCTGATATAAATGAAATCGCTACAGTGTATACTATAATCAACTTATAACCTCATCTTAAAAAAAAGGTTTATTTGAAAGCTAGTTTCTGTAGAAAAATCGAAAAACAGCTTTCAGAAACTGAAAAGAAAAGGCTATATAGGGGAGTCAATGCTATAAAGAATGGATAAAATTGCTTTTGTTTTCTTTTTTTCCCCATTACATATGATTGTACATGCGAGTAGGTGGCTCTTTTTGTGCTTTTGTGTGATTATGTATCCATCTACTTGGTTGAGCTCGTCGGCAGTCATATGCACCGGGCGATCCTTTCTTTCAAGAAAAGATAAAGCAAAGCAATGACCAGACTTTTCCTTTTCCTGATCATAGAAATATTCAATTTAAAGTATATGGAGTTACATCTTTGGAGCAGTTTTAGCTTTTAAGCAAACCAAATGCATGCATGTGGATTGCTGAAGATCGGCACGGGCGTAACAGCAGTTATGTGCGTTTCTTTCCTGCACATTGGATTAGTATATTTACTGTTGAGGCTCAAACTTCAAACAGCATGCTCAGGTCATTCAGAGAGCCCAGTCGATGAAAAATCAAAGCTCGAGATGAAACAGAAAAGTTTCTAGCGTGATAACTGTGCACATGATTAAAAATGGAATAGTAAGAAGTTGATGAGACTGTAGTACATATTCAGTGACGCAGTAATATCTTAAACTGCTAGGGATGCTGATTTGAAATTACAATTGGTTTTTAGGGGTCAGGCTGAGAAGGAATTCAAGGTGGAGGTTGAAGCCATCGGCAAAGTGAGGCACAAGCACCTTGTCGGCCTCATCGGTTACTGCGCAGAAGGGCCTAAACGGCGAGGACACTTCTGAATTCTGGATGGATCGTCCGCCTGCTGAATATAAGATGCAACTGACTGTCATGTGCTAATGCCGCCATATTTAATTTGTTCACAGGATGCTCGTGTATGAGTTTGTTGAGAATGGCAACTTGGAGCAGTGGCTGCACGGCGACGTTGGGCCCTTCAGCCCGCTGACATGGGAAATACGGACGAAGATCGCCGTCGGAACAGCCAAAGGGTTTGTTTCTGTTCACAATCGAAAAGATTGCAGCTCCGGAAAGCCAAGTCTACAACGATTGTGTTATGATCTTCTTCTGTGAATTTCATCTGCTAGCATTGCTGCTTTGCCCATGCCCCATTTGCAGCATAGCATACCTACACGAAGGCCTGGAGCCCAAAGTTGTGCACCGAGACATCAAATCCAGCAACATCCTTCTGGACAAGAAATGGAATCCAAAGGTGTCCGACTTCGGAATGGCCAAGGTTCTGGGCTCAGGCTCGAGCTACGTGACAACCCGTGTAATGGGGACGTTCGGGTACATTACCCGCTTATACACTCCCTGACTCAATTCAGTACGGCCAAGAAGAAGAAGAAGGACGTAGTCTGCACTAAACGTCTTAAGTACTAATACTCTGAACATTTCTTGCAGCTACGTTGCCCCCGAGTACGCTTCCACGGGCATGCTCAACGAAAGCAGCGACACATACAGCTTCGGCGTTCTGCTCATGGAGCTAATTTCGGGGAGAAGTCCGGTGGACTATAACAGGCCTGCCGGCGAGGTGAGCCGTCACCGTGTGCAACTCTTAACACGAAACCGAACGCTACAGGGATCGCGTACATCATACATGGAATTGACTGTGAGAGTTTGTACGTGTGCATGTGCAGGTGAACTTGGTGGAGTGGTTCAAGGGGATGGTGGGGAGCAGGCGCGTGGAGGACCTGGTCGACGCGCGCATCGAGGTGGCGCCGTCGCCGAGGGTGCTGAACAGGGTGCTGCTGGTGTGCCTCCGGTGCATCGACTCCGACGCTCACAAGCGGCCCAAGATGGGGCAGATCGTGCACATGCTCGAGGGCGACGAGTTCCCCTTCCGCACGGTGCGTGCTTTCTCACTCGGCCAATGTCACACTAGTTAGTCACAGGCTTGGTAGGTAAATCCTTCAAGGTTTACGCGATGCAGGAGCACCGCTCGCCGCGGGCGGCTCACCGGACGTCGACTAATGCGCGGCCGTCGCTTCTGTCCGAGAAGGTCGGAGCCGATGACTCGGACAAATCGATCTGGAGATGAGAATGTGAGATGATCGAGCGTAGAGAATGCACCCGATGCGAGGAGCCGAACTGACATTTTCCCCCCGTGTACATTTTTGTTTATTCGCGCGCTGTTCTGTTCGTTCGAGTTTACGGTGTTTGCAAGTAATGTATTGACACGATCGATATTTTATTTTATTTCACGGTAATGCTGTGGGCCTGTGGCTGACCAAGCGTGATGATCTTTACTAATCTCTACTATTTAAAAAAAGTGAGTTCATGAGTGATACGCCACCACCGCCAGCAAGCGCACCTACCAGGAGCCCAAGCCGCGCCCTTAGAAGAAGCCCTTATCCGGGGGTGGAGATGCCGCCGACGCCTCTACCCGGGGTGGCGTGGTGATGATGATGGAGTCTACGCTAATCACAAGATTACCCCTTCTCGTCTCTCCCTCCAAGTCCAGACCCCTCTTGCCTTGCTGGAGTTCGCCGCCTCGCCTCCATTTCCTTCTCCTCCACCAGTGGTTGTGGCATCCTGTGTCTCCGCGGCGACGGCGGGGAAGCCGACATTGGCTAGTCAGCCTCACCCACTGCGGTGGCGCTCGGTGAGGCGGTAGGCGCCAGCTTTAAGGCCATCTTGCTCAGCGTCCAGGTGCACTTCTTACCCAAACCACTAGCCTAAATCTGGAGCTTTATCCCTTTTGTTTTCTCTTCGAATTATGTCTGAGAGGGTCAGGGTCCAGGCATGATGCGACTATGGTTTGGCTCTTACAGGGCATGATGCGTGATGAGTGTGCTATGGGCGTGAAGTGGATCTTGGAGAGCCAAGTATTCATCTTTCTTTCTTTCTTTTTTTCTTATGCTTCTTTACTATCATAATTTTGCTTATTTTCTCTTGTTGCAACATTATGTTTGACCAAACCAATCACCACAAATGCACAATGAACGGAAGTACAGTTGATCATCTTTTGTTTAACATGAGACATATCCAGCACATATAACTTCTATTAAGATGAAAACTGGGAAGGAGATGAAAGTAAAGCAAAACTAGGAAATTGGTCTTCTTTTTCTAAATTTTGTGCAGAACATATCATTGCATTGGGTTTTAATGTATAATGTAAATAGCAATTCATTGATGAGCTTTAGGTAAGTAACTAGAGTTAGCTCATTTAGGTGTCCTGCTTTGTTGCTTCAATCCAAAGTTCCAGATACACCCTTAAACCCATGGGATATAAAATTGGGCTAGCACCATCCAGAATTCATCGTAAAATAATTTTAGTTGCAAGTTTGTGTATGCTAGGATTTCCGCCAAAGATTGACAGGGCACAGGAGGGAAAGGAATGAATTGAGGGGGATGGAGGGGAATACCAGGCAATGCTTGCTTTATTTATGTGACATGTTTTTGCATGGATCTCGATCATGACAGCAACGGCTAGATAGATAGGGGGCAGCTGCCCAAATGCTCATAACAATATTTTTGTTCTTATATATAGAGAGACTTGCAAATCATGCAAAGAGTCACAATGCTCAGAAAAAAAATGTGTTGTTAATGGGGCATTTTAGTTGAGTGATTAATTATATATTGGATGTTATTTATGTTTATCTGTTTAATGGTTTGTACTTAGTACCTATTAAGACCCTTTCTTTTTTGTCCGTCCTTTTATTTCTTCTTTGCCCTTTTGCTGCTGCTTGTACTCATCACCATGGTCCATGAGACACTCTCAACAACTTTTGCAGTCTGAGGTTACTTCTGCTACTATTGATTTTAAGGAATCAATGGCTGTCATGTGGACAACTCCTAAGGTCAAGGTGACAGAAGATTGGCAGAGGCAATGTGGGGAGAAACTTGCAGGTCACCTTGGCACTTGTGGATTTGAGTATTGCCTGCAAGGTAAAATAAAATTTCTTGAGTTCTTATGTGACAAGTTACTGTGGTTTTTGCTCTTCAGCCATAGCAATTACCAGCCTGAGTTCTGACCAGGAACTACCTAGGAAATACGAAGCACTAGACCCAGTTTTTTTCACCTAAAAGAAATAAAGATGTATTCCTTGGATGGTTATGAATTATTGTCCAAACTCCAAAGTGCCTCAAAATAGAATCATAACGAACTTTTTCATAAGTATCCCTAATTCAATTGAACAATGCAAATTTCCAATCATTCTTACGTGAAAGAACTCCATTTCTAGGGTATACACATATCAACAAAGACCAAGGTACCTATGTTAATGTCATTGAGTCATGTTTATATCAACATTGTGATTGCAGCGTTACTCCTTCAGCATTTTGAAATCAGAATATCTTTGTAGCAAAATTCCACGTTTGCTTTTTTGTTTCCTAGTGAAATCGAAGAGAACCAAAGCAGTACAGTCACTGTTTGCTTCACATTTTTTTTTCTTGTTGTAATGGATATCCGTCTTGTGTTATCCTATAGCCAAAATATGGTGGCAAGATAATTGACATTGTGTAAGAGATGTTCATCGGCCAGAAGATAAGGCTCAACTTTGGAGGATACGAAAGGCACAATATTATCCATTGTGATAATCGTTGTAATCGGGTATCTTTCTTGAAAAACTTGATTTTGATTACTGTATTCTGTTATGCAACATTAGAAGCCTTGATTTGTTCAGTTTATGTTTGGTGGATCTAGGTATGTTGCAATTTTACTTAGTAATAATTAACCATTTCTATTATAAATGCTTCACCTTTTTAGAAAAGAATTCATGTTAACGTATTATGCCCAGGGAGTTATTTTACTAGACATTAAAAACCAACTCTGCCCCTCTCAGTTCAATTTGCATGGTTCTTCGGGCATGGCTATTCAATTCTGATAGTGATACAGTAGTTGCTCGACTTAGGAGATTTGTTCACAAAGCTAAGTTAGGTACTACCAATTGCAATCCTGAACACTCACCATGTTCACCCATTGCTTGGAGTGTGCCTTAATCATTTAAGAGGCAAACCACAAGTGCAGCTTATAGAAAATCATTTCCATCACAGTTATATCTTGACCCAACCTACCACGAGTGCAGCTTCCAAAATGTGCTAGCGGGGACATTTTTGTCATTCGCAACCTAACAATACAAATTTAATGTATATGTACTAAAGGATCTTGGTGGAATCGAACCACCTTCCGTCCGTAAATGCGGAGCTCAGGCCCAACAATCCACAGAGGCCCTCTCCGAATAGAGATAAGATCCACAGTTTCGACAAACCACCGGGACAAGGCCGAACATATCTACCAGCGAAACGCGTGCAGACAGAACAATACTGTTGAAAAGGAGTTTTTAGCCTAATTAGCCGTTCTTGGGTTCCTATTTATAGGACTAGCACCTATCCTGCGCAAATGATACTTCTGCTGCACGGAAGACATGCGACAAAGCCCAGAGGCTGACACATCAGAACGCACGACCACCGTATGACTGCCTAATTGTGCCTAACACACAGTAACCACGCAGTAGATGATGGCGCCTGACGACCCCATGCGATAAGGTGAGACCAGGTGATTTTTTAGTTAGTTTTTACATCCGAAATTGTTCTGCTTTTACATACGAAACTATTGCGTCTCACCAAGCAAATTGTTTTTGCATACAAAATTGTTCTACTTCTACCTAACAATACAAATTGTTCTGCTTTTACATACAAAATACGAAATCAAAGCTCTTCCATATGCGTCGAGAGAACCACCAAAAGAGCTATCACATGGCATATGACACCTCTTTCGATAATCTGTCCCCTCGTCGCACATAGTAAACTTTGATTTCACATGCGACAACAGGGCAATTTGAACCAAACTCCACCGCTCAGGCTTCAGACTGGCTGGCTGTGATCGTTTCAGCTTCAGCTTCTAACTTCTGACTTATTTTTCACTATTCATAAATTCATCTTTTTCTAAATTTTTAACTTTTGAGCTTTTTTGCCCGTTCTTTTTTTTCCCGTATTCATTTGCGTTGTCTGTGATAGACTAACATATTTTTTATATTTTTTAATTTTTTAAATTTAATTATGTTAAATAAACCTCTATCAGCTACAGTGTTTTTTCAGCCAGAGCTACCAAAAATAAGCCCAAATAATCACCACCATGCAAACTAAACATATCACCCAGCCCCACAACACCAACCCCACCGCACGGCCACACTAGACAGGATTAATTAATGCGCTAACGATGGTGCTATTGGGGGGCCACACCATGCGACACCCACATCGAACGCAACCGACTATGGGCGATAAACCATTACAAAAGACAAACAGATATTAATCACCTAGTAATTACCTGCTAATTATACAAATTTTTAAACAACATTCAAACACATAAAATAATAAAAAATTACACAATCAAGTATAGTATGTCAAAAAACCGCACATAAAATTTTGTAATCTTTAAACTCATTTGCTATATTTAGAAAATAACACAACATTAAATAATAACACAACAGTACAAAACATAATTAAATCAGGTAATTAAACCTGCAGATTACCGGTATAATTACCTGCCGTAAAACGACAGAGCACCTGATGCAAGTGACCAGGCAACAGGTTGCCTATAACCCGATTGCCAGGCTCCAGTTCACACCGTCGTCTCTGAGCGTCACCATCCGATCACATCACAAGGCAGCAAAATAACATTCTTAACAATACCACGATTATATTGCCATTTCTGTAAACAGCACCAACTATAGCAAAAGATTCCTGGTACTCGGGAAGTGCATACCAATACGAATATAGTAGCGCAACAAATGACAAATTCGAGTATGTACCTTTCAAAAATGTCAGTGACCAGAACGCAGACAATTATTTTTAGCAACCAGCCACATCCTTAATGGTTGAACCTCGAATCCCGAGCATCCAAATTTTCGGTAC
Source organism: Bonia amplexicaulis (assembly GCA_036346245.1). Lineage (NCBI taxonomy): Eukaryota > Viridiplantae > Streptophyta > Magnoliopsida > Poales > Poaceae > Bonia > Bonia amplexicaulis. The sequence continues at coordinate 4,907,393 of CM070741.1, forward strand.
GGAGTTGCACAAGGAAGCTCTTCAACAGTGCTCCACCCAAAGACGACAGTTTCACAGCCTTTTGTATTAATCACAGTTAAATAAATGCAAGTTCAATGCCTTCCTGCTTCAAGAAATTCATAGCAACAAGGCCACCGAAATTGCAGCACACACTGCAATTGATAACAGTGACCACCACCTTAATTAGTATACCACATAGCCACTCCGGTCAAGAACTACCTGGCAGCACTAACCAGCTAGTGTTGTCCGATCTGGGTGCTCCTTCTAAATTGCCTCAGCATCAAACATTCTCCATGTTGATACCTCCGGAGGAAGAAAAATTACAATCTTGCTGATCTAAAATTGTACAATTGAAATAAATAACTTACAGGCAATAAAAGAAATACAAACTGCATAAACGGACCCTAAGACCGGTTGTACAAATTACAATCTTGCTGATGTAAACAGTAGTATCAGCACAAATATTCACAGTAATCAAAACCACCATAGAGCCATAACCAGACTACGCAAAGAAACTTGCACGAACTGGGATTCAGCGTACTGTGATAACCACTCGTGTAACCTACATCTCTAGATTATGCGTGCAGGTTCTGGTTGGGAGGGGGGGCTAATCACCAGTATAGATAGGCCTGTTCTAACACAAATATTCAAGACAATCTGCCAAGAATGTAGCAGCGCGTTACTCAATTGCAACACGCAAATAGATATGATTGTATTAACCTGTCCAATTCTTGATAGAAGACGGATTCAATTATAAGCAGTGCTCAAATCTACAATTGACGATTTAGAACTAATGACATATCAAATTAAGATATTAGTCATAACATCAATTATAACTATATTAGCCAATTAGTAAGTGTTGTCAAATTACTTAAGCTCTGCATATTGGGAATTTAACATCCGGGAATTGTGTTTAAGAGCAGTTTCACGGTAGTGCTAGAACATTTTTCCAGCATGTAAACAACAGAACAGAAGTATAGCTCACTTGCGCAAATTAATATCAAACTTAGACAAGCTCCACGAGTTTAATATTCACATGGGTTCCTTTAGAACATTTTTCTATTGGAAAAGGCATAGGACATAAATATATCGCAATTGCGCACATGAATTAATGCTGCACTGTAAATTATCAGTTGTACCTTGTCTGTCGCGCTGTAGCTCCATGTTAGATTCACGTTTGCAGAACGTGTACCAGGTAGTCGCAGTAGGGTGTACGAAGAACAGAAGAAAAGGAGACCGGGACACGAGCGAGGGAGAACCCGGGGCTAAAACAAATAACCCCCGTGCGATCTCCCCCCCGAGGACAAAAGGAATCATCTTTATTACGGTGGCCTGCCATGCGAGCGCACCCTACATGGCAAAGGCCTCTGCGATGTCACATCCTTCTTTTTTTCCGTTTTTTCCCTGGTCGACCCAAGCAACTCGCTTGTTACATGCTCTTACCTTGCCTTCACCTCGGCACGGCTCCCTTTAACATCTCTTAGATCTAATAATTATCGAAATTTTCATCCAATAATTATCAATACAAGAGAGATCATCTCGCGAGGCAGAGCAGACAGGGGTCCCGCGAACCGGCCGGCCACGACTCCTTCATCGCCGCTTCGTCACCTCCATCTCGCCAGGAACGTCCCAAGATCCGCCTCGAGAAGCCGGAGCTACAGGCCAAAACGGAACAGATCCATAGATCAGCACAAGCTACGCCGTATGTACGATTCAGTCCACGCAAGAACACAACAACAAAAGCGAAATCACTCGGTTTCCGGAGAAAAGGGACTCACCAGTACCATATCTGACTACCCAACGCGCAGATCGGCCGATTCCGCACACGGATACAGACGAAGCAACCTCGCTTCAAAAAATACGCAACACGCTCACCCCATCCATCAGATCGGAACCTGCTCATCAGAAAACAAACGCGTGTTTCGCATATATCAGGGCAGAGGGATTCACCGTTCCGAGATCGAAGGCCCGAGGGATTCGACCCATAACCAACACGGAGAATACATAGCAATTTAGGCGAATTCTAGATCTGGAGGAAAAGGTCAAGGTCGTTGGGTGAATGGACGGACGCAGCGAGTACTAAAGAAAGAAAAGGTTTGGCGGACAGGAAACGTGCCTAGGGTTTGCCTGACTGGAAGAGGAAGCAAGGTATTTATGGTCTTGTTGGGCAATGCGGACGGCCCGGATGAAGCAGTTCGGCTTGGACGGGCAGGATGCTTGGCGCGTGGCGCGAGGCCATTGGCTGTGTCAGCTGGATCGCACTGGGAGGCCGCAACTTGCGGGGAATTAACGTCACTGCTTACGTCATTTTCTCGCGGGATCTTTTGTGGGCGTGGGCAAACGTATGTTGTTTGTGCCCAGCGCGACCGAAGACCCCGATTGGCATCGGTACCCATTTATTGGCTTTAGGTTCAGCCTTCTTAGAAAACAAATGAACTCTCAATTTTGTTTTTGAAACTGTACTGAAAATACTATTTATTTACCTGATTTTACTATAGCGACGATTAAACCGTCCTTATACTAGCGGTTAGATCATCATTTGGAGGCCGATCATACCGCCGAGAAGGGTTATGTTCAAAGTTTTGTTGTCTTAAGTTAGTTGATTTAGGTTTTCAGTTGAGGATTTTATGTTTTACACCTCTGTAGGTATTTGAGAATAGAATCTTAGATATTTGAAAAAAATTTAAACGGCATTATTTACCTCCCCTATTACGATATTCAGTCTTTCACTTTCTTGATGGATTGGTGATGTATCGATGTTCATGGGATATCTACTTGGCAGTCATGTACTCGCACTAGATGTGCATTCAACAGTATTGTTCTTAGATTCAGTTGATTTGTGTAAATCGAACTGCATTGGTTGGGCACTGACCTTCCATCTCCAAGGGTTGAAACGGTGGGGTTCTTCGTACAACGACGAGTCGAGATGCACCGCCGCTAACATCGGAAGAATTTTCCATCCGCTTGGAATGTCGTACCCTTCAATTCATACACAAAGACACACGCATATGTCAAATTTCCAAGGAAATATTCAGTGCCTGCTGCCAAATATTCGAGGGATATATGCAAAGTTAAGCTACCATTGTAGTGCACATCTCGAATGACTTTCCGGTGCAGGAACCTGACCACGTTGCCTAGCCGTAATGTCTCGTTTATAACCTGCAAGAAACAAAACAAAACAAGCAGAAAAAATGTTAGTCATTTTCATCTTTTCTACAGCTTTGAACACACAAGGAGAGAGTTCGGCAGTTGGAATTTTGGAGGGAATAGGCTGTTCTCATGTACAATCTACAGGAGTGCTACGACACCTATACTGTTTGTATAAGGCCAGATATACATATCACTTTGACTATATAAACTGCTGTACCAGAACATGTACTCCACAACTTTTCTGGGGAATCGGAACCGAACAGGGCTTAGCGACGGCGGCGAAATACAGCGTGTGCGATGGCTCCTGATGGGAATGGAGGGCATAGTTGGGTTCTATACAAGCTAGGGAGCCCGTTTTTGAGCTTTGGGGTGATCGAAAACCATGTTGGATGGCCGACGACGAGAAGGTCTTCCTGGATCTTTACCACGATACCAAGGCCTCAGGATAGCTAAAAGGCAAAAGCAAGCTTGAATTAAGGTGGTATTCAGTTCGGCTTATTTTTGGTGGCTTATGACTGAAAACACTGTAGCTGACAGAGGCTTATTTAACATAATTAAATTTAAAAATTTTGAAAAATATAAAAAATTTGTTAGCCCATCACAGACAACGCAAACGAATACGGGAAAAAAAGAACCGGCAAAAAAGCTCAAAAAAAAGTCAAAAAATCAGAAAAAGACGAAATTATGAATAGTACAAAAATAAGCCAGAAGTCAGAAGCTCAAGCCATATTGAGCGGTACCTTAAGCATCCTTCAGGCATAGGGAGGCTAGTGGTAGGATTGGCTCGAGCTCTAAGGATCTGTGGCGAGCTGCCCATGGTGAGGTGCCTTGGTTGAGCGACGGAGGTAGCCGTTGGCAGGGAGCTTGGGATGTTAAGGCCATGCTTCGGTAGGGTTTGTAGGGGCTCAAGGAAGCTAGGGACAAAAGTATTTGGAGAATGACGAAGGCTATAGCATGAATTGAAATATGGGCTTACCGAGGGGTTTTTGGCGGCGACGACGAAGCTGGGGTCGACGAGGTCAAGGGAGGTTGGGGGGCTACTAGACACTAATGTGATTCACAGAGGGAGCTTGCACGCTTTTATAGCCAGATTGAGGCGGTTCGGCATAGTGGCGTAGTTGCTCGGGTGATGGCGCGTGGCAGGGAAGGATGGTGTGGGAGGCTACAATGAGGTTCGGTAGTGGCATAGCATGGCGGTCTCTGCACCTTCTCGAGCGACCCATTGCGGCGGTCAAAGAAGCGCGGTGTTGTCAGGTCAGTCGGGAGAGAGCAGAGGCATCGACGGTGAACTTCGGTTTTGTCCTGTTCGGCGCCGATCGGAGGTGATTGATGGGAGTGTCAGGGTTTGGGCAATCGAGGGTACGACGGTTGACTGGTTGGCAAAGGCGTGTGAACGGCGATGGAAACATTGAGCTGTGGCGGCGGCGAATGAAGAGGAGCCGGGTGGCGGAGGGCGCTAGGGAGGCAGGAACGTGTAAAGCCAGAAGGAGAAAGCGTAAAAGGTTGGGAATTACCAAATTGGGAAATGATTCAAATTAAATCGAAATTCAAGAAAATTTTAAATTCTTTTGAATTTTTAGGGCGTATCAGTTCCGGCAGCTAGGTAGCTAGAACACGATCCGTCGATTTATTTCGAGAGCCGGACAAGCCTGGATGGAACCTAACGACCGATCGATGGATTAGTTGGCCAAGTTGCAGGCGTAAGGTGGCCAGGGGAAACAGTAGTTCATGTTTCCACTATACGTCGGTCGTATGGTTCACCATATCACATGGCTATCGCACATCGCCGTCGGGCGCGCACGCACTCGCTGATGCGCGTGAGGCCCCGATTGGAGGCGCGCACGCGAGTATGTAGGTTCCGGTGGTAAGATTCGTGCGCTACGTTTCCTTTTTCTCTTTCCCGGTCCGGCGCGCATGTACGCATGCTCAGAGCCAATCAACAGCGCGGCGCGGAGATCCCACCCTCGCGGCCGTGTCGACAAAGCGCCGAGGGGGTCTAGCCGGACGAGTACTGCGACGTCCGCCGTGCCAACGGATGAACAGCGACGGCGACACCGACGGGCGCGGCCGAAAGCGACGCGCGAGCCTCCGCGGTTCTTCACCTTGGCAATATATCGTACGACTCACAGGCCGGTCCCTTTCCGTCCTTCTCCCTGTCAGATTGGCCTACATGCAGGCTAGCTACCTACACGTGTGCACGTCAGATTGCATATCTCGCAGGCATGACAGGGCCTTAGCTGGCTGGCCGGGCACAGTGGCCACTTACTATTCATGAGCTGAAAGCCACTAGTCCTGCGTATCATTGACAGGGGGCCCACTTCCGTGTCCAAGCCCGATCGACAATTCAAACTGCACAGCTGCACCCCACTGTTTCGAAAACTCGTGTGATCGCTCCATGGGTAGCTCTGTTTAGGGCATGTACAATGCACGTATACATGAATACTTAAATAGAGAAAATATAACCACATCATTAAGTATCCATGTAAAAGTTATTTTCTCCAATACAAATATCTCTTCCATAGATGCTTAGATGTTATATTATCCTTTAATTAGATATAATTATACATATAAGCACCTGCTAAGCACCGATGCTTCAAAATAAGAGCCTTACTTATCCTATGTGGTAAGAAAAATCAGTTTTTAATTGCTAAGCATCTCTATAAGCGCTTGTATTATACGTGCTCTTAGTGACTGGATCGGATGTTTGGATTGGGTGCATGCACGGCACGGGGGATGCATTGCACACTCGCCACTACATGTAGGCGACGGCGTACTTGCCTCCCTCCTCACTACATCTAGCTCGTGCGTACGTGATCGATCGCATGATTTGCGTCCCTTCTTCTGCTGCCTGGACACTCAGCTCAATAGCCTTTCCTTTTAGACTATAGCTAATGACTTTTATTTATGTTTTTTAAGACTGTAACGTATACGATGTTAGTCTTAAAAACCTGTTTAAAGGATCTATTTTAAGAAGTCGTGTCAAAAGAAACGACTAATTTCTGCTCTGCTGGGGACGCTGAACTGTTGAAGACTTGGGAGGGGTGCTCTCTTCTCTGTAGTGTTATGAATATTATGTGTGTATTGATATGAGACCCAAAGGGTCATATATATAGGAGAGTACAAGAGATATGCCATATAGAGATAAGGCATATATGGAATAGAATCCAAACTCTATCTTCTAATACAACTCTATCTCTATCTCCTTAACACCCCCCCTCAAATGCAAGGCGTATGCAATAGCATTGCATTTGAAAAAGGAGTTAACATTAAAACAAGATAAATCAAGTCCGAGTCTTGATGATGTTGTCGCTATGCGACCTTAGAATAAACCGTCAAATCAAGTCAAGAGGAATAGATAGAAGCATGACTAGCAGATCGAAGCTCGAGACGGCGACGACGGCAAGAAGGCACAAGAAGCGCAACAGAGGCGCAGCGGCGAAGAAGCGCGGCGTTACAAGCTCGTCAAAGAATAGAGCGGCTATGTTGTCATGCAAAATAAAATTCTACACTTCTATGATCGACAATAAATTTGTGGACTCGCATGGCTTGGACGAACTAGAGATTAGAGACTACAGATTTGGATGGACGCAACGGAAGACTCAAAGAAGGATAATTAAAGACCGACTCATCGAAACGAAGCAGAAGCAAGAACGGAGTCGAGCGGGGTCGGCAACGGAGAGGCCGGTGCCTCGGGCGCAAAGAAGAGGCGGCGACACTGGCGGAGCCATGCGGGAAGCGATGGTGGTCTTTGGACCGGGAGGCCGACGCGGCGCAGAAGAGGAGGCCGACGTGGCGCAATGTGAGGAGGCCGGATCGGCGACGAAGAGGCCGCCTCGGCGGCGGAGGGCGGCGAGCAGCGGCGGAGCCATGCGGGAAGCGCACCGCAGCCGGCATGGAGACTTGGGAAGGCCGAGACGGCCGTGGAGTCGAAGGGGGCAGAACGGCCGACCTCGACGACTGAGTCGGCAGAGCGACGCAGTGAGTCGAGCGAATCGGCGACACCGACAAAGAAGGAAGCCGATCCGGACGAGGACGGCAGAGCGACGCGCGGTGAACCGAAACGAGGAGGCGGCGTCGGCCGCCCAACAAGATGGCCGCCCGAGAGCGTAGAGAGAAGCCGGCGAGATCGGGCGATCGGCGAGGCGTAGCGACGAGTCAGCAACAGAATCGAGGCGTCGAGGCGACGCCGAAATAAGCGGCGGCACGGTGTGTTTAGCGGCGCACTCGTCTCATTGTCACCACATGATCGCGCACCCGCTAGCGTCGACCGATGTCAGATACCGCAGACCAAATACTAGGTATTTCGTTTGCTCTTCTTTAGCACCGCTCCACCTTCCACGAATCCGAGATGTTATTGCGGTGAAATATTGGTCGATTGAACTTCTCACCATGCACGCATGACAAGGGCATATCAAAAGCAAAGAATTTCCCAACAGCTTCTTTGTGAAGCGGAGGCAAGACGACCCCGCGAGTCGCATCGAGAGAGGCGCCACGCGGAGGCCGAGGCGCGACGCCGACGAGTTCCCACACGTGCGCCTTCACGGGAGCGGGCGGGCGGCGGCGACGGCGGCGGCTGCTTAAGCAACGGCCGAGCGGCGGCAGACGCAGATCGGAGGCACGCACAGCGGCGGCGCAGTCGAGAGCGGCGGCGGCTCGCAGCGACCCCGGTAGCGCAGATCGGGATCTGGCGGCGGTGTGGCGGCGCAGACGGGACGCGCTCAGCGTCCTGTCACCACAAAGAGCGGTGTTCGCCAACGAGCTGGCGCAGTGGGCGATGGTGGCAGCAGCAGCCCAGCGGCCCGGTGTTGGCAGTGGAGCGGCCCGACGGCGGCAGCGAGATCTGGCAGCAGAGCAGCAGGTCGCGGTGGCTTTGGCCGGCGGTGATGCCGAGGCGAAGCGTGCTTCGAGCGGCGAGGGCGGAGGCACGCGGTAGGAGCACCCATGACGAAGCGGACGTAGCGGACTACCGACGACGCGTTGCCGATGCCGGCCTCGCCTTGGTGCGGATCATGGCGGCGCCGCGCGGCGGCGCAAGGCTCGCCAAGGTCGCGGTGAGCCGCAGACGAAGGGACGCGAAGCTCCTCATCATGGGAGCGACCATGCCTGGGCTACTGGGTGGTGAGGTGGCGCTTGAGCTAGAGAAGAGGCGGCTACCGAGGAAGGAGTCCGCCGGGATCTGGATGCCGGCCACGGGAGCCAGATCGCCTGGTCTCGAGGACACAGAGAGAGGAGATAGCTCTTGCGATGGAAACGAGGAGCTGTGCTGTGAGATATATCCAAGTGAGGAGTGGCGCTCTGCTATAGTTTGGGGATGCGCGACGGGCAAGGAGATGGCCGTGGCGGTGGGAGGAGCGGCCCCGTGAGAGATCGATTCTCCGGGGCATGACAGTGAAGACGAACGGATGCTAGGTATGGAACCTAGGCTCTGATACCATGTTATAAATATTATGTGTGTATTGATATGAGATCCAAAGGGTCATATATATAGGAGAGAACAAGAGATATGCCATATAGAGATAAGGCATATATGGAATAGAATCCAAACTCTATCTTCTAATATAACTCTATCTTTATCTCCTTAACATGTAGATTTCCCATCTGAGTTGCTCTGTTGGTATGTGCTAGTAGTGCTAGTACTGATATAGATACCTAACGGTGCGATTGAACGCTGATTTGACCTGATTTTACTAGGCATGTCAGCAAAAATCCTGTGCCAATTACCAACAGGTTAGAAAGGGCAAGAAAATAGAACAGCAAGCTAGTGTCGGGAAAGATGTATCGACATCATGAATGTGCATGAACAAAAGATGATGCTGGGGCGAACGCAAGTGCACAAGGATGTGCCGAGTGCTCAACAGACAAATAGCTTCTTTTGACCAAAGGGTAACTGGATGAGCTTAGCATCCGAATAATAAATGTGCCGAGGAAGTGACCAGGTTAGAAGAAAAGTAACCGAGTTTTTTAGTGCAAGCTGAAGTGTGTAGGATTGGGTTGCGACCTCAGAGCTCAGAAGGACGAGCCATCATTTGTTCATGCCCATTTCATGAACAAATGCAGGCACCTGTCATGGCCCCTTTGGTCCTAATATCAATAATATACACACGTGTACATGTACTCGGAAAGAGCCTCCGGCACCCCGGGTTCGAGCCTGGGTGGGTGGGCTACACAGCAGCAAGCCACACCAGCCGAGTAAGATTTGATCCTCGTTTATTTTAATTTTGAAAATACTAAAACACAAAAGCCAAAAATATAAAAGAACAGTCGGGATATGGTAATCCAGGAAGCGCTCGTGCAACGCCAAAACGTGGCTCTGCAAGGCGTAGGCCTTTCTGACAAAAGATGAAAGGGTATTAGGCTTTTCGGCCCACCTTGGGCAGCGTGAGTGGTGGACACATACTTAACCCATTATGCCCGGAGAGGTTCCAGCTCCCTCGGCGAGCCACGTCCCCGCGCGCGCGCGGTCGCCGCGTGGCGGGGGGATTTGCGTACGGCCGGAGGAGGTGATTACCTCCGGTTTTTTCTAAATTACGTACAGGTCCTTGGTTCTCGCAAAAATCCCTGGAATTTTTTTTAGGTCCCTGGAAATTTTTTTTAACCCCTCCGTTTTGCGGGATGGCCCCCCGCGTTTTCGGAAATTGCGCACGGGTCCCCGGTTTTTCGCATACAGGTCCTCGGGTTTTCCAAAAACCTTTGCTTTTTCTGAAAATGCGTTTTCGCTCCCGGTTTTTTTAAATGGGTCCTCCTTTTTTCCGAATACCCCCTTTGCCTTTTCCAAAAATACGTTTTTGCCCCCGTTTTTTTAGGAACTCCTCACGAATCATCGTCTCTTTTATTTTAAGACGCATGATACATTGGGTGGCGCGGTACCGCGCGCCTATAATTCTAGTTGCCCAACTAGACGCTGAAATCCAAGTATAACGTACTAGCGGCAGAAGTTGTTTTGCTATGCGTGGCGAATGGAGCGTGCAAAGCTGGTTGATTAATGGAGTACATATACACATGCTTGGTAGGATAATTGACTAGTGCACACGAAGCAGGTCAAATACGCAAGCACTCAAGGAGACAAATTGTGCAAGCATGTGCCAGAATTTGAGTAGCTTAGATATTTGCCCGTCTAGTCTGAAACTGTGATGAATGGTCGTGCTGCACTCCGACCTGGTGTTATCTTTCTCTGCGAGATATATGATTCCCTCGGTGGATGACAAATCTATCCACTTGGGTTAAAACGCTACAGGCATATCGCCAGTCCAACAATCGAGGCTGAGATGGGTAAAAAATGTTTCGTTCTATGTAGTGTTTTTTCCGGCTGTAACTAATGTGTTTTGGCCGGATGTTTATGCCAACAAACTGAAATTGATAAATCATTTTAAAAAATTTATCTTGATAAATCATTTAACAACAGCTTAAAAAAACTGTCCCATTTAAAGTCGAAGTCGAAAACTGGTTGAAAAGGCGGACCGTGCTTCCAAATTCAGCAACACCTCGGCGCGCGTACAGGCGTAAGCTATCCACGTGCGCGCTCGCCGCAAACGGACGCAGTAGCACGCGCGGCATATGCCTTGGCTGGGGCGACGTGGCCGTGGAGGCACGCGTGCGCTCGGGGTCAGACTGGCTGGGACTTTTGGATCCCTTTCATTGATCTGAGTTTCTATTTTCTGACTTATTTTTTATTATTTATAAATTTTATTTTATTTTCTAAATTTTGGTTTTTTAGTTTTTTTGTCAGTTCTTTTTTTTCTGTATTCGTTTGTGTTATCCATGATGAGCTGATATATTTTTCTACTTTTAATTTTTTTAATTTAATTACGCTGAATAAACCATCTTCAGTTACAGTATAATTTCAACCAGCTACAATACAATTTCAATCATAAACCACTATTTTTCAGTCCAACCAAGCAGAACCCAATTGGTTTTGTGGCGTGACATTCCACGGCCACGCCTCGACCGTGGAGCGGAACCCCACGTACGCCGCGCGCGCAGCCCCAGCCCCAGCCCCGTCACGCGCAAGGTAACGTCCACATGTTCGTGTCAGGACCGGCCGATCGAACAGGTTGCAACAGTGCATGCATGAGAGAGGCAGTGGGCGCGCCAAGGGTGGGGAGCAAGGGACATCAGGCGAAACGGCGGTGGGCGGGAGAGCGGCAGCTGATTCGGCCCGGCCGGACGTGACCGTGATCCCGTGACTCGTGGCCGCGAGGCGCTGTTGCGGATAATGCATCGATCCTACGTTCCATCATATCACAAATCGCACTCCGGGTAACAATTTACAACACTGTCAGCGGCGCGGTGCCGAACCATGGATAAAGCTCTTATCCTCTCAGATGGCAGGCGACTCTGGTCTAAACTATGAGCAGCAACAGCGCGTCTGAACTGAACTGTTTCTGGCCTGCCAGCTAAATGTAAGTTATCCTGGTGCTGCCTTTACCAGGTCGCCTTGCCTCTACCAGTCTACCTGCACCCCTTCATTAGAAGTACAAGAATATCATGTTCGAGATTACATGAGAACTGGCGCATTTTTATCTACGAAGCTAACTATGATCAGTTTCGTGCTATGCACAGCCTGTCTAAGCAGGCACCGTCGCTTTTTAGTGCGCTTCAGCACACCATTTGCCAGTAATTGATTTCCATTTTGGACATGGTTGAGTGCTTGCAACGCAGAAGCAAGCCGATCGCATCAATATTTTGACACCACCATGGCACCAAGTCTCGTATCTTCTCATGCAAACCTTTATCCTTGCAAAATTCCTTTCTTATCACCACTGGACACATTGGGATCATCATGATTTAAGTTTGTTCCAAAGATAGGCAGCTCTTCTGATGATTGGGTCCGCCGAGGAGCCTTCCGCATATGCTTCCAAAGCTCGCAATAGTTTGATGAATTTGGCTCCATCATCCTGAAGCAGCATCACCCACAAGAATAGCAGTGTGAGCAGGAAGCAGAAGCACAAAATGAGCAGAATTCAGCTGTATTTGTAAAAGTATACGAAGCTACAATGTTAGTCACCTTTGGCTTCTGAAATACAAGGTCAGACGTCTTAAAAGGAACCATATAAGATGGAAGGTCAGAACGTAATGTGGCCTACAACAAGTGCAACTTCAATCAAAAGAGTTTGGTTGAGAGATGGTCTCTTAACAAGCTAATATCAAAGATGGTGCAATTCATAATTCAATGATTCATGGGACGACAACAGAAAGAAAGACATGAATTTTTCATAGCAACATCACTAAAAGAATACCAGGCTTTTGCAAAGGAGTGCCTGTTCCGAATGAGATATCAAAGCCTGTAAAGGACCACATTAAACTCAATTACTCAACCATTTAAGAAACCACAAGCCAGTATAAAGATAGCAACATATTTAATTGAAGTGTAAAAATTTAGATGTTATTTAGTTTTTGGGACCATGGTATTGAGCAATTCCATTGCAACAAAGGCATCATGTATCCCAAATGAAGCAAAACCATATCAGCATTATGAGAAAGCAACTCCACATGTATATGGATGTCCATACTATCTTATAGCCCTCCAAAGTGGCTCAAGAGTCTTGCAAAGGACAAGAATATGGGATGGTGATTTGAATTTTGAAAGTTTGCATCAATCTCGAGGCGCATTTGATGGTGGTGATAGTATATGGATGTATACATGTGGAAATCCATATTCAGCAGTATTGGAGTTTCTGTGCACAAGTGCATGCATTCATGCTGATACATACATACACTGGAGAAAAATTATTTAATCTTATGATCAAGATTTAGATTGGTCAACTCTACCTGTTTAATTCGTTCGTCCTCAACTTCATCCACAGATTTCAAGAGATTCTCCAAGGAACCTATTCCAGTAAAAGGACAACATTAAGTTTTCAAAACCTCACAAGACAATCAGGGTGTCTGATATGTCAATTAATTTCTAGTAAACTCGAAACATAGAATAGAGCTTAACAAACAAGAATAAACAGGTGGGTTACTAATGGAACATCAGTAATTTTTCAATTGTGTGTATACAAGCCCTCCTTTATTACATGAGCATGTGTACTTAGCTCGATCAGTTTGCAAGAAGCAAAAACTTATAAGAAAATCACTACAGTCTACATGTCTTAAACTAACCAATCCAGATTTAGCAAGTCACATTGCAGAATGAAAAGAATTTAAAACATGGACATACCAAACTTAGTTATCAGTTTTACTGCATTAACATCTCCAATCCCTTCAACTCCTGAAAATGAAATTTGGTTCTAGTCACATCACAAACATCTCAGTCAATAGGTCCCGGCAAAGAAAAAAATTATATCACGAATTTGCATTGCATAATTTGCATTAATGAATGATGAACGTTGTGAGGTAACATATAAACAACAGACAATTTTCAGCCATGAGAATTTTAGTTTTCCTAAAAAGGTGAAGTGAACTTAGAAGGGTTCATAACTCATTTGATGAGTTAACAAAAGGTCCTTATCCAACAGCTAAAAGTATCATCATATTGTACAGTATGCAAATGAACTAATAAATAAACAGGTAGAAGAACCAAAAAGAAAACCTTAAAATTACCACTTTCTCCATAAGAGTTACAGTAAAAAAACACTATTTCCGATGCTTGTACTTTCTTTTCTATTATGTTCACCTTGTCATCTTACAAATACCTATGCATTTGAAAATTGTGTGGCACTCTGGTCAGTTTCACTCAAGTTTAGAGTTGAAATGATGATACTAAAGTATAAAAACAGAGGTATCCAAGCACAAGAAAGCAGCACTCTAGAAATTCTTGTAACAGGTAACCACTACTGTGCTAGGTGCCTAGGTTACTCAGCCCCTTCTCTGTTGGAAAATAGCAAAGACTAAAGGCCAAGAATGTGCAATGAACTGACCAAACCCAAGGCAAACTAAGTTTTGTTTCCTTTTCCTTTTTATTCATAGTTTTTTATCAATGGATGTAAGAAATAACAAACAAAATTGAGGGGAATGGAATGGAGGAGGAATGCCAGAATGGGTGCATATCATAAGACAACAGTAGTAGAAGACTGCCTGGTATATTATCAGCTTTGTCTCCTGAAAGTGCAACAACATCAACAAACTGTGATGGCTTGAGTGCTCCGTATCTCTTGACGAAATCTTCTACTCCAAATGAAACCATCCTGAATGTCCAAATCATGAAGATTAACTGTTTGTACATTTTCAGTAACACATTTAGAAAAGGCAACAAAACAATTACACTGACCCAGAACCACGTGGAGAAACCCTCAGCAAACGTAGAGAAGGTGATAAAATTTGGAAGAAGTCTTTATCAGGAGAGACAATCCGTACCTTCAGAAGAGAGCCAGGCATTTTGAGACAGAAAGGCATTAGTCATAGACTTGCAGATGAGGACAAGAGTACACGAGAAGATATAAAATCCAACACACTTTAACCATATCCCATTTTATTAGATAGCACTTCATTTCTTGCAATTTTTGGTACAAAATTCAAGAAATACCGAGACAGTATGACCTTAAGTCATTGCCTAATTATTTCATTTTTCAAGACAAATGGAAGTATCAATCTATTATATTATTGAAACAAAGCCAAAAGAAGCCACCATATTCGCTCTCAAGGGATAAAAATTCCCATATTAATTGGAGGAAAAAGAGAAAGATCTATACCGTTGATTTTTGGTGGACTCAGATTGTACCGGTTGAGATTAATCAGATATATAGTACAACTATTACAATTGTCTAAGAAATACAACTCTATTTTCAATCATAAGCACTAGAGTTCTATATCAAATACAAGCCTGTTTTTAAATAAAAGCATATGTATAAAGTATGTAGCCGTGCAATTGCGTGGGAAATTCAGCCAATTATTTATTATTCCCTTGTTAAAAGAACTCCAGCGATCTTTCAAAAAAATCCCAGTGAATCTATAGCTAATACATCAGCAGTTAATAAAAAAAATAATTTGCAATGAATATGAACAATTCATGGCAGAAGTATTGGAGATCGATTCATGAATAGAAATATTGTCAAATAGTTCATGAATAGAAGTATATTGACAAAAGATTCACGGCACAAGTATCTTTACCTTGTAACCTGCAGACACACTGTTGACAGCTAGCGTGCCAATAACATCATCAGCTTCAACACCTGGAACCTACATCAATAATTTAACAATATTAAATATCACCATATAATAAATAATATCCTGCCAATCACATATACATGTGCTATTTGTTACCTCAATTACTTTGATTGACATTGCTTTGATAGATGCCTTCAAGTATTGCATGCCCTGGACAATCGTGTCTGGTGTTGGGATTCGATTGCTTTTGTAAGCAGGGTATAACATATGGCGAAAAGTCATTCCTAAGAAAACAAACATAGTATCATGTTTTTTGTAGATTTAAACCCACAGAGAACGTCGGAGTCAACAGTTATGGTTGAAACGCTCTTCATAAACGTATATTCATTTAGGGGGTGTTTGGATGAGGTCCTTCTTGGGATTTGAACTAAATCTTGATAATTCTATATAAAAAATAACCCCTTCGTGTTATTTTATAAATGGAAACCTATATATATCGATAAAGAAGGCAGCACAGCAGGCTAGAGAAAAATAACACATGTCTAGTCATCAGAAGGACCAAACAGATGATCCAGAGTTTCCAAATATACATACTGTATATGCTATACATTATTATTTCCAAATATAGTATGAGGTTCTACCATATGTTACTCATTTGCTTGCTCCCAATATACTATTTACCTACTAGGCTGAGAGAGAGAGAGAGAGAGAGAGAGAGAGGAGGAGGATTTGAAAGAGAATCAGAAACAGGCATCTAATCTCCCCAAAAGTCGTAGAAAGTTAAAGCTGGCCTTTGTAAGATGGAGTCTTCCAAAATTGCTTAATCCAACTCGTATATCACTCATACCCACAAGACAGCTTATGCGCACATATGTCCAGGACATCTGTCGCATAAAAATGCGGACCAATCTAAAATCTTATATGCATACCCAAGATGACAGCCACTGATAACTTCTCCCATGATCCCATCGAGTTACTTGAGTATGTCTTACTCTTACCTTTTGCCATGTGACATTCTTTGGATGGCATGGCAGTATAATGACCATATGGGACTCCTGAAAAGAAAAGTTTGGCCACTTATTTGTTACTCTAAGAACTTTAAGGAAATTTATTACTTTAAATTTGCGTAGCAAAGATATTGATGTTCCTTTTACAATCAAATAAACCAGGGATGTCCACCTTTAAGAAGGAATCCAAACAAATAGACTAACCCCAATCCATGAAAACACAGATATTAATTTCAACTGTAGTCAAACATCTTGAACTGAATTATATTGTCAAATCCTTGTTTCAAAAAAAAATATTAAACCAAATCATAGCAGCGAGTCAGTAACATTTTTTTGGATTTGCATCAATGCACAAATATCCCCCTGTGCTCTCCCTTGTGCAGAAACAAAGCATCCATAGTACATTTCAACAGAGATAAATAGAAAAGAAATTGTTTACCTCAACAATTATAAGAGAAAAATCAAATAAGGGGAGATAAAACATGAGCATGAAAAAAAAGTTTTCTCTCAATATATTGAATTTTCAATTTCATTCAGAGGAGACCCCCTCTGGCTCATATTATTTCCTTTTGTTTCTTGCCCATCACTCTGTCTAGATAAGAGCTGCATATCCAGATAGCAACATAAGACAGATCACGGCATATGGAGTCAGCATTCTGAATGTACAAAAACTATTCAGATTGACATTACGTGAACTAGTGGTACACTAAAGAATGATAGCAAGAAATTCACAGCTAAGCAAAAGCTTCTTGCAAATCAATATGCTGGAACGGTGCAAAAAAATAGTGTAATAAGTTGAAGGAAAACATCACATTACATAGACTCAATGCAACCGCTTATAGAGAAAAATGTAGCAAGTGCTTTAATGCAGAGAACATCAACAAAAGAATTACTGCAAGACTACTAAAAATTAAACAGAATTGAGTTTACTCAATGAATATGAGAATCATCTGATGGAGACAGCTCACCATCATGGTCAAACACCACCTGCAAATGAGTTTAAAGTATCATGAGGGATAGGAAGGCTAAGAGGAAACAAACAGAAAAGCACACACAGAAACAAGCTGTAATTTCTATAGTTGTTGTACTCACTGCTCAGGATTTAGCTTAGTTAAAAAGTGCCAAAATAAGGATAGTACACATGCGCTGGTTACCTACAGTTGACAACTCAATCTTTTAGTTCAATATTGAGTATTAGACTTTTATTTCTAATATTCTAGCCGTGTTAAGGATTATGCTCTGGTATACTGGTAAAAAAATACTCGGTTGGCTCACTGGCCCTTAATTATGGCCTAATAAAATATTTAAGTTGCTTATATGCATAATGCACTATTGAGTTCCACGATTTAGCATCATGTGTTAAAATTTCCCAGTTTTTAAGGACACACAGATATTAAACTTTTACATTTTTAGTTAGCAAGACATCTGATTGGAATGGCGAGGGCTGTCTGTGATCTTAGTTGTTTATATAAAATTGACATGTAAGTACTGCTTTGTCCCTTTTGGATAGTCGACTCCAGGGTTTCCTCTGAATATTGTATCAATGATCTCCATGGTCATCCAACACTGTTCAAGTCTTAGTTTTTGCATAACATGTTTGTGCAATGCACACTTAGAGCAGGCTAAAGCACTTATCAACAATTTTGTGTGTGTGTGTGTATAGATCACCAGAATGTAGTTTAATAAAGATAAGCAATGCCACTAGAATCAATGCTAGAACAAAATAAACATACCGCAGCATGAGATGGAATGAATTCCAGCATGTCAAGAAGCTGCACAAAAAATTCAGCAGATTCACAACAAAGGATCACACATGTTATCAATTATTACAAATAAATAAGTTGCAATGCCAATATGCCATTTGGTACTTGAAAAAAAAACGTAGGGGAAAAAGGTTAATGATTAAGCCATGAAAGTGTTGAAATATTTTCTTCAAAGCCATATTAAACACCACCATATAATGAAGAACATATAGTGGTTTTCTATTGACTTGGAAAGGAGCACTATCAACTGAGAATAAACTTTTGTGGTTAACAAACATCTCAATTCTGAAACAGGCAGATACGTACCAAAAAAACATCCTACTGTCTGTCAGCACTATCTATTGCAGGTAACTCCTATCTGATTTTGACCACTAGGGGTCATTAATTAAACTATGTCATATAAAGATAGCATGAGTCGGCAAGCCTGACACTCACCATCCAATACACTACATCTGAACCATAGTAAACTGAAAATAAGATTGAAAACATCTCTTACTACAAAAAGTTCCTCAACTTTTCTCTCCTAAAATTGCTTACTACTTGTTGGATTAGTGGTGGATGGTGAGAAGTGTTTGTGAAGTGCATAAAATACACACACACACATGGTTGTTAAGCCGTCGCTATATCGACGATATGGCGTCGCCATATCGCCGTGGCAGCTCGCCGCGCTTTGGCATAAGGACGGCATGGAGCTATGGCGGCGCAGCCAAGGGAGGAGACCACGAGGTCGACAGCGAGGTCATTGGCGGCAAGCCATAGTCTGGCGGCGTGTAGGGGAAACCGGCGGAGAGGCAGCTGGCGATGGATCCCGAGCCAGCGGCGAGCTCCTGACCGGCGCACCCAAGGCGCCGAGGCGGCGGCGTGTAGATCGGGAGAGCAGGACAGGGAGCTTGCAACCGAGGGGGAGGGGGGTTAAGAGATGACCATGGTCGGGAGCCGAGGGGCGACGCCAGGTAGGGGAAGCGGCAGAGGACCGACGACCGGTGGCCAGCAGCGCGGGGAGCAGATCGAAGAAAGAGGGAGAGAGTGAGGGAGAGGAGGCAGCTGGGACTGGAGCCGCTCGGCCGGATCTGAGGTGGGGTGCCAAGTGAGGAGCCGGAGGGGAGGAGGCGAACGCAAGCTAAGGCCGTTCAGTCGGATGAGGGAGAGAGAGAGAATAGAGGGAGAGAGACCGGGTGGGGGAAAAAGAAACGGAGGAGGCAAGAGAAGAAAAGAAGGCCGGTCGGCCAAAAAGAAAAAAAGAAAAAGGGGAAAGAGAAAAAAAGGGTAAGGAAAAAAAACTTGGTTACAAGGGAATAGGTGTTATATGGAAGAAGGTACATCGGTAGATGATGGTGCTACATGGGCTCAAGAATAGACAAAATCAAGGTATGCATATTCTACTACATTATTGATTTAATTTGCTACCAAACTAGGTTAAGATGTGTGCATGTCGTCGCCACGCCGCACGCTATAAGCGATATTGTGGTGTGAAGGTGGTGAGTCGCCGCGCCTCGCCGCATCGCTTTAATAACCATGCACACACATGTACCATAGACACTCCTTAAGTATAAATACAAATGCAGAGACAAAATTGTGCGGGCAGATTGTGTTTTGGACGAACTTTACAACGAAGGAACTGAAAATTGGGGCATTAATAAAGAAACTGGGAAAACCAATTACAAATAAATTTGAGCTTATTATCATCAAGGATGTCTCTTAAAAGATATAAACAAGGCCTACTTACCACGGACAAAGCTTTGAATATGGTTATAACCCAATCCCCATTGCCATCAGCATGCTCCAATTGACCATGCTGCAGCTGTGCTGCATCAGATGAAAAAAAGATGAGCTGTAGGAAAACACACAAAAGAATGCAAAAAAAGGAAGATGAGGACAATGATGCAGATAAAATAATCTTATCGTGCTAGCAGGTACCTGCAGCAGTTGCTTTTGGTACCTTTTTTTGTGACATAAATTTTATGGAAAAGGTTCAGATGGTTTTGCTGAAAGTGATTATGGTTGGATGGTTTTGACATAACTATCATAATAGAAGTCCAGAAGAACAAGCTAGGAATCAATTATCAATTTCGTGCTACTTGAAAGTTGCTGTCACAGCATAGCACACAGATCAACCAGAAAGAAAAACTTCAAGATAATGGATGTGCAGATCACAGCGTAGGTAATACAGCAGCTAAACCATCAATCTGTGAATATGATGCACATCTTACGGTAAATGAATGAGAAAAATGTTGTCATGACATGAAAAATCAAACTTGCATGTGTGGACACGTGTAGGATTTCTAATTTTCTATTGCCTGCTATATTTTTGTGTCTAGTACAATTACACAGCATTCTGCTATACCTTTGATTATCATAGAAAATTAAGGCCAACAGTTCAACAGTTCCATATCAAAGTCCAGTTCCAACATTTCATTTGCCAGTGGAAGTACTTATTTAAATACAGACATCAATACATTTCCTTTCTACACATACATTTATGCTGATAAGTAGCAGAAAGCAAACAAAATAGCAAAACATAGCAACAAAGTGGTGAAGAAGTCAGGGAAACACTGACCTAATATCTTGTAGTAGGATCTGTACATTACTGAGGTTCCATCAACAAGCATTATTCTACTCTTTGAAGGGTCAGCATGAGTGACACTCTCACTAGGATTCGAAAATGTGGTCGGTACACTTGACATGCTGTCATCATACAATGGAATCTGTGGAGTACTCGGCACGGATGGTCCTTGAAAACTCTCAATCGAGTCTGTGCTTGGCAAGACAGACTGCTCTGAAAATCCCTAGAGAAGATTTTAGGAACATTAATTAATTGATACTCGCATCACATCCTTGAACACATTAAGTTGATGGACTCCTTGAATTACTATAATTTCAAAAGAAATAAAGGGTAACAATTCCAATTTGCAATGCAAGCACACAAAGATGCCCCGATGGGGGCAATATGTGCTTCTCCTTAACCTCACTGGAGAAACTATATAATTCCAATTTCCGAACAACCGGAGTAATGTACATAAGTTGAGTACAAGTAAACCATGGCAATGTAGCACTAGTACCAGTGGAGTGGCTGATAAGCTCCCCAATTTCATTAGGGCTGATGCCGTATTCCACTAATGTTTTCGCCCCAATGCACTCTCCAAGCCGTCAAGCCTTGAGAGGAGAGAAGGGGTGCGATGTCCCGATTGCCGTAAGCAACCGGGGATCACGAATCAGTGGAAGCAATTGAGGAGGGTTTAGAACGTAAGCATGTACCTTCCTGGAGACGGCGAGCGGCAACGGTGCGCGCCGAGCGGCGGCGCGGAAGAGGAGGAAGTGGGGCGCCGCGGCGGCGCGGAGGCAGCAGCACGACATCGCCGAAGGCTACCTCTTCCGCATCGCCCAAGTGGAGAGTGGAGCGGGGGTGGCCGGCAGAACGGTTAGGGTTAGAAGGATGGGGATTGGGGAGGCTGAGATGGGGTTGGAGGAGGAGTAATGTTCGACGAAATGTGCCAGGGCTGAGGAG
Organism: Bonia amplexicaulis; assembly: GCA_036346245.1. NCBI lineage: Eukaryota > Viridiplantae > Streptophyta > Magnoliopsida > Poales > Poaceae > Bonia > Bonia amplexicaulis. The sequence goes on from CM070741.1 coordinate 4,928,863, forward strand.
TGGAGGGAACGAGAGCCCAGAGGAGCCTGTTAGACCTGGCCAGTGGGCCGGTATGGCCCGGTCCGGTGGAAGCACGATCCGTTTCGACACCACTTGTTATGGCCTGTCAAATAAACGGACCTTATCGGCACGGTTAAACTTTAACAGGCCATGCCGGCATAGTTGACCCGTTAAAGTGAAAAAAAAGAAAAAAATACAAAATTATAAAAAAAAATAAGAGAAAATTGTAGAAAATTATATACATTGCTAATCATTAAGATAATTATTTTTAATGACATAATAAGCTTATTAATTTATTAAATTACGTGGGATGGCTGCCTCGTTAAAAACTTTACCAAGTAAAAAATCAACTTGAGAAAATCTTGGTAAAGAAAAAAGAGTACAGCCTATAAAGCTTACTAGTGACTATATCTGAAGAAAAATATTGAAAATCCTATTCATTGCTATCTAGATATAAATTCTCAAAAGATTCTTCTAAGTCTCTATTCTCTGCAGTATGTTGGAGTTTTGATTCAGCTTGTTCCTAGTCTTTGACGGTCAGAAGGATTTCGACCATCTCGTTCGAGAGACTTGTACGTCACTCCTCGATTATTCTTCCAGATAGACTGAAGGCTGACTCTAAGGAGGTCGTAGAGACAGGAACAGTCAACACATTACACGCTAATATTGATAGCACTGGATATGTTACTTTCTGGATTTGCCACCATGAGAGGATGTTCAACTCTTGCTCAAAGTTGACGCTATCACTGTTGAGATAGCTTCATAGGTCTCCAGTGTTTTATCGCCTTCCTCCTCCTGACTGATATGTACCTGCATGAGAATCTCTAGAGGAAGAATAAAAATTTTTGCCCCATTGCATAGTCCCCCTAGAGGTGCTAGGAGCTACCGGGGGTCTTTCCAAACGCACTGACCCAAACTTATTTTCGTATTTCTCGTATACCTTATATAATTTATCATTAACTACTCAATAGTATGTATAATAATCTAAACTGGTAGCATCACTTAAAAGTTGTAATACATTTATAAATCTTTGGAGTTTGGCCCTATGATCCAAAATAAAGGCGAATACATACAAAATAGGAATTTCCTTCTAATATTTTAAAAACTTAGTTTTCATGACAACTACAACATCCTGTAGTATATGATCATTTTCAAAAGCCTTTAGGTGAGTGAAAATTTCAAGAATGTTATGAACAAATAGAGGAGAGGTTGGATAGTATACTCTAGAAAGACAAAGCGTGGCTTTATAAAAAAGTTTTAAAAAAGAAAATATTTTTTCACCAACAACCCAATCGTCCTCAGTAAGTTCAGGGTCTCTAACTTGGATTCTACTAGAGGAGTTATGAGATTGATGACCTTGGGCGTGAAGGAAAATAGATAAGGTGCTTTTATATGGCAATATATGTTTTAGCATAAGGTAAGTAATTTCCCATCTAACAGGCATGTCTAAGCCAAATTTTCTAGAACAGACGTTCATTGCTACGCAAAAGCTCTTATATACAATTATTCGTTGATTAGAACAATTAATATACGAAATTGCATCCCTAAAAGAATCAATACAAGCATTTAATCTTTTAAAACCAGATTTAACAATAAGATTAATAATATGACAAGCACAACGTTGATGTAGTAAGAAAGATTGTGCATAAGAATCAAACAAATGAGTAAGAATTTTCATAACCTTAGTGTTTGCAGCTGTATTATCTAAAGTTATAGAAAAAAGGCCAAAATCTTCTATAACTTTAATAATACATTATGTAATATTTTTAGCAGTATGCGAAACGTTAATCAATTTAAATCCTATAATTATTTCCCATTACCTAGTCATCATTAATATAATGAGCAACAACACTAATATAATCCTTCATAACTCTACCACTCCATATGTCTGATGCCAAAGCAATAGAGAATGTACATGTATGAAACATTTCTTTTATTTTTTCATGATAATTGTTATAATATTTAATTAAATTTCTAATTGTGGTTTGCCTAGATACAACACTAAATCGAGGATTATGAGCAATCCTAATATATTTTTGAAAAGCATCAGACTCACCAAAATTTAAAGGTAAATCTTGAGAAACAATTAATCTATAAAGATATTCTCGAGCTACCTCTGGGTTGTACTCCTAAGTACGTACCGAGCCGTTGGGGTTATATTGCAGCTGTGTTTGGCGCGTTTGTATTCCTTGCCTTCTTTTACAGCTTACAGCATGCCATTGCAGGTGACCCATCCCACCTGAAGATTTTGCAGATAATTCATTATCATAAATTTTACAAACAGCATACCTCACCGAATTCCCATCATCGTCGGTCTTGAACTTCTTGTCGAAATCATTCCAGACTCCTGATATAGTATGTCTTGTTCTTTTGCACCCATGCTATTGGTTGTGGATGTACTTGTTGAGCCAGTAGAAGATGGATCGATTGGATTCTACGCCACCGGGGGCGTCGCTTCTTCTAGCTCTCCAATTTTGTTGTGGATGTGGACCTTCTGCGGATGGATATTTTTCTTGAAAGGATTACATATCTTTTGCTGAAAGGCCGAATTCGAAGAGTTGAAAATCGTAGTTCTCCATTAAATTAGCTGCAAATTGAAAGAGTAAAGAACAATTAACTTTCTATTGAATCAACAAATAATAACAAAAAAATTAAAATAAGACAACACTATTACCTCTTTTGCAGCTCTCAGAAATTCTTTGAAGATTTTTGAATTTTCTGAATTTCGCACGAATCCCTCACTAATTTTGCCAAATTTGCGCAAGCATTACTGAATTTTCACAGCTAAACATAGAGATGAAAGCCAGGTTTCAGGTGTGTAAAATGGAGGCCAGATGTCCCCTGTTTATAGAAAAAAAAATCATATTTTTGAATTTTTTTACACCCAATGGTAAAAAATGGGTATATTCGCCAGGCCATGCGCGCAAGCCGGCATGGTACGACCGTAAATGAGCTGTGCTAGCACGGCCCGTTAACTAAACGGGCAGTGCCGTGCTCGGGCCGGGCCAACAATAGCGGGCTACGGGTTAGCACTGTTAAGCTCGCCCCAGTGGCCACCTCTAGAGCTTGTTGTGACCGTGAGACAGACATGGCCAAATGCGCCATGCCTAACGGGCAGCCAATACACATTACTATTGGCACGACGCAGAACAAAGGCTAGGAGGTTGGGCTGGTGCCTCGGCCCACCGTGCTGGCATGACACGGCACAACACAATTTATTAGGTCTATTAACATAATTTCTACAATTTAATGTGTTTTTTATAAATTCTATAATTTAATGTGTCTTTTGTATATTTTCTATAGTTTATTGTGTATATTCTATAATTTTTATAATTTAATGTATATTTTTTGTACTATCTATAATTTATTGTGTCTTTTTTGAATTCTACATATTTTTCTTAACAAATCAGTTTTTCCATTTTTTCGGCCCGAACGGGCTACACGGGCCAAACGGACGTGATGTGCCGGCCTAGCCCAATGGGCTAATCGTGTATCGAGTTGCCCCGACACGGCACAACACCCTTCTAGGCCATGCCTGGGTCGAAGGCTTGGCCCACAGGCCGGCACGACACGATCCATTTAAGTTGACGGGCCAAACAAGCCATGCCTAATAGGCCTGTGCCTTCTCGGCTCGAGCCGTGCCGTGCCGGGCCACCACTGCCGTGAGATGGCTTGTTTGCCTTACTTTGTCCTGTTCTTTTCTCAGCTTCTTCGGAAGTCATAACAAATGAGACGGCCTTTTCAAGTGTCTTCGAGAAACCGTTTCTCTAAATGGATTTTCCAAGTCTAAAACCATATGTACCGCCCACGTCGATATTTTTATCGTTTATCACCGTCTCAAAAACACACAAACAAAAATGCATTAGCCTCAACAAAAAACTATCAGCCGTAGTCTAAAAGATAGGGCTGAGATAGCCGTCAGCTACTTGTTTATAGTTATGTTTCCATGATTCTGAATCACTGGTAATTGCATGGTTACGCAACAATCATATACAAACCAAAAGATAGATAAGTAGAGACTGCCGATAAGTAGATACTGTCGTCGATGAGACGCTTGTCAATACCATTACTGTGCATGTGTGTGTGCTTGGTATAGCATTCTAGAATCCACGTTAGACTAGAGGATAATCTCAGCAGTGCTTGTAAAATTCCCGTGGTGTAATGACACTACCAATAGATGCTGCATTGCATATGTAGCTCAAGAACATCACACGCCCGTTTGGATCAAAGGGTTTTTACAGAAATTTTGGAGGTTTGGTTTCCTTTGGAAAATATTGGGTCTGATTTTTACGGCTTCTATAAATGGATTTTGGCTTATGCTACAGTATCTAACTTTTAAATGAAGTATTTTCTTAAGACAGGATCTACAAGTTAATTACAGTACACGTTAAAAATATAACATCTATATCAACTAAAATCGCAAACGAATATCTCTCTCCATACTCTCTGTCGTAAACAGCTAAAATTTAAAAATTTTAACTAAAAATTATAAACCATAGTCATATTAAACAAGCTATTTCTCTCATACTATTTGGATCGAAGGAACTCACCGTTCCATTTCTAAGGAAAGGAAACTGTTTTGGTACTTTATGCGAGAAACAAAACATCCAGCTTGACCTTTGGTTTTCGCATAGAAACGAGGCAGCGCTTGTGATTGGCGGGAGAAAGAGATGCCATGTGCTTCTGCAGTTGGGATAGGATACGGACGGCATCATTTGGTGGGCCTATAGTCAGTCAATTAGCGCTCACTTAGGTCCTATATTTTTCGACTTCTAAAAATTGATTTTTAGTTTTTTTACGGTAACTAGCTTTTAAATAATATATTTTTAGGTAAAGTCTACTAGTTAAATTATAGTACATACTGTACCGACTTCATTTATATCGGTAAAAACCATATGTGAGTTTCTGTTACTCTGTAATCTCTCTCACAAACAGCCAAAAAGTCACAAGCCACAGCCAAAAGCTACAAGCCACAGCTAAAAAGAACAGACCCTTAATTTAAGTGAATGATATTTTATTATTCACTCAAAGAGTTCTTTTGCTGTTTGGGTTCCTATGTTCCAAATATCCATTTTAAAAAATTCCTATATTTTTCATTCCTTTATTTCGTATATACATGTCTTTTCTATCACTTTATTTTTCTATTCCTTTGTTTCAAACAGGCCTTTAGGATGAAGCAATGCACAACACAAGAAAGCTGACAGCTGGATATGGGTCTGTTTGATACGGCTGCGGTTTATGGCTTTTGACTGAAAATTTTGAATTTTAGCTGTTTGCGACAGAGATTACGGAGAGAGATACCCGTTTGCGATTTTAGTTGATACAGATGTTGAGCTTTTAACGTGTACTACAATTAATTTGTAGACTAGAAAATACTTCGTTTGAAAATTAGGTACTATACTACTATAATAAAAGTTAAAACCCACTTTAAAAATCATTAAGAACAGACCCTATGGTTGGAACCTCTACTAATTCTCTGTCTTCTTTTATAACAGACCGCGAAGTGCTCATATCCATCAAGTGAACAACAGACATGTGACTGGGCAACTTGCATCTATCATTTTATTGAAACAATGCCACACGTCTCGTTGCCAAGGCGAACACACGGAATTTGAAAGAGTTTCACAGGAAACAATTCATTTCTTAAAGGTAGGAAGAAAAAATCTACATTCCAAATGGAGCCTAAAAGTGTGATAAAATTGCAAGGGATGGGTTTCACTTCCATAGCCACCAGGTGGTCGAGATGGGCTTAGGGTCTATTAACATTTTGTTTCACATGAATTGTGGAAACATGAGAAATGCATAGAAATGTAGTGGCAAAACCATATGGATAAAAAACATAGGAATCCAGTGGCCAAAAGTGGATTTGGGCTGGGCTCCTGTTGAGCTCATGGATTTGAGCTCGTTCTGGGCCACGGTGGGCTAGACTTGGCTAAATTCGTGGTAACGAAGCTCGACCAAATGATCGCTGTTATATGTAACTGGCGTAAAAAGCGCCAATCTCCATCGCCGTCTAGCCCGGTTGGGATACCTGGCTTTCACCCAGGTGAGAACCTGGCGTAAAAACTACTTTTTTTTGTCGTGCTCATATTGCTCGGGAACACGGATGATCTGCTTGACCACCAAGCACGAGCAGTACGGGTCGTGACGACGTACTGCGGGTTTAGCGATCACCAAGGTCAGCTGAAGCTCACAATAGCATACACCTGGCAGTCAGTAGGCATATGAAAACCAGTTTTTACTATTAGTGAGACGAAGCATGTTCAGAAATCAACTGCGCAGTGAACACAAGATGGCACAGGATACGCACGAGGCTAAGGGCACATATTGTCTAGTTGTCTGTAAACATCAAGGCATTAACATGTGTACCTTTTTCTCACAAGCAAGGAAACGTTAAGACTATCTACCGGCTCTACATGATATTTTAGCGGGGGTTGTGGAGGTCCGCTTTATCCACTGGCAACAATCTCGTGGATCTTGTCGCTGACTTCGGGATCATCTGACCTGACCGCGAGTTTCATCGCCACTTCCTTGGGCCCGCTGAGTCCAAATGATAACCTGACAAGAACCTTCACGTCCCCGATATACACACCAGATAGAAGGCAAGTGTGCGATCTTGCATTGCTTGGTACAACCTCAGTGCCCTGTCAAACATGAGTAACGATTTAGCAACATTCCAAGCTCTCAAAAACCATGTTTTGACCATGTGCTGATGATTTAGCAAACTCCACACTGGACTATGATGACATAGCTACCATCTCCCTTTGTGCCTAATTAACTGACTATAGTTTCCAGATCATGCCGTTCATTCAAATGTTTATATATGTCAAAAATATCAAATAGCAGATTATCTCATTATTTCACATGTAACTGCACCATCCCCCAGAAATATCAACATCATCATAAATGAAAGGGCATAAGGTGCAAAGCAATGTAATTGTAAATTCTTGGGTTCAGTTTTGGTACTGAAGCTCCAAGAAACAGCTAATTATGAATATGAAAAATCGATAATCGCTTTTACAAGATTAGTTTAGAGAAGTGGAAGCTGACCTCGCACGGCTGCATGCCAAGGATACTAATGACGGCACTCATGGCCTCAGCCAAGCTCTCTCTAACCCCGAGTCCATACTCATCGACGCGCTCAGTTTCCGGGTCCATATTCTCCCAGGCATTCCTAAAGTTGGAGACTGCAACCCTCAGCATATAATCAGCTGAAACAATTTCAAGGTCTTCTATCTGGTATTCATCCTCCACACCATCTTCATCAACTTCCCCGGTAGATATGTCCACCTGACAAAGGGTAACAACATCAGTCATAGACCGATAAAACAGCTAAAATTGAGACAACGGCTACCCCAGTACAGGCCACATGTTAATGTCTTATAATCGCTTCATCACTTGAAGCATAGAACACTTTATTATATTATATTCCAAATTTATTTTAGAATATTCCATTTTTACGAACAGATGAAGCAGGTTTCTCATAAAGGATCCAATACTTTTAAGATTCAGAAAAGGTGAAACCACAATATTACATATTGATCAAATAGTTTTAGACAAGATGCTTTTCCACATGGCAAGACAGAAAACACCAAAAGTATACCAAATTCACAATTTCATATGATATAGAATTAGTCATACTTACATACAGGATAATATTAGCCATGCTAGAATCCAATAATACATGGAATGTTATTACACTAACCTCTTTAACAGTAAACTTCAATACATTTGAAAATTTCCCAGTAGCAGGAACACGTTCCGGCTTTTCAAAAGCAACAAAAATTTGCCCAGGTGAATCATAAGACAAGCTTCTCAAAGGCTTTGAAAAAACTTCTGAAAACTCCTCGGCATCCGTTGCATCAACATAAACAGTAACCTGAAAGAAGCAACAGACATTTACCAAATCTTCAGGGTGAGTTGACAGTTACGCCTCCAAGAAAATGATTAAAGGATTGCTGCTTACATCTTCTAGCAGTTGTGCAGGTATAGTATTTGTACAGTTGTACTGCAGTACAACATGGTTGTCATAAATGTGCTTAACCACATTAACTGTGTATTCAGTCTCTGCCTCTGTCAGCTCCACAGGTTCCGAGGACTGGGGAAAAGAGAGGGTTTAGCATGTGTACTTGTCCGAAATAACTAAATAGTACTAACTATGCAAACCTTGAAGAGCTTGCCGAACCCAGAGAACTCAGGAATGGATGAAAGCATCTTCTGAAAAGCATCAACAGCTGAAACAGGTGCAGGGGCAGGAGCGCCAGCAGGTAGCTTCTTTCCAGGGGCCTTTTTCTCTTGAAGCGGTTGCGACTTGACTTCTCTTGACACCAAAGAAATATCAAAAGGCTCCTCAGATGGTTCCTGTTAAGTTCTTGAATATGTTAGCGTAGTGTATGTATCTACTTGAAATATGCAGAATGTAATGCTCATTGTAGACATACATATGTTCTTAGACTAGCTTCCAAGTTGGCAAGTGGCACATCGAAGGATCCAAATAGAAATTCCTTCACATCCTTCTCAGTGTTACCTACATCAACTTCACCATCAAGAGTTTGAAGATAAAGTGTAGCACGATCACGGACCTACAACAGCAAAGACCAATAAGACTTGTTATTTCCCAGATGCATCATACGAGAATTGTACACCCTGATGAAAAACGTTCTGAGGTTTGCATGTCATGTAAAGGACATAATAGAAATCAAGTGGGCTTCCAAATTTACCTCATCATCAGTGTCAAACAGGCACCGTCGCAAAAGAACAAAAATCCGAGGCTGAAAACATTAAAAAAAACTACATGAGCTAAAAATAGGAAGGAACAATAGTGGTATACAAACTAGAAGAATGGGTCTTTGATGTTATCGTACCTTCAATGTATCAACTAAGGCACCAAACTTTGCCAACGTACTGACAGCACTAGCACGAACAGTGGCATTTTCCAATATCACACGGTTGTAGATGTAGCGTATGTATCTGCTTGGATCTGATGTCCTTGGCCCTTCATTTCCCAAAAAGTGCAATATCTAGCAGTAAGAGAAAGAAAAAGTTAATTATCTAGTTTGAGTGTTGAACTAACTGGAGCTCCTTTTTTTTGCAATGAACTCCAAGAGGCAAGACAACACGAGTTGATAGAAAAAAAATCCCCAACAGCTCCTCTTAACATCATGGCGGATGAGGCAGTGCAATTGAAATAGTGCTTAAGCACTTAAATCTGCCAAATGGCCACCCAGTACACCCATATGGTTGTAATATGTACATATATAAACAGAAGATATAAATATTAAATGTGTGTGACCAATTTCATCAAGTGAAGAACTGACCGTAAACAGGACTATCCAGGAACAGTTTGAAGTTGATCAAGTGGTGGGGGCAACAAAAAGAAAACAGTTAACCTCATTGGCTAAAAATTATTAGTACGACCAACAAAAAGAAAACAGTTAACCTCATTGGCTAAAAATTATTAGTACGATCAACAGAATCTCTCCTTGACAAACTTTTGTGATCACAATAAATTGTTCGATCTACGGTAGTAAGGTATATTTTCGCTTTATTGCGCTCTGTTGACAGGTATATTGTATGGTAAAAACCCAGATAACTTTTTTAGACTCCTTCGCTGGATTTGCCAGAGAAAATAATGTTCTCCATATGACTGCTAATTTTTTTACTGCAATACCTTTACTGTTCTAGATATATATGATAAAAAAGGCTTTTTGTGCACAGTATTTTGGGGAAGGATAAAACAACCAATACATAGGAAAGCACCCACAGCTATCATGTGATGCACAAGCTTTCTGGTCCACATGTACTTTTTAGAGATACCAAACTATAATCACTAAACATTTTTACTGTCATAGCTATCAGTGTAATAATGACTAATAAGGCTTACCATCGACAGCATTTTGAAACAATATCAAGTAATCAATACATGAAATTTGTACATATGCTATAAAAGGGCTTGTTATGCACATGCCTTTTGTTAAACATTAAAGAACCACTACATAAGATGACTGCTTAATTCGTACATAGATGGAAGCTTGAAAGATAAATCATTGCTTAATCAACACTAACAATATAGCAAATGTAATTACCTGACTAGAAAGATATGTGAATTCACAGTCTTCAATGAATTCACAAAGATGCAGAAGGCCAAGTTCTTTGGCATCTGGTATCTCACTGATCAGAGTAACTATAGAATCCACTATGGCCTTTTTATACTCAAAGCCCCCTTCTTCTCTCAAACTGTTACTCAAAAAATTCATCCTACAGAAGAAAAAATTGCCAAAACGTTGGACTACGAATGCAACTTAAAAATAGTCAAACATAAGGCATTGAAAGAACATAAATATTCTATCAACAGTCAATAAATTGTTCACATACATTGAGCGATACTTCAGTGGGAACTTCAGGCACAGAGATCGTATAGCTTCGACAACAACTATCTTGAATTCATCTGCTATGTCAGACATGAAATTGGTAATTTGTTTCATGAGGCGGTCCACACTTGATTCATTGCCAGTTTTAAGAAGTGTAGTGATTGCCAGGGTCGCTATACTCCTGTTCTGGTCGGACATCAGACTTTCCAAGTCCACATTGCAGTTTGTCACTGACAAAGGGCGTGTCATAGCAACCTGCAAGACAACGGGAAGATTAAGAAATGGATATAGGACAATAAATCATAGCTTGATAAATATGCATCGATAACCTTGTTGAGTGTCCGGACAGCAGCAAATCGAAGCACAGGTTTGGATGAACTCAAAAATAACTGTAACACAGTAATCGCTGGTGCTAATTCACGACTTGTGACATCCATCTCTGTTATTTTCCGTGCAGCCTCTAAAACCACCATTTCTGATTTATGTCTGAGACATGATTCCAGATAATCAAAAAATGGGCGGTCACCATTTTGTGTGTTCATGCTTGACTCACGAATTACCTGCCAAATTGCCCTTCCTTTTTCAGCAATTTACTTATTTTCCCAAGTTCCAGTAAAAGTAGATATGGGTTACCTGACTAGTGTAACGAATCAGAAGACATTGTGCAAGAGGCGAGCGGACCGAACCCCTAGTCAAACTAGAAACCAGCTTGCTAACAGCCAAACGATCATTCTGTCTGATCTGCAATTTGGAAGGAAAATTAACTGAACATCAAGTGTCTCAGACTAAAAGAAATTATATCATACTATTTCTTACTCATTCTCATTCATAACACATGCATCTTAATAAAACATCCCCATGTCTATACACTACAGATTTTTAGACATGTAGTAAAATGGAACTCGGTGATAATCAGATAAATTAGCCCAGTATAGGGTATGAGTAACACTAGTGTAAAGTGGATCTTATGAACAGAACACTGACTACCAAAAAATTTACTTCAGCAAAAACCAGAATATCTAGAAAGCAGAACATAGTTAAAACTACTAGTCCCTCAAGCTTATTTATGTAAAGTTTTGTTGCAAAGTTCACGAGGTCACACGGGACATACAAGGAGATATCTCTTGGTGTATGCTTTTCGCTGACGATGTGGTGCTAGTTGATGAGAGTAAGATAAGTGTTGATAGGAAGCTCGAGTTGTGGAGGAAGGCCTTATAATTGAAGGGCTTTAGACTTAGCATGACTAAAACTGAGTATATGGGGTGTGATTTCAGTGGTGCTAGGGCAGATGATGGAGATGTTAGATTGGACGGACAATTAGTTCCTAAGAAGGATACGTTTCGTTATTTGTGATCGATGCTACAGTGGGATAGTGAGATTGATGAAGATATGAGCCACAGGATAAGAGCGGGGTGAGTGAAATGGCACTAAGTATCTAGTGTCCTGTGTGATAAAAAAGTCTCTCAAAAGTTAAGGGTAAATTCTATAGGACGGCGATCAGACCCGCGATGCTATATGGAGCAGAATGTTGGGCGACTAAAAGACAACATATAAAGAAAATGAGTGTGGTTTAGTCAAATGATGCCATGTAAGTCAAAGTGTTGTTCAAAAAGGGCAAGCTAACCTCACAACGTACATTACTACACACAGCACTTCAGCCAGCTTTTTTGATACTATACAGGTTAACCCAGCAGTTCCATATGGTAGACCATAGACCATGAAGCATCCCAAAAGACTATTAAGGTATACCATAGACTATAAGGTATACCTTAAGGCTTAAGGTACTTCACTCTTCAATTCCATAAGAAGTATAAGAAAAAGACTTATGCTGCAAATAGTAAATAGGCATTCTAACCAGTTGCACTGCCATTTTCTACAGCTTTTCCTTTGTTATTGCCTCTAAATTAACTGGGGAGGGTTCAACAAAACAACAATTATACCTGGTGAAGAAGAGCAAGGCCATGAAATTGCACAAGCACAGCTCTTGATTGAACAGTCTCCTGCACTTCGTTGCTCCATCTTTTCACAATTTCCGGATTTGCCTATACATAAAAGATATTATCAGGTGACCTTAAACAAGATATAGAGATTTTTCTATAGAACTATAGCAGTACCTGAAACAGGTGGATGCCACTAACAAGAGCAGCACTAGCAACCACAGGGTTTTTGTCAACAATAGCTTGCTTCAAGTATCTCTCAATTTGCGTAAGGAGGGTGCCATCAATTATTCTACAAAGAACTCTAATAGCGTTGGCACGGTACATGTCTGTCTTGCTGTTCATATCTTTCATCAATGAGCTTGTGACTATGATAACCTGTTGTAAAAACAAAACTCAAACAATTTAGAGTTTCATGACATGAAACAGACTTCAAATTTGTGCATCTAAAAACAGCATTCCTTTGACCTCATCTGATGATGGAGAAAGCTCTTTGATCATTAAATACACCAACCTCCTAAGACCAGCATCACTGGACTGGAATAACTTAGTAACTGCAAAGAAAACTTCTGTGGCCTCAACCTGCAACAGAAACATATCCATCAGGGAGTCTGAAAAAAAAATCGCTCTTTTGTTCTTTAGCTGGACAGCTTGCTTTACTGTGTTGCAGCATAATTTAGTTTCACAAGAGCTAAAAGTGTACAACCACGCCCAACCCCAAAAAAGAAAAAGAAGATAGATGCTCCCTAATCCCTATTGTACCTTTGTGAATGTCTCTCCTTGATTAAGTAAATACAATAGCTTGGTGATGACCTACAAAATTCCAAGATAGATATCGAACAAAACCATAAAAATAAGAGGGCGAAAAATATACAGCTCAATGTATTATTGGATAGGATACGAAATTGAGAGCAATTGCAAGCAACACTTACTTGGGAGCACCGTCTGGCATCAAGCTGAGGATCATGGAATGCCCGTGCCTCCTGCAGAACAGCCCCCTTCTCAATCCCAAAGAATGGCGAGTACTCAACTGCAAAGGCATCCACACGGTTGATAAACATGAAATAACTTGAAAGCATTTGATTACACTCTGAATTGAATCTAAAAACTTTTTAATAAAAGATCAACATGAAACTCAGTAACAAAAATCACTATCCATATTGAAGTCCCAGTGTTCAAGAAACCTTAAAAGGATTAAAGTCCCAAAGTAATGGAACCAACCTCACACATCCAGACATCTTTGATGCAAATTTAGACCCAGAGAACCTAATCCACACCCATCTCAACCTAGTACAGTCTACCTATCAAATGAGATCAATCTTGGGCTGTACATGCAAGAGGATCAGAAATGCCTTGTTAGAAGGTTTAGGCTGGCTGGTTGCAAAATGCACTGCCACAATTTGATTGAATCATGAATATAATCTGGAAATTTTCATGCACTAAAAAAATATTTGAAGCACGGGAATTGGATCTTACTGCATATAATCAAACAATATTGTTTTCCAAAGATACATGCAAGAAATCCAATTGCTCTTGCCAGAAATTCGTTAGAAGCTCGGCTGCAAAATACGGAAATTACATGCATTTACCAGTATGTGCTTTCGTGATGCACAAGCCATGCTAAAGGGTGCAGTCACACCACAGTTGTGAAAACAAGGACAGACAACATGCGGTTACGGAGGCCAATTTCCAATCAGTCTATCACATTTGTGTTACACAAAAAGGACTAATTGTACACCCCAAAGCAATAGCATCAAACTCCACTTAACACAGATCGCGCATCTGATATATGAACAAAAACACAAGCAATTCATTGTTTTCACATCCTGTCAACTATGAAAATTGTCTGCAGCACAGAACCAGGGCATCCTCAAACGGACCAACCAGTGATCAGATATAAGCTCTAATTGCAACATCAATCCCCTGGTTCATGCAGGAAGGATGAAACCAACTGTGTAGAGAATGATATGGTCTGAAGTCTGAAGTTAAGGCAAACACCGCATCTAACCAGCTTGCGAGATCCTATGACCAAAAGCATACGAATCTTATCTTTCTAATTGGCGAAAGGCCCAAATAGGCTAAGGAACGCGTCTAGATAGAAATTCCGCGCGGCGCAGCTTCAATGGCACGTGGAACGAACTGGTTCCAGCCGCCGGGTGCACCTGAATCTCGCTGTCGATCAATCACTGGAGGGCCTCGCCGCTCGCTGGCGGGAGGATGAATCGATAAGTAAGGGGGCACTGCAACCGCCCGAGTTGGTCGCGTGGTGCCGCAGAGCAGTGCACTCCAGATCCAGGTAAATCCGATCTCTCCCGCCCCAAATCCCAACCAAATCCCGCAAACGACCAGGCCGCCACCACCGACAAGAGCAATAGCAACTCGCGCGGGACACGCGACGCGAGATCCACCGTGAAATCGCGTCAGATCCGGCAATTTCTGTCGGCAGCGGCTCCCCCAGATCGTAGCGCACCCGAGCCAAACCAGCGAGCAACGGTAAAGGGACGTGAGCAGGAGGAGGGGGTAGGGTTTAGTGGGGAGGGAAAAAGGGTCTCACTGTCGGAGTCGTCGTCGTCCTTCTTCATGTAGGGCTGCGCCATCTCCGGGTCGGCGAGGTCACCGGCGAGGGAGCGAGGCATACGGCGCTTTTAACGGTGGAACCAGCCGCACCGAGCCGAGGTGGTGGGTGCTTTGAGGGCTTGATGAGGCAGGCTCCGCTTCGAGCGGAAGAAGCTTTTTTCACCCGGATCCTACGCAACAACGGCCGTGCGGTGGTGGCCTGGCCGGCCGGTGGGGTGGCGATCGGGACTGGGGACGCGACGCTCGGCCGTGGGCCTTTCGATGCCTCGAGTCAGCGTTGTCAGGTGTCGGGCCCGGATTTTCGGCTACAGGTGGGTCCAACAACATACATTATTCGCCGTGAAGAAACTCTTGGAAGGGCATGTTTAGTATAAAACACAGGGACAGTGAAGACTGTTGGAAAAATTGGTCTTAGGTCTATAAACCTGATAAGTATATTTTATTTAGTCTATAAATAGATATCTTAATTATTGTAAAATATATATGAAAGGAGAAATTAATAAAGAAGGAGTTCCATTATCTTTCTTTGTGTTCAATCTTTTATTTTGTTGCATTAATATATAATTGATCCATCTCTCTTTCATAGGAGAAATTGCTCGGAATAGACTCGCCAACGATGGTTTCTCAACACGTTATCAGCACGAATCGCTCCGGTGGATCGCAGGGTAATTATTCGCAGATTAAATATTTTCTACAGTGTAAATCCACTCTAATCTACTACGAGCAGACTTGAAATTATCGGCACAATGCCAATCAGCAGATTACAAGAAAAAGTAGATGTTGACTGCACTCTAGATTGAAAAGAAAAATGAACGAAGCCGGCCCCGCATGGTCGCGGTGTGCCGCTAGCCTTGTACGGTCGCGTCGCGTTGAGCCACCGCGCCACCGTCAGCACATAGCCGCGCAGCCGCCCGCCTCCCACATGAGGCACGGACTCGCACCGCCGCACTGGCAGGCCCCACATGGTCACCGCCGCATTGCGTGCGACGTAGTGCCACATGCCAACACCACCAAGCCCGCGCCGCCCATCACCATTGTTGGCTTGGAGCCACGCCGCCGCTCGGCCACCGCCCGCATGTGGCATGGGCGCCGCCCCTGCACGAGCTCCCGCCGCGCTGCGCCGTCTTCGCCGCACTGGCGTCACCCCACACGGGCTCCTCATTGTCTCGGCCGCCTCGCCCCACAAGGTCACCGCCGTATTATTTATCATACAATAAAAATATAGGATATTTGATTACATTAGCCGACTAAAAAATCATAGAAATTCTCCTTAAAATAAAAATGTTTTCTCTTTAATTTGGTGTACCCTAATTATATGTAGCAATCCATAACCGATGGATTTTACCTAATAAATGGGAATAATTGCTAGAAACTCTAAAAAGTATCTAACTCTTAATTCGATGGACCATTCTTATGATTAACAAATTATAATCAATAATTTTCTTGATTTATGAAAGTGTATATAAATTTTATTTACAACGTGATATGTATGCATGTATAGTTGGGGAACTCTTATATGAAATTAAAATGTGAGATGTTAGAGATATAATTGAACTTAAGAGATCCACGCATAGGAACAAACTTGCCTATAATATCCATTATAAATTGCATTATTTTAATTGTATTAATATAGATACAACTATTGTCTCTATTATTGGAGGTGCCGATTAAAATTATAAAGAACAAGTATTTTCTCCCAAAATATAATCTATATCATTTGTTTTAACATATACTACGATACATTAATATCATAAATGAAACTAATTATACAAATATGAAATTAAATCGAATTGATAACACTCTAAAATTCTAATATTTTAATTCTTTTATGTGATTTGCAATCCTTTATTTTCTAGATGTAGTTCCTTTGTTATCATCACAAATGTACCACTAAACCAATTAAATATACTCTAAGAATGATACATGTGCGGTGCGCGGGCCATCATGCTAGTTATATAAGTAACTAGTGTGAATTAGGTTCTTTAACACATAATAAGGTGGATTAAGTATTATCAAGGTAGAAGTTCGAATGTAGAGTATAATTAAGTTAGGATAAAGGGTATTAAAGTGGACTAGGTCAAATTACTAGTACCTTTCATTTTTACATATCACATCCTCAACGTACATTGTACACTCAATTAAACAACATCTCATCGTAGCCTAATTGATTCATGTAACTAGCACAGACAGCCCTTGTTTGCATGATCTTGACTGGTCTCGACCAAACGAGTCTGACCCATTGAGCCGACTGCAATACAAGCAGCCAATCAGCCCCAATGGACGATGCTCCTAAGCTTCACCAATAGGGTTTTTCGTTTTTTTTTTCAAAAAAAAAAATCTCTTTGCACTCAGCTACAAAAAAAAAAAAAAAAAAACGAAAGCGAGCAACAACACATTACATAGAAGTACATAGATGTTGAATATATAGTCAATTTTCGGCATATTTTAATCCAGAAATTAAGCATATATAACATGACATACAAGAGCATGAGTGATTCAACAATCATGTATTCATATTCGCTAATGAACAAGCTAACAAACATCACCTATTAACATATTCACAGTACGTAAATGAATACATCGAAAAGAGTTCGAGTTATACCCTCGGGCGGGGCGGTGTCGGTGACACCGGATGCGCCGTTACCATCGATCGACATGATGGCCTATTCGATGTAGTCGATCGAGGCTTGATGCAGGACGAGGCGTGATGCAGGAAGATGTTAGCGATGCGATATCGCGGCAGTTCACCACCAGGATGAAGACGAAGTCACAGAATGAGTAGTCGCGCCAATGCGCTCCCCAAAACTTGATCGCCCGTCACCCGTGCGGTACTCGCACGGACGGAGTTTGAGCCTACTCGCCGAGAGCTTCTGCGCGCAAGGTTCGGACCGGAGATTGCGATAGCCGCAACAAAAAGCAGGCGATCTTTATATATATCCTTCGTATGGAGAAGAAATGAAGAGACGCTTTGTAAGCGCAAAACGAAGGCGCTCTGTAATAAAAAAGCGAAGGGCGAATAAGCGCAGCCATTACTCGAAAATAACTGCAGTCATAACCCACTCGTAACTGCACCGTTACTGCCAGCCATTCGTTAATGCTATTTATTGCGAGTCGGTGCGTTTCGATTTTCGAATAGATAAAGAAAACGCCCGCACCCGACACGCCTGCGTGCGCTCGCGCACACACGCACACGCGCACGCGCGCCGCGGCGACGGCACGGCTCGGCTCGGCTCGGCGTGGCGTGGCGTGGCGAGGCGAGCGGCGGCAGCGTATTGGCTCTCTCCAACTTCACAAGGGGTTACCACGTTCCACCTTTTAAAGTGGTGTAACTCCCATTCAATTCTCCATATGGTACTAAACAGTTTTCCCATGTGGGCCTAGGAATTTCATTTGATTAATTGCTAAATTAAATGGGCCAAAACCAATTAATCCAACAATCCCCACCAAATTTCAAGGCACACGGAACTGTTCTCGATTCATTGTTGTTTGATATACCGGTGTTTCGATGGAGACTGTAAGTTGAACATCCACCTAGGAAAGGAGTTACACTCATCCACAACCGAACAATGGACTATGCCTTGAATTGACGGTTTGTGTGAACAAGCTTTACCCGATTCCTTTACTAGTACTAGGTCGCCTAAAGCATCCCTCCGATTGAAGCGTATAAGTCATACTTCAAGCCTATTCATGAGTATCTAGAGATCACCCAATCTCATAGAGGCGTGACCAAAGATCGAACTCATATAGGTGTGTTCCTTTTAAGATGTCACGTAGGGCGACATCTACGCTTTAAATAAGCCACTCGGATCACATTAAGGTAAAACCAACTCGCCATACAGAATAGGAAAGAAGCGCATCATTGAAGAAATGAACCTCAGAAGGTCTCTCCTCCCATCAACCAACGACTTGTTTCACCATTCTACTTCACGGGATCTCCGATCACATAGAACATGTTACCACCGTGGTATGACTCACGTGGGTCTCGGGCCCATCTCACTCGATGCACTATCTATCACATTACGTGATAAACCCTTTGTAAATTGGTGCGCGATTCTTAGTTGTCGGACATAGTCGATGCTATCACTCCGAGTTTTTCGACTTTCGGCGGACTTCAAACGCCTCTTAACATGCCTAGATGACTTCATATTGTCCTTAGAACTGTTCACCTTGATAATTACGATCGATTATCACGGTTCATCGGGATAGCCGGTATCGGTTTTCAACTACCGGCAAATCCATAAGGAGTTCACGAAGCCACTCGGCCTCAACGATGGCGGTATCTAATCTTGTGAGTTCGACTTCCATTGTTGACCTCGTTAAGATGGTGCGCTTGCAAGACTTCAAGAAACGGCACCACCTCCAAGTGTGAACACATATCCACTTGTGGCTTTTATCTCATCGACATCGAGATCCAATTTGAATCATCAGTAGCCCTCCGGTACCTTTGGGTACCCAAAGCATAGTGAATGCCATAACTCATGGTTGCCTTTAGATAGCGCATTACTCTCTCAAGAGCACGCCAATGATCATCTCCGGTTTGAAACAAATCGGCTTAGCTTGCTCACAACAAGCGAGATGTCGGGCCTCGTAGCACTAGCTAAATACATTAATGAGCCAATAATGGAGTATCTCAATTGATCCCTTGTTATTCTTGGTTTTCCTCAATAACACACTAGGATCATAAGGGTAGAAGCGAGCTTGCGATCACTATAACCAAAGCGACTCAAGACCTTCTCCACATAGTGGGATTGCACAAGTGTAACCCCACCATCACCTCCTCTCGGTAGCTTAATGTTAAGAATCACATCACCACTCCCAAATCTTTCATCTCAAAACTTTTGGACGAAAGTCCTTGACCTCATCAATCACATTGAGGTTGGTCCCAAAAATCGATATGTCATCAACATACAAGCACAAGATCACTCCTTCTCCCCACCATAGCGATAGTACACACATCTGTCGGCTTCATTCACAAGAAAGCCGGAGATGTCAATGTTCTGTCGAACTTCTCATGCCATTGCTTAGGTGCTTGCTTTAGGTCATACAAAGATTTTAACAACTTGCACACCTTTCCTTTTTGACCATCTACCACAAACCCATCTGGCTGATCCATATAAATCTCCTCCTCTAGCTCTCCATTTAGGAAAGCTGTCTTAACATCCATTTGATGAACAAGAAGACCATAAGAAGCGACCAAGGCAAGTAGTACTCGAATTGTGGTCAATCGGGCAAGGTGAATAAGTATCAAAGAAGTCCTCGCCTTCTTTCTCGAGTATAACCCTTGGCCACAAGCCTTGCCTTGTACTTTTCAATTGTACCATCGGGCCTAAGCTTTTCTTGAAAACCCATTTACATCCTCTGTGTTTACACCCATAAGGACGGTCAACAACCTCCCAAGTTCCATTAGACATAATAGAATCCATCTCACTCCGTCTCGCTTCCTTCCAAAGAGTCGAGTCGGAGAAGAATATGCCTCTTCAATGGTTCTTGGAGTGTCATCCACGAGGTATACAATGAAATCATCACCAAAGGATTTTGCAATCCTCTCTCTTACTCTTCGAGTAACTTCACCGTTATCCTCCTCGTGATTTTCCATAGGCATTTGTTCAACATGTTCTATCGGCACAAAAGAATCAAGGAAATTATAGGTTCTTGACTAGATGAGCTAGGTACATCACATTTCACGAAATTCATTCTCAAAAATGTAGCATCTCGGACTCTATGATTGTACCAACACGCACGTCGGTACTCAGATTTTATAATTAAGAACCTATAACCCACGCGTGCATAGCATAACCAAGAAATACACAATCTACGGTTTTTGGTCCAAGTTTACGCTTCTTGACAATTGGCACGTTAACTTTGGCCAAACATCCCCAGGTGCGCAAGTATGAGAGAGTCAACTTCTTCTTTTCCCATTCTTCGAATGGTGTTACTTCTTTGTTCTTTGTAGGAACTCTATTCAGGACATGACACGCGGTCAATATAGCCTCACCCCACCATTCCTTAGAAAGTCCCGCAGTGTCTAACATGGCGTTAACCAAATCGGTTAGAGTGCGGTTCTTTCTTTCGGCAACCCGTTTGATTCGGGAGAATAGGAGGCGTCCTCTCATGAATAATTCCATGTTCCTCACAAAATGAAGTAAACTCATTTGAAAAATACTCTCCCCCACGATCAGACCTTACCCGCTTGATTTTTCTCTCAAGTTGGTTTTCTACCTCAGCTTTATAGATCTTAAAGTAGTCAAATGCTTCATCTTTTGTTTTCAATAAATACACATAGCAAAATCTAGTGCAATCATCTATAAGCGTCATGAAATATTTCTTTCCACCTTTTGTCAATACGCCATTCATCTCGCACAAATCGGAATGAATGAGTTCTAATGATGTCAAATTCCTCGCCTCTTTTCGCCTTGTGAGGCTTGCGAGGTTGTTTCGATTGAATACACGCATGGCACTTAGAACCTTTGACCAAAGTGAATTTCGGATTAAACTCATATTAGCTAAGCGCGTCATACACCCAAAGTTAACATGACAAAGTCGTGAATGCCAAACATTTGATTCATCATCATCGTTACACATGGTTCACAATTTTATTATAGGAATCCATCAAAGAGAAGCGAAACAAGCCTCCGCTTTCATAACCTTTACCAACAAATGTTCCATACTTAGACACGACACATTTATTGGACTCGAATGTAAGCTTAAAACCATCTCTACAGTAGAGATCCACGACAGATTCTTCTTTATTGAGGGACATCTTGACGTTCTTCACCACGGTCTTTCCCGGTAAACTTGATTGACCGTACCAACACCATGAACAAGTGCATGCGATCCGTTCCCCATCAACAAGGAGCAACCTCGGCAGGCTCGATAAGATGAAAACAAGGAAATATCGCACACACATGAATATTAGCACCGGTGTCAACCCACCACTCGGTGATTGACAAACCGAAAGAAGCGTAGGTAAATAATTACCATACCCGATGTTCCTCCGGCATCACTAATAACCATGTTGGCGGACTTCTTACGCTTATCCTTGCGGTCGGACAATCCTTAGCCCAATGGCGGGATCACCGCACACAAAGCGATGCCCTTTCCTTTGCCTTTCTTCTTAAATTGATGCGGCCTTGGGCTTGACAAAGGCTTATTTTCTTCTTATTGTGGATAGCACGAGGGTTCTTCTTACGCACCAAATTGGCACTAGAACCTCCCTCGTGACAACTTTCTTGCCACGAGTATCTTTTGCTCTCGCCTTCTCTTCAACACCAAGAGTACCAATGAGATCGGTAACACTGAACTCCTGTCTCTTGTGTTTTAGAGAGGTAGCAAAATATGACCAAGAAGGTGGTAACTTGGCGATAATACCGCCAGCCACAAACTTGTCCGGTAACTCGCACTTATTATTCTCAAGCTCCTTTGCGGCGCACGAATCTCATGAGCTTGTTCTACTACGAGCGATCATCGACCATCTTGTAGTCATAGAAGCGCTCCATGACATACAACTCATCGCCGACGATCGGAAACTCCGAACTTGGCCTCAAGTGCATCCCACATCTCTTTGCCCGTAGGCAAATGCATGTACACATCCACAATGTTATCTGCCAGTATGTTGACAAGTGCACCTCGAAACAAGTTATCCGCTAAATTGAACTTGCGTTCGTCCTCAGCAGATACCGCGCCACCGTCAGCACATAGCCGCGCAGCCGCCCGCCTCCCACATGAGGCACGGACTCGCACCGCCGCACTGGCAGGCCCCACATGGTCACCGCCGCATTGCGTGCGACGTAGTGCCACATGCCAACACCACCTGAAGCCCCGCGCCGCCCATCAGCCGCTGTTGGCTTGGAGCCACGCCGCCGCTCGGCCACCGCCCGCATGTGGCATGGGCGCCGCCCGACGAAGCTCCCCGCCGCTGGCCGTCTTCGCCAAGATGGCGTCACCCCACACGGGCTCCTCATTGTCTCGGCCGCCTCGCCCCACAAGGTCACCGCCGTATTATTTATCATACAATAAAAATATAGGATATTTGATTACATTAGCCGACTAAAAAATCATAGAAATTCTCCTTAAAATAAAAATGTTTTCTCTTTAATTTGGTGTACCCTAATTATATGTAGCAATCCATAACCGATGGATTTTACCTAATAAATGGGAATAATTGCTAGAAACTCTAAAAAAAGTATCTAACTCTTAATTCGATGGACCATTCTTATGATTAACAAATTATAATCAATAATTTTTCTTGATTTATGAAAGTGTATATAAATTTTATTTACACTGTGATATGTATGCATGTATAGTTGGGGAACTCTTATATGAAATTAAAATGTGAGATGTTAGAGATATAATTGAACTTAAGAGATCCACGCATAGGAACAAACTTGCCTATAATATCCATTATAAATTGCATTATTTTAATTGTATTAATATAGATACAACTATTGTCTCTATTATTGGAGGTGCCGATTAAAAATTATAAAGAACAAGTATTTTCTCCCAAAAATATAATCTATATCATTTGTTTTAACATATACTACGATACATTAATATCATAAATGAAACTAATTATACAAATATGAAATTAAATCGAATTGATAACACTCTAAAATTCTAATATTTTAATTCTTTTATGTGATTTGCAATCCTTTATTTTCTAGATGTAGTTCCTTTGTTATCATCACAAATGTACCACTAAACCAATTAAATATACTCTAAGAATGATACATGTGCGGTGCGCGGGCCATCATGCTAGTTATATAAGTAACTAGTGTGAATTAGGTTCTTTAACACATAATAAGGTGGATTAAGTATTATCAAGGTAGAAGTTCGAATGTAGAGTATAATTAAGTTAGGATAAAGGGTATTAAAGTGGACTAGGTCAAATTACTAGTACCTTTCATTTTTACATATCACATCCTCAACGTACATTGTACACTCAATTAAACAACATCTCATCGTAGCCTAATTGATTCATGTAACTAGCACAGACAGCCCTTGTTTGCATGATCTTGACTGGTCTCGACCAAACGAGTCTGACCCATTGAGCCGACTGCAATACAAGCAGCCAATCAGCCCCAATGGACGATGCTCCTAAGCTTCACCAATAGGGTTTTTCGTTTTTTTTTTCACAAAAAAAAATCTCTTTGCACTCAGCTACAAAAAAAAAAAAAAAAAGCGAGCAACAACACATTACATAGAAGTACATAGATGTTGAATATATAGTCAATTTTCGGCATATTTTAATCCAGAAATTAAGCATATATAACATGACATACAAGAGCATGAGTGATTCAACAATCATGTATTCATATTCGCTAATGAACAAGCTAACAGCATCACCTATTAACATATTCACAGCGCACAGAAATGAATACATCAGAAAAGAGTTCAGGTTATACCCTCGGGCGGGGCCAGTGTCGGTGACACCAGATGCGCCGTTACCATCAGTCGACATGATGGCCTATTCGATGTAGTCGATCGAGGCTTGATGCAGGAAGATGTTAGCAGTGCAGTATCGCGAGCAGTTCACCACCAGGATGAAGACGAGATAAAGAAAAACGCGCCCGCACCCGACACGCCTGCGTGCGCTCGCGCACACACGCACACGCACCGCACCGCACCGCACCGCTCGGCGTGGCGTGGCGAGGCGAGCGAGCGAGCAGTGATTGGCTCTCTCCAACTTCACAAGGGGGTTACCACGTTCCACCTTTTAAAGTGGTGTAACTCCCATTCAATTCTCCATATGGTACTAAACAGTTTTCCCATGTGGGCCTAGGAATTTCATTTGATTAATTGCTAAATTAAATGGGCCAAAACCCAATTAATCCAACAATAGATACATCAGTTACACGATAATACAAAAATAATTACAAGTATCAAAGCAGTTACATCAAACATCCAGCATGCATGTGTATCTCAAACCCAGCAATCAAGTTCCACTACCTGGCCACCTTACGTCACAAACTTGCACACTGAAGAATTCTCAGATGCCTTGGATTGATCAGTGCTGCCGTCGGGTGGGATCCCCCGACTCGGCGCTCGACTGGGACGGGTTCAGGCCGTGCTCGCTCGTCCCACTGTACTCGTTGCTGTACTCGCCGCTCTCGAAGGCGACCTTCCTGAGCTTGCTAATGTTCGACGCGTAGTTGCCGGAGTCGTACTCTGATCCCGAGCTAAACATCATGCTCTGTCCAGGCTTCACCCCTTCTGTCAGGTCGTCCAGCGACGCATCGCCCTCCAAAGCACGAACAATCTGCACAGGAAACAGTGAAAACGATTACTGTTCTAAGTAACGCATCACTTCGAAGCTCGAAGTAAGCTGCGTAAAATAAAATGGCATTGAGAAATCAAGGGGAATGGTGTTCTCTTCACCTGTTTCATCTTTGGGCGGCGCTTGGCGGAGTGGCGGACGGCGGCGGCGGCGCAGGAGGCCATGCGCTCCAGCTCCAGCCGGTCGACCTTGTTCTCTAGGCGCGGGTCGGCCAGCTCGTCGAAGCTGCCGTCTTCGGATAACGCGCGCACCAAGAGAGGCCTTGCCTGTCGCGACCAAACGAACGGCCGGCGTGTCAGGAACGAGCGTAACGTGCAGAGAAAGCTACGTGAAGATGATTTTGGAGAGGGAGAGGAGCAGCTAACCCAATCGACCAAGCTATCTTCCATGTAGTTTGTGGGATCGACCGGTCGCCGGCCGGTGATCAGCTCGAGCAGCATGACGCCGAAGGAGAAGACGTCCGATTTGTCCGTGAGCTTGCCGCTCGACGCGTACTCGGGGGCCAAATACCTACATGCAAACAGCGTTAAGATGGTCATGCGCGCGCTTTGCTACGTTCGTTTCAGAAAACAGAGCAGCACTCCTCTCACGTCTACCAGAGCGCGGCAATTGTCGCTGTGCTCACCCGAAAGTTCCCATGACGCGCGTGGAGACGTGCGTGTTGGTGTCCGTGGTTAACTTGGCGAGCCCAAAATCCGCAACCTGCATACACTCGAGCAAGTTTTTACTCCAATCCTATATACCTTTTTTTTTCTTTTTTGAAATCCCAATCTTATATATCTTGTGCAGTGTTAATTCAATTAGGAAAAGCACACGCCCACATCAAGTCGCTAGGCCTCGATTAATTACCTTAGCCTCGAAATTCTCGTCCAAAAGAATGTTAGCCGCCTTGATGTCCCGGTGGATGATCCTAGGGTGGCCTTAACACGTCACACCACAAGCAATCGGATCGTTAGAAAGACATGGAGAACGCCTCGCAGATTGCCAAGCAACAGAAGAAACTACTACGAATATGGAGCTTACAGTCCTCGTGCAGGTAAGCGAGGCCCTTGGCCGAGCCCAGTGCGATGGCGAGCCTCGTCGGCCAGTCCATAACCGGCACGCCCTTCCCTGCACCCGCGGCACGTGTCAGGCTCAGGAGTCACACGCGCGGCGCACTAGAATACCGCAGAAAAAACAGAAAAACTCCGCGCGCGCGCACTGACCGTGGAGGTGGTGCTCAAGGGTGTCGTTGGGCACGAACTCGTAGACGAGCAGGCGCTGGGAGGAGCCGGAGATGCAGTAGCCGACGAGGGAGACGAGGTGGCGGTGGTGGACGCGGCTGATGATCTCCACCTCAGCCTGGAACTCGCGCTCGCCCTGTCCGCTCCCGGACTTGAGCTGCTTCACCGCCACCTCCTTGCCGCTGCCCGGCAGCACGCCCTTGTACACGTACCCGAACCCGCCCTGCCCCAGCAGGTTGGCCGACGAGAACCCGCCCGTCGCCGACGCCAGCTCCTCGTACGAGAACGCGCTCTTCGAGAACCCCAGCGCCATGCCCGGTGACGGCGGCGGCAGCGGCCCCGTCCCGTGCGACCCGCTCATCTCCCCGCTCGGCGGCGCCGGCCCCGGCGAGTACTGCGCGTGCCATCCCCCACCGTGGTCCATCGCGCTGCTGTTCTGCCACTTCGGCATGCTGTTCGCGTAGTACACGTTCCCTGCATGCATGCGCGCGCGCCGCCATGTTAGATCTCTGCAATCTGCACGCGTGGACACGAATTGAACATGCGTGTACCGTTCTCGTCGGTGTAGTAGGGCATGTTCTTGTGCGGGGGCCTCTTCTTCCTCTTCTTGGCGCAGCACACGCACGCGGCGATGGCCAGCAGCAGCGCGAAGGCCAGTACCCCGATCACCGCGCCGGCGACGATGGCTGCCACCGGCGGCGCCCCGTCGCCGCTGCTTCCGCTCTTGCCACGGCCGTTCGAGCTGCTCCCACCCTTGGAGCTTCTACTGTCCGAGGAGGAGTCACGCTTCGGAGCCGGTGAAGACGGGACGGCCTTTGACGCTGGAGGTGAGCCTTGCGACGGGGGGGACTCGCCAGTATCTGCTGGTGGAGCCGGCGGCGGCGACAGGGACGGTGGTGATCCAGAGGACTTGGGCGGTGGGGCCGACTGCGCGGACGGTGGCGGGCTGGCAGGAGGCGCCGATGACTGCGGAGGCGACGGCGCGGACGACGAGGAGCTCGGTTGTGATCCCGTGGAGCTATCCGAGTTTCCCGGCGATGCCGGCGAGTCCACTCCACCAAACAGGTTGTCTAGCGGCGAGTTGTCCATTTTCGATAGGATGCCTCGTTAGCGTTTGCGCGCGCCGTGAGGACGGATGTTTTCCTGGTGAAGATGACTCCACCCTCTAGAGGGCGCTCTGGGTTGGAATGGCGCACCTCCTTCCTCCTCGTCGTGATGAACCCCTGGAACATCGTTGGGAGAAAAAAAAATTTGTGATGCGCAACCATGGAGAGGCGAGTTTCTACAGCAATTCCGTTTGAAAAATGTGATTTGATCCTGCAACGCTTGGCTTGGTATTGTAATTTCAGACTTGATTGTTGAACAAGCAAAAATTGTCCATCTATCTGGATTCTAGAGCTAGTGCTGGAAATAAAATATCCCACTTGTTTGACAAAGGAAAATATTTCATGCACTATTTCACCTCACATTTAAGAATGGCCAATCCAAGATCAACAATAAGAAAATGCTGGACCAGATTTCATGAGGAAGACTGAAGATCGTGGGGAAAGAAATGGGCTTTGTGTCATTGAAAGTTGAAACGAATATAAAATACGAAGGACCAAACCAACCAAAGACGTTAAAATGTGAAGAAATTGAAGGATCCATGATGTACCTTCCTTTCCCCGTGTTCTATTGCAAAAGAAGAAGAGAAGGGGTTGAAACAGAATTGGAGAGATGAGGAAAGGGAAGTAGGCTCCAACGCATGGGATTCGTCACATTGTCCAACCTCCACCGCACCGCCTCGCCACATTTCTTGGATACGAGCCATTTCTCTCTTTATATTTTTTCCATTTTTAGTTTCGATGCCAGATGGGTGGTTGCCATCCAATGGAGCTCAGCTGACCAACAGCATTATTGTTCATGGTTTTGGGAGCCTCTATACGTTTACCATGCAAACTCTGTACACCTTGTAGTTTGTTTTCTTTTAAATATAAAATTAGCAACAGGTCTTCCATGACGAACAGTTGATCTGAATTCTGAACTTTGGCACTGACCTGAAAATCTTGGCTGCAACTGATGGACTGTGGTCACAAATAATACTCAAGCCCAGATAAATGAATAAACAGCATTGAAACTGGTAGACTGATCACACCTGATACAAGCATCTTTTCAGAGATGTCGGATACAGACAGAGTACGCATCACAAGTGTTTGAGAGCAGCACATGTTGAAGAGAAAATCATCTTTTGTAGGATCGTTAAAGCAGAGGGAGTGAAAGACTCTTTAAAACCTTTTGCCCTAAGTATCTACTCTATACAGTGAAAATATAAACTCATAAGTTCATCAAAATCAAAAGCCAAAATCCAACAGAGACTCTCTGTCTTCAACCAGTCTGCCCACAGACCAACAAACGGTCTGACCGCTAGCCGGAATGACCACGCCGGTCTGACTGGTGGCCGCTCTGACCGCTCAGGTCTTTGCGGTCTGAACACTCGTCAAGAAACACTGCAAACAACACTACACAAACCAACAAAAGATCAAACTCTCAAACTACCGATCCAAATACAATAAAACTTAACACAAACCCTCCCTAGAATGTTAGGAACCAATTCCAATAATAGATCATGAAGATTGACCAAAACAAGAAGAGTTGCACCAGAACTGGATAAAAGAAAAAATCTTGATCTGCTCTTGCTCGTGAGTCATTGATGATCTAGTTGAACTTAGATGTGTTCTCACGTATCATAGCAAACTAAATTACATCACGGACTCAAGCCAAAACCCTCACAAGAGCAAAATTCCAAAGTCACCTCTCTCTTGAGGAAAACTGGGCAAACTCAAAAACTTTCTCTAGATCATGTTCTAGATGGATGAGATCTAATCTCCAAGAGATATCTCTACCTCTTACGCATCCTTCACACCAGGAAAGATTAAGAAGGAAGTTCAAACAATAAAGTTGTAGGATCATATGACACAATCAGAGGGGTGAATGATTGTCTTCGCTTTTTGGAATCAGAACCAAAACTAAAAGCAGAAGAAAAAATAATCTAAATTATTAGATGTAGATTACGACCGCAAGACGCTAGTTCGCTCACACATGCTTGATGAACGTTTCGATCATCCGACCGCTCCCTTCAATCGCTCACTACGACCACTCGCTACGACTGCTCGCTACAACCGCTGATGCACTTAGTCGTAATTTCCCTCCGCTCGAAGCTCAAACGCTTCAATCGCTCGAACGAGTGCACACTGGAGACAAAAGAAAAACAATGCTCAGAAAACACGTTGCCGATGCCAGTAAATTTTTCTTAGAATAGATCTAATCTATTATTTCTGTATCATGGATGTAGTTACAAAGTGCCCTCACGGCACTCCTAAAAGCTCTCTCGACGAAAGCCCTCTAAAAATCCACATGTTAACCCTTAGCCTCTCTCTGCTTTTTAGGCTAACGTCTAAGTTGTGTCCTCCTCAAACACGAACACATAACTCTATCTCTTCCTCAAATCAAGAGACCCGAAACCCTTCATAACATGGGTTTTACCATATCTCTAAACCTTCATGTGATGAACTCCTTCCATAACGTCTCCCATCTCACCACGTGACGAAGTCTCCAGGACGCACCTCCTGTATCTCCATCACGCATCACCAACTCCCGTGTTGAAGCCTCCAGAACCGCACCTCATGTAGCTTCTCCACGCATCATTATATGCTCTAGCGTGAGTCTGATCACATCGCGTGACATCTCGACCGCCTGGACCTCAGATTACCCCCTCCTAGTCCCGGTCCTCCTCGTCACTGACCGTAACCGTCTCCACGCCTCCGTGCACCATCCACCTTTGATCTCCACGTGCTCCAGCATAAACCCGACCACCTCGTATGACATCCCAACCGCCTGGACCTCAGATTACCCCCTCCTAGTTTTGGTCCTCCTCGTCACTTACCATGATCGTCTTCACGCTCACCAGCACATGCAAAGACCAAAGAAACTTTCTCCCGATATAAGTTCTCCACAACTTGACCGTCATCAGCATACACACACTCACACCACCCTTGTCCATCTATAGATAAGAACAAAATCATCCACGACCATCAACCAGGTCGTCCATTATCATACATTCCATCGCTTTGCACAAAACAGCTAGAGACAACTCATTACGACCGCTAGCTCAACGAATACTCAAAAATCACAAGTACTCGGGAAATACTATCGATCCACCAAAAACACTCAGAAAAAACAAGCATCTTTATAGAGATCCAAGTCCTTCCGACTACCGAGTACTCCCAACTTCCGAGTACTGAAACCTTCAAGTGTTGTCCCTCTGAACACTATTCACCAATCACCGAGTACCTACCTGGTACTGTAGCAACGACCATCACGCACTGAATAGCTAACCACTGGCCTCAACATGAGTACTCAAGGTACTCGAAGATCACAAGAATGAAGCACTCAAACCGATAAGGAAGTCTAAGAGTACCGACCGTGAAGCCTATCGACAGCAGTTCAGCTGAGATTATTTTTTCGCCGCGCTCGACTGTCGTGGTCGTTTTGCCACAGTCATTTGGCTGAGATCATTTTCGCCATGCTCGACCGAGCTGTGGTCATTTTTTTATCGTGGTTGACCTATATGATCATTCTGCCACGGTCGTGCAGTCGTGGTCATTTTTTCGTGCTCGACGTGTTGGAGCCGATCCGTTGTGCTTGACCCATCGTGGTCGACCTGCTATGAACAATTTGTTGTCAGTGGTCGAACGCGGTCGATCTGTCGTCATTGATCTAACGTGGTTGTAAACTCTCGGTTGCTTCATCTGATGGGGATTGTGTTGGCTTTATGCGGCAACACCTGCATCTCGGCTTCGCGATTTTAGGAGTACTGATTTATGAAGTTGGGTATCGTACATGTCTCCGTTAACCTCTACAACAATATTTGGACATAAGCTGACTATTGGTTTTCTGGGACAAGGTCTCTGCAACGTGCCTTGTTCTAATGACTAGCGGTGGTTTAAAGCGCCATCACTGCAGGTGCACACATGTCATGCATGTGCTTTCAATCTGGTATTCACTTCACAGTTCACATGGTGAAACAATGGCATGATGTGGATGGACGGCTTGCTCAACGTCGAGTCCATGCGACGAGCGCCATTGCCAAGCAATGAGGCCGTGAACGTGCTAGAGCCATCCGCCGACTACAACAAACATCGTTGGTGCAGCGCTATTAGTATGCATACTACTAACCAACCAAGCTATCATGTCCTTCATCAGAGTCGTCACGTCAGTTGCAAAGACACCACGATCATCATCAACCCTCTATTTAGACATGCATGCAAGGATATAGCAGTACACATGTATATCAATACGGGTGTATGCATTCATCTACCATGCCCCACCCTTTCTAATGCTAGCCCACATGAAGGTACTTACACAAACAATCGCAAAATGTTTATGGCACTATCTACTACGCACGGTGTTCTAGATCTTCTTCATCCACGGTGCATATACACAGTCGCGCCGCTGCCAGTTCCTGATGTCAAGTTCCTCTCCAACAAGGGATATATGTTGGGGCCACTATCCATGACACACCAGAGGCCGCCAACCGCTCTTATGAAATTTTGAATTTGGCGGGCCATTGCAGTCTGAATTGAAGGTTGCATGTCTGATGTGTCGCACTACTGAAGTTCATTACAGGATGCTTGTCAACAAAGTCGTTGGAGCTATTATGGTCGTCGTAAGCTCGATGTCCATATGTGCCTTGCTCTTGAAGCTATTAGTATAACGCTAGCCGAGTCCGATATCAAGAAGTCGTGGCACCTCAAGCATGCATGCTTCCTTTTTTTCTTTACAAAAAAATCAATGTCTCTTTAAAAATGGCTTTTCTCACATTATGTTAGTTGATGACCGAAGATTTGGCTGCCTTATGACTTGTGGCAAACTATAACTTACACCCATTGCACGGTATGCATGCCAAGCAGGTGTTACTCGGGGTAGGGAAAAAGCTCGCTTGAATTGCTCTTGAGTAGCGAGGTTGGCATGTCCCTCAATTTCCTGACGTGTCTCAGACCGTCTGTGATAATTTACAACACAAATCGTCTGTAATACTCGACTATCACAAACGATTTTTTGTATTAATCGTCTGTAATATGCACGATATCACAGACGGTTAATAACATTAACCGTCTGTGATATCGTGCATATCACAGACGATTTTTGCTACACTTTAGCCTAGTCCTGGAACAACAGGCAGCTTATTTTCAAGGCCACCAAAGAGCAAGGATGCATGCTGTGTTGGATCATCTCTCCCTACCGTCTGGACACAAGTATCCCATCCGCCTTCTGGGACAAAGCTGAATGTTGACGGCGCACAACGCGGCGATCTGCATTACTCGTTTCCCACTGTATATGTTTTACTTTGAACTTCCCACTAATCCATAATCCAATGTCAGAAGCAAACCATGAACGAAACAATGTGGGAACCGGATCTTTACCTCATATTAAGCGATAGCTTCTGGTTTCTGCTTTTAATTCACTATTTCTTAATTTCGTTCTTTTTTGATTTTTTGATTTTTTTTTACTTTTTTACCGGTTCTTTTTTTTCCGTATTCCTTTGTATTGTTCGTGTTAGACTAACTTGTTTTTTATATTTTTAAATTTTGTTAAATTTAATTACGTCAAATAAACTACTTCAGTTATAGTAGAGAAAAACTAGCTACAGTAAAGAAAGGTATAAGCCATCGCTAATCTAAGCGGCCCTTAGAAATCAAGAGGCTATACCATACACTAGCTTTTCATACACGAGAGGGAGGACAGGCAAAGACAAAATGGAGAAAAAGATAAGGCAGACAAAAATGCAGAAAAAAACCTCAACATCTTTTATTTTGTTTGGAGAATACAAATCACTCACCACGTATAGTGCCAACCATAAGCAGCGGCAATGGGGAAGAGCAAGTGTCCCACATGCGTTGCTTTTATTTCGTTTGGAGAATACAGATCACTCACCACGTATAGTGCCAACCATAAGCAGCGGCAATGGGGAGAGCAAGTGTCCCACATGCGTTGCTTTTATCTAGATAAACCAAAATATACCGCCATTTTTCGTCGAGAACAGGTTATACTCCTTCACATCCGTCTGCTCTCTCGAGCAAGGCTGAGCTTGAACCTGAGCCAATGGCGCCCTTGCCTCCAACACTCCACTCTTATCACCTTTGGATGATGGTGGGGCGGGCGGAGCTATCGGCAGGTTGAATTGGAACAACGAGAAGGATGCACTCCCGTCCTGCGATTTGTTATTGCCTTCAACAGCATCCTTCGGGCCCATCGGCTTCAACTTAGAAGGATGCCTGTCCGTATTCGAGCCTCCATGAGGACGGCCGCCAGTCCGCCCTGTTCCGTTTCGGTGAGGCAGCGATGGAGGCACGACGCTGAAGCTTGCCGAAGTCTTGTGAATTGGCTCTGGAGGCATACAACTAAATGCAGGAGCTGGGTAAGGATGTACATTGCTGTATTGCACTGGGAAATCAGCAGATTGGTTCCCAGGTACTCCGAATCCAAGTGGACTAGAATAGAAGTGGGGAGGCTGAGCATACTGGAAGTATCCATTTGTTGGAGCAGCCCAGGAATGGCTGTGGATCCCCATTGTGGCTGACGAATATGGAGGCACATGCATGATTTGGTGATGCAACATCTGATCCTGGAAGGGGGATATATTGAATCCAAATCTGTCGTTGTGTGGCGGGCATGTGACTTTTGGTCGGTATTCTCTGAAACCCTTTCCTGCACATGTCTCAAGTAAAGACCGTGAAGCAGTTCTTGTTGATGGAGCTTCTGTGATTCTGTTAACTCCCTCAGAAGATTCCTCTGAGTCAGATGACGATGATTCTGGATTTTGAGCGCTCAAAGAGGTCATATTGCTTGTGCTGCTTTCTCTATCTGCCTCGCTCATACAAGAAGATGAGCCGTCAGAACTGCCAGAGTTCATCATCAGCTCTTCATCATGCCTAGAACCTTCATCATTTGTCGGGTTGCAGTTTTGTTTATTCATCATAAGAGTTCCATCACAACAAGCAGATTGACTTTTCTCACCTTTTTCATATGGCTGATCAGTTTCTGATTTAGAAACATCCCTGGACCTTTCAGAAACCTGACCCAGTGGTTCACGTCCTGTGTCAAGCTTTTGACATCCACTGATGTCACACTCCAATGGTTTGGGTGAATTGACATTGTCAACTGATCCTGACGCATTATTTGTGTTGTCTAAGCTAGTCTTCTTTCGAGCATCCATTGGCTCCCATACTTGCTTTGGAATTGCATTTTTCTGTTGTGTACTACCAACACGGCTTCCTTTCGACACTATGAAGGTATCCAATGGATAGCACCGGCGGTACTGCACCCTAGGCTTCTCAACTCCTGTTTTTCTTGCCATCTTCATCTCCCTACCTGATCTAGCAGTTGGTGAAAACCAGTTGTCCTCTATTCCGTAATCTTCCTGATGGCCACAGCTGCAGGAATTGTAGTCATGCCTATCTCTTGTTCTATTATTTGTAGTAAACGCCGAGTTACAACTTCTAGCACTATTTCTTGCCCTTTCCCTTGATTGCTGCTGCAAATTGCCAGCACTTCCAGATTCATCTCGGCAATCATCGTACCAACAGGAGGACTGATGTTGAGGAAAATCCTTTCTCAACCTCAGATTTCGTTTTGATGATTTTGATTGTGCAGATGTGAAAGGGTCACTGCTATTTATTGGAGGAAATTCTGTCACTGTATTGCAATGGTCCACATTGTTTTCTCCATTAATTTCTCCGCAGGAAGATTGATCAATACAGGTGTCAGGTGAGCACAAGTCCACAACTGTGGCATTGTCTTCCTCTTCACTAGCTGAATCTCTCGAGTCAAAAGTATTTGTTGATTCATCATTAGTATATGCTGAGGAATTGCTTAGAGCTGAAGATGAAATATCAACTGATGGTTTTAATTCAACTTGTTTTTTCCCCTTGTCCCTTTCCTTTTCTTTCATCCTCTCTTTTCTCCTGTGCTTCTTTTCTCTTTCTTTTGTTCTCCTCCTCATCCTGCGCTCTTGTTCTTCACGCTTTTCTTTCTCCTCTTCCTCAAGAAGCTTGTTCTACAAGAAGAGTGCCCACAAAATTGATGTTCACAAATACGAACGAGTTAATATTTTCTAAATTTTCTTTGCAAGTATAACAAGTACCTGCTTTTCCAACGTAATAATTTCTTTGCATGCAACATGAACTCGCTCTTCCAAAAGTTTCAGTGCAAGAGACACAAAAACACTATGTGTATTTTGCCGGGCTGTGCCTTCTCTGAAGGCCTTCTCAACCTGCAAAGGAACTCATATGTAGTACATGATTAATGCTTGGATATGGATGTTTAAATTTTTTTAAAGAAACCCACAAAAATCTTGAATAGTTGCTGTGTGATTACAGTAAACACTAGTATTACAGGAAAGATGAGCATGTCCATAAGCTATCCAGCGTGGAAGTTAGAAAGATATATCAACCTCAGTCGCTACAGTGTAATTTCAGTCATAAGTCACAGCTTTTCAACCCAACCGAGTGGGGTCTAAAATCAATCCTATCGTAGGATGAAAAGCAGCCAAAAAAAAAAAATCAAGGAACCAATCACACACACACACAAACTTCTGTTGATGAACCTTAGGTAAATAAGTAGTACTGCCAGAACATTTAAAGAGATAAATAAAACAGATGACGTACCCTACTAGAAGTGTTCACATAGGAATCATTAAAACTGATATGTTATTGTACTTTCCTTCTACAGTCACAACCAAAGGATATTATATCTTATTGAACTGGAACATGTGAGCTGGCATATACAGCTAATACACCTTAATTTGGGAGATGTGGTTCAGGATTTATAAAAATTGTTTCTTTTCTTTCTCTGTACAGTCAGAATCATTATAGCAAGTATTGCTTCCAATAATTTTTGTGAATATTTTGACAATAAACTACCTGCTCTTTGAATATCACGGCAGCAGCATCCAAAAGAAATTCTCTTGCCAGTTCAGGGCTCTTGGCATGTTTCTGTGGATGGGAGCCATCACCGTCAAGATCATTTCCATCTCTGTCCATGGCATCATCTTCCTGCTCATGTTTTCATCAGTCAGAACAACAACTTTTGACACCAATAATAAATCCCCCCCCCCCCAAAAAAAAAGAAAAAGAAAAAGAAGAAGCCTTATAATCCACCATAAGTGGTAAGTCACGTACATCCTCTTCCTCAGCCTGTTCAGCGTGCTCAAAGAAACTTCTGATACTTTCACCCTTTGTAATTGTCACAAAGCCACGCCCCACCACCAGGCTGTGGTGGACACATGATTGGCCCTTCAAGGCATGTGCTTTTACACACAACTCCGTGTAACGCCCATCGAGCCTCCAAGCTCTCAGAGTTATGAAATAGTCTTCAAACTGATCAAGATTAATCCCATTTCTGTGGACTTGGGCATTCATTCCAACATCTTCAAAGCCAAAAACATCGGATTGTCTTTCATCTGTCCCAATAGCCCATTCAAAATGATGATAAGGTCCATCCGTCTCTGAAAAAGATTGCCGCCAATCAACTATGATAGCATCCTCAAACACCTAAAAATCAGAGAAGCCAGATGTAGCTTACATAGGAATTATAAACCATCTACCAAGCAATTAAATGAGAATTTTTGTTGGTGAAGCAGGTTTTGTGGAGGCACCCTGACCTCACATTGAAAAGCAGTATCTGCAACACAAAACCAACTGGTGCAGCGAGGTTCCCTTCGCATGCGCTTCAGTTCCTTCAGCTCCTTGAATTCACGGATCACATTCCTTCGGCAATCTCGGCAAAACCTCTTGCTGTCAAACCTGCTTAAATTTTTTTTCCAAACTGTTAATTGAATATTAGACCTATCTGTTGGCAGCTGCTGGATAAATACCAAACGAAACGGCAGCATTGTAGGAAAAAGTTACTCAAATTTCCAACAGGACTAAATAGAACCAATCAGTAAATGGTAAAAACCATCAGGTTCTTATCATATCTGTACTAGATGGGAACCGGGCGCTGCACGGTTGGTAGAGCGTGGCGTTGATCACCCCACCCAGCCGGGCTCAAACCCAGGCAGTCATTTCTTACCTTGAATGCTAGAGCTCCTAACCAAATTTCAAAACAAAAATGTACTAGGCAAATGTTGTGGCAACGAGGCCAAACAGTGGGTAGGACCAAGAGATGGGGGAGCCAAAAGCATCATATAAGCAGATAGGAAGTTCTGGATGAGTAAAAGCGAGAGAGCCTCACAATGCCCTCATGGGGCTTTATATATAGAGGAGAAAGACAATCCCCATGTTGGCCTTCCATTACATGACTTAAGGAGGGGTATTTTGGTACATTCCTCCCGAGTACAACACGATAATTAATTTATTCACATGCACATATTCCCAAAGGCCCACTAAATATTCCCGGCGGCCTAGGGGTTAGGCTACCCATACAACAATAAATATATAAAAAAAATGTTCTTTCATGGTTTAGTAGCAATTCTCTAAACATCCACATTCCCATTTCCCATAAATCTCCATGCGCAATTCAAAACACCTTAGAAATACTTGTTTATTCTCTAGGTCATCTTCCATTTGGTGGATATAAGCCTTTCAGCTTGCTATGAACTCACTAGTTCAACTTGGTGTCGGTTATTTTTGTTCATAAGCTGAATGCTTAGTTCAATCAGTACTGATTTATGTCACTAATTTAAATTTGCATGAAACAGACAGCATCGCCGTATTGCTCACCTATACATAAGTCTTTCAATGAAATCCTCCTCACTCATCCGCAGAAGAGATGATCTAGTTTCTTCACCTAGTGCCGACCAGAAATCCACCAGTGTGTCACACGAAAGGCGAGCAGTGTGCAGAACACACGTTTCTCTAGTTCCATGCCCCCTGCTATAGCTAGCCATCCCTTGGCTAATCCATCCTCTGCCACTCCCACCACATGCATCAGGATAAAGCATTTCTCGTTCCCTCTCTCTTGCACGTGCATTGTCAAATACCTGATTAAACCAATGTCGAATGCATTAAGCTACTAGAATGATCAAAGGAACCTATCCTGATAGAGCATTAAAACTTTCGAGTGAAACCCACACGCATGATTTGGAGATTACTTCAGACAAAGTAATACAAAGGATCAATATACAAACATAGCAAATTGTTTATTAATCAAATAGTCACAATGCAGAGAACAAACAGAAAACATGAAGCCCAAGTTACTGCATAATTGTTCACACTTACATTCTGAAGCACTCGTAGTGACTTTGCTTTTATAAAGCAGTCAATAAGCGTAAGGATGCCATCCTTCGTTGTTGCAAGGCCTCCCCAAGGGTGAACCGATGGGTCCTGAGCCTCATCTTGTTCCCGTTGACAAATCCTTGATTCACCAGTTGTGCTTAGACAATCAATATCTGAAACTTCTTGCTGCAGTGACTTCCCATACATGACTATTTGTGCGAAACTTTCTAGAAGCAACCCATTGCACCTTGAACAGTAGAAATTCTTGCGTGCTTGCTCAATGAGGGTTTGCTTATCCAATTTGAGGAGCTCCTGCCGTGCTTGAGGAGGCAAGTCATTCCAGAACTGAAACAAGTTCAATCCACAGCCATAAAATGATCAGCTCCCTTTGCAATAAAGTAATCATGAAAACTTCCATAACTTCAATTGCAAGATGAAAACATGATGCCACTTAAATAAGCATTCTGATTTTCTTCCTAGTATAGAGGAAAGTAGCTATTTTAAGCGTGAGAAGAATAACATCCAGTAGAATCTATTCAATGACAGAAAGAAACAACTCAACAAGTAGCTTAGTTACAGAACAACAATCAAGCACAATATCAATCAATATTACTGCAACATCACATGTACAGCCTCAAACCAAGGTAGTGGACAAATGCAAGGTCATTGTAGACAACATAGCACAAACTCAGAATATCAGATGACATGACATACCACTTTGCCAAAATGGGAACAAAACGAAGCAAGCTTATTTATTCTAGTCTCATCACCAATTTCTATCCAATCAAATTCTACTTGCATCTATGCTAGCTTATGAGCCTGCTACAATTGAAGAAAATAGATAACAGCAAGTGCAAATATGTAAAACATGAAGGCTTAGGATTGTAGAGTTCAATACATCATTTTTTTAATATGCCCTGAGAGTCTGAGATTCATCACTACTTGACAAAAGTTTCAAAATTATACATTCTTCTGCATAAGCAAATTTTTTGAGGTATTAGTTTGCTTTGTAACTTGTTTTGACAGAGTTTTGTTTTCCTAACTCGAACCAGGATTTTTACATATCAGATATCATCCACATAGCAATGCTTTATAGGCCGCTCGAATTAAACATCACGACAGACTTGAAACCAGTATTAAGTTTCTCATTGCATCTCAAATCAAGTGCCTAAAGCTGTTGTGAACCATTCCATCATTGACCGCTCCAATTCAAGCCATACAAAATTCATACAGAAACGAATCGATAAACCCCATCTCTGTTTTCCCAGGTCTATATACCAAACCAAACGTGCAACTCTAGCCGTTACCATCTCTTAAGAGCAATGCTCCACTAACATCGACTCAAAGTCAATACAATCAAGCTTCTGAAAAGTCAATATTAGCATATATGCTCATCAGGGGCACTGAGAGTAATCCAATTGAATCCAACCACCAGAATTCACCGCACAAATGAATCCTCAAGCTTAGGGGGAAAATCCCCAGACCAACCAAACACCTCGCTTTTCCCGACGCCATCTCCAGGTAGCTTTTACGCGAATCACACGCCGAAACCAAATCAATCCAAGGCAGATGCAAGCAACCGGCTCAGTCTCAGATCCGCGGGAACACCATCACCGATCCAACCCAATTACCACCACTCACATCGAACCCAGCATAATGCCAAAGCAACGCCCACGCGACGGTACCTTCTGGAGGCGATCGAACGTGATCTCGTCCCGCCGCCGCGACCAGATCCCCGATCCCGACGCCGCCGCCACCGCCGTATCCTCTGCCACCCCCGGCATCACGTCCCCACGCCGCCGCCCTCAACGCAACGACGTCTTCGCGCCCGATCCACTGAGCATCCAAGCCGCCGCCGCCAAGGAGGACGACGCCGCAGCCGGAGAAAGAGCCGCCGGAGCTGCGGCCGGGTCGGATCGGCCGCGGTGGTGGCCGCGGGACGGGGGTTTTGGCGAGAGGGACGATGAGGTGAGGTAAGAGGAGCGGGGAGGCGATGAAATGCAGAGGGAACGCGACGACGTCGTACGCTTTTTAACCGTCGCGGTGAGGTCGCAGGTTTCTGGTGGGTCAGTTTAGGGATTCTGAAAGGAGGTTTTTGTTGTAAATTTTATTAACCCGCGGCTGTGATTTTTTACTTGCGTCCAAAACTCTAGGGTGACGTTTTTGTCTGAATTCTTATAGAATGCTGAATTCTTTTTTCTTCTTGTTGATGGAGCTACATCGTGTGTGATATGTTCTTTTTAATTGTGGCTGATAGTTTTTTTTGCTACGACTGATGGTTTTGTCTGCGATTTTCGACACAGCAGTGGATAGTGAAGACGTCGACACAGATAACGCACACAATTTTAGCTTTTAAAAGTAATTTTAAAAATCCGCTATAAGAAGCCGCTCCATTTCGACGGAGAAGCCAGCCGAAAAGAACATATACACTTACAAAACATTCTACTAGAATAACACAATACCTTACAGCTTTATTGCATGTACTTTTTAGTGTTTTTGTCCATCTGTTCTCCATTTGATGAAGGCCAAATACTCATAAATGGTATGGCTTGGTTTAGGAGATGTAATATAATGATGATTTTTATGATTTACAGCCTGACAATAACATCTTGTAGGTTTCACAGACAAACAATGATTTGTATAAATGGAGATAGAAGAAAACTATTTATGTTATTATCATAAAAATAAAATATTTGTTTCCATTAGGAATAAAAAATACACACAAAATAAGTTAGTTATAAAAGCTAAACTTCTCAATAATAAAATCCAAATGACTATATAGAAAGACGAACCTGGTCTCTAATCCGGTTGCATACCTTCTTTCTTAAGTAAATGACAGAGCTTCTAGCCAAATATAAAAAAGAACTATAGCAAAAAAAATTCCTTTTTCCCTCTAAACAGGCAAGGGGATGCATCTGGGCTAACTGTGAAGTTAATCTTGCGACATTTGACAGTGAAGGAGCGATGGAAGAATTGGATGTAGAGTGCTGATGGTGCCTACAAACAACTTGCAAAGCACCAGACCCATTTATTGAGATGACGGACTTACATATCACACTGGCCTAACAATATGATTTCAACACGCATTTTAGGTCCCTATAATCTATTTAAGATGTTTTTAGTTAAATGGGTGAGCTCTACTTAATTGACCACAATAATATCCATGTAATACCACCAAAATGCAAAGTAGAAGAAAAGCGAGAAAGAAAGACAACCCAAGGTAGAATAAAAGAAATAAAGAAAAGTTTTGCAGTCAGACCCATCGGCTTTTAGAGAGCCAAATAAAAGTAGCGCTCAATAAGGTTCCCAGACCGTCCAGAGACGGTCGGCACTATCTCGCGTTTTGGTTCTCATTATCCTGCAGAAAATTCCATTCTTACCTTTTACCGACTTACCTGTCGCAGTAGAAAAGCCAACAATACAGAGCCCACCCGTGGACCAAAAGGTTCTTTAAACCCTCAGACTTAAGAGGGAGTGATATGATGAATGAAGGGCAATCTGGTCATTGCACAAAACCAGAGGAAAGGCTGGCTGACCATGCCCCTCTTAAGCCAAATTCTGCATAGGCCAGCCACTCAAAGCCTTATTTCATTTTTTCCTTCCTCAGCCAAATAACTCATTAAGAGAAAGCAAGCCAAGCCTCACAAGCCTCCCATTTCTCATCCTTTCTCTTTTCCTTCCTCAACCGAGAGTGAGCCCCAAAGCCAAGCACGGATAAACCAGCTAGAGCAACACAGAGAGGAAGTGAGGGAGAGAGAAGCGGAGGAGAGGAGCTTGGGGAATTGGGGAAGCTTGACGGCGTGAGGACGGCATCCACGGCGACCGCAAGCCGCCTAGGACCACCGGAACCACGCCCGACCGGATCGAGACAAGGAGGAGGAGAGAAGGGCCAACAGAAACACGTGGAGAGCGCTGTCACCACCATGGCCATCGTCATTGCCTTCTCATCCCCATCCAACCCAAGCCAAGTATGGTTTACCTTCCCCAACCATGCGTAGTGAAGAGTAGGGCAAAACAAAGCTAGAAACGAAATCATAATGCATTAAAGAAGAGAGGATTAGATGGACCGTCTGGTGAAATAGTAGAGTGGAGGTGCTCAGGCCAAGCTCGGGCGCCTTGGCCAAAGCCATGGCCAAGGGGAACACCCGATGGCCATCCAGCGGCGTAGCCACGGTCGAGCCAAGCGTCGGCTTGGGGAGCCGACGGCGCCAAGGACGGCCAGATGGGGGCGCCACGACCGGAGAAGCAGCATCGGGAGGCCAAAGTCCGAGGCCTTACCGTGGGGGCTCGCCACAGGCTGCGACGGCGGCAATGGCCGTCTTGATCGAGCGGCGGCGCCGACGCCTCGCCTTTTGTGTGGGAGGCGGATCCATCTGGTTGGCCGGATCGGCGAAGACCAAGAGGAGGTGGCGGATCGGCCCCGATCGGCCGGATCCGAAGGTGGGAGAGGGGAGGGAAAGGTTGGGGTGGCGGAGAGTCGGCGGCGAGCTCCGGCCGATGATGCCCGAGCTTGGCCGCGCGCTGACGTCGCATCGCCTGGAGTCGCCAGGCCGTTCGGCCGAGAGAAATGAGGAGGAAGAAGAGAAGATAAGGTAGGTTCAGCCGAATGGGATGAAGGGGAGAAAGAAAAGAAAAAGGAAGGGAAAAAAGAAAAGGAAGAGGAAAAGAAAGTAAGAGAGAAAAGAAAAGGGAAGAAAAAGAAAAGAAAAAAATGGGGGTTTGACACTTGCGCGACGGGTCCTTAAGCCTGGGCGTTTTATGCCCGAGTCGGGTTATACGCGTAGGATCGTTATTGCTCGCTTAAGCACTGGTTTCGAGATGATGTATTGAGTCGGGTTGACGTTTGTACAGGTGGAGGTCTCGGGTCGGAGCCGTCTACGCATCGTCCCTGAGACTAACCAGGCAAGTGCATGGTAGAACAGTGGATTGTGGTGAATGATTGGTATTTTATGTCTTTCGTGTCATGTTCTACATTGCTTTTGATTAGTTGTTAATCATACTTTGATGAGTGCTGCTTATGATTAAATGCCAACAGTGAAAGCATGTTGCATCACGCATTGTACTCATGCATAGACAACAAGACCTACTTCGGTAGATACTCCACGGGAGTGAAGTTTGGATCCATGTATAAAAAAGGACAGGGATTGAGTGGTTTATCGACGGGTGAACACTCCGCTATACCGGTATAAGCTACAATTACAGACGCATCGCATCACATTACATGAAAACAGAACAGAACAGTGATACAGTTGCAGATGCATTGCATTATATAAAAGTGATGACAGTGAAACAGTTACAGGGATAGTGATGTAAAATTCACAGAAATAGGAAGTGATAACAGCAAAATAGTTACAGGGATAGTGTTGTCTAGTTCACAGAAATGGAAATGATTAAAGTGGTGTGTTAACGCCACTAATTTATCGTGTGCTTGCTGAGTTTCTAGACTCACCTTTGTTTTGTTTGTTTTTTTAGGTGATCGATGAGGACGTCTTGCACGGGCGGGAGTAGCATATGAATAACTTCACGTACTAGCGACACTTTGTATATCAGCTTTTGGTAGTATGATTAAACTCCACTAGCATGCCAGAATAGTTATTTAAAATGATATGTTGTAAAGTGGTCGCTGCTTTATAAATAATGTAGTGTTTGCTTAAAATGTTTAGCAGTTGTTTAAAAATGATATAATTATGCAATGATGGTAACACTTTAGACCCAGAGGATGGACGTGGTGTTATAATCCAAC
The DNA here is from genome assembly GCA_036346245.1 of Bonia amplexicaulis. NCBI lineage: Eukaryota > Viridiplantae > Streptophyta > Magnoliopsida > Poales > Poaceae > Bonia > Bonia amplexicaulis. The sequence continues at coordinate 4,973,240 of CM070741.1, forward strand.
TAATTTGAAACCTGGAAGCAATAAATGCAAATCTAGCACAATATCTCAGATGAAATGGATGTGATTTTTGGAGGGGAAAATAGATGTGAATTTTAAAAAATCTAGAGATATTATACGAAGACCAACATTTATTGTTCTTCATGTGTCATCATTTTGCTAGGTTGATTTTGTTTAAAACTTTCCATTCTTCACGCATAATCAATTAACACAACTATATTAAAACTTGTACAACATGAAAACCGTGGAACGAAGTAACGAAAACACACAATTTAACATGTCAGGTTTTTTTGCGACTAATGTAAGAAATTATTATCAAACCTATATATGTTACACCAATTCAAGCAGCCAACCGTGAATCACTTTATAGGACCCCCACCACCACCACCACAAACACTTTGCTTCTGGGGTTTCAGGCAATTTTGAAAAGGAACACGGAAGAGTGGCAAGTGCTGAAAAGGCGACATCAAAATTCAAAAGGGCAGGTAAGAACAGTGGATCAGTGACCAAAGTGAGCAAAAAAAGTTCAGACCTTTTACTTAAAAAAGTTCAGACTTTTGGATCGCGTGCTGCTGCTTCTGCCAGCTATGGTCGGGCACTCGCTGCCCTCGGGTCCCGGTGGACAGTGACACCCTCCTCTTGCTGGATGGTAAAGTGAGCCCGTGCAGGAAAGTGCCACGTCGTGCTACTGTTCTTTTCGCCCTTTTCCGACGTTTTGTCTTGTATTCGGTCTTGGAGCCTTTCCGAACACGAGCTTCTAGACCGGCTGAGCCAAATAATAATCAAATTTCTTTTTTTACATTTTCTATTTTAAACCGAGTTATCGAGGAAAACTTATGTTCTGCCGTGTGTTGATTTGCTATTACTGCGGTGTTTCACAAGTAAGAGTTACGTAAGAAATAGTTTAATTTTTACGGGAGTTTGAGAGAATTATTGTATTTTAAATAGGATTTAAAGATGACTGTGCTATCCTACGTAACAATTGTTGTATGTTATGCAGTGTGTTTTGGCTCGCTATTGCTGGTGTGTTTCAGATGTAAGAATTTTGTAAGAAATAGTTTAATTTTTTGCAGAAATTTGATAGATTTATTGTATTTCAAATAGGACTTAAGACAACTGTGCTATCCTACGTAACAAGTCTATTAATATCGTTCCGCACAGTTCCTTCCTAAGGACTAAGGACATGCTCGTATATGAATACATAGTTTCCCGATGCGACTTACTCCTTTCGCTTCTGTATTGTTCTGAAGATAAGATAGAGAGTTACAGATGTATTACGCATTTTACTCCTCTCACTACTGTCTCGCACGTACATCTCGCACTCACTTTCTTCATCACTCTCACCCTCTCCTAAAAGGCATTTTTTCAGACATCACTATTTATTTTAAGTAGCAAACCATCAGCTATAGCCAAACAAAAATCAATTTAACAGGGTCTAAGATGCGGCTAACTTGGGGCGGAACAGCACACTAAACACCGAAAACAAGCAGGAAGTATTCGGAAAGTGCAGAATTATGGAGTCGTCACTAAGGTTTCACCGTTTCACTATGCGATGCGGTGCATCTGGGTGCAACCACCGCGGCTCGGACGAAGCACGCGTTTACGGTCGGGAACTTTTCAGTGCCATCATGTCGTCATCGTCGTGCAAGACGGATGTCATGCGATATCCCTCGAGCAGGACAGGACTGACGACACTATTTCATTATCAGCACGACACAATGATCACCCATAAGGTCTCGCTCGTTTCGAATTCAACTTCTAACTTCTGATTTATTTTTTTACTATTTATAATTTTATCTTCTTTTGAATTTCTAACTTTTTTTTGCCGGTCTTTTTTTCTATATTCGTTTGGGTTGTCCGTGATAAGCTAGCATATTTTTTTTTCTATTTTTATTTTTTTAAATTTAATTACGCTAAATAAGCTGCATTCAGCTACAGTAAAATTTTAACCGCTATAGTATAATTTTAGTCATAAATTACAGATTTTCAGCCTATGAGTGGGGTCTAAGATATGAGAACTGAACAAAGTATTAATTGATGCAGTAAGGATTAGTACTAGATCAGATTGGACACACGAGTACACAAATGGTAGGCATGTACCGTTACATGGCAGATCTGATCTCTCTCTCTCTCTCTCTCTCTCTCTGCGGCAGATCTGTGATCTATTGAATGGTAGTGGTGCCAATAGTAGAACACAAGTATGCAACTTCAGCCATTCAGCCAACATGCGTGGCCTGCAAAAACCAGCAGAAACGAGATCGGCCGCTAGTGACGAAGCTTCAACATGTATTGAGAAGAGGCAGTCTATCGGATCATAAGTCAACACATCAAAAGATTTCTCATTTGAGAAGAGGCTGCTGTATTGCTGTATATGCCTGTATATATATTGCTGGATATTTGTCAGATGCATTTCGTCAATCTTGCTCTGCTTCCGCTTATTGGGCATGATGTTCTTTTCAATTTTTTTTGGAACAATACTTGTCTTTTTTTTGCGATGAGAAGGAATAATGGGCGTTTTTTCTGGGCCTAGTTTTTGAGCTAAAAACAAACATGTACATTAAAATATCGACTAGTATTGGAACATGAAAAACACATTTTTCCTAAGTTTCATTGGGACAAAAATAGTTTGTCGTTTAGAAGGATATTTTTTTTAAAAAAAAAATGAGCACGTTTTAGCACAAAACATATCAGCAAAACAGTGAATTTGAGCACATCAAATTTACAATTAACCTGAATTTGAGCACAGAAAAAATCACTTAGAGCCATCCAGAAGGTGCTTCCTTTTTGTGCCCATCGGTGGTCTAAACATTATTATAGTGCAGCCGTACTAGTACGCAAACAATTACAACTTCGATAAGCAAAGGGCCTAATTTTACTCAAAACACAACTCTTAAAAAAAGGGTTCCACAAATTCAGTCCGTACAATCTCTAATATTGGTACTTATCTCTCTTAGATATGCCTAATAAAGGATATCATGACCAGACAACGCCTCATTTAACTGCAGCCCTGCCATATAGCACAGGACACCAGGTACTGTAGCAAATCCTGCACGACAAACAAATAGCCATCTGCTTCAAGGTTGGCTGCTAGGCAGCTTGCTGAGAATTGAGTGCTCTGGCTTGTGGTCGCACTCGAAATCAAGGTGAACGAATGCCCGCTCGACTTCTGGGAGTTCCTCAATCTTTATTTGAAGTGATTCTCCAATGGCATGCGCCTCCTTAAGTGGCAAGTCCTCCGGGAGCTCAATGTCAACCTGCCAATCCATTGATCACATGTGTTGTGAGTTTGCAAAGATACTGAAAATACTACTATCAACATTAAAATCTGATTGCATATGTGATTAATATCAAGGTACTGAATTCCTAGTTGAGGCTACCCACTGTACATATTGTTAAGGGTATTAGAGACATAATAGGAATAATACAATTTATATTCTATCTCTAATACGTTAAGGGTATTAGAGATAGAATAGGAATTGTATTATTCCTTTCCTTATATGCCTCTCTTTCCTTATCCGTATATGGCATATTCCCCCTGTAATATCTCTTTGTACTCCCTATATATATTGCCCATTGGCCCTCTTCAATATACACACAATATTCATAACATGATATCAGAGCTTAGGTTAAAACACTAATCTCGATCTACTTCTGCTGTTGCTGCCCCCGGAAAGATCGATCTCCTCTCCCAGGGGCGTCCATGTGTTTACAGAGAGAGACATCGCCATAGGCAAGATGCGGTCGCTCTTCTCCCGCAATCGCCACGCCAAGTCGCTGCTGGCGCCTTCTCCCGTGTCCGCCGCGGGATCCCCGAGGGTGGCGAAGGAGGACGAGATGGGATCCCGCTGGCCTGGCACCGCACGGATCCGACCACCGTCAGCCTGGCACTGCACGAATCCGGCTTCGATGCGCTTGGATCTGGACGCATCCGGCCTCTCGCGCCAGATCTGGCCCCCATGCCTCCTTCGCGCCGCAGCCTCCCATCGCAGACCTTAAAGCCACTGTCTATCCGAGCCGCTAGCGCCCTCGTCAACTTCATCGTCGCCTCCCACTGCCGCTTGGGCACGGGATCCCACGGCGGCGTTGGCTCCTCGCTTCCGATGCAGCCATGCTCCGTCACGCCGTCGAATCCTGGCTCCCCGCGCTGGATCCCGCCACCGGGCTCTTCTTCGCCACTAGATCCAGGCTCCCCGCGACGAATCCCACCGCCGCCGCCGTTGTTCTCGCTCGCCTCCTCGCCGCCTCCGCGGGGCGGAGGTCGCTTCGCCGGCGTCGGCGCCCGAGGCGACGGCGGCGGCTTGGTTCGCGGGCGCGTCCCCTTCTCTCTGAGCGAGGGAACCGCGAGGAGGGGAGAGCGAGTCCGGCCATCTCCACCGCCGACAAGCCCGAATCCGGCCTCTCCGCCGCCGGATCCGACCTCCCCGCCGCTGGATCTGACCGCTGCCGGCCACGCACCGCTACCTTCAGTCGCCGCCGCCGCCCTTGGGTCATCCCGTCGCTCCTCTTGACCCCGACCAGCACCTCTCCTCTCCTGGCGCTCCGCGCTTCCTCAGCCATCGTGCAACCGCCGGTCTCCCAGCACCTCCTCTCATGGCCTGCTTCCACCGAGTCGGAAGCGACCAGCTTGGACCTCGCCGCCGTCTCCCGGTCCCGCCGTGCCGCCACTGCTCTGAGCCTTAAGGGCTGGGAGAGCCTCGGGAAGGAGAGAGGAGAAAAGAAATGAGTGGAGTTGCTGTGAGGAGAGCCTCTGTTGGAGAGTTGATGGCACTGATATGAGCGTAGCCGCATATTGCTTTTCAGTGTTGCAAGGAGGTTGGTAATTTGGTATTAGTGTTTAGGATTTTGAGTTTTATTTTTCTTGAGTCTTTCGTTGCGTGCATCCCTGCATCCAAATCCGTAGTTTCTAATTTTTAGTTCGTCCAAGTCGTGCGAGTCCACAAATTTATTGTCAGTCATAGAAGTATAGAAATTTTCTTTTTCATAGCAGCAGCCGCCGCTCTACTCTCTGAGCCGCGTGCAGATTGTAGAAGTCGTTATGATGCCGCCGCTTCTCTAGCCGCCGCCCTGAGCTTCTAAGGCCGTTGCGTGTCTTCTGCACCTTGTGCATTGCGTCGCCGCTGTCTTGGGTTTCGATCTGCGCAGCCATGCTTCTATCTATTCCTCTTCGGCTTGATTTGACAGTTTATTTAAGAGTTGCACGCAACGACGACATTATCAAGACTCGGGCTTCGGATTTTTCTTGTTTTAGTGTTAACCCTTTTTCAAATACAATGCTATTGCATACGTCTTGTATTTGAGTGGAGTGTTAAGGGTATTAGAGATAGAATAGGAATTGTATTATTCTTTTCATTATATGCCTCTCTTTCCTTATCCGCATATGGTATATTCCCCTGTAATATCCCTTTGTACTTGTTATATATATTGCCCATTGGGCCTCTTCAATATACACACAATATTCATAACGCATATCTCAATTCATTTGTGCAATGCTGTGTCAAACTACTGTTTCTATTACTGTACTCCTACGGCCCATTTCACATTTCTTCTGGCGAATGACCACTAACAATGTTAATAAAATCATTTTATCATAAGAGACCAGAGCGAATTTAAGCCCGGGATATAAAAGAGTGACAACTTGTTGACTGATTATATCACAAGGAAGCACCTGAAACTTGCAACAACTTAGGGCCTGTTCTTTTGGGCTGCGGCTTATGGCTTTTGGCTGAAATTTTTGAATTTTGGCTGTTTACGGTATAGATTACGAAGAGATAGATACTCACTTGCGATTTTGGTAGGTACAAATGTTGGGCTTTTAACGTGTAGATCGTTTAACCTGTAGACACCATCTTGAGAAAATACTCTATTTAAAAGTTAGGTACTGTAGCAAAAATCAAAAGTCGCCGGCTTCAGAGGAAAAGAACAGGCCCTTAGCCATCACATTCAAAGGTCAAACAATGCAGTTAGTACAAAAAACATGGTAATAAAGAAAACCATTAAGTGTTCATTTAAAATCATTCCAGCACTCAGGGTCTCAAATAAATATAAGATAATATTCACCTCTTTGTTAATATGGCAGGGAAGAGAAGATTCACCTAAAAGAAGAAAAGGCAAAACAGAAAAGAAAACAAAGAGATACCAACCTCAACAAAGTAAAGCACCCCAAAGGTGTATGCCCGAACTGTATCAACACGCTTAATTTGAGAATGATGTCTGATGGCCAGATATGTCAACTTCTGCAGCATTTCTGGGGGAGCTGATTCACCTACGAGTGATACTGCATCAAGGATAGCAATATGCATTAGTGCACGACTGTCAGTGTAACCTAGTCTGTAAACTGTAACCTGCAAGTAATCTTGATGTCATATGCAGGCTTTTACACTTAGGTGGCAGTGCTAAATGATGTAAGAGCAACCAATTTATTCAAGTTATTATTTCTTTTAAAAAGAAAATATGTTTCCTGGAATCCTGCATGGTTTGAGTCTTTGAGACTTCCATGTCCAGTAGGCCTATCAAAACAAATTTGTCCTAATATTAGGTTAAAAAAACATTTTGTCCTAACAGAAGTTCTTGTGTTCAACTTTTTCCGGCAAGAGATTATGGATATGATTGGACAACTATAAACGAGCGCAAGTGATGTTGCCTATGCCAAGTTTTAATATTGTAACAAGTAATGCAAACCTGCATTTTCCCACACTGTTCCAGACCAGTTTGTAATTGTGTAGACTGCAAGGGTGATTGCACCAACTGGGTCGATCCACCAGCAGAACATATCACCGAGGACAGCAGCAGCCAAACCCACGACATTTGTGACAACATCGAAATAATGATCCTGTGAAAAACAACTCATTACAATACTTTGGCAAGCTATGCTCATTTTTTCATTCAAAGTATCTTGTAAAATCGAGAAATGAAACAAGATATAAACCTTAGCATAGGCACGGACTATCTTGTTACCAGATGTTCGGCAATAGAGCCAGAGAACTAGCTTAACTACTGTTGCAAATATCATGATTGAATACAGCCACATGAGTTGCACTGGGGTCAATTTATCTGGAGTTTCATTCACTAACAGCTTTTCAACAGCTTGAACAAATACTTGGAATCCTGGAAATGCAACACAATTAAAAAAAACACACATAGCAGTTTCAATGCATACTTTTGACACAAAGATCACACTGAGTTGAGAAAATTTTGAAGACAATAATACTAGTCCATATGCAAAACCAAACAAGTAAGGACATGACTTAATTGTCGATGCACTGCCTGTTCCAAGAAAGAGCAAGCATACCTAAAGTAGCCATAACAGCAGCGAAGATGATAATGCCTACTGGCTGCACCCTCAATTTACCAATGGGATACTTGTAGACATTGATGCTCTTCATCGAGAGATGTGTGAACCAAAGGATACCACCAGCCATGAGATCAAGCAATGAATCCAGTGTCGAGGCAGCTATAGCAATTGATCCACTTTTAATTGTAGCGTATATCTGAGGAAAATGAGACAGTATAATGAGCACGAAAGGAGTTCAAGCAAGCAGATTTAAAATAAAGGGGAAACAAGCCGACCTTCAATGCTAAGAGAATAATGTTTGCATAATTTGATATCTTCATGGCAAATTCACTCTGCTTTTGCTCCTCAAGCTCATCTTCTTCATTGATTACATTGGATTCTTCTAGGGAGTCAACTTCCTCAAAGGATCGCAAGGTGGCAAATTGTTTCTCATAGTATTCTTTCTCTCCTATATAAGCCCCAAAAGTAACCAAATCACAAATTAGATTACAAAATAGTATATTTTGTGCACATAAAAAGAGAGCAACTATTAGGTCCTACCCTACACGTGGATCATCGGTAGGGGTGAAAACAGATCGGATAGTTTCCAATCGATCCGGACGAAACGGATACGGATTGTGTCGGATCGGATTTTCTTCGGATAATTCTCGGATCGGATATGAATACGGATTTTTTTATCGGATACGAATACGAATACAGTAAGCCTAGTATCCATTGAATACGAATACGAATACGGATTATCCGGATAATACGAAACCGGATATCCGGAATTTTAGCCTAATAACCATTACCCAGCCCATAACCATAAGGCCATAGGCCCATAACCGGCGTCGGCCCATCAGACGTCGACGTCACCGTGGCCCTGGTAGTCCATGAATGTTTTCTGGGTATAAAGTCTGGGTGCGGGCCTCCTCACGGGATGTCCACAATGCCTCCCTCAGGTCTGGGTCATAGGAGAGCAGCGCACCAGCCTCTTTGGCAATCTCCATGGCGCGCAGATGTGCTGACCGGCAAGGCTCAGCAATCAAGCTTATTGATCCATAGTGGAAGACTGCAGCCTTGAGTGCATTGTAACTTATGAGATATTTTTCCCAAATGAGAGAACAGCGCAATACTGCAATTTTCGTTAATTGAGTCATATCATGGTACACATTTTCTAATAAATTCTACACATAAAGACACAAAACTTTAACCATAGTTCTGAATGGCATGACAAAATTGAATCATCTAGAAGCGTCTTATATGCATAATTCTATATCAAAATTAAATTCTACATATAAAGGTAAAAAATGGAACACCTTTTTTTGTTTAGATTTCATGAATGTTTTAAGAAGATAAACTATTTATGTGTTTTTATTAATTTTGGATGTATAGTTTAAGGGGTTTTCATGTTCCGATAAATATTCGTAACCGTATTCGTTTTGATTTGTATTTGCTCATATCTGTATTCGATATTATTTGTATTTGTATTAGTATTCGAGTTATCCGTATTCGTATTCGTATCCGCATCCGAGAAAAAAATATGAAAACAAATATAGTAGAGACATTATCCATCCGTATTCGATCCGTTTGCATCTCTAATCATGGGGAACTAAGTGATTATAAAATTTAGGAATAGTTTATATGTGGTATACTTGTACAGTCCATTACAGTCAACTATGACATAGTTTATCTTAACAAGCAAAAAATATATTTAAAATATGTAGAAAAAACTCTTAACAAGTAAAAATAGGAACATCCTCTAAAAAATTAAAGATAGGAACAGCAAAAACCAATTTGAATAATGCTAGATTATCAAATAATGAAATAAACCTCACCCACTGTTCGTGAAACAGCAAAGGCATCTGGTTTTTTTTATTCCAACAAACCACAAGGACAGTCCGGAGGCAACTAACTTGGACTGGATCCAACCACGGATAAAATTAACAACACCCCCCACCCCCCCAGTTAAAAGAAATGGGGATAGTTAAGCTTCTACTTTATAGCTTTAGCTATTATCTTGTAGTTAAAATTACATGGTAGCGATCGTTAGTTTTTCGAGTCATTTAATTAAAAAAATTAGAAAAATAAAAAAAAGTTATATCGACACAGATGATACAAACAAATAAGAGAAAATAAAGACAAAAAAAAAGCGATACATTCTAAACGATTTTTGACTTAAATAAACTGAAAAACAAAAAAAAACAGAAATTCAAACCATTTAGAACGGGGCCTAACCCAATGAAATCACATAAACAAATTGTTTGTGCACGCTATTGGAACCCCTTTTTCCAAAGCGGTGACTTTTCAATATCTCAATCAAGAAAAATCAAGATTTTCCACTGTCCCATAAAGATAGACAGAAAAAAGGGGCCAAATCGGCAGATGCAGAACATCCTGACAAAGATATTGGTATTAAAAAACAACGCCAGCTGGTATCGTAGAATCTAGATGTTCCTCCCTTTGACAAAATGTAGTTTTTTCTTGATGTATCTTAGTATCTAAACTACAATCTAGAAAAACACAAAGATCAAAGCTGGGCTGGTCAGTAACAAAAATGAATTGAGCTATATGCAGGCACAGTTAAAAATCACAGCTCAGTTTCAGGAAAACTGTAAACAAAGGCACCACGCCATACTGTATTTACTAAACCCATTTATATGTCTGCTCCAGAACACAAGAAATAATCAACATCGTCCTGAAGGATTTTTAACCAAAACAAACAAAAAAAGCTTTTCAGCATTTTCGAAATACAACGAAATACCTTGACCTAGGGGGCTAGGACCATCACAACACAACAGGCAGATAAAAATGTCACCCAACATGCAACATCAAAACTTACAACCCAAGAACTGTTCCATCATAAAGTAAGAAAGGATATCATACAATCTAACAAAAGCGTACAAAGAATCAAGAATAAGTGGCAACTTTCTCCCAGCACTGCAAGTCTACAACCATGACGACTCAGCGATCGCCAGAAGAATCCAATTATGCACTGCAATTCCAGAATCTAGGATCAAAAGCGCAGCCATCACCCAATCTACCACCACGAGACTGTAACAGAAAAAAAAGGAAGCCACAAAAATGCCTCCTTCCTTGAAACGTTACGACAACCAAACCCAAACGACAGAATAATTCCCAAAGACAGATCGAACAAGAAAAACGAATTGCTCTTCCAAGAAATAGTAATGCGAGGAGGCTTCTAGAACCTTCGAGGAGGCCCTTGGAGCGGGAGAAGTCGACGTGGGACGGCCTCTCAGGGTCGACGGCGTCGAGCACCTTCTTGGGCAGCCGCGACACGAACTCCCCGCGCATCGATCCCACCGAGTTGCGCCGCCGCCCGGCGAGGAGCGGCGCCCGCGCGTCACTCCCCCCATGCCCGTTCGCGTCCATCCTCTCCCTTTCGGCGTTCTGCTCCCGTCCGTGGGAAGAGGCCTCTCTCTCTCTCTCTCTCTCTCTCTCTGCTTCGCGATTCGGTCGTCCCCTCCGCCGCTTCTTATTTTTGGCGTCTCGCCAGAATCGCCTGTTTTTCTTTGGCTGCGGTATATAGGTTTTAGGCGCTGTTTGTTTCCACTTAAGATTATTATAATCTAGTTTATAGGTGCAGATTATATAAGCTAACTTATAATAAGCTGGTGGGAAATAAGCTGTCAGGTGTTTGGTAGTCTGGATTATCAGAGTTATGAATTGTTGTATTCGAATGTTTAAAGACTACAATGCCCTTAAGCTTATAATGTTTAAAAATTGAAGAGTTAATGAATAGCAAAGGTAGGTAATTTTTCTGAAGTTTTATGGTCATTTAGATAAAAGGTGATCTATAAGCTGAAATAAGCTCCTTTTTTGAGCTTATTAGATTACAATAATCTGGGCTATTAGATTATAATAAGCTACGTTATAATTTGGACTGTTTGTTTCCACTTATGATTTATAAGCTAGATTATAATAATCTTAAGTGGAAACAAACAGGGCCTTAGTTGTGGATTGTAACTTTTGACTGTTTGTTTAAGAGATTACAGAGTAACTGAAATTTATGTGCGACTTTTATCGATATAAATAAAGTTGGTACAGTATGTACTATAATTAACTTAGTAGTTCTCATCTTGAAAAGACACTCCGTTTAAAAGCTAGTTACGGTAGAAAAGCTAAAAACTGAAGCCAAAAGCCACAAAAGAATATGCCTATATGTCTGACGCATGGCAAGGCCAAGGGCGTGTCGCGTACCACGGAACTAACGTGTTGCGCGGTGCCTGTGCGGTGCGGTTGTGCCTGTTTGCTTAACGGTTTTGCTATTGCACAGTTGACTGAAATTTTTTTATGTCTCAATCACCTGAAGTTACACTTTTAGTCACCTGGAGTTACACTTTTAGTCACTTAAAGTTGCAGTGCACTAATTCCTCCACTCCTGAAATTGCACTCTCATCACCTAAAGTTACAGTATAGAAAAGTGACTGAAGATGAAAGGAAAAAACAGTCGCATGTACAATAGTCACTCCTTTTGCTTAAATAGAAACGTATCGGCGGTGGTCATGATCAATGCATAGGACCGTGCGATCATGTAATCGACGGCTCAGATCATAGTATCAAAGAAGGAGAATACTTTACCTAGAGCTAGTGGTAGCGCATTACTCCAAAAGCGCTACCATCTTGCATGGATTAGGGTTCGGATTCATAGGGTTAAGTTTTGATGTTCATCGGGATCCTGAATATAGGGTTAGGGGTAGCGGAAGCAGAGCGACGGGCAAGGTCTCGTGGGAGGGGGGAGGGGGAAGGTCGAGAGGAAAGTAATGTGTTGGGGTGGTAGCGGCGATGTTAAGGTGAAAGTGGTAGTGTGTTAGTCATGTGAAACAAAAATATTGTACCTTTATTTTTCTACAGTGGCTAACATGGAGTATCAGTCTTATATCTTGCAAATGTGTTGTCTATCTATATGGACAAATGTTGTAAACTTGCCCTCTTAAAGAAATAGAGAGCATCTCTTCTGCACACCCATCGAAAGATGATGAACTTATCCTAGCATGCACACCAAAGTCCTAGGGTGTGCCATTCATTTTGAATATCAGGTCATGCTAGCAAGTTTTTACCTATGTCATTCATTTATGATGGATTAATCTAGGTGACATTGCTGTTAAGAAGTATGTAGATGATAAATCCTATTGGAACCCATAAACAATAACATTAATGCATGCATGATCTTGTTCAGTAGAGTGTATTATGCGGTAAGGATAGATGTATCAATCTCAATTGTGAACCCAAAATAATTTTCACAAGATTTAGTTCTAGAATGAATAAGAATTTTAGTCATTTATTTCATCTTAACTTTGTTATCCTTACAATAAAAGCAAGCATGATCAGAATTAAATTTGAGCAATTCTTTAGTGTTATTATCCAATTTTAACTCAAGCAAACTACAGTTTGAGTATGACGAAGGAATAGCATCTAAAGGAATCACATCCAAAACAATAGCATTTAAGCACTTATGATCATCACTAGACTAAAGAGATTCTAATTCATCTAGAGCATCTTTAAATTGACTAGCAACAGAAGAATGAGCAACTTTCAAACTATCCAATTGATCATGCAAGTACAAACAAGATTCACAATTATCATCAGGATTTATGTATTTGAGCCTAACAACTTTTAGGTTCAAGTTGTTAATCATAATATTATGGTTCTTGATCATTTTAGCTTGTTTCTTTAGTTTTTTTCAGTGGTAATAAGAGCATGTTTCATCTCTTTAGAGTAAGGGTATACCTCATCAGGATCACTGTAGGGCTAGTCAGAAAAGGAGTGATGTCGATGCTGTATTTGATCATGAAGCACATACTGGTGAAGTCTTGAGTCATCTTCTTGCCACGGGAGTCATCCTGTGTCCCTGAGTTCATCGCTCATGTCGATATTCTCAAGAGCGGCAAAGACCGGATTGACGAATTTGAGGTAGTTAAGCTTCTTGGACTTCGCGTCACGAGTTTTAGAATGCATTCGAAAGTTCTTCTCTTCTTTGCCCTTTAGCTTAGAGCACTTGGCCCTAATATGGTTTGGCTCATCACACTCAAAACAAGTGATAAGGCTATCCCTTCTTTTGTTCCTCACCTTATTGTGTGCTCTCGTGAATTTTGTGGATAGAAGGGTTAAGCCATCCTTATGAAGCTTCTCTAGCTGCTCATAGTTCAAAGAATGCAAAGCTGATAATAAAAATCCAAAGAGCCAAAATCTAAGGAACTAGAAGAGTTGCTCTGAGTAGGATTAATCATAAGTACCATCAACTTTGTCTTGGGATGACTCGAGATGAAGTCAATCTCATGTATTTACATCCTCGAGTAAGCTCACTCATAACAGTGTTGTTATTGATGGAAGTGTTCATCATTTTTCAAACCTTTACGTCAAGTGCACCCAACACCTGGCATGAATTCTCAGAATTAGAAAATATCAAACCAATAGCTCAAAGACCATGAATAATCTTGTTGAACCTTCGCCATAACTCATCCAATGATTCATCAGACTATTGCTCGACCTTTGAGTAGTCTTTCTTTAGTTGATTCTATCTCACTTTCTTGATCGCGGTAGAACCCTCAAGATAGTCACCGAGTGTCTTCTAGATTCGGCCCCGCTCGTTTCGGCTTCAGCTTTTGGCTTATTTTTTACTATTCATAAATTTCGTCTTTTTCCGAACTTTTGATTTTTTTTGAGCTTTTTTGTTGGTTCTTTTTTTTGTATTCGTTTGCGTTGTCCGTGATGAGCTAGTATATTTTTTCTATTTTTAATTTTTTAAATATAATTACGCTAAATAAGCCACCTTCACTACTGAAGAAATGTAATCACTTTCTGATACAATTTCACCATAAGCCACGACTTTTAGCCCAACCGAGCGGGGCTTCATGAGCAGACCTCAAGTGAGCAACTCGCTCAAACTCAGATCAACTAAGCTCTTGAATCAGAAAATTATAAGTCTTGCTATTTGCTTCTACATCTAGTGTAACTTGATCATCGGCTGGTACAATATAAGGATTCTTGACTTTGATCCAAATATTGTCCCTTGAGGCTCAATGTAGGATTGCATATGAGCATTTCAATAAGAGAAATCAACTCCATCGATAATGAGTTGCTTGGTTGAATATTTGTGTGATGACACAGCTCCTAAGAGCGGTTAAGATCTATGAGAAGAGCTAATCCGGCTCTAATACCACTTGTAGGACCGGTATAGCAACAGAGGGTAAATGATGCCTCAAAATTTCTCCCAAGTATTCGTTAACCCTTCACTCCAATAAATACAAAGCTATGAAGATTAAGGATGAAATGCCAACACAAAACCCAATAAATAAAGAAGCTGAAAATTGAGGAATGAATAGTAACCATGATAGTACCACTATAGTGAATTCATACCGATGAACAGTAGAATCAGAACTATTTCAGAACTAAGAATCTATGTAACTTTTGATCTATAGAACCCATGACTTGAAACTTGGCATATACCTTCTCTAGGATGTCAACAACCTATTCCAATCAACGATCAAGAGAATCGTTGCCAAAGTTATGATATTTTTTCATTTAAAGAAAGATTACACAAAAAACATGCAAAATAACAGTGAATATGACTTGCTCACGGGTGAATGATGGCCAAGATGGCTTTATATGTATTCTCACATGTCACAGCAAGATAAAACACCCAACGAATCGATCCAAAAAATCAAGAAATCACTCTGAGAGGCCAAATCAAGAAAATACGAGCAACTTTAAGAACTTGCTAAATCTGATGTCTAGATGGATAGGGATTGATTTTCAGCTATATCACTTACACGTACTTGGTATCTAGCAAGATCAAGAAGGAGAGAGAAGACCAAAACCAATCAAATCAAGAGTAAATCAACCAAAACAAGAGAGATCCACGAGAGATAAATAAAGTTGATATATTTCGACTTGATGATGAATGTTTTACAGCTGCTCTACTTGGAAGATAAGAGAGTACACCACAGCACTCACACTTCTCAAATCCTAATCCCAAAACACTTGGCTTCAATAATGAAAGTTAAGCTGGCTGGATGGTTATCTAGTAAGTGTCCATCCCAACTCGTTAAATAGACAAGGCAACTAGCCCCATCTAACCCTAATAGATACTATACACTTACCGCATATGGGGGAACCCATTAACCCTTCACAACATGGGTTTTACTCACATACTACATTTATGCACGCTTTTCAAAGCATATAAAGCCTGAATCTGATAAGTTCTTAGCTTTTTTCTAACTTGATTTTCTCAGCGTTTACTTGACCTAAACTGCTTTCCCAAGTATCGTTCAAATGCCGTTGTTTTGATCCAAGATAGGTTCTGGTATTTTGATCAACTTACCAAAATACCCTTTCTTGACCCAGTCTTCACTTTCTCTTGCAATCGATCACCATGCTTGTCACGTGTAGGTGCACCACTGGCTTACCACGTTTCAACAAGTGTCTCCTATTCCGATTCCATTAGATCATAACTCACTTGGACCGACCAAACCACACGGTGCAACCCATCGCTTGAACTTTCCTTGAATATTTTCCACATTTCTCATATCGTGTTTGAGCTCAGCTTGGCATCCTTAATTATTTTGGTCCTAAGCTCATCCATGATCGTAACCCCGATCCTCCCTATTGATCATGGTTGACTCTAAGCGACCATGTACATCCAAAGACCAAGAAATTATTTTCGTACATAAGTTCTTTACAACTTGATCCATATTAGTCAAAACATACTTTATGCAATATTAATGCATTGACCTAGGTCAATCCAAATCAATTCATGACTTAATTTTGTAAAATCCAAGAATTTTCAACTAGGCCCACCACATGCCGGTACTACCGTACCCCGCAAGTGGACCTTTTTGAAAAATAGCTACCACCAAGTAAACCGTGATACTACCGCTCTACGATTTGACTTTCTCACATGATCCTTCATCATCAAAGAACCAAAAGAAGCCCCAGCACAGACATCGGCATGTGGCATGGGACATGGGCACTGTTCTCATCTGACTTTCAATATGCACACTCCCTAAGCGTAGCGACAGATCCAGGAATTTTCACTAGTAATGTCAAATTATCAGGTTCAAAGTCATTCCTACAAAGTAATACTTCATAATGTCATTATCTAGAATACAAAGTATGTTGCAAGAATGGACTAATTTATAGGGCATAGGGTGCATTTGATTGAACTCAGTCCACTTCACGCTCGTCCACCCATACGTTGTTTGCTTATGACCAGATGGTGCTATGTAGGGAAGGAAGATTCGGCAATTGCAATGCACGTTCTTGCCGTCTGCTACACACCTTGTCCGAAATGAAAGCTTTTTGTATATTTTCCTCGTCCTTGTCTATTGGGCAGGCACATTTTCTTAATAGGTTTCAGCTTTTCTACTTTGTTTCTCCGAATTTGTTTGGCCGAGTTATCTGAATTTACACCGTAGTCTTCAAAAATAATGAAAAAAGAACAGACAGAGAATTACTTCATCCACGATGAATAATTCAAGCGTTCAGTCAGCTTTCCTGCACACCTAGTCTTCAAAAATTGAAAAGAGAAATGTTCAGGTCGATCTAGGACAGTCTTCGTTGTACGACAGCATCACCAAAACTCAATTGCTGGGCTGGCAACTGGCCCTGCTCAATATAGCTTAGGCTTAAAGCTTAAGCTTATTTTTGCACTATTTATAATTTTGTTTTTTTTCTGAATTTTTGACTTTTTTTGAGTTTTTTTGTCGGTTCTTTTTTTTCTCGTATTCGTTTGCGTTGTCTGTGATGGGCTAACATATTTTTATATTTTCAATTTTTAAATTTAATTATATTAAATAAGCATCTCTCCATTCTGATGTTTTTTCAACCACCACAAGATGTTTTCAGCCATAAGCTTTCAGCTTTCAATCCTTTCATGCACAGTTAGTGTCAACCAAATCTCCTCCAGATCTACTAAATTGGCAGCAGGTTTCTCATCGATCTGCTGGGGCTTCCAACTGGCACATTCTCTGAGATCGCAGTTGACGTAACTGGGGGAACCTCTGAAAAATAATCCAGTCGCCAGGAGGGTGCAATCCATGACACAGATATCGCTTATCACATATTATATTCTGTATTTTTTTTAAAAGTTAGATACAGATAATATCGGATATTTATTTTTCATTTCGTATTTGTTTTATAAGCCTTCGGACAGTCGGTCGGATAGAAACTATCCACTTTTTACATAGGACATTGGACAGTAGGGTATAGAGTCTGTTTGGCAACGGCTGCGGCTTATGACTTTTGGCTGAAATTTTTGAATTTTGGCTGTTTACGGTACAGATTACGGAGAGAGATACTCACTTGCGATTTTAGATGGTACAGATGTTGGGCTTTTAACGTGTACATCGTTTAACTTGTAGACCCCGTCTTGAAAAAAATACTTCGTTTAAAAGTTAGGTAATGTTGCAAAAGCCAAAAGCCACCAGCTTCGGAGGAAAAAAACATGCCTATAATCAGAGCGAACAAGGAGAGATTAATTGCCGAGATATCAAAGAAAAAGAACTCAGTATTCTCTGTATGTTTAGATGTGATAATCTGCCTATATACTATCTTATTCCTGAGTGAAATCACAATAGATTTTCTTATACCACTTGATATACAGATATATACGGATAGTTATCACGCATCTCGTATCTATTCTATATTTTTTTCTCGAATTTGGAGCCAGATGCAGGTAGTACCGGATACCCATTTACCTCTTCCGTATTTGCTCCATAAACCTTTAATCGATCGATCGGACGAAAATTATTCGTTCCGTTTGCACCATTAGTCGCCAGCTATTGTTGACAGGAGCCAACTCTGGGACTGTAATTTGCATGCAGCTACAATTTGCAGGTCGGCAGATCATTTTGCAAATATCATATGTACATGGTCTAAACCGGCGAAGCGCAACTAGGATTTCGCTAGGTCTAAGCCGGCGAAACGCAGCTAGGATTTTGCTAGTAATATTAAAAGTCCAGAAGAAGAGTTTAGGTATCTTACTACAAGGACTAAATGTTCAGTGTTTGGTCACTCGGACATTTTCTTGATTTGGTGACTTGGACATTCTCTTGAGACTCAAAGGTGCTCAAATATCATTTACCATTGGGATCTTACCACCAAAAAATAGTTACCATGGGCATTCATCTATGTAAATTGGTACTAGTTTTTTTGGTGAAGTGAGATATAAAGTGGGGATCTACTAGCTGGCCACCTCACATGCCTTCCACGGTGATATGCTGCAATTTTTTTTAAGTGAGAACAACAAGGATGACACAAGACATCACATATACTCTCATATAACTATATGAATACGTTCAATACGTACGCTAAAATAAAACAGAGACCCTGAAGTCTCATAAAACATGAACATATATTTTAACAACTGAACACATCCACATGTATGTGTACTCTGAGAAACACTATTTATATAAACAGTACTAAAAAGTACTATTTATATAACAGTATCCTCGAAAATAAAACAACCATAAACTATAATTCATATAACAGTACCTAAAAAATAAGACAGTCGTGAACTTAGGTGCCGCTCGGTTGGGCTGAAATAAGCTGATTTATGACTGAAATTGCACTGTAGCTGGCTAAAATTACACTGTAGCTGATGTGGCTTATTAAAAATAGAAAAAAAATATGTTAGCCCATCACAGGCAACACAAACGAATACGAAAAAAAAGAATTGACAAAAAAAATAAAAAAACTGAAAAATTAGAAAAAATAAAATTTAAAAATAGTGAAAAATAAATTAAAAGCTAAAAACTTAAATCCAAACGAGTGAGACGTCAGTCCAGTGGATAGACAGCGCACCTACAGTCACACCAAACAAGCTAAGCTCGGTCCTCGATACGCTGCAATTGACACAGCATGCGAGAGCCCATCTCATCATCTAACACATGCTGCTTGGATCGCGACAAGGAGAAAAAAGGAAGATACTGTGGGACGTTGATTAGCTAGCATCCCGATGAATGATGTGATTTTCCTGTAGACTCAAGCTGTCAACGATATTATATATGCGAGAGCCCATCTCATCATCTAACACATGCGGCTTGGATCGCGATAAGGAGAAAAAAAAAAGAAGAGATTGTGGGACGTTGATTAGCTAGCATCCCGATGAATCCGGTGCAGAATCAAATACAGGGGGGAAGGGATAAAAAACAAGTTTCCAATTATGGTGCAGAGGATCCGGTGCCCCAGTCTCACTTTCCCTGGCCTTTAGGCCTAAATTGAGGGCTGGGCTTAGGCGTGATTAACAACTTGCCATTCAATAATTGGACAGTGGACTGTTGTCTACCCGACTGGACGAGAATGCTCCGTTAGGTAACTGCTACCCGACAGCGAGTCAGACAACTCCCTTCAATTTTGTATCTTCTATCGCATATGTAGGTTCACTTTAAACTTGGTAACTGTAGGGCATCCAAATCCAAACCGATCAGACATCCAAGGAGAATTACGCTCAAATTGGAGAGATCGCTCTGTATATCACAGCTCCTTTTTAATCCTCGCAGATTACCTTTTTGTTCTTCATGAATAATATATATCATCATCATAAGTATGCCAATAAATTATATATATATATATATATATATATATATATATATATATATATATATAGGAAAAATACTTTCTACACCGGTGTAGTTACTCCCATCCTAATATACCACATAAACGAACTTAAAATACTCATTTATCATTTTAGGTATGCTTGTATACTAATTATAAGATACTCTAATGTGAACCACATGAAAAAATTACAAGGGAGACCATAATTTTTAGTATATTTTGTAAATACCTTCATATACACACATAAAAAGGAGTATGTCTAAAAAATGTACATACCACCTCTGAAAAATTGTTCATACCACCTAGATGATCTTAAATACTCATATACTACACGTACATACCCTCCGTTACACAAGATACTCCCTACGTTATGAGATACGACATAGGGAGTAACTACACCCGGGAGTAGAAAAGAGGCTTCCTATATATATATATATATATATATATATATATATATATATATATATATATGTATGTATATGTATGTATATGTATATGTATGTATGTATAGAATTACTATTCTGCGCATTGGTGTAGAATACGTGCGGAATATTCTTGTCTTGCGTGAGTGAAGTTACGGTCAAATACATGTAGAGCTACTATCAGTTGTAACACTGCATAACTGGCAGTAACTCTACGTGTATTTGACAGTAATTTCACTCACGCATGACAGTAACTTTTCGGCATGCACAGTGTGCGCAAACGCGGAATAGCGCAAGTCATGTGTGTGTATATGTGTGTGTCTGTATATATAATTACTATTTTGTGTGCAGGTGTAGAATGCACGTCGGAAAGTTACTGTCAAACACATGTAGTGTTAACTTTATTTTAGGAGAAAGCGCACACATCATAAATAAACTGAGAGAACACAGGAGAATTTCTGAATTTCTCTTACTTGCTCCCCCTTATTCCTTTCTTTTTTTTTTCTTACAAAATTGGCTGCAAGCCTTCTCAATATATAGGCTAATACTCTCATACTAGCATACGAATTTGGACTTCAAGTTGGACATAACTTCAACTTGAGTTACACACGTAGACGAACTCTACTACGTCTTGAACTCTAGGTCAAGATTATTTCTAACACGTAGAGTTATTGTCAGTTGTAACATTATATAACTGACAGTAATTCTACATGTATTTGACAGTAATTTTTCGTCGTGTATAGTAAACATAAGTGCAAAATAGCACAGCTGTATGTGTATATCAATTGATATGGCAAGAACTTACGATTGCTTGCTTCAACGGAAAGGTTTTGCTCCATTTTGGCTCGTCTTCTTTTGTCTTTTTCTCGCTGTTTTCTTCGACGCAGCATTTCCTGCGAGACTGAAAGGATGGATTCCCTTTAACCACCAGAAAAGGAGGGAAATATCGACGCAAATGTGTAGCAATATCCGTAGACGGATGCATGGGTCCTCACCGCGATACGCACGCGATGTGCGTCACTGACACACGGCTCGTCGGTAGTATGTTCGCTATTATGAGCAAGAGATATGGACGCTTGCATAAGTACAGAACGCACGTACGAACGAACCCAAGCAACGCATCTTTTACATGGCTCTAGTTACATTACACACACACCTCTGCTCGTTGCTTCTTCTCTCTTGCCCATCTTTTTGTTCCGATGCTAAAAGGAAAATTCTGAAAGGGATGTGTAACGTTGCTGCTTGACAGACGCAGTTTCCAGTGTACTCTGTAGAAAAATCGCGCGGTTCATGTACTGTAAGGTGTTAATTTTATGGTATGTTTTTCATTGGTTCTTTGTGAATGTAGTAGTACACAGTTGTCATTGTACAGTGGTCAATTCGATTTGGGAGAGCAGTGTTCATGTGGACAGGACTGGATGGCACTCGTCACTGCTGACACCGGCCGGTAGATCTTATCCTCTTGAAGAATTACCGACTGGATCATGCAATTTGTACGGCATACACTGCTTCAGTACCCAGTAGTTCCACTGGCTTTAATGTAACGTACCGATATATCCTACCACTGTCTTCAGTACCCAGTAAGTTGCGTACTGTTTGTTATTACAGGAAAAAAATCATTCATTTATCCGAGACACACATAGTTCAGTAACTAAATGCAGTAAGCTTTCTGATTCTGTGCTGGCTCGAGTATATTCTGACGATCTCCTTGTAAATGGAGCACTATTTTGTCAGTTGGGGACGATTTTGTTTTTCCACAACCATGCATTGGATGATCGCATCCACTGATAAGATCCTAATTCAACATTACTCTGAGGTCTGAAGCACAGAGGGAGAAGATCATCTGTTGTATTCATATGTTATGACTTATGACTAATGACTAGCCCAGAAGGCCATAACAGAGGACAATCAAAGATAACCACGGTATACAGTGAAGCGACAATGGTCACAAACTGCAATTATACTGGAAACATCGTCTCCTTCCGCATACCTTAACGTTTTCTCTTTGAATGGAATCTTTGATGAGATGGTTTGTTACTTCTTCTGCGGTACTAGTGGATGCCACCCACCGGTGTTACGTCAAGATAAGAACAGGATGTAGCCTGTAGGGCGACAGATCCATTCCGTACCTACAAACCGAGACAAGGAAAATATCTGCTAATCCGAAGCCTAAACCATGAAATGGAGCGTCACGTAAACTTGCCAAGAACTCAAACTACAGTGTTGCTACAGCGCACACTACAGTACTGCAGCAGATGCGTTTTTTGCCTGTGTGCTCGCATGCTACAGTACTGCTGCAGACTACATGCCACAAGTCAGACGTTGGTTGACTTGTTATATATCATAGACTGTGCAACGGGGATACGATAGTATTTTTTTTGGCTGTGTGCTCGCATGCTACAGTGTTGCTACGGCATGCGCTACAGTGCTGCTGCAGTGCTATATGTCACGTGTTAGACGTTGGTTGACTTGTTACATATCCTAGACTGTGTAACGGTGATACAATAGTATTTTTCGCTGAGAAGAGGTTGTACCACCTTCACCACGATGGTCATGTTCGGGCGGAAATCGGATTCGTACTGCACGCACAACGCCGCCATCTGAAACACACACAAATATTCTAGCTTGTAAAGAGTCATGACAGAATATGATCTGAAGGAGAATCACCTAGCAAAGTTGATGGGAGACCATGGTATCATTACCTTTGCTACTGCTTTTGGTCGATAGTCGCTCCCTAGCTTCGGATCGACGCATTGCTTAACCTTGTCCTCGCTCAACCTCGGTGTCACCTGAATTTTGTCAGTAAACATTCAGATATCAGTAAAAGCGTATGGTAAGTGGGACGTGACAAATTGCAAGAAGACGCAGCATGGTCTACCCAAGTTACAAGATTTTGTATCCTTCCATGGTCGCCGCGCCGTAGGCGATCTTCACTCGTTGGTTCCAGTTCAGTACCGGGCCTGGTGTAGCATCTTCCACGCCCTTTTTACCTGCATTTTCAGATCAAACTACGTGTCAAGTTTCAGGTCTATACTTGATGATAGTTGCAAGCTATAGGTTATAACAAAGGCCGACAAATGTACCATGTGAAGTGTCATGCAAAGAGCCGTGTGTTGCAAACTGGTAGACCAGGATCCTATGGCTTTCATCCAAGTAGTAGCCCATCAACTGAATGAAATACTCATTCTTTACCCTCGAAACCATTGATAGCTGCATGGAACCAAAGCAGTTTAGCAGTAGATTCAGTGCAAAGTTTGATCTTTGATCTACATGTATTGAGTATAGTGCCATAATTGTTGTACTAACCTGAGCAGAGAAGTCTGCTTCAGAGTCATTTGAGCTTCTTGACGGCAACAGGCTCTCCCGAAGTCAAACGGCCTTGTAAATTTTGCCGTAGGAGCCTTCTCCCGTTCTCCTTGCTGGATTTAACCACGTCGTACCTATAGATATTACCGTAGTCATAGTCGTATTGCGTACGTTAAAGTGAGTTAGTGCGTGCGTTATGTAACTTCATGAATGTCATGAATAGCTCGGACGTGGGATGACGCGTCATGAAGAGCTGGCAATTATTTCTTTTTCACGGTATAAAAGATCAACGGAGAAAACACCACAAACCAATTCCAGGCGGCACAAAAACACTATTGTCTTGTGAGTTCACTGTTCTCCAGCGAGTTCAGCCATCCGCAAGTGTTGAGTCTTCATGGTCGTATCTCACTTCGAGTATGTTTCTTTCGTGGTCGTAACTCGTTTCGAATACGTTCCTTCGTGGTCGTAACGCACTTCAAGTACAAGTTACTTCGTGGTCGTAAGAGTACTATTCACCAAGTACTGTAGCAGAGTATTGTTCTATGAGTACTGTAGCAGAGTACTATTCATACGAGCAGTTCATTCAAGTACTCACGGTCGAATCTTTCAAGTACTCATGATCAAAGTTTTCTGAGTCCTCACGGTCAAAGCTTTCAAGTACTAACAGTCGAAGTCTTCTGACCATGTTGTGTGTTCCGACTTACTGAAACGCTCATATCAAGGCCTTCTGCCCGAAGTTTCCGGTGGTATTGTTCAGCTCGCCCATGGAGATGGCTGGCACCTCGATGGGCAGGACCTTCGGTGGCGCGGCGCACATTGGTGCATTTGGTCCTCTTTGCTTACCAGGGCCTGATATTGCAGCACGCATATGACGTTTTCAGTCATTAAAGTGCCTAGTTTCAGATCCTAAAAGCAACTTGCACCATATCAAAAGACCAGCAGACCAGGTTAAGTATCTCCCGGAATGGTACTGATTGCTGAACTTCCTTGTGTTCTGCACTTGCTGAATTTTATGTCTAAAGATGATGTTGTAAAGGCAACAAAAATTGATCTACTGAATTGAGTACCTTTTCCGATTGCCTTTTAGCCGAAAACTAAGAAAAAGTTGACCTGACTCAATTTTCTGTTAGGGCTAAAAAGTTCTATAGCCTGTATAACCAAATTATCACCAAAGAGAGCGCACTACAAAATTTTGCTCCGTTTTAGCGAACAATCTGCGAAACAAGAGGAGGAAATGGGGGGATTTTACCTGCATTGTACTGCGCTGCAGGTGCCCCGTAAGCGGTAAGCGTCCTCTTCTGCACCACCGCAGCAAATCGTCCGATGCACCCGATCGGCCTGGGAGCCTTCTGAAGAATGAAGGCTGCAAAACTGAGAATGATCACACCTCAGAGGCTCAGACAAAGAAACCTTACGTGGGAGGATGGAAACACCAGCCATAGAAAATGTCTAGCCATCCAGGGGAAATTAGGGATGAGAAAGGAAAGCACCAACATTTTTAAAACCGGAGGATCAAGAAACAAGCCATGGGGCGATCAAGAAACAGGAACAGATTGGATCGACGCAAGAAAGAAGCACGTACGATTCAAGCCGACGATGAGATAAAGATTGAAATTGGACGACCGAGGCGGCGGCGGCGGCTGCGGCGGAAGCAAATGGAAGAAACGGGAGGCTAACAAGGGAAAGGAACACGCACCAGCCAATCGACGCGTTTCGCGGGGGCGCGAAAAAAAGACTCCCAAGATTGCAGGAACTGACATCCAGGGCCCACTGCAAGTCACGAGAGGCCACTGAGGTGTACGCACGCATTGGGTCAGCCACAAGCAAATTTGGGGCCAGGCCCAGGCCTCCGCATCGTCTATGCCTTCGCCACCATCATCGACCATTTGCCTAGCCCGATCCGTGGCTTCGTCGTCATCTCTAGATGCGACGACCTCTCCTCACTCTCCTCCAGCTCAACTTTAGCGAGATATACAAGCTAACCGAGGGCCCAGCTGACAGATGCCAGTGCCTCGACCGGCAAAGCACGCGGCAGACGAACGCCACGACGACCGTGCGAAAATCACGCGTGCACCGCGCGAGAATTGCCACGCGTCGATGCCCACGCCATGCCGTCCCCACTTCCCACCGGTGCCGGGCTCAACTTGGTACTTGCGACTCAAAAGCAGCGTGCATACCAACTTACCCAGGATACAGGTACCAACCAGTCCACAGTTCTACGGTACTACAGAACGCAGAAAAAAAAATATTGAGCCTAGCCTCAAAAAAATAGAGCCAGAAGATAATGCTCGCCTCGAAAAAAATATTTGCTACTAAATGTTAACCAGCACGACTTGTCACAAACAAGCTGAAACATTCAGCACAGTAAACAGGGTTCAACAGCATCCAGAGAACAAAAAAAGCATAGAGTACGATACGATGATCGATTTAACCCGTCCATGAAACTGACAAGTGACGCTCTAGTTCTTTATCTTCTTCTTGGGCCTCAGCTGAAAGGAAAGGGGTCAGGAATTTTCATTAGATCAGAAGATTGAATATCAAAAGATCTAGTCATCATGAGTCATGACAGCTTAAGTTATGTACTCGTGCAATTATCTGCCAGTAAAAACTTGGTCAGGAACTACAAGCTAGTAGACAACAAAAGTGCATATATAGCAGCAAGTACAGACCATAATTATAAAACATATTATATATCCTATAGACATCCAAACATAAGTACCATCCTGAAATCAATGCATGCAACTTGGCAACTTGAATGTAATTCAACATGGCCTCATTTGGTACGATGATAACTAGACAGTGCTAGCTACACTACAGAACAAAAACAAGCTTTTATGAATTACATTGGTTAAGATTGCAAAATGCCACGAAACAAGAACAAGTAGAATGCTACCCATATGAGAGTATGACACTCGATAATGAAAGCTCACCTGGTTGCTGTGACCACACTTCTTCTTGCGGCAGTTGACAGCCCTCGGGTGCAGGCGAGCATAGCACCTGTAGATAAATCGTAAAACATCAGGTGGAAATCAGAAAATTTGCTATGACAAAAAAAACATGCCTCAGAAATCAAAAGTTTAGCATATAAGGTTAATTCACACATGGAGTAACTGTTTTCACACTCCTACCAACTAGCATTATATACGGGTATGTTCCTTTTGGCGCTTCGGCTTATGGATTTTGGGCTATTCGTGAGAGTACGAAGTATAAGAAACTCGCGTGCAGTTTTAACAGATATAAATAAAGTAGATGCAGTTTGTACTACAATCAACTTATAGACCCTACTTGAAAAGACACTCCATTTAAAAACTAGTTACTGCAGAAAAGCCAAAAGTCAGATTTTCGAAGCTGAAAAGAAAAGGGCCGTAGACATGCAAAAAGGCAATTAAAATGAAGAATACAAGCACCAAATAACTGCAGTGAAACACAGATAAGCAAATTGGCAGGTTTGACAGGAAGTATGCCTCAAAACTTTAGCTCACAAGGTCACTTTGCACATCTAATTGATTCATCACTTGCCAATTAAAAGAACACCCTCTCCACATAAACAAACAAAAACAACCAAACTCAGGCACTCATAATCAGTATATCAATACACCTCAAAACCTAATAACAATGAGTAAACTCACATTACATGAAACATTCCCAGCTATCGATTGAACTATTTAGATTGCATAGGGTGTAGAGATGCAAAAGGGCAAATGAAAAGAAGGAAACAGGCACCGCCGACTTGAAGTGAAATACACATAAGTAATTCAGCAGGTCAGACAGAAAGTATGCCTCAAAATTTTAGTTCATAAGGTCACTTAATACATCTAATTGATTTTCATCACTCCTGAGGTCCTGCCAGTTAAAAGAGCTCCCACCACTAAATAAACAAAAATAACCAAATTCAGGCACTCATGATCGGTATATCAGCACATCTGAAAAACCTTACAGCAATGAGTAAAATTGCATTGCATAAGAAATGCAGAATTCAACAGGACAATTCCGAATTCTGGCAGATACAGTTGAAGCTACCTCAACAAGACCTACAATAAGTAAACAACAATTGCATTGGGGGCTCTCAGCATAAAGGCCAAAATTTTCCACATGGGAAGATCCATCAGAAGAGATCCTCCCCCTCCCTTTATGCAATGCTCCCCAATTTCGCTGCATCCTTCTATCTCAATCTATTGATGAAGAACAAAAACTAGGGAATATTAATTTCCGCAATGGTTCTTCACCAAAAGAAAGGGACTTCATGAGGAGCCACCGAGACTAAAGAGCATAGTGCACAGGAGGAAGGGAGATTACACTTCCTCCGGTCTTCAAATTCGGTGTGGTTAAAGCAAGAGCAATCATCATCGAGCCAATAATTGATTGTCACTAATGTAATGCTATAGGGGAAAGCAAGCCATAAGAAAGTGTTGGACCTACGAGAAAATGCAATAATCTACTGGAAGAAGCCGCATGTCCAGAGGTCCTCAGATCTTATCTTGCGTCTCTTCAAAAAGAAAGTTTCGGGTTCACTTAATGGCGACCCAACGAGAAATCTTTAAACTAGAAGAGTGCACCAGAATGGGTATAATCCTATAAAAATTTAGAAGAGAAAAAGAAAATAAATATATTCGGAGAATTCGTAGGACGTTCTTCCTCCTCTAATAAATGCAGATGTACATATACCAAGATAGATGACACACGTACTAGGGAATCGCGCTAGCTAACCAAATCATTAACATGCGAAAAAATTGATCATATACCCTCCATTTAGATGGAAATTGAGGATTTACCCTCCTGGCCCACGAGTCAGTGACTTATGATGACCCTACATGTCATTGAGATGTGGAGGGTAAATTCTCAATTTTCCAACTAAAGGGAGGGTATATATCGCATGGCCTAATGCGAAGTGAAGTGGGAGTTGGACTATGCGATCTACAGAAGAGTATAGACGGAGGCGGTGCGCAGGTTGTAGCTCACTTGCGGCAGATCATCTTGTCCTGGTTGTACTTGCGGGCGAGAGCCTGCAGCGATGGCTCGATGATGCCTCCGCGGAGCCTGAGGACGAGGTGGAGCGTCGACTCCTTCTGGATGTTGTAGTCCGCCAGGGTGCGGCCATCCTCCAGCTGCTTCCCGGCGAAGATCAGGCGCTGCTGGTCCGGCGGGATACCTGCGTATGGAAACAAACCCAGCTTAGCTACAACCGCACGGACTAATCTTGCTACAGAAAGAACTTCCCCAGGAACGAAGCAAAGAAACAAGAACACATGAGGAGGAGGAGGAGAAGCGAGGTGCGTAGAGCATACCTTCCTTGTCCTGGATCTTGGCCTTGACATTGTCGATGGTGTCGCTGCTCTCCACCTCGAGGGTGATGGTCTTCCCGGTCAGCGTCTTCACGAAGATCTGCATCTTGCCCTCTCCGTTCTTTCCCCTCTCCCCGCTGGTTCTTCGGTGCCTGACTCTGCTCCCCCTCTCCTCGCAACGGCGGCGGCGGATGAGGGTGAGGGTGCGCCTTTTATACGGGTCGTGGCGGCCTAGGGTTTGGTCACTCTGAAGCATTATTTGGATGGGCCAACGTGGATCCCAGCCAGAAATGGGCCTTCAAACAGGGCCTCACAGGGGGAATAGCGTGTGTCAAGTGAGCCGGGCTGCTCAAATAGGCTCTTGGAATTAGCCCATCTATTCTCTCACCTCTGTGCACTTCTTGTTTCTTTCGACGCCGAGTATGTGGGCCGATCAAGTTTGAAGCCCTGCAGGGTAGAGAGGAGTACTAATGCTTGATCCGTCTATTAAAAAAAATCAAGATGCTATTTTTTAGTTTGATGCCTGTGGTAGCTAATCCCTGCAGGCTGTAGACTTGTAGAGGTCTATCCGTTTTCTCTTGGGAACATTATGATCACGGCTATCGAAAAAATCATAGTGAGGAAATGAATCCTGATATGTGAGGCAGATGTTGTGAGTATTATGTTTTAGAGGAAATTATATTGATGGACTATCATTTTTATATTTATGATTTTTAAAATAATATATTATTTTGTTATTGAATAAATGTATTTAGTATTGATCAACAAGTATACGACTTGTTGACTGAACTCTCTATTCATATTTCGATATTATTCTAAATTATTTCTAATCTTATATTATCGTGTAGAACAATTATGACTTATAGATCAACTAATGTATCGATGAAGATCATATTTCACGGATCATAGATATGGGGATGTCAAATCAATAATGTAGATATATGGTAGAGAACGTGTTCTTAGATTGACCTACTATGAGATATTGTGATAATTGTTATATTTTTAAGTATCATTAGCTGGTCTCATACATAGTGTATATAGAATCATTAGACCTGATATCGTCATAGTTTTCTACATGTGTAATAGTTTACTTAAGAATTGCCAAATACTATCTTGTAACTGGGTGGTTATAAAGATATATTTCGAGTTTATTATAAAACGTATAGAGTAATGTGAGTGATTAAGATATAATTTGGCACTCCTATATAATGAGAGGGATACCTCTGGGCTCCTCAATATGGTTGGATTATAGAAGTGCATGGCCATGCCTAGTGTGGCTGATGAGTCAATCACAATTGAATAATACACTACATGTTCGAGTGAAGAATCGAGTTATCATAGGATAGCACGCTTCTCGCCTTGAGTTTGATCTGACGTTGTGAGGCAAAGGGATTAGTACATGGGCACTATGTAGGTTTGCTCGATATGATATTTATGTAAATTTGGAAGTCGATATATCCTACTAGGGACCGCTACTGACTTGTGTACCGGAAAGAAGTTTTTGGGCTACAGCCGAATATATATGAACCTACAAGGTCATACACTCAATAGGTTGGAACACATCAGTTCGGATTGGATCTGTTATTAATAGGCCAAGTGAACGGGTTGTGCACCTTGTTGAGCCCCTAGCGTAGGGTTCTACCAAGGGTCCATATTAAGATAAGCGTGGGGCTGAAGAATGTATCTCGTACACACCCACCGAAACACTAGTCGTTACTTCTCATAGGCCCTGCTGTGCACGCCTGTACTAGCACACTGACACACAACATTCCTCCTTAGATGTGTGGACTTCGATAGAGGCGCTTCTGCGACTGCGACGCTGATTAGGATAATCACGAGGAGAAGATTAGCTCACGGAGATCGACTACTCCACTGCACCAATGCGCGCTATGTTAAACTGGGTTATTTCAACTCCCCTTTCGCTACACTACTTGTCTAGTAGTAATGATTCCTCATCTCTTATTGTAGCACCTCACATACCAATATGAGATACTACCATGAAATATCATCGCCAAAATAAGCAATAAATATAAGCAACAATAGAAATCTCAAGGAAATTAAAACTTTAATAGTACTTTATTAGAGAATCGGCGAAAGCCGAATCTAATGTTTGAAACATAGGATCGATCCACTTATAACTAAATAAAGAGTAAATAAGATAACATAAATAGTGGGAAGCCACAATGCTGAAAACTCGAGTGCTCCCAACCATACATGTTGCTATCACTCCACTAGCCTTTTACCTGAGAATGGAAAGAGCAAGCAGCAAGTACCCAATAACTGTCACAAGCAAGGTGTAAACAGATAAGTAATTCAAGCAAGTGATTGACTCAGGTTAAGTGCAATAAAACAATGTTACCGAAAACACTGATAAAAGTCAGAGATAGAGCTAACAGGTATAGATAATTTAAGGATAATCGTTATTTAGCAAGTTATGGCAATGACACCGGTGATTACTTCCCACATACCCGATGATACGAGAGTAGTCAGACACACACTGTTCTCGACTGTATAACTGTAGACGGGGTGTAATATTCTGAGTAACGAAAGTGTACACCCCTAGTACGTTACCAGGTGGGTGAAAATCTCCCCTATATGTGGGTAACCCTACGCTAGGTAACTGTTATATTGTTAACAGGTTATATGGCGTGAATTTAAGAGAACTAAGAGAAGATTAAGATAAGATTATGAGAAATGAAAGGATTTGCTAAGGTTAAAAATGGAGAAACATAATTGCCGATGCGAAGGCGATGTGGAATGATAATATGGTGATGGTGATATAGGAATTATGCTAAAGATGTATTATAACATAGCTCACATAAGGATTAGCAACCAACCAAGTTTTATTATGTGATGAGTGATTATTAGCCTGATTAACAGGTATTATATACATCAGTCGTGACTCACATATAAAATCATACGAGTAATGGATCATGATATCAGAAAAAAAACATAGCAGCACTAATGTTAAAAGATTGTTAGTGGTTTAAGCCTCGTGACTCACATATGAAATCATACGAGTAATAGATCATGATATCAGGAAAAATAAACATAGCAGCATTAATGTTAAAAGATTGCTAGTTGTTTAAGCCTAAATTTGGAACACGTTCATATGCTACCTCCATTAACGATTTAAACATGAATTCTAAAACACTAATTAAAAATATAAATTATAGAATATTATTAACTGAGTTTTCTAATAAACCTAAATGCATGTGAAACAAGATAAACAATATTAGAAATCTATAACCAGACAAGTATTAGTAAAATAACAATACCCATGCAAGTATTATAAATATGATAATACTCAGACAAGTATTAATTGTATGATAACAACCAGGCAAATATTAGTAATATGATAATAAATAGGTAATTTTTAGTGATATGATAATAACCATGCAAGCATGAGTGATACGATGATAATCAGGTAACTTTTAGTGATACGATAATAATCAGGTAAGTTTTACATAGACTGATTCATGAGTTCGACAATTCCACTGACTGTGTGAGGTTTAACGTAACAAAGTCCTTAGCAGTTTCATCTTAGTCAATGAAAAGTGCAAGGCAACCACTCACGTCACTAACACAAGCTCCTACACGCTTTTGAAAGATCTTATGCGGTTCGCTGGTGTGCACCGAAATTTACACAACCGCAGGAGGACCATTTCCCGCTTGCCTCTCTACCTCTCATTTCTCAAGACCCTTTCTCCCCCCACTGTGCTAATGAAACCACCAATCGATCCAGTAGTCCGCGTTGCAGGAGTCAGTCCACACATCGTCTCAGGAAAACAACACAAAACCCACGGGAACATGTCAAGCCTCGCCCGCGCTAGCTATAAGTACTGCCATCGATCGACACGCCCACCCCACGAATCACACAGAGATCACACCAACCAGCGGCCGGTCGAGCAGCACTGCAGTGCAGCAAGCAGAAGAAGAGACAAAGATCTCAGTTCTTGCGGCGGCATGGCGTCTCCTCGTCTATCGGTGCTAGCCTTATGCGCCTTGCTTCCCCTAGTCGCGCTCCACGGCGCGCGAGCTCAGCTGAGCCCGGCGTACTACGACGGCTCGTGCCCGCACGTCTACGACACCGTGCGGCGCGTCGTCCAGGAGGCGCGGGCCGCCGACCCGCGCATCCTCGCTAGCCTCGTCCGCCTCCACTTCCACGACTGCTTCGTCAATGTACGTAGCGTGCCTGACCCTGGCGAGCGCGCAGGTTCTTGTTGTGCGGCCGTATGCTTTGAGCTGAGACGTACTAACGAGCGCGAGCGGCGCTTGTTGCCTGTGTGCTGTGCAGGGTTGTGACGGATCGCTGCTGCTCGACGACAGCCCGACGATAAACAGCGAGAAGAGCGCCGCACCGAACGACAACTCGGCGCGGGGGTTTACGGTGGTGGACGGCATCAAGCTCGCCCTGGAGAACGCCTGCCCCGGCGTCGTCTCCTGTGCCGACATCCTCGCCCTCGCCGCCGAGATCTCCGTTGAGCTGGTCAGTCATCCATTCCTGCCGTGCCCAACCATATATATGTGTACAATACAATATTTTGTGCTATCTTCAAGAGTCAAAACAGTACGTGAATTAGCATTTAACACACTTTCTTGTTTGTGCGTGTGCCGATGAGCAGGCGGGAGGTCCCTACTGGAGGGTGATGCTGGGACGGAGGGACGCCACGACGGCCAACTTCGACGGTGCCGACGAACTCCCTGGCCCGACGGAAGCTTTGGACGACCTTAGAAAGAAGTTCTACGACCTCGGGCTCGACGACACCGATTTCGTCGCCCTTCAAGGTACTACCACTTGTCCACTGCCGTCAAATTCTCGAATTAATAACTCTCTTTACATTCCACGAGTGGAGTACGTACGTAGTCACGCAGCGTTGGGGAGATGACACGTCTGTCTCGTCACATCTCGCAGGAGCACACACGATCGGCCGGGCGCAGTGCAGGTCCATCCAGGACAGGCTCTACAACTTGAGCGGCACCGAGCAGCCCGACCCGACGCTGGACGGGGCTTACCTGTCCACCCTGCGGCAGAGCTGCCCGGCGTCGGCGAGCGACAACACGTGCCTGAACAACCTCGACCCGGCCACGCCGGACACCTTCGACAATAGCTACTACGCCAACATCCTGGGCAACCGCGGCCTGCTCCGGTCCGACCAGGTGATGCTCTCCGCGCCAGAGGGCGCCGCGGCTCCCACCGCGCCCATCGTCGGGCGGTTCGCCGCCAGCCAGGCCGACTTCTTCCGGAGCTTCGCGACGGCGATGATCAAGATGGGCAACATTGCCCCGCGGACCGGGAGCATGGGGGAGGTCAGGAGGAATTGCAGGGTGGTGAATGGAAGCTGATCTCATTGGTGGTGTTAATTGTTCGTACTTCATAGGAGAGGGTGGTATATATTGGTTTCATTCATTTGTTTGTTCTTGGATGATCGTTGAAAAATACATGTAAATGCATGAATTCTTTGAGTTGAGAATATAAACAGGCATCATTTCCTAACATCTCAAGGCGTTTCGAATGATGATGGGGGGTAAGTGCAAACTCAAAAGTGGATTTCCAAACGCTTCAAAATTTGCCAACCAAATGTCCAAATTGTGGGCTTAACGCGAGGCCATACAAAACGCGGGGGGGGGGCACGAATAGCTTGTAGGAGAAGAATGGTCGCCTGACAGAGAATTTCTATCGTGCTGCAACGGGAGGCAGTAAAACATACGACCCTAGTAGGCCAGATCTAGTCAACTAAGGTCGTTTCTGTTTTCTAATTTATTTTTTACTATTTCTATATTTTTTTAAAAAAAATTTTTAGGTTTTTTTAGCTTTTTTTACCCGTTTTTTATGCATTTGTTTGCATTGTTTATGATAAGCTAACATATTTTTTCTATTTTTATTTTTTTAAATTTAGTTACGTTAAATAAATCATATTAGTTATAGTGTAATTTCACTATTTCAGCCAGCTATAGTGTAATTTCAGACATAACTCCTATTTGATATAGCTACGGGTTATAGTTTTTAACTGAAATTTTTAAATTTTAACTGTTTACGATAGATATTACAGAGAGACCCTCACTTGCGAATTTGGTTGATACAGATATTAGGTTTTTAACATGCACTACAATTAACTTGTAGATCCATCTTAAGAAAATATTTCGTTTGAAAGTTAGGTATTATAACAAAAGCCTAAAGCCGTTTTTAGAAACCGTTAAACAACAGGTCCATAAGCCAACTTATTTCAGCCAAACCAAGTGACACCTAAATCATGCATGCGCGAGCGCAAAACAAACAACCTGCGGTCAGCAACAGATCATGCATGCAACCTCATGACACATGCAAAAAAGATTTCGTGCATACATTCACACAGATAAAATCCAGTTGCTTGAGAAGTAATAATTCTAACAACAAAAAGAGCACAAGTTACACAACGCAGGAAATAGCTTCAAGTTGAGCACATTTACATGGAGCTACTGGTTCCGAGAATATGCTAAACTGTCAGGAGGAAACACTATCACCCAGCTCCGTTTGGCTTTTTTTTTTGTGGTTTTTAGCTTCGGCTTCTCAGGAAGCCAAATAATAGTGCGGCTTCTCCAAACGGTTTTTCAAGCTCAAATCCGTATGCGTCGTTTGGCGCTGTCTCGAAAAACATAGACAAAAGCCACTGGCAACAGCCTAAAAGAACAGGGTCTATATTACTTCTTAGGCTATAGCTGCAAAGTTTAATGCTGGTTATAAAGCAGCTCAAACAAAGTACATTTCAGGATTCGTTCGAGCTGCTGGCACTTGCAATCTCACGGGTCAGTTTTATGGAAGACCGTCATGCTTCCCAAGCTCGCTAGGTGGGGGCAAAAGAAGAGCAAGGCGCTGCTTGTATCTTTCAATTCGGCGAAGCCGCTCCCTCTGCAATCTGCCAAAGAAATTTATGTCAAAATGGAACAAAATAACTCGCTACCCAATCAAGATCACATTCTTATGTTCCCATTTCTCAGTGTATGTTTACAAACAGTTATTCTACCAATACAACAAGCTCTCGGCTGCGAAGATGAAAAGGAATTAAATTATCTAATTTAATAACAACCCCACAAAGGCACAAACCAATCATCTCTATTGCATCGTCATATTTTGGCATAATCCTTCCCTAAAAAAATATTTAGTTCCCTCACAATGTTTTGGCCTAATCTTCTTCTGGTGATTGATTCTGCCTCTAATAGAAACATAGAAAAGGGCTGAAATAAGATAAGAATAATACATACCCAGCACGTATCTTCTTCGCGCGGTCTACATGCTGCTTCAGTAAGTCACTTGCAGTATATTCACCAGTATCGTTCTGCACAATGAAAGATCAAATTCAATGGTCTCTAACATTGCAATTATTTAATGTAAACGCTAGTGTTTTTGGTGATAGAAAAAGATGATAGAAGTAAAATACACAAAGAGCTACAAAGTGGTAGGTAACAAAAAGTCACAAACAAGTAAATTCCACCAAAGAATCTCATTACAAAAAGAAATACTTCTTTACATCTTTAGCCTCAAGAAATGATAAATAATTTTCGGAATGCAACATTTTTTGTTAAGGAAGAACAGACAGCCCAAATCTTGCCAGCAGGTTAAGTTTGGAAGTTTTAGCTAGATATGATTTAAAGTAGTGCCCGTGTACCCAATTTAACCCTTCCCCAGGAGCAAATGAAATATAAAAGTTTTTAGAAGGGGCAAATAATGGAGTAATAAAAGTGGACACAAGCAAGAATAGCCTATGCAGAATATAGCACTTACAAAGCAAACAGAAAAGAAGTAAACAGTAAGAAAAAAAAGAAACAGGGTAGAACTGAAAATTCAGATCTAGTCTGTGACACTGCAAGTCCCAAGCAAGACGGTGGAATTTGTATGTCAATCATCATAATGTTAGTTATCAAAAGGCCCACATGCCAAAAGCTCGAAAATGCCCAGGAAGCTCTAGATTAGGTAGAGGAAAATGGCTTATCACGTTAAAAAATGAAGCTATAACTTCATCCAGCCTCTTTTTGGCAAAATACCAAACTTAAAACTAAAAAGGTCATTGCTTATATCAAGTCTTTGAACTAAGTGCAGCCAACGACCTGCCATTCAGTGGTATTGACAGTGAATTAGCAAACTTTACACCCTTACAAAGATATGTTTCAGATAGTGGTATTGATGGAAGCTTAACATTCATCCTTCAAAACCCCTAAGCTGACTATAAGATCTGGACAATAAAAATTTCATGTAGAATTAATAGTGCCTGAAAAGAATACATCTAAGTGGTATGCTCCACAGTGCATTTGTATCAGTAAAGCAATAACGTCACTGAATCAAAACAGCCGAGATGCAAAGTTGCTTTTTACAAGATACCTTCTCTTCCTCTGAATCTACATTCTCAACATCGTTGTCCTTTTCTGATATCCTAGAATCTACGACTGAAGCAGGCAAAGGTTTTGGAAGACGTGGTCCACCATTTCCAAAGCTTGGCTGAAAAATACTAGTGAGATAAGTGCACAGACAACGTGATACGCATACAAAATCTAGAGTATGGACAGCAGAAACATTCACATACAATCCATCCGCACTAAAAACAGTAGTCATGGGTATACCGACAAACTGCACTTAGACATTCACACAAGTTTGAAGCTTGGAACTTAGAACTTTAAATAATAACACAAAGATATAGCCTCTGAAAGTAATAAGAGGAAAACCCCAAAACACAACACAATCAATCCAGCTGTACACTGACAAATGCATTTACAATATGACAAGTATATCTTCCAGTGAGCTTTGCGGATATAAAATGAAGATTGTGTTTAACTCAAATCATGTTTTTGCAATACAGGATAATACTTCAATCATCCTTAAATATGCAAGAGCAGAAGATTGTCAGGAGAAATAAACAGTAAACCTCAAAATAAATGACTTTTAAGATCAAAGTCTCAATTTCACCTTGACCAATCTACCCATAGATCAAATTTCCTAACAAACATTTATCTAACCAATAGCCTATATAGAGCTCACAGAATATTTATCTAAAGAGCATGCATGAATTTAATCTAGAAGTCAAGGACCAAATTTGAAATATGAAAACCACCAGAAACACATTTGAGGTGTGTTCAAACTTAGAATGAACTGATTTCGAGGAATTCCACAGTAAAGTTATAAAGCTATCCTAGAACAATTTTATCAACCAAGTAAACTATGCATTCATCTGAAGGAATTAAAGTATGCTAACCTGACTTTCATGTGGAACACCATTACGCACCTATCCTAGAACAATTTTATCAACCAAGTAAACTATGCATTCATCTGAAGGAATTAAAGTATGCTAACCTGACTTTCATGTGGAACACCATTACGCACCCAAGATCGACAAAGAGCATACAAGGATCCTGACTCACTGTCCAACAAATTAACCTTTAGAGCAACCAAAATAAAATCAGAAGAAATGTCAGTTCTTGTGTGCAATCCACCTCGTCTATCTGGATAACAAACAAGGCATGCATAAAATCGATGAATTTATATTTTCTCCTTCAGCTGAGGGCCAATTACTTTATGAATCAGGTACCAATCTCAACCTCATAACCCAAGTATCTAACATGATCAAAATGGTTTGGAAAATTAAGAAAATGAAATAGAAGCAGATTGTCTTGCTTAAACAGGAGAGAGAAAAAAGGTATGAGGAGCAAATTACAGTGCCATAACATTTCCCATCTCTTTAGTAAAGTATTAAACTCTATGAGATCATATTACCGTAGGAACTGAAATAGCTTATCACTAATCAGTACAAAGTACAAACTTATAACATATCCTCTGCACGTCTAAAGTGAGTCATAAGGATACATGTACTTAGAGATCGATTGCATGTCCAATAGTCACTGAACATGTTCAAACTATCCAAAAAGTAGAATCATTCTCCTCATATTAGACAACGTATTTACAGTAGTGCAAATGAGTGCAAATGTTGCATCCCGCAATTTTACGTAGGTGGAAGAATAATTTTACCTTTCCACTAACGGGGCCCGCTCTGCAAAAGACGCACACATATAGATCAAGGAATTGCAGTCATGCTTAGAAAGGACAAGTATATCCCTCGCTTGTACTCACAAACTAGTTATCTCTCTAAGGGGTATTCCCATCTTTTTTACAGGCCCAAGAGCCTATGAATACCTTATGTATCTCTCATTTGTGGAGAGCTCTCTTGAGCAATAAAGAAGTATATTTAAACTGGTGAGCCCTCGGGAGCTCCCTCCCTGGAGGTAGCCTCCCATTAGCTCACCGACAGGAGTAGGGTGGTCCTCTCGACCCCTCAAACTTGTATAAATCCTCGTGTCATTTTTACTCTCATGGATAATGACCCGTCAGACGACCGACGTTCACTCCTTCACTTGTGTTTGGGTTTCACACCTACAATATATATCTAGAAGACAGAGTTTAAGAAACATGAACTTACTTTGCGGTCATTAATCACCACAGTTGTAGAGTCTTCTTTGCTACTTTCTCTACAATGAAGTCAACAAGCAAAATTCACTTACACATTCATTCAAAGGGAAAAACATTTAAATGCCTGTGGTCTTGTTGCTTACTTGTCCTTTGAGTTGCTATG
This sequence comes from Bonia amplexicaulis, assembly GCA_036346245.1. Classification (NCBI taxonomy): domain Eukaryota; kingdom Viridiplantae; phylum Streptophyta; class Magnoliopsida; order Poales; family Poaceae; genus Bonia; species Bonia amplexicaulis. The sequence continues at coordinate 5,012,688 of CM070741.1, forward strand.
CTCTTGAGGAGATGGAGTGACAGCTGGGACTGGATTAACCTACAAAATTGGGGGGAAAGCATATTAAGAGAACTTCACAATTCATAATCTTGCCTGCAGAATTTACCACTACAGAATATCCTAATTAACACAATACCTAAAACAGATCAGCACCATCTAACATCAAATAACAAAAGTGCTATGATTTCCTTTCTCCAATTATTTACAAGCTCTAAATCCCCAGTGCCTAACCATTGGCATAGCCGTAGATCACCTGCCTCCTAACATTACACAATGTTATGCCATATAAGTTCACTAAATAGCTCAACCTGTACGTGAAGCCCTAGACACATGCTCAATTAGGCTCAAGCTTTAAATTTTATCAGAAATCACCGTCCAAAATTACAAGCAAACATCTAATTTGAGAGATCTAAAGCCTTAGACTGAGAATCAATTAAAGGTTCGATCTTTCGTTCAAATTCCCCGTCCAGTCAAAGCTCACAAACTAAAAATAAGTCATTAACCTTGGGCTGCGCCTGCGGAGCTATAGGGACACCTCGAGGAGGCTGCTCGGGACGCAACGCCACACCCGCCACCACAGCCCGCGGCACGGCAGCGAAGGACCGTGGCTGCGTGGGTACCAGGGGCTGCTGCGGTGGCGCGACGGGGACAGCGACGGCGTGGGCACGGGGGAACCCGACGCCTACGGGAGGAGCGCGGCGGTGGTTCCCGGCGGTGGCGGAGGATGTGGCGACGGGGTAGAGGATGCCGTAGGCGGCGGAGGCATGGCTAGGGTTAGGGTTTAGCGGGCGGCCGGTGAAGAGCGGGGCGTCGGGTTGCGGCGGCCGCGCGGCGGGGGAGGAGGTGGCGAGGAAGGCGCGGGGCAGGGGCTGGGTGGCGGTGGTCGGAGGCGGGGATGTGGCGGTGGGCTGGGCGGAGGAGGCGGGTGGGCGCTGCGCTGGGGATGACATGGCGCGGAGGATCGGAAGACCTGGTGTGGTCTCCTCTTCGAAATCGTTTGAAATGGACACTCGTCTGTGTTGGTTGAGGATTTTCATTTCGAGAATTTTCAGGTGGGACAGGATTCGACGAGCTCTCCCTACCTGGGCCTTGAGTTCTGTGCGCCGCCTCTTCTCCTGGGCAGGCTGTTTGTTCTCAAGTGTTTGGGTGAGGTTTCAGTTGAGCCCAGTATTGATTGGGCCAAAACGTAGAAAACCTGTTTGCTAAGATAATCGTCCTGTTTTTTTTGCTTTTCTGTCGATTTTTACCTACAACTCTTTCACCGATCGTTATTTATTATATTAATAAGTCGTAGTCTAAAAAAAATACCCTATATTACTATATTAGCCTTTTGGCCGACGTGATTGCCGATTGGCCGTCCCCGGTACTTAATCATCTAACAACTCTTACAGCCGGTACTGTGTATTCGATCTTTCTTTGTCCTTGCTCAGTTGTTGTACTACAGGTAATTGAGTTGGGTTAGAATTGTGTTTTCGATCTTTCTTTACCCTTGCTGAGTTGTTGTACAGGAAATTGAGTTGGGTTAGAATTGAACATTCCCTTTCCCTTCGATTCTCACGAATCAGGACTAGAGAAAGAAAAAACTTGCTTTTCGAAGCTACAACTTATAGCTTTTCTCTACTACTATACTGCGGGCGTTTGTCCGTTCACTTCTCTCGACTGCCCTGTGCACGCGCGCGCTGTGCCACCCTTCCACGTCCAGGAAAAACCGTCTCCTTCCCAATGTTAGAAAAACCGATACCGAATCAACACGTCCAAATTCACTAGCGATCAGACTGCTGTTGTCGGACGGCACACAATGCGCCTCCGACCAGCTCTCTACGACTACGACGATGAGAACAGAGGACTAAGTCGGAACCCGATGGAGAGTGTTTGGAGGCAATTTTCTTCTTTTTTTTCTTCACTCTCTACACTCTCACTTCGCTACAAAGGTTACAGGGTGACTTATACAGGCATTTCGACTACTGTATATATACACTGGGCAGATCGCACCGCCACTGCTGCCCAACCCGAGTACTCACAACGGCTGTAGTGCTCCACCGCACCTGCTGCCCAACCAGAGCAGAGATATTGACGATAGCTACAACGACCGGTCGTAGCTATATTGCTCACCGCTCCTGCCGCCCAATCCGAAGCTCTGACGACCGTGTTTCTGTGACCAGTCAGCCCACCGACCCGCTGTATGGTCTGTATCACCACGCTTCCCTGTGCCAACGCCTGCGACAACTCACTGCGCTGACTTGACTGATCGAGCGACTGGCCGCACGACCTCAGCCACTGGCTTCCACTTCAGCTGCTCCTTACCGCTTGGCTTCGACCGCGGCACTCGAGCTTCGACTGCGCAATCACTACATTGGTCGACTTCATACAGACCGATCGTCCACGATCACACTAGTTGTAATCGACTGCTCACACAACCGTCTGTGATGGGGAAGTATCACAGACGGTTCTATATACCAACCGTCTGTGATACTCATACATCACAGACGGTTGGTAGCTAGAATCGTCTGTGATAATGTTTTTCATAGATGATTTTAGTTATAAACCGTCTGTAATGTAGTTATCACTGACGGCTCATAAACCGTCTGTGATAACTTCTGATTATCATTGACACATAAATTCAGACGGATCAAAAAACCGTCTGTGATGATAGTTTTGAATGGGCTATAGTGACTCTTTTTTATAGTAGTGAGATCACGCTAACTAGTAACAACCATAAGATTTAGTTCTACGTATAGTCTGGCACGGTTAGCAAGGGGACATGGACACCAAGCAACTGCACAGCCAAAAGAAGCAAGTCTTGGACAATTACTTGCTAATTGACAAAGATTGAATAATCTCTTAAATACATCTTTAATGCATAATTGAGGCTCTAAGCATGTGCATGCGGATATTCTCATTACTTTTCTCTGTATTTCTTAAGATCGTTGATTTGATAGTCGATAATAATGTAATCGACACTACATTATAGATGTGTATATATAGGAGGGGCGGATCTAGGGAAATAAGCTATATTGAGGTCACAACACTCTAATCCTACTAGAGCCCATCATCTAAATATAAAGAGTATTATTATGGATTGTGCCGAAGGTCGTCGGGGTAATGTGACCCCGGCGATTACATTCTGGATCCGCCCCGATATATAAGCATAGATAGCTAGCTTATACATCCAAGTATTTCCCCCGTAACAAAAATGCAGACATCTCTTTATTACACCCAACGGAAAAAAATCAATGCATAAATTAAAAACAGCTCCAACTACGAACTACATGCTTGCAGGCATCATACAGTACGGGAAAATATATTGCTTTTAGATATATATCGCATTTACAGTCCAGCCATCCTCGATCGGTCTAACTTCCATTGACCTTTCTGCAGTTCTTCCGAATCTCCCCCTGTTCGCCCGTCAGCGGCCTGATGTTCCCCATGCTGATCATCGACCTGGCGAAGCTCTTGAAGAAGGCCTTCTGGCTGCTCGCGAACCGGTTGACGATCGCGCCCGTGGGTGCGCCGGGCGTCGACAGCAGCTCCTGGTCGGACCGGAGGTACCCGCGGTTCACCTCGAGGTTGGCGAAGTAGTTCTTGTCGAAGGCGTCGGGCGTGGTCGGGTCGAGGTCGTTCAGCGCCGACCTGTTGCCGCCCCGCCTCGGGCAGCTCTTGGAGAGGATCGCCCGGTAGCCCCCGTTCAGCGTCGGGTCCGGCCTGTTCGTCCCGCTGAAGTTGTACAGCCGGTCCGTCACGAACCGGCACTGCACGCGCCCAAACGTGTGCGCCCCTGAACAATTCAATCCAGCAAGTTGTTCTGTGATCACGTCGTTATATCTCTGTTCTAGGATTCTGGATAGTACTGTCTGAATATACGTACGGCACGTCGATCGGACGATGATCAGTACGCTGTTGCATGTGTACCTGAGAGGGCGACGAGGTCGGTGTTGTCGAGGCCGACGGTGCCGAACTTCTGCTGGAGCGTGGTGAGGTTGTCGCGGGGGCCCGGGAGCAGGTTGTTCGCGGCGGTGATGTCGGCCGTGGTGCCGTCGCGCCGGCCGAGCGGCACGCCCCACCGGGGACCTCCGGACTGCGTGCATGCATACAGAACATGTGGGACCAGGGGGATGTATGTACGTGCGTCATGTGACCGTGTTGGCTTAAGAAGGGTTTGGTGTGATCTCGACATCTGGTACCTATCGATCGACAGCCGATGCGACGTGACGTGACGTGTGAATATCCACGTCGTACAAGGGTGTGCGTCTTTATGCTCTAAAAAGTAGTGCAATGCTGTCATCGATCTCTCTACAGCCATTATGTCGTTCAATTATTTTGCACCGACGGCTAGCTTCCGAATTGTTTGTTACAGGCCGGGCATGTGTAGGCTATAGCTGTTGCTAGTACATTGCCACAGTGCGATCGTGAAAAGTATGTGAAGAACGTTGCTGGTTAATCATTTGTTCATTACTTAGGGTCTGTTATTTTCCTCCGAATTCGATGGCTTTTGACTTTTACTACAGTATCTAACTTTCAAACGAAGTATTTTCTCAAGACGGGGTCTACAGATTAAACGATCTACACGTTAAAAGCTCAACATCTGTACCTGCCAAAATTGCAAATGAGTATCTGTCTCTCCGTAATCTGTACCGTAAACAGCCAAAATTCAAAAATTTCAGCCAAAAACCATAAGCCGCAGCCAAAAAGAACAGACCCTTAACTTTCAAATAGCTAGGTCGATGTAATACGGGGAGCTAATGATAGATATAAGTGAGAATGCATGCACATATATATTGCCGGCTAATTAATTACGTACGTACCAGTTCGACCGAGATCTTGGCTGCGATGGCGAGGATGTCGGCACAGGAGACGACGCCGGGGCAGGCCTCCTCTAGCGCTGCCTTGACGGCGTCCACCACCGCGTACCCCCGGGCCGAGTTGCTGTTCGGCCTCGCGAACTTCTCCGACACGATGCTCGAGCTGTTGTCCAGCAGGATCGACCCATCGCACCCCTGAAACACACACGACGCACGGAACAGACGTGTCAAAAAACCTTGTGCGCGCACGGCATTGGCAGCAAACGCGCACCAAAACGTATATACGTGCGCGCGGCAGGCGCGCCGCCCGATCGAGTCGGCGAGGGGTTGGCTGGTTATTGCTTAATTACTTGGACGAAGCAGTCGTGGAAGTGGAGGCGGGTGAGGCTGGCGTAGATGCGGACGTCGGCCTGGTGCGCCTTCTTCAGCACCCGCCGGACGATCCGGTGCACGTCGGGGCACGTGCCGTCGTAGAACTCCTCGCACAGCCGCGCCGTGCTGGTCTGGACGCCGAAGCCGAGCACCACGCCGACGGCCAGGAGGAGCACGCGTACGGCACGAGGACCACTGTAAGAGACGCCGCGAACCATCTCTGCCGCAACGATAGCTGCGTACGCGTACGTGTTTGCAGGTGCAGCACTCTCACTCTGTGTGCATGTGGCTCAGAGAAGTGGTTCACTCTCGAGGGCAAGTTTTATAGCTAGCCGTGTACTGCTGAAGATGCGCGCCGTTAATTTGGGCGCAAGGAGGCATGGCTAGTTTGAGAAAAGCGGCGCCTTTACTTGGATCCGAAGGGTGGCCAATCATCTCGGACATGTACACATGCTGAAGATGCATGCAGGTATGCGAAACAAAGACACTGCTCGTGCATGGTGCATGCATAGCCGGTGTCCGGTGCCTTGTCGGTGCGGTGCCGTCGAACAGTGTTGCCTTGACTGCACGGTCACTGTATCTATTTAGTTGATCCGTACTTCAATCTACACCAGACAAGTCCAGTACTGAGTACTGACAGAATCCTCTCGAGAAGGAACTACGGTGAGAATTAATAGGGATGTGTAGCAGTGTAGCAATCTAACTAACAAAAAAGGAACAGAGAAAGGAGCAGGGCGGTCCTGGGATTTTAGGGGTCCGGAGCGAAACTAGGAATAAAGGCTCTAGTATAAATATCTAAATATAAATCTACATATATATATATATATATATATCTAATTTTACCAACAAACACTTAAAATGTGTTATGTATTAAAGAAAAATTCATATTTTTTGTTTGCATCACTCCTATCCTTGAGTTCGGTATCCCTATCTTCCATTAACTTAAGTAGAGCTGACCTTAATTGAGGAGCTTGATATCTAATTGCTTTGACACTTTTGATTCTACTCTCCCAACGAGTATTGCTCAATGATTTCACAGTTAAACCTTCTATATGGTCAAGCAAAACTTTCCATCTTTTAGTAGAACCAGAAAATAATACATATATCCTTTGCACAATTCCAAAGAATGAAATAACTTTGCTGTTGTAGCTCTTTATCGATCGTTTCATGTTTGCTCAATCTAACTCTTAGTTCATTCCAAGAATTCATGTTGGAAATATGCTCGACACTAGCTTCATGTTCTAGAAAAAAGTTTAGTGCACTTGGTATGCTTCAAAGCAGCATATGATTTCAGTTGGGTTTTGAAAAAGAGTAATGCATAACTGTTGACTTAACGTTAATCCATGTTCCACATGTAACCTTGGAAGTCTTTTTGAAGGGGTTTCCAAGAAAGAAAGAAAAACCTCCTTTCTATCACATGACCAGCTAGAAACAGAAGTTCAGAAACACATACCAGCTGCTGCTTGGAAGGCTGTTACCCATTGACCACCTTGAAGGTCGTAAACATGGACCATGCCATCCTATCGAGACACAAAAATCCCGTTTCAAGGTTCACTGGTTCGAAATATATACAATGAAAAGATGAAAACAAGAGGAGCGCACCTGCCCACCAGTGGTAAGATGTTTGCCGCAGGGCTCAATATCTAAATGTATTCTTTGATTAGTAGTATCAGACGATCTGTACAACCTGGTTATGGGATTCCACAAAAAGGAATAAATGAGAAGAGTTTGATAAAATCAGAAGAATACAATTCCACTTAATACAGATTAAGCTATCAACTGAGCTTCCAAAATCCAACAAAATTAGATCAACAACATAATTGTACTTATTCTAACCCTTTTTTTTTCAAGATTATAAGCAATATGCTGATTTGTTAAAGAAAAAACAGAAGATGTGTTATCATGACCAGGTCAGTGGTATCTTCACAGGCTAAAACTAATGGAATCTATGATAAGATATACATTCAGCCTTGAATTATGCTCAGCTCAAAAGATCAGTTGTTGAGAAAATAAGGTTGTTTAGTTACCTTGCGCCCTCCAGTATACAAATAGTTTCCATCTTTTGAAAAAAGTACCTGAATTTTTCGTCAATGTTATCTTCTGTTTATGCAGTACAAGCTAAATGTATATGGGTGCTTCATTAACCTGTGTAACACCCCCGAGCTGGCCATGCAAGACATATAAAGGCTCCTGGGGGCCCCTGGGTTTTGGGGGCCAGGGCGGCCGCCCCGCTCGCCCCCCAGGGCCGGGCCTGGAAAGGAGATGATGGTGAGATAACTTTTGGTCTCTCTCTCTCTCAAAAATAATTGCAGCCAAATGGAGTAGCTAGCTGGCAATATTTGGTGTCTTTCTTCTTCCCTCGATCAGCACGGCGGTCGTTTGCAGGGCGACGATTCCCTGGTTGCTAAGGACTAGTACAGGCCGTACGTGGGCAGTAGCGCATACACGAAGAACATCACTACTACTTTCTCACAAGCTCGTACGGTGTTCTCATCAGATTAAAACTCCTGCAAATTAAATCCGTCAGGTAATCACCAATATTTTCACCTTCTTGTCCATGAACTAACGCGCGAACTGTTACTTTTTTTCGAAATCCGAGCTTTGAAGTACTCTCGTCTTTTCACCTGCTTGTTAAATTCAGCAAACGTCTTTGCTCCTGAATTACAGCCCGAACATATTCGCCACAGTACGGTAATGTTGGTTGGTGCAGATGATTCTGGCCACATCATACGTCAGTGTCGTTAGTCACTGTACATATGTGCCACGCCCGTATTCGAAAAGATTCGAAAAGTTTCACGTAGTACTAAACTTACTAATTAGAGAGAAGGCGACGCGTCGTTCTCAGAACAGAAGCAGGGGCCGCCCGGGATGATGTGAGTAGGTGACTGACAGCGAAATGCAAGTCGAGCAAGATCTGAAAATTTATCGCAAAGGAGTTGTTAGCATTTAATCTTTCTTGATTGTTCAAGGGAACATCATTCAGGGAACGCCGTAGCGGCAGTTGCAGATTCTTTATTTCTTCTGCACGGTAAGTTTCACCGGAATGGAGGTTTTCGGCGACAGACCTCGAGCGGCCGCTGGAAACCTCGAGGTTTCCGGCGACGACCAGGAGGCCACACCACTGCCGTCCGCCATCGCGCGTCGTGCGCTGAGCCAGAGTCCTCCGCACCGCCAAGCCGCCCTGCACGGGTTCGCTCTGTCGCACCGCCAGCTTGGCCGCCCCCAAGCTCTAGCGACCCTCTCAACTTGGACGGAGGAAGTAAATATTAGTGGGTATAGATACACATGAATCTCAAAGCGTGGTTGGTGGTGGATATGATATATGCATGTTCATCAATGGGCAAAAAAGAGATTACCGGTATACCAGAGCCCTGATTGCTACGACTCATCTGCCCGAATTGATACGTTCGTTGTCCCACTGCAATGCAACTGCAGGTTCATAGGACGACCAACTTGCCTGCTAGTGTCTGGCTACTCGTCCTGGAGAGAATCCTAGCTTGCACCAAACGAAACATGTAGTAGGCCACAACGTAAAGACAATTTCACACTTACATCCAAACGCAAGATATAACTTTCGACAATGCGAGATGTGGGCAATGCATGCCCAAATAATGCAGAATCTTGCTCAGTTGACAGCCCTGCAGTTCTTGCGAATCTGGCCGACCGAGCCGGCGAGAGGGCTGATGTTGCCCATCTTGACCATGGACCTGCCGAAGTCGCGGAAGAAGAGCTGGCTGTCGGCGCTGTAGGCCTGCACCAGGGCCTTGGTAGCGGCGACGCCGTCGGAGCTGGAAAAGAGGCCCTTGGTCGGAGGAGCGAAGGCCGTTCTGGGCGAGCAGATTCTGGAAGTAGTGGTCGTCGTTGTCGAACGCGTGCGTTGGCGGAGCTAGCGTCGATCCAGCGCTGTTTTACAAGTTCATTTATCAGATCATTTGATAGCACTAGCTGTAGTTTGGTATGGGGATTTCACAGGGAATCTAATTTCCAGGTGGAACGGCCGGGACGACCTCCCTGAACCAGCAGTAGTAAAGGCAACGAGTTTCATTTTTCTGGTAAGCAAAGCAGCCACGTATAAACTAGGAAAGAAACCAGAGTGCTCGGATCAGTCGACTACCTGGTAAGACGACCACGTCGGTTGTACCCAGACCGACATCCCTGAATCTCGAAATGGTTTCTGTTGATGGAATCGAATGGCCCAGGCAGGTTACTGGAATCGAATATACTGTTTCGCACTATATATTTCACCTTGTGTTTCCCCTGTATAACCATTTGTACGATTTGCAAACTGTTCGCTCGAACCAACTTGATATTGGTAGTATTTTTTCTATCTTGTAGCACTACTAAGTTCTAACGAGGAAGGAACGTACAAGGAGTACTCCGTAATTAGCCGTGAGCGCTAGAATGTCGGCGCACGGCACGATCGAGGTCGGCCTTGATGGCGTCGATGACTACGAATCCCCTTGCCGAGTTCAGGTTCGGCCTGGCCAGTTTCTCGCTATTGCTCCCGTCCAGCAGGATCAACCCGTCGCACCCCTGCATACGCGCGCGCGCAGTCAAGTCTTTTTCAGCACACGAAGTTCAAGAGTCTAAGGCCCTACTATATTCGGCTTAAACTTCTAACTTATTTTTTACTATTTCTAAACTTCGACACAAGCAGCCGTTGTACGTGTCGCATGACAGATATGCCGTATAGTGGTGTGTATTTGTGCCAGGCCGAGCCTATTTGAAACGTGCGGTTTTGGGGCCTTGGCTTGTCAAGATTGAAATTAAGGGATTACACCAATTGTTTGTTTGTTTCATATCCCTGCTCGTTTGCGAAGTGACTTGTAACTGCATCTCCAATCGAAGTAATAGTGCTGCCACGCATGAATGTATCCGATTTAATTAATAGATAAGCATGAATTACCGCGCAGCATGATCTGTCGACCCAACTGGTACGACGAGTTGACGACAGCTAGTAAAAGTACTCCGTCGATCGAGTAGCATGCATGCAGCTGTACTGTAAGCTAGTAGTGTCCTGTTAAGACTTCTTTCTATCCATAACTTAAAATATGACAGGATTAAGTGCCGTATAGTAGTGTTAGTGTGCATACTTTACGAGAGGTCTCCCATGAGTACGTAGACAAAAGAGAAGCTACGTGCCGTGTAGTTGATCGGGCCGGCCCATAGGCAAACATTCCAAGACCGACTCGGCTAGATTCAGGTTGGGTCAGGATGGGCTTGAATCATTTTGGGCTATCACTGACTAGCGTTGTCCTTAAGATTGGGCTAGATCAAGTCAGACGGGCCTTACTCATTCTCAGCCTCTCAGGTGAGCAGTAGTTCTGCTCAAAAGGGGACCGAACGATGGCTCGGGTGGCTGGCTGCGCCGTGGCGCGAACACGCGGTATATGGGCTCAGTAGCACAGCGCGCGCCGCCTAATATAACACTAATATACAATGAAGTAGTGTCTGTTTTATTCCTAGAAAAAACTAGCCATGTAGGCGCGGCGTCACGCCGCGCCAGCACCGTGCGTACCAAAATAAAAGAGACGATAATTCGTGAGGAGCTTTCTAGGAGAAACCGCGAAAAAACGGGGACCCGAGCGCAATTCTAAAAACCGCGGGGGCTATCCTGCAAAAAAACGGCGACTTGTGCACAATTTTAAAAACAACGGGGGCCATCCTGAAAAAAAACCGGGGACCTATACGTAATTAAAAAAACCACGGGGGGCTATCCTGAAAAAACTGGGGACCCCTGCGCAATTTCGAAAACCGCGGGGGGCCATCCGCAAAACGGAGGGGCTAAAAAAAATTTCAGGGATCTTTTCGCGAGAACCAAGGACCTACGCGTAATTTCGGAAAAACACAGGGGCTTTTTTGCAAAATCGCTCCCCAGACCGTACCGAGATTCCTCGCGCACGCGTCGCGCGGACGGCCGGCGGGGGCGACCTGGATGGCGCGAGCGGCCGCGAATGCCCCCGGGGAGTAGTAGGGGTATGATATATGTCTTCTTAGCAATACACATCATACATAAAACTGAGGAAATCAGGACCGAACTCATCATATCCATTGTAATGACAGAAGCGTTAGAAACCTCCAGAATGGAGTTACGAACCAGTCTAAAATGTCTGATGAATTGTTGTAGGGTTTCGTTGCTATTCCGCTTCATCCGATGCAAGTCGTATTCCTTCCCAGAGCAGTTGTATGTGTCCTGCAAATTGGCCAGATGAAGGTCACAGAGATGCTGCAATGAATGGATTGACTATAGTGGCTAATTCAATAACAACGATCAAGCGGATCCCTCGAGTATAGTTAGAAGGTAGTTTGCCATGGCATGCTCTCCCCCTTATGCTGCTCGTACTACGGTCGTGTAGATCTGAAGAAATTCGATGGGGTTTTGGGACCTATCAAACTTATCTATGTTTACTAGTCGAAATCACGGTGGCTAGTGTACTGCTCAGAATTCAGGCATGAACGCCTGGCATCTGATGACAAAGTCATGACGCCTCATTTGCAGGAAAGGATGATTGGTGTCTTCAGGAGACCATACTCGACGATGCCCGGTGGTCGATGGACCTAACTAGGGGTGAAAACCGGTCGAATTTGGTCGGATATTGTTTATTCCATATCCTATCCTATATTTTTTCTTGGATTCGGAGTCGAATACGAATAGTGCCGGATACGAATACGAATCCGGATGGTATCGGTCACAGATACGGAACGAATACGGAGCGAATGCGAATACGATAACGAATATCTCATCGGATATTACGTAGGAATACAAAAGGTATATATAGATGGGTAGAAAATGTAATGTAATAAATTAGTTGAAAAAACTATCAAACCCCACATGCAAATATGCAGTTTTTTGTGGAACACCTTAGGGTGATCAGCAAGTTTATGCATATATAGACTGGTAGAAAATGTAATGTAATCTAATGTAACAAAAAGCATATATAGGCTGGTACAAAAGGCATATACAAAAGACTTTTCCAACTGGACAATACCACCAAAGAGTAATTGTGATGGATCCGACTATCCGAATCCGAGAATCCGACTATCCGAATCCGAATATCCGAAAAATATATCCGGGTATTATCCGATAAAATCCCGGATAGTATCCGTATCCGTCGGATAGTTATTTTCCGAATCTGAATCCGTATCCGGTAATTATCCGACATAACTATCCAAATCCGACTCCGAATCCGATAATTATCCGACATAACTATCCGAATTCGATCTGACTCGGATTCGGCGGTCGGTCGGTCGGGAAATATCCGATCCGCTTTCACCCCTAGACCTAACCTATAATAGATCTCGTCCATTTGAGGGTAATACTCATCGTATTCCATCTGCTATTGCAGATTTCTTGCTCGAAGTGATGATCGATCACCTCCTCCATAAGCTCGTCGGTCCGAGGTCGTTTAAGGAACTCTTCTACAACTGTATTTGTGGCTAGGAGAACGACGTGACCTGTTATCATGTTGATTTCCTCGATGTGAGTTATGCGAAAGACTAGACGCAGTCGTACCTGTTCGACTCACGGAGTTGCAGCGGCGAGGCTGCTCGAGCCTGGACATCATGCTTCGGAGTTTTCGCATGATCCATTCAACCAAGTGGTGGTAGCCTGGTGCTCGAGTAAGCTCTCAAGTTAGATTCTCGAGCAGATCATTTATACATTGAAGCTCTCGAGGCTCTTCAGATTGGTACTGGACTCGCCCAGGCAAAGACTTCTGGGCAGCCAATTTTCTTCTTTGAATGGTCTCGGGATCCTCAACATCTAAGGTTGGTTGAGGCCACCTTAAAGGAGAGCGATTATGTTGAGGATTTCTTTCACGCTCATCAGAGTACTCACTTGGCTCATCACTGAAGGCCTCCTCGCCATCATCACGAGGGGTTGCAATGTGTGATTGGCGGGGAGCATTGTTAGCCCCTCCCTTGAGAGAGTGATTAGTATCTAAGGGGAGGGCGAAGATCTGCTGAATATGATCTTCACTCACGTTAGATGCCTCTTAGTTTAAGGAGTCGTCAAATGACATAGCCTCACGGCACGGAATATGCCTCTCTAGAAAAGGAAACTCTAGGTTATAACCGTCTCCGATCAGAGTTGAACTCTGTGAGAGTATAAGCGGACTCGAACACTTAGGGGAAGGCCCCTTGCTATGCTTGCGAAGCGATGACATTTATTCTATGCTAAGAGACATCTTTACTTTCAGATGATAATTTAAAAATTATTATGTCCTCGTCAGTAGCCGTCGGGCTTTCACTTTTGTTTGGGTAGCTCTAGTTCAATTAAAGTCTCACGGACGAGCTCCAGTGATCTTGTTGGCTCGTAGCCATTTTGCTTCATGTGTCCAATTATTAAGGAACATTCTTTCACAACTAAGCATTACACATAAAATTGAGTCAGGGTAAGCGCTACAATTTTTTTTGTTATGGTTCCTTAAAATTCTATATTATTTAGTAAAATACTACTATTAATACTAATAATTAATTCTTGATCCAATGAAAAAAATTCACGATATTATTATGTGTAATGGTAGAGGATATGAATCCAAATGTGAGTGCCACTTGCTACGAAATTAATGCTATTGAAACACAACAATCGTAGTCATCATAAAATCAATTTGTGATGCAGCTATCTTATAGGCAGCTGTACACTACAGCTTATAACATTTTTTAAAAGAAGATCCTCATGACTGAAAAATTAGAAGCAATCAAGGAAAGAGTTAGAGAAAGACTCTCCTGCAAGTTACTACTCTAGAGTTCCGCCTCACCGACCTCGATTCCTCTCCTGCTCCTCCAAGTCTCCAATCCAATCCACCTTCCCTCCGCCGCGAAACCCTAGCCCCTCACCTCCTCGCTGGACGCCGCCGGTGGATGGCGACGGCGTGATCGGTCTGGCCACCAACCGTCTCTGCCTCCCCTCCGCATCTGATGTTCCTCTCCCGCATCGTCCTGCGCGACCTGGACTCCATCGACTCCCCCGCCTCTATGGCGTCCTCGAAGAAGGTGGTGACGCGCGACGAGTGGGAGCGGAAGCTCCGCGACGTCAAGATCCGCAAGGTGGACATGAACCGCCTCGTCATGAACTTCCTCGTCACCGAGGGCTTCGTCGACGCCGCCGACAAGTTCCGCGTTGAGTCGGGCACCCAACGTACTATACGCCTTGCCGCTACACTCACCGAGTCTCTTGTAATACTTGAAGTTTATGGACATTGAAGTGTGAATTTACGTTGTTTTGCAGCGGATATTGACCTGGCGACCATCACGGATCGGATGGAGGTGAAGAGAGCGGTTCAGTCGGGTAATGTTCAGGAGGCCATCGAGAAGATCAACGATCTTAACCCCACGGTTCGATTCTGTCACTGTTTCTCGCAATTTTAGTTCCGGTTTGGATGTTGGACTGTCTGTCAAGGGAATGGAGGAGTAGCGATGTTGTTGCAGATTTGGGAATTAGGTGTATGTGCTAAGGACCTTCTGGTAGCTTTTGGTAGTCTGTTTGTCCACAGTTAGTTGTGCTGCTTCCTGGGATATGATATATGGACAATTGGAGGAACGCTTGGTTTTTGCAATGTGGAAAATTTGGATGTTTTGTTTGTTGTTGGCCGTTTTTGTCAACAATTAAGTGCTTCGACAGCTCAACTAGTTTTGCAATACCGGAATTAAATCCTTTTCCATGGTCCATGTTTGCTACCCAATCTTATTTATCATCTTGGTATGTATTAATCTAGATGTTTCATGCGATTGGAGAATAGGCAGAGGGAGTGGAGCTTCCTGATGTATCAAACCTGATAGATGTTCCTGATTTGGTCATTTGTTCTTGTCATTTTGTCAGCAATGGACTAACCTGCCAATTCAACTTTAGAATAATGTTCTTATCATTAAGTAGTACATAGATCTGCAATATGCTAATCCATGGGATGCCTATATTTAACCCTACAGTGCTTTTTCTTCTTGTTGTAGTTACTTTAAATTTTTGAGGGTTTTTTTATCTGTGCAGAATGAGTTATAATTTTAAATGATTCAACCAAGAAACTCAAATAACGTTGTTGGACATATTAAACTTATCTATTTTGTCAAGAATCACTACCTACGTCAGTTTTTCCCTTGCTATTTTCTAAGCATGTGTTTTGAAATTTGAACTTGTTTATTTAGATGGGAAATGTGAACAACCTAGAAGTATACTGGTCATGTTGAATTGACTGAATTTTGGACTAGAGTTATTCTGCTCATTTTCGTTGTTTTTTGGCACCACTATGTTCATGGTATTTGTATGCTGCCATGGAAGTTCTGCGCAGTACTAAAAAGCCTTCATTAACTCTTGACTCCTTATCCTGACTTGAATTACCACATGCAGATTCTGGATACAAATCCCCAATTATACTTCCATCTACAGCAACAGAAGCTAATAGAGTTGATTCGTGTGGGAAAAATAAATGAAGCTTTGGAGTTTGCTCAAGAAGAACTTGCACCAAGAGGCGAAGAAAATGTAATTTCCAGTAAAATCATCTCTATAGTTAAGTTAGGAGTCAGGGTTCAAACCTACATTAATGAGAATGCAACACGTCATATTATCTAGATTTCTTGGGATAACACCGCTTTTAAGACCATGTTGTGACATTACTTTCGGTTTATGAAATTTTGACAATTTTGCAGCAAGCCTTTCTTGAGGAAATAGAGAAAACAGTAGCACTTTTGGTTTTTCAAGATGTAAAAAACTGCCCCTATGGGGAACTGTTGGATGTTTCTCAACGTTTGAAGACTGCAAGTGAAGTTAACGCTGCCATTCTTACAAGCCAAAGTCATGAGAAAGGTTAGTAGCACAGGGATGTATATGCCGTGATACCTATTATTTATTTATCTATTTCGTGATTTAATGTCACAGATGTGTACCTGCATGTATATGAATTGATATATCAAATTTATTATGAATTGATATATCAAATTTATTATTTTAAAATAAGCCACCATTTGGTTGAAAAAAGAAATTGAGATTGACAAGTGTACATATTAATTTATAAGGATGCACAGAAGATGTAGTTATTATCATTTTTTTTACCTCAAAGCAAATCAAGATTGAATTTTATCAAAAGGATACTGTTGTTGGGGTGGCCCAGCCCCAAACGACTGAACCTTGCAACAGGCCTAATAGTAGATGCCTAATAGTATAAAGGAATGTACTAATATACCTCTACATTTTGCAATTATCAAGAGGTAGGATGAGAATTTTCTGTTCTACCCCACTCATGCATATAACTATAAGCCCCCAAGAGGGGTATGAAGAAAGTAGTTTCACTCATTTTACACATAAGTTTTCTCTAGCTCCACCTCCTCCCATGGAGAAAGGGATACACTGTACCCTGCTACAACAGATACATATAAGTGCATATTCTGCCATGCTCAAAACAGCTAAGTCTTAAGCTGATCATGTGTGACCAGCCATAAAAAATACTGACAAACATGGGTCAAAGTAATTACTTAGGGGTACTTCTTTAAAACCTTTTTGAGACATGTCATTGAAAAAATCTACATGAATATTTTTGAAGATTTTAGGATATATGATTGAGGTTTGCAAGACTGAAATTCAAAATTTGCACCTCAGTGATGCACCATGTGTGCTCTTTATTACTATTTGACCGTCATTTCTCACAGTACAAACAGAATGAGGCTCTGTCTTCTGTGTTTGTGTTTATCTTAAAAACTGCTAGCATGCTTGTTCCAGAATGTGGCTTTTACTAAATGCCCTTCATCTTTATGATCTCACATATGGCAGATCCAAAACTCCCTAGCCTGCTGAAGATGTTGATTTGGACTCAAAACCAACTGAATGAAAAGGCAGCATATCCACGGATCAATAACTTCTCAACTGCCGTGCTGGAAGATCCAGCAATATGAGCTGCTGCTGAGGTGTTGACCACGGAGCATAGGCACCATGTCTGCCTGTACGCATTCCGCGTCTTAGATCTGTTAATTGTTCATCACCTGCAGTTCTTGAACACAGTTCTTTCTTCAGTGTTCGAGCTCAATGCAAAAAACTCACATCAGAAAGTTTCGCTCTCTCTGTTGTACATGATGTAGAGGAGGTTTTCATCACATTTTAATTAGTGAAAAATGTTGGATTTGGTTTTCATTGAACAGCTCTTTGTCGAGCTTATGACACTTGTTACACAAAAGGTTTCCAGTCAAATTTTAGGTCTTGAATTCGTGCACTTTCTCCTTGCAAAGGTCCAGTACGATGCAATTATGCAAAGGTAGCAGATTCGTCTTGTCTATTTGTGTACAGAAGAATGTTAGAATTGCATAGTAAAAATAGAGAAGCAAACTTTTAGCTCCAACAACTGGTTTTTCGTGGTAAATACGTACCTTGTTCTTTCATGCATCATGATGGATGATAGTACATGCTGTGATGCTGATTTGAAAAGGCCAGCTAGCAACCAGCATTTCATAGGCATTTTAGTAGAAGTTTTCTGTCAATTTCTGGGCGATCTGTGCCGATTCCCGATGAGTTCCTCCGCCGTCGGGTGACTCGGGTCGACCTCTGCTCCTGCGACACGCTCATCTCCGCGCTCTCCCGCTCCCCGCACCAGCTCCCGTCCGCGCGCGCGCTGTTCGACGGAATGCCCCAGAGGGACCACTTCTTCTGGTCCGCCGTCGTCTCCACCTACGCCCGCGCCGCGCTCGCGCTCTACCGGCGGATGCAGGGGGAGCCGGGGAACGCCGGCGCGGACAACGAGTTCACCGCGTCCAGCGCGCTCGCCGCCACCGCGGCAGCCCGGTGCGCCCGCACGTGGAGGGAGTTGCACTGCCACGTGGTGAGGAGAGGCATCGATGCGGACTTAGCCGTCGTGTGGAGCGCGCTCGCGGACATGCACGCCAATTGCGGGCGCGTGGACGACGCGAGGAGGGTGTTCGACCGAATGCTGGTCCGTGACATCGTCTCTTGGACGGCGATGGTGGAGAGGTACTTCGACGGCGGGGAAGGGTTCAGGCTGTTCCTCCGCGTGCTGAGGACTGGAGGTTTTCGACCGAACGAGTTCACCTACGCGGGGGTTCTGCATGCTTGCGCAGAGTTCGCCGTTGAGAGCCTCGGGAGGCAGGTGCACGGTCGAATGGCGAAGCGCAGCATCGGGGACTCGAGCTTCGCAGAGAGCGCGCTGGTGCACACGCACCCCAAGTGCGGGGACATGGGGAGCGCAGTGCGTGCCTTTGAAGGGGACGGCAAAGCCGGACTTGGTGTCGTGGACGGCGATGATCTCTGGCTAAGCGCAGAATGGGCAGCCGGAGGATGCATTGCGCTACTTTGACATGTTCTTGAGGTCTGGAATTAGGCCTGACCACGTGGCGTTTGCTGGTGTTCTGTCTGCGTGTGCCCATGCTGGTCTAGTCGACAAAGGTCCGGAGGTCTTCCATTTGATAAAGGATGAGTATGGCATTGAGCACACTGCTGATCATTATGCTTGCGTGATCGACCTCCTCAGCCGATCAAGCCAGTTTGAGCGAGCAGAAGAGATGATCAGTGAGATGGCCGTGAAGCCGAACAAGTTCCTATGGGCGTCCTTGCTTGGTGGTTGCCGGATTCACAAGAATGTCCGCCTGGTGAGGCGGGCAGCAGAAGCATTGTTCGAAATAGAGCCTGAAAATCCAGCGACGTATGTTACTCTAACAAATACTTATGCCTCGGTTGGTCTGTTCGATGAGGTTGGGAGTGTGAGGAGGATCATGGGGACTGTCATACTGCTATTAAGCTCATGTCACGGATTGTGCAGAGAGAGATCATCGTCAGGGACTCGAATAGGTTCCTCTACCTCGACTTGCCGACGCAGCTTCACTTCGGCAAGAGGGTTTTGTATCTCCTTGCCTACTGCTCTCTCTCACGGTGGTGTGAGGGCAATAGATTTTCTGGGACAGCGCGTAAGCGTGCCTAGCCCCTGATCTTCTGGTGATTTCGAATATCACCGGTTCTGTGAGTAAATCAGTCATTTGTTTGCAATCTGTGTGAGCTGTGCTAGATTGTTGATCATCTGTTCATCATTTAGTACTGGGGGACATAGATTGCTTATAGGATCAGTTGTTGCTCGATGATGATAAACATCATATGCTGAGATTGGTTGAATTAGTCTTTGAGCTCTAATTGTTATCAACTCTGTTATTACAATTTTGAACTCTGCAGAATAGTCTCTAGACATTGATATATCATTCTTGTGCCATTCGGTTCTTGCTGTTTTCTGTTAATAGCAAATTCACATGTTGAGTACATCTCTATTAAGAATCTTGACAAGTTAAAATTAACTCATTGAGCAAACATTAACCTGAACTGGATGGACTTGTATATCTGTTGAATACTGCTATCTGAGTATATACCTGCTGGATATATTTTTGATCTTGAGAATATAGAGTTTGTGTCTTGAGCTCAAAAGACTGAATTCATTATTTGTATAACCAATCAAGGAAGAGTATATGATTTAGTAGCGGGACGGCCAAGATTAATCTTGTGTAACCCTACAATCTGAGAGCACAAATATTCAATTAAAACTTGAGCTTGTTGCTAGTCTTAACTGGTCTATGCCTATTACATTGATATACATATTCATGTTTAGAATGCTATTGTTTTTATTATTGAATATGTGCTATACTTTAATTGGCATGATCAATTCATATGGTTTCATACTTGTTATGTCATTTATATATGAATTGATGTCGTTCCTGTGTGCTTATAATTATATTGGAATTAAATCAATAATTATGCTTATACCGCATATTATACAACATCCATTGTCCAAGTAATACTGTATCCAAGTACCATAGAGGATGCAATACTGTACATTACATAAGAGACTATACATCATAATTTTGAGTGATGCTTTTATACTTTCTACTCTAACAAGAATATCACTAACCTCAAAACATACGAATGAATAAATAATCACTATCTACCATTCAGCTCTGCTTTAAAAGTTGTACAAATCACTTTGTGGAAAACATAGAAACACCTTATATACATATAGTTTGATGTACAATAAATATACATATATATTTTTTATGAAAAAATATACATATAGTTTGTTGTACAATAAATATAAAAAAGCAAAGCCAGAAATTAAAGTACCGAAGCTTTCTTGCACTTGTATTGCTGTGCACAATAAATGAAAGCAAGAAGATTCAGAGAGCTGAGGCCAGCTATGAGCCAGAAGAAGCGGTCAAGATGGCCTTCATTTAAGTTATCGGGGACCCACCCCATCTGGTCGCTTCGAGTTGTAAAAAATGACACTAGGGTCAGTATGAATGAGCTAAGATAACTTCCGAGCGACACAGTAACAAGAGCAAAAGCGGAGCATAAGCTTCTCATGGAATCTGGAGACTGATTGTAGAAGAACTCTGCTTGACCGATGGATGTGAACACCTCACCGACACCAACCAACAAGTACTGAGGTGATTGCCAAAGAATGCTCATAGGAACAGGTACCTTCTGATGGATCAGATCCTCTGACCTTGCAATCTCCAGACGCTTAATCTCAACCAATGCTGCAACAGCCACTGCAATAGTAGACACAAACAGACCAATCCCCATGCGTTGAAGCTCTGAGAAGCCCCTCTCCTTACCAGTGAATCTCCTGGCTATTGGCACGATGAATCTCTCATAAATTGGGACCCAAACAACAATACTAATAACATCCAAGGATGAGAGAGTGGCTGGAGGAATTTTAAAAGATCCAACTTGGTTGTTGAGGGCCATCCCTTGTTCTATGAACATTGATGAATTTTGAGCACACACAGTGAAGAACACAATGCCTGTTGCCCAGATTGGAAACATACTCATTAATATTTTAAGCTCTTCAACATGTGTGATAGTGCAAAGTCTCCAAGGATTATGAGAACCACCACATTCACTCCACAAAATGACTGCTGCTTTGTCAAGGAAACTGTAGAGGAAAGATAATGCATCAGCTGAGAGGGTACGTAAGTCTATGCATATCGGCACACGTCTTGGGTAAGTTACCTGTCATGGTTCTGAAAAAAGGTTGCTATATCCAGAAAGTCCCAAGACACAGGCTTGCAAGCATGTGCATGTCAAACCAAAAGTGTAGCTTACTTTGTATATCCATGTCAACGTTGTTACATTATAATAATTTTTATCTTTTTTCTTGAACTTAAAAAAGTTGTGTTTTTCCCAATATAGCAATCTGAATGTTTTTTTCGTTATTTGGGTAAAAGGAATAATATCTTGTGGAACAGAGCAGATGATTGACAAGGATAGCCAAGGAAAGTACCTGAATTTGCTACTATGCTCCAGCTTACGACTCCCCTCAATAGCTGACGTCTTACCATGAAGCTCATAGAGAAGAGAACTATCAACTGGCAAATCAACATTTCGCTTGCGAATGGCTGCAACAACTACCTGGCATGCTCTTGTAAGGGGGCTTCCTCCAGGTATCTGAAATCTATATATTTCTGAACCTATAAAAAAGCTTCCAATAGCTAAGGCAATGAAGAAAGTAGGGATTCCAAATCCAATGCCATATCCAAAATTTTCTTGTACCCAAATAAGAACAGTGCCAGAGATCAAAGAGCCAATATTTATGGAGAAATAAAACCAATTGAAGAAAGCGCCTTTCTTTGTTCTCTCAACTGGATCAGTATCATCAAATTGGTCAGCACCAAAGGATGAAACACATGGCTTTATACCTCCAGCCCCTAAAGCGATCATGTATAGTCCAACAAAGTATATCAGATACTGTGGTAAGGTTGGTTGTGGACAAAACGACCCAATACATTGAGGGGGCTGGAGAGAAGGAACTGATGCTGAAAGTGTCAATGCTGCCATCCCCTTCAATTAAATGCACATTGAGGAGCCATTAGCACAAAATATCAGCAGGAACAAGTGCGTAAGTGGGACGTAAGATTCACAACTTGGACAAGTAGGTTTGCAAATGATGAACCACACCAGTTGTCTATTATCATGCTGGAAAATATGGTTGAACTCACTGTTATGCATGAAATCGTAATGTTAGGTATGGGATAAGCTATATATGCCCATGTTCACTCTGTCTAGTTAACCTCTCATCTATGAACAAATAACAATGCAAACATCATGCCATAATAATTAGGCACTTAATTCATTAACATGTGCAAAGTTTTTTTTTTTTTTTTTGGGGTGTAATTCTTTTTGAAGAAATAACATGTGCAGGGTATTAAACACTTATGCACAGCCCGTTCAAGTGAACCATTGAGAAACATGACTATTTGATATCTCTTCCAATATGAATTTCTTAAGGTACACGTGTATTTGGCTAGTTGTAACTTACAAGCAAGTAAATAGTTGAAAAAACAGCAATAGTCCGGTACTTTCCCCAGTATGAATCTGCTAAGGTTGCTCCAATAAGTGGTGTGAGATAACAAGTTCCTTGCCAGGTCGTAAAGTTCCTCGCTGCAGAGACATTGCCTTCATGCAGTCTTGTTGAAAGGTAAGTGACCAAACTTTTTGAGATGCCATAGTAGGCCAAGCGTTCACACACTTCAGTTCCTATCATGTAAGAAAAAGGTAATTGCTAATTGAATTTAACATTAGATACAAGTACAAAAAGGCTTATGCTTCTGATGTTTAGGACATAAAAGACTTTCAGGTTAACATACGTTTTCCAGCTGACAAATGCTGAAATAGACTTAAAATAGAGAAGATGTTCCACTCAATCAATTGCAAGCTTAGAATTTTGCAAGCAAGACAGCTGAGAATATGTTTTTACAAAGGTTCACAATAATATGATCAATCTAAATGGTTTTCATCCCTAACAAAAAAAGATCATGCTGCTCCTCAGTGGCAAGTTTTGGCTGAATTGTTACCAAGAATCAATGAGCACGCTCTCCAATTGCCTGTATTATGCTTTAAAATAGGGTGGCCTCTGAAGTCGACTGACCCATCACCTGTGTATTCATCAAAACCCTGTGCAGAAAAGTTAAGTTGTTAATAGTTGATATACAAATCATTTGATGAGTGGAAGCTACCTATAACACCATCAAAATCAGAAGAAAACAAAGGAAACATGCAACACAAAACTGTTGAACGAAACAAAAAAAAAACACATATTGGCAGAGGCAGCGGCTAACTCAACAGTTGCATAAAATTTTTAAAGGAATTGCCTCACTGAATGTGTAAACTCACTATTGACCCCACAGGCAAAGAGTCTAGGATAGGCCACTACAATTAGATGCTGGAAATATGGTCCATACATTTTCACAGTGATCAAATATATAAAGCAGATTTCCTAGAACTCGTAGAGCAGAGAATGTGAGGAGCATGATCGATATAAGATGCTGCCCATGATAGGTGTCCATATGATCGTCATAGGTTGTTCAGACACAGTTACTTGTAACAACAAATTCTCATCATGTATTTTGTTTACTAATCCTTTCCATATTTTTGTGTTTACTAATTTTAGTAGAACTAGTCCATGCAAAATAAGGAGGAAATTGATCTTTCTTTTCAGATGGACAGATTTTTTCCAAGATCAGACTCAGAAGGGCAGCATGAACATAAACTTTCCATATTTTTGAGCTTACTAATTTAGTAGAACTAGTCCGTGCAAAATAAGGAAGAAATTGATCTTTCTTTTCAGATGGACAGATTTCTTCCAAGATCAGACTCAGAAGGGCAGCATGAACATAAACTGAACTAAAAAGGTAAAAGCATTGTTACTTCAGAATGAATGTAGGTTCCAAACACATAAGCAAATAAGAACTCCCAACATGCTTGGAAAAAGTTTGGAGCTCTTTATATATCAACAAGGTGAAAAAATCTGAGATGTTCTGGACAATGGGTTTTTATGAAAAGGCAGCAGCGTGCCTGATCATATTAATGGATAGGAGGATATACAGGGGAGAAAAACTCCTCAAGACAAAACTGAAGAAGCGACCAAAACAAAAAGAAAGCTACAAGCTACTATAGGAGCTACTTGTACAAGCTATCTAAAACAGTGAGAAATAGAGGAAAAGGTACTAGTATTAACAACACCAGGATCTACTTATACTGTCACTCACAAACCACACCAAGGAGGAGAACAACGACAGCCAACGGGTCTACAGTCAGGACAGTGGGTCATACCTTTGTCTGGAAGATTTCAGCTATGAAGTTAATTTAGTAATATTCCAACTCCATAAATGTTATAGAGTATGATTATCTTCCAATGGAAATTGTCAGTTTGAACAGTTGAACATTTCACAGGACTTCCGTTCATGTTCCTCTAGTTTAGATTACTACAGCTACAGTTGAACATATTTTCTGTAAACGTTTAAGTAGTAGGGAGGCATTACACGTTTCAACAATGGATACATATAACTATAAATATCACAGTGTTTCACTTCTACCTAGTAACGTGGATACTCACTGACAAATACATACTTCGATTACAAATCAAGGTTTTTCTTAATCGGATAAGTTGATCAAAGAAGACCATAATCTAAAATATAATGACGAGAATAGACAAACGTGCCTAAATCATTTACGTTTCAATCAAACATGTGTAACCCATTCTACTCTATCCGTTTCAACACCAGTCCCATCAAAGAATTATCTTGTACCAGTCAAATTAACCATCAGACCTATCAACCAAAGCAACATCAGCAAATCTCAGTTTCAAAAAAAAAATCAGCAAATCTCATACCAACAAGCAAATCAAATTTCAGGAAAACCAATTTATTCACTTCTGTTAGTAATTTATACAAGTCAATCGATCTGCAGTCCTCAGAATTGTGGTGTGTTCCAATATAATACATCCAATCAAGGATTCTAAATCGGTACCCGTCGTCCTGTGGGGCTCACCTGTCAGTTACCATACCCCTCTAAACATTTCCCCCATTGTTTTTTCCTTCCCAATGACCATTATTTTGCAGTCGACAAATCAAAGAAGTGCACGCCAATCTATTCGAGCTCTACGCCTCTATGCCATTCCAAGAATCCAAGAACTGAGCAATCGAGGTATCTTTTTCCCCCTTTTTTCTCACGATTATGTCCGATTTAAGCATTTGCGATCGATCATAATACAACCAAGAGAAGAAACTAAAGAGGATTAGACGGCTAGCAACCCTACGATTTCTTGAATCTTGGCTGAACAAGCAGAAAAAAAATCAAATTGTGATGGTAAGATGATAGGATGGGAGTACCTCTGGCTGAGTCGTGCGCACCAGCAGGCTCTGCTGCACCTCGTCCAGCGACGACCCCATGAATGCTGTTTTGGGAGCTCCGAAGGCTTGCTGTTCCCTTCAAAGAAAAGGGAGATCTTTAAACTTTGAAGGCTTCTTGAGCTATTGCTTCTTTGGTAACTACTGCAACTGCCACTACTACTAATCCCAGAAGCAGGGACGACGAAGCAACAAGCTTTATCGTTTGCCTTTTATATTGAGTCTGCTGCCATTAGCTCCGGCAGACGTGGTCGCCATTTTTATTGGTGACATTACGCCCATGTCCTCTTAAAATTATGTAATTACAAAATATCCTTTTTGTATAATTGTACTGCAGTGTCAAAAAACTTCCTTCCCGAGCTCTCTGTCTATTTTGGTTTGACCGTTGATTTGGTGGGGCTTAGTTTCCAAGCTTTGGCAGATGATTTGTCAATATCCTAGTGTGGAATTGTATGTCAAATTATCTTACTTTGATTAAAAAGTTCTCCTTTTTTACCATTCGTTTTGTCAGTTCCTTTTTAGCCATTTATGTTACTGTAGGTGGATTGGTGAAAATACAGGTGTATTGTTATGATAAAAATGAAGATGTATCTGTAATTTACAAATTTATCGAGGATTTATATGCGTTTATTTTCTTTTGCCGTTTCTATTATATTATTTCCTTCGAAAGTCCTATTATTCTGATGAAGCCACTCGTCGTGGAAGTCGGGACGGGCACCACAAAACAGAAAGCGACCAAGGAAGCCGCAGGCCAGGAAGCGAAGCGAGGCGAGGCGGCGATGTCCGCAGCAGGTCAGGTCTTTCTTTTTTATGACGTATTCAATTCAACGTGCGAATAGGACAACTGTTGATGAGTAATGGCGATGCATTGTACAAATTAGCAGATATGCTGAAAAACTTATCTTCTTGTTTCTATTTTCTGATGTAATGCTGCTATCGTCGGTTCTGATAGTGTGAGTGAGTTACAACCCTCACGACTCATGAGCCATGAATAAATCACTTGAATTTTTTAATAATCAGTTTCATGAACAAATCACTTCAGTTACAACTGCTGATGAATCATGATACCTTGTAGAGAAAACTAATCTAGCCACCAAATTGAGCCCTTGTTGCCAATAAGCCACACTGATGTAGAGTTTCAGAGTCTTCAGTTACAAGTGCTGATGAATCATAACAGTTCTAGAGAACCAATCTAGCCACCAAACTGGGCCCTTGTTGCAGATAAGCCCCACTGCGGTAGAGTTTCAGAGTTTCATTTCAATCGAGTAGTTATTTTCATGAATAAATCACAAGTATCCTTCAACTTCAGACATAGTTTCCATTCTCAACATGAATATTCTTACATGATATATGCAGATTGCATTTTCTACTGAGCTGCTTACAGACAGAATTCAGGATGTCAGGTACTCAAATACTGTATCTTGAAAAACACATTCAAATCTGAACATGATTGCATACTTTACCTGCTATTCATGTTCTGATTCAGCAAATCTCGGCTATGAAAACTGGTACATGCTTTGCAATTTCCTAACTTGATACGGCAGTACAATTGTCTGTTCGCTTCTCTAGCATAGTTTACCTGTGAATATGACTTGTTATTACAGTACAATTTCCCCCGCACCTTTAGCCAAGATGTAGTAGGATCCCTGAAACTCAAATCCACTCAAAACATCATACAATTTGTAATTTTTTACCAAACGCACATTGGCAAGTGAAATCCTTGGCCTAATAAGTACTACTAGAACAAATGATAAAAATCACCCGAGAAATTCACATATATCTGGCTCAGATGTGAGTAAACTCTTTAGAGTCGTTATTTCTTATTATAATGGCAATGTCAACAAGGCTCAGGAAGCCTTTTTACATTTGTACCTCACAGCACAGAATACAAAGGCGAACAAATTCAAGAAACTCAAGCCAGCCATCATCCAGTAGAACCTATCCAAATGCCCTTCATTTAAGTTATCAGGTATCCACCCCGGACTGCCTCCTCTGGCTGTGAAGATGGGCACGAGAGAAACGATGAATGAACTAAGGTAATTTCCAGCCGAGATGTTAGAAAGTGAGAATGCCAAACATAAGCTTCTCATGGCATCTGGTGATTCCTCATAGAAGAACTCATTTAATCCAATGATAGAGAACACCTCGCCGGCACCTATCAGGAAGTACTGAGGTCCTTGCCACAGGATGCTCATTGGAACAGCCACCTCACAGTGCACCAAACCTTCAGCCTGTGCAATCTGTAACCGATTACTCTCCACCAACGCTGCCGACACCATTGAGAGCATGGAGAAAGATAAACCGATCCCCATTCGTTGAAGTGGTGTAATGCCATTTGCCCTGCCAGTGAATTTTCTGAATACTGGAACAAGAACTCTTTCATAGACTGGAACTAGTATAAGGACAGCAATAACATCTACAGACTGGAAGGACGCAGCAGGTATTTTGAAAGAGCCGATGTGTTTCTCCATTACCATCCCTTGCTCTACAAATGTTGAAAACATGTGTTCCAGAACTGTAGCAAAAAATAGCATTGTTGCCCAAATTGGGAACATCCTGATAAGAATCTTTAACTCCTCCACTTGAGTGACAGTACAAATCTTCCATGTATTAAGTAGGCCAGCAGATTCATAGTCAGATGATGTCACAATTGCAGCTCTATCAAAGAACCTGAGAGAGAAAGAAAAAGATTACTACCTTGCTAATTTTTGAAATATACTTGATCAGACTATATGTGCTCCCCCCCCCCGGCAGTCCGCTAGTTCCTCTCTACAGTTACCAGCCCAGTTGAGACCCCGCTGGCATGACCAAATGCCTGATACCGCTACCTCGCGATGTAGTGCTCGTCTGGAAAACAAACAACAACGAAACCCGGTTCGCCCTCTCAGGCAGGCTCAATTAGTATTGATGAGGAAGCTAGGTGTCATCTCGGCCGAAGTATCGCCGTCTCCAAAAGACTATGCTTCTTTCAACAGCATCTTCAACCAACCCTTGTCACAGGAACACATCCTGGCCTTGCATGACCTCTTCAAGCTGACGCCTTCAGGCCAACCGGCCGGCTCCTCAGCTATCCGGTCATAGCCCGGCTGCTCAGATCCCCTGTCGTCCTTCCTCTTTATGGACAGGTCTTCATGTAATATTCTTATGTGGAATGTGCGGGGACTAAATGCTAAGGGTTGTCAGGTAGGGCTGTAAAAAAAGCTCGGAGCTCGCGAGCTACTTGAGTTCGGCTCGTTCTAAGCTCGATTCGAGCTCGGTTCGAACTTTAAACGAGCCGAACTCGAGCTTGATCTCGAGCTCGCGAGCTTTACCGAACCGAGCTCGAATAGTTCGCGAACTCCGATTCGAGCTTAAATAGTAATACATATTAATTCTTACCGAGCTTACTCGAGCCGAACTCGAGCTCGAGCTTTTCTTATTGTTGAAAATTAGTGTATATTTGAATTATTTTGGCTGTTATCGAGCTTACTCGAGCCGAACTCGAGCTCGAGCTTTTCTTATTATTGAAAAATAGTGCATAATAAATTATTTTAATTATTATCGAGCTTCACCGAGCCGAGCTCGAGCCCAATCGAGCTTAGGCCGAGCCGAGCTCGAACCCAGGTTCAAGCTCGGACCCCATCTCGAGCTCGGCTCGAGCTTCTACCGAGCTCGAGCCTGGAAGGCCAAGCTCGCTCGAGCTCGGCTCGTTTACAGCCCTATTGTCAGGATGCCTTGCGCGTGTTAGTAGACTATATCCAGGAGACCAAGATGGTCGTCCTAACGGCGTCAGTCATCCTCTCCATGCTCGGTTCTCAATTCACTAAATTCACTTATCTCTCGGCTTCAGAGACTTGTGGGGGAGTCTTGATTACCTGCAGATCACCTGAAGCTGTTGTGCTTGATGCTCACATCGCCACTTTCTCTGTAACCCTACTCATCCAACTGGCCGGTGAGCAAACGCCACGGAGGCTCACTTCGGTTTATGGCCCCCAATATGATGCTTTTAAATGGATTTCCTTGAGGAATTTAGGCAAACCAGAGCCTCTCGCCCAGGCCCTTGGTCTGTCGTGGGGGACTTTAATATGATCCTAAGCTTCAAAGACGAGTAACAGCAACGTGCATCGCGCAATCCTTGGCCGTTTCTGTCGACTGGTCAATGACCTCGAATTGACCGACATCCATCTCAATGGAAGAGAGTTCACTTGGAGCAATGAGCGAGTCAGCCCAACCATGTCGAGGATTGACAGAGTGCTAACCTCGGCAGACTAAGAAGCCTTGTATCCACACTCTTTTCTGTCGTCATTAGCAACTGCATGCTCCGATCACGCACCATTGCTTCTCGTTACCAACACGCGTCTCAAGCAAGGTGGACGATTCCATTTTGACAACCATTGGGTGTCACATGAGGATTTCCCTCAGATTGTTGCCGACAGTTGGTCAAGCCCAGTTCCTCCCGCCACCCCTTTCCATCGGTTGGATGCCCTGCTTCGCGCCACTACTAAAGCCTTCCACAGCTGGGTCAAACTCAACTTGGGAACACCTGTCTCCAAATCCTCATGGCTGAAGAGGTCATTTCCAAGCTTGACTGTGCACAAGAAAAACGCACGTTATCACCACAAGATATTGACCTCAGGAGGCTGCTCAACATAGACTTCTTGCCCTGTGCTCACTCAAAAGAACAATGATTCGGAAGTGCTCGCGGCTCACTTGGCTTTGAGAGGGTGATGCTGACACAACACTCTTTCACTCTCAGGCCAGGTATCGTAGCCAAAAGAACAGAATCACCTCGCTCTCACGCAATGGGAATATCTATCGTTCACATGAAGAAATGGAATCCCTTCTGCGCCAACATTTCGTCTCCATGATGCAAACAAATGAACAAATTTCAATATCGGTCAACCTTAATGCGATAGGTCTGCAGCACCTTGAATTGCACAGCATGGAGCAGCCCTTCTCTGAAAGCGAGGTTCTCCAAGCAATCCAAACGCTATTGGCTGAGAAGGCACCAGGTCCAAATGGATTCACGAGGCTTTTATATCAAAAGGTTTGGCCTATTATCAAGCAAGATATCATGGCCGCTGTGCATTCTTTATTCTCCTCGGATCGTCGCAAATTCCACAGGCTGAATTCAGCCTTAATTATCCTTCTACCCAAAATGAAAGGTGCTTCCTAGCCGACAGATTACAGGCCGATCAGTTTGATACACAGCTTTTCCAAACTGATCACCAAACTTCAGGCCATTAGATTGCAGCCGCTCATGGACCAGTTGGTGGATTACAACCAATGTGCCTACATCAAAGGTCGTATGATCCAAGATAACTTCAAGTTTGTGCATGATGCCATCAGGAAGTTAAGAAGTAAAAGAGAAGAAAATTCTCCTCAAAGCTCAAACTTGACATAGCCAAGGGCTTCGACACCCTCTCATGGTCATTCCTGCTAAAGCTACTACGTGCTCAGGGTTTCGGCACTCGATGGGGGGACTGGCTCTCTCTTTTACTCTCAACAGCCATGACTAGAGTCATGCTCAACGGCATTCTGGGCCAAAATTCATCACTGCAGGGGGCTTCGGCAGGGTGATCCTCTGTCGCCCTTACTGTTTCTCATTGCCATGGACATGTTAAACAAGATCCTCCTTTCAGCCAGTCAAGCTCAGATCTTATCGCCATCACAGTCCTTGCCGAGGCAATGTTCCCTATATGAGGACGACGTTATGCTATTTGTTACTCCACAGGCCCAAGATCTCGTTGCCATCTGACAAATCTTATCGTTGTTTGGAGCAGCTTCAGGCCTCAGGCCGAACATGCTCAAATCATCCATAACGCCTATCTACTGCACACAAGATGAGCTCTGGAGTGGCACGCAAGTTTTCAGATGTAAGTCTAAAACCTTCCCCATCAGATATTTGGGAATGCCACTTTCGGCCAGAAAGCTACGGAGGCGAGATATCCAGCCGTATGGTGACAAAATACAGGCTACATTACCTAATTGGAAAGCCAAGCTTCTCTCACTAGCAGGGAGGCTCATCGTCGTCAAATCTGTCCTGTCATCCATGGTAATCTTCCCCCTCCTTACGCCTCAATTCCCTACTTGGGCATTCAGAGCAATTGACAAGAAACATAAAGCCTTTCTCTAGACCGGAGGTAGCCAGATCACAGGAGGAAAATGCCTGGTAAGCTGGCAGCAAGTTTGCCGCCCATTTGAATATGGAGGACTTGGTATCCCAAACTTAAAGCTAGCCGGAATAGCATTCCGCTGTCGCTAGGAACGGTTGGCTCGTAAAGATCCAAGACGACTTTGGCAGACCATTCAAGTGCCGGAAGACCCAGTTACTGAAAGTTTCTTCTATGCATCAACCTCAACACTTATAGGGGATGGTGCCTCAGCCCTGTTCTGGACCGAAAAATGGTGTCAAAGGCAAAGCTCCGTGATATAACCCCGACAATTTTTGCCAAAGTGACCACAGCTCGCAAGCAAAGAACCCTGGTCAAGGATGCACTTCACAACCATTGTTGGATGAAGGACATCAAAGCCCCCTTCACCTTACAAGTCTTACATGAATTCCTTGTGCTGTAGTCAAAGATCGCTCAAGCACATTTACAACAAGGGGTTCCAGACGAAATCACTTGGCATTAGACTTCCAGCGGGAACTACTCCCAAATCGGCCTACAAAGCCCTTTTCCATGGCTCGGTCCAATTCCCTTGTGCAATTGAATTGTGGAAAAGCGTCGTCCCCCTCAAAGCTAAATTGTTCACTTGGCTGGTCCTCAAACGAAGAGTATGGACATTTGCAAGACTTTTACGACATAACATACCAGCACTGACGTCATGTTTGTTCTGCGATCAAGATTCGTCCGGTGTCCAGTGGCGAAGCAGATATGACACCGTATGTTTTCCTAGTTGATCTGTGCTACTTACGATTTCACCGCGCAGACGCTACATGATTTCTGGCCTGTGACTCGAGAATTGGTGCCCGACTCCATGCGAAAAGGGTTAAGACTCCCTCATTATTCTGATCACTTGGATGATCTGGAAGGAAAGGAACTTGATGCACCATAACCAGCAAAGCCTTAACATCCTTAACATCCAGGAATTTACAGACCGCATCAAACAGGAGTTCCTCGCCTGGTCGTCAATGTCAAGATCCAAGCTTTCCAACCTCCTTGCTACCCAGGATCATAGAAGGTCGTCTTCAGTTATAGTCTGATGTCCTTCAGTTTTATGTGTTTCTCTTTGTTTCCCTTCAGATTTTTCTCCCTGGTCTCTTTCAGTCATCTGCCTTCTGTAATCTTCACCTAATTCCCGCTTTGCGCATGGTCTTCAAACTATGTTTGTTTCATATTCTCCTTAATGAATGAAATGCACGTCTCCTGCATTTTCGAGAGAAAAAAACTTCCCTAAATACTGAACCGGACGGATAGCTCCTTCCGAGCTTTGTATTGACAAATGGAAGAGCATGAAGAAAAAACGATGCTTCTACTAATGACCAACAGAAATAAGGACATCACAAGCAACATTTCTTTGGAGAGGGTTAGAAACAACATGCTGAAGCTCTTGTAATGTTAACTTATGTTCAATGTCTGCATTGCAGCTTATGGTCATGTCCGATGAATTTCTATATGACATTAATCAAACATGTCAATATTAACGTTCAAGGTTCATACGTTCACATTAAATAAAAGAAGAGTTCAAGTTTCATGTGATACCAGTTAAGCATATGTAGCAGATATATTAACACTTCAGTCATAATAAGGCAGAATCATCAGAAGTCCGCTGAAGGCTTTTTCATTCATGGAGTCAGATATTAATTGAAGCCGATGGGCAAACAAAAGTTTATCGAATAAAAAAGTAGAAATCAGACTGAACAAAAGCTTTATCTGTTCCCTATGGGAAATATAAGCAATACAAAGTGTATAGGTCATATAGTTCGAGCAAAGCAAAGCAGAAAAAAATGATTTTTGTACAAATTTCAACACATCCATTTGTACCACTATAGACTTGTCACCAAGTGTGCAAGAATCTTTTTCTTTGCAGGAATTCAAATATAAGTTAAAGATAAGCTTAAAATATCATATCACTAGCATATGAACTAATCAACGATACTTGAATGGAAATGCAAACATAAATGAATGCATGGATTGTAAGCTTCAAAGTTGAAATCTCAGCATAGAGTATTACTCAAGTCCAGTTGTATGCACCAATTTCCGGCTGCCTTCGATTGCTGGACCTTGTCCCAGAAGCTCATAAAGAGCTGAGGAATCACATGGCAAATCTTTATCGAAATTGCGAGTAGCTGCAACAACAACCTGGCATACTCTTGCAAGAGGGCTTCCTCCAGGTTTCTGAAATCTATACACAATGGAGCCGAGGAGAAAAGTACCTATACCTAAAGACACAAATAGTGTAGAAATGGTAAAACCCCAGAGCCAGCCTTCATGGTCTTGCACCCACACAATAATAGTCCCTGATATCAATGAACCAGCATTGAGTATGAAATAGTGCCAATTGAAGAAAGAGCTCTTTTTGGTTCTCTCCTCTTCATCAGTGTCATCAAATTGGTCGGCTCCAAAGGATGTAACACATGGGCTCTGTGCACCGGATCCTAAAGCAACCATGTACAAGCCAACAAAGAATATGATGTACTGAGAAGAGACTGGATCTGTCCAAACAATCCAAGCGTGAGGACCAGTAGAGATTAACGGCACTGCTGCTGACAGAAGCAACATCATCGTTCCCTAAATCAACAGAATGGAAAGGAAAAGGTAAACACACATTCTAAGAAAATTGAGCTCACGTGCTGAATGCACATCTAAGATTACAATGGCAGGTAAGTGTGGCTGAAGATTGAACTCTAGAAACCAGAGGCATTTATATCGTTCATCCATCAGAACATCATGATATCGTGTGCTGAAAATAAGGCTTCACTTAAAAAAATGACTTGTATTCTTTGTGGTTATTTTAAATGATAAATGAGCATGAGTTAATTCTAGCACTTACAATAATGAAGATCGTGCAGAAGATCAGAGCTGTGCAGTACTTTCCCAGATATGAATCAGCTAAGAAGGCTCCAACCAGAGGTGCGAGGTAGCTAGTACCTTGCCAGATTGAAACATCTCTTGCAGCAGCCACATTTGTTTGATGTAGGACTTTTGTGAGATAACTGACTAGGTTTTTTGCAATCGAAGAATAGGCCAGATACGAGCAGAATGAACAAACTGCAACAAGGTATTTTGATTTCTGTTGGATCTATCATTGAATAAAGAAGGCAACGATAAAAAAAATCTAGTGTAAAATTGTTAATTCTATGCATTATCTGAAGAGACAAGACATCCTCACAAATATTGTTGGAATGTATATATGAATTTCTAAGGGTAAAGTATAAGTGTCGATTGTTCAAGTATTTAACCATCATGTCCTACTATGGTCTTTCAATAGAAGGTTAATTATACAACATCATTTTACAGTACTAACCTATGGTGAAGGAGCAGGCCTTCCAGTTTCCTGTATTTTTTTTCAAAGCGGGATGCCCACGGATGCAAACAGATCCATCACCTGTATATTCTATGGTATTCTGCATTTTCACAGTACAACAAAAGTAACCATAATGCTAGTCTCATCCTTCTAATTTGCATAGATGTTTTAATAGAGAAATGCGCATTCACAAAATGTAAAGGACGTTATTTAATATCTTACATGAACATCCAAAATGTGTCTAAAGAGAGATTCTTCTCTTTAAGTTATTTTTTATTAAAGGATAATAGATTCCCCAGCTTTCTCAGAAATTTGAAAAAAGTCTTTGTAAGGTATCGTACTCCAGAAAACTAAGCACGGAAAATTGTTGGCTGTTCGGAGATATAAGAAAGCAAGGTTACACCTTTGCAGGTAAAGCATCTACATACCTAGTTATATCAGCAAGTACAAAGATAATGGATGCGCTTCTGCAAATCTGTCAGCGAACATTTGCGCAAGCATGCCTTGCAAGCAATGATGGCCAAACTCTTCCTAACATCTAAGGAACACAACACAAGGATATAATGAACTCACATAAGATTTGGCGCTGCAGAACTTAACAGTATTTTCTAGTTTACTTCTTCTCCTTTTATAGCAAATACAAGAACAAAAACTGAAGTAGTAATGACCAAGAAAAACTGCAAACACTCAAGACCAAAAATTACAAGCACTAACTAGAAATTACAATCACTAACTCACTACAAACTGCAAGCACTTACTCAAAGCAAATACCAAAGCAAGATTAATTTCTAACAAACACATGTCACGCGCACGCGCGCACACACGCAGAGAGAGAGAGAGAACCTCTTGCGAGGACTTGTCTTCTTCCAGCAGAGGAATCTTGTCAAACTGGCCTGTGGAGTCCATGGTTTTGTTTTCTTACAAGTAGAAGAAACGAAGGTAGATGTCCTGATAAAGCAGGAGAAAGAACATAAACGGCACAGGAGAGCTGGTAATGGAACTGCAGGTTGGCTTCGCTCCTTTCTTTCTTGCCTTCGCTCGTTTCTTGGGGGCAAAACGCGACGATCACATCTCAAACTTGCATGAACGCTAACTTTGCAAAATCAACAAAGAAAAGCATATAAAGAATCGGATAAAAGAGCGAAGAACCGAAGGCCGCGCACCGAAAAGGCGGGATTTTTCCTCTTTCCAACAACTAGCAGGAGAGAAATATTGCACGGAATTGGCGAATTACGCACCGCGAGGATGCAGCGTGAACTGGATTGGGCGGAGATCCCGAGACAGAGAGAGAGAGAGAACAGAACTGTAGAAGCAGGGCGAGGAGACGCACCTCGGATAGTTCTTGGTGCTCCACGGGATGGTCCGCCTGGTACTTTTTTCCGTAAACAGGCAAAAAAATCTTGCTCCTGTTCCTGTAGAAGTGCACACGTGGAAGGGCTTCTGTGCTTTTGAAACTGACAGCCAAGATTGCAAGGTTTTTATCCTTTTTAGGCTTCAGTTCCCCTTTTTGCGGGATGGAGTATGGACGACGCGATGGTACAGGTTATTTAGAGTCTTCATTTCGTTTTTTAAGGTTTCTAACTTTCAGCCTTTTTTTTTGTCTACAATTGCACTACTATTAGCATATGTTACCTTTTCTGAATCATCTAATTAAAAAATATAAAAACATTGTTATAACTCCACAGATAATATAAAGAAAAAAACCAAAAATCATAATTAAAAAGCTGACGTATTCATTTCGATGGTTTTTAGAAGCCAGAAGTCAGAAGTTGGAATCGAAACGAACAGAGGCTTAGTAAATCCCAAAGCTGATTTGGCCCTTAGTAGATCGCAAAGCTGATTTGTGTCCATCTGTGTTACTAGTTTTATTTGGAATCTATATTTTACATTTAGAGCTGTCAAGCAATAAATAGTGTAACAATTTAATGCTTAATGGTGTACTACTACTGACAATATAAGGGGATGCTTAATGGTGTACTACTACTGACAAAATAAGGGGATATAGCTCTTCACACCCATCACCAGTTACGTCATTGAAGCACAATTAAATTTTCGACTCCAAGTTTAGAACTTCTGAGCTTGAGCTTCGGTTTTACAAAAGTTTTGGGTTTCGAACGCAAATTTAAGGGCCTTTTTAAAATGCAGAAATTTCACCGGTAAACAGTCCATTTCCTACAAAATTCAGGAAAAAAAAATCCCGTGCTCTAAATCCCAGACGAAGCCTTAGTTCTGAATAGAGTTGGAGCCTGCTGGCTCACCAGTTCGCCAGCAAAACGGACCCTCCTAGACCCCAAACGCAAGCAAACGCGGGGCCTGTACAATCCGTTACCCTTGTGGGCCGCTGCATATGGGAAACGACCCAATTCTAGTCTTGCCAACCGCGCGCGGACAACGGTCCACCCACCACCGTCCGCGCGCCCTGCGTTCCTAGCCCGCGCGAGCCAACTCCAGAATACGTGCTGTGCCTAGATATGGCAACGGACACAAATTTATTGAATTTTGCTATCTTAAATATATGTCTATAAAAGTTGAATGTACCCGTTAAAAAATCCATACCCGTGACGGGTGCAGATTTTTGCCTAGACCCATGCCCACTCAGGTAACAGATACCTACGGGTCACCCGTGCCCGACAACAGTTGTGCAGATCACAGACATTGCAGTGCTTAGCAAGTCATCAATACGTTCAATTTATATGCTACTATGCATGAAATAAGCAACGACAAATCTACAATGCACATCACTAGTTCACTCCATCAATTCTCAGTTCATAGTTCACTAGCATAGCATATCATTACAAGTTCATAGTTCACAACTCAGTTAAAACCAAAAAGAGAGACATCAACTGCTCCTTGTACTTGACTAATGGGCTATGGGCTGGGCTGGTTTACCTGGGAGGCTGGGAGCCTAGGTTTATAACTCCTATGGATCAGGTTTATATTACCCATGAGTTTACGGGTTTGGATACTATAGGAACGTACCCGAACCCGGCAGACCCGATGGGTTGGGCTTTTTGTCCATTAAAAGATCCATGGGTTAGGAAATTGGTTCAGACCCATGCCCTAATAGAGTAAAACCCCAACGGATATCGGGTTTCGGGTACCCATTGCCATCTCTAGCTGTGCCATTGCGCTGTATGGGCGTGCGATTGCTCGTTTGCTTGGAGCCTTCAGGTTGCACTCATTTGGATGTAGATCTCATTTATTTTAGCTTGATTTTTTAGTTTTTAGCTTATTTTTTACTATTTTTAAATTTTACTTTTTAGCATTTTTAAGTTTTTTTGCCAGTTCTTTTTTCCCGAATTCGTTTACGTTGTTCGTGATAGGCTAACATATTTTTTCATTTTTAATTTTTTTTAATTTAGTTACCTCAAATAAGTCACCATCAGTTACAATTTAATTTCAGTCAACTATAGTACAATTTTAGTCATAGGCCAGCTTATTTCAGCCCAATCGAGCGGTACATTAAGATATAAGTTCTGACTTCTAACTTTTTTATTTCATTTTTTCTGGTTTTTTCTTCATTTAATCTTTTGCACTGTTCGTGATGATATAATTTTTTTATTTTTAAAAAATTAATTACGCTAAAAAACTACTAACTACTACAGTAAAAAAACTACTATAATACCATAAAAACTAAAAGCTTGAGTTTTAAAAGCCTAAATGAACATCCCCAGAGTGTGGCCCTCGTGTTCTTGTAGTAGCTACTAGATAGGACGAACTGTGGCATGCACGCCTTGGTTTTTGTTTGCTTTCGAGTGGGTTTCCCTTTGGACTTTGCGTGTTCGCATATTTGCGTGCGCGGTGATGCATCACTGTTCATTCACGAGGAGGTGAGGTATGGCTGTCTTGACAAACGAGCGCCGCTTGGTTCAGCCCACAGAACGGGCGCCCGGCCTATAGTGCCACAAATTGTGCAAATTGTTTGCACGTGGCTACGTGTACGTACGGTACAAAGATTCAACTGTCAATGCACAGAGGTTGACTTTATTTTCAAATTTTGTGAGGAACTCCGTTCAATGTCTTTTTTCGGATGATTTTTTAGTTTTTAGCTGTAATAGATCTGCAACAGCTTTTAGTTTTTCCTAAAATTATTTAATTTAAAAATAAAGAAAAACTAAAAGAAACTGTTATATCTCTTCACAAGATGCCAAGGAAAAAGAGAGAAGAAAAACACACGTTGAGAAATAAAGAGGGGTCATCCATTCGAATGGTCCCACCTGTCATCCATTCGCGCATTCTGCGTCGAGGACGACGTCGAGAGCTCATCGGCTCCTCCACCTCGGGCGTCATCGCAAAAAACCACCAGATCCCAACATCGTCATCGCCTCGGTCGTGCCTGCCACCGTCGCTGTCGTCGTCGCCTCGGCCTCATGCTCGCCGCTGCCGCCCAGAGCCTCTACAGCCCGCCGCCCTCACCTGATCTGTCCTCATCCTTGCCACTGCTGCTACTTGATGGCGAGATCAGACGGCGGTGGCGGCGAATCGGCCAACAGCGGCATTGATCGAGAGGGGATGGAGAGAAGTGAAAAGGGGATCGGAGAGAGAGATAATTTTGTGAACGTGACGTTTTTATTTCTGTTTTTTATTTATGAGGTTGGGTGACGGAGAAGTTGGTTTCCGAGTCTTTCGTATATCTACCAATTTTTAAAAAATTAATTATGTATCAGTACTTACAATAAAATTTATTAAATGTATAAAGAATCGTACTACAGAAGAGAGTTATTTTGATAGGTTGAAAAGTAAAGAATAATAAGAAGTTAAGAAAATAAAACGGTTGACTCGGTAGAGGACACGCCTAGCAACCCAAGCTCGACGGCCATCAACATTGTTTAAGCATAATTAACATTGATTAAGCATATTATTACATGATTAATACTATTTAAGCATGGCATTCACTCAATATACTCCTGTCGCGACCAGCTAGCTCAGCATGTTCTCCTGACGAGCTCTCCTAGTTCGGTAAGTGATACGTGTTGCCTATCGCTACACCAGCAGTCATGAAATAGACCATAATTGAAAATCCATGCGTTAGGTGGGCCAAAATTGAAAAAAAAAGTGGCTACAGTGAAAGATATGCGAAGAACTCTCGGTTTCATACATTGGAGGAAAAAATAGTAGACCCTGTTTTAAATGCACATTTTTTAACTTATAGTTTTCTTCAAACAATCAAATAGGATGGCTTCTTCATTATCTTTTCGAAGTGGCTAATCGATACAACATTTTCAAAGTGATTTATCGGCTTATAGCCATTCAATTTGTTCGTATAAGTGCTCACGCTATAATCAAAAGCTATCAATCGCAGCCATAAGCCATCCTCTGCGGCCAAAAAGAACACACCCAAAGTGATGTGGCTTTTGGCTGAAACGGCACTGTAGTGGATGTTAGTTTTTTTCTAAGTATTCAATTAAAGAAAAATAAAGGTAAAATAAAAAACACCGTTGTATCTCTACGATAATGCAAAGAAAAAAGAAAAGAAAAAAGCCATGTTAATAAGTTTTTTTAAAAAAACAAAGAGGAGAGACCCTCCAATTTCTCTTAACAAAAACTGGCATAAGTTCTACATATGCAAAGAAAACTGAAAAACAAAAACTGAGACAGGATATCTAGGACTATTTTCAGCCAACATGAGCCAAAAACCTAAACACCTCACAAGTTCTAACTTCCCCTGAAGACAGGAAAGTATGGAATTACAGAAGGATGTCTCCATCACTCCTTCAGAATAGAAGACAGAACATTTCTCCTAGAAGACACAGGACCAAAATACAGAGTATTCAGAGCTACACAAAAAGAAGCAATCTATTCCGCCCTCTATCAGTTTGTAACATCTTCAGCCAACTATGATCCTCCTAACACCAGGTCTCCAACCTCTTCTAGCATTGAAGATCTCCACGGCCACTTTCTCCAGCAACAGTGGAGGAGCCACACCTCGAGTAGGGTAGGTTTTAATCCGGAGTGTGAAAAAATATCTAGTGTACAACCCGGATAAATTCAGTCTAGCCTAAATAATATTTTCATAGTCTAGCTCAGATAGCATAGATCATTCCACCACTGAGCCCGGTGCGTAACTAAATCCTAGCTCCGCCAGCAATCTTGCCCCCAGTGAATTGTTTCTCGCCTGTCCTCCTTTGTCTGTAATATAGCCCATTGATTCATTTAATAGCATGTTAAATGTATAAAAGATAAGAGGTCAGACGACAGTTCATTCTTGGAAGTAAATAGTTGGAGAGTTACTAGTAGTATTCATTCAATAGATCCATGCATGAAATATCGGCAAAAAACAAGGGAAGAGATGCATTTGAGTAAGCCCCTCATGCAAGCCAAGGAAGATTCTTTTAATTCCAAAAGGCGCGAGCATATATACCTAAAGATAATCTAGAAAAGTAGAAGCCACGTGGTCGGTTCGAGCTAACAATGCATAAAGAACTCCTCGGATTGCTTGCTGCTCGTTGGCAAGAAGCAAAGCAATTAATGCCAGAAATTCAACATGATCCCAACTGGGGAAGGCGGATTTGCTCGTGCCAGTCATGTGGATGTTTCTTCTTGGTAACTAACCACACCTGAAAACTGAGACCAGGCTAGCACCTCCCCCAGTTACAAACACGCGGAATACTTTTAGCAGGTTGTCTACTCTAGTAGCCGCGTCCCTTCCTGCCTCCGACTCCGGCGACAGTATCGAGAGCTGCACGATTTGTCAAGATAGATGGGTGATCTTAGGTGGTGATTATTTGGGTTTATTTTTGGTGGTTTATGGTTGAGAAGCACTGTAGCTGACTGAAAAAACACTTTAGCTGACAGAGGCTTATTTAATATAATTAAATTTTAAAAATAAAAAAATATAAAAATATGTTAGCCCATCACAGACAACGCAAACGAATACGGGAAAAAAGAACGGGCAAAAAAGCTCAAAAAAAGCTAAAAGTTCAGAAAAAGACGAATTTATGAATAGTGAAAAATAAATCAGAAGCCAAAAGCTAAAGCCGAAACGATCACAACCTTAGGTGATTCTTACAAAGAACGACTGAAAATTTCCAAGTACGATGCTGGCTTTGTGTGTGTGTGTTGTATTTTTGATTAATGCTTTGATTCATGTTACCTAGATGGAGTACGTACGTGCACTGTGCTAGGCAGTTAGAAAATTGAAATGGGAACATGGACTCACAATTTTTTTTCTCCGTCTTGCTCCGAAGTGTATGGAGGTCAGGATGTATAATTGTCAAGGTTCTGATTTCGCACGAGCTAGTCAACACGTTCTAAGCGGGATTTTTTTTTCCTGCGTGATAAGGTGGTGTTCAGTTCGGCTTATTTTTTGTGGTTTATGGCTGAAAACACTTGTGGAATTTGGTGAAAAAACATCAGAATGGTGTAGTCTTATTTAACATAATTAAATTTAAAAAAATTGAAAAATATAAAAAATATGTTAGCCCATCACAAACAACGCAAACGAATACGAGAAAAAAAAGAACCGACAAAAAAGCGCAAAAAAGAGTCAAAAA
The DNA here is from genome assembly GCA_036346245.1 of Bonia amplexicaulis. Taxonomy (NCBI): domain Eukaryota; kingdom Viridiplantae; phylum Streptophyta; class Magnoliopsida; order Poales; family Poaceae; genus Bonia; species Bonia amplexicaulis. Next base: position 5,054,959 of record CM070741.1, read on the forward strand.
TTCAGAAAAAGACGAAATTATGAATAGTGTCAAAATAAGCTTAAGCCAAAAAGCTTAAGCTCTAGTGAGCAGGGCACTAGGGTTAGGGTCAAAATAAGCTTAAGCCAAAAATCTTGGTTTGGTGCACTAGAGCATTTCTGAAGTAGGTAGTTTTGAACGACTGTGAACTTGAGGCAAACATGGCACGTTCTTACTGGCGGTTACGGCTAGAGAAGCATCGTCGCAAACCTGTGTGTTCGGAGACGGTGCAACATTACTGAGCACGCGAGGTGATCCACCAGGCAGGCGCGGCACCAAACAGGCTAATATACCTGTTCTTTTTCTCCGAAGTTAATAGCTTTTAGATTTTGTTACAGTACATAACTTTCAAACGAAGTATTTTTTTAAGATGGGCCTACAAGTTAAACGATGTATACGTTAAAAACCCAACATCTGTATGATCTAAAATCACAAGTAAGTATTTATCTCTTTGTAATCTGTACTGTAAACAACTAAAATTTAAAAATTTTAATAAAAAATCATAAACCGTAGCCATTACCAAACAGACCATGTTTCTTACGAAGTTATGAAACGAAATGATGATTTGGCACAGCCCTCAGGGTCTAGAAATTGTCTGCCCAAGAGCTCAAAAGGCGCAGGAGACGAAGAAGGCAGGACACGAGTCGGTGGGCACGCAGGATGGTGGGGAGGGTGCAGCGCGGAACCACCCGTGGCTTTTCTTGGACGGCAAGCCCGTGGGCCGACGCGCCCGCGGGATGCCGCCGCGGCCCGCAGGGAGGCGCGACTGGTGACGGCGGTTTCGCGTGGCTCCCGAAAACCGGCGTCGAGACGTCGGGTGTTGGACGCGGTCGGTCGATGCCGCGCATATCCCTTGGCTTTGAACCCTACGTTTCGGGTTCCCGGGAGGGGAATTCCGTCTGCGTGCTTTGCACTGCACCTTGTTTTGCCATCGGTAGCGTGTGGTTCCATGGGAAAACGACTATGCCCGCTCACTGACGGTGCGGGATTATAATTTACAAAAATTATGAGGTCAACTATTATAAAAATTTTGAAGTTGTATGAGTCTATAAATAAGTATTAATATTATTTAAGTATTTTTGTAAAAATATGTGGGTTTTTCCTCATGGCTTTTCTCACGCCTCTGCTTAGCTCACGCCTGACCGCAGAGTTAGCGGAGAACTGACTTTCTCGGCTAACTTTTCCCTTGTGTTACCGCTCTTCGCAAACCAAGATGTCAAAGCTGGCGCAGTGACGTGACGCAGCATAAGACGAATGAGAGAGCTGAAAAATGAACGAAATAAAAATCTGATGTGTGTCAAACATGTCTAGTCTACTAATGCCATAGTAAATTTTACATTTGAACTCACGTGTCAGCAAGACACGCCTAAAAAAATACGTATGTGGCTAACTCATTTTTATAGGGATACCAAATACAGTATTAAAAAGGTTACTAACTTCTGCTTCTTTTCCACGAATATGACTTCAGAGCTCGTACAAGTACTAGCACACGTTTACGGATCAAATGTGATTTTGTTTGACCTTGCATAGTCAAATCTTGCCGTCATTTTCTGATTTTTAATGCCTCAGACCAAATGGGACAGAGCACAGCTGAAAATTGAATAGTTCTTCGCAAGCACTTAGGCTCGGCACAAGGCGTCTTTTGGCTATTGACTTGTACTATAGCGACTGAAAATATATTGTAACAATTGTTAATTTTCTAAGTAATACAAAAAATATTATATCATCACAAATAATATAAAAAAATAGAGAAAACAAAAAATTAAAATTAAAAAGGCAAAAGCTGAAACCGAGGGTGTAACTGTGACTTACACGAAACTTGGTTTCAATATGGAAAGATAGGGCAGTACTTCTGCCTTCTGTCTACTCTCGAAAACAGAGAGCTTGGTTTTTTAGACCAAAATTTGGTTTTAATTGCAGACTATGAGTACCCTCTTTTTCAGACTATACACGAGTTGACTATTCACCGTCTCTTAACCTAACCTCTGCCTCTCTCTTCCTCTTAGAAAAGAAGAGTATCCGAGGAACGAGCTTTGCTGGCATGGTAAGGCAGCCAGGTGCACTGTCGTCCGCTTGGGCTCGAGAGCTCGCAGTGTCTCATTTTCGGGGGATAGCGCATTCTGAGTACATATATACTAGGCGTTTTCAATGGTTAAATATAGCATCCCAAATATAGCTAGACTAACATACTATTATAGAACGTCATCTTTAAAATGAAGAAAAAATAATTAAAACAACAATAGAAATCATAAAAAAAATTAAAACCTTAAAGATACTTTATTAAGAAACCAATATGAACTGAAATAAATGTTTGAAACAGGGGACCGGTCCACTTCTATGCTACTTCCCCTCTTAGGTTTTTAATCGTCCATCTCAACCACGCGACGCAGGCTCTATATAAGGCAACACGCAGCGGCGGCGCCCAGCCACAGTGTTGAAAACTCGAGTGCTTCCACCCATGCATATTGCTATCACTCCATTGGCCTTTTACCTGAGAATGGAAAGAGAAGCGTGGGATTTAGAAATCTCAACAAGTACCCAACAACAGTCGCAACACGATGAGTAAAAAATAGGTAATGCAACCAAGATAAACAAAGGACAAGTAATGTAAGTAAGTAATTGACACAGATTAAAGGCAATGAACTTAGGTTACCGAAACATTGATATAGATCAAAGACAGTGATCACAGAAACAGTGTAATTCAAGATAATTGTTATTTAGCAAGTTATAGCAAAGGCACCGGCGATCACATCCCACATACCCGGTTATATGAGAATAGTCAGGCACATCCTTGTCCTTGACCATATAACCACCGATGGGGTGTAATATCCCGTGTAACGAGAATGTACGACCCCCCGTACGTTACCAGGTGGGTGAAAATCTCCCCTATATGTGGGTAATCTTAGGCCAGGTAACTGTCATTTCTTTTATTAGTGAATTATCTAAGATGCAATTAGAAAGTCGATGGTGAATTAAGGTAAAGTTATGATGGAATAGGTTGATACAGTTGAGAATGAAGAGACATGATTTGTGATACAAAACGATGGAAACCTAAGATCTGATGATAGCGTACTAAAACCTGTCCTAAAGAGGATACTAGAAGGAGTTACACAAAGGTTTTTAAGCATGTGTATTGAACCCATCCACATAGATATATGAATGTGATGTGATCAAAGTGTGTGCTTACGCGCCATGAGACATTTGCGTCTGTCTAGTGCCATGCGTGTATACTGAACGCAATCACGTGGGTGTATGAGTGTGGTGTAAGGTGTGTATGTGCGTGAGGCCGTTTTTATTGTGCTCACTTAAAAAAAAAGGAAAAGAAGAGTATACACCAGTTGCTTTCTTTTCAATGTTGACCTCCGCGTGACTGATTCAAATCAAAGTGTCGATTAACCGAACCAGGCGCTGCCATTTTTACCTTCCACGACCTAATTCAAACGAGGACTGGCGTGAGAAAGGGTCGGTCATGGGCATTAAAATGGGAAAGTAAAATGGGAAAGGGACAAGACGAATTGTACGCGTACTAGGCCCTGCACCCTTTCCTCTCTTTTGCGGTTTGACCTTTCCCTTGGGAACGCATCCCCACAGGACTTTTTTTTTCGTTGTATTCTCCTCCAGGAGGCCAAGATCTTTCCTTTTTTTTTTTTGAAGAATACCTTTTGCTTCAGCTATTCCAAGTTTGCACCCGCGTCGGGCGCGTATATAAACCCAGGCAATGCCCCGGCCACAACACACCAAAACTCATATCGCATCCGTTCCAAGTCCCCCAAGATCATAGCTACAAGCGCAATTCGCTCGTCTATCCGGTTCTCTCCTCTTCTCCCAGCCTAAAAGCCAAGAGCAGGTCGATCGATCGATCGGCATAGCAGTCATGGTGCTCTCCAAGGCCGTCTCCGAGAGCGACATGTCCGTGCACTCGACGTTCGCCTCGCGCTACGTCCGGTCGTCCCTCCCAAGGCACGTGTGGACCTGTCCTCTTGATTGCTGCTGCTCTTGTTCTTGAGCAGTTCTTCCTGCCGCGCATTTGTCCTTGCCAACGCTCCTGCTGGGTTAATAGCCAATCAAACAGCCACAGCTTAGTCTGTTCAATGCCTGATCAGAGCTTCTAGTTCATGTCGAATTAATCGATATTGATTGGTCGGTGCAGGTACCGTATGCCGGAGAACTCGATCCCGAAGGAGGCGGCGTACCAGATCATCAACGACGAGCTGATGCTGGACGGGAACCCGCGGCTGAACCTGGCGTCGTTCGTCACCACGTGGATGGAGCCCGAGTGTGACAAGCTCATCATGGCCGCCATCAACAAGAACTACGTCGACATGGACGAGTACCCGGTCACCACAGAGCTCCAGGTATTTCACAGTTCACAGTTTGTGTTTTGTCATCGTACGTACATGGAAAGCCGGGTTTTTTGGTCGGCGAAGGTTCTGGTCCTGTTCGTTTCCACTTCAGTTTCTCTGATTTTTGGTTTATTTTTTACTATTTAAATAGAGTATTTTCTTAAAACGAGATTTACAAATTAATTATAGTACATATTAAAAGCCTAATATATATATCACAAAAATCGCAAACGAGTATCTCTCTATATTATCTGTTGTAAACAGATAAAATTCAAAATTTTAGCCAAAAAATATAAGCCGCACCTAAAAAAACAGACCTTATATCTCCTCGTATGGGTTTTTTTTAAAAGAATATAGAAAGGCCATGAATAAAGTATGGAAATGGAAAAAATATTATTTGTTTTTGGCTAAATGGTTTAGCCGTTGTACATCCACCGAGACTCTTGTTTTCTGTTTCATTTTTCTAACACTTCCGCGTGCAACACTGCAGAACCGGTGCGTCAACATGATCGCGCATCTCTTCAACGCGCCGCTCGGCGAGTCCGAGACGGCGGTCGGCGTCGGCACGGTGGGATCGTCGGAGGCCATCATGCTGGCCGGGCTGGCCTTCAAGAGGAGGTGGCAGAACAAGCGCAAGGCCGAGGGCAAGCCATTCGACAAGCCCAACATCATCACCGGCGCCAACGTCCAAGTAATTAAGCAACTGCCCAACTTTAGAAATCCTGAACCGTTTCAAGATGCTTCCTGTGTCTAATTTGCAGTGTTTGTACTTGAACTCACGTAGGTTTGCTGGGAGAAGTTCGCGAGGTACTTCGAAGTGGAGCTGAAGGAGGTGAAGCTGCGCGACGGCTACTACGTGATGGACCCTGAGAAGGCGGTCGAGATGGTCGACGAGAACACCATCTGCGTCGCGGCGATCCTGGGCTCGACGCTCAACGGCGAGTTCGAGGACGTCAAGCTTCTCAACGACCTGCTTGACAAGAAGAACAAGGAGACAGGGTAATTAAGCGGAAGCCACCACTCTGTTTTTTCGTTGGTCACAGCAGAGCAGTGCAATGCAACCGCATGCGCGTCATTTACATTTTTGTCGTGCTAAACGTGTACGGTTTCTTGCGCCGTAGCTGGGACACGCCGATCCACGTGGATGCGGCGAGCGGCGGGTTCATCGCGCCGTTCCTGTACCCGGAGCTGGAGTGGGACTTCCGGCTGCCGTGGGTGAAGAGCATCAACGTGAGCGGCCACAAGTACGGCCTCGTCTACGCCGGCATCGGCTGGTGCATCTGGCGCAACAAGGAGGACCTGCCGGAGGAGCTCATCTTCCACATCAACTACCTCGGCGCCGACCAGCCGACCTTCACCCTCAACTTCTCCAAAGGCTCCAGCCAAGTGATCGCGCAGTACTACCAGCTCATTCGCCACGGGTTCGAGGTAATTTACGATACGATTGGGTAGCTGCCCTCGACCAAAATCTCGATCTTTGATGAACTGACATGATGGATCAACTGCAAATTTGCAGGGGTACAGGAACATCATGGAGAACTGCCACGAGAACGCCATGGTGCTCAAGGAGGGCCTGGAGAAGACGGGCCGCTTCAACATCGTGTCCAAGGACGACGGCGTGCCCCTGGTGGCCTTCTCCCTCAAGGACCGCAGCCGCCACGACGAGTTCGAGATCTCCGACATGCTGCGCCGCTTCGGCTGGATCGTGCCGGCCTACACCATGCCCCCCGACGCGCAGCACGTCACGGTGCTCCGCGTCGTCATCCGGGAGGAGTTCAGCCGCACCCTGGCCGAGCGCCTCGCCCTCGACATCGAGAAGGTCATGTACCAGCTGGACGCGCTCCCGTCAAAGCTCATGCCTCCCGCCCTGCCGGCGCAGCTGGCCAACGGCCACGCCATGAACGGCGTGGTGGCCAACGTGCACGCCAAGAAGTCGGAGCTCGAGACGCAGAAGTCGGTGACGGAGGCGTGGAAGAAGTTTGTGCTCGCCAAGAAGACCAACGGCGTCTGCTAGTGCCACCGTGCTAGTAGTAACAAGAGGCTCCTAATTAATTAACGCATCATGGATTCATAGTCATGGTGAGCTACCGATATTTTTTCGTGCTGATTCGAGTGAAGGCTTCTAGGTCTAGGCAGAGTTTATAACCAAAAAGTTTTGCTTTGGCTTTTGATAAATTGTGCAGTTGCGCTGCACTGATCATTTGAGAATTGAGACTGATATGAGTTAATGTTCGCTATGCTTGTGCGAATTGTTGAGTGGCATAAGAAAAAAAAACTTAATTCAATCAATCAGAGCATCATGTTTGTGTTTGATGTTGACTAAGTGCTGCATAATCTCTGTTCTGATAAAGGCGAAAAAAGGAGAGGAGGATTAACCAACCTTCTTCTGTTGGGGCACAACAAGTTTAGCAGTGGAGGTTGGTTATCTGAACATAATACTAGTTCTTACTTCCCTGTTTTGGGAAATCATCACGTAGTTGTTATTTTTTAATAGCGGAAATCACTAAATTGCATCCATTCAGGAGAAGTGCACAGACGGATAGATGATACTCGCTTAACGCTCCAGGCCTGCAGCTACAGGGTTCTGTTCAACATTAAGAGCTAGCATCAAGAGCCACTTTTGTTGGTCACGTCAACAGCATCATGCTCCGGCGTGAGAGGCCTTCTTCCAATCAGGCCTGGTCAAACTTTCTTTCCCTGATTGTTCTTCATCGCACCTTCAGTTGTAATGGGGTGCTTTGAGGATTTGGTACGATCAAGCTTGCTCCCGCCAGGTCCACTGATTCCTGGGTACTTCGGGCCTCTCGCTTTCAACAGAGGCTTTGATCCATGAAACATCACATTTTTTTATTGAGGGGACGATGAAACAACATATGTGCGGATCTTCTTGGAATTAAAAAAAACATCAGATTTATATTAATAATAACTCAACGATAAAGTATATAACTATCTAACTTGTACGTTGAAAATTCTAGAAGAACGGAAGCTGCCCTGTGGCCTTATATCTAGGCTGTTGGTGTGCATCCAGCTCACCAGGGTCTAAGTCTTAGACTTAGCGCTGGTATCCATCGATTTTAAAAGTATACCATATGCGTGTTCGATGAGAAAGCGCTTGCCTACGCTCCGATGAGGTCTTATGTGTCTTTGATAAGTTTCAAGCGTGTGTAGAAGACATATATGCACGTGTGTAGGTGGTGTGATTATGTGCAATGAAAAGTAGATTGTCAATTCATGTATATAACTCTATTTTTGAGAGAGTACAAACAGGGACGCACACACTAGTACACCATACACACGCATACCATATGCATGTGCATAGCGCGTGCTCAGCAAACAGGAGAGAAAGCTCTAAGTTGGATTTCTGGGATGGAACGGAGGCTGGAGGGGCCATCACCCTTGCACTCTCCCACTGAGCTAGAACTCCTTTTTTAGATTATAAGGAGGGCGTACACTACACTCACATCACACACCACACGCACATACGCATGCGCATACTACTGAAACACACGCTAGACCTAGAATGGAGGTCGCTGAATAAATCTTAGATTTATTCAATACCTCACGGAACGTGGCATATACTTTTTCAAAGAATGCACATGCATGTGCGAAGATGAGTGTGCACGGTGAACCTAGAGTTCAAATCTGAGCTATGATCGGTTCTCCATGCGTAGAACTCCTGATCGTCCCAGACTAAACTGCCGTGGCAACCTTCAAGGCTTAGGGGGTTGACGGCCAGTTCCACTAGGCCACTGGGTCTGCAATTTTGAGCTGGGCCCATCTGGCCCATACACGCAAGATGGGTTGGCTCGGTCGGTCATAGATTACCGATTAGTCACCATTATTACTTGCTAGCTCAGTTATTTTTTGGACTCTAAAAGAACTCGATTCTTTCCTGGGAGAATTACAGTTGTGCAGGTAGATGCTAATGTATCTTTTTTCTGCTACAATGTATCTGTATTTTATATTTGACAGTAACGTTATATCGTTGTCTAACACCTATACGTTGGATTTGACACAGTTATCATTCGTTCTAGATTCTGACACGTATAGTACTTCCGTTAAAAAATGATTCATTACGCGTGATAGTTGTAGCGTATCTAGCTAATCTGTATCATTATATTCATGTAAAAAAATGCAAAACATGTTCTTGATCCCTCGATCAATGAGAAAATTTCTAGTTTTTTATATTACTGTAGGGATTTCGAGTTGTTTATACAGACACGGATAACATTAGAAAGTTGTCCTGTGTTACCTATTAGGATTGCTCCTATCGCACCGTTAGGATTGCTGTTTTACGCTTAGAATCTCTAGTCAGTTCGTACGGGCATATGTATGAAGTAATTTGTATCTTTTTCGACAGACAACAATGAATCCTACACGGTTAGTTTTGCCGATGCAACTTTTTATATTCTAGTCATGCGCGTTACGAATCCTACACGGGTTGGATCGGACTCGGTTTCCTATCACAGCAAATCCGTGCTCGCTTCGAGTCCGACTCAGAGACGGGCTACGCTACTTCTCCGTCTCAGCCACGCCACACGCCTGCGCGGCCCCATATAAGGCAGCACGCAGCGGCGGCGCCCAACCGCACTCACTTCTCTCACAACAGATCAACTCGATCCTGCGAGACGAGCACGAGGCGAGGCGCGACTCAAGCGAGGTGGAGAGATGGCGCTGGCGGACAACGCCGGCGTGGTGAAGAAGTCTGCGTGGAGCGAGGAGGAGAACAGGGTGCTGCGGGAGCAGGTGCTGCTGCATGGCGCGCAGAACTGGGGCACCATCAGACTCACCGCCGGGCGGAACCCCAAGTCGTGCCGCCTCCGGTGGACCCAGCAGCTGAACCCCAACGTGGACGCCGTGAAGACCTTCACCCGTGAGGAGGACGAGGTCATCACCAGGTACCAACGCGTCCATGGCAACCGCTGGTCCACCATCGCGCGCTTCCTCCCCGGCCGCACCGACAACGCCATCAAGAACCGCTAGAACTCCGTCCTCCGTAAGCTGAAGCAGCAGTCGCCAACGCGGGTGTGCCTCCCGCTGTTTCCTCTGGAGAGCGGGGATGTCAAGTGGAACGGGAGAGGCGCCGCGACGGGATGCCCCCAGGTGGAGCCTAGGGAGGACGTCACGGGGGATGCGAGAGGTGCTGCGATGGAGTGCCTCGAGCTGATGCCTCTGGCGCCCGGAGATGTCAGGGACAATGCGGGCGCTGCTGAGTTGAAGGGTGTGGATTGCGGAGCCGGCGACCCGCTCACCGAGCCGAGGCTCGCGCCGCCGGCGGTCGTGGTGCTCGACGAAATGCCGCTGCAGGCTGTTCGGGTGTAGGTTCTTGCCTCGCCTTACGTTCTTTCTTCTACGTTGTTGTAGATGTTGAGGACTTTCCTAGTGGAATCGAACTTGTAGTTGAAGAGCTGTGGATGGTGCGGTAATCAAGAATATTTTGACGTTGATTCTTGCTTGTTAGTAGTAATTAAGAAAGTTCTGGCCTTCATATAATTTATTTTATTGTTGGTAATCAGGAGTTATGACCTTTTCGTAATTTTTTTGCTTGTTAGTAATCAAGAAAGTTCTGATCCTGTAATTTCCTTGCTTGTTAGTAACCAAGTCAGTATCGATCTCTTGTAATGTCGATGCCTCTTCTTTTTTTGTTATGGTATTCAGTTATACGCTTGCATAAGGAGAATTGTACTTTAGTATGTAATTCTCACAGTTTTCATCAATGTTTGGTCCAAATTGCCTTGCCTATTTTTGAGATTGAAAAACAGAGCTTCAATGAGGCTGCCTGTTTGTGCTGAACTCTGACTCTTGATCTGGATTGGAACACTACTTGCTATTTGCCCGGGCTTGTTGCTATCAATGTTCTGCTGTCCGGTCTACTTATTGTATTGTATTCTGCGATTCGATTATGGTCAGATTCCATCACTTAAGAATCCAATAAATTTTGTTCAAAGATATATTCTAACCAGTAACTTGTTGGTAATGCGAACTAGTCAGAGGTTATGATTGAGATCATCATCGAGTTCGTGATGGACTCTGTACCGACGTGCACCAGACATAGTATCCAAACGTGTTTACGTAGACTAAGTCAGACATAGCTACTCGAGACGCTTTTGACTACAACTTTTCACCGATATCTTCTGATGTTGTGCTACATCTTCGAGCAAAGTGTTATTCTCGTCTCCAAGCATAACGAGTAGGTTTTTGTTTCTATTGCTGACTAGGAATCTATTCATTCCTCATTTAGGACTTTTGTTTTTAATGCTATTTATTTCCCTGCAAGCCTCCTGATAGATAGCATGCACGATATAAGTTATCTACACATGTAGTATGCCAAGAGCTAAGTTCTCCTCAGATAGTGATTTCATCGATTATGTGTTCGCGATTTTTCCCGTAAGAGTTTTAATGTTAAAACTTTGTTCGATAAAGGCAAAAAGGAGAGGATTAACCAACCTTCTTACATTTGGGGCAACAGCTTTGATCGATGAAACATCACATATGTGCGGATCTTCTTGGAATTAAAAAAACCATCAGATTTATATTAATAATAACTCAACGATAAAGTATATAATTACCTAACTTGCGTTGAAAATCTAGAAGGAAGTCGGCTCGTGGCCTTATATCTAGGCTGGTGGTGTGCATCCAGCTCACTAGGATCCAAGTCTTAGACTTAAACTCTAGTGTCCATCGATTTTAAAAGTATATTGTATGTGCGTTCGATGAAAAAGTGCATGCCTGCGCTCCGATGAGGTCTTAGGTGTCTTTGATAAATTTCTAGCATATGTAGGAGACACATACGTACGTGTGTAGATGATGTGAGTGTGTGCAATGTAAAGTAGATTGTCAATTCATGTATATAACTCTATTTTTAAGAGGGTACAAACAGAGACGTACATGCACACCATACACGTGTGCATAGCGCGTGCTCAGCAAACAGGAGATAAAAGGGCCTGTTCTTTTTGGCTGCGGCTTATAACTTTTGGCTGATTTTTTTGAATTTTGGTTGTTTACGGTACAGATTACGGAAAAGTAGATACTCATTTGCAATTTTGGCTGGTACAAATGTTAAGTTTTTAATGTATACTACGTTTAACTTGTAGGCCCCGTCTTGAGAAAATATTTCATTTAAAAGTTAGATATCAGGCGGTCGCGAAAAGCCCGACTTATTTATACAAGGTCGAATGTGCCCAAAGCGACTTCAATTTCTAGGATAGTGAGAGATCATGTGGAGATGATCCTATCTTTGTGATGAGTATTTGACTCTTGGTTGAAGGAAAATTGAGTTTGTTTTGGGCTTTTATTGCAAAATCTTAACTCGGGCGAAATGAAGTCGTGTACGACTTGTCCTCGTCTTGCATCGATCATTTTGGGCGTGGTCGGAAGTCGACAGCGGGTTTACGACCACGCGATGGCACGCACGACCATGTTTGGCGTAGATGGAAATTTATCGAGTTCATTTGACCACATTTGGTCGTGGTCGAAACCCGCTACAGTGCGTACGACCACGTTGAGTGCCTTCTGGTTGCAGCCGGGTGGTGTACGACCATGTTTGTTCGTGGTCGGAAGTCGTTCGGGTGGTTTACGACCACGTTACGGCTTCCTCGGGAAACTTGAGCGTAATCGGAAGTCATTCCGGTTGTATACGACCACGTTTTGGCATTCTCGGCAAATTTGACCGTGGTCGGAGGTCATTCGAGAAGTATACGTCCACGTTGAGCGAAATCAAGAACCAACGGGTAGCGACGACCACGCCAGGAGTCTACGGCCACGTTGGCCATGGTCGGAGGCCTCCGTGGTCATTTACGACCACGCCAGAAGTTTCGACCCGCTGGTCGTGATCGGTAGTCGGCGCTCGGAAGTCGACCACGTTGTGGCGCTCAAGTTCGACCACGCCAGAGTACGACCACGCCAGGATCGGAGCCTCGACCACGTCGGGCGGTCGACCACGTTGTACCGGTTGGAGTATCGACCACGTTGGGTGCTAGGGTCTTCGACCACGTTGAGTGGTCAGTGCATCGACCACGTTAGCGCGGGTTTGAACGTGGTCGGCAGTCGTGGCTAGGGTTTACGACCACGTTGTAGCGATCGGGCGTCGACCACGCTGTTTGATCGGTGGTGCGACCACGTTGAGCGATCGGGAGTGCTCGACCACGTTATGGCACTAAGGGTTTACGACCTCGTTGTGCGATCGGTTGTTCGACCACGTTGTGGCAGTCGAATTCGACCACGTTGTCGGCAGAATGACCGTGGTCGGCTGAGTTCATTCAAACCGGTCGTATGAGCCCATTTGATGTCCGATTTTGTTGGAACTTGGTCGTATGGATTCATAGTGATGCTGTCGACCTTGTGGACTCATTGGTTCATCTTTTTGACAAGGTCTTGCTGTAATCTAAATTCTGTGCAAAAGATTTGAGCTCGGGTTGAGCGGTGGTCGTAGCAAGCTACGTGGTGGTCGTAGCAGTATTGTGTGCGGTCGTAGGCTATAAGAATTTTCTGTTGGGCTCGAGTGTCTCTGGTTGGTGTAACAGAGTGCTCGTATGAGGTCTAGACTTTGTGCGATAAAGTCTTAACGGCTAGTGATGGTTGTGGCATGTGTCTGCATGGTCGTAACGAGCTTTGAAGAGGTCGTGATGAGATGTTGTGTGGTCGAAGGAAGCAAGGGAGTCTTCCAGGGCTTCGACCACTTCTTGAGGTGTGCTTTTGAGTGGTCGTAGGGAATTTACGACCAGGTGTTGTTGTGATACTTGTGCCGATTGATGGTCTCATGTGCATTGGCGGTGCTATGTGATGGTTTGCTTGTGCGTGTGGTCGCAGGACTTGAGCTATTTCATGGTGAGGCGTGGGAGGACCGGACTAGGCACATGGAGGTGTTGAGGTCCGACGGTCGGAGACGCCAAGATGATCGAGGCTGGTGAGGTGGTTGTGAGCCGGGAGACGAGGAACCGGAGCTGGAACTGCCAGAGCTGAACACAATGGGCAACGGCGAGGTGGATCGGGACTAGGCTCAGGGAGGAGCTGAGGTCCAGGACGTCCGATGTCGGTGCGGTCGTGTCTGGCGGAATAGACCGAGACTAGACTCGAGGAGTCTGAGGTCCGATCGGTCGGTTGCATGATCACAGAGCAGTCTTGGTGAGGCTTAGGAGGTCGGGACTAGACAAGGAGTTGTTGAGGTCCGCAACGTGGAAAAGTCAAGAGGACGTGTCGCACAGGTGGGTCGACAAGATGGACGGCAAGGTCATGGAGGAAGCTTCGGGAAGGCGCAGAGTGGCATTTTGGAGAAATGGCCAAAGGCTGCAAAGGGAAGCTGTGTCTCTGCGAAAGCAGTGGATTCTGTTGGCGCTAACGGGCAAAGTGCGGGTCTGTTGGGATAGCAGGCAAAGCATTTGAGTTAGCGGGTAAAGAGAGTGGTAAAACCGGTGTTAGGTGGGGTTTACTGGGTTATCCCAGTGTGGACTAATGGATGGATCCATTAGGGTTAGTCTCGGTGTGAGGCTATAAAAGGAGAGGGAGGCACGAGAATGTTTGAGTTGGCTCACTGGGCCTTGAAGGCAGCCGCCTCTCCCTCCCGTGGGAGTTTGTCTGTGTGTTTAGCTCTAGGGTAGAGCTTGTCCTCCCAGGGGGAGTGGTTGCAGAAACCTCCGTGTTATGACTTGAGAGGACTCATCTCTGCACTTGTTAGAGTTTATCTATGAGATGGGTCTGTGTTTGTGATCTGGGTTGAGTTGTTTTCATTGCTTTATTTGCCATCTCTTCATTCTTAGTTCTTTCTGTATTTCCTTTGAGAGTTGGCTTATATTTGATTTGCTCGAGCGAGAATCGGCTCAAGGCAATTTGGCGATTCATTCCCGAGAGCAAGGTCGAATCGGAGAAATTTCGTGTCTCGGTCATGCGCCCCAGTTCTCTGTTTTCGTTTTGACCATGTCGTTCTAGCCGACCATTGCAAAGACTTTAGAGTTACTAGGTGATTTCTCTTCCAGAGGATGCTGAATCTTTGTGGTTAAAATATCTCCTCATTTCGCTTGAAGATTTGCAAGTTATCCGGATTTTGGTCTTTGCGGTCGCATGCGCTGAGCGGCTCTGCTCGAGCCACGACCACGTGATTTTGGCTATGTGCGCAGATCGACCATCGTGTTCTCTCGCTTCTCGCTTCGACATCTCAAGATTATCGCTTATTTTCATTTGTCGGTTCGGGTAATCATTTCGACCACGGCACCGTGTGGCTACTCTCATTTCAAAGCGATCGTTCGTGCGGCTTGCATTTCAGATATACGACTACCTTGAGTCGGTCTTACGACTACGATTGTCGGTCGTCTCGGTCACGAGTTCTTCTATTGTCTTCGATCACAATAAAGACCTTCGGCGGTGATTCGACCGCGGTAATTCTCGATTTTGACCGATGGTCCGATCTTCTCTGCTTAGATTGCCGATCGTTTTCTTCGTCTGTTTTTGATCCGACGACCACGGTAATCTATTGTCGGACTCAATCGGCCGCCTCTGCTTTTTCCTTGATTTACGTCCGTGATCGATCTTCATGAGATATCTTTTAACCACGGCAATTCTTTGGTGTTCTCTGTTGTTTTTCATCCATGCCGATTCCTCTCTGTTCTCTCTGAGTTTTTCAGTGAGCAATCGATCTCCTTCTTCATAGCTCTCTAGCTATCGGAGAAAAGATCGGTGTAATTTTTAGAGAGCTTTTAAGGCACCATTCACCCCCCCTCTGTTGCCATTTCGGTCCTTCAATTGGTATCAGAGCAAGGTTGGCTCAGATTTGATCTTAACCGATCCGGAGCTTGGCAACTAGTAGGGAGTATTGTGATCTTTTCTCGCATCTTGTTGGGGTGGTTTTGCCATTGATGTTCTTTGAGTCAAGAGGCCCGGTTTCGCTAGAGGATGATTTTATTTGCAAGAAACCACAAGTGTGAGCTTTGTGGTACATTCTTGTCCTTTGGTTAATCAAGTGCCAGGAAGGAGAAAGCCTTGGAGAACACACGGATGATAATGATAAGGACGAGCGTCGACTTATCATGAGCGAGGTAAAAAAAAAAAAAACTTATTATGACCTTGGCCTTGTCCAAGATGAATATACTTGCTCTTCGAGATATTGTGAGGTGCCTAGATTATAAATTGCTAGATTGTTATTGCTAGGTTGAAATCTCATTTCTCATGTGTAGGTTGTGAGTCTTTCTCTGTAGACGGTGAAAATTTAATTTCTACTTGAATGTTAAAATCGCAAATGAGAAATTAAAACTTTGACTCACCGCACTTGTGTAGAGGAGTGTGAGCTTACTAGAGTGTAGTAAACCGAGTTCCTCTCATTGTGTCGTCGTTATAGTCGTAATGCCTTACGACCACAACTTCGGCTTCTCGACATAGTCGTAGCTGCATACGACCATGTCTGCTGGCGGACACTTCCGCTTGTTACCGTGGTCGAAAGTCCCTACGACCACGACTGCTGGGTCTGAGCGCTCTGCTGCTCAACTGTCATGGTCATAACTGACTTATGACCACACCTGCGATTCCCAGCCGTGGTTGTAACGACCAACGACCACATCTCTCGGCTAGTCATTCAAGACTACGCCTCTCGTGCTATGACCACGCTCATCTCTTCTCGACCGTAGTCGAGCACGAAACGACCACTCCTTTTTCGCCGAGTGGCCGTGTGTCAAGTCTTGAAGCCCAAGCATTTGCTTACTAACCCTTCGGGATCCAAGACTTGGGCACTTTGTTCTTGTCATTCGTAGGTATCCAGACGCGAGTTGGAGAACATGGATTTGATTGGGCTTTGGTCTTTTGCTTCATCATGTGACCAGAACATTCATTGGCTCTCCAATTGATGGCCTCCAAGAGGCATATGCTCTCACGTTAGCGTCCACACCTACTTTGTGAGCTACTCTATACCCTCATGCCCTTATACTCATGTTTGACCATATTGGCATGTTGTGCTTGTTCATGTGCTCATTTGTACCATCTTGGCATATTTTCTCTCAACGCTTTCATGTCATGCCTTATGTGTATGTCGCTTAAGTATTCATGCACCTTGTTGTATTTGTTAGATGCTTAAGCTTTGACTTGACTTCATGAGCTAAGTAGAATGTGTGCATTGGAAGTCAAGTATCATCATGACCTTGTGCTCTGTAGTATCTATCATGGTTCACATCTTGCTCATTATGTTCATTCATCATTATTTATACATGTTAGCATACTTTTCATGATGTTGATTTGCCATGTTGTATGTCTACATGATGTATGCATATGTATGGACAAGATGAGCTTGAGTATATCTTGGATAGTTTCTACGTGTCATGATCTTGCGCTTATTCATGCCTTTGTATATTCTCTATTATACATGCTTTTATCCATGCTAGCATATGCTTCGTGATCTGCTCCTCACACCGCTATGTGTATGGTTGTGATTCATTGTGATACATGTATATCTTGATCTTATTCATTTAAGTTTTGGCATGAAATAAACTGTACAACATCATTGTAGCATTAGTCTGTGCTTATGCTTAGATATCATGAGATTTGTGGTTAGGTCACAAGCTTCTTCTAGTATTGGGTGGCTCTAGGCTTGCTGTTCTAGATGCTTTTGATGAGGGCTAGATTGAGCTTGTGGCGGTGCGTGTTCTCATACATTTGTAATGCTACCGATTGTGGTCATTTGTCTCAAGATGGATCCATGCTCGTGTATTATTTACCCCAAGATTAGGACACCACTGTTCCCCTATGTTTAATCCGCAGTTATGTATGAGGGAGAGTGGTACAATTGTTACGACCGCTCCTTGGTCTTTATGACCACGCCGTAGTTTCCACGACCACAGTATGGACTCTCGGTGAACCCATACACGACCATGAGCCGGATTCGACCACGACTACGATCTGGATTCAACCGCCACGACTCGGACTCAACTACAATCGATCCTCAGACACGACTACGACCATGGTCCAGACCAAGACGCGACTTGATCACTCCATCGCGGTGCGGACTCGGATACGATCGTGACCCCGTAATCATCTATGATCACGACTACACACCAAGCGATCGGGACAAAGGTTTGATCCCTTATGATCTTTCAATGTTTTGCTTCCTCCACTTGGCTTTGCATAGTATAAACTGTTCTAGTGGGAGGAAGGGTCCGATGGGTTAGACAGGAACAACTCTAGGTGATGTTGTCTCATTCACACCTCTCATCCAAATGGTTCTCTAGGATTATTTACTACCTAGTTTGGGCTTTGGTTCTCTAGGATTCTCTTCTACCTAGGTTGAACTTTTCTTGGCCACTAGAGTCTTTTGCATTGACTTAGTGTGCTTCGCTCCGTGGTATGAGGTTATAGGCGGAGACCATGAGGATAGAGTGTGTTTGGGAATCACCTTCTTGAGTTAGAACCTTTCCTTTTGGATTTTGTGCCAAATTTTTCGGTTCTTCTCAATTTGCCTCTCTAGGGGAGTTGGAGTCTTTCGTCTGCTGGGCTATGTTTCGAGAGAGCTTAGGTGGTTTGTCCTTATGGACTATTGTGAGAAGGAGTTTACGTTTTCTCGCTTTATTCATTTATCTTGCTCCTGTTTTTTTTTTTTGTTGCACCGCATCGGGTGCATTTGGGTTAGTCCTCCTAGCATAGATTAAAGCGTTTCTCTGCCTAGTTAGACTTCTTACTCTTATCTATGCTTTAAGGACCGCACTGCTTTCTCCTCTCTTTACCAACTTCTCGATTTTATTGCTTTGATTCAGGGGGAGTTCATTTGGGAACTTCTGGAGCATAATTTTGACTTAAACTCAACTTGAACTAAAAGCTGCATCACATGTTGAGGGGGAGCTGGATTTTCTGCATTGCATTCTGCATTGTAATATAACTACATTGAGCCTTGATTATTATCCGGTTATGACATGTTTACAATGCTTTACACCTTACCATGATTTGTGCTCCATTGCTAATCTGATCATGACTTTATATGTGTAGTCAAGTCTTTGCCATGATAGGTTAATTAAAATGCTAAATTTTGACCTAATTCATGTCTTGTTCATATTTGAGACTAGTCACCTTGTGTTATCTTTTATGATTCTTGCCATGTCAAATAGGCTGAGTTGAGTCTTGAATCTTAGTTGAGCAATAGATTGAGCTATATAGTTTCTTGATGACACATAAGTTAGTACAATCTATTAAAAGCAAAAAGATCTCTTTTGTGCGAAAAAACTGATCTCACCAATTCCTTCTCATGAGACGGCTTGCCATTGCACAAGGCATGAACTCAGAGGAGTTTTGGATGACCAAGATCATTTCCTTAAGCTTCTCGCTTGGAATGATCGCATAAGGCTTGAGGTCTAGCACATGGTGAATAAAAGATGGTTGAGAACAACCATATGATCTCTAAAGAAAATGTCATTTGTGCTCAATTGCTAAAATGTTCAATGTACTCCAACAATTGTATCATTCTTGAACAAATAGCACTCTAGTTGGCTCAACACTAGCTTCTCGATTCCATTTAGCTCATTGACATGGCTTGCATCATTTGTGGATATCATTAGCTAGACTAAAATCTTGTTTGACTTGACTTGCTAAGCACTTCAAATTAAAAAAAAATTTCAGTTTATACCTTCTGTTAGCTTAGCTTCTCTTTACATACATAGTCATGATCTTTGTAGCATACTTGTATGTTATGGCTTGGTGTAATACATTTTGGTCATTTTGGATAATTCTCATGGCTCTGCATACTTTGAATAATCAAATCAGCCATTCCATTCATCATTTTGACTTATTCTCTCTTGCTTACTTGATGTGTTTATTGCCAAAAGGGGGAGAATAGATTGGAGAAAAAGAAAATTTCTCAACTTCTGGGAACTTGCTAGAGCTTTGGAGATAAATTTGTTTTTTGTGTTGCTCTAGTATTCCTTCTGTCGACATGGTCATAATTTCATTTTCTTTCCTTGGACCATGTCGGCTTCTACAAACTCAACTTCATATTTTTCGGTGTTTGTCAATATACTCATCAAGGGGGAGATTGAGAGATCATGTGGAGATGATCCTATCTTTGTGATGAGTATTTGACTCTTGGTTGAAGGAAAATTGAGTTTGTTTTGGGCTTTTATTGCAAAATCTTAACTCTGGACGAAATGAAGTCGGTACGACTTGTCCTCGTCGCACGATCATTTTGGGCGTGGTCGGAAGTCGACAGGCAGGTTTACGACCACGCAGTGGCACGTACGACCATGTTTGAGCGTAGATGGAAATTTACCGAGTTCATTTGACCACATTTGGTCGTGGTCGAAACCCGTTCTGGTGCGTACGACCACGTTGAGTGCCTTCTGGTTGCAGCCGGGTGGTGTACGACCATGTTTGTTCGTGGTCGGAAGTCGTTCGGGTGGTTTACGACCACGTTACGGCTTCCTCGGGAAACTTGAGCGTAATCGGAAGTCATTCCGGTTGTATACGACCACGTTTTGGCATTCTCGGCAAATTTGACCGTGGTCGGAGGTCATTCGAGAAGTATACGTCCACGTTGAGCGAAATCAAGAACCAACCGGGTAGCGTACGACCACGTTGTGGAGTCTACGGCTACGTTGGCCATGGTCGGAGGCCTCCAGGGTCATTTACGACCACGTTGTGAAGTTTCGACCCCGTTGGTCGTGATCGGTAGTCGGCGCTCGGTAAGTCGACCACGTTGTGGCGCTCAAGTTCGACCACGCCAGAGTACGACCACGTTGTGGGATCGGAGCCTCGACCACGTCGGGCGGTCGACCACGTCGGGCGGTCGACCACGTTGTACCGGTTGGAGTATCGACCACGTTGGGTGCTAGGGTCTTCGACCACGTTGAGTGGTCAGTGCATCGACCACGTTAGCGCGGGTTTGAACGTGGTCGGCGATCGTGGCTAGGGTTTACGACCACGTTGTAGCGATCGGGCGCCGACCCGCTGCTTGATCGGTGGTGCGACCACGCTGAGCGATCGGAGTGCTCGACCACGTTATGGCACTAAGGGTTTACGACCTCGTTGCCAGCGATCGGTTGTTCGACCACGTTGTGGCGTCGAATTCGACCACGTTGTCGGCGAGAATGACCGTGGTCACCGAGTTCATTCAAACCGGTCGTATGAGCCCATTTGATGTCCGATTTTGTTGGAACTTGGTCGTATGGATTCATAGTGATGCTGTCGACCTTGTGGACTCATTGGTTCATCTTTTGACAAGGTCTTCTTTGTAATCTAAATTCGTGCAAAGATTTGAGCTCGGGTTGAGCGGTGGTCGTAGCAAGCTACGTGGTGGTCGAAAGATGTGTGTGCGGTCGAGGCTATAAGAATTTTCTGTTGGGCTCGAGTGTCTCGGTTGGTGTAACAGAGTGCTCGATGAGGTCTAGACTTTGTGCGATAAAGTCTTAACGGCTAGTGATGGTTGTGGCATGTGTCTGCATGGTCGTAACGAGCTTTGAAGAGGTCGTGATGAGATGCTGTGTGGTCGAAGGAAGCAAGGGAGTCTTCCAGGGCTTCGACCACTTCTTGAGGTGTGCTTTTGAGTGGTCGTAGGGAATTTACGACCAGGTGTTGTGCTGTGATACTTGTGCCGATTGATGGTGCATGTGCATTGAGCGGTGCTATGTGATGGTTTGCTTGTCCGTGTGGTGCAGGACTTGAGCTATTTCATGGTGAGGTGGGAGGACCGGACTAGGCACAGGAGGTGTTGAGGTCCGACGGCCGGAGACGCCGAAGATGATCGAGGCTGGTGAGGTGGTTGTGAGCCGGGAGACGAGGAACCGGAGCTGGAACTGCCAGAGCTGAACACAATGGGCAACGGCGAGGTGGATCGGGACTAGGCTCAGGGAGGAGCTGAGGTCCAGACGGTCAGATGCCGGGTGCGGTCGTGTGCGGCGGAATAGACCGAGACTAGACTCTGGAGGAGTCGGAGGTCCGATCGGTCGGTTGCATGATCCCGAGCAGTCTTGGTGAGGCTTAGGAGGTCGGGACTAGACAAGGGAGTTGTTGAGGTCCGAACGACGTGGAAAAGCCGAAGAGGACGTGTCGTGCCAAAGTGGGTCGACAAAGATGGACAAAGAAGGTCGGAGGAAGCTTGAGGGAAGGCAGAGTGGCATTTTGGAGAAATGGCCAAAGGCTGCAAAGGGAAGCTGTGTCTCTGCGAAAGCAGTGGATTCTGTTGGCGCTAACGGGCAAAGTGCGGGTCTGTTGGGATAGCAGGCAAAGCATTTGAGTTAGCGGGTAAAGAGAGTGGTAAAACCGGTGTTAGGTGGGGTTTACTGGGTTATCCCAGTGTGGACTAATGGATGGATCCATTAGGGTTAGTCTCGGTGTGAGGCTATAAAAGGAGAGGGAGGCACGAGAATGTTTGAGTTGGCTCACTGGGCCTTGAAGGCGCCCGCCTCCTCCCGTGGGAGTTTGTCTGTGTTTAGCTCTAGGGTAGAGCTTGTCCTCCTGTGGGGAGTGGTTGCGAAACCTCCGTGTTATGACTTGAGAGGACTCATCTCTCTGTACTTGTTAGAGTTTATCTATGAGATGGGTCTGTGTTT
Organism: Bonia amplexicaulis; assembly: GCA_036346245.1. Classification (NCBI taxonomy): domain Eukaryota; kingdom Viridiplantae; phylum Streptophyta; class Magnoliopsida; order Poales; family Poaceae; genus Bonia; species Bonia amplexicaulis. The sequence continues at coordinate 5,076,824 of CM070741.1, forward strand.
GTGATCTGGGTTGAGTTGTTTTCATTGCTTTATTTGCCATCTCTTCATTCTTAGTTCTTTCTGTATTTCCTTTGAGAGTTGGCTTATATTTGATTTGCTCAGAACAGAGAATCTGGCTCAAGGCAATTTGGCCAGTTCATTCCCGAGAGCAAGGTCGAATCGGAGAAATTTCTGTGTCTCTCGGTCATGCGCCTCCAGTTCTCTGTTTTCAGTTTTGACCATGTCGTTCTAGCCGACCATTGCAAAGACTTTAGAGTTACTAGGTGATTTCTCTTCCAGAGGATGCTGAATCTTTGTGGTTAAAATATCTCCTCATTTCGTTTGAAGATTTGCAAGTTATCTGGATTTTGGTCTTTGCGGTCGTGCGCCTGGAGCGGCTCTGTTCGAGCTTACGACCACGTGATTTTGGCTATGTGCGCAGATCTGACCATCGTGTTCTCTGCTTCTCGTTTCGACATCTCAGTATTTACTGTTTATTTTCATTTGTCGGTTCGGGTAATCATTTCGACCACGGCACCGTGTGGCTACTCTCATTTCAAAGGTCGTGCATGCGGCTTGCTGTTCTTTGATTACGACTACCTTGAGTCGGTCTTACGACTACAGTTGCTGGTCGTCTCGGTCACGAGTTCTTCTCATTGTCTTCGATCACAATAAAGACCTTCTGGCAGCTGATTCGACCGCGGTAATTCTCGATTTTGACCGATGGTCCGATCTTCTCGGCTTAGATTGCCGATCGTTTTCTTCGTCTGCTTTTTCGATCGACGACCACGGTAATCTATTATCGGACTCAATCGGCCGCCTCTGCTTTTTCCTTGATTTACGTCCGTGATCGATCTTCATGAGATATCTTTAACCACGGCAATTCTTTGGTGTTCTCTCGTTGTTTTTCATCCATGCACGATTCCTCTCTGTTCTCTCTGAGTTTTTCAGTGAGCAATCGATCTCCTTCTTCATAGCTCTCTAGCTATCGGAGAAAAGATCGGTGTAATTTTTAGAGAGCTTTTAAGGCACCATTCACCCCCCCCTCTGTTGCCATTTCGGTCCTTCAGATAGAACGGAGGGTGGAGGGGCCATCATCCTTGCACTCCCCCGCTGAGCTAGAACTCCTTTTTTTAGATTACAAGGAGGGCCTACACTACACTCATATCACACATCACATGCACATATGCATACACGCACTACTGAAACATACACTAGACCTAGAGTGGAGGTCGCTGAATAAATCTTAGATTTCTTCAATACCTCACGGAACATGAGCACACACTTTTCCGTAGAATGCACATGCATGTGTGAAGATAGTGTGCCCGGTGAACCTAGGGTTCAAATCTGAGCTATGATCGGTTCTGTAACACCCCCGTTACCGAGGGCGTGTATGGACACGGCAATCCGCAACTATTCACGCATGAACAGTTATGGAGTGTCGCGCAAGAGTATACCATTGCAAGCTTACAACAAAAGTCCAGCGTATATTTCACATAAGGATTAACATCCAGTTTTCGACAGCGGGGCGTGCAAGCCCAAAGTATAATTACATTACACAAGCTCCAAGATCCGCTTGAGCGCGGCGAAGACCTAAAGCTGAGGATCCTCGTCGAAGAAGATGCCCTGGGGACTTCCTCAACGGGGAGACCTTCACTTTCATCTTGATCCTCTAAAGAGGGGATTTAGCAAGCCGTGAGCCAACAACCAGCTCAGCAAATCGTAAAGGAACCATACCTTACTACTTGCACGGAACACAAAGAGAGGGAGTATACTTGGTTTATTAACTTTAAGTGGATGCAGCTTTGTTTGTAAACCTTTTTGTAAAACTTGCCAACAAAACTACTCCTTAACCAATAGGGGTTTTCATGAAGAGTTAATCAACCATCTAATCAGACTAAAATATTTATAAAACTACTTAAGCTTTGCTGCTGGGATCACCCAAGTGGCACAACTCCATTGACCGGGAGCATGGCGTATTCGAATACCGTTTATTTGACTCTGCAGAGTTTGCTCAGCTTTACCCACACGATCCCTTAACTCCCGCGACAGAGTTAAGAAAGCCAGGTCGTTTCGCTGCTCAATCCTTTATATAGGCTCAACCCGGTAGAATTCACTCGGGTCTGGCACATGAAAGCTTCCGTCCGCTTCGAGTGAACTCTATCGTTATTAGGTATCCGCAGCACGGCATACCTAATCTAACCACTCAACTTCCAGATTTCTCAACACCTGTAGAGTTTCAATCGAGTTGAGCAGCTACTAAACCAGTGTTGACAAATCAACACCTGTGGTTGAGCGATCACTGTGACATTTGCTCAGCGTAAGGGGTTTAGTCCTTACATTTTCACATGGCCCGCAACCTCTCCAGGTCCGCGACCACAACCTAGGGCAAGCGGTGGGCGCCGACCGACTTGCGGTTTCCCACAACACTCTTACCCTAACTTCAGCCTTAGGGTAAGAGATGAACGAAGACCAACTCGCGGTTCTTCCCCAACATCCTTGCCCTACCTCGTGCACACCGGCACTCTCCGCTCTAGGGCACAGTGTCCCACACCACCCTACCCTAGGGTCGGGTTTTCCAAATTCTATTAGCCCGTAGCCACAGCCTTATTAGTGTAAGACTTTGCGTGATAATAATAACCTATAGTTATCTAGGTTATCAACTAATTAAATCTAGGGTTACGAAGGCACGGCTACAAGTCAGACATGGCATTTGACGGTGGTAGGTTTAACTACATAACATGTCGTTCTAAACATTTTATTTTACTTTGAACTAGTATTTCACAACTATCATAATACAAATAGCATAATAACATAAATTAATAGCATGGGATTCAATATGATCAAAGGTTTTGCGACTTGCCGTAAATTTGGACGATGTCGGCTAGCTCGAACGTAGAAGCTCCTGGATCCTGAGACGGCACCTGAACCTCCGGGATCGCCGAAACTAGCGTAAACACATAAAATAATTAAATCCAGCTTGAGACTAATCAAGCAAGGGAAAATAATCTATTAAAAAGAAGTAAAATGCATAAAATAACCAATTGGTGAATTTTTAGATTTTTTCTGCGATGGATCTGGGAAAAAGGAGGTTACAAATGAGTCTATGACATTATTTGGAGCAAAGTGGTGAAATTTGGGAATTTTTGGGATTTTCTGTGAATTTCTTGGATTTATTTGGATTTTCTGGATTTTTGGAAATTAATAAACCCTGGAAAATCGGAATGAACAATGTTGGGCCAGCCCACAAAGAATAAGGCGATCTGGTATCAGGCGGCTGCTGTGGCCGAAGGCAGCGGCTTCGTCTGAATGCATGCGGCCATGGCTGCCAAGGCCTCCCGGGCGATGACCGACGCGTGGCCCAAAGCGTCCGGTGGAGATGGCGGCAGAACAGCGGCCGGATCTCGCGGGTAAGTGGGATCGGACCGAGAGTAGGGGTAGGAGGGTGAAGCGGTGAGGGGAAATCGGACGGATGAGGATGGCGGTGTTTAAGAAGATCTGACTACCGAGAGGAGTGCCATCCGACGCACGAGTTTAAATGGTAGCGGTTGGGGGGAACGGCGAGGATGCGGCCACGACGATCGTCGTCTACCTCTCCCCGGGCGCGCGCAGCAGAGAGGCAGAGACAGCGGTGCTCCGCTCTTCAGCGACGGCGAGGTCCCCGGCGGCCAGGGAGGGTACCACCGGGTAGGTCTCGACGTAAGCAACTCATTTTGGGGCTTTGGAAGGCCGGAGGGTCAACGGGGAGGGCAGGAGGCAGAAGGGAAAGATTTGCCTCCCGACAGCGAAGGAGGGATGCCGGCGGCGTTCAGGCTAAATTGGCGGTGGTTTCACGGTCAGGGGGCTCTGGGGCTCACATTGGTGGCGGTGGTTGAAGCTCAAGACCCCGGGAAGGCCGGCCACGAGAGAGGTGCTTGGTGGCGGTGAGCTACTGGTCTTGGAGCTCCATGACGATCACCGGCGAGGAGTGTACCATTGTGATTAGGGAGTAGTGAGGGTGCTCTAGGAGCAAAGAATTGAAAAATGAGGGCGAGGGGCAGAAGATCAGCTCACGGGGGTCGCCGGCGCAAGGAGAGACGGCGGCGGAGCTGGAGGCGACGGGAGCTCAATCGGCTGCTCGGGGAGGTTCTTAGGAGCGGTGGGGAGTGATTGAAGGCGGTAGAGGAGCTCGGGAAGCAAAGGAGGAGTGAGGAGGCAGGGTGGTTTTATACCCGAGCGGAGGGGAGGGGGAGCCGTGGGGGAGAAGGCTCGGGCGCGGCTCCAAGGCCAACCGGAGTGGACGGGAGCTGGTGGAGTGTCTTCTCCGCGCAATGGGCGATGCACAGCTCTGCAGGGGAGTAATGGCGTCGGGATGGCGCGGGAGCGGGGCGAGTTGTGGCGGCATGGGCGCCGAGCTCCCGTGCGGAGGAAGGAAGCGGGGAGAGGGGCGGTGGGGACCAAGGGAGGCAACGCGGCGCGTGGCGCGGGTGGTCTTGGCTTCGGACCGGGGTGGGCTGGGGTGCGGTGCCCGACCGCGGGCGCAGAGGGCGCGGAGGCGCACGCAGCGCAGGCGCGAGGGAGGAGGCGGGAGGGTGAAGGCACCAGCGGAGGAGGAAGAGGAGAGCGCGCTGTGGGGAAAGAAAAGGGAAGGGAGCGGGCGTCCATGGAGAGGGAGGCGGAAAGGGCGGGCCAAGGAAAGGGGAGGCGGATCGTCTGAAGGGGAAAGCGGCTTTCGGCCGGGGGTTTCCGAATTGGAAAAGTTTTCAAAAATTCAGGAAAAATCCAGGAAAAATTTGGTTTGAAATTTTGGGGTCTTTCAACCTACCCCCCTTAAAAGAATCTCGACCCCGAGATTAACTTGGTCCAGGGAGTAAGTTGGGAAAATCTCGCTGCAAATCCGATTCTCTTTCCCAAGTGGCCTCGTCTGGTGTTTGATTCTTCCACTACACTCTGCAAAATTTGACATTCTTGTTCCGGAGCTGCCTTTTCTGACATTTCAAGTATCTGTAAAGGCTCTTCAGGGTAAGTCCAGTCATCTTGTAATTCAACGTTTGACAGTGGCACTTCGTCTGTAGGTTGGCGTAGACATTTTCGGAGTTGGGATATGTGGAACACATTGTGGATTCTTGACAAATTGGGCGGTAGCTGTACTTGATAAGCTACCTCTCCAATTCTTCCGATGACTTGGAACGGTCATACATATCTCAGAGCCAGTTTGCCTTTGACTTGAAATCTTTTGACGATTTTAAAAGGGGTGACCTTGATATACACAAAATCTCCAACTTCAAAACTTAAGTCCTTTCTGCGGTTGTCTGCATAGATCTTTTGTCTGTCTTGTGCAATCCTGAGTCTATCTCTGATAATTCTGACATGTGCCTCCACATCTTGAGCAATTTGGGGTCCAATAAGTTGTCGTTCTCCTGTTTCTGACCAATTCAGAGGTGTCCTGCATTTTTTGCCATACAAAGCTTCGAATGGGGCCATTTGGATGCTAGCTTGGTAGCTGTTGTTGTAGGAGAATTGGGCAAATGGCAGGCAGGTGTTCCATGCTGCTCCATACACGATGACACAGGCTCTCAACATATCCTCTAAAATCTGATTTGTTCTTTCTGTCTGCCCATCCGTCTGTGGGTGGTATGCCGAGCTGAAGTTGAGGTCGGTGCCCATGGCCTCATGTAACTTTTCTCAGAACTTGGATGTGAATTGTGCTCCTCTATCTGAGACAATCTTCTTGGGTACCCCATGGAGTGTCACTATCCTTGTCAAATATAGCTCGGCAAGCTTATGCTTCCCATAGGTTTGCTTGATCGGGAGGAAGTGAGCCACCTAGTTCAGTCTGTCAACTATGACCCAGATAGCATCATATCCCTCACGAGTTTTGGGAAGTCCAATAATGAAGTCCATGCTGATACTATCCCATTTCCATTCGGGAATCGGCAAAGGCTGTAACAACCACGATGGTTTTTGGTGGTCAATCTTGATCTGCTAGCAGACATCACATTTGGCTACATATTCTGCCACTTCTTTCTTCATATGGTTCCACCAATACTTTTTCTTCAAGTCTTGATACATCTTTGTGCCTCCTGGATGGATCGAGAATTGAGAAGAGTGAGCTTCGGATAAGAACAACTCTCTCAACTCTTTCTTGTCGGGTATGCAATAGCGACCACGGAAGGTAAGGATTTCATGTTCCTCTATTGCATGTTCTGACGAATCTCCTTCTAAAGTTCTCTTTTTCAGTCTTTGAACCTCTTCATCTTCATCTTGGGCTGCCTTGATCGATCGTCAAGAACGGTGAAGTTCCAAAGTCGCCATAACGCCTTGTTCGGTGATCACCAAATTCGACCGCAGATGTATTTCGCATTCGTGGATATTACGTGGTATTTGGTTTGCCTTGTCGAACCTTTTTCGATCGAGGGCATCGGCAACCACGTTGGCCTTGCCGGATGATATTGAAGATCAACATCATAATCTTTAATCGTTCTAGCCATCTTCGTTGTCTCATATTCAACTCTGGCTGTGTGAAGAGGTATTTCAAACTCTTGTGATCTGAGAATATCTCACATCGGTTTCCTAGCAGGTAGTGCCTTCAAATTTTGAGTGCATGCACTACAGCTGCCAGCTCTAAATCGTGTGTGGGGTAATTCTCTTCGTGGGGCTTCAACTGCCTTGAGGCATAAGCAACCACTTTTCTGTCTTGCATGAGCACACATCCTAAACCTTGTTTTGCGGCATCACAATAGACTTGAAATTCCTTTTCTAGGTTTGGTAGAATCAACACTGGTGTGGGTGTTTGCTTGGTCTTTAGTAACTGAAAGTTCTCTTCACAGGCATCTGTCCACAGGAAAGGCTTGTCCTTCTTTAGTAATTGGGTGAGAGGACGAGAAATCTTTGAGAATCCTTCTATGAATCGCGATAATAACCCGCCAATCCAAGGAAACTCCTTACTACATCCTTTGTCTTGGTGTTGCCATTCCATGATCATGGCGATTTTTTCGGATCAACCTTGACTCCATCTTTTGATATAATGTGACCCAAGAAAGTTACTTCTTTTAGCTAGAAACTGCATTTGTCGAACTTGGCATACAACTGATGCTCTCTCAATCTGGTCAATGCCATGTGCAAATGCTCTTTGTGCTCTTCTTCGTTCTTGGAGTATATCAGAATATCGTCAATGAAGACTACCACGAATCGGTCCAGTTGATCCATATGCACCAGATTCATAAGGTTCATGAAATAAGCTGGTGCATTGGTTAAACTAAATGGCACGATTACCGATTAGTCACCATTATTACTTGCTAGCTCGGTTATTTTTTGGACTCTAAAAGAACTCGATTCTTTCCTGGGAGAATTACAGTTGTGCAGGTAGATGCTAATGTATCTTTTTTCTGCAACAATGTATCTGTATTTTATATTTGACAATAACGTTATATCGTTGTCTAACACCTATACGTTGGATTTGACACAGTTATCATTCGTTCTATGATTCTGACACGACGTGCAAGTTGTATTTATTAAAAAATGATTCATTACGCGTGATAGTTGTAGCGTATCTAGCTTATCTGTATCATTATATTCATGTAAAAAAATGCAAAACATGTTCTTGATCCCTCGATCAATGAGAAAATTTCTAGTTTTTTATATTGCTGTAGGGATTTCGAGTTATTTATGCAGACACACAGGGGTGGATCCACACCCCAGGCAGAATAGATTTTAGTCTGGAGTGTGAAAAAATATTTAGTGTATAGCCCGGATAAATTCAGTTCAGCCTGGCTAATATTTTCATGGTACAACCTAGATAACCTAGATCATTTCAACACTGAGCCCGGGGCGTAATCAAATCCTAACTCCGCCACTGCAGACACGGATAACATTAGAAAGGTGTCATGTGTTATCTATTAGGATTACTCCTATCGCACCATTAGGATTGCTGTTTTACGCTTAGAATCTTTAGTCAATTCGTACGGGCCTATGTATGAGGTAATTTGTATCTTTTTATGAGAGACAACAATGATAGTACTATAAGGGAAATTACTCCATTAGATATGTACACTTGTTACGGTTGACTTAGGTTTTCCGTGGAATGGTTACTAGTTTCTATTCAATGAAGTATTTCTGTTCTCGAAAAAAGTATTGCTATTCTTCTCCACAATAAATTTGAACAACTAGCGGCGTTCCACTCTAAACGATTTCAACTTCTTATTTATTTTAACTTTTCACTTATTTAAGCTATAAGCCACTCGAAACACGTTAGTTTCTAATTTCAACTTTTTAGTTTTTTTTTACTTTTTTATCTTCTTATTTCTTTGCATTGTTGCGACATGACGATTTTTTTTATTTTTCTTTAGAAAAATACTAATAGTGTTGTAGTACAATTTAGCTGTAAACCAAAAGCAAAACGCTCGAGACTTATGCCGTAAGCTAGTTAGATTAGAATAGCTGGCACATCTGTAGATCGGACGGTTAGTTTTGCCGATGCAACTTTCCATTTTCTAGTCGTGCGCGTTACGAATCCTACACGGGTTCGATCGGCTCGATCTCCTATAACAAAGAAAGTCTTTGTTCGAGTCGACTCGGTGCGGGCTACGCTACTTCCCCTCTCAGGTAGCCGTCCGTCTCAGCCACGCCACACGCCTGCGCGGCTCCATATAACGCAACACGCAGCGGCGGCGCCCAACCGCAAGCGAGGTGGAGAGATGGCGCTGGCGGACAACGCCGGCGTGGTGAAGAAGTCTGCGTGAGCGAGGAGGAGAACAGGTGTCTGGGAGCAGTGCCGCCGCATGTCGCGTAACTGGGCACCATCGACCTCACGTTGCCGGCGAACCCCAAGTCGTGTCGCCCCGGTGGACCCAAAGGTGAACCCCAACGTGGACGCCGTGAAGACCTTCACCCGCGAGGAGGACGAGGTCATCATCAGGTACCAACGCGTCCATGGCAACCGCTGGTCCACCATCGCGCGCTTCCTCCCCGGCCGCACCGACAACGCCATCAAAACCGCTGGAACTCCGTCCTCCGTAAGTCGGGCGCGAGCCGCCAACGCTGGTGTGCCTCCACTGCTTCTCCGGAGAGCGGGATGTCAAGTGGAACGGAGAGGCGCCGCGGGATGCCCCTGTGTGGCGCTCGGGAGGACGTCGCGGGGATGCGAGAGGTGCTGCGATGGAGTGCCTCGAGTCGATGCCTCTGGCGCCCGAAGATGTCAGGGACAATGCGGGCGCTGCTGAGTTGAAGGGTGTGGATTGCGGAGCCGGCCACCCGCTCACCGAGCTGAGGCTCGTGCCGCCGGCGGTCGTGGTGCTCGACGAAATGCCGCTGCAGGCTGTTCGGGTGTAGATTCTTGCCTCGCCTTACGTTCTTTCTTCTACGTTGATGTAGATTTTGAGGACTTTCCTAGTGGAATCGAACTTGTAGTTGAAGAGTCGTGGATGGTGCGGTAATCAAGAATATTTTGACGTTGATTCTTGCTTGTTTTAGTAGTAATTAAGAAAGTTCTGGCCTTCTTATAATTTATTTTATTGTTGGTAATCAGGAGTTATGACCTTTTCGTAATTTTTTTGCTTGTTAGTAATCAAGAAAGTTCTGATCCTGTAATTTCCTTGCTTGTTAGTAACCAAGTCAGTATCGATCTCTTGTAATGTCGATGCCTCTTCTTTTTTTGTTATGGTATTCAGTTATACGCTTGCATAAGGAGAATTGTACTTTAGTATGTAATTCGCACAGTTTTCATCAATGTTTGGTCCAAATTGCCTTGCCTATTTTTGAGATTGAAAAACAGAGCTTCAATGAGGCTGCCTGTTTGTGCTGAACTCTGACTCTTGATCTGGATTGGAACACTACTTGCTATTTGCCCGGGCTTGTTGCTATCAATGTTCTGTTGTCTCCGGTCTACTTATTGTTTGTATTCTGCGATTCGATTATGGTCAGATTCCATCACTTAAGAATCCGATAAGTTTTGTTCAAAGATATATTCTAACCAGTAACTTGTTGGTAATGCGAACTAGTCAAAGGTTACAATTGAGATCATCATCGAGTTCGTGATGGACTCTGTACCGACTTGCACCAGACATAGTATCCAAACGTGTTTACGTAGACTAAGTCAGACGTAGCTACTCGAGACGCTTTTGACTACAACTCTTCACCGATATCTTCTGATGTTGTGCTACACCTTCGAGCAAAGTGTCATTCTCGTCTCCAAGCATAAGAGTAGGTTTTTGTTTCTATTGCTGACTAGGAATCTATTCATTCCTCATTTAGGACTCTTGTTTTTAATACTATTTATTTCCCTGCAAGCCTCCTGATAGATAGCATGCACGATATAAGTTATCTACACATGTAGTACGCCAAGAGCTAAGTTCTACTCTGTACAGTGATTTCATCGATTATGTGTTCATGATTTTTCCCCGTAAGTGTTTTTCATATTAAAAACTTTGTTTTGTGATTTTAATTATTCTTCATTGTTTATCATATTCCTCGTGTGTTTATAATATGTTAAGTGCTTGTCTCAGTTTGCACTGAGCTCTGAAACATGTTTGGAAAATTGCAGTGTGTTTCTGCTGATTCTTGTTCTCCAGATCTACCGATTGGCCCAGCTGCAATTAATACTCCTCTTATTGCTCCCTCTGTCTAATATCTAAGTAATATTTATTAGAATTGCATCATAGTTGCTCCTATCAGATAGACATAGTACTACTCTTTCTATTAGAAATAAATATAATCTAATTTTATTAAATATTATTTAAATAATATACCTCATACGTATATGTGTCAGACTTATATTGTGAAACAGAGAGAGTAGTTACTCCTGTCTTTCAATTGACATTCATCCAAAACTACTATCTGTAAACAATTTTCCTTCCTTTGCACCCTGCCTTGCCATTTGCTTCCATCAGGAAAGAGGGTTTGCGCAGATGCACGACAGCGTGTACATCTGTTTCAGGTTCTCTGCAGAATGTAGCAAATCAAGCTCATGTCATCTCTATTATTGTTTCTGCACATTTGTTTCCCTGCGTAATACTCCTTCAGGTACAAGAGAGAGGCCCTCTGATGTAACCTATCTTGCAGAAGATCTGAATTTAATGAAGGAGCAGTAAAACTTGGCTCTTCTTTAGACGGAAGCGCTTGGCAGACTCCAGTTTCTTCTCGTTAAGAAAAACCTGTTTAGCTGCCTAGAATAGAATTTAATTCATAGAATTGGATTTGAAATCCTATTTGACGAGGATTGAATAATCCGTTAAATATTATTTAAATACATAATTAAGGCTCTAAGATATTGTAGTCGTAGATCACTTGAAACAATACTATTCGAATACCCCTGGTCGAAGGATTACTACTCATGTGCCCAAGCAGGCACCACTCGAAGATCCTATAATCCAATAATTAGACTTGACTTCAGGTAGGCTCTTGTGCGGTGAAATAGAGCTCATGCGCCTCTATCTCCAATAACTGCATGGCGATTCGGCCTTGTACCTTCAACAACAACCGCCTCACAGTTATTTCTATGATTTTCTCCCACTGACAAATAATCAATCGACAATTATTTGTTAGATCTCTCTTGCTGATAGCAACCGATTACTTGATCAGACATGAGGAATCGACAAGATGTCTATTCCAATAGACAATCGAGTCCTCTTCAGCTTTATTTAAGCTTATGGGAAAAGATTGGTGACATAGAGCAATAGACAACATAGGTAAGTAACAGCAAAATAAGGCCTAGTAGCACCCCTTTGTAATCGCTCTACAAGAGCAAGCTTTAATCATAATATAGCAATAAAGATAGTCCCCTTTCTTATTTTTAATCCTTTTATGAGGTTCGGTTTTTCCATACAATTCGTAAGATCTATGATTTGATCGTCGACACTATTCTAGTTGAATTTGAATTTGATTCTAATCAATTCACAATATATTTTTTGTTTGGATGTCATTTGGAATTGTACGAGACCATAGGCCCACCTGTGCACCTAGGTCCGTCAATGTGCATAAATTAGTTTCTCTATATGCTAAATTGTCTCCAGACAATTTTGTGAAAAATTATAGTGTGAACGCGAGGTTAAAATTTTGAATACCAAACTTTTACGAAATCATTGTCTACCAGGCTGTGGGGAGCCACCTATGCACCTAGTCCCACGAATATGCATAAATTAGCTTCTCTATACACTAAGTCATCTCCAATAAATTTCTGTTGATTTTGTGAAAATTTTATGGCGTGAACATAAGGCTGAAATTCTAAACACTGAACTTTTACTTAATTTTGTAGAATGAATTCCAGATAAAATGATAGGTGTAGGTAAGAATTGCTTCTAGTTATGTCATGCATCTTGGAATTGGCTTTGGAATCATCCATTCAATCCTAAGTGTCAGCTGAACAACTACATCCTTAAAATTGAATTCCAATTCCATAATTACAGGGCCAATACCTAGAAGCCAAAGAAGAGAAACCAAACACAGAAAACATAGTTTTTTTGGAGCTTGAACTCCAAATTTAGATCCAATTCTTTTTGGCTTTTCAATAACTTTTGACTTTTTCTTAAAAACCACTATTCATTAGACTAATAAGTCGTATCCCATAAAAACAGATCCTTGCATTGAGACTTTACTAGCAGTACTAGCTAGCTAGAGCACATCGGATAAAATTTGATCTGAAGTCCGAAAAGACTAGATTTGTTTTTGCACTTTTACATACAGGGAGTATTAATCCAAATTCATAAAAAGTCACATTTGTAAACACGCAAGACTGGGATGTAGAATTAAGATCTTGTTCATATTAGTTTTTGTTTCTGATTTTTGTGTCAATACGAACATCCGGTTTTTTAAAGCGATTTCTTTATTTCTCCTGCTACCCTCTTATTTTAGAGATACGCGGGTGCATCAGGTACTCTACTCCTCTTACTCCTATTATGCGTATGCATGTCTTCATTACTTTTCTCACCGCTCATATCCTCCTTAAAATCACTTCTTTCAGCCACTGTTTTTTAGTCAAAAATCATCGGATACAACTAAAAGTTATTAGAAAAAGTAAATATGAATGCTCCTACGAGCTGAGGCTAGCTCTGCCACATTCGTGAATTTCAATGGCATAAATTCATTCCTTCTTTTTTTTCCCAAAAAAAGATCATTCCTTCTTTCAGGGCTTACTATATGTCCTAACACCATCTCTTGTGTAGTGCCCATTCTGCACGTGAACGCATAGAAAACAGATAGCCGCAGCTAGAGCCAAGTTCACGAGTTTTCTAAAAAAGGCAAGGATTAAAACCCGTAATAACATCTTTACATATACTATTGCCATAAAAACTCAAGAACAAGCATACCTTCTCACTAATATAATAGTAATAACTCCACCAAGATACCACCCTATATATAAGACACCCGTCATCTCTGTCACTGCGCAAACGCACGCGTTCTCAAATGGCTTTCTCGGCTTCCATCTTCCACGTTTCCTTCGTCATCGCCGTCGTCCTGCTAGCAACCACCGTGGCCGCCTTTGTGGCCGGCATCACCAATGCCACAGTGGCCACCAACGCCACTGTAATGGTGCGCCGCGACGACCGCTCCTCGGCGGTGTTGACGACGCCGGCCGACTCGGCTCAGTACATCTGCTACCTTTGCCGCGGCCGCAACACCCTGATGATCAAGTGGTGCCCCATCGACAAGGATGAGTGCCACATCGCGTGCCTGTCGTCCCCGTCGACCTCCTCTCCACGCGTCCTGACGACCCCCGCCGACGACGGTGATAGGAACGGCGACGACTGCTACGTCATGAAGCTGTACCCCAACGGCAGCTGGGTCATCGTCGACGTGGTGAGCTGCCAGGCGTCCGCGGGCTGCTACCTCGTGTGCAGCTACAGCGACAAGCAGAGGGATGGAGCCGGCGGCACCACCCCAGCTGCCGCGGCCAGAGGCCCGCTGCCGCCCCGCGTCGCCGATTTCGAGCGGTGCGGCGACCAGCTCTAGCGCCGTACTCGGCCGTCCCCGTTGTGTCGCCACGAGCCCACGACGACGCAAGCAATTGACTCGATCGAACGTACCATGTGAGACATACCTAGCAGCCTTGCCTGGACAGAGTTCGTGTCAAATTGTGCATATATGTAGGGGAACATGGTACATAAACACAAGAGAAATTCAAAGAAGCAAACAAATAAGTCTGGAAAGACAAAATTTATATTTGCAATGTAGTAGCTACTAGGGGACTCTTTCACTAACATCCTAAAACCATCTCTTTTTTCTCTTCTTGTAAGTGAGAACAATTAGGAGATGGAACTCACAAGAGCTTGCGGCAGCTATACGTGAACTCCCCTCGTTTTCTGGCTAGAAACATCCCAATGTGGCGATTCGGTGGTTTGTTTTTTCCGGCATGCACGCTGTGCATAGCACACTGCATGCTTACTGCTCGAAACTTTCAACCGCATCCATTGCTTTCTGGGCTAGCTAACCATGGGCCCGGCCGGCGGCGCCGGTCGATCGCTGCCGCGCCGGTGCGTCGCCGATCGTGTCCCGAGACGCGAACAACTCACAGATGGGCGCGCGTGCTTGTGCGGTTGTGCCGTGCCGTACGCCGGTGCGTGCATGCAATTGGGCGTGTTCACTGCTTGGGACTTTTGTTAGAGGTCGATCGATTTGGCCTCGAACTGTGTGCGCACTTGAGAAATTCAGGGTGAAGGAACGGGGTCGTGACTCGTGAGCGGTCTTGGGGCACGTTGCGGGTCCGGTCTTGGCACGAGCCTGTGTAGTTAACCGGACATATACTCAGTCGAGAATTAGCCAACAAATTGACATAGACACAAACACGTCGTGACTAATTAAACAGGTCAATGTTGATTCGAACTCGACACGACTGTCAAACAAACCGGCATGCATGAGAGGATTTACACGGCATCGTTTGCTATCTAGCTCTGTATGATACGATAATTAATCGTAGCTTACAGAGAACGACTGTAACAGGTAGAAAGCGGAGTTGGGAGTTGCTAGCGCTGGTACGTCCGATCCGAGCGCTAACTCTGTATGTTCGGTCATAATATTTTTTATCATCTATGCAATATTATTCTTGATCATGTATACAGAAAAATAATAAGACTATCAATGTTGCATACAAGAAATCAAAATGTTACATACGTAAAATCAAAGTATTATATTCATGAAATCAAAAAGGGATAAGTGATGATTTGCTCCATCTTTTATTGGCATCAGCTAATGTGGAGGTACCTAGAGAGGCTAGCATGATGATGGTGTCGTGCACGAGGCCGCAACCATTGCCAGTGGTGGTGGGCATGTGGAGCGAGAGGTCGGCGACGAAACCACGGAAGTGTTAGAAACTTCGACCACGGCCGTTACGACCACGGCCACTACGACCATAGTCACTTCAACCATGGCCGTGGTCGTAGAGACTATGGTCGTAGCGGCCGTGGTCGAAGTGACCGTGGTTGTAACGGCCGTAGTCGAAGTGACCGTGGTCATAGCAGTTGTGGTCATACGGTCGGTCAAAACATTTTTAATCTATCTATGCAACATTTCTTATTGATAAGAATATCAATGTTGCACGTATGAAATCAAAATATTACACACATGAAATATAAATGTTGCAATAAAAAACAACACCTACCTCCCATAGCAGGCGGCGACGAGGCCTCCGGTGCGGCGACGGCAGGCGGCGTGGATCCAACGCTGGTAGGAGAAGGCGACGAAGCTCGCGGAGGTTGCAACTGATTTTGTCGGACTCCCAGGTGGCAGTCGCGGCCACGAAGCCGGTGCCTTCTGCACGGGATTCGGGGCCGACGGCAGGAGCGGAAGCGAGAGCTTGAATCGGGGCCCCGGCGCCGCGGGGGAGTAAACGGAACCGAGGAGGCGGGAGACGCACTTGCGGATCCGCATGCGCAGAGTGATTGGGCGGTGCACGGCCGTGGGGGATGGATCTAGGGATTTGGCATTGGAGTGGGAGGTAGGTGGTGGGAGAGGAGACGAGCAGGAATAGAGAGAGAGATAGTCGTGGGGCTAAGGTGAAGATACGCTCAAGTAAAATAATCAAGTGAGGTGTCCGATCAATTTATTCGATCAGACGTAACGTAAGAGCCGTATGACCCCACACTATAAATATACCAACACGACACCCATAATCATGTTCTCAAATGCCTCAGCTGGCTGCATCTGTCTAACTGTCTTCCATGTCTCTGCCTTATTCCTCGTTTCCAGAGTCCTCCCCCCGCCGCCACCACCGCCGCCGGTGACACCAACACAACGGTAACGGCGACAAGCAGCAACTCCTTGGTGCTGTCGACGCTGATGGCCAATGACCGTGACGCGCCGGAGTTGTACGTCTGCTACCTTTGCAGCCGGTTCAACCCGATTCTGATGATTTGGTGCCCAGTCTACTTGGACGAGTGCCACCTCGTCTGCTACGCGCCCGAGGCTACCACCAATGCCACCGTGGCCACGTGCATGCCGTCCTCCGATGAGAATGATGGCGACACAGATGATACGTCATGGAGCTGTACGACAAAAACCGGCCGCTACCTCATCGTCACCCGCATCAGCTGCGTCATGACCGATAGCTGCCTCCTCTCATTCGGCGGCGACGATGCGGCCACCACTGGGACGGCTCCGCTCGTGAACCGGGGTCTGTCGCCGCCTAGGTGGGTTTGAGCCACGGTGTGGCACCCAGTAATATAATTAAACTCCGAGCGCCGCCGCCCCCGACGTGTATATGCATGTACGGCGCTATCGACGCAAATCGGACATACATGTTGCGTCCATCGTGGACGAGATGCATGGTTTGTAGAGAGACTTTACTCTTGAACTTAGAATTCGGGGTTTGTTTTAAGCGATTAGAACTAGTGTTCGTCTATAATACAGAAATTTCACACGAATAAATTTAATTCCCGTATTTTTAAGCAGGCCCTTGACGTTGGTATCTGTGCATGCATGATGACTATGCATTGTGACCTAGTCCTGACTCCTGATTCATGGCTCCGCAGGATTGTATGCTATGGTGAGTCTAACTCGAGCAAGCTTGTCTACCTAGACTCGAGCTTAGTATAAATTTGAGCTAAGTCTAAGTTAGGATTCGAGTTTAGATTTGAGCTCAAGCTCACCTCCATCTAAAGCTTGAGTAGACTAGCTCAGCTCAAATAAGCTCATTAAGAAGTGACATGCATATTTTTATATGCAACTTTTACAAAGCTCGAGTAAGTTTGAGCTTAGCTCACTACCGATCTCAATGGGGACGAGAAGACTCCACACAGGTATCTCTCTAAAAAAATGTACCGCTACATAAGCCGGCACTTCCGCTCGCCAGTAGTACCGCTCACACAGAGCCAGTACTTCCGCTCGTCGATCGGACCACTCATACAGAGTTGATCAAACCACTAACATAGAGCCGATCGGAAACTTCTATCGTCGACTACCCTGGTCCACGACCACGTTGGTCTCCGACCACGTTGTACGGATTGACCACACAGGTCTCCGACTACGCTGTTCTCCGACCACGTTGTTTTCGACTACTCATGTCTCAACTATGTCGATTTTCGACCACGTCAATCTTCGATCACACAGATCTCCGATCACCCCGTCGATCTTCGACTAACTTGTTTTAATCATGTTGTTTCGACCACGTCGATTTCGACCGCTGGTTTACGACCGCAAAGGTCTACGACCACGTCGATTCCGACCACACTTGTTTACGATCACGAAGGCCTACGGCCACGTCAATTCCAACCACGCTGGTTTACAACCACGAAGACTTATGTCCACGTCGATTTCGCCCACACTGATTTCGATCACGCTGGTTCGACCATGCTGGTTTACGACCATGAAGGTTTCGATCACACAGATCTCGACCACGACGGTTCTGACCACATTGGTTCGATCAAGTCGGTTCGACCACTCTGGTCTTTGACCACTTGGACTCAACCGCTCTAGTCTTCGACCACCTTGGTTCGACCACTCTGGTTCTTGACCACTTGATCTTCGACCACACATGTCTTCAACCACATTGGTTTTGACCAAGTCGGTTCGACCACGCCGGTTTCAACCACGCAGGTTTCGACCACCAACCCATACGGTAGTTCTGTTACTTTCAATTATCGGAAGTAACAGAAAATTAACGGCGGAACTTTCGATTCTAACTGTAACGGCTAGTTTTCTGACCATTGTTGAGGGGAGCGGAAGTACCGGTCGTATGCCTACAGTACTTCCGATAATCCTGTTTTTTCAGGGATTTGACTCCAACGGCTAGTTTTCTTGTGTGGGTTATCAATACCCCATTTGGCGTTTAGAGACAGAGTTGCTGGACCCATTTCTATTCTTTTGAGCTAATGTGTGGCTCTCCACTTAATTGTGCATGTGTTGCACCTTGTGAGCAAGGAGAAGGGTCTATATTGCATGTGTTGCATCTAGAGGTGGATTGTGTATCCACTTGAGTTTGTGCATTCATTGCACGTGGTGAGAGTCAAGTGAAGGGCTTGACCTACTTAAGTTTTTTCTCAAGTCGCGCGTCTGCCTGGTAAATACAGGAGGCGAGTCGGCTCAGACCGAGGTAGTGGACCTAGCTGCAGTTGACACCAAGGTTTACTACTATTACACATGCAAGCTTGTCCCTTAACTATAAATCTAGTTATATTAAATGTTCAAATTACATTTCTATATCATCTATTACATACGTGTATTAAAACCTTATTTCAAAACTAAATCGGATAAAAGAGATGAAGGAGAAGAGATATGAGAAAGAGCAGTCCAGCTGGGTTGCAAGAGTAACTATTAGGATGGTAAAGGGGCCCTGGACAAGAAAGAGAGGGAAGGCGGGGCCCTTTACATATGGATAGAAAATAAGGACCAACAAAACTCTTATTCGGAAAGGGGGCCGTAATTCAGTGCTGGCCAGTTTCCCATTTTCAACAGGTAGAAAATGCTTCCCTGTTATGTTATTACCCTCTCCACAACGGACATGTATTATGTGTGAATGTATGGAGGAACTCAGGATCGGTAGCGTAAGTTTGAAAGCGAGGGATTCCCAGGTGCATATATTAGCGCAGGTGGAGTGTTTGGTGAAAGAATAACCGGCCCAACCAACGCTACTCGAAGTCGGTGGATGCCGGGTGAGCATCCCGGAACATCGGTGGAAAATAATGGGTGGATAATTAATAATGTAATATAAAAAACATTCTGTACTCTGAACTTGACACCACATCAAAGGAAATACGGGATACGTAGTTTCATGAGGGCTCAGAGTAGCTATATGTACGGTGGCACAAGCCTACACAACGCACGACAAAATCATGAATTCACGCTTGTCTACTAGATTAGAGGCTACGGAGGTCACTTAGAATCTTTCTTCTCACCAAGTGAAAAGTAGTATTTTCATAAATTAAAATTTGCCACTCAATTTGATAAATTAGTTTCCAGAATCAAATATGAGTTAGAAAATATGATAACAAATAGAGAAGAGTCATACAGTGCATCTTGCTAATAATGCTTACTGAGTACACTAGTACTCACCCTTGCTATTATTTACTTTATTATATCCTAGTCCGATCGGGCATTACCTTGAGGACGAGGTGGACACCCTATACGGTAGTTAGAACGAGTAGGCGCCTAGCAGAGCAGAGCAGAGCAGGTGAGAGATAGGGTATATGTCTCATACCTTCTATATTTAAATAAATCCATGCGTGGCAACTGCTATAATAGAGATTCAATATCTATGTTATTGTTCTGTTACGCTACTCTGGTAAAACTTATTATTCGTTGGAGCATTATTCTATTGAGCAAATGAATAATAATCTATTGCTTAAGTGTGATTACCTCTTAGTAATGATACGGGACGTCTCACATGTGTTAATTCCTAAGACTTGTCAAAGTTATGGGCTTGAGTTGATTATTCTTTGATTTTTGATTGAGTTCGTTAAAATGAACGGAGTAATTTAGAACGTGGGGCTGATAAAGAGTAGCGTTGAAGCAAGACTGCAGCTATTATAGTGTTCGATTCATGAATGATTGTGTTTTTGGAGCTTGCCATTGATTGGTGCCAGAGTATTTGGGGTTGAATTCATAAAAGTGCACCAGTGTGTAAACATTGACAAAAATTTGCTCTAATAGAAAAGTGTGTGCTTGCTTAGTGGTTTTTTTTTACTTATGTCTTATTTTTTTATAGTAACTAGTTTTTTAAACGAAATATCTTTTTAAGATAGAGTCTACAAATAGATTATAGTACACTATCTCGATTTTATCTATATTGACCAGAATTACATATAAGTATCTTTTTTCGTACTCTCTCTTACGAATAGCTAAAATTTAAAAATTTAAATAAAAAATTATAAGCCACAGCCCAGACAATTTCATGTACGTGTAAATGGACGCACTGGTACGTATGTTGAGGTGCGTATGTGTCGCCCTCCAGAGCGTGTGTGCATGTGTTGTACTTGGAAAACAGACCGTAGAAGAGTTTAACCAACTACCAATAATGAGATTTTAGAAGGTGAGCAGGCAAAAAGGGCGCAATGAAACTTGCATCGGACTCAACCCGGGGGGCCGGATTTGGACCGTCTAACCGACCGACGCACCATAACGAGGGTTCGCTAGCTGACCAATATACAAAAGGTGATGGAGTACGGCCATTCTTTTTGCTTTTTCTTTTTGTCGTCGACTTCTCTGTAAACAGAAATAAATGATGCGATTTGATACCGGTACACTCATCTAGGCTTAAATTTATAGCTTTTAGTTATTTTACTGTATGAGACTTTTTTATATTGTAACTGCTGATAGTTTTCTAGAGTAGATAAATTTAAAAATAAAAAATAGAATATCCAATTATGAATAATACAAAAAAATAAAAAAAACAAAACACTAAAAAAACTAAATAACAAAAAATAACAAAATTAAAAAACTAAAAGCTAGAACATAGGCATAGCCACCTTCCACCACCCAATGCTGAAAACGCCATCTGTGGAGCCCTGCCGTGGCGAGCCAAGCCGACCCCCAGATCTCTCCTTCCCCATCTCCTATCTATTAAGCAGCAAGCAAAGCGGCCACTCTACTCTCCCGGATCTCTCCGCCCCTTCCCCTCCCCAAACCCTCGGCTCCCTCGTCAACGCCGCCCGACGAGAGCGATGGCACCGCCGGCCGCGGCCTCGGCGCTCCTCCTCCTCGCCTTCGCTGTGGCCGGCGTGGTCTCCGACGGCTCGGACCACCGCTACAAGGCCGGCGAGCCCGTCCCGCTATACGCCAACAAGGTCGGCCCCTTCCACAACCCCAGGTGAGCCTCCTCCTTCAGATCCCCATCCCTCGTATGGCGGGGGACCTGATCCGTCAGATTCGTGGGAGCGGGAGCGTGCTCTGGATTGTTTGCATCCGATCTCGGGGTGGAATGAGTTGGGGTTTACGTTAATATGACCAACACCGATTAGTTTTGGAGATCTATCAGAGAAAGGTTTGGAGTTTTTGTGGGATTGGGGTGGAATCGCAACTGACTTAGTACACGTCGGATCTTCTCTTAGGGTTTTTATCTTTGTTTTGTTTTAGAAAGCATCGGCTTGTATTGGTTTTCGCGCGAATTCTAGATGTAATTGACCTTTTGTCTGCAGCTGTGAATCTATTGTCGTTAGGAATCGGGTCTGTTTGTAAAGCAGAATTTTTTTCCTAAAGGCTATATCGTTACGGGAACGCCATTCTCATGACGTGTTCCTTGTCCTTGCAGCGAGACGTATCGGTACTTTGACCTGCCATTCTGCTCTCCGGGTTAGTTTCTCATAAATGTTTGCCTACTAATAAGTACTTGCTGCTAATAAATGGTGTTAATTACAGAGAAAGTGAGGGAGAAGAGCGAGGCCCTTGGCGAGGTCCTCAACGGGGATCGGTTGGTTGATGCACCTTACAAGCTTGATTTCCGCTTGAATCATGATTCCAAGCCAGTTTGCTCAAAGAAGCTCACCAAGGAGGATGTGGCAAAGTTCCGGAATGCAGCAGCTAAGGATTACTACTTCCAGATGTACTATGATGACCTCCCACTGTGGGGTTTCATTGGTAAGGTGGAAAAGGGAGGCGGCAAGGCTGATCCGAGCAAGTGGAGGTACTACATGTACAGGCACATTATCTTTGAAATCCTCTACAACAATGACCGGGTGATTGAGATCTATGTGCACACTGACCAGAGTGCACTGGTCGACCTTACGGAGGACAGGGAGGTTAATGTAGAATTCCTTTACTCAGTCAAGTGGAAGGAGACGCCAACACCATTTGAGAAGAGGATGGAGAAGTATTCCAGTTCCTCCAGCCTTCCACATCACCTGGAGGTTCATTGGTTCTCGATTATAAACTCATGTGTTACGGTCCTCCTACTGACAGGATTCTTGGCGACAATCCTCATGCGAGTACTGAAGAATGATTTTGTCAAGTAAGGGTCTACCATTTTCATTTGTTCGTGGATATTTTTTTCTATTCTAGATATGCTAGAGCACTTCAAATATTTTATTTCTCCCTATATTGCCATACATAGCAAAAAAAGCACAATCTTGAGTCATAGGCTTTGTTTTGTTCTTAGTTCTTACTGCAAGCCAGGTACTAATGATACATGTGAATGAACATCTCAGTTATTGCTGTTCATTCATCTGGCAATTTATCTTGAATATTCTCTTGCATATGTTGTTCTATTCACAGTGTTACCAGGACTCGGACATGGGTGTTGGAGTCCGATTCGGCAAACTTTAGAAAATAAGATTCTGGGATTCGCCTAATATAAATATATTTTATCATAAAAACGATTGGAAATAAAAAATAATAGGTAAGATTATGTGAATGCAATCAAGATACACGAAGATATGCAACGGAGCGATCTAGACGATAGTACGCAAATACCAACCTCACACGCTTATTCTCTCTCATCATTCACTATTCGGCCGATGGACTTATTAGCCATCCCTTCCTCTCTCTCTATTCCTATCTCTCTCCTAAATTTTCTATTCAGCCGAATGGCTTTCCATTTCTCTCTCCATTCCTTCTCTCCCTCCATTTCTTTTCCCCTTTTTCCTTCTCTGCTATCGGCTCCCAATCCCAGCCTCCTCTGGCACTACCTCCTGCCCCTAGCTCCCGCCCCCCTCTGTCACCGTGATCGCCGCCGCCTCGCCTCCCCCATCGCAAGATCCGGCCTCCTTGTTGCGCCTCTGGCCTCCTGGGGTCGGCCGACGGTCCCCAGCCTGCCTCTAGCCTCTCCTTTGTCTTCCGCTACTCGGCCGCAAGGAACTGGAGTTCTTCCACCCCGCGCTCATGGTAGCGGCAGTTTTTCCCTTCCACCTCGTCGGCACCTTCGCTGAGAAGGGCTTCGCAGCCGCCGCGCTCTCCTCCACCCCGTGCCCCACTATCCCCCCTTCTGCATCGGAGGTATGTTTTTCTTTGGACATGGGTAGAGGTGTCGGAGACGCATCCCGCCGTGTCAAACGCGAGTCGACGCGTGAGTCTACGCTTCCAAAAAGTTTTGGACACGTGAGTCCCGGTAACACTGTCTATTCATTCTGTTAACTCCAGAAATGATACTTAAGTCCCCATTTAATTCAGTATGTTATGGAGATGAGAAAAATTACTGTCCCTAGATCCTAATTAGAAAAAAATTTCTAATGGCTGCCCTTCAAGTTTTCTTTGTAGTTACTTTTGGTCAAGTCGATATCTTTTGGTAGAACTGGTTTGCATCTCAGTTGGGCAACCTTCCAAATAATGTGCAAATCTACCTTTATAGCATTCCCATGAAAATGTTTGCTCAAAATGCAAGTATGCCACGTATTGATTTATTACTAGTTTTTACATTATTTAGACCCGTGCTTCCTCTTCAGTAATGATATTCTGCAATTGAGAATGTAGACCAATGCATGACGCAGAAAGTAATATTTTTGTTTGAAATGAATTTCTACTCATTAAGAAAATGTATGTAACGTAGCTCTTACTTGATGGACATATTCAAATTTTGCCACCCATGTTTTTATGTTATATAGCGATGGTTCAACTGTGATGTCCTCAAATTCGGTTTTCTCTATTGATGTGCGAGCATAAGAATATTGACTACATTTCTTCTCTATGTATCTGAGCACTGTCTTCATTTGAAGGTATGCCCATGATGAGGAAGCAGCTGATGACCAAGAAGAGTCTGGATGGAAGTATATCCACGGTGATGTCTTCCGGTTCCCCAAGAACAAGTCATTATTTTCAGCTGCTCTTGGCACTGGAACTCAACTGTTTGCTCTGTAAGTGCTGATGTACCCCGCCTGTTATCCTAGTATCATATTTTGCATTATGGAAAATTTTCCACCTGTTATTTCTTTGACTTGCAGATATCTAACATTCTTATTTGGCACATTGCAGCACAACATTTATATTCCTGCTTGCACTTGTTGGGGTATTCTACCCTTACAATCGTGGTGCACTTTTTACTGCATTGGTTGTCATCTATGCACTCACTTCAGGAATTGCTGGGTACATTGCAACCTCTTTCTATTGTCAGCTAGAGGGAACGAACTGGGTATGTGTTGACTTCATTTATAAGATATCCCTATGCACTTCTATTATGTTAAGATTTCCAAATTCAAAGGCCTGGATTACATTTGTTTTAGTACTAATGCTGCCATTTTATGTTTGTCTTCTCAGGTGAGGAACTTGCTATTGACAGGATGCCTGTTTTGTGGACCTCTCTTCCTGACATTCTGTTTCTTGAACACTGTTGCTATTGCTTATAGTGCAACAGCAGCATTGCCTTTCGGCACTATCTGTGTCATTGTGCTCATCTGGACCTTAGTTACATTTCCTCTACTAGTTTTGGGAGGCATTGCTGGTAAAAACAGCAAAACTGAATTCCAAGCACCTTGCCGTACCACCAAATACCCTAGGGAGATTCCTCCACTTCCGTGGTACCGGAGAACAATTCCACAGATGGCCATGGCTGGATTTCTGCCTTTCAGCGCCATATATATCGAGCTCTACTACATCTTTGCTAGTGTTTGGGGCCACAGGATTTACACCATTTACAGCATTCTCTTTATAGTCTTCATCATCCTCCTTATTGTCACTGCCTTCATTACTGTTGCACTGACATACTTCCAGCTTGCTACTGAAGACCATGAATGGTGGTGGAGGTACATTCATTTTCCTTTCTCTATTTTACTTTTGAACGATTACTTCCGGGGAAGTGTTGGGTGTTTCAATTGCAAACATTCACTGCTAGTCTACTATACTAACCATGCTGCTCTAAGATTTGTGTAATGTAGTTTTTGTTAGAGCATAGAAGCACTATACTATTTGTTTTGGTAATTTACCTGGTGGTATCAGTGTCTCTTGCTGTTACATCTGCATACTGGTACTATTTATTGATTTATTCCGGCTATATACAATGAAACCTTAGTGTATTGATGGTTTAATTGTCACGGTGCATTCTGCTGTCAGTTGAGTCTTTGCTTCAATTCTTGTCTGTTAGCTTAGGTATCAATCAGGTGGCTGCCAGTTTAGCATCTTACACATAGATTTCCTGGCTTCTCTTTTCCCGTATTTTCATATTTTGGAACTGGAGTTGCAGGTTAGCAAAAGTATCATATTAGGCAATATGTCATTTTTGTAAGGACATTAGAGGGTTAAGTTCCTGAAATCTATTACAACTCTACATTCAATTGCATGTTTTTCTTGTGTATCAATTTCATGAATAGATTGTCTTGAATACTACATATGCTACACGCTACACAGTACCAAACTCTGTCCTTGTAAATTTAGAATGATTGCTCAAAGAAGATCAGTCCTTTGCATTAATGGACATTCAGCCGGTAGCTACTTTTTACCTTTCTTTTCTGTTGCTATTGGGGAACTCTAGTCAAATGTTGTACCGAGCAATTCTTCTTTTTTTAATTTTCTGCTCTTTCTCTAACACAGGTCATTCCTGTGCGGAGGATCAACTGGATTTTTCGTCTACGGCTACTGCCTGTACTACTACTATGCACGATCGGATATGTCCGGCTTCATGCAGACATCTTTCTTCTTTGGATACATGGCCTGCATCTGCTACGCATTCTTCCTGATGCTGGGCATGGTGGGTTTCCGTGCTGCCTTGTTCTTTGTCCGTCACATATACAAATCCATCAAGTGTGAGTAAACTGTTGTTGGCGGATGAAGAGCAGCAGAGTTGTACTCCTTTTTGGTGCCACTGAGAAGCCCCCAGTATAGAAAAGGTTAGCTCGCGTGCAACAAGAAGCAACTAGAGAGTTTCAGATTAGGCCATTATTTATAGGAGCAGGTAATGAACCTATAAATTTGTTCTCATTTTGTGCGACTGCTGTGATAAATCGCCTTTTCCTTCGTCCCATGTATTATTTCCCTGTGACGTCCAGACAGTATTACTTTGTTGAACCATGACCTACATGAATATCTGTGAAAGATAATATTGTGTTATGCCAAATTTCCTGAGGCACAATAACAAACGTCTAGAGACGACGCCTCTAGAGGGGCGTGTCCACGGCCCAATTGTACCGTTATACGTGTATCCATTCCTTTCTAGTCATGTATTGTCAAATTTTGAAATATCAGGTCCACTTTTTTTTTTTACCAAGATAGTAAAATTTCTAGACTATAATCAAGTTGCGCGCTCGTCGCTGTCGCTGGTTTGCAATTTGCAATGCTGGCAATAAAATGACTTGCATGCAAGCGACAAGCATTCCATGTATTGGCAAAATACTTTCTGTACTCTGTTCCAGTGGTATGTTCATCATCTGGAGGGTGGCGTCAGCATAAACCATTTGTGCGCAAATTAATTCGCGAGCGCTGAAGGAGATCTCGCAATTACCGAGTGCCATCGTAGTTCTGATTTTTGACTTAGCTCGGATTCAGATTTGTTTCGATTCATATTCTGTTTAGTCCATTGATCAGGACTAAGCATGGTGATGTAGCGCGGGTGATGCACAGTGATGGCAAGAACTTGGCCGGTCTACCGCTCGCTATGCTACAAAATTGCATGATGGCATGATCTGGGCCTTTCTTTTTAAATATAGGTATCGGCTAAGGGTACCGCTTGTAGCCTTGTATGGCCAGATAGATTTAAGGATGTGTTTGGTTGAAGATCTAGGCCTGAAGAAAGCGAAGCAAATTGAGAGCCTGGGCACGGCGGCGGTGGCGAGAGCCCAGTGAGCGGTGGCGACGGGAGCCCAGCGAGCGACCACGGAGGTCTCGACGAGGGGATCCAGCCAGGCGAGGAGGCAGCGGCATCGTAGCCGGGCGAGGAGGAGGCGACGGTGGAGCTCGGCGCCAGGCGAAGGAGCTCGGTGGCGGTATGCGGGTGAGGAAGAGGAGATGCTCGGCGTCGGTGAGGAGCCGGCGATGCCCAGCGAGGAGGCGGCGGCGGTGGCGGGAGCCCAGCGAGTGACCACGGAGGTCTCGGCGACGGGATCCAGCTAGGCGAGGAGGCGGCGGCAGCGTCGTAGCCGGGCATGGAGGAGGCAACGGTGGAGCTCAACGGCAGTATGCGGGTGAAGAAGGGGAGGCACTCAGTGTCGGTGAGGAGCCGACGATGCCAAGCGAGGAGGAGGCGGCGGCAGGACTCATGACACGGTCCTCCCTGCCCTCAGGCAAAGGCTCCGGTACATTCGTCTCCTCTCCTCTTTTAGTTATCTTGGATTACACAAGGATTTAACAGAGGGATAAGAACAAGCTGGTGATTTAGAATCTCAATATGACTAAGATAATATAGCCCTAAAAAAGGGACTAAGATAATATAGTCCACTTAGTACAGCTTTGCCCTTGCTTAATAATTATTTTTGCTTTAAGATTTACAAACTCTTTAAGATTTAAAAACTTCTGTTAGGATTACCGAAACAAAACCTAAAAACAAAGGAAAGAGAGACACAATCAGGGCCGGGCGTTTTCAAGCCTAACCTAGCCCGAAAAAATACCTTTTATTTATTTTTCCAAACAAAATATTCTTTTATATTATTTTTTCAATAAATATTTTTTTTATTTTTTAGAAGAATTCTCTGTTTTATATTAATAACTCATGTATATAGTATATAAGTACTCAACTTTTACATCAAAGATTCTAAATACATAACATGTCGCCATTAATCCTTGAGTTGATGAATACGTTAGGCTTCTTTATCTTTGTCACCGGAAACTCTGGATCTTACAACTAGATCATGATTGTTGATGATCATAGGATTTACGCCTCGGTAGTAGTGTTGTTTCTTCAGTAAAAAAATAGAGGAGTTGTATTTATACCCAACTTGGCCTGGTGTGGATCTCCAGCGTAGTTGTTTCCATCATTGTCCTCTAATTTGCTGGTTCGATAAAACACATCATGGGTAAAGAGAATCTGGCTAAGAACTCAGTGGAGAAGAACAAGCTAAATGCTTTTATTACTTTATGATTTTTGTGGGCATCAAGTCGGGTCTCAGTAGGATCAAGAATAACCGACTAAAGGGGGGTGAATAGGAGGTTTTGAAATATGTTTGGCTAAAACCTGGTTTTTGAGCTAGTATGAAAGTGAAATTTGTTCTTGCACAATTCAAAGTCTAAATATTCTAAGTCTTGCTAAGTGCACCAATAATTCAAGTCTTAACAAGATTTGCAAATTCTAAAGAGACAATAATACAATTCAATCACTAGGAATGTAAATGCACAAATCAAAGAGTTAGAGAGAGAATCACAAGATGAACACAAGACTTTTCTTGTGGTCTCGAAGTTTTGCCGAACTCCTCTAATCCACGTTAAGAGAGCTTGAACAAAACAAGTTGGCATTGTGCGCAAAGTGAGCCTTCCTCAATCGACTAGGGTAGCTCTTTCTCACTTCGGATAGGTGAGCATCAACCTTCATACCAATACCAAGTCTCTTCACAATCTTCTTGAATAGATCACCGGTTCCACACCACCAAGTTATCTAGGAGGCGGTAATCTTCAAAAGTAACAAACCAATGACACTTGCTTGATGATGACTGAGTGTCACAAAGCTCAAACAATGGGTGCTACCAGACAACAAAATAGGGACAAGGAAGACAAAGTTTAGCATTAAAGTAGGAAAAAACAACTCGTCGAACAGGTCACGTGCGCCACACCGAGCAACTTCTAGGCTCACGCTGGAGTCAATGGAACACCGGGATGAAAATTCCTTGCAAGATATACCCATTATTTAATTAGTGCCCATATATATTTCTATATGAGTCATAGAGTATCATATTTACCTTGCAACATGCCAGTGTGCGACATGATAATTGCATACAAAACATGTCATCAAATAGCAAAATAATGCAAACCTGTAGAAGAACTTCATGGGGGTGAAAAACTGTTAAAGAAATATATTCACAGGGGGTTTTGGCTATCATTTTCTTCAGAAGTGGATTAGTCACCTTACTTTGAGCATACCTGATTGATGGGTTACTCTATTGTGGCAAGATCACCATAAGAGCAGGCAGGTCGAAGATTTTTAACTTCAACTCCTCCTTTGGAAGTCGCTGAAGGGCATCTCACTAGTTTTAACAAAATATACTTAAATGGATCTACTAACATGAGGAATATAGCATGACGCCAACCAATCAAGCATCTGGCATGCAAAAGAGAGGTTACTAAATTGTTCACCGAAACAATGCTAAAATAGGTTCAAAGATAACTGAACACTACTGTCTAATTGGAAACTGCAATCCCGCACCTGTGTCACCATCTGGGTGGCCTCGTTGGCTCCCAAGCGTTGTAGCTAGTAGCAGCGTGAATGGAGACGCGTTGAATTGGTAGCAGCCGCACCCAGAGAAGCCGCACCAGCACACACCGGAGCAGGCAAGTGAAGTGAGTAGGTCCCCACCCTTCTCCTTGGTTCCTCATGAGGATGGCGGTGTGAGGGCAGCGACAGATCAATGGAGCAATCTAGATGTCGGCCGACGAAGCTTGAGCATGGTGGTCTCACGCGCAAGAGAGTGGATATCGCCGGGGGACAACGTGAAGGGCAGCGGGATCCGACTTGAATCGAGGAAGGAGTGGATGGACTTGAGGAAAGGTGTAGGAAGGATCAGGAGGCAGTTCCTCCTGAAGCTTATACACTGGCCACTGCTACCTACACGGAAACAAAACTACCTCCTCCTCGCGTTCAGCGGCGGCTACCGCGCGGCGGCGGCCATGACGTCGGTTCGGGAGGAGACAGAGTCGGGGGGAGTTTGCGCAAGCCATAATTAGCACAGATGTTTTACCGTAGTATTTAAAAACTTATCGATTTTCCTTAATTTATATTGAGATAAGCCTAAATAAATTGGATCGGCTCCATAAATTGAGTCAACCACCTCAACTCTACTATGGTTGCTCTCCCTCCACTCTGGAGATGACGAGCACCGCACAACTCACAACAAGTCGGGTCTTCTCATAAGTTTCTTGAGAAGATTACCGACTACCACATCACCAAAGTTATCTAGGAGTCGGCAACCTCCAAAAGTAACAAGTCGGAGACGCTCACTTAAACAAATCAAGTGTCAAAGCTCAAAGGACACAAAGTCTATTGCTAAGAGCAACACATACACATGATTTTGCCTCTCTAAGCTCACTAAGTGCAACACATGAACAAAATAGATAAGAGGGCTTACTCTTAGCTCAATGAAGAAGAAAATAGCACCAGCAGTCTACCCCAACCAGCCACAAGGATGTATTAATACTGCACACCAAAAAACTAGCCATTGGAGCAAGAATTCATCAAGAAATAGCCTAAGGTCCGATACTACCGCAACCTCTGTAATGGCTAGAAAACTAGCCGTTACAGGAGATACCGGTCAAATCACCCACACAAGGACTACTTTGACCGCTAAGTCTGGTCAGACCGCAAGCATACCTGTCAGACCACTAAACTAAACCACAGAAAAACATAGTCCTCTAGAAAAAAGCAACCGTCTTTAAAATTCCGATAGGAATGTGGAACCGATCGGACCACATCTTGGGCTGGTCGATCGCCACTCAACACCGGCCCGACCGCCAAGACGGTCGACCACCACCGCTTGTCGATCCCGACTGTGACAGTAAGGGCATAGGTCAGTCAAAGCATATACTCCAAGCAATCCACAAAACACATTTGTAAATTGTAGTATTATGCAATCAAGGTAAGACATGACTCACAATAAGTCGCGCAACACATTCACATACTTTAAGAATCACACCACAAGGATTAGGGACATGGACTCAAACCGTTTGCAAAACACATTCGCAAACTTAAGTCCCATGTTACAAAGACTTTGCATTCAGCTTCAATCACTTGCAAAACACATTCACATATTTAAGCATCATGCTTCAGGGAGGAGGGAACATGGACTTCAATATTTTTGCAAAACATATTTGCAAATCCAAATCACATGTCACAAAGGAATTATATATGTGTTACAACTATTTTCAAAACACATTCGAAAGTACTAGCATTATGTTACAGAGAGCTAGAGCAAGTAAATGAGCTATCAACACATGACACATTCAAGTTACTAGTCATGACACTTCTTAATAGTACGACAACCAACACTAGTAACCTGGTCTTTTAACCAAACACCAAGGCCGACAAAAGATTAAGAATACATCCTTAGCCCTAACTAGTTATACGTTTGCTTTGCGCATTCTCTTGGAGCTTAATGACGTACATCTCAACTTCAAGTCTAGATCCTTGACTTTGATCATCACCATATGATGACTTTTGCTTGACTTGAAGACGATCAAGCACGTGAAGCCATCTCGAGTCATCCACCACCGTGGGACATAGCCTATTCATCAATCTCAATGAAAATATTAATCCCACAATTTTATTTTCATTAATTGCTAAAAGTTATCATTAACTTATAATAGCGAGTCTAGATTCTTCAACTGCACTGTCCAGGTGCAGGTGCATGGCTGTAGCCCGCCCACAACCCGCAACGCCGGCTTCTCTGCTCGGCCAGCGCCCTCTCTTGTCATCCTCGTCGCCTCCTCGCGCCGGCTTCTCCACTCGGCGCTCAAACCTCGCCCCCATCCCCTCCTCGCGCTACAGTTGTGATGCAGTGGGGACGGATCGGGGGGCACGTGCATGGGAGTGGGGGTGCGTCATTCGTAATGGTTTTAGGAGGGTGGGTGTGGCCGAGATGTTTTTTAGGAGGGGACATGATGGTCGGACACATTGAGGAGAAGGGAAGCCCCCTGCGCATGGGTGGATCTTGTCGTTGTGCGGGGGTAAACAGAGGGGAGGGGCGGTTTGATTGAGAGAGAGAGAGAGAGGAGTGGAGGGGCGCAAGATGGATGATCCAGATCTTATCTCGTGGTCAGATCAGATTGTTGCGGAGAGACGAGGGAGAACGAACGTACGAGCACCAACTTATATTTTTAAGTCATAGAGATACTTTTGGATTTCACCATGTGCTGTGGGCTCGTGTATCCGTCAGTCCTCACAAGAATCCAGAATCCACTGGCATGTATAGCCAATGCACCAATTCTCAGAAGACATTTGAGTCAACAAGCTAGCTCAAAATAGAGATTAGTCCTATATTAGTTACCTCTCAGTCCCATGACAGTGAACCAATATCGCAATTGCACTGGTGATCTATCATGTGACTGATCGGTGGATTAAGATGTGCTTTGACCGAGATCGTGCATGTCACTGCAGGAATCTTCACATGGAGTATGTGGACCTGTACCTGGTCCATTGGCCGGTGTCCATGAAGCCAGGGCGGTACAAGGCCCCCTTCACGGCCGACGACTTCGCGCCGTTCGACATGAAGATCGTCTGGGAGGCTACGGAGGAGTGCCGCAGGCTGGGCCTCGCCAAGGCCATCGGCGTCTGCAATTTCTCCTGCAAGAAGCTCGACGCCCTGCTCTCCTTCGCAACCACCCTTCCTGCCGTTAATCAGGTCCATTAATCCCCCCTATATATGGCATCTAACCACATTTAAGCTGTTAATTTTGGGATCATACGAAGCGATCATCGGTAAGTTTTTTCTTTTTGGTTGGCACAGGTTGAAGTGAACCCTGTGTGGCAGGCAGAGGAAGCTGACGGAGTTCTGCAGGGAGAAGGGTATCCAGATATGCGCCTACTCCCCTCTCGGCGCCCGCACGGGATTTTCTGACTTTAAGAAGTAAAGTCACAGCGTAACTTTGCTTCGTAAAGTCCGTCCATCCGACGATCAACGGTCCAGATTAATCTAGCGTTTTTTAATTTTTTTTTACTTCTAGTTTTAGTTTTTTTATTTTTATCTTTTTTTTAGCTTTTTTCTTATATTTTTTATATTATCTGTGTTAAAATAACATATTTTATAAATAAAAAATAGGTTACGCACTGGGGGAGCGACTCGGTGATGGACTCCGGGGTCCTGCACGAGATCGCCAAATCCAAGGGCAAAACCGTAGCCCAGGCACGTACAAGAACAGAGTAAAAAAAGCTGGCTGGCTAGGGATATCATCATGCTATATATACATACTTCGCATCGTGGTTGCTCCGAGTGCAGAGCATAGCAGATCGATCAAACCAACAAGCAAATCAACATGAAAAGCACACGCGCGCACATGCACGATGAAAGACTAAACAAAAAAGATCATCAGTGTAAATAAAGAGAGAGGCAAGGTTCATGATGGGCCGTATGCCGCATGCAACGCAAGCACCAGGCGGTTGCTTTCCATATCCCCAGATGGTCATGGACTCAACCAGCCGCGCGCCAGGCTCGTCATGACTGGCAGCTCGCTGCCGGCTAGCCGTCGTGCCAACCGGCCCTGACAAGGCTGGCGTGCAGTGCAGGGCGCAGGCCTTCTTGCTTTGGCTCGCCAAACAGGAGGCTAGGACGATCAGATGCCTGCTTTAGTGCTTACGTACGTCGATATATAATATGCAACCAAAAAGCACCAGAATTTGAGAAACAAAGAAAGTTAAGGGTATCATTACGCCATCACAGCTTTGTGGAATGTAGGGTCTGTTCATTTGGACTTTTGTCTTTCGGTTTCTCTGAAGAGTTCTGGTTCAGTACATTTGGTTATTCTCAACCGTCAAATATTGGTTATTCTCAACCATCAAATATGGCCCATCTAATGGTTGTCGTAGCCTTGACACCTTCGATGCCACTGAGCGGTGCGAAGTGATGGTGCTAGTGAAGTGGGCAAAGAAGTAATTTTGCCTCGAGAACTCGCTGTCTTACAAGTTACAACACAAAAGTAATTCGCTGTCCTGCACGCCCACCGCGAGACCAATTCCTCCACTCCTCCTAGCTGAGCTCCGACGCTGCGGCTCTGCCACAAGCACTGCAGAGCTTCCCCCTCGGCTCCGCCGCTTCACATCGGAGGCTGCCGTCGCAGGCTCCTCCGCTGAGGACGTCGCCCATATCGTCCGCTCGCGCCACCGCGAGGTCCACCATCACATGCTCGGCCCCTTTATCTACGCCGACCGTTGGTCTCCTCCCTCCCTTCGTCCTCCTCACCCGACGCCTCCGATTGGGACAATGAGTCCCACCCCTCCTGCCGCTACCGCCAAGCCCATCAGTCATCTCTCCTTGCCTCGTCGCGTTTTAGGGGTTTTGTTCACCTCACCCGCATCGGCCGCCGCATGGGTTTTGCGGGGTGATCTAGGTGAGGAATTGTTGTTTTAGTGAAGATTAGTGCAAGATATGATCCAAGATCTGATCCAAGATCTAGTTTATGGTACCATGCTTTATATGCAGTGATGAAAGGAAATCATAACTTTCGAAGAAAATGGAAAAGGGGTGTTTTTTCTGACTTACATGTTTTATTGTGAAGAGTTTTGTTCCAATAGGCATTTTTTTGATCATATTGAATCTGTAAGGGCATTGCCGCCAAATTCAGGGCTTTCTGCATGCATGCTAAGTATGTTTCACTGGTAGATTTTGCATCACTGTGTTTTAAAAAGTTGTCTGATATGTGAGAGGCAAACCATAATGCTTGTGAATAACACAAGATGGCTTCATGAGGAATTATTATTGGTTCTGAATGGGATCGCACGTTATCATTTGAGTAGCAATTTATTTCTTTCAGTTGTATGAAGCAATCACGTTTCTATTATAGACATCTGCAATCCTCCTTTTGTTTTTCTTTTACAATTGTTTAGCACTATGTGTGGAATATAAAATTGTGTAGTTGTATTATTCAATGTACTTGCGTCTTAACATCCTTCATGTCAAGTGTTACAATATTTCAATGCATGTATATTAATAGATTTTTTATTAATTATTACACGTTCAAGATATTTGTACAATGAGGCCGACTTGCTAATATTACAACCCGTGGTCGGCGATGAGAGACCAGTAGTAGGTGCGTCGAATGGGGCCCAATTTGTTGGGATAACTGCCGCCGTGGTCAGTCGGACGACCAACAAGGAGCCACCCCTGTGTACGACGAGGCCGACTCGCTGAGATTATAGCCCGTGGTTGGCTACGGGCGACGAGCAGTACTTGCGCCGGACGGGGGCCAAATCACCAAGATTTTTGCCGTTGTCCGCCGAGATTTTCTCCACCATTGTCATCCGGACGGGACGATAGACGAGTTCGATCGATCTGTTTTTTTGCTTCAACCGCTGTGGACAGCATGGAGTCTTGCTCCTCGTGGCTGACTCAGTCTCTATAATAGAAAGGAATTAAATGAAGGTAGTGCCCCTAATTGATGGATGATTAGATTTGCTGAAGGTGTCAACACCTTCCACACCTCTACATGGATCAAACCATAACTCTTCTCTGAAAGTCAAAATAAATAGGACGTCTTCTTGAAGTGTCTTCTTAAGTTTAAAATCATATAAACCATCTATTGCTATCTCAAATAATATAACAAAAAAAATCATCAGTCATAACAAAAACATTCGGTTGCAATCTAAAACATGACCAACTATATACGGATCGCCAAGCTTGTCCAGTCGCTACTATATAGGTAGGGAGACGTCTAGGGAATATTTGCTTTCTAGCTTGGTCAAACTGAGTTGTCAATCTTTTTTGCGGATCAACAATATCTTTCGTCACTTAATTGGGCGAAAGAGCAGTACTGACGTCCATTTTCAGCTCTGAACCTTCCTACCGTACGAACAAAAGTATTTTTTTTAGTTTTACTGCACTGTTGTTTATTACTAAAAGTATTCATAAATCCAAAGTTCAGGGACCAAATATGTTTTTTCCCTCGATCATTTTCCTGCAGTAATTTGGTAAAGTTACTGAAGCACCTAGTTTTTACCTGAGGCAAAGTTACTGAAGAAACCATGTGGCAAAGCTCAAGGGCAAGGACCCGTGGATTCTCTTTGCTGCAGTAAAAGTGCCATTGCGAGTGTTTTTACCAGCGTCAGTACGCAGGGAATTCAGCACTGGACGAAATGGATTGCGCTTGCGTTGGTAGTACCGACCGACCCGTGCGGTGAAAAGCTGTTCACGTGAAGAACGCAGGCCAGGAGTAAAGGCGTTTTTTGGTTCCTTTTGCAAAAGAAAGGCATTCCATCTGGCTGCTGCAGTGCCCACTTTCCCAGTGACACACTGATGCTGCTGGTAGACTGGGAGTGTTTTTCTTGAGATACCTTTATCAGTTTTCAATTATTTCACAAAAATAATTATGGTGGACAATTCTTCTTAAAATTAGGGAAGGATAGCAAAATTGCTAAATAAAAAAATCACAATCTTCTTGCCCTACTTTACCGGGCATGATTCTCAGCACTTTGTTGTGGTCTATTTGGTATTGTTTTTACAGGGGTACAACATTCGGCTAAGTATGTTATCTAAATCAATAATCAAATCAAAATAAAAGAAATATGACCGGTAATTTTTCACATTGAATCTATCGCTCTAGAATGTTGACTTACATCAACAGCTTGTCCAGGTTGTAGATTGTCCCTCGGATCCATTTTCGCATAGGTTTCATTCGACGACTCGTGAGAGTAGCCGAGGCATACCAATTACCACCGTTTCTTTTGTCCTCAGAAAAGCTACTAAACACTATTTAGGACGTGTATCAAAATTCTCTAGAAAATTTAAAAATACCATATTATTTCCCATAAAATTTCTTAGAATTCCTCCGTTTCACACAATGCAACAGTAGCAACGGGAAAGTACCAAGAGCTTGTGCAACCGCAGCGCATGCGTCCAAACACCTTCTTCCTTCATCGCCAAACGATCACCCATGGATCCAAGAAAGGGCCTACGAAACTACGTAAAGTTTGCGGCTAAAAGAAGTTATACCACCACCCCACCCCCTGCTACGTGTTACATACATGCGTGCAAACGTAGGAGTTGTACGTGCACTAGATGCCGGCGCCTACCCCTCCTCTCCTCAGGGACTCGCAGGCCACCGCCGAGCCGCCGTGGCCGTCGACGGCCATGGACAACACGGCCAGCGAGCGCTGCCGGCACGCGTGGCAGGTGACCT
Organism: Bonia amplexicaulis; assembly: GCA_036346245.1. Taxonomy (NCBI): domain Eukaryota; kingdom Viridiplantae; phylum Streptophyta; class Magnoliopsida; order Poales; family Poaceae; genus Bonia; species Bonia amplexicaulis. The sequence goes on from CM070741.1 coordinate 5,114,081, forward strand.
GCGCCAGCAGCCTCGCGGCGTGGTCGCGCAGCGCGCACGCCTTCTCGAGCTCGGCCCGGGCCCGCTGCCGCGCGCGGCGCGCCTCCTCCAGCGCGCGCTCCGCCGCCGCTGCCTCCTCGCGCGCCCGCTCCCGCGCCTCGCCAGCCGCGGCCTTCTCCTCCATCGCCTTCCTCACCTCTTCCCTCTCCTCCTCAGCCGCGGTTCCGTCGGCACCGGCTGCGACGCCGTTGGAGGTTGCGACGGGACCAATGGAGAGCTGCAGTTTCGTCGTCGCGTGGGGCTCGTGGGAGGTGGAGAAGCCGGTCGTGGCGGTCAACGGCGTATTCGTAGATGCCGGGAGGAGCTGGAGCTCCGGCGGAGGAGGAGGAGGCGGCGGCGCAGTAGGATGCCTCAGAATGACGGGACGGATGACCGGGAGCGTCGACGGCACGGCCCCCACCTCCCGGCGCATCCGGCCGGAGTTGCACGCGTCCTGGTGCTCTATGAAGCTCTCCACCCTGCAATGCAAGACCACCGGAAGTCACACCACCATTAGCAGTACTCCTAAGCACTGCATTAACTAGCATATATAGCTCAATATTACGTCAATATGTTAGTATTGAGTGCTAATATTGAGCTATATTAACCAGCATTAACCTGCAACGCAAATATTACGTCGCTGTCACGAGCAGGACGCGTGTGTGCGTAAGATGGGAAGGCCCCTTTGTGACGTTAGGCGGTGCCTTGAACCTTCCTGGCCTGGGCAGTGGCACCGCGCGCGCGCACAGGAGAGAAATGCGAGGAAGCTGCAGTGTGCGTGCATGATTGCCTCCATCGCTTGTGCATTTCAGCATTTGTGTACGTAGATCGAAAGCAACCCGTCGACGAGTGAGCTAGGCACTCAGACAGCGAGATCGATCGGTCGATGCCAATCTTACAAGCTAGCTTCTAGTAGTAACAAGCCGTCCATTAATTAATTGGCCACGACTCGATGCATCACTTCAGTTCAGGGACCAACAGCTACACTACATAATAGTGATGGTTTGTGCACTATATATGGACACAGCCACAGGCTATAGCGACAGCAGTATTGATCCGATCGAGTCCCATGAAGCTGAGTGAGGAAATCAACCAAGGACCACTCGGCTAACTGGATCGAACAATGGAAGATTAGATATGCAAGGACGACACTAAGGAGTCCCCATCGAGGCAGGGAAAACATTTATGTGCCGGCCTGTGACGAGAGTGTGGCTGCCAATTATTGAAGTGCCAGGCCAGTGCTGTTGTTTTGGAGGAAAAAAGGCGAAGGAGATTATACACATGGGTCATGTTCTTCTGGTCTTTTTGGTTTTCAGTTTTTTCAAAAATTAAAATAAATGAAATTGTTTTTTGAAATAGATTTTCTAAACGATTTTCTTAGTTTAAAACCATATGTATTATTCGTGTCTCTATCATCTATCATCGTCTCAAAAAAAATATAGCCCGAAAAGCAGCCGACGTCGCCTCGTGCCCTGGTGGTGCGTGCGTGGCATGGCAGGCAGCTAGAGTGGCGCGCGTCGCTTGTACTTGGTGGATCCAGGGGGTCCGAGGAATGGAGCAGCTTGTCTCTACCTGCCTAGCTAACTAGCCGGTCGCCCTGGTCAGCTCGGCTACATCAGTACATCGATCAGGCACCTGTTCATCAAGGTCACACCAGACATCACAAGTGCTACACATGTAGCTAGTACATGCATGCATACATGTCATTGTTATCTTTAGTTGACTGCTAATATATTCTAATGCGCTGTTTTGGTTGCATGTGTATCCATAGCGATCAGTGTTAGTTGAGTAGTAGTATATATAATTAGCATGGGTGATGCTTCTTTCAGTTTCCGGGAGCTAGCATTCAGTGCTCTGTTGGGGGAAATGCGCGGAGACTGTTTTTGGTCGATGTGCGGTCGCAATCCGCCACCGAAATGATCATATGCCCAGCACCCTTTGCTTTTCACCCCCCCTCTTTTCTCCTTCCCATTTTGCGGCCTAGAAATGATATATAGATACTATGGAACCCACTCGAGCTGGATATATATCGTCAGCATGCACCAGGCCTGAAGTCCCCGTCCGTGTCCGTACAAAAATATGCTCTGGTCAGCTAACTAGCTTGTTTAACAATGGATCGATCAAACTAGTTAATTGGTGTCGGCCACACATCTCTCTCTCTCTCCCCCCCGAGTGGCCGGGTAGCCATATAGAAGAGAGAGAACGAGATGTACAGGGCCAGTGGCAAGCCTAGCTAAATCCTGAACCAACACCATAGCTTTTGTCTTATCTCTATCGCCATGCGAGCCTGTCTCCCACCAAAAATATAATAATTCGTTTGGGAGGCTAAGTTAATTAATTATGGGCACAAACATGAAACATCTACCTAGCGATGGCCAACAACTTAATTCGTTCTGATGCGCCGTCCGCCCTCGCACATGACGCTAATTAGTTAGCGTCAGATGCCATGACCATATCCTAACAGTGTGCGTACTACTTCAGATAAAAAAATAACAATCGAGCGGCTATATACTACACAGCGAGGCAGCAGTGTACATTGGTGTGCATGTACGTACGTACTAACGTACGTGTAGGGAGTAGGGATGGGCGTACGTACCGGGAGAAGACGCGGCCGCAGTCGCAGGAGTGGCCGCGGGTGCCGCAGGTCTTGAGGTGGGCCTTGTAGTCGGACTGGACGGCGTAGCCCTTGGCGCAGCGGGCGCACACCCACTGCCGCCGGCCGCCGTGCTTGCGCCGGAAGTGCTTCTTGATGCCCACCAGGTCGCCCAGCGCGTGCGCCGGGTCGTGGTGCAGGCAGCTCGGCTCAGGGCACACGAACACCCGCTTCCGTGCCCCGGCCGCGCCTCCACCCCGCCACCGCCGCCTCCCGTACCGCCCGCGCCGCAGTCCTCCCCTCCCGCCACCCGCTTCACCAGCCGCCACGGCACCTTGTGCCGCCGCCGGTGCATCTGCAGGTTCTGCTCCCGCTGGAACCCCTGCCCGCAGATCTCGCACACGTACCTGTCCGACTCCAGCAGCGTCCTCGGCGACAGCGCCACCACCTCCGCATCAGGGTCTAGGTACGTACCACATACACATATATATGTACATGTCAGTCATCTTACCGTACGTGCGAGGCGGACATTAACAACCGGTGATCCATGATCCATATATATATATGCATGATCTACGTACGTGAAGCATAGCACGTATACCTGGCGTGCCGGGCGGGCGCCTCTTGCGCTTGACGGGGGAGGGCTGGTCGGCGGCGAGGCAGGAGGAGGAGGAGGAGGGTGGAGGTGCCGGCGGCTGCTGCAGCTGCTGCTGGGAGGAGGGGGAGGAGGAGGCCAACATTTGGTGGTGGCTCTTGACCAGTGCCATAAGTGTTGTGGGCTTCCTTCTTTTAAGGGCTAAGCTTACTTGCTGGCTTGGCCTTTGCCTAGCTTGTCTCCTTTCCCTCTTCTCTTTTCGCTCCTTAGTGGGATAGGGGTGCCAAGGGAGGCTTTATGGGGTGGAAAGTTGAAGGTGCATTTGTGTGTGCGCGCGCGCTTGTGCGTTGCAGAAAGGCTTGGGGCATGAGGGGATCATATATAGCTAGGGAAGAGAGAGAGAGAGAGAGAGGGGTGCCTATGGTGAGGTGAAAAAAGGGTTTTGTCTATATCTCTTCGGTTTTACTATTGCACAGTTGACTAAAATTTTTTATCTCTAAGTTACCTGAAGTTGCACTCTCAGTCATCTAAAGTTACAGTGTACTAATTCACCTCTCCTGAAGTTATACTCTCGATCACCTAAAATTACAATGTAAAAAAATACTGAAGATAAAGAGAAAAAATAGTCACCTATGCAATAGTCACTCCCGTATCTCTTTGCTTTTGCGCTTTGCATCGGTGTGTGGGTGTGTCACCCTTTTTTGAAGGGGGAATGTGTCTCATATACTCATTGGATGGGCAGCTTTTATCAAGGCTTTGCTTGTTTGTTTTGGGGGTTTTTTAAAGATGGGATCATGAGATCATGAGACTAGTCTCCAATCCCGTCGCCACAACTAATGAGATGCATAGTTAATTAATAAGCCCAGCTCTTTAATTGCATGTGTTTGTGTGTGTGATGTATCATATAGGAGTACTCCATTTTCTCTCTCCTTTTCTTTTCTCTCGCCCAAGCAGGAGTTAGGCAGTGAGAAGGAAATTCAGTTCATGCAGTCTTTAACTAGAGGTATATGGAAATACATACCCCAAAAAATACACTTGTCAACCATACGTATGCATGTAGAATGAAAATAATTAAACGTGTGTGCGTCTTTGGTGTATATATATACACAGTTCTTGAGTGGGTGCCTTGCTGACCAAACGAGATTAAGCTAGTTTCGCCAATCATAAACTACGCACGAACAGCTCATCCCTGTCACTGTACTGATTGCTTCGCTGAAAAAAACGCTGCACTGTTAGTGAGCAACGGGGGGGATGATGTGGGGAAGATTCTTCACACATGCAAGCGATCATTTTTGCCCCCTAGTGTGCACGTCCTTGATCCTATCTTGGATATTTCTTTTGCTGACTAAACTAACGCCACGATGAGATGTCATCGACGTCTTTCTCCTCGAACAAACTAAAGTTTATTTGTCTCTTGGCTTTTCCTCCCTCCCGCTTTCGACTTTCTGCTAAGATGGCTGCATGTGTAGCTCATTAACAATCCAAAGTAAGCTGCCCACACATGTCTTTCTTAATTATCGCTCCGGCTAGCTAGCTGGTCTTCACAATATTCACAGGTTGTCCTTTTGGTGAAGCTGTAGTAGTACGCATAGATTCGATGAGATGAGGGGGGAAAGCAGGCATCTTTTCGGGAGGAAACTAGACGATGGGCCCTGCCGGCGAACAATCCATCTTCTTTTGGACAGAATTTTAGCGATTACTTTTCGGGACCCAAAGTAACAAATACTAGTGGTACTTTACGCACTAGCTTGCTTGCATTGCTGGTGGTAGTTGATTTTCATGGCATGAACCATTTTTTATGGGAATTTTAAAAACCGGTTTGAATTTTGGGTTTGAATTCAAATTCAAATTTTAAATTGCAAATTCATTCAAACACTTTTGAACTCCCAAAAATGGGATGTTACACATTTCGAGCAACACCTTTCTCCCTCGTTCGCCTGTTTCATCATTTGGGTCTCTATGCAATGCAACATGCTTGCCAAAGTTTGCAAAGGCCGAGAGCCACTTTTATCTCTGGGTTGCTCCCAGTTATCGCCATCATCATGCCATGGCATTGCAAGTTCGTGCCAATGTGTATACATGTATGTACATGTCCTCGTGCTCTCGAATCCCAACCAGGTTTCCAACATGAACTAGTGCCTACGCCCATGTGTGTCGATCTATTATTATTCGTGTGCTTTTTCACATGCAGCGTCCGTGGCATGCAGATGCTAGCTTGGAAAGAAATAAGAATTGACTGCACATATATAATGGACTTGGTTGTGGAAAAATACGACGTGTGTGAGCTATATACATAATGCACATAAAAATTCCAGTGAAATTTTGTTAGTTTAACTCATTAGCTAGGCTGCAGTACAGATTGCGGATTAGCGTCACCACAAAACTTAACCTCACATGCAATGTCAACATCTTTTAAACCTGACAATGCACCGACGTGACTTTCCTTTTGGAAAGGGATCTATTGAAGAGGAAAAAAAAAAGAGAAAAAACTACGTAACCCTATACCGTTTCAACAGTATAAGGTGGAGCCGTTCGACCGAATCTAACCTATTTGGATAAGCTATCCCCTGTCCCCATCACATATCCACTCATTTTCCCGCCTCCTCTCACCTAAAGCCAACTTATTTGGATGAGCCATCCCCTTCTCATCACGCACCCACTCCTTCTCCCGCCTCCTCCTCCACCACCTCTCACCTGCCCATGGCGAGGGCGTCTTCTTCTTCCACGCCAGCATCCTCGAGCCAGCTGCTGTTTAGATAGAGGAAGAACTCAAGGTGCTGGTCGAGGTACAAAACGTAGGCGCAAACAAAAGCGGAGTGGTCCTCATCGTAAAAGTTGGAGAGGTTGAGGAGGTGGGTGCCATGACACGTTGCATGGAGGAGCTCACAGTGGAAGGATGGGTCATCGTCGGCCAAGCGGCGGCGCACGAGCATGAACGACTTGAGCGTAACAACATAGTCGTAGGTGCCGAAGAGCTTGTGGGAGCATCCAGCCAACTACTTGCAGGAACTTCCTAACTACGAATTCTGGATCCTTTTACCAAGGTCAATAGACAAAATAATTTGCATAAGATCAAATCGCCAGAAATTCCTCTCCATCATGCACAGTTTTGAACCCATCGATCGATCACCACTAGGGGTGGTAAAAAAGCTCGAGGCTTGTGAGCCAGCTCAGCTCGTTGGAGGCTCGGTTTGGCTCAGATCGTGGCATAAATGAGCCGAGCCGAGCCAAGCAAGCATTTCACTCGGTTCACTAACGAGCCGAGCTCGAGCCGCCACGAGCCGTCATTGCTCGGTTGGCTCTACCGACCGGTTCCACCAATACCGCCCGCCCAACTGGCTATGCCTAACCCTAACCTCCACACCGGCCACCACAAGATTACACACAATAAGCATCCATTCTCCTCCTCCTCATTACTGCATGCTTGGCCTCCCTTCCTCCTCGCTTTCTGCCTCCGTCGCCGCCTCCCCTCCTCCTCCTCGCCGCCTCCTCCTCCTCCTGCTGCCCGCCTCCGCCTGCCTCCTCCTCCTCGCCTCCCATCCTCGTCTTCCTCGGCCTCCTCCTGTTGTTCCAGTGCCAGCCCAGGTGCAATGTGACTTCAAAATTCCCCGATTCTCCCAAGCCCGAAGAAGTAGAACCATGGAGCCACACACCCCACGGTCCCCACCTCTCTCTCCGCTCTCCTCACTCGACGCCGCCGCCTAATGGTGCCGCCGCCCTCGTTGGCCTCCTTGCCTGCAACCTCTCGCTGCCGCCCTCTTCTCCTCCCCCGGCTCCTCTGTGTCGGGTTCAAGACGCCGTCTCCGCCACCGCTAAGGCCATCGGTGCCTCGACGGCCCCTCCACCTCAGCAATGTCACCATGTTACCGACGCCGGTGGCCTCGCCATAGAGACCCCAAGGGCCCCTACTTCCCTGGCTTACTTCTCTCATTCTCTACCTTAATGGATTTGGATTTGAGCAGATCATCGTCCAATCCTCAACATCGCACTCAACTTGCCAGTGACCGCCGTCGGTCGTGAGGTGGCATGGTGTTTGGCACCATCAGTAACTCCTACCGATCACCTACTCTCCGTGTTTGGCCCTCTTATCTCTAGCTCTTAAATCATATTTGGCCAAGTCATGGATGATGCACGAATGAATGGGGAATATCTAAATTGATTCTTGAATATTGGATGATTGATGCCTAGAAACATATATGAATGATATGCACATACATTTGCATCATATTTTTCAGGATTTGGCCTGACAACCCATACTAACATGATGGCGTCCTTAATTTCATATGATAAGACATAATTAAAATGAGCAAATGATAGTATGGATGATGTTAACCAGCATAGCAATGAATCTGATAGATAAAATAGTAACAAGCCTACCGAGCCTAACGAGCCAAGCTCAAGCTTCCTATCGAGCCGAGCTACCTTTTCAACTCGTTAGACTAACGAGCCGAATCATTTTCCTAACGAACTTTAGCGAGCCGAGCCAACTCAATATCCACTCCTAATCACCACTCCTTTAGTGTCCATCGATCCCATGCTAGTAGAGATATTTCTTTCTTTAGGTCATTGGTGTAAAATGTTGGTGTTTCTCCATGCTTTTTCATATCAATATCATGCCTTTGTTAAAGCACATATATTTCACTTGAAGTGTTAATTTTCATTCTTCGATCATTGGTGTAAAGATGTCAAGTTTCCCCATGCTTTTTTTTAGTTAGGATCATGCCACAGAGAGAGGTGTAGTTGGAGAGATGATGTATTGTTATATTGCTAGACTATATGATCACCTAATAGTGGTATTTTTTTATACTATGTTGTGGTCATCTAAATGAGGGCATATTTTGTTGTTCCAAAATTTTGATTTACTAGTGAATATCGTGTGTTGCTACGGATTTTAAAATTTTATCATACTCCATCCACTAAAATACGCACTCTCCTCGAATTCATGCAAGGTCGAGTTGTTGCAATGCAGTTGTAGGGATGGGCGATCATCGATAGGAATATAAATGTGTATATATATAACATTTCGAGCCAACACCTTTCTCCCTCCTCTTTCGCTTGTTTCATCATTTGGGTCTCCATGCAATGCAACATGCTTGCCAAAGTTTGCAAAGGTAGAGAGCCACTTTTATCTCTGGGTTGCTCCCAGTTATCGCCATCATCATGCTATGGCACTGCAAGTTCGTGCCAATGTGTATACATGGATGTACATGTCCTCGTGCTCTCGAATCCCAACCAGGCTACCAACATGAACTAGTGACCAGCGTTTGATTGGCGATCATTAATCCTCTTTTACTCCACAGCGTCCGTGGCATGCAGCAGCAGCTGCATGCGAAGGAAAGAAGAGTTGACTGCGCATATATACTGGAGTAAGTTGGTTGTGAAAAAACGATATGCACAAGAACATTTTAGTGACAATTTGTTGTTTTAAATCATTAGCTTGGTTGCAGTACAGATTGCGGATTGCTTTATGATGTTCATAGGTGGCATAAGAACATTTATACAAATGAGTTTTTTTCTTCTTTTAAAGAGGGAACAAGTGAGGGTAAGTTGTAAGAACATTTACACAACACCTTGTTAAGCATTACCACAAAAAAAAAATCATGTAACTTGCAATGTTAACATCTTTTAAACCTGACAATGCACCGACGTGACTTTCCTTTTGGAAAGGGATCTTTTGAAGGGAAAAACATTTCTTGTTGCATCGAACCAACTACTTGTAGGAACTTCCTGGTTACGAATTATTGATCCTTTTACCGCGGTCAATAGACAAAATCATTTGCATAAGACCAAATCACCTGAAGTTCCTCTCCATCATGCACAATTTTGAACCTCTCGATCGATCACCACTCCATCAGTGTCCATTGATCCCGTGCTAGTAGAGATAGCCATAGATGCTGCTGCTGTAACTTTTCTCTGTAAGTGTCCATTGCTGGATAATTCAGGCTCTCTATCCCCGGTCAGTCTCCAGCCACGCACAACACAGGCAGCTACATTACATAGCAGCAGCTCGCCTTACTCTGGCCGATGCAATCATGAAGCTCCTGAAATGACCGATCAATCCGGCGAGCAATTCTTCACACCGCGAAAAAAAACATCAGGCCTGCTCCCCTCCACTCCACACCCAGCTCAGAGAAAACATTCTCTAGCTACTGAGTCTGCTCGTATCCTGCGCATTTCTCGGGCGCCGAAACCAATCGAGACCTCTGCTGCGGATGCAATGGAGCCATGGAGATCGATGACGAAAGGAAGAGAGGAGGAGAGGAAAGTTGGCTGAAACATGCGGTGCAATTAGGCCTATGCCGCAGGTGCGCTGCGCTGCGAGCACACCATCAGGCCAGCCAGGGCAAGGCTGCCTGCAGCTGCTGCGCCTGCAATTCTGCACGCAGGGAAGAAAGATGGGTGTCCAAGGTACCGCCGACGAAGCTTTTGCTCAGGAATTGCGGTAAAAAGAAGGAAAGCAGAGCAGGGAGGTAACCACGCTCGTGATGATTACGCTTGCTCGCCTGGTGCAGTAGAAAAAGACGGTTCATCAGAATCGGTGCCGTTCCTGCGTGCGGTGAGGCTTGTGAGCCACCACTCGTTGGAGGCTCGGTTTGGCTCGGATCGTGGCATAAATGAGCCGAGCCGAGCCAAGCAAGCATTTCATTTCGGTTCACTAACGAGCCGAGCTCGAGCCGGCCACGAGCCGCTCGCTGGCTCGGTTGGCTCGGCCGACCCGGTTCCAGCCCAATACCGCCCGGCCCAACTGGCTATGCCTAACCCTAACCTCCACACCGGCGTCACCACAGTACTACACACAATAAGCATCCATTCTCCTCCTCCTCATTACTGCATGCTTGGCCTCCCTTCCTCCTCGCTTTCTGCCTCCGTCGCCGCCGCCCCTCCTCCTCCTCGCCGCCTCCCCTCCTCCTCCTTGCCGTCCGCCTCCGCCGCTGCCTCCCCTCCTCCTCGCCGCCTCCCATCCTCGTCTTCCTCGGCCTCCTCGCTGTTGTTCCAGTGCCAGCCCAGGTGCAATGTGACTTCAAAATTCCCCGATTCTCCCAAGCCCGAAGAAGTAGAACCATGGAGCCACACACCCCACGGTCCCCACCTCTCTCTCCGCTCTCCTCACTCGACGCCGCCGCCTAATGGTGCCGCCGCCCTCGTTGGCCTCCTTGCCTGCAACCTCTCGCCGCCTCTTCTCCTCCCCGGCTCCTCGTGTCGGGTTCAAGACGCTGTCTCGCCACCGCTAAGGCCATCGGTGCCTCGACGGCCCCTCCACCTCAAAGAATGTCACCATGTTACCGACGCCGGTGGCCTCGCCATAGAGACCCCAAGGGCCCCTACTTCCTCGGCTTACTTCTCTCATTCTCTACCTTAATGGATTTGGATTTGAGCAGATCATCGTCCAATCCTCAACATCGCACTCAACTTGCCAGTGACCGCCGTCGGTCGTGAGGTGGCATGGTGTTTGGCACCACTGTAACTCCGGCTGATCACCTACTCTCCAGGTTTGGCCCTCTTATCTCTAGCTCTTAAATCATATTTGGCCAAGTCATGGATGATGCACGAATGAATGGGGAATATCTAAATTGATTCTTGAATATTGGATGATTGATGCCTAGAAACATATATGAATGATATGCACATACATTTGCATCATATTTTTCAGGATTTGGCCTGACAACCCATACTAACATGATGGCGTCCTTAATTTCATATGATAAGACATAATTAAAATGAGCAAATGATAGTATGGATGATGTTAACCAGCATAGCAATGAATCTGATAGATAAAATAGTAACAAGCCTACCGAGCCTAACGAGCCAAGCTCAAGCTTCCTATCGAGCCGAGCTACCTTTTCAACTCGTTAGACTAACGAGCCGAATCATTTTCCTAACGAACTTTAGCGAGCCGAGCCAACTCAATATCCACTCCTAATCACCACTCCTTTAGTGTCCATCGATCCCATGCTAGTAGAGATAGCTACACCTGTTGCTGCTGCTATAACTTTTTCTCTGTACGTATTCAGGCTCTCACTACTACAGAAAACCGTATTACAGACGGTTCAGAAACGTCATTACAGACGGTTTTATGAGCCGTCTGAATTTATTGGTCAGTAATGATACAAGGTCATCACAGATAGCTTTCGAACCGTCTGTCGTGTAAATATCACAGACGGTTTTTAATTACAAACCGTCCATGATAGTTAATAATCACAGACGGTTTTTAGATAAAAACCACCTGTGATATATAAATATCACAGACGATTTTAGTTAAAACCCGTTTGTGCTATTCTCTTCTACCCCTAAATCTATTTCTGTTTATTGGCTAGCCTCAGGAAACGCTCGCCATGCCCTCTGAAACAAGCAGATAAACATGTACATGTATACATCCAATTCACATCTCAATTCATTTTACAAACATAAAACATCCATTTCGCAAATCAGTTAATTGAAATGAAATAAAATATGCATTAACAAATACACAATTACAATCAATGTCAATCTTATCTCAAACAAAAAATCACTGTACGTTGTAGAACTCTCCATCTGATTTTATGACTCCATCCACTAAAAAGTACGCACACTCTCCTCGAATTCATGCAAGGTCGAGTTGTTGCAATGCAGTTGTAGGGATGGACGCAGTCTGTCGATAGGAATATAAATGTGCGTATATATATAACCTAATAAGTATGAAATAATTGTGAGAAGATTGACAAACCTTAGGATTGGTGATCTTCGAGGAATCGAGTAGTAGTTTCATAGAGTGCTAAACATAGAATCTACACGTGTTGCCCGTCTGCTGCCAGTGGCACTGCAAAAAATAGAATGTGTCAATTCAAAAGGTATTACTACCAAGTGTTGTATAGGATTAATTAATGTGTACCAGCGAATACCCGAAAATTTCGAACATGTTGTAAGGGCTTGGCCCCTTCTGTCGAGCCACGTGTCTCTGCAATGTACATGCGACGGGTTCGGGAATGGCGGCCGCGACGGGCTCGGGGATAGCTATAATTCTCATAATTATCAGATTATCACACCTGTGATAATCAGCTTATCACAGATTATCACAGACGATCTTTAAATTAAAACCGTCTGTGATAGTATATATTACAGACGATTTTATCAAACTGTTTGTGATTTAACGTCTACTAATAGTATTTCTAAAGCAGTGTCTCTATCCCCGGTCAGTCTCCAGCTACGCGCAGGCAGCCACATCACATATTCACATAGCTGCAGCTCGCCTCTCTCTGGCCGATGCAATCATGCATCTCCCTGAAACGACCGATCGATCCGGCGCACAATTCTTCACCAGGAAAAACACCAAGCCTGCTCCCCCTCCACTCCACACCTAGCTCAGAGAAAACATTCTCCACTGCACCTACTCGTATGCCGCGCATTTCTCGGGCGCCGTAACCAATCGAGACCCTGCTGCGGACGCAACGGAGTCATGGAGACCGACGACGAAAGGGGAAAAGTTGGCTGAAACCTGCGATGCAGTTAGGCCTACGCCGCTGATGCGCAGCCAGGGCAAGGCTGCCTGCTGCACGCGTCTGCAATTCTGCGCGCAGGAAAGAAGGATGCGTGTCCAAGGTATTGCCGACGAAGCTTTTGCTCAGGGATGCGGTAGAAAAGAAGGGAAAGCAGGGCAGGGGAGGTAGCCACGCTCGTGATGATTATACTCGCTCGCTTGGCGCAGTAGAAAGACGGTTCATCAGAGTCGGTGCCGTTCCTGCGGCACATCATTCTGCCTTTCGGATCTTTTTCAATCCTACTCCATTCATGCTGTTGCTATTTTAATTTCTTTTCTCGGTCGAGGAATAACATATGGTCAAAGCACGTGTTTTTTTTTTCTTCCGGCTATCCTATATCATTATTTGTAGGTAAAGGAGAAAGGCAGATGAGTGGTATCTGTGCAACAGGAAACTGTAGCTCCATGGTGTTTTACAAACTAGAGGAATTTTCCATATAATTGTGTGGCTGGATATTGTACATTATTATATTTGTTATATAACTCTATTGTCTATATATACACACAGACAAACATATACATACATGATTAATCTGTATCATTGTAATATATCCCCACTAAAATAAGTGGTGTGAATCTTCTCTTTTTCTCTGGATAAATGGTAGAATTTCTTATCTATGTATGATTAATTTGCATCGTTATAATCTGGCTCTACCAAAATAAGTGGCGTAGATATTCTCTTTTTATCTTTCATTTAATGAGAGAATTTCTATGTATTTTTCTTTTATCTAATTTAAGGATTGTTGTAAGAATTTCTAGACCATCATAGTGAAGGATGTACCTTGATTTATCATCAATTGTTTGCAGATATATAGAGGAGATCCCTGAGGGGTTACACTTGTGTTACTGTGGCAAGTTACAAGAATGCCCTTTTGAGCTTCATATCCAAGGAGGTATTGTATAATAAGACTGATTTTGAATAAAATTGCTTGTGTCCCTGCAATTTTGTCTACAGAAAAGTAGGGGTCTTGGCTAGGGTTAACTTACACCCATCCACAGTACTGCCATACCATAGTCATCGCTCTTCATCAAAATACGAACTTTTCACGAATATGACACTGTAGCCGTTTTCAAATAAATAGCCCATGAACACCCATATTTACAAGCTCCGCCCCTGAACTCGGAGGGCGTGACAGACAACACTTGTCACATGTCGTGCCACTCTAGCTCGACAGGGCCCTCGGTGCACGGCAGACAAGGCAAGAACGGCAGGCGCGCACGCAGGCACGACAACAACATGGCACTGTCATCGCTCAGTAGCTGCCTGCTAAGCTTCCCCAACTCGGTAGCGTGCTGCCGAGCATTGGCAGCTCTGCAGGTGGTGTGGCATGAGGGGGCCTTGGTTGGCTGTTGGCACAGGGAGAGGGAGAACTCACGTGGCCGACCGTGACAATGCAATGCAACATATGAATCCCTTTTTTCACCACAGGATTCTGTGGCCCTCTGCGCTCGTGTGCACCGACATGGAAATGTCATCGTGAACGCATTTCCATGCGCATAGAATGGGAGGCCTTGCAGTTTGCCCTCTCATCCAAAACCGTGCTCGATTTCTTTCTTGTCGAGCGAGAGAGCAGCGAGGGAAAAGAAAGAAACAAAGAGATATTGAAAGACGAGTTTGTAATAGTTTTCAAGGTGGTTTAGCTGTGATTTAAGAGTTTTTGTAGTTGCAAGGATTGTAGAGCGGGCGAAGACATTCAAGAAAAGATATGCTTCATTCGCATGCAAACAATGCGCTTAATATGTCGTTAGTGTTTCATCAATGTGACAGTGGTTTAGTACTGTAGAATGCGCTTGATAATCATGTTTAGTTGATGGATGTGTTTTTGTAATCAACGATGTTTAGGATGTATTAGTGGCTAGAATGATTATTTTTGTAAATAGCTAAAAAGATAAGCGCTGAAAATAGCTAAAATATGTATGTGAGTGTACACATATATATTTGTTGCTTTTGTATGATTATAAAAAATTATAGAAAATGATGGTTTGGTACGCAATGTTAGTTGTGGTACATGTGTGTACATATGTATGCATATACGTGTGTCCCTGTGTGTACGTATTTAGGCATAATGACTTTTTTTGTAAATAGCTGAAGGAAAACACATCATTATTTTGGTGTTCCCGGTGCGTTCACATTGACTAGAAGCGATCTTATTTTGTGAGCAATTATCTGAAAAGGTGATCTTGTTTTATTATCAATTGTTACAAAAACAACCAGGGGAGGGGGAACCGCATGCATGAACCACATGGTCCTGAGCACCATGTCAGTGTTGGATGTGACACCGGGTCTTTTTTGTACCTCGCACGGTCCCAAGCACCACATCAGTGTTTGATGTGTCACTAGGTCTTCTTTGTACCTCGTTGCATCATTTAAACAAAATCAATGACATAAACAAGTAAATTTACAATTATATAATTTGTTTGCACTTAACTTATAAGTTGTTTTACCTAATACATTTTACTCCACTAAAACCGGTATCTAGTCTAGAGAAGAGGTACTATTAGGCCTGGTCCACAAGGTTGTCCTATGGGCCCGTTTGAACTTAGAAGTGGGGCCACGAATCCGATGGTTGAGATCTGAGACGGCAAGATAGGTCCGCCCTGTGCTTCCTTCCTTGGACACGTAGATGGGCCTTGCCTGGGCCCTCCCATGTTGTGTAATCGTCAATGATGACTAAGAGGCAGATGATTACGTGGCCCAGCTTACCTGTTTCTATCATAGTGCTTCCCTAATTCCTTCCTGAACAATTAACGGCGTGGTTCTCTCCTAGCCGGTTAGTCCCGCTTGAAATGCGGGATTTTCTTTTTCAAATCCTGTGAAAATTGAACCACTTTTTTTTTGTGAAAATCCCGTGAAATTCTAGCGAAATTCCTTGTGCTTCTCTCTAGCCTGCACTGTTCAGTCTCTATTCTTGTTGATTTTTAATCCGTACTCCTATTTGGGCAACATGGACTTGTGGTATAAGCGAAGACTGTTGGTCGACAAACTAGTTGTAGCATAAAAAAAAAGGACAGGAAAAATCTGTGTACCCTGAAAAATCCATGGACGCAATCATTTTTAGAATTACAGGGAAAAGAAAATGCAAAATGTGCTTAATACGGCAGGCACAGTAGTACTAGTGCACAAGTGGACTGTGTGTTGATAGTGGACAACTAAAATAGCTATTTCCATTAATTAGCTGGCCTTGGTGTGTAAACTCATGTTAACCACAGCCACAGCTACATTGGGCATGACAAGCACGTAAGCTAGTTTTCAGCGCGCCCACGTCTCCATCTGTCGGGTGCCCTGCCTGCTTATTGCAATTTTGACTAGTCATATGTGTTGAAAAATCGTCGCTAGCGATCAATATAATGATTCTTCTATTACACAAATGACAGATCAATCACAGAAGACATAAATAGTAGATTAAAACACAGAGATAGGAAGAACTCCTGGTCTTTTTTTATTGATTTATCTTTCTCATCCGTATACAAAATAGCTAATAGCATTCCCTATTTATATCCTAGTGATGAGGTGTCCACCATAGACCAAGGCTTCAAGTCTAGACCTTGGTTTCCCAACACTCCCTCTTGGGCACTCATTTAACATGTTCATGCATCATCAAAACTCCATAAAAACTCAGTGGAAAAAATTTAGAGAAAGAGTACATGATACATGCTATGCTATGTTGCACGAATTGCCTCATTAAAAACCTTGGCCAAGAAACTTCAGGAAAACATGTCAAGGGAAAGAGTACAATCCACCTAATTTCATTTAATCTTCAGGATTTATTCTTTGGGTATTCGATCTTCGTGATCAAGTTTTAATAACGAGCTTGAGAAAAATCTCCTCTTGAATTCTGCACTTCTCTAAGCCTCATCATTCCAATTCCTCGACGTATCTTTCAAAACTAGATGCTGTGAGTGACTTAGTGAATAAATCTACAAGATTTTCACATGACTTAGTATGCAGTACCTTAATTTCGTCCATCTTCTGCAATTCATAAGCATAGAAGAACTTGGGGTTGATATGTTTTATGAGATGACTCTTCATATAGCCCGTTTGCACTTGTGCAACATAAGTTTTATTATCTTTATAGATAATTGTGGAAGTTTACATGATATTCATCCCACATGACAGTTGGATGTAGTGAATTATTCGTCAGAGCCAAGCACATTCTCGTGCGGCTTCGTACAACGCTGTGATTTCTGAGTGGTTCATCGAAGTCGTTACAAAACATTGCTTAGACGATTTCCATGAAATTGCAGTTCCACCACACAGGAATACATAGCCTATTTGTGACCTTGCGGTATACGAGTCCGACAGGTACCCTACATCTGCATAGCCAGTTATATTCAAGTCTTGGTTCCTTCTGTAGAACAACCCAAGATCCTTGCTTCCTTGGAGGTATCGGAAGGTATCCTTTATTCCCTACTAATACCTTTTGGTAGGTTCTGCACTATACCTTGCTAGTAGGTTTACGGCAAATGCAATGTATGGTCTAGTGCAGTTTGCTAAATACATAAATGCTCCTACTGCACTTAAGTATGGGAATTCCGGTCTCAGGACTTCCTCCCCTTCTTCCCTAGGTCGGTACGGATCCTTATCTTGCTGTAAAGATCTCCCGATCATCGATACTTTCGATGGGCATGCCTTCTCAAAGCCGAACCTTTCTAATACCTTCTGGGCGTAGGCTGACTGATGTACTAATATTCTTTCAGGGACGTGCTCGAGCTGCAAGCCTAAGCAGTATTTGGTTTTACCCAAATCTTTCATTTCAAATTCTGACTCCAGGTAAGAACTTGCTTCCTTTATGTCTTCCATGGCCCCGATAATATTCAGACCATCTACATATACTGAGATTATACAAAATCTATTCTGGGATAGTCGTATAAATACATAGTGACAATCTTCATTATTCGTGTAGCCTTTTTTGCATAGAAAGTCGCTTAAGCGATTATACCACATCCTACTTGATTGCTTGAGTCCGTATAGTGATTTTCTGAGTTTCACACTGTACAGATTTCTGTTTGCTCTATCTTGCTTCGGGAGAAGGATACCTTCAGGTACCTTTATATAAATTTCCGAATCTAAGTTTCTATAAAGGTATACAATTACCACATCTATTAGTTTCATTTCTAAGTTAAGTTTACTACCATTGAGATTAAGTATCTAAATGTGATTTCACTCATGACTAGGGAGTAGGTTTCTTTATAATCAACTCCTGAACGTTGAGTGAAACATTGTGCAACAAGCCTTGTTTTATATGTTACAACTTCATTTCTTTCAGAATTTTCTGATTTTCCGAGGGCCTTGCAGTAAAATTTAGGATCCGTTTGAAAATTCTAAGGACCCTCCCGTATTTTCCAAACTTCGGGAGGGCCTTTTTTTGCAAAATTACCGGTGCCCCACGCGCCGGGCCTACCTGGCCCAATTCCTTTTCTCGGTTTTTAACCCAGCGGCCCAATTGGCCGTCCGGCCCATCATCCTTCACGGGAACCCTAGCCCGTGTCTCCACACGGCGGCGTCGGCCGTGGGCGACCGGTGGCTTCGGGCGGCGGCTTCGGGAGCCGACGGCATGCGGGTCGACGCACAGAAGGGAGGCCGGTGGCCGGCTTCGGGAGGTGGCTTCGGAAGCCGGCGGCGCGTGCGGGCAACCTGCCTCGGCGGCACTTGAGCGGCAGAGGCATCCGAGCGGTGGTGCTTGTGGGCGACCGGCCTCGGCAGCACCCGAGCGGTCGAGATATCCGAGCGGTGGTGCTTGCGGGCGACCAGCCTCGGCGGCACCCGACCGGCGGTTTCGACGGAGGCGACCGAACACTGCTTCAGGCGACGGCATCGGGATGACTTCGCGAGGCGCTGGGCTCGGGTGGCTGCCGGCAGCGGCTTCGGTCCAGCGGCATTGGGCTCGGGTGGCGGCCGTGCGACGACGGCCGTCGGGCGGCGTTCACGCAAGGCGGCCGTACGGGGCCGACCATGCAAGATTTTTCTTTCTTTCTTTTTTTAATCTACAATGCAATCAATATCTACTCTTTCAAATAATCTACCGATCGATATTGTGCCGGCGACTTCAAGTCTGCTCGCGGTAGATTAGAGCGGATTTGCACCGTAGAAATAATATAGAAAGCGAAATCTGCGGATTTTAAAGCGGTCTAGATGTAGACAATTCAATCTACTAATGTTTCGATGATTACTTTTCGATTCACCGGTGCGATTCGTGCTGATAACATGTTGAGGAACTGTCGCTGGCGACCAGTCCGATCGATTTCTCTGTTATGCAAAAAATAGATCAATCACAGAAGACATAAATAGTAGATTGAAACACAGAGATAGAGAGAACTCATGTTCTTTCTTTATTTCTTTCTCTTTCTCATCCGTGTACAAAATCGTCAATAATACTTTCTATTTATAGCTTAGTGGTGAGGTGTTCATCGTAGATCAAGACTTCAAGTCCAAGGTTTCCCAACAATATAAATTCATGATTTGGATCCTCTTCTGTATATATAGTATGGTTTGGCTCTTTGACTAGTCACGCATACTACATGCATGTTGCAGTTTTGCGGCGTACAATCGAGAAGCATTATCGGTACGACTAACTGAAAGAATATATTCCGATCCGTCAGAGACAACAGTTGCGACGATAGCTCGATTTGCAGGACATCACAGGTCGACTGCACACTATGTAATGTATACTGACGATACAAATTAAGGATTTATTATGACTTCGAATCAAAGTTTCGAGCAGCGACACTAGATTAATTTACATATATTGAAGTTAAGTTGTGGCACAACTAATTAACCTGAAGAACTCAGCCACCGATCACGTACGAGGAATCAATTTTATGATTTGCTAGCTAGCGAGCTCTTAAAAAGGCGTCAGGCAACAGTGTCAAGAAGAAGCAAGCGTAGCCATCGAATCGCGCAGTCCGTCGGTCCAATTCTAATCTGCCGACGTACGCGCGCGGAGATATATGGATGTATAGAGTGGGCAACGCAAGGACAGATATACATGCAGATGCCTGAACGTTCAAGAGTCAGGCAAAGCAAAACACTTCCCAGAGAAGATTAATTAAGGACGTTTTAATTTCCTTATATATATCAGCCAAGTGTTGTACGTGCTGAGAGATACAGCTCAGCTCGTTCTTCTACAGGAGAACAGGGTAGGGCACTGACAAGCTACTGATACGTGAGAGTTGAGACGTACGTGGGCGATCGAACAGTAGCCAAAAAAAACATGGGCTACACCACACCGCCAAGCTAGCCATCCAAATCAGGCAAACTAATGAGCTAGCTAGCTAGCTAGTTGGCATGCACTTCCGATCGATACGTACTCCTTCCCTGATCCCTAGCTAGTCGTACGTACTCAGCCAAAACCGGCCGCGCGCGCGCCACTGCACACCGAACAGACTCCATCGACCGACGACAGATTAGATCTATCTGTCTAGATGCATTCACATATAGATCAGATCAGATCAGATCGCCAGGCACTTCCCTAGAATAGACAACACCGCAGCTGCATGCACGAACACTTGAACAGTGGCGGAGATAGCTAGAAGACGCACACATGCACATGCGTCGATCCAATTTGCACGCCTGTTGCACCAATTGGCAACTAGCTCATGAGCTAGCTAGCTAGTACTGCCTACAGTCGCCTTCCCCAAGTTGTACCGGTGTCGGACGTACGTACGCACACCAATCACCTCACGCATATGCGATCGATCGACATATATATATATGTCATGCATCGCGGAGCCTAGCTAGGAGATCCGAGGGAGGGACCGGTCGATCACTGTACGCCGTGCATTATAAGGGGGGGAATAAGACGGTGGCAGGTTGTGTACAAACGCAAGGGACCGCGAGCTCGCCGTGGCCGAGGACCCTCCCTTCCCGGCGACAAGAGGATGCGACCAACGCGCGGCCGCGCCGCGCATACTTGTCCTCCTGTGGAAAGCAGCAGCCAAGTGTTGTAGCCAGGCCACATGCACCGCTCAGGAGTGCATTCATGGCCCTCGCAAGCTCGCCTAGCTACTTGACCGGCCGCTCGGTGCGTATATATATACGCGCGCTGTTCTACCACTACGTACGTACAAATCCGTTAATTCCTAGCTAGCCCATTGATCACTGTTCGATGCATGACGACATGTGTGCGTAGAGGAGTTGAATGAAGGAATCACTGGGAGAGAATGAGAGATGGACTGTGACGTACGCTACTTGGCGTCGTACGTACGTACGTACTGCTATTTTCGTGGACAGGAACGGGTGCGTACTTGGTTAGGTATGATTTGCTACAGCGTGATGGTGGCCTTGCCCATGCATGGGCTCCTCACGCACGCATCTACATGCATGATTGCGCTGCTCATATACTTCTTCGATCGATACCTCTAGCTAGAGCTGGCCAGAGAAATCGTGTATATGTGAAAACGATGTGTATAGCTTAATTGACATATATATATGCAACCGCACGCATGATATCTAGCTCTCCATGCATATATCAGCCTCAATTATGGGAAATATATAAGGATATGTAGGATTCGCAAGGAGTATATATATATGTGTGTGTTACACGCACGATGGAGTGCATCGATCGATCATGCATCATGCATGTATGACGCCACTAAGCGTTTCATAATAGCTATATATATCTCGCTAGGTATACGTGTACGTGTCCCCTTACAGTACGCATCGATCGCTTTCAGGCCACAGCGGACGCATCGCTGCGCACGCGAGACCAAAGGCGTACAAACAAAAAGTGTCAAGGAGGGAACAGCACAAGTCACACCCGATCGGAGAAGGATTTGGATCAAGGTAGCGGCGCAGAGCCATGAGCCAAGGATGAAAGGGACTGACTTTGTACCGCCAACTCTTTTCCGGGAGCCAGGTGCCATCGCCTCATCTCTGCCCTCCAATCTTTGGAATCCAAATCATTGAGGTAGCTAGCCCTTGTGCTCAACAGAGGGATAACCCCCCCTCCTCTCCTCCTGCAAAAGCTATGAACAATCGGCAAACATACCATGTGAAATTAATTAACTTTGTGCAAAAGGCAAAGGAATCTTAGATGTAGATGTAGGGCATGTTTTTTTCAGCTTCTAGAAAGCTGCTTTTGGTCTTTCTACAGTAAATAGCTTTTAAACGAATTATTTTTCAAGATAGAGTCTACTAGTTAATTATAGTACATACTGTACCGACTTCATTTATATCAGTAAAAACCGCACGTGAGTTTATGTTACTCTGTAATCTCTCGCACGAACAACCCAAAAATCACAAGCCACAGGTAAAAACCATAAGCTTCAGCCAAAACACACAGGCCGGTAATAGGGCCTCGTTGGTTGGTCATATATACCACAGATTACATTGCTCGCGCACCTAAGGCTATTCTATGACATAACCTACTTATGGCGAATAAAGCATCATATCCACGGTTAATTTCCAGGGTTTTTCTTCTTTTGCAAATGCGAGTATGACAAATGTACCAGTCGTATCACACCTTTAATTATTTCGTCACACACCTAGCAATACCCCAAAGAAATATCTCGCAGTTTATATCATTTTCTCCTAAGCTCCTCGCGAGCGATCGTCTATTCTTCATTCTCTCCCTAATTAATCGTGATAAAGGAAACATTCTCATTGTTGCCTCCCTATTGTGGGTTGTCCCTCTCAACGGATGATCAAACATCAGCGTCTTATCAAAACCAAAGCTGGTCCTGGAAGCACTTTGAAGAGAAAAAGAGAAGAAGAAAGGGCTCGCGAAACGTAGTCTTGACAAGGATACTTACGGGGTTCCTATTCCCCTTTATCACATTCTGATTCCTCCAGTCTCCTTTTCCCCTATTTTCTCGCGCCTCGGTCGGTGACCAGATGAGGTTTGATGTCTGCAAGTGTAGTCCAATCCTGAAGCGTGACCATCCACCAACTTTCCAAGGAAAAGTAGAAGACGGATTTGGGGCTAGACGTCGGAAAAACCATGTAGCAGCAGTAGTAGCAGTAAAAACTCCATCTGTGGAGGTAGGACGGTCCCCGGGTATTAACTTAAGAAGAAAATTTTCTCATGTAGATCGAGAAAATCTTTGAACTTCTGCTCCACCCTTACACAGCGGCACCATTGCGAGCGTGAGAACGACCAACGACCTGAGCGGGTCTTAGACCTGTGCTTTGGTGTGGTAGCAGACGAGGGGTTTTTTCCCAGCCTAAAATTCACTCCCACTGAGAGTCGAACTCAGGATCTAGGAGGTGCTACTAGAACGTCTCAGCCATTACGCTAGAGGCCCGTTCGCTAGCAGCAGTAGTAGTAATCCCTGATGGCTTGGGATACCATCGTACCAATGCGGCCATGTATGATGTATTCATTTCTTAATTGCTCCCCAAAAGAGAGTAAAACTCTGGTGGTGTGTAGCTCCATCATGACCAGTTTGTTTCGTTCGAAAATCGAAACCAGATGCTCTTTACTGGACCGTAGGAGGATTGCAAAGCTGGGCACTACTGAAAGAAGTACATACCAAACACTCCACTGCTCAGACAATTCAATGAACCAGAGGTGACTTCATGTGAGTAATGGATTCAAATCTGCCCGAAATAAAACGCCAGGATCACAAAAAGCAAGCACTTGCTCCAACGTACAAGAATAGCACAAACCAGCCAACCATACAGACTAGCACAAGCTGAATGCAAGTATGCAAGACCGCAACTGCAAAGTCATCTCAACAAATGCAAGTTTCAGCCACATATGATGATATGACCAACAAAAGAAACGAATTCAAATTAACATAAGCAGAATCGTTATGGAGCTGAAACGAAGACCTAACAGGACGTCACAAATGCATACAATGTTCACAGCAAAATATCCTCAACTCACAAACATACATTCAGGAGAAAGCAGCCATCTGATAAGTTTACCGAAGCATAACAAAAATATCCATGTCCTTACCGATATACATATGCAAAAATGCTTAGAATTATCTAATACCAATACCTCAAAATGCACTCAAGACCCTAACCAATGAAATAAAAACACAAAGCTTTTTGCATAAGGGCTTGTAATGCCAACTGGCCTATCAAATATAGTAGTTCATATTTTCTGACAGCTAAAAAATACTCCAAACAGAGTTAGCAAACAAGTTTTCTGTTGTCTGGACAAACCGAACAATCTGCACATTAATTAGTTTTGTTACACATGTATAACAATGAAATAGGCATCAAATCGTAGATCCTGCAAGGCTGCGACTAAAACCGATTCATTTTGGTAAGTATAGACAAATGCTTCCCGGCACACCCCCACAAATAAACCTCAACTTTCCAAATATTGCACCAAGACACAATATCTATTTTGTCATACTTGTCAGCAGCCTGCTAAGCTAGTCAAATCTTCATAATAGCTTTGTAATCATATTTCGAACACTCGAATTTTGGTATATAAAGTTGCTAAAATCAAAATTCCACATTTAGATATGTTAATGGTGATAACATAAGACAGGCCGCACTGTTTGTCTGACATGATCACATTAGAGAGAAATGGTCCCCTCAGGGCAACCAAACACCATTCAAATGAAAGTTCACATTCTAAAGAAAATTGGACACCATGTTCAGGAAGATATGTAAATTGTGAGTGAACTAGCACTTCACAACGTATGTTAAGTGCAATGCAGAAGTGGTCATGTTCATATTGGCTTCTAAAAGCTGTTTTTCTATGGTAAATAGCTTTATTACAGTACCTAGTCATCAAACGAAGTGTCTTTTTAAGCCGGGGTCTACTAATCGATTATAGTAAATACTGTAATAATTTCATTTATATTGGTCAAAATCGCACGCAAGTATCTCTCGCTCTACAAACTTATCTACAAGTTGTTACTGTTCATAAGCCAAAAGCGAATATGTTTTTAGGGTAGGCAAATAGAGGCGCACAAATAACAAGACTTGCTTCTGTGCACATTGCAACACCAGAGGGGAATGAGGAAAAACTAGCAAGAATTTTACTTCCTTAAATCCATGGAGAGCATTAAAGATGCAATTAATACCAAATTAACCGATATGACCAAGTTCTAGAAGAGCTAGCGGTTATCTTTCACTGGAGAAAACCTCTGCACAAAGCCATGAACCCATGAACTTTCAGAACAGTACACACAGACATTTAACGCATTAAATTCCATGCCATCTAAATTAGAGAGACTGTTGCCGTTACACTACAATTTGTAAAGTGACAGATACAGACAGATTTCCACAGAACTCGACATCTGAAGTTCGATGTAGGCATGTAAATCAAGTCCAAGAAACTGAACAAGGCTACAAGCTACTTCTAAAAACTTCTGCAGATTGGCACGAGTAGATACAGACAATAACTCACGCGAAACTGCAGCATTGGAACCTACAGGGCAACAAACATAGCATGTCTTTTACCTGATCGTTACAAACTTGTTCGTGCCATGCTTGGCCCAGAAAGTCTTCAAGTCAATTGGATTATTAAGGTTGTACCCTTCACCAGCTAGCTTCTCAAGCACCTTTTTGAATGCACCTTGGCTCATCTTCCTTCCAGCAATACGTGCACCCCGGTGCTTTGTGCTCATTGGCAGTGGATACGTCGAAATAGAAGTTGTGCAGCATGCAGACTGCCAGCCACCTGCACCCCATCGGTAGCATTGCAGGGGAGCTCCAGTGCATGAGCACACGGGTGTTGGTATCCTCGAAAGGTCCAAATCAATACCATTAATTACCATCGCCACAGGCTTCTTAGGGCTCCTCCCTCGGCGTGCAGGTCCATTGGGTGCCCCATCCTCCCGCGGAGCAGCAACCTTCTTAGGCTTCTTTGGCTTCGGTGGCTTAGGCTGCCGACCTTGCTGCCTCTTCTTCATAGGCAGCTCGTTTCTAACCACGGAATGCTCTTCAACCAACGGTGGGGGCATGCGCTCCTCCTTGGGCGGAGGAGGCTCCTGCGGCTGCATCATCTGGAGTGTGTGTGCACCACGTGCATCTGGCATCATCCCATATTCAGTAGGGTGGTGATGCTCAACATGTCCACCATGTCCAGGATATCCAATATGTCCAGCTGGCCCGACAGGGAGAGCATGAAGGACCTTCTGTTCACGGGGGTGCTGGTGCTGATGCTGCGAAGGGTGCATCCAGGCATCATTGCGCACAAAGTCCATGTGAACGGACGGCGGCTCGGTGGGCATGCCACCGGAGGCTCCGCCGCCGCGGTGATGATGCAAGTGTTGTGGGTGGTGCGGGGCATTGTGGTGCCCATAGTGCTGCAAGAAGGTACCGTTCGGGAGCAGCGGCTTTGTGTCCCGATCGGCGGCCACAGATGACATCAACTGCAGGCCAAGGTTGCCTTTCACCGCCTCGTAGAAGCCCCAATTCCGGATGCTTAAGCTGCCGTCGTCGTCCATCTCGGCAAGTCCAATAAACGAATCCAATTCCAAGAACCGAGATTGGACGAAGAAAACTGGCTCCTTTTGCGGTTCTGATCAGCCCATCACCACCATTGCCTTCCAATCGCCAATCCCTAAACACCCATTTCGGCAAACAAGTAAAAATATCAAGAATACGCAACAAACAGGCGAAGAAAAATTCAAAATTTCAAGGCATTTTGACCGAACCCTAGGCCTCAAGGACCAACCCAGAAATCGCCCAAATCCGGACCGAACCAACCCGAATCCGTGCTCGATAGATCCAGGAAGATCTCCATTGCAAGACGCAAGCGTCGAGATCGAATCTCGCGATGGGGATCTACAGAAAGGTGTGGATTTGGGCCGGCTTGGCCAAGAAAGGAAATGGCAATAACAGCATGAACACAAAAAGAAACCCACATCTACAGAAAATAAATTTGTATTCATCCTGCTTCTGCGACCTCCCTTGTAGCATGGAGTGGTCACTAGACAAGCTTTCGTCAATTAAAAACAAAAGTTTTCGTGCTTTACCTTGAGGAGGACTGCCTCTAGGGTTCTTTCACTTCTTTGTGGGTGTGATGGGGGGAGAGAGAGGTGAATGAAAAGGATAGGGCCTAATATTTTGCTGTTCCCAACCGTCCCAGCGTTGGAACAGGATTTTTTTTAAAAATAATCTATTTTTTATTCGAATTAACATATAATATATCTGCGCAAATTTTTTTATAGGAATGGAATCTAGTCGTCCAACCGTTGAGTGACTGAAATCTTTTGCCCAACAGCCGCGCGATACGAAAGCAGTGAATGTGCCGTTGGACGACATAATTGTAGTCGCCGAACGGTAGGACGGCTAGATGTTGTTGCCCAACCATTCGACGACTGCAGAGTCTAGTCGCTCAATCGTTCGGCAACTGGATGTGATATATATTAGATCGCTCGGTTGAGCCCCTGGCTAAGTGGCTGATTCCAGTGTACGCGCGTGAGGAGAGAAGAAAAAGAAAGAAGAGAAGAGAGGGAGAGGAAGTGGAAAGGTTCTGCTACTTCTGTGAGGTAAATATTTCTTATATTTTAGTTAATATTTTTGTATGAAGTAAATAGTTTGTTTAGTGTAAATTTACAATCCGTAGAAAATTATAGTTGTAGAACTTTGCTATGAAGTAAATAGTTGTAAAAACTTTAGTCAACATAGTGATGAAAAATTAGTATTGTAGAAAATTATAGTTATAGAAAATTTAGTAAATATTATAGTTGTTAAATTTTAGTCAATATAGTTATAGAAATTTAGCACGCGTAGAAAATTCTAGATGTAGAAAAATTAGTCAATATTGTATACAAATTAGCATATGTAGAAAATTAGTATCCGTACAAAATTATAGTAGTAGAAAATTTAGTTAATATTTTTGTACGAAGTAAATAGTTCGCTTCGTGCAAAACATTATTAGTTAACTTTTACGATTTATTACAAATGAATGTAATGTCATTAGTACATTGAAAATGCACGTGTACTGTTGGAACTGACATATTGGCATTTAAATCGTTATGTCATGTAAACCGTCGAAACCCATTAGGAATAATTTACAGTACGAGAGAGCTCAACAGCGATAGAAGAGCGGCATCAGTATGCGTGGGAGCAGATAGGGAGTTTATGTGTATTGGGGCAGACGATAGAGAGCGGTGGCGATGCGAATGAGAAGGGATTATGCTATAAGGGTATTGTAGTAGTTCATGATAGGTAAACGGTCATAGAAATGTAAATTACAATATAGCAATAGTTCCATATTGTGCGATGCGATTTGACCAGTATCAAAATTGAAAATGTTTTCATGCAGGCATCAGCAATGGTGACCTTTTCCGTTTTAGTGAAGAGTGTACCAAAATCGGTCGAAAGAGGGAAACTTCGGTCCGCTCTTCCTCGTGAGTCCTATATGGTCTAATTGGCCTGGGATAGGTTCTAACATATCATAGTAAGGTAGAATACAACATGAATTCAATCTAAAACACCCATAAGAGAAAAACCTGAAAATCACCTCCCTCTTGAGAAAAATCGAGCAAACATAAGTAGTTCCTCTAAATCATGCCTAGATGCATGAGATCTTGTCTTCAGTAGACATCTTAACCTCTTATACATCCTTGGCACAAAAAAAGCTCAAGAGAAGAGAAATCCATATAAGATAGCGAAGAAAAATCAAAAGCACATCAAGTGATCCATGGCATAACTCACTTGGGCAAACTTTGGATGCTTGTTTCACTTAGAGAGGAATGTTTTATAGCCAATCCCTCAGGATAGCAGAGCTCTAAGACTAAAGCACACATATAAAAGGCTCCAACACAAGAAAAACCCTAACCCCAATCTTGGATGTCTCTCATAAGACTTAACTCAACATAAGGTTTATATAGTGGTGTCTCATCACCTCTCACTTAGCCCTTACAACCAACCACTCTTAGTGGATCACATCACTTACATATGGAGAAACTCGGTAACCCACACAGAGATGAATTTTACTTTCACACACTTGCACGCTTTTCAAAGCGTGACTTTCAAAGGCTCCACAAGTCCGATAAGACACTCCAACCACAAAGACATTGTTTAAACCACTTAGACTAGTGCCACGGTTTTGTAAACCGCCACTTCATCCCGGTTTCAGACAATTTATCAAATTGTCACCCGCTAGTCTTCACGACGATGCAATGCCCATGACTTGTCGCCAAGATCGTATGCCTGCGCCGAGGCCTTCACCACTTGAGACGTTCAAGTCCCATGGCACACTAGCATCACTCCACAGTCCGCGATGACCAATGCCTTGCCGTCAAGATCGTACGCCTGCTCCGAGGAATGCCACCACTTGAAACACACAAGTCCATTTGGTACTTCACATGCATGCATTGCCTCTTCACGATCCATGTCTTTCTCCTGTGCTTCTCGGCTTGAGGTGTTGCTCCACCCGGACTTACGCGATACGTCATAGCCTTAGAACTCCTTCCGTAGCATCAGTCTTACTGCTGGCCACAATAATCATCAATGCACCTGCACACTAAAGAACAAAGCAATCGATCCGAACACAAATAACATATACTTGACTCTCTATTAGTAAACCATATGCATGGACACACATCATGATGCACCCATGCATGGACCCCCCCATGACTAACACTTGCACGGACTCTGGCTGTGACCCAGACTCAGACAGCAACTCAACACAGGGCCGATCTGATCATGGCACACACACCGGTCAGACCGCCTCCCAAGCCAGTCTGACCGCACCACCCCAGCTGTCAGACCGCCTCGCTAGGCTGGTCTGACCGGAACTCTAGAACAGGACAACCGAAGATCAAATTCACAAAAGTTAAACTCAAGCAATGAAAGTAAGACACGATCAATGTCAAATACTAATCACTTATATGGGGTTGCCACCACATGGTCTTATATTGTCGTTGGGCCACAGCTTGTGGACACAACGGAACGACCGCGGCGAGGGCATGAAGACAGTGAAGGCGAGGTTCTTGGGGAGCATGGACACCATCATGTCGCTGAACTCCTCGAGGCTCGTCACGCCGCAGTGAGGAGAATGCGAGAACGAGGATCTTGTGTCTCAACGTAGCAAGATGGCGGCGACTGGCAAGGAGGGAGGAGTGGAGAGGAGCACAAGGATGATGAAGAGAAGGGTCACCACGAAGTTGACGCTGAGACCAGCCGTGGCTTGAGAGCGAAGAGCCTCTTCCTCCTCCTTGTGGTCATCATGCATGAGTTCTTTTCAGCTGCGACTTATTGTTACGACTAATAGCTTTTAGCCTTGACATGATATTTTGTACGAACGAACCGAGTGTTGATAAGCCAATTTGAAAAGGTTATCTCAATAAGCCGTTTTAAATAGGCTATCTTAATAAATCGTTTTGAAATGATGACAAAAAAATCATGCTATTTATCTGTTCCAGATGAGTCATAAATAAGACGAAAAGAACAGGGCGAAATTGGTTTTGGGGAGGTCGAGAGCGTGAGCAACAGGTACTGCTTGTTGCTTGGTCTGTCGATCTGTCAGGTTATCCATGAGTGAATCACCGAACCAGTGTGTGCGTCCGTTCAATCGCACTAATCATCTTTCCTAATCACGGGGTTTTCCTAATCTCCTGATAGATTTTACGTGAGGCAGACGACGTGGGGATGGGCACGACACGACCGCACATGACTGATCTGACTACCTATGTGTTCCATTCCCGATGTTGAATTTGATGAGGAGAAACGCTCGACGGCGGATACGCGCGTCGGACGAGACGGGCTGCGCGGACAACGCAGGTGAGACGGGCCGGCGGGTGGAGCAGAAATCCTCGCAGCGGGCCGACCCATTACATACGGGCCGGGCCGTCAGTTACTCTGGTATGAGTTGTGTGAGGAACCCAAGGGGTACACGAGGTTTGACGCGCACGCGCGTGCAAAGCAAAGAGAGGAGACCGTGCCGAATCCGTCGCCCTCGAGGTGGTTTCCGAATTTTGCGATACCTTCGGCAGGTTCCCGTGGTAGCGCCTCCGACCTGACCGCGGCGGGAGATCTCCGGCGCAGCCTGGCGGCGGTACCGCGGTAGCCGTGCGATGGGCATCTTGCCGCAGATTTTGCAGGCATTCGCCTTTTCTTTTTTTCTTTCGTTTTGATTGACATTGTACATGACCTGAATCCTAATTCCCGATGATGGGTACCAACCCAATGAAGTAGAAATCTGAGGCACGTATGGCAATGCTTACTTTCGAAAATTTTGGCCTGGGTTGATTGCTGTAAGAAACAATCCTATCGGCATTGTACATATAGAGTTCCAGAGAAGGTATTCAGTTCAGATAAGGACTGCTATTGTCGGTTGGGACTGTAGATGATACAACAATTAGTTTAACCTTCCTGATCCTCTCTTATCTATACCAATCTCTAGTTTGCAATTGTACCAATCCTCTCTTATCTATACCAATCTCTAGTTTGCAATTGTACCAACTTGTAACTCTTGTACTATATAATGAGATGGAACCCCAGAGGTTTGTTGTGTGCTGCAATTCTGAGTTTTGTTTATGCTGATCGTAGAAAAAAAAATCTCATATATCGAAAGGTTGATTGTTATTCCAGCCTTCCTGGTGTTCTAACAGGCACATTCTGGAATTCGTTCGATTGGAAGGTATCATAGTAAGTAACATCAAATGACGCATATAAATCACTTTATGTAAGGGGACACTGGCTGAACCCCTACCTTATCCATCTACTCGGATACTCGCTACCAGAACAAGCACTTTCCATGACAGAAAAAAGGCGTAAAGGATCAAGAAGCCCTGCGTGGATTTGAGGCCAATGTGACGTATACAGTGCATTATTTGAAGGCATACGGCCATACTGATGGGAATGACGAAAGAACTTGCAGCTGCCACTTGTACATACCATTTGCCTTCAAAGTTACATATCTTTCAATCATGCCGAGTTCCACAAAGTTGGCCAATTAGCCCAGCAAAACTTGACCGAAGTTGCCCAAGCTTTGAACTGAAAGTCAGAAAGCTTGCCACTTAGCTTTGAGTCTTTTGTACCTTCTGTTTGGCACATAATGAGACATCATGCGACATCATGCCGAGTTCCACAAAGTTGGCCACTTAGCCCAACAGAACTTGGAGATCAAATTTGCCCAAGCTTTGAACTGAAAGTCAGAAAGCTTGCCACTTAGCTTTGAGTCATTTGTACCTTCTGTTTGGCACATAATGAGACATCATTCGACATTAGACTATGTGTATGGCTATAGCAGGATATTTTTTCTAGGAAAGGCAAAGAACACAGAGTTCTCTAGACCATTTCCTTTCTTAGCAAACTGTTTTCCTTGTTTGCTCAACATGCTAAGTGGTTGTGAGGGAGTTGACCTAAGTATTAGTGATATGTCCTAGAGGCGATCATGGAGATGATTATATCACTTCTATATTTATGATCTTTCGAATAATATGTTATTTGTCTTTCGAATAAATATCTTTCATATTGATCAACAAGAATATAACTTGTTCGTGGAACTCTTTATTTATGTTTTGATGTTATTCTAAACTATCTCTGATTCTATATCATTATGTGGGACAATTATGATTTATAAATTAACACACGTATTGGTTGATGATCATGTTGCACGGATCATAGATACGGAGGACTTACCATAAGATATTGTAGGAATTGTTATGTTCTTAAGTGTCATCAGTTGGTATCATACAAAGTGTATATAAGATCCTTAGACCTGAGATCATCATAGTTTTCTATATGTGTCATAGTTTATTTAGGGGTTACCAAATACTACTCTGTAACTGGGTGGTCATAAAGGTAGCTTTCAGGTTTACTATGAAACACGCAGAGGAATATGAGCGATCAAGATAGAATTTGCCTCTCTTATATAACGGGAGAGATATCTCTAGACCCTTCAATGATGTTGGATTAAGAAAATGTGTAGTCATGCTGAATGTAGTTGAGGAATCAATCATAAACTAAGTAATCCACTACAGGTTTGAGTGAAGAATTGAAATATCATATGATGGTATGCTTCTCGTTTTGAGTTCGATATAGTATTGTGAGGTAAAGGGATTAGTACATAAACCTTGGGAAATATGTCAGGCAATCCAACCGTTGCAAGCTCAACCCCAGAGGGGGAGAAGACTCGGCCCTAGAGGGAGAGAAGGCTCAAAAGCTCGACCCTAGAGGGGGAGAAGTAGCTCGACCCCAGGGGAGAAGGCTCAACCTTGGAGGGGAGAAGTAGCTCGACCCTAAAGAAGGAGAAGTAGCTCGACCCTAGTAGGGGAGAAGTAGCTCGACCCGAGAGGGGAAGTGGTCATCGACCCGACCCTGGAGGGTGGGTGTAAGGTGGTAAAGGTTCAACCCTAGAGGGGGAGTAAGCCTGACCCCAGAGGGGGAGTGGTCGTCAACCCAACCCTGGAGGATAGGTGTATCCACATTAAGGCCAAGCCATCGAGGTGTATTGGGGTTCGCTGAGATGAATCCATCAAGCTAGGAGGAGCCCATAATCGAGGAGACGCCATGAGGGTAAAGCGAAGTTCGGCCAAGGCAAAATCTGTCAAGGCCAAAGTGAACCACTCTAAGGCTAAGCCATCGAGGCATTTTGGAGCTCACCGAGGAGGTTCGGGCCCGTGACCCGGAGGGGGCTGTGACACGGAGTAAGGTCGAACCTAGAGGGGGTCCAGGCTGCCTTATAGTGGAATCCCGGAGGGTGTTTGGGCTTCTAAGTAAGAAAATCCCAGAGAGGGTCCAAGGCTTTGAGTCTCCGCACCACCTCAAGCGAAGTCTGTGAGCCAACTTCAATGAAGTCCGGGCTAGCGCGGTGGTCTGAGCCTAGAGGGTGTCTGAGGCATGGAGTGGTTCGGACCCAGAGGGGATCCGGAGGTGGGAGGTGGTTTGGACCAGAGGAGGTCCAGGGGTGCGGGGTGGTCCAGACCCAGAGGGGGTCCGAGGCAAAGTCTAGAGGACCTTCGCGCGGATGGAGTTCGGATGACCTTTGCATGGATGGAGTCTGGGGCGGAGTTCGAAGGACCTCCACGCGGACGGAGTTTAGGGCAGAGTTCGGAGTGGAGTCTAGGGTGGTGGCTGGGGCAGAGTCCGGAGGACCTCGGGGATGGCATGGACCAGCCCAATGACCTTCTGTACATTCTTCTTCCTAGGCGACATGGCTTCTCGCTCAAGTCCCCACAAACGGCGCCAACTGTCGTGGATACGAGACCAGACAGTAAACTTAGAAGCACCCCAGTCGGATGCGGAGACTGCTGAGGATGTGGAGGGACTCAAGGAGAAGCACAAGAATGATCAAGTGTGTTTCATATGAGTGTCTAGGGTTACAAATAGCCTCCCCCTCCCATTACAAGGGATCTTATTTATAGGGGAGGGAAAGGTAAGTGAAGTTATAAGTTTGCCCTCAGAGCCTAGGTTACTTCTAGGGGTACCGACGTCATTTGCCTCACATGGGCCCGCCTCGTCCAAGACTCTGAGGTTCGTTCGTGGCTGGCTTCGGGCTCCACCTAGGGTCGGCCCCGGACCTCGCCCAGGGATGACCCTGTGTATCTCGTCCAGGGTTGGTCTCATGTACCTCGTTTGAGATTGGCCCCACATGTACCTTGCCTGTGGTTAACCCGAACCCCTCCCCGGGTTGGCCTCGACCCTTCCGGGTTGGTCTCGTGTACCTCACCCGAGGTCGCCCCTGGACCCCTTGAGTTGGCCGGACCACTCCGACACCTCACCGAAGTTGACTCGTAGCCTTGACTCGGGGAGACCTTTCAATGTGTGTCGTCGCTCCGAGGTGGTCATGAGTCTGAGGTGATACGGGACCGTCCCCCAACAATATCCGACCATCTATACCCTCCAGTCGATCTCTGAAAATTTTTATACCCATCAACGGCGCTCTGTTCTTACGGATCTAATGATTTCGTGATTTTCCTCAATAAAATTGGACCCATATGGTTTAGCAGGTGTTAGGTGATGATGTAAGATGATTGGTTATTTCTTTTATCATAAACGATAAGAGCTTCATGTGGTTATCAAGTGGAGCACCGCCTATGGCCCAACGCTGTTGTAATTTAGCTATTTGTTAAAGAAAGCCATGATTTAATTACTTTGGGTACTGGGAAGAATCTTCAGGAATGCCCTTGTTTAGGACTGATTACACATTAATCAAACTGCAGTGATGAAACTTCTGAAGGAGTAAACGACAAGATTCATGATATGGCCAAGTGTTCACACATTCTGTACCTTATTTTCTGAACAAAACTGCAATGATTTTTCGTATGGAGAGTGAAAGTTTAACTACACTGCTACAATTTTAGAGAAACTAATCCAACCCAGCTGCGTTCTAAAAAAAAATTAATCCAACCATTCATGTACAGCTACAAATACATTAAACGCATGATATAGACCACAGGAAAATACATACGGCCTCCTGCGGATGATAAGTACAGACAAACTCTACTGTTGTCTTGTACCCTATGCAAGGTGGCAATTTGCAAGGCGGCAACTTTGTCTTGGATCACCTCACTTGTTCTGCACAATACTGACAAGTAGAAGGAACAAGCAGCAGAAAACAAGAAGGGGGACAATCTTAACAGAGCCCTTGAATTTAGGGGCTGGATTGAGACCACTAGTAGTGTGTAGCTGTTTGGCTTTTTAGCTAGTATTTAGCTTCGGTATTTCTATTAGATTAATAAGTTATAATCTAAAAGAATGTTTCATATTATAATGGCTTTTTTTCTATAGAGATATTATGTATACATACGCAAAAAGCGAAGTCCAAGAAGGATAGAAGATTAGAGGTTCACAAGCAATTCAATATGGAAGCTGCTAGCACAGTTGATACGGTACAACAGTTTTACGGGTTCTACGAGGTTTCAACGTGTTTCATAAAAAGTTCTAAAGAAGTTTCAGAAGATTTCGGTGCATTTCAAAATCTGAAACTTAAGTTTCAACGGGTTCAAAACTAAAACTTGAAGCTTTATACGTTTAGTTTAAGTTTTTGACCTGAAATTTTAATTTCAAATGTGAGTTTTCAGCAAGTCTCGGCGAGTTTTACATAAGTTCCATCCAAATCTCAGCCAAGTTTCAACCAATCCAAAACGATTCGGCGAGCTTCACACAAATTCCATCTAAGTTTCAAAAATCTAAAACGAGTTTCATGGGTTATTTGCAGTTGTTTATGGGCACAATCTGTTATGCTTGTCCATCCAAAGAAATTTGAGACAACTCATTGGATCAAGATTCAAGAAGAGTACAAATGTAATTACAGAAAGTCAGGAACAGGGGGGAAAAACATCTGTATCCTAGCTATACTGTAGACATGAACACGCAGAACAGAATAATCTTATATACTCTCCTCTCTCTCTCTCTCTCTCTGTTGCTGTGTACAATTGGAGCAATGATTCGTTTTCTCCTTGCAGCCAAATCACCTGTCTCAAACATTCTCGCCAAATCTTGCGCTATTCGTGTCGTCCTTCAGGAGCAAATCGCCGGAGCTCTTCACCCTGTCGAACCCCTCGGACAAGAAGAAGCTCCTGAGGGAGTTGATGTTCCTCGGCGCGTCCACCTCGGCCGTGAAGAGGGCTCGCACGGGACGGTGGTCCGACAGCCTCGACTCGCACCGGTCGTACCGGCTCTGCTTCAGGCCGGTGCCGTGCCACAGTATGCGGTCGCACCTGACGTAAAAATTCAGTGCACACACACCGATCAGCCACAACTTCTACACGTACTTTCCCATGCTTGATTCGGATGCGGATTTCACTGTGTTCTGAACTGAGTGCTCACCATGCCGGCGCGCGCCGCTTCTCGCCTTTCATGCCCTGGACGCAGCCGTAGTACGTGTCGGAGTTCGGGTAGTACTTGTACGTCGGCGAAAACGTGATTGCCCCCTCGTTCCAGCCTTCGAACGCTCCACCTTCAGATACCTCGCCTCGCAGCTGTAAAAATCAAATCACCAACAGGTTTTAGATTTGAGATTTTAGACTTATCAATATTTTTTTTCGAAAGCACACAAAAGCTTGGCAAGCATTTCATTAAAGAATTGTTCTTTGCTGTACTTTCTTCTGCAGATGTTTTGTAGTTTAGATTTGTAAACCTGATCGTTTTCCAGCAGTGTCTTCCAGTCCTGCCGTTCCACCAGCAGCCTCATCTTGGCCTCGGGCAAGGAGATTCTGTAGTTGAGGTCCCCAAGCAGGATCACTCGGCTGCAGAAGAAGTAAACAATTAAAGCCCAGATATTACTAAACATCCAGATTGGTCAAAGTCTGCCACATGATTGCTTGATTTGAACTGTCTTTGTCATGACTCATGAGAGCCGGTGAATTCAACGAACGATGAAGTTACCATCGCAAGTTGATGTACCTCATACGTGGTAGATTACCGGTCTATAATTCAAAAAACAGGGAGTCGGTAGATATAACGCATTCACTTTTGGAACTTCTACTTAATTATGTTTATTTATTGGGTGTGTTTAGATATCATCCGGATATTTTCTTTCTAACAATCATCTAGATTTGAAATCGTTGAATTAGAGATCCAACGGCCACTTTTTTTGGAGGAAGGGGAGATTTTTTTTAGAGGGATTAAGACCTTATCCAAAAGTATTGTGACTTTCAATTTTTAGATATGGTTTTTGTCTATTGACTGATTACGAGAGAGAATAAGAGAGTAAAAGAACTCACGTTAAGAAGCAACTTCTAGAGTGACTACTGGTCTGGATTTCATCGATTAATTTGCAGCACACAAATTAATTAAGGTTTCGATCTGGTCATGCGTAAGTATCTATACTGTTTCCTGCTGATTATTGGAGTATAGAGTAAGATGCTTACTCGTGTTCTAGAATCTTCTGCGGCAGGTAATTGAGCGAATGCCCCCGTGGGAAGCTCGTCCGCGAGAGGATCTCCGTGGCGTCGGAGTTGCGGTGCGCCTCGTCGCCCTCCCTGCCGCCGGAAGCGAGGTGGCAGCATACGAAGCAGAAGCTCGTGTCGTGCAGCCAAAACCCGACGGACACGGCACCCTGTGTAATTGCACACACACATGCCAATGCTACGTACGTTAGCTGCCTCTCGTTTGAGCTTCAGCTTTTACCTTATAATTTTTTAATTTTATTTTTTCTAGTTTTTTGGATTTTAGATTTTTATTTTTCTTATTTATTTGTTTTGTATGTGATTATGTAATATTTTCTTTTTAAAATTTAATTATGTTAAAAAGATAATAATAGTTACAGTGAAAAAAAGAGTCTCAAACAGTATGAAATAAATAAAAAACTTAAGCTTTAAACTCAAATGGGCACTCCGAAGTCCTGTACTAGCTAGCTAGGGGTACATATCAAGAAGCAAGTAGGTAGGTAGAGGTACGTACCTTGTTGCCGAGGCAGCCCATGACGCCGCAGCCGACGCAGGAGACGCTGGCGCGGCGGACGAAACGCCGGAGGTCGCCGCGGACCCAGACGGTGAGCAGGATGCCGACCATCTGCTTGCTGACAATGCACCGGAAGTCCCTCGCCAGGTCGCCGTCGCCGTCCCGCACCGGATGCACCTTCTGCTTCTCCCCGCCTCCTCCTCCGCCCTTGGGCTCCTGGCAGCCCGACGGCGTCGCCGCCGACCAGTTCAGCGCCGCCCGTATGAGCTCGTTCCACCGCATGCCGATGCGGTTCTTGTCCGCGCCCAGCACGTTCCGCGCGCTCAACGGCACCACCTCTTGAAATCTGCGTACGCAGAGAGGCATGCACGGGAACATTTGTAACCATCTGCATGTGCTATTGTGTATGTGAGTAGAATGAGCTTGCTGCTTTGCTTACC
Source organism: Bonia amplexicaulis (assembly GCA_036346245.1). Taxonomy (NCBI): domain Eukaryota; kingdom Viridiplantae; phylum Streptophyta; class Magnoliopsida; order Poales; family Poaceae; genus Bonia; species Bonia amplexicaulis. Next base: position 5,152,451 of record CM070741.1, read on the forward strand.
CAAGGACATAGATGTCGTAGGTGCCGTTCCTCGTGTCAAGCCAGTCCGCCAGGTCGAGATCGTCCGGTGGCACGATGCCGCCGACGTTCCATGTGCTCGCGAACAGCCTGGTGATCGATCCAGAGTGGCGGTGAACAAAAACAAGACGAGTTTCATATACTCCACGGCGCAAGTGAGATGAGAGTCGCGCGTACGAGTGTTCGGTTGTGGTTGCACGGCCGCGCTTCACGCAGAGGTGGGTGTCGGCGTCGGGGCTGCAGCCATCGAACTTGTCCTCAAAGTCGTAGGCGGCGATCGGGAAGTCGGCGACGAAGGCGTGGCTGCCGGAGGTCTTCCTGAAGAGCTTGTTGGCCACTAGCCTCGGCCAAAGAACCTAGCCACCATGTGCATACAAAACAGCGTTAGTCACACACACCCACGAGCTAGAGATGGTAGCTAGCTACGATAGGGGCAGAGAGAGAGAGAGAGAGATTGCGCCGCGTGCGTTTCGCCTACCTCCGCTTGCTTCTGGTTCTCTAGCATGGTGAGCGCGCACGGCCGTAGGTAGGCCCTCGTATAGGGTGAACCAGGTGAGAGATGAGAGGATTGGTAAAGTAAGGGCGGGACGGAAACGTTAGACGGGGAAGGGAAAGGCGGCTTAAATATACGCTAAGGCGCCAGCGGACAAGGAGCCAGTAGACAAATGGAGGCGCCCATGTTTATGCGCTATCGCACAAGTGGTGGTTATTGATGGATTTGCACAAGTAGTGGTATTGATGGATGTCGATCGATGCATGCTTCGCATTACATGGCGCGTGTGGTGAGAGAGCAAAGGGGGAGGATGGCTGGCTGTGACACTGGGGATGAACGTCGCCTTTTGAACGCTGTAGGTGGTCAGAGTGGAATTACAGTACAAATAATGGAAGGGCATGTTCTTTTGTGGCTACGGCTTATAACTTTTGACTGTTCGTTTAAGAGATTACAGAGTAACTAAAATTTACGTACGACTTTTGCCGATATAAATGAAGTCCGTACGATATGTACTACAATTAACTATTAAACTTTATCTTAAAAAGATACTCCGTTTAAAAAATAGTTACTATAGAAAAACTAGAAGCTGAAGTCTAAACGCCGCTTAAGAACAGAGCCGAAAGTTGTTTAGGGACAGGACAGGGATGCTGGGAATCTTTGCGCTTTAGGCTGTTCACCACAGTTGCACTGAATTGTCATGCGCTGTCATTTTAGCACTCTCTCCAGTAAAAAAAAAGTGGTTTTTATTCTTGAAAGTCAGCTGAATACCACTTTAATCTTTAAATTTCATCATCATATTTAAAAAATATTGAAGTACGATACGAATTCGTACACGTATCCAAGTGAACATATACGTCGACCTCATCTCGGTTTCGTAATCTCCTAGGTCTCTTGTTCCCTAACCTATATATATACCTCTGTAGTTACATGGTTGAGGCATGCCAAAGTTCTCCAAACTTGTAATATCTTCTCGTATAATGAATTTTGCATTTATGTGTCCGTGGTTTTTTCGCAAGGATTTTTCGCGTAAAATTCAAGTGCGGATTTTTCGCGTAAAATTCAAGTCTCTCGTTTATATTTTTTCATGCATTATTTGCAAAAAAATATATTTAAGAGTGTAATGATATGAAAGCATTTTTCATGACAAATTTACTTATGCCATTTTTTGTATATCCAAGCTACATATTTTAGATAACATCATTGTCAAAATTAATGTGGTTCGGTTGCGCACATTCTAGGACACCTTCCTTTTGTGGCTGGAGGGAGTATTTATTCAGCTGCCATGTTTGCACTTAGGCCCATGAAAGCTTGTTATGTATTTAGATATGAAAGCCATAGATTTTGTGGCTTTTAGTAAAAAAAATTATATTGAAACTTTTTTGAAAAGTTCAGGCTTTAGTTTAAAGCTAGTAAGGGTGTAGAGGTGAATGTGCACCAAATTACGCAATATCTTGCAAATTTTACAAAAGAAGGTTAGTGGCTGGTTGTTAATGTGTATCTTTTTGTATGTATAACTAACTATGTTATTGTACTTTTTTTTAGAGAGAGCATAAATGTTTTCTAGCACGTGTCCCTGGTATAGACTAAGTGGTAGGGAGGTTGAGGTCTACAGAGTTCTCAGGCTCAACTTGAGCAACTTGTGTTCGGTGCCACATCTTGTATATATGTTACTAGAAAATGAATCACATCATGTCGACAAAATGGTTTATCTCACTAATGTTCTTACTCTTCGGTTTTAAACATTTTAGCAGGTCAAAAATTTTCTTACTTGTGCCACTAGTTTCGTATGCCACTTAACTAGTAGAAAAGGCAATATAAATCTGCTTAATCATGCCGTTTTACGTCATATATATACTCATATGTAACTTACTGATAGGAAAAAATGATGTGACTTAATTTGATAGTGACGTATCCTTGCAAATCAAAGCAAAATGTTATTGCCTGCTATGAAACTGGTATTTAACCATGGCATACTTAAAATATACATCTTTTCAATCTTCTCCTTATCATTTTTTAATTTTATAATAACATGCCAACTTGAGTGAACATAAAAGGTTACAATATGAAACATACGAGCCTCACGACCAAGATTTAAAAGAGGACTCACAATCAAGTTAATCATTTTCAATGAACATCTCAAGGTGCTATCTACAATCAATCTAGTCAAAGTCTTCAGCCATGTCATATTTTAGTGTAAGTAGAGCAAATTAATTACAACCTGTTTTGACTACTACTACATAGTAAATGAGTAAATATGATAAAAATAGCTTTACTACACATCATTTGATTTCAAATACTTAGACTTGATGTATGATTTGATAAGTATAATAAACAAAGCTTTCAAAATTTTACACACTAAGCTCTCGCTCAGAATAATCCCAAAGAAAGCAACACACCCAACTCACTTCTCAACCGAGCATAAAGAGAGGAATTAGGTAGTTAAAAGAGAAAATATGTAGAATCGATTACTACAATTAGAGGGGGTGAATGATTGTCATCGCCTTTTTTGAAGTCTCCAAATGGTCGGTCAAGCTTTCGACTGCTCGAATATCAATCGCCTGAACAGATATCTAGCGTACGACCGCTTGATCAACCATTCTGCTTGATCGCCTGCTCGATCGGCCGATCTATTAGACCGCTTTGCTCGTTGTCGTATAATCCAAACCACCAACAATCACTAGCACACTTCCTCGGGGGTTTACAAAGTGCCCTCACAAGCACCCCTAAAAGCCTTCTCGATGAAGGCCCTCTCAAAACCGCACTCAAACTTTCTCAAAAGCCACACGTTAGCCCTTAGCCTCTCCCTAATTTTATAGGATAACATCTCAACTGTGTCTGACTCAAACACGAACATAAAACCCTATCTCCTCCTTAAATCAATGGACCCAAAACCTTTCCTAACATGGGTTTTATTTAAATCTTCATCTCTTCCAAGTTACGGACTCTATCTATCACTCTTTCAATCTTCTCAGTTATGGATTCCATCCACAACTCCTAACTCACCATGTGATGAAGCCTCCAGGATCGTACTTCATGTATCTTCATCAACGATTGTGTCAAAGCCTCATAGATCGCATCGCCCGTAGTTTCTCCACGAATCACCACCTTTGATATCCACGTGCTCCAGCGTGAGCCCGACCACCTCGCATGACATCCTTGACCACCTGTACCTTAGATTTCCCTATCCTACTCCTGGTCATCCTCGTCACCGACCATGACCATCTCCACACCAACTTGCACATGCAAAGACCAAAGAAACATTTTCCCAGTATAAGTTCTCCACAACTTGACCGACAACAGCACACACACTCGAAACACAACTTTAACCATCCATCAGCATCACACAAGTTGTCCACGACCATACACCCCATCGCTATCCCGAAATCAGCCTTAGACCACTCAATAAATCAGGAATGCACATAGCTATGTAATTCAATAATAGGGCAGAGTTGGCTCCAGTGTTACATAAATCAGAAAGATATTCCTTGCATAACTGACTCACGACTGATTCCTCGGTGGGCTAATCTGAATCGGGAATATGCTTTCCTCCCTTAGCTTCCTCACTTTTCTTAAAAGCTTGCAAATTACAAATTTCTTTGGCTTTTGATGTTAGGTTCCGCCGTTTCAATTTTACGTGAGTACTATGGTATATGCGTTGCAGATACAAGAGCGAGTAGCATATTAGTTCAGAGAAAATTTAGACAATGCAGAAGCGCAAAGTTCAGACAATGCTAATCTGATACATTGCCCATACAAATTGGAGGATGGTGGGTGAGTTTCTATCAGAGCAACGAGTTGCTACGATCTAGACACAATGCCCCCATCTCATTCTTTGTTATCCTCATTTAGCTCTTCTTATCCATCAGTTTCGCTGGTCTTGTTCAGTGTCGGTCAGCCGGCCAATCATTGTTTGAAACAGAACAAAGTGCAAGCACAGGTGGGAAAAGGGAGCTGTACTCTTGACGTGTAGCCAGAAGCTACACAATAATCATGCAGAATTATATAACTAACCTTGCTCATTGATACATAAAAGGCTGAGTCATTAGTGGCTATAATGATCCCCATGGGTACGGCGATTCCTCGTTAATCCCCCTTTTATATATTTCGGGGAAAGCTCAATCTATTTTTTAGAGCAAAGCGAAACCCCAATCTATTACTCATTCCTTTCTGCAACTGTTTTATGTTTATGTCAGCTTCTGAATTATCATTGTACCCAGCACTGCGAGATACTTCCTCGTGTATTTTGTGATAGCCTTTTGCAACTTTCAGCAAATAATTCAGAAAAAGAGATTCTGCTGAGCATTAGGTAGCACAAAGCATTACGTCACATAAACATATTACATTTTTGTATCACAAAACAAAAAAGAGTTTAATTTTGCAGATATGCGAAAAAAAGTTATGATTTTGCATACATGCGAAAAAAAGTTATGTTGCAATTTGGGCAGTTAAGTGCATGCATTGTACATAAATGAATCTGCAAGCCCAGAACTTTTAATTTGTCAAGGATTAGAAGGGTAAGCTGGGGCAGAGCCAGCAAGGGTGCCCAGTATGCCTAGGCACACCCAAAAGTCAGAAATTTTCCGATGTATCCGTTCAACATTTTGGCCATATTTGTAGTCCTTGGTGTGCACCTTTCTTGAAGGCCAGCACACAATGGACAGCCCGCTTGTGCCCCCACCAGCCCATACCCGACAACCACCTCACCACTCAGCCCACCTCCATCTCCATTCTCTCAATAGATCAATACCCCCAATTCCCCAACCCTAATCCCTAATCCCTAATCCTCTCCTCTCCTCCCCAGTGGTAGCAGCTCTGGCTGCTTGTTTGGTGGTCGGCACGGTGTAGAGAGGAGGAGCAGTGAGTGCCATGGAGAGGAGGACCAAGAGGCAGAGGGGGCACTACGCGAGAGCCGCGACGCAACACGGGGGGCACCAAGAGCAACGCGCAGTGCGGCGTTAGGCGTAGGAGCAATAGCTAGCACGCAGGCGGCAACAACACGTGGCGAAGCATGCAACGCGGCAACGACACACAATCACAATAAGTCAAGGCTCGATTCTTGATTTTGATTTGATTTGGAATTCATAGAATGTTTTGAACTTGTGATTGAAACATTGAAAGCAATAGAATTGTGAATTTGATTTGATTTGATTTGGGATTTGTGGATGAGGATTGAATCAAGATATGAGGTTGGCTAGGCCTGGTGACACTCATTATGGTTCTCATTAAAAACTATTTTGCACGTTATTGGTATGTATTCTATAATCCAAAAAGTATTAATAAAGATTGGAAAAGATCACGCCCTAAAGAATGATGTGTATTCAAACTTATGTGCTGGATTTATGATGCTATGAAACCATTATATAAGACTATGGACTTGTGCGTGTAAAATGTGCAGCACCATTCGTCATTGTAAATTTTCAAGCTTCACCACTGAGGATAAGGCTATCCATTTCAGACATGTACTTGTAGAAGCATCTTTAGTTTAAACAAAGAGAGCCAATAGCTCAAAGAAAGGTGAATAAATTTTGAAAGGGACTAATTTCAATAATGTCGAGTATCTTTTGTTACTGATAAGGAAGATTACCTAAAACAGACCAAAAAATTCATAAAAATTTGAAATTTTTTGAAATTCATTTGAATTCAGTTTTCCTTCCCAATTTGGCAACCTAACCTGAATTTCCACTTTCCCTTTTCAGCTTTCCCATTTTCCTCCTCCGTTGGCGCCTTTCACCAATCTGCCTCCTCCCCTATGCACCAAGCCCACCTGGTAGCTTGCCCGCATCCGCCCCTGCCACCACTACGCCACCTTGGCATCCTCACCAGGGGCACAACACCAACACCGTAGACTGTGCATTGAAGAGTCGTCACCTCCGCGTTGTCCTCGCCTTGTCTCGCTTGCAGCACCGCATTGATCATCGAGCCCCATTGCAATTCGGTGCACTGTGCAACCGACGCGCACTCCCACGCTATTCCTCCTCTGTCAACGCAGGCCATCATGCCAAGGAGTTGTAATCCTCGCCATGCCAGTTTGCACTCCACCTCTCCCTGCCAACGTGACCTGGTGATCGCCGTTGTTTCCACTCACCAACACCGTCGTGCCCTTTCCACTGCTTCCACAGCCTTATGCTTCCTTCAAAGCCTTGCCAACACGCCATGACACCTCACAGAGACCTCAATTGCAAAGTCGAACCACCCTCATCTCTAGCCATGACCATCATCGCCATTACCAACTTTCACCGAGCCGGTGAGTTCCTGAGGCCACTACTCCACTCCAGTCGACCATTAACCAATTCGCTGCCACAATAGCATCCTCAGGCCACCGCAAAGTCATATCTAGCCTCACTGACCACCCTATTGGCTTCATCTCTACCAGCACCGTCCTCCGCCGTCGTGCCAGTCGATTGCATGTGGACTACCCTTCACAGACCATTAGAGCACAAACCAGTACCACCATCTACCTCCTGACATCACCAAGATGCTCGCACACCCCATGAATTTGTCAATTATCTGTGTGAGTAACCCTGTGCCATGGAAACGTCTGAGAGACCTCATCTCACTGCTGACCACCACCATCAATCTCCAAGCCACAAAAAGTCCAAAAATGGAATCTTGATGTGAATTAGAACCCAATCTTGCCTTCGGTTGCCATCGGTGACCCTCACCGGCGTCACTTTTGGCCACCATCGCCGTAGCTCGGTTCGGGTGCACTATAGCGCCTGATGATGAAGACGACACTTTACATCATTGGGCTAGAACAGTGTGGCCCAGTAGCCAGAACTCCACTCGGGTTAAGCCCATTACTGTAGTAATTTACTGTTAACCCGACCTGAACACTATAGACATCTAGTGTTCACAAAACCTGATCCAATTACCATTCAAAATCAACTCGGATTCTATTTATAGCCCGATACTATTCCAGGACTGACACACAATGAATAGTGTGAAACCTGATACTGTCCACCAAAAAATCCAATAACATATTTATACCTATTTTGACTGTCTCGAGCCCATTTAACCCATTTTTAACTCTGTTCAGCCAAGCCAACCACCGATCAAACTCTATTTGACCAAACCCATTTTCTTTTATACTTTTTTATTTTTTTATTGCATTTTATTCCCAGCTTGCATTCTGCAAAATAAGAACTTATTTCTATTTGTTCTTTCGCTCTAGCGTCCAGATTCAACTAGTTGGCTAACAGAGAAGCTACTAGAACAATTAAGGCGAACAGTATGAACCTAAAGCCTATAGTAAAATAATTAGAGATTCTAGATAAATAGGCAAGTCACATGTTTTTGAACATGTTGAACCCATACTGTTTAAATTATTTATTTACAATACTTTCATCACTGTTATTTACGCACTATTATTTACTTGCAATAACTATTTAGAATGACATGATAACTAGTTATGTCCTACCACTAGAAAATACCATGTTTAATTTGAGACCATATTTACTTAACAACCTTAGTAATATCAAATTACGATGTAATTAAATTATTGTAGATAAGTTGAAGTCAAATATTTTATACTACTAAGTGATATCAGCACTTTGCCAATAGATTTATAAAAATTTGTTAGTGATATCAGCACTTTGCCAATAGATTTATAAAAATTTGTTCTAGGGTTAAGGATGATTTGTGGAAAGCCACAAGTTGGGTGGAATCCACGACCTTACCTTAGGAAGGAGGTTTGGGTTGGATTGGTGGTAGTGTCGTAGTGCACTGGGTTATTGGTTTGTGGATGGCTGTCTCGTTAGTGAAAAATAAGTAGAACTTTATGCTAAGTAAATGACACAAAAATCGCTTAACCAAAAGTCTTGACTTATCAAGCCTGGCCTAATAACTGCTCAAATTAATTGAATATCTACCAGAGGGTATGCTTTCTAGGAAGGGATTGGCCCGCAGACAATAGGGTGGTTTGGAAGGAAGGTCTTCCCTATTTAACAACGTTAGGTCCAATCATTCGGGTTGCTAATTCCATTTCAGGAATCCCAACATTGTGAGGTCCGAGAGCAGTCAAAGGCCTTATTTCCTCAACTCAGTCGCACACTATCTGTTGCGTGTCTACTGCATAACATTGAGAGTTTGAGAAATCTTGTAGGTAAAGCTGAGCAACTCTACAGAGTATAACAAATGGTATTCGAATACGTTGTGCTCCCGGTTAATAGTGTTGTGTTTCATGGGTGATTCCAACAACAAGACATAAGTAGATTTTGGAGAATTTTGATATGAAAATTGTAAACAAAAACAAACCCCTTCGGTTAATTATTTTTGTATTATTTTACTATTTTAAATGTAAAGTTCTTTACCAATAAACTTGCATCCACTAATGTTACATTACAACATGTGACCATCTATTGAACTACTGGCACATTAGTTACATAACCTTTCCGTGTGGGTTGCTAAGTACTAGTGTACTCAATTTTGCTTATTTTCATCATATTCTAGAAGAAGTAAGAAAGCTTTAAACTTTCGCGTTAGGGCTACGACCGCACTCAAACGTTTCTATGGGGATTTTCTTTGGATCTTCTAAATATAAGATAAGTTTTGGGCTTTGATGCCCATACAGTTTCTAAAGTTGACCATTATGTCATATTTTAATCAAGTTAACTATTTTCAAACACTTGTAAGCAAGCATGGTATTCTTTCTATCCACAGCTGAACTCCTAGGCTGTTACAGGAAGTACAACGACCCTGTTTCAAAAAGAAAAAACAAGGTAGTTACATCACCGAAGCTTCAAATTTTGTCCCTGAAAGGTGCTTCCACGGCATATCATTTGTATTTGTTAACCACGTACCAATTACTTACATTATTTCATCAAGGTCTCTTTGTTCAAAAAAATTGAACATTTTACTTATCACAAGAATAGGTGTGCATAAGGCCACAATTAGGCTGCTTCATACTAAGTGCCACATCATCAGAAGTTATAGAAACATTACAAGAAACATCCATGTAAGGATTTCAAGATGCCCTTGCCTTGTGTTACTTTAAAGTTTCTGTAGATTATTCAGAAAAAGGATCCACCTGCATCCAACGAATAGAGCATGAAAGTCAAGGAGCAATAGCGTTTCTATAAAAGATTGATCAGAGAAAACCTAACGACAACTCAAGATTCTGCAAATACATTGCTTCCATCACAAATAGTAATTAAACTCATGGAGCCAGGAGTATTCCTTTTAATTGTGGCCTTAAATGCTGTTACATTTATATTAATAAAGGTTCTACATTTGTTTCTATCTGGAAAACAATTAGCTCATCCAAAATTAGCCTATCATTAATGCTTTATATAATCTTCCTGATCCAATCAAAGCAAATAAAAATGACCTCAGAAACAACGTTTTCGCTCATCCACATTTTGATTGGAGCAGAAAGGCCAAAATCCACGTCGGAACAGTTACGGAGATATTTATGAAAGGGACTCGCGGAGTTCTGCAAGCCAGAGATATACACTTGATTAACAAATGTTCTCACTGCAAGTTGCAAATAAACTTGTCATGTGTGATATCAAGAGACCCAAAATTATTGCACTGCATGCTTCAGCAGTCAATAGAACAACGCGCCCCTCATTATTTTAGCCGAAAGGATTGGATTATGTATTTAGTCAGGAGAGAGAGTAAGCAACAACAATATAGTAACCGGCAAGTTGCCGATGATGATGCCTACCATATCTATTTCGATCTTCGTAGAGAGAATTGTCACAGGTTAAGTACCAATAACTTCTACTTGTACATATACTAATGACCAAGAAATACCACGGATTAACTAACAAACTTGTCGCTTAACTTATCCAATTTTAGTAGAGTTTGCATTGCCACAAGTTAGATCAGAGTTATTTAGGTTTCACACTGATATGGAGATCGGTTTCTGGGTGCTCAATTTGCCGCCAGGTCAAACTGTAGTTCCAGTCATGCTGCAACAAAACGGTCGGAAACGCATTCGATCATAATCACTGGAGCAGCTTGCTAGTTGTTACCACTGCGTTACCACTGCAGAATTTGTATAGGTCGCTATTGTAATCTCTGAAATTGGTCACAGTCTAGCCGGTATAGCCTAATGCTCAAGTGATCAGCTGATTTTGTTGTCTGTATAGCAATGTCTCGTAACTTGGACGACTTCAAGGTATATTTTCTGATCCATAAGACCATAGCATCTGATTGCTACATATGCCCATAAGAGCATATACAATCAAGGTGCTTAGAGAGGTGCTTAGCTATCAAAATCTGAATCTTCTTTCCACATAAGATAGATGAGATGCTTATTTTGTAGCATAGGTGCTTAAGTAGGCATCGGTGTTGATGCTTATATGTATAGCTATATATAATAAATAGATAATATAGCATCTAAGTACCAATAGAAGAGACGTTTGTATTGAAGAAAATGGCTTTTATATAGGTGTTTGATGGCGTGGCTATATTTTTTTCTTTAAACACTTATGTGTTTCCTGAACCTTCCAGTCTCTAATTTACTAACTCTGCCTGATTCCGTCATATGAATCCATCGTGATGTGTTGTATGTTCTTGTGAATTGTGATCATATGGAGTTTCTTATGCTCATTGTGGGACAAACTGGGATGTCTTTTTGCTCAAGAGGTCAATGTCAATTGTCAAGTGGCATTTTCAGCAATAGTTTTGACAGGAGCCACTTGCTTTGTCAGGTGTGTCTTGTCAGATACAAGAACAGCATATATACTAAACTTATCCTTGTTAGCTTTCACATGATCTAACTCTACAGGTGATTACACTAGTTGGCCAAGTCGTACGTTTCCCCTGGTCAATCGACGCCGCCGGTGATCTTTGATAGGGTGGTAAAGACAAGCTATTTTAGTTAATAATCGAAATTATTTTTTTGAATAGCAACAGTAGGAAAGGATCCTCCTGAAAGAGTGAATTAATGTTTTTAGAAGAAGATACATGCAGTATTTACAAAAGGAGGAAAAAAGAAAAAGAAAAAAATCAATCAAGACTATTAAACCAATTCTCAATGAGTGGTTGATAAGTTTTCTTTGCTCTATGGATAACCATGGCAAATTCATGCTTGAAAATGTTTCTCCAACCTGAGAAATCTGAGCTAAAGTGTTGGAAAATCATATTATTCCATGTTTTCCAGATTGCCCAAGCAGGCAAAACTATAATCTCCGTATAAAAAGGTTAGGCAATATTTTGCTTGAGATCCAAAATGGACTCATGAACTGAGAAGCCCTGAGTTCTTGAAGGGCATATATAATCTCAGCATGGTTGTACAAAAGGACAGCTCCAAAATAGATGGTAAATAGTCTCTTCATTCTTCCCACACATAAGACTCAATTATAATCATCTAGGCTGAATTTTTCCTTCGCAATAAACTTCTTGTGTTGAGTCTGTCTTTGAGTGGTAACCAGTAAAAGATCTTATGCCTAAGTTAGCAAGTACTTTTCCAAAACCATCTGTAGTATTGCGGTAGCAGAATGCGACCCATACGGAGCTTGTAGTTCTTTACTGATGAATACCGTCCATTATTCCAAATGCAAGTCCAAGCATCACTTTCTGTAGAGAGATGAGTATGCTGCACCAAATGTTGGACTTCCAAAACACTGTTCATATGCTTGATGAGACAATGGCAAGTGAAATAAATCTTGAAGATTCTCCAATTGCAGAACTGAAATTACTGTGCTCTTATCATTGTTGACAAATGAGAATAGTTCAGGCTTCTGTATTGAAAAAAGGTGACCATTCCATAGATCCTTCCAGAAGAAGGCCATATTTCCTTTACCTAGTGTGCAGGAAGCCATTCCTTTATAGAGATCCAACAATTTGAGAATATCTCGCCACCAGAACGATCCATCAGTTATGCTATCTGGTGGCCTGTTATTGTTGTAATGGATGTCCCAAATGAGCTTGACCCAAGGCAAATCTGCATGATTGAAAAACTTATGCAAGTTTTGAGTAAGAGTGCAGAATTTTGTACCGCCAGATTATGGACCCCAACCCACCTTGCTTCTTAGGCTTACAAACCTTATTCCAGGCCACCAAAGAATTCCCTTTATTATCAACATCAGAGCCTCTCCAAAGGCAGTGTCTCCTAAGCTTGTCAATTTGTGCAATGACAATGTGTGGCAATTTGAGGGTACTCATGTAAAAGGTTGGGACTTGTGATAGAACAGAATTAACCATTGTTAGCCTTCCACCATATGATAAAAAAGCAGTTGAACATGCTAATCTTCTCCCAGCTCTTTGAACCATTGGGAAGTAATCTACAACTTTTGGCAAGCCCCAAAGGCAAGCCAAGATAAGTGAAAGGAAAAGATTTGCTTTGACACCCAAATGTCCGAGTCAAGATCTCCATCCTTTCAGGAGTAACATTAATTGGGACCATGAAAGATTTATGATAATTCACTTTAAGACCAGTGGAAGCCGCAAAAGATTTTAAGAGAGCTTTCAAAAAGAACAACTGTTTTGTGCATGCAGGCATAACAATGAGTGTGTCATCAGCATAATGGACCACTGGAAAATCCGAACAGCCCCCAAAAGACAGTGGTGCAGAAATGAGTTGTAGATCCATTGCTTTGTTTAAAATGAACTACAGTATATCATCAGTTATTACAAACAATAAAGGTGATAAATAATCACCTTGTCTGACCCCTCTTTTACAGTGAAAGAACTTCCCTAGGACACTATTGTGGCTACTAACCAAACAGCATATGAGGGGACTAGCTAGAGAGAGCCAGCCACAGGAGAGAGAGTGCTCATGTGTAAAATGAGTGGCCTCTCTAGCTTCCTCTCATATGTTGTTTGGTCGGTAGCCACAACAATTGATGTCGTCCATGAGGATTTGCGCAAGGGAAGACGCTAAAGAAGGCCACTCATTTTAATGATCACTCTCTCTCTCCTATGGCTGGCTCTCTCTAGTTAGTCCCCTCATATACTGTTTCAACAGACACCATTAAGCAAAACAAATGATTTGCCTATTGACATAATCATTCTCATCCACTCAATCCATTTTATCCCAAAACATTGATGAGCCGTAATATCCAGTATAACATGACGTTCAATTTTGTCGAAGGCCTTTTCAAAGTCCAGTTTAAGTACAATAATCTCCTTTCTGGACTTTTGACATTGATGAAGATACTCAAAAGCCCATGCTAAACAATGCTAGATTGTCCTTGTTTTGATGAAACCATATTGGTTAGCATGAACTAATTCAAGGATCACCTTTTGTAGTCTATTTGCCAAAGCTTTGTGAGAAGTTTCAAGGTGTTATTGAGCAAAGAAATCAGTCTGAAATCACTCGTATTAGTTGGACTATCATTTTTTGGCAGTAGTGTTATAAAAGACCCATTAATAGACTGTAAGTTGATAGCTCCTCAATGAAAATCATCACAGAGGTCATAAAAATCTTGCTTTATGATTTGCTAGCATTTTTTGATAAAATTCCCATTAAAACCATCTAGGCCAGGTGATTTATCTATGGGTAGGCTATTAACAACTGCATCAACTTCATCATGTGTAAAAGGCTCTTCTAGCCAACACAAATTAGAATGCATCCGAACTAATTCACTCAGACTGAAATTCATAGTAGTATGTTATAAAGTTCCAAGTCTTTCTTTGTAGGCTATCCAAAGAAGTGAAGCCTTTCCATGATGATCCGAAATATCGTAGCCATCTTCATTTTGTAAGGATGCAATATGATTTTTTCTGTATCTGATAGTTGTTGTAGCATGATATATTTAGTGTTTTCCTCACCAATCTTTACCCATTTGATAGTACCAAGTTGTTTCCAATAGGTCCGCTGACTTTTTAGAAGTTTATTGAGATGAGTCTTGAGAATCTCCCTAGAATTCCATTCCATGTTGGTCAAAGGCCTGATTTCCTCAAATGAGTCTAACAGAAATATAATTTCATTTGTATTTGCTATAAGTGCTTTTAAATTTGAAACCTTCTTTGATCAGGCTTTGAGAATTCTTCTAAGATACTTGAGCTTATCATTGAGACGTTTAGCACTATCAGAGACTTTCAATTGCCTGTTCCAAACCTGCTCCACAACAGATAAAAAATCATTGTGCTCTAACCAAAAAATTTTAAATCTGAACAGTTGAGACTTTGGAATGGAAGTCCCTATCTGGATGACACATGGCACATGATCTGAAGTTGTTTTTGCTAGAGGAAAAGCCATAGTATTTGGAAAGTGAAGTGTCCAACTATTGGTAGTGAAGAACCAATCTAATTTTTCAAGCAAAGGTACCTCTTGCATGTTGCTACACGTGAAGGCTCTACCCTTGAGTGGTAAGTCAATCAACCCAAGCTCGCTAATTGCCACATTAATCAATAGCATATCATTAAAATCACCCCCTTGCCTATTTCTATTACAGGGTGCTCTAATGAAGTTGAAATCCCCAACAATCAGCCAATCTATATCATCAGGCATTTGAATGCTCTTGAACCAATTAATAAAATCACCCTTACGTTCACTGTTAATAGGTCCATAAAGGTTTGTCAGAAGCCATTGTTCACTAGAATGGACTGAGGTGAATTCCACTGAAACCGAATACTCATTTTGAAATATCATCTCCTCTTTAAACATAGACTCCGACCAAGCTATGAGTAATCCTCCAGATGCACCATCAGATGGCAAGAAAATGAATTTATTAAATCTTCTTGGGTAGAATTTTTTTTGAAATACGCTGTGTCAAAGTGCTCTCTTTTGGTCTCTTGCAAACAAATCACACTGCATCCACTCTCCTCAATCTTGTTGCTGATTGCTCTCCACTTCTTGTTGGAGTTAGACTGGAAGGGCAACAAATTCATCATCTGTTGTTGTCTGTTTGCACCTAAGGTTTGCCATTTACGGACCTGGCCATGTGTGGTCCTTGCGATTGGAACAGCAATGTCGGGTGTAGTTAAGAAGATCAAATCATAAAGTAACCATTTTAAGCAAACTATATGTGAGGGCTACTTTTGCATAGGATCATTAGTTGGTGGTGACCGGGGGAACAGAGCTGAGTTCCCAAGCTAATCATGCAAGTAAATTAAGCCTTCGCGTTGTCGTTCTTATGGACATGCTAACGGCCATATCTTTTTATCGTTTTCTTTTGTCCGGTTGATTGTGATGTACATAGAGTAACAGCTAACAAAATGTGAGCCAATCCAACAGGTAGTATAACAAGTGTAGTGTAGCGACTCAATGAACCCAGTTATTCAATCAGTTCATGCTTAACTAAGATGCAAGTTTTATTGGCCTAACCTTAGTTTAACCAGTGTAGTGACGACTCGTTGGAGATTGCGATCCAGACGATAGTCCCACATCGGGAACTATTCAGAGTTTGGTCCACCGTACATAGAAACTCAACCGCTGGCAAATTTCGTGGATGAGAGGGCAAATCCAAGCAAAGCATAGAAGGCTAGCTAGCTGCAGGCATTAGGGCACCGGCCACGCAAAACTTGCCTTTCCGTGTAGAGGAACAACGAGTCGATCGAGCAGCACCGCCGGCACCCCCCCGGGCCCCGGGAGCGCGCGCGGCCAGATGGTTCCGAACGCCCGCATGCCACTGGCAAGCCCACGCCATTGAACGAGCGGTTGGGGCATACGCGCGCGGCGCCCGCCGCCAGGGCCGGATCCAAGGAAGACGAGTGAGGGCTCAGGCCCTACTCAACTTTGAGTTTTTGGTAGAGTAACCAGATGTTTTAACACTTGGACCCCTATTCAACTCATCTAAGGTGCCCCCACTCTCCTGGGTCCTAGCCTTTATGTTGTGATTGCCGACGCGTGACAGCTGAATAGCGAAACGTGTTCAGCACTAGCATGTTAGCCCAAGAGTAGCTAGCCCACATCGACACAAAAGCGCAGTAGCTAATAGAGTGACCCACACAACCACACAGGTGGTAGTCACTGCGCTCAGTGATGCGCTCCTCGACCCTCGCCTCACGCGGCTCCGATGGTCAGGTCTGCTACAGCGTCGTCACGTAGCATGGACTGGGTGTCTCCACTCATTTTTTTTTGTGTTGTGTCTACCCCCTGCCCACCGCACCGGCACGCTTCAAAGGTGGGGGTACTCCACCCTGTGTATGTGGGTGGTTACTTATGTGTTCACCCTCTCACACGTCCTACATCATCCCCATGCACGGAGAGGCCCAGCACGGCCAACAATGACAGGGGTATCGTCGACGGATGTGACTAGTTGTGATGTACTATATAGCACGGCCGCACGTCTCGAGCCGACGCTTGGTAGGTTTAATTAGGGGTGGGAAATGATAACGAATAATTCGTTTTATCCGATATTCGTATCCAAGAAAACGCGAATGTGGTAAGCAAAATCCGTATTCGAAAATGTTCGTACTCATATTCGTATCCGTATTCGAGAATATTCGTATTCGTATCCGTATTCGAGACTATTCGATTCGTATTTGATCCGTTTCCTATGCCTATCATCGGTAACCGGTGAAAACGGTAAAACTACTAGGAATTTGTTCTACCCAGAAGTTGTAGCAGGATATTCGTATTCAACAGAATTAATTACATATTCTATTCGAATCCGTATCCGTTGCGATATTTGATTCGTATTCGAGAATATTCATATTTATTTTTAAAATATAGATTTATATTTATATTTAAGACTATTGGACCATGTCTGATCCATTTTCGTTTAATCCGACATCATGGGATTGCAGGGTCGTTCGATTAATTCGTAGTCTGAGCTCGTATAGCCCAGCCCAACTCACGAGACTCGGTACATGGAGCTGAGCTCTGAACGGGCCAAACAACAAGCTCTCGTGGGCTAACCTCCCTAAGCACGACACGACAGCTCGGTTTGCTTGAGCCATGTCAACGAAAACTAGGCCTCGTTTGAGGCCTAGAAACCCTTGGTTCTGGGTAAAGGAGCCACTGAGCCATAGTGTTGCAATCCACCGATCCTGAGTTCAATCCACGATTGAACGAAGAATTTCCTGCCGGTTTCCCACTCAATACGAGTGGCAAACCCCTACGTGCACATTAGCGAATCCTCAATTTTTCCAAACATATTTTGTTCGGACTTAGAAAAGATGTTAGATTTGTGAAAACTGTGATGAGAAATACAAGATTAACTCTGTATCATCAATCCCAATGTTTGTCAGAAATTGTGGATTTATTCTTTGTCGACACCACTCCAATCAACTCAAGTATTGGACTCACCCTAAAGAACATTATGACTGGAGAGGGGTGGCACCTCGGAAAATATACATAGACAATCTTCTGAGGGTGCATATTTGGAATGAAATTGTCATCAATGCTAAACAAAGCTACATTACAGAGCAAATTATTTCAAAACTTTCTTTTGTGGATTCTGCAATCTAGGATTTGGATGAGGCAATGAAGAAATCAACTGCAAGGTGGAAGATTGCTGTTGGGCATCATACCATGAGTGTCAGTGACCATAGGGGGCACCACGAAGCTTCTGCAACTACAACTTCCAGTCCTCAAGGTTATTCAGAAGTAACCTCAATATTAGTTCCAAAAGGTCCACAAAAGGAATTTTTTTACGACAATTTAAAATCATTTCAGGACAACGGCATCAACTTTTACATCAATGGGCATGATCACTGCCTTGAACACATTAGTAGCAGAAACAGTTTAACATCATTTAATATGAAGTCATTCTTTTTATCTGTCAAAGTAATTTTAGAATTGACCAAGTATGGCAATATGTTCACACTTGGTGAAGCTGTCTTACCTTATGCACTTGCTTCTGCTGTTCCAGTCCAATCCAATACTTCACAAGTGGAGGAGGTTCGAAAGCATGGAGAGGAGTCCTCCAGAAAAATAAAGATAAGCTCCGGTTCTTTTATGATGGTCAAGGGTTCATGTCCCTCCAGTTAAGCCAGGACCAAGCTGACTTCATCTTTTATGATGTTTCTGGGAACATCTTGTACCAGTGGAGCTCAAGCAAAATGAACCACCTCCAGCCCTCCACCTATCTCACTGAAGAATGAGGTAGATGCAAATCACCATTAGAGAATTAGCAAAGTTAAGGCATTTGTATAGAATTTGAACGTGACATTGTGGTAAGTGGCGGACGTGGACCAGAAAGTACATTTAAGTGGTGTGTGGTTCATCTGCTGAAGAAATATGAGACTGGCTGTGAACTCTCTACTAGCAGGAGAAATGTTCAGTATGGTGTCCATTGGTTCTGATTCATGATATATCAGTCCAGAGCATCTACTTATGCGATATATTTTTTGAGATAAAAGATATAAAAATCTATTATCTAGGAAGTGATTTTTGCATATTGGTATCAGGATTCCGATTCAATAAGACTGCAAAATTATTTTCTGCAGCTATCACAAATAAGGGCTCATGTGTGCATTTATGTTAGAGAGAGGGGTTCATGGGGTCCTTTTCAGCTGATATTTGAAATTTCCTAAAGGCAGTGAAATAACTTTGCTTTAATCAACCAAGGGTCTGCCAATGCTTCAGGCCATGAGGGAAGTCCTTATAACAGGTCACGGTAAATTTGGCCCATCATCTATGCAGAGCCCACTACCTGCATTTTCATGTGCGTATGAGAAATGGTTGTGCTTGTGTACAGTGTTCTGCACGTGTCCATTTGGATGAAAGAATTGCTCAAAAATATTACCAAAAAAATAACTTTATTATGAAAATTCAGGTGAACAAAAAGGAATGCTAACAAGCAACTTGGAACTAATGCTAGAAAAACATCATTGTTATGATATTATTATGCTATTTGGAACGAAAAGGAATCCATTTTATCAGGTCAATGTTTAGTTCCCTTCACTACATACCTGGGGCTCGGAGGAATTAACAACAAAAATGGTTTCATTGGACAGCCAATATGGAAAAAATGTCGATAAATTTCTCTTCAATTCTTCTGAATAATTCTCCCACATAGCAACTGCTAACACAAAATCATTCCATTCAAAAGCAAACTCCATGTTATATGATCCAAATATGGTTTGGACAAGGCCATGGTTGCACGGCAATGGTAGTTCTGTTCCTCTTGATTGTTGTATAATAGGATGGCAGACTGTTTCTGAACCACCAGTAGTTTGTTTTCTCCTTGCTGCCAGCTCAGGTGCTTTCCAGTAGTAGAATTGCACGACCTATTTAAGAGATTTGTAATGGATTTAACTCACTTGACAGAAGTCACAGAACAGAACAGGATGTAATACACTTGAGATATGTAGGTCAACATTGTTTGGTTTGTATTCTCAAAGACTTGTTTTGCCTTTCTAGGGAAAATGTCATTCCCCAGGAGAACCACAGTCCACAGGCATGTTCACACGTCTGCTGTCATGGCATGCAACTATGATTATCAAACAAGCAAGTCCAAGGAACAATAAATAAGTAATACTTTTCAACTCAAGTTCGACCATAACTTTTAAAAAAAAACTGACAATAACATTGAAATAAGGGCATCTTAAACCTGCAGTAAATGAGTAATCTGAAGTGACTAATATGATCCTAATGTACTTTATCTAACTGCAGAAATTAAGGCCACTCATAAAGTGAAGTATACAAATACCTGAAGAGCATGCAAGCTGTTGGCAAATATTTTCTCAAAGACATTATCTCCCCTCCCAAGTCGCAGTGGCTTCCCAAGCAACTCTATAAGGTAATCTTCACCTGGTGCAGCAGATGTACTGTCTTCACCACTGCTTGTGCGGAAACTAAACCCAAGAATGTGTACTCTAGCACATCGTATGTCAAAACCAGACTGATCATAGGAAAACCAATACATGTTATCCGAGGCTGGCAAAGGAATGTAAGAGTTCTGATCAGCTGGCTCATAGCTCAATGATGTCTGAGAGAGAAAAGTAAGGAGCTTTGGATCCTCGTCATAAGCACTGTCTCTGGTGAACCAAAGAGTAAGGGTGAGCCTTTCACCTTCAGTCACCTGTAAAAAACTTGCTATAGTTTGTTAATAAACAAGAAAGAGCATGCGAGAAGCTTCGAAAAGACCAGAAATTCTTGATGAGATAACAACATGGCTGCAAATGAATTGAGGTTTACAAAAAAACTATGCAGAGGAAAAAGGACAAATGTAAACCAGGATATAAATATCTGATAATGAATGTTGTTAGTTCACATTTCTATTTGATTCATAAAAAAGTATTAACAATAATAGAGAACTCTTGTTGCTTATCCAAATAAAGGCGGAAAAAACGATAAGCAATGCTAGTAAAAGAATAAGCGTACATATAATACAGAAACAATCATCTGACACATGAAGAAAGCAGAAACATACCTCATCTACACAATGGACATTACGATTGTCAGCACTGTAGATGACAACATCCTGAAAACAAGAATACTTCTCAGAAAATTCAAGAAATTATTCTATCATTTTTAACCGGTTAAAATTTATATGTATTTCATAAATGATTATTCTGAAAATACATGCATGTAGAGTGCATTTGCTTACACCAGCAACTGGAACAATATAGGAAGGTACTCCATCCTGAAACCGCAGAATTCCACCCTTATAATCTTTCCCATGATTGTTCAAGTAGCACACTGCCTTTTTATTGAAAGATGATAGTGGTGCATTTCATGCCATATTTAAATTAGGAAGGGAAAAAAGGTCAGCATGAGAATGGTTACATGTGGACTAAACTCATATAAAAGAAGACAAGAAAGAGCAAGTCATAAAAGCGGTGAAATACTGATAAGTGATAAGCAAAGTAAAACTCAAAAATCGTTCCATATCACAAATTGCTTTCATTTCTAATCACAAGGATAATACGCCCAATGATCCAAACTTTGAGTGCACATAGTATCTTAACAAATTTAGAGTGTGCATGCAACTATTTGTAGTAGTCCAGTAGTTTCATGCAGGATACATAATGACGTTTTCATTGTGCATGGTTTCTTCCATGATGTAGGCAAAATTTGGAACTTAATTATATAATCAAAATGAATATAGCATGTAAAAGGCAAAAATTGCCAAAAAAAACTAGTGTATCATATACTGCATCAGAGTTACTAGAAGGTAAGCCAATGGAAGAGTGACAACTCATCTACTTGCAAGCAGAGATGACAAGAGTAACAGATCAGACATAAGTTCATATCTACCAAAATAAATCAGCTAAGTTGACACCAACAACAAAAACAAAGCTGCATGTGGAAAATCACGAAGCATCACAAGACATAAATAAACGGAAGCACTTGGAGAAAAATATATTTGAGAAAGCAGCAACATGCTCAAGAAAGATAAATAATCACAACAATTATGAGAACAAAAAAAGTAGGCTTTGAACAGGACCTAAATGGACTAGTAACAGAGACAAGTCATTCCCCCTAAAGATACCCTTTGGATAATATACACCATACAGGCAGTTCACAGTAACTATTTTGACAGAAGAGCCCAAAAGCAGTTCACAGTAACTGAAGCCCAAGAATGACAATTTTGCATCAGATGCTTCCTCGGTGTCTCAATCAGCTGTACAATTCAGTGAAGCAGAACATCCTAAGGCTTTAAATTAACTTTTATCTAGTAGCTTGCTATTTGAAGATGCATCCCATAGAAGATAACCAGCCAATCACGGAGTACATACAAGCATACCCTAGATATTTGCAAAACAAAAGAAAACTTGTAGAGAGCAATCTAAAGCATAATGAAGGAAAGTTCCCAAATGAAAGTTAAGCACTAAGCATAGTGTGACATCACTGCTTGCAGAAATCGTAAACTTAGCATACAAAAAGGAAGAGAAACCATGCCAACTGATTGAATTCCCAAAAACAGATTGGTCCTCACCGTGAAGGCTCTTTGCCTAAGATAAGGTTTATTGTCATCACTGTGCCATCCAATAGAAGCTCCCTTGCACCAACTGCGTACCCAATAGACAGGTTTTCAATATGGAGACCATTATAGTGTCATGTACTATCAGGTTTCCTACAGAAGCTATCTTGCACCACCTTGTAAGCAGCAAGGTTTATACGTAATATTAATAAGGTGACAGCATGTTTTATTTATAAGGTGAAAACATATTGTGCATTCTTATGCAGTTGCTAGAACCATAAGAGGGAGAAACTTGTTCAGTGTTCAAAGTTTGCACGTTCAATCTTGTTAGGAACAACTGCCATACATCGAAGAAAATTATCACAATAATGCTCCACTGAAATGGCACATAATCAAATCATCAGGCTCTGCACGTCCACCACTACGACTTCCAGCCCATCAACCCAAAAAAGATACTTCCCACATGATTGATGGTGCCTCTAGCTACCTGAAACTCATTCCACAGTCTACATCATCCCTTTACTGTACATCTGTACCTCAGCGTAATACAGTCAACAACAAGCTCGATTTAGGCAAAGTAACGTAAACTAGCAGGAACCGAACACCCGAACTTACAACACACAATTTCGTCAACTCTTTAACAGAAACGCTTAAGGCATCATGTCGATGATGATGTGAAACAACTAGGATAGAGCATATAGAACGCGGCGTGTAAGTAACGCGATAGTTCAGCACCTGATGAGTCCGGTGAACTCGACGAAGAGGTCGAAATGGCAGGAGAAGAAGGACTCGACGGCTTCGCGGAGGCGCTCGCGGATGGGCACGAAGGGGAGGAGGAGGTGGCCGCAGCCGGTGGCCGCCAGGTGCGGAAGCGCCGTAGACACCACCGACGGACGGTACCCCGCCGTGCCGCAGCTCCGGTGCACGAACTCCAGCTCCTGACACGCGCCGTATCAGATGATTCGGATCGCACCAAGGTGGGGTTTAGGGTTTTGAGAGGATTCGGGTGATGAGGAAGGACTAAGGGGAGGGGGTAATATACCTTGCAGGTCTCCGGGGAGAGGAAGCCGCGGAGGAGGAGGCGGGGGTGGTCCCCGGCGGCGGCGGGCGGCGGCGGCGAAGTGGTGGTGGTGGCCATTGTTCGAGATGAGGGGGGAGACCGACAGGTGGGGCCCAGCGGAAAAGGAGATGGGTGCGGGGCTGCGGGCTGTTTTGGTCATGTTTTTGAGATTTGAGTACAACGATTACTCTGTAATTCTGTACTTCTGTGGCCATGTTTTTTTTTTTTTGCCTTTTGGCCGCTTTTTACTTTTGATTTTTTTCGTAATTATTATTTATTAGATTAATAAACTGTAACTAAAAATTATAAGTTACGGTTCAAAAAGAAATGAACACACCAATGAAAACTGTACAAGTTTTGTGTTTCTTCTTCAATTGATTTCAGAAACAGAAAACTGCGTCCGCTAGCTAATAATCCGTAGTAATTAATCGTATATGTCAAGTGGAATCGGCAAGGGACCAAGGTGCTGCGTTGTGTGGCGAAGGAGATATTTAGCAGATCAAGAGGCTGGAGCGTTGGGGTTCAGCGATTGGAAGGAGGGCCTGAGTGAAGATTTGACAAGAAGCTTTGTGATTTTCTCTCAGGAGTTTCAGGGTTTTGAGGAAATGGAGTGCGATGTCATCTCTGTTTTTTTGTTTACTCTGAAACTTTCGGGGCTGTAGTGGTAGTCAAGCTCTGATGCTAGCTTGCTATCCCTTTTGCTTTTGAACTAAACTGCGTAGCAGCTTAACTTATCACGTTTCTATAATAGAAGCTGGTTTATCACGTTTCTATAATAGAAGCTGATGAGACTTTTGTCCCCCATCTCAAAAAAAAAAAATTTGTCAAGTGGTGTGAGACATATTTCAAGGCCTGTTTGGTTGTGACTTTTAGCTTTTAGCTGAAATTTTTGAATTTTAGCTGTTTATGGTACAGATTACGGAGATACAGATACTCACTTGCGATTTTGGCTGGTACAGATGTTGGGTTTTTAACGTGTAGATCGTTTAACTTGTAGACCCGTCTTGAGAAAATACTACGTTTGAAAGTTAGATACTATAGCAAAAGTCAAAAGCCACCAATTTCGAAGAAAAAAAACAGGCCCTCAGTAGATTTAGGTTGCTAATGTAGTCGAGGTGTTTGTACTGATTTGAGGACGTTTTATCGCTTTAGTAATCTTCAAACCTTCTGACTTTGGTCATGGTCAGTTATCCAAAATCCAAATTGCAAAACAGGGCTCTTGCTTGCTGAGGAAGTCACCTTTTCTGTTGAAAATTTATCGTCCATTATGAAAACAATAATCTATAAAAACATTTTGAAGCACAGAAACAGTACAGACTTGCGCTCGGATCACTCGTCTACTCCATATGAGCTCTGACCAAGAAACATAGGTACACCGCCACTTGCTCGTGCAAATGGTGCTCATCCGAGAGGAAACTATTGTAGCTAGCTCTTTTCTTTACCTTCTGACTGCAATGTCACCATAAACGATAGACTATACGGTCATAAACGATCTGAGAGATAGTCGTAGAGGATTTGGATTTTGTCTGGAGATAAATAAGGGTGTGTTTTACTAATGTATATTGATTATGGTCGAGTTGGGGAGAATTTATACCAGAAGATGGTTTCTTTGGTGCATGTGCAGGTGGGCATGGAGGTGGACATGCTCGGTGACAAGGAGGACCGGGACTAGGAAAGGGTAATCTAAGGTCCAGATGGTCGGGATGTCACGCGAGGTGGTCGAGTTCATGCTGGAGCACGCGGAGGTCAAAGGTGGATACTGCGTTGAGGCGTGGAAACGGTTACGGTCGGTGACGAGGAGGACCGGGACTAGTAGGGGGTAATCTGAGGTACAGGCGGTCAGGTGGTCACGCGAGGTGATCGGGCTCATGTGAGAGCACGCGGTGATGGTACACGATAGAGATACAAGAGGGGATATCCCGTAGACTTCGTACGAGGTGGTTAAAACCCGTGTTAGGAAGGGTTTTGGTCACTTGATTTGCGAAAGAGATATAGTTCGTGTCCAGGTGGATAGGGACACGGTTTTGAGGTGTTCAAGTTGAACACGCTTTGTGCGCTGGCCTATAAAAGCAGGGGATGTTGTAGGTTAGACTACGGAGTTTTAAAGCTTTCAAAGAGAAGATTTTTAGGGGTGCCGTGAGGTGCTTTGTAGCCAATAACTTGATGAAGAAATAGTAGATCAGATCCTTTCCAAAAAAACTCATTCGGGCGGTGGTCGAACAACTGGGGACATCAGACGGAAGGAGGTCACAACTACGTGCGTCGTGGTCGTGCCGATAGATCGAAATGAGCAGGCGGTCGATCTGAGATCGTGCCGAACGATCGGAACGAGTAGGCGATCGATCCGAGCACTTGTAAGCGAGCAGTCGTAAATAAGCAGTCGAACCGAACGATCGTAAGCGAGCGGTCGAAGTGAGCGATCGGAAGCGAGCGATCGGAAGCGCAGTAGTCAGAGCGAGCGTTCGGGACAAGCGATCGTAACGACTAGTCAAGTGACAGAGGCTAACAAGTGGTCAGAACAAGCAGTCGGGCGACAGAGGTGCTCCGAGCATGTACGAGTAAGCAGCTGCCGTCATCAGTAATCCAGATTGCTTCTCTTTTTCTCTGTGTTGGGTTTTAATTTCAGGTGGTAAAAGCGGAGATAATCATTCACCCACTCTCTGATTGTACCATACGATTCTACATACTTTTACCACTTAAATGCTATAATAAGATTAAGGCCCTGCTCGGTTGGACTGAAAAGCTGTGGCTTATGGCTGAAATTGCACTGTAGCGGTTGAAATTTCACTGTAACTGAAGGTGGCTTATTTGGCGTAATTAAATTTTAAAAAATTTAAAAATAGAAAAAATATGCTAGCTCATCACGGATAACGCAAACAAACACGGAAAAAAGAACCGGTAACAAACTAACGATATTATTGTTGCTGGTCTTTTCTGCCCCGAGCAGGGATATGGCGTCTCCCCGGGCCCGGACGATCCGAACCAGTACTTTTCGGACTGGCCTGGGTCGGCGTTCGGCTCTGCACCTCGGGGCACATCATCGAAGGTTCTCTCCGGGAGTGTCCACACCGGTGCACCTGAGGGCACACAGGTAGCGGTGCAGCCCACTCCACCAGCTCAGCGGCGGGTGCGACGGTCTCCTGAGCGTCTTACGTTGGCTGGACGCCGTCACCTACTGCAGCGGAGGACGACCAAGCGGGGCTGTATGGGAGGACGCGGACGCAGAGACGGAGGGGGTGCTAGGGATGCTGTTGGGGGACGATAGTCCTCACTGTACACTATTTGTTCATGTATTGTTTACGTTTGTTGTTTACGTAATTAACTTTTACTTGTACTATACCGAGCTTACTTCTATTTTTCCTTCCCTTCTCGACACGTCATGATGCTATATGTTACGCATGTAATAAAAAAGTACGTATTCATACTCACTGTATTATGAAGTCTATTTAAATTCAGATAAGCTTATTATCTCGTCTTTTCGCATTCAATGATTCACATAGCAAGTCATCTAACAATATTTTGTCCGCATACGAATTCCCAGTAACATCACAATATCACTTACCATCGTATGTACCGATCGTTCTAAGATCAATCGTTCTTAAAAAAAATTCCCAAATTTTGTTACGCACCTACAACATACAATAAACATAAATTTTTATTACAAATCCACCAGATTATTTTCCAGCTATAAACTATAAAATTGATAAAATGGACAAAATTCATGGGGGACAGAGCTCCAGTCGCCCTCTGGATGGGTGACAGAGCTCCAATCGTCCAATGGGGAGTCGACTGGTTCCAGTCGTCACGATTGGAGCATATTTGTGTAAAAAATGTTACCGTAGGTATATTTCTGTAATTTCGAATAAAAAATAGATTATTCGTGCAAAAAAATTCATATTCCACGTGCGTGCATTGCTTGCAATCTTGGTCGTCGTGTAGCAATCTTTTTTCGAAACGTTCCGATCGGACGTACCCAAGCGCATGTTTTGAATGCCATCCGTATTAATAATATTGAATCGACTATAAATTAACGGCGAGACTGTCAAGTGATGTTTTTGGATTAGTAAAATCTTTCAACCTTACACCATAAAAAAAGCCCATTCTCATTCTAAACATTCTTAGCTCCCGGTCAATCGCCAATTTTTTTGCACAGCAGTACCTTGCCGGCTTGCCGTCACTTAAATTGACTTCGATCTCACGACGTCCGCCAAGATTGTCCCGCAAGAAACCTCGCGCTTCTCCACAGCAACGTACTCTAGCTAGTGGCAAACACATATCCACCACCTTTCGCACCAGCGCTCGCGGCCAAATCTGCCGTGCCGCAGATTTCCTTGCCCCTCCAAAGCTCGTCTTTTCCACGAAAAAAGAGGCAAAAACCAACGAATTTCCACAGAGCGCGCGATGCGTCAAACACACCTGTTTTTCTGTGCTGTGCTACCACGCTTGGGATTGCTCGCTCACCAAACCAAACGGCTCTCGTTCCGACGCACCCATTAACGTTAAGGGCATCCACAGTGTATAAAAACAGAGGGTCTTAAGCCAGGGGCATAGCCACCGGGGAGGCTTGGTGAGGCTTGAGCCTCACCTCCCCCGGTGGCAATTTTGTACATAGTAAAAATATAAAATAAAGAGAAAAAAGAGAGAGATTAACAAACCCAAAGAGAAGCTAACTTTATTTGATGGGAAGATTAACAACAAGCATGAAATTAAAGAAGAGGAGGAGGAGGAGAAGAAGTAAAAATCATAAAATTAAGAAGTGAAATCATAAAATTAAAAAAGAGCTAATCAATCAATCAAAGAAAGAAAGAAAGTGAAATAATATATGTAAATAATAAAATTAAAGAAGAAGAGGAGGAGGAAGAGTAGTGAAAATCATAAAATTAAAGAAGAGATAATCACTCAAAGAAAAAGAAGAAGAAAGAAAGTGAAATATACATGAATCTTCTTGAGTCCGGAGGTGACGATGGAGAGATCGATGAACCTCTAGTTGATCTTCTCCCTCCGCCGTCGCTCCGTGATGATGTGGTCCTGCAAGTGAAGAGCTCGATGAACCTCTAGTTGATCTTCTCCCTCCGCCGTCACTCCGTGATGATGTGGTCTTACACATGCCCCGAAGGCACTCCGCCGTCACTCCGTGATGATGTGGTCCTACACGTGCCCCCAAGGCATCGCCGTCACCGAGCCCCCCACCGTGAAAATGATAAGAACATTGAATAGAGTATGAAAAAGATGTCACCTTTTGTTTCTATTGTTTCGTGATTTAAATTAGCTTAATTCTAGTATGTTTCATATGATCTAAATTTTCATTGTCATTTATAATTTTTTTTATTATATTACTAATTTTGATATGTTTATACATAAGTGACTTATCGCTACTCCGCACTCATGGCACTTTCTATTATCGAGGTATCTACTTTCTATTTTCTCTATTTTTTATTGTTTGTCTCCATCCAATTTATAATTTCTATATGAATTTGAAATTATATAAGAGTAAAAGACTAATTTTGTGTCAACTTAGTTTAGATCTGTAAATAGTTCAGCCCACCCTCAATTTCATTCTGGCCACATCGTCTTAAGCCACCTTAAGGTCGACCTTATACATTCTGGAGGTGACCTTAAGCGGTATAATAAAAACCTTAAGACCAGCCCTCAAGCTAAAGACCTGGCCATAAGCATTAAAATACATTTTTTCTTTATCTGATAAGTGGGATCATCTTAAGGCCTAATGGGTTATATACATTACAGCATTGACCTTACGGTTTAGATGGAATCTATCTTAAGATCTCTTAAATTATATACACTATAGATGCTGTAAGTAGCGCTAACACCGCTCGTGGACCCGGTGATTCGTTAAGTTTTCCGCGTGCGCCGTGCCGTGCCGGCCAACCGGGAGACGGACGCACGCTCCAAAACCGAGACCGAGGAGGAGACGGCACATCCGAAGACGAGTCAAACACGAACTTCTTCGTCCGCGCGAGAGCGAGTCGTGCCCAAGAAGCCAAGAAGCTGACACGGGGCCCCACGTATGCAACTTGGTGGCGGTTTGTCGTCGATGACGGGTGGGCCGCAGCCATGTGGGACGGTGGCGGAAAGGGGGTGCTGCCGTGAGCGCAGCGCAGCGCCCCTCAACCACCCACATTGAAGTGTGGATTTGCCAACCGACACCCACCACGGGCTCCGCGTGGCGGACATCGGCTGTCCGTTGCGAACGACGCGAATCTCCAGGCGCCCTCCCACGCCGCTGACGGGTGGGGTTCCTGGCCCGACGAGCGTGGCGTGGGCCACATGCCGAGTACGGTGAAATTTAGCAGCGTTGGGAGCTTAGGCAAACGGTCTTGTTCCGTAACCGCATCTGTTCCGCTTTTGTCTACCAGTCGTTCAATGGCGAATGGGCTCGCGAATCTTAAAGACAAAGCACGCAGCTGAGCTAACCACAGCAGCAGGAGTCTGACAAGGGGCCCGGCGCCCACGTGTCCGGGAGACGACGCCGAGCCACCAACCGCTGCGTATCGCCTCGGTTCGCGAATCTTGAAGCAAACCCCCCACGGGCTCGCGGCCGCGTCCCGAGCCTAGACGCTGACAGGTGGGTTCAGGACCCACGTGTCAGCCGTTCCAGCCCGTGTGCAGTTCGTTAGGTTTTCCACCGTGACACCGCGTCCTCCTCTCCGCCTCGCCTCTGGTTTCGGGAATCATTGCTTCCCAGATCCGCCTCCGCTTCTCTCGCCCCTCTTCTCTTCTCCTCCTCCTCTCTCAGTAGCAGTAGTAGTACTGGCCTCCTCTATCTCATATCTACTCCATTCCAACACCACCAGAGAAGCAAACAACCTTTCGAAAAAGAAAAGGAAAAAACACAGCAAAACCCTAGATCTCTCGCTCGCTCGCGCGCATTGCTGATTCGGCTCCGCCTTTCTATGAGCGCTGCCCCCTAGTGACGACGCAAGGTGATGGCCTCCGCCGCCGTCATCCCCTCCTCCGCCCCCGGCGCCGCCGCCGCCGCCGCCGCGGTGGAGCCCGCCGGCTGGGTGATGGACGAGCGCGACGGCTTCATCTCCTGGCTGCGCGGCGAGTTCGCCGCCGCCAACGCCATCATCGACCTTCTGGTGGTCCACCTCCGCGCCGTCGGCGACCCGGGCGAGTACGACCACGTCGCCGCGGCCGTGCAGCAGCGGCGCCACCACTGGGCGCCCGTGATCCACATGCAGCAGTTCTTCCCCGTCGCCGACGTCGCCTTTGCGCTCCAGCAGGCGGGGTGGCGGCGCCGCGCGCCACCGGCTCCGCAGCACGGGCCTGGCGCGTCGCCGTCCCCGCCGCCTCCCCCGCGCCGGCTCTCTTTCTCGCCGTCTCACTCGCACCATCGGCACGGTGGTCACCATCGCTCCGATCCGACGCGCGGCGGCGGCACCGTTGCGACGGCTGGATCCGAAAAAGATGGTGAGATGAAATCTCTTGGTGCGGTAGCGTGCTCTTCTTTTGTTTGTTTGGTAGTAGTGTAGTCTGTTGTTAGAAAGGAAGAAGCTTTTTCCCCTCTTGATTCGATGGGTACCAAAATGGTTCGATCTATGAAATGCATTTGTGGTGTTTTGAGTTTCTTGCTTTCTAATTGGGGATGTCCTAAGGACACTGTTGGATAATGTTATCCAAAAATAGCTTTCGTATGTTAAGGTATGTGTAGGCACGTGCAAGATCATTTTGAGTTGCTTCATATGGAAACGGCATCTTCCTAAGCATTTACTAATTCTATTTGTTCCACAGTTGCATGAGTTAGTTATACATTATGTTGCCTTAAAGTTGTGATTTACAAATTAAGGGTTTTTGATAAACATGACTCAGATGAAATCTACCAAAAAGTCATCCAAATTTCTGACATCTGGATCGACGTCACGGTTTGGGCTCCAGGCAGCGTCTTCCTCCTCACTGGCGGTGAGGGGTTAGGGCTTGGGTTCACTGGAACCCTGACCTTGCGGCTGCCCGCCGGAGGAACAGAAGCTGGCGATGGGCAGAATAGGCGGGCATGCAACGCACTCTGTGACGAGGGAGTTGGGTGTTGGTGGATTGCTGGAGGCGAAGTGGGGTGGCACACAGGATGTGGTGCTGAGGCCGCGCGGCTGTTATATGGGGTGATGGGATTAGGGAGGGGCTGAGGGGGATTTTAGGGTTAATAGCACAGATCTTAAAACAATCCAAAGGTGGAAAATTTGGATAGTTTTTGGCAACAAATCATTCGGTTGATGGGAGACACACTCTTTTAATATCTTCCAGTCAAGTATTTCTATAGGAAGGACAACTTCGCTTTTCTATTTGCACTTATATTGTGATTGTTGTGCTGTTAGAAACTATTACAACTTTGCTGGTTTATTTCCCCTCTTTATTTTGCTCTTTTAATGCATTTCTATTTCCTATTACTAACTTGTAACATTTATAATGTTGACAAATTCGTGGCCAAGTAGTTTCAAAATAGTTTATCATGTACTCTTCATTGCTTCTAGGACGTGAAGTTCATAACAAGGAAAGCAAGGGACCGAAGGAAGTGGAGAACGTGGTTGATACTAAAAGCCCGCGGTTGGATTCTCCTGCTACTGATGGTACATGAACACAAACACACATATTCATGCTTAATCTTTTGCAATATTCATGTGTTTAATGGTAGCATGTTCCATCATGCTGTCTCTAGTGATTCAGTAAATAGGCTTTGCACACTGAGATGGTAGTTGAACCAAAGAACTTTACATTAGTAAAACACTTAATGCAGTGCCGTCATCATGCCCCAGATTAACACTTGTTTCTTCACTTATTTAAGTTGTCACTCTTTTTTGACATTTAAATTCCGCATCTCATTTAAGTTGTCACTCCTTTTTTACATTTAAATTCCACATCGTGGAACTTCATTTTCAGTTTTGGGTTAGTTGTTGATGTAAGTTCTGTAATTGTGTTACTTTATGCCTTCCCAAAACAATGGTGCTGCTTCGTTAGCTCAAAAGTTCCTTGTAAAACTGTGGACAATTCCTAACTTTGGGAATCTCCTTGTTCTTTTCCTTTATAATGGAGTGTCTTTAGGATAGACGACTAAACTTATGACCCAGTACCCACATTGTTTTGAGGTCTACACTGTTTGTAAGTGAACAAATTTAGCAAAACTATTATTGTTTTTTACATAATCCAAACAATGTAACAGGTCGATATGTAATTCTAGTCTAATGTTCAGCTTTCCATTGTTTTCAATTATGTCATGGTTGTTCTACTGCCATTTGATATAGATATAAAGAATTAAACAACCTCCAAACTGAAGATGACCTGTCATTATTTTGCCATTGCTGTTTTGAAATGGCTGTGTGCATCATTACCTGAATTTAAGCCGATAAGTTATATTGCAGCAAAGTCTACTCCCATGACCCATCTCATTTTTAATTCTATTATTCAAACAACTTTGGCCACACCTAAATTATGACCATGCACATGGCAATTGTTTGAAAAGTGTTCATAACTTCAATCTTAGGATGTGAGGAGGAAAATATACTGACAAATAGGATCTAGCACCTTCTCTTTTTCTAGATTGACATAAGTAAGCTATAGCAACAGATGACTGTTCAAGTGAGTTGCTATGTTATTAAATCTTGCTACAGCCACAAGGTGGTGCATTTATTGCTAATTGTGTTATTCTATTTTTTGTTATGCTTCTGAAACCTATTTGTCTTGTCAAGCTCAAGGGAATGCAATTGAAAGTTTTTGTATAGGGAGTCAACA
Source organism: Bonia amplexicaulis (assembly GCA_036346245.1). Lineage (NCBI taxonomy): Eukaryota > Viridiplantae > Streptophyta > Magnoliopsida > Poales > Poaceae > Bonia > Bonia amplexicaulis. The sequence continues at coordinate 5,185,469 of CM070741.1, forward strand.
AATCACCCTCATTTCTTAACCATGTCCATGTCCATGTATTATAATTTTTGTAGAAGGTGATAAAAATCCTAGGCTGCAAGCTATTCCTGAAGGAAGCAGCAAAGTGGTTCCAACCCCTGTAGAGTATGCAACCAATGAATTCTTTGACGGCAAACCGGTATGTTAGTCCAGCAAATCAGAATTTCAAGTGCTGTATTCAGTTTTCCTGTTCAAATAGCTCCTCTTGAAATCTCAAAGTTTAGCTGAACTGCATTATCTTATTACACAACATTATGTGATGAAACATGTTCTATGCTTCTTTAGGTTAATGCTGTCGAAGGGCTTAAGGTCTATGAAGGGTTAGTAAATGTGATCGAGACAAACAAGATTCTCTCTTTAGTTAATGGAATTAAAGCCTCTTGTCGTCGAGGAGGGCTTGAAGGTAAACTTACAAATTATTGCCCTTTCTGTTTAATGATGATGTGGCTATTAACAGTTATTTATTTTCTTTGCTGCATGCTATGTGGATATTTGTGTAACCATTTTCACTTTTGCGACATTGAATTTTGAATTTATATCTAAAATGCACACCATGATCATATTGTTGTTTAGTTGACGGCCTAGCAAAATGTTGCCAGTTACCTTTTGGGTTCTGTATGGAGAAGGTCTGTGGCACTGGATGTTGCATTAAAATGGTTAGCTTGGTCATTTGTCTCTAGTTGACGTTCATTATTTGTGTCAACAGAAATGCCATACTCAAGTCCTTATGTACCAGAGAATTAAATTCTCTGGGTTTTTACGACTTCACTACTATTTTTTTACTTGGTAAAACAGCAGGACAGACTGTTATTATTGGTAAAAGACCAATGAAGGGTCATGGAAGGGAAATTATTCAGCTGGGCATTCCTATCATTGAAGGCCCTCTTGAAGATGAAAATCAAAGAGGTAGAGATTGATCTTGCACCTCATGCTAGTCTCATATTTTGATGACTTTTTTTTTTGTGATTTTAAATGTGAATTCAGAGACAAGGGTGGAGGCTATTCCTGGATTGCTGCATGACCTATTTGATCGCTTGTTTCAGCAGGAAATTGTACCTTTTAAACCAGATTATTGTGTTATCGACTTCTTCAATGAGGTAATTTGCTTTCATGCTTTAGACTCTTTTGGCCGAAAATGGATCCTAATCATTACTATTTTTTTCAGGGGGACTATTCCCATCCTCATCAATCCCCTCCTTGGTATGGTAGACCTCTTTGTACACTCTGCCTGACAGATTGTGATATGGTGTTTGGCCGAGTCATTTCAGGAGAACGAGGTGATCATAGAGGTCCTCTGAAGCTCTCTCTCTCAACAGGGTAATTCTTTCCCCAGTAATTTATCCTGTTACATTTGTAGTACTCCTAAAAGGCTTAAACTGTTGGCTTGCCTTGCTTGATAGTTGATCCTTCACTGTCTGCGAGAATTTGTAATTATGTTTCTGGTTTGGGAAACAGACATCCGGCTGGTTAGTACATACTACATTGCAACGGAAGTAGGTAACTTTGTAACAAATTTTAGTAGGTATATAAGGCAAATCTGAGGTTTTAGTTGTGCGTCTGTAGTTTCAATGGGGTAGGTTGTTTTCTTTGTTTCTAACAGCAAGTACTGTAGTTGAATAGGTAACCAAATAACAATCTGCTTCATTGTTGACTACACTTTCTAAACATTATACTCTTTTTTCTCTCGATCCCAGATGTCTTATAGTGTTGCAAGGGAAAAGTGCTGATGTAGCCAAGCGAGCTATTCCTGCTACACGTAAGCAGCGAATCCTACTAAGTTTTGGAAAATCTGTGGCAATAAAACACATCCCATCTGAAAGTGCTTCGCGGTTTACTCCCCCATTAACACCTCCTATGCCCTGGGGTCCACCATCAAGGCCAGCTAACATCGCATGTCATTCTCCAAGTCCTAAACACTTTGGATACGCCCCCACCAGCGGTGTACTTCCAGCACCATCCATTGGACCACATCACATCCCTCCTGATGGAATGCAGCCGCTCTTTGTAGCACCTGCTCCTGTTGCTGCCGCAGCCATACCTTTCCCGTCAGCTGTTCCGTTGCCAAACACAACAGCAGCTTGGATGGCAGAAGCTGCTCCAAGGCCTGCTCCGCCTCGACTCCCTGTTCCAGGTACAGGGGTCTTCCTTCCTCCTGGATCAGGTCACCCACTGCCTCATCAGATGATGCAAGCTTCTCATGCTTCTGCTGAACCTAATTCTCCACAAGGTTCATCCGCTTATCTGCATAACAAGAGTACTGGCACGGAGATGGCTAATGGTAATGTTTCTCCAAAGAGCTCACCAACAAAAAGATCTGATACAATTCAGGAGAAACCAGAGTGCAATGGGAGCTCGAATGGTGGTTGCAGCTTTGATGAGAAGTCAGCTGTAAGTAAGGAGCAGCAGAACGGTGGTATGAAGAAGGCTGGGAACAGCAATGTCCAGCCAAATGCCTCTAAATAGAGGGGAAGTATAGTACATAGACAACAGAAAAATGAAGAGATGAGGAAACTTCAATTATTTGGGTCCTGATTGCTGGAATGCCACAAAATATTCACTGAGAGTACACTGAGCTTGACTGAGGCCTTCGTTGGTAAATTTCTTATCCTTAACAAGAACCTCGGTGACGAGTTCTAAAGACTGAACGCTGTCTTAAATTTTGTAGCTGCTCTGTAGCAAAACTGGGTTTATCACGCTGCTTTAAGTTATCATCTGCAATCATTATGGAAGTATGGGGCTACATGTTCTATAACATGTTCTTTGGGCAGTAAGACCATTTCTGAGGTATATGTTTTGTTGATCTTATCATCCTGACGTATAGCAACCTCGGAAATGGAAAAATGAACTTGCATGCTAATGGTTCTTGTCGTTACATATGCATCCTTTGAGTACAAGCGTTTTGGGATCTTTGATGCATATGTATCGGAGAGCTGGTGACAATGATTCCCTCTGATGGTTAGTTCTAAAGATGTTCTTGTATGCACGTGTTTATGTTGCTATACTCTGACCTTGCAAGGTTTTCAGTGTTGCTAATCTCTGACTTTGTGCAAAACTATGGCACGGGATTTGAACCCTTATCCGGCCGCAGTAAGTAGAACCCCAGGGGCCACGGGGGTGTGCTTGTCTCAGCTGTGTGTCTGGCCGTGTTCTTTTCAGCTTCTAAAAGCTGCTTTTCGGTTTTTCTACAGTAACTAGCTTCTAAATAGAGTATTTTTTTCAAAATAAAATCTACTAGTTAATTGTAGTACATATTTTACTGACTTTATTTATATCAGCAAAAACTGCACATGGATTTCTGTTACTCTGTAATCTCTCGTACAAACAGCCCAAAAGTCACAAGTCGCAGCCAAAAGACACAAGCCGCAGCCAAATAGAACAGGCCCTCTGTTAGACCATTATGGGCTTGTTTGGCAACGGCTACGGTTTATAGCTTTTGGCTGAAATTTTTTAATTTTGGCTGTTTACGGTACAGATTACAGAGAGAGAAACTCACGTGTGATTTTGGATGGCACAGAAGTTAGACTTTTAACGTGTAACAAAAGCTAAAACCGCCAAAAGCTGCCGTCTTTCGTGCTGTACCCAAGACTATTGACTTGTGTACCAATGCTTGTTAACTGAGCTTAGTTCGCATGAATGGTTGATTTCACTAAGGTCTGCGATGTTTGATGCTCCCAGTCGCTGCTCTCACTCTGCTGTCTACGGGTAAAGCATCACCTCTGTTCCTCTGGAAAGCAGGTGATAATTTGTCTGGTGAAAGTGGGTGAGCGGTGCTCAGTTCTAGTTCTAGCCCACAGCGCAGCGTGCGCGAAGCCTGCTGTCGAAGTTCATGGCGTGCATACGGCGCCCCTATGATGTAACAGTCCATCTTCTGAACCTAAAGAACTATCATTATTGTATAATATTACTATTTTTTAACTGCTAATTATTTTAAGTAAACTCTAATTTATTCATAAAGAAAAGATCGCTTACATCATATCATTTTAGGTAACTATTCTAACATACTAGAGAAGTTTAAACATGCTACTATAAGTTGATATGGAAGGTGTTGCTAGTACGTGAAGTTACTCATGTGCTACTTCCGCTCGTGCATGACGTCCTCAACGGTCATCTAAAAAAACAACAAAGCAAGGGTGAGTCTAAAGACTCAGTAAGTACGGAATAGAACGATAAACACTGCCCAAATCATGTAAATAATTTTACCAGCCATAACATATTCCGCATGCATTATCATGTTCATACTTCCATTGCCATGTTCCAACATTGTTTTACCCTTAGTGCAATGCAACACTACTCTATATGTTTATTTACTCATCTCATTGTATATACCGGTATTGCCGAGTGAACACCCGTTGATGTTCACCCAAAATCTTAGGCCCGCCCATATCGGCACGGCGTCTCTCCACTCTCGTCGAGGCCTACGGAAGTAGGACTTACTCAAGAGCGCTTCGGATTAGTCAACTAGTTTTACTCGTAGCTAGAGATTTTCTCACCGCCCTAACTCTTAAGTGCATATGATGCAAATGCAAATACCCAATATCGTTGTCATTGTCATTTTCATCAGTATTATCATTGGTATGGCGGCATTGCTGCTCACCCTGTTCTATTACCATTGTCATCATTAAATAAACATTATGTCATATAAACATTGCAATTCTATATAAGCACCCTCAAATCATGTAAACATCGCATGTTTCATGTAAGCATTAACATATCATATAAACATCGCATATTTCATAAACTCTACGGTTCACCGCTTTACCATGCACTTGCCTGGTTAACCTCGGGGATGATGCGTGGACGGCTCCAACCCGGAACCTCCACCTGTACAAATGTCAACCCGACTTAATACATCATATCAAAACTAGTGCTTAAACGAGCAGCGACGACTCTACGTGCAAAACCCGACTCTGGCATAAAACGCCCGGGATTAAGGACCTGTCACGCAGGTACCAAACCCCTATTTTTCTTTTCTTCTCTTCTCTCTTCTTCTTTTCTCTCTTTTTCTCTTTTTCTCCTTTTTTTCTTTTCTCCTCTTCTCTTCTCTTCTTTCTTTTCTTACAGGGCCGAATGACCTTATCTTCTCCTCTGATCCTCTCATTCCCCCTCTCTCTCTGGCGCTTCTGCAGGCGGCGCGGATGCTCACGACCAAGCTCGAGCTCATCGGCCCTAAGCTCACCGCCGGCCATCATCCGCCTCTCATGCACCCCACTCACCTATCCCCCTTTCTCCCTCTCGTTCGGGTGACGCCGCTGCCGGGCTCACCGGCCATGGCGCGTCGGCCCGAGCACCTCTACTCCACTACTTTCCTAGACGATCCATATAATCCTCTCTTCTTTAACATATTTTGATTTAGCTTCTAGCTTTGTTTTACCCTACTCTTCAATACGCATGGTTGGGGAAGGCAAACCTTACTTGGCTCGAGTTGGGTGGGGATGGGAAGGTGATGATGATGGCTGTGGTGGCGATAGCGCTCTCCACGCATTTCCGTTGGCCCTTCTCGCCTTCTCCTTGTCGCAGTCTGGTTCAGCGTGGCTCCGGTGGTTCTAGGCGGCTTGCGATCGCCGTGGACTCCACCCTCACGTCGCAGTCTTCCCCAACTCCCCAGGCTCCTCTCCTTCGCTTGTCTCTTCCTCACCTCCTCTCTGCGGTGGCTGTGGATTTATGTTTTGGGACTTGGATGGGCTCTTGGTTTGGGGAAAGAAAGAGAAGGGATGAGAAATGGGAATGCTTGTGAGGCTTGATTTGCTTTCTCTGAATGAGTCCTTGGCTGAGAGAGGAAAAAATGAAATAAGACTTTGTGTGGCTACCCTATGTTGAATTTGACTTAAGAGGGGCATGGTCGGCCAGCCTTTCCTCTGGTTTTGTGCAATAACCAAATTGCCCTTCACTCATCATCTTACTCCCTCTCAAGTCTAAGGGCTTTAAGGACCTTTTGGTCCAAAGACAGTTGTACAGTGTTTGGGGCTTTTCTACTACGGTAAGTAAGTCGGTAAAAGTGGGCGTTGGTTAAATTTTCTACCGGATGACGAAGCCCACAATAGCGAGAGGCGTCGACCGACCCCGGACGGTCTAGGAACCTCTGTGAGCGTTACTTTTATTCGGCATTTTAAAAGCCGATGTGTCTGACGATAAAACTCTATTTAATTTTCTTTATTCTCACTTTTGTATTTTTAGTGGTATTACATACGAAGGATACACAACATTGAATTGACCGACCAACTGCTCAGCTAAGCAAGGGCAGCCTAGCCAATGATGCGCAAACGGTGCAACCGGAGCAGCCGTTTACCGTCCAAGCACTTCCCATCAACTTTCGACGTAATATTGCGCTGAAACGCAACATCAAGCCCTCCGCGGCAGAAAAAACTTGTCCTTCTTTCCGTGGGTCTTCTGATCCGGAAATGTTAGCAGCCAGACGAGCTGGGGGAGGAAAGAAAGACGAGGCATTGGCGTTTGGCAGGCGAGTGAGAAATCAAAGCTATTCAGTGGAGAACTGCAATGGTGGCGCATGTGAGAAATCAGCAACCTAAATCATAAATCATCACACTGGACGCGATACACTGGAGCGCATCTTGAGCGCTGCCGTGCCGATCAGAGGGCGTAGTCCGCGCCGCGGCGCCGGTGGCGCTTGCTTTGCCTGCGCCGGTCCGTCGCCCTCGCCTCGCCCGACGGGAGGAACGTCTCCACCTCCGCGCCGACGCTGCACTCCGGCAGCGGCGCGGGGTACCGGACACGGTCGTAGCAGTACCCGTACGTCATGTGCCTCGCGCGGAACCCCTCCATCGCCGACCGCTGCCCGGACGACATCGCGCTGTCCGGCTCGCACGCCGCTGCCCGGCCGGTCGCGGGGCCCACGGCGCAGCCGCGGAGCACGAGGTCGGTGAACTCGGCGACGTAGGGCGCGTACTTGTAGTTCACCTTGTACCGGCCACCCGAGGTGGCCCAGCTGGAGCCGTCCCAGATGGTGGCGTACAGCGACATGGGCTTGGACGGGAACTGCGCGCCCATGGATTCGCTCCTCACCACCTCCCTGATCAGAGTCTCGTCGATGTAGAATCTGCAAAACGGATGGTCCCATCAATGCAATGCAACGAGCAAAAACGTTGGTGATTTCAGTGAAAAAAAACAGTCTAGTACACTGCAATACATTGTCATCAAAAGCATGCTTAGAAGACTTAGTACAGTAACTCCTTGTTTATGAACGAAAATGTTCATGGTAAGTGTGTTAAGACTTGAATCTAAGTTGGCATTTAGTCATGTGATGACAGTTTGAAGCATTTAAGTCAACAGGTTGGCAGTGAAAACTTTCAAAAGTTCAGACTCTGCGTCTGTACTTGCTGCTGACGAGAGTCTTGTTTTTGGGCGAAAGAAAAAGACGTCACCGTGTGATGACTGAGAGGATGCATGAACCTCAAAACAGAGGGTTAATTCATGGGAAAACACATGGTGAAAAGTGGAGGTGGTGGTAGAAATCAAAAGTTCGCTTGTGACTGATCACACAAGTTTTGCAGCGTAGCGGAGAAAGCAGGCATGCGATGCAGTTACGCAAGAAAAAGCGGCACGGGGATCTTGGTGGAAGGATCAGATGTAGAGTTCCGGCACATGGTATGATGAATGTTCAGGTTTAGTAGAAAACTGTAAAAGCAAACGCACCACTTCTGATGTCAACTTTTCCCACAGGAATAAGTATGTAATGTAAATATAAGATGCCTAAGTAATCTGCAGTATTTCAATTTTTCAGTGACTCAAATCCCAAATTACATGTTGCAAATTTTCACAGGGCTGGTTTAATGGATGTGGAATCAGAACTAGATCAGAAGATACGAATCTCTTGCTCAACGGGGAATGCATAGACGAACTGCTGCTAAATCAGGTGAAGGATATCATTGTTGGCTAGTCAGAACTCAGAAACCTTGATCTGTATACATTGGACAGTTTAGATTAAATCTTGAAGCATATTCCATTAGACTTTCTACCGCATTATTATTTGCATACCCTTTGTGGCAATGCCATTTAGTACTCAATTTTGGGTCCTCTGTACTTGGAATTATTAAAGTGGCAACGGCCTAAGGAATCTATAATCTGTAAAGAAGAAGAAACCAATATCTCTCAATCATGAGAACCAAAAAATGAAAGATGTTTTCTAGTACATTTGATTACTGTACTTAATTGCGGCACTCCGTATCTCATCCAACTATCCTTCCGGAGCATCCAGTATTCACAAGTCGCAACTGTTGTGCCACAAGTGAAATGCAGTGCTTGCCTTGGAATCCAGGTAACTTTCTCGCTACTATTGATTGCTCAACGCAACGAAATGGGATCAATGCAAGCAACCGTGCCAGCTGATGGCCTGGCTCGCTGCTACCTTCAACTAAGGCCCGCCTGCTTAATCCGGTCTATTTTCTCGCTCGGCCCCGAGTGAATAATGGGCTTTAGCTCTCAGGATGAATGGACAATCGCCCAAGAATCGGTCGATTCTCAATGGGCTTGGACATCTCAAGACAGCCCTGGCCCATCTGTTATGCCAGCAACCGAAGGAGCCGATGTTGTTTTCCTCGTACAGTCGCCAGCGTACTAGAATTTGGTAACGCATGGGATTGGGAGGAGCGGGGGCAAGAAAATAGTTGATCGGACGTGGGATCTATCGGATCAACGGTAGACGAGGAGAGACCTCACGTGAGACCCTCCCTGGAGAAAAGTTCTTCAGAGCCAGGGGCGGAGCCATGCTCCGGACAAGACAGGTTTCAGTCTAAGGTGTAGAAAAATATCTAGTATATAGTTTAGATAAATTCAGTTTAGTCTAGATAATATTTTTATAGTCTAATCAAAATATTCTAGATTATTCTATCATTATATCCAAGACGTAATCAAATCTTGATTTCGCCACTGCGCACAGCGGGGGCATCATTTTGAAAAAAGATTGCCGAAAGCACTGGCGAATTGGCGACGGAGGCGGTAGGTTCTGCCCCACCGATACTGTCTTGCTTCTTGGTGACTTCCACTCTGGCCTCTCGGGGTGGATTGGACCGTGTGGGCCTTACCGAAAAAGGAGTGGAGTCGAGTGGGAGATATGATGAAGCGAAACTTGCAACTCGAAAGAGACATCCACGTACGGCGTTCCAACACGTACAGAGAGGCTTGTGCGGGTTAGCGCGTACGTGTTGAGGATCGATTAGCTATTCCTGTGTCCTCGTATGATCCGCGTAACGATGAGTAAACGACGGAGACAAACTACTCCCATCTTCTTTCATTGGGCCTGCTTTCAAGTTCAGGCATCGGTTGCTGGGTCAACGGGTGGCAAGAACAGCTTGTTCGTGACACAACTGGCGGCAGCTGGGCGCCTTGGGGCTTCTTCCAGTGGGGTGCTTTATGGCTTCTTCCAGCGAACAACCTGTCGCATTTCTTCTGCAAGTAGTTGTATCTTCAGAGTTCAGAGTTCAGATACGAGTTGTGCCCCACTTAAAACCATGGATAAAGATCACGGCAATCGCACGGGCACGAGATAAACTAAGAAATTCCAACTTTCTCCCACCGAGCGCTGATTGCTGCCACGTCGGCAGTCCACCGAGACCGACCGAGCCGGCGAGCACTTCCTCACCACCCACTACTCTTCGTGCCAACTCGCACCGAAGCCTATCCCCGCACAAGAGATCGTTCATCCTTGTCCGAAATCACATGCAGTTTGACCTTTTCCTCGTGCGTACCGAATGGGTTCGTGCTTTCGTGGTCACGACTCACGAGTGGCTTCTCTGCTCTACTCACCTGTCTACCTGAAAGAACGTAGATATTCTTGCATATGAAGTTGTAAAAGAGAGAGAGAGAGAAAGAGGCTGTTTTATAGACTCTGTCGTTAGAGAGAGAGGCTGTTTTATAGACTGTGTCGTTTGTGAAAGAGCAGCACCGTTCGTGTCGTGTTGTTGTTCTCGATCTACCGTCCCTAAATCAGCCGGTTTTAAACATGGAAATGGGCAAACAGCCAGAAACTGCACGCGCGCGCGCTGGAAATCCTTGAAAACGCACGTAATTTGGTCGATAGGGCGGGCGAAACCGAAACGCGGCCGCGCCGCTTTGAACGGCACGGGCGCGGCCGGCCCAGATCCCAGGAACTCTGCCACCCCCGACACAAACAAAAGAAAAGGAAAGGAAATTCACACTCCGTTTCGGCATTTCCTCCCCACCTCCGCCCGCCCCATTTCCGCGTGCGGCGTGCGGAAGTCAACCGAACCAAGCGCCCGCCCGCCGCTCCCACCTCCCTACCCCGCCCGGCCAAAAATCCACCGAAATCCCCGCAAATCCGGCCGATCCCGCCCCAAATCCCGCAGCCATGTTCGGCGACTCCGACGGATCCAAGGACCCCAACCCCGCGGCGCCCGCCTCCAACCCCGACCCGCCCTTCCCCAACCGCGAGCTCACCCTCAGCAGCTATCTTTGCGACAAGCCGGGCCCCCTCACCTCCACCGCCGCCGCCGCAGCCGGCCCCTCCTCGCCTCCTAACCCCGCGCCCCCCTCCGACGACGCCAAGCTCTGCGTCGAGCGCGACTTCCTCCACCTCTCTGGCCCCAAGCGCGGGGAGCCCCCCGGCGACGACTCCTCCGTCGTCGGCGGGAAGAAGCCCCGGCTTGACTCCCTGCAGCTCTCGCTCTCCCTCCCCACCGACGCGCCCGCGCCGCCGTCCTCCCAGCCGCATTCGCAGCTCTCGTCCCTGCTCCCGTCCGCCGCCCCTCCGGCCGATGGCGACCTCCGGGCCGGGGCCACGGCGACCGCCGCCGTGCCGCCCCCTAGGCGGACCTACAGCGCGACGACGGCGCGCACCCGCAGCATCAACTCGGACGACATGTCTTACTCCTACTCGATGTTCTCGCACAACCCCAGTTGCTCCCTCACGCACAACTCCACCGACATCTACGCCGCCGGGGAGGGCACCAACGGCTCCGTCCACAGCCGATTCAATTTTCGCCCCATGGGGGACGGCAGCGTCGCCTTCGCCACGCCGCCGCTGAAGGAGGGTACGTCCTCGTTCTTCCCCACGGAACTCCCCGCGAAGATGGCAGCGGCTGCGGCGGCGGCCAGCGCTGGTGGCAGCTTCGACGGCGGCCGCGGTGGGCTGCATGCGTCGCGGCCTGATAGGATCCTGCGGGATATCGTGTCGGACTCTGTGGCGGCCACGGCGCAGGTGCTGCAGGATTTCCCCAGCGAATCGCTGGAGGTGCTGCGGGAGGCGGTGCGGGACATGATTGATGCTCCGGAGAAGAGGGACGAGCTGGCCAGCCTGCAGGGGAGGCTTGAGCGCCGGTCTGACCTGACTGCCGAGGCACTGGGGCGGGCGAACAAGACTCAAGTGGAGATCCTGGTGGCCATCAAGACTGGTATGGCTGCGTTTGTCACCGGCAAGGGCCGTGTACCAAGCAGCGAGCTTGTGGAGATGTTTCTCATGACGCGGTGCCGCAACCTGAACTGCAAGAGCGTGGTGCCTGTGGACGACTGTGAGTGCAAGATTTGCTCCACCGAGAAAGGGTTCTGCAGCTCGTGCACGTGCTCGGTGTGCCACAAATTTGACTGTGCTGCAAATACCTGCAGCTGGGTTGGGTGTGATGTCTGCTCGCACTGGTGCCATGCTGCATGCGCACTGGAGAGGAACTCGATCCGGCCAGGTCCAACACTGAAAGGGCCGATGGGGACGACTGAGATGCAGTTCCAGTGCCTTGGTTGCAGCCATGCTTCTGAGATGTTTGGATTTGTTAAGGAGGCGTTCAATTGCTGCGCAGAGAACTGGAATGCTGAGACATTGATGAAAGAGCTGGACTTTGTTAGGAAGATCTTTGCTGCTAGTGAGGATTTTGAGGGGAAGGGGCTTCATGCCAAGGCTGGAGAGGTCCTCAGCATGCTCACAAAGAAAATTATTTCCCCTTTGGATGCAACAAACAGCATGCTACAATTTTTCAAATGTGAGATCTCTTTACTCCTTTACATTCTATCATGTCATGTTACAAACTTGAGCTCTTTAAATGAATCGTTACTTGCTTCATCATTTATACTAGCATGATAATGCAGCAGCTTCATTAACTTTTCTTTACTCGTGACATGTGAGGTCTATATTCTTCATTATGTACATTTAATTGGATAGCAACAATGGTTTTATGCTAGTCTATTTGTCAACCGACATTATGAATTGCTTAGGAATATCAGCATTTTTTATATTTCCTGCTACATGCCTTTTCTGTCAGCCATATTTAGTTATTCACCATTTCTTCTTTTTGTCCTGTTATATACCATTTTGTATGGCACTACAAATGATGAAATTCTAATCATACATTAGGATGTATATCTTTTTGCATGGCAGCATTGCTGATAAAATTCTTGCCATGCATAATGAACTTCCTTTATTAGCACATTATACTAGGATAACTGCAAAACTGAACAGAGTTTTTCCCAGATGGCTTGAAGTTTGAATGGCAAAAAGATTTTATCAATAAGCCAAGAACTCTATTTGAACTAATTAACCTTTATTTCTTTGGCCAACAATATCTGTGTTGAATTCTGTTGAAGAACATATTGCTCCAACTGAACCATGAGTTATTCAATCATGATTTAAGAAGCAAAATCTATATACTATTGAAACTAAATCTATATGCTAGCTGTCTCCAAATGTTATTGTTGATGTAATAAAATTTGGTGATGCATAAAGAACCTGATGCCTATATTTACGATAGAAAATACTTTTGATATAGTTTTATAGAATTTATCAGGTACAGTAGCTCTAGCTAACTTTATGTTTTCGCAGATGGTGTTACGGACTACTCTGTTACTGGTAGCAAATCAAAAGGTATATTAGCAGCTCAGACAAGCCACGAATCTACAGATATGCTTCCTCTTCAAACTCCAACCATCACTTCACCAAAATCCTCGTTCAACTTCAAGGCCACCACTTCCATTCTCGATACACAGATCGATGCGCGCAAGGCCAGCCCAAAGCCACTCTCTATTGAACCCCATTTCAGCACAACCTCAAAGGACGATGACTCCTCTAGCCTTGAGACCATCGTGAAGTGCAAGGAAGCTGAGGCAAAGCTCTTCCAGAAGCTGGCTGACGATGCCAGGAAGGAAGTTGATAGCTACCGCCAGATTGTCCACTCCAGCGCTCAGAAGCTGGAGAAGGAGTATGCCGCGAAGCTGGCGAAACTATGCTTCCAAGAGACGGAGGAGAAGAGGAGGAAGAAGATCGAGGAGCTCAAGATGCTCGAGAATTCGCACTATGACTACCACAAGATGAAGCTGCGGATGCAGACTGAAATCCAGGGCTTGCTTGAGCTGATGGAAGCCACAAAGAAGATGCGAGTATAGACTCCCGGTAAAAACTATCTTCTTCTGCTTAATGTCTGAAAATGTATTGTTCTCTTTTAGGATGGTTTCTGTGTTGTTGTATTCCTTCTGTAATTTGTGTTACCAGTTAACTGTTATACGTGGGGTGGAGGGGCCCTAACCTCGCGCTGGCAGATATAACTAGACAGCATATCAATTAATGGCTTGCAAACGTGTGTTGTATCGTTGCAAATATATTTCTAATGTGCAAAATGGAGTTGTTTCGTTGCAAATATATTTCTAATGTGCAAAATGGAGTAGTTGGGTCACGCCCTACGCATGTTGTTCCATGCTATAATCGGTATCGCCATGAGAATATTTCGACGTGGCAGCTTGTCATTTTCTCCTCTTTTATGATATTTTTGGGGCACAGTGTTGGTGTACTAGTAGCGAGTGCTTCTCAGCGCCCATGAGGAACCTCAGCTGGGGAAATAAAAATCGGACAAGGAACTTTATCGGTTGCCACTAGTGGGAATCCCGCGTAGATTTGCTTGTTCGGTTGTTCTCTCCCTTGATCGTATCTTCAGGGGGCCACAGCTACAAGTTGCAACTCCTGGTAGGGCATTATGGTCTAACAGTAAGTTGCAACTCCTACTAGGACATTATGGTCTAACAGTAGAGGATGTCTAGATATCACTCGGATGTTTTTTTCCTAACAATCATCTAGATTTGAGACCGTTGGATCTGTCCTTTTTTTTGAGTGGATGGAAGGAGAATTCATAGCCGTTAGATCTCTAATCCAATGGTCACAAATCTAGATGATAGTTATGAAGAAAACATCCGGATGATAATTATCAACACCCCTAACAGTAAGTCTTGTTTGGGTGTCTAAAATTCTCAGCTCATCCCTATGGATAGATGAAGATAGTCGGAAATTTTAGGCTTTCAAACAAAGCCTAACGGTGGTCTTGCCCAGTCTCTACCTCTTGCTCACAGTGTTGGAGTCGCCGCCAAGACAGAGGCATTTTTATTGTAAGGGTTTCGTAGAAATTTTCATACTGTAATTTCGTAGAAATTTTAAAGAAGCATTTCAATTCGTGCGTAACCTGGAATGCATAGACGAAGCTCAACATGAGGCTTTTCTACCGTAGGAAGGTCTAGGGTAAACATTACTACCACACGAGCATCAAAGCTCTTGGACTTACAAAACTGTATATAAAATACTTCCACGCATGCATGAAACAGTAGGAATCAGCATCATTACGGTCTGATCGATATCAAACAGAAGCAAGCTAGCAATCTCAAACGAAAGAGAAGAACCTGACAAATTACACCAACCTAATCGCCGACGGATGGATCAGCTAGCTAGAGTCTAAGCGTGAGGTCAGGCTCCTCGACGGCTTGCACGACGACGCTGCTGCAGAAGTTGGAGACCGAGTTGAGGGCCGCGCTGCTCCCCGCCGGCGCTGCGGGGACGACGCCGGCCGGCCTGAAGCTGCCCGGCCACCCGAAGCTGACCTCCTCGTTGCCCACGAAGAACGGCATTGGGCCCAGCAGGCCCCGCGCCGGCCTCAGCTCGGCGCGCGCCGCGACAACGTGCTGCCGCTCCGCCGGCGCTGTTTCCGGGTGGTGCACCGACGCGTGCGCCTGGATGCCGATGGGGAACAGGCTGGAGCCGTACAGCGGCAGCGAGGCCACGTCGGCGTAGCCGTAGGGGAACGCGTCGAGCCGCAGCGCGCGCCGGGCCAGCGTGCGCTCCCGCCGGTGCGCGTTCTGGTGGCCGCCCAGCGCCTGCGAGCTGAAGAACTTCCTCTGGCAGTAGTTGCACGTGAACACCCGCGTCGGCTCGCGAGCGGCCGTGGCCTGCTCGCGGCCGTTGCTGTCGGTGGTGCTCGATTCGGTGGCGGCGGCGACGGTTTGCAACAGGTCGAGGCCGACCATGCCGGAGGAGGAGTTGGACGGCTCGTTGTTGGACGCCGCCTGGCTGCTGATGTCGGACGGTTCCTCACACGGTTCTTGGCACAACGCGTTGCTCTCCATGTCTGAATGATCGCAAGAATCCTTTTCACTGCACTGGCTCTCTCTCAGCTGCATTCAGAGAACAAACCAGCTCATGTAAGCGAGTGTGTGTGTGTGGCTGGCAAGATGCTCTCAACCATGATTCTTCTGTGAACAAGACGTACGGATGCTCTCGTTCTCAAACTGACTTACCTGGTGAGAACTGAGAAGAATCTCAGAGTTTCTAGTCTCAGCTGCAGTCATTGACTGGTTCAGTCACCAGTATGCAGATAAGTCATGAGTGTAGAACGATAGAATAGCATGTATTGTTTTTGTCAGTGTGTGGTAGCTTTGACAAACTAAATATTTAGAGATAGGTGTGTCTGCAATTAGATAACCTTGTGTAGGGTGAATATCCATCTAGGTCCTCGTCTTATCGAGTTTTTTTAAAATTAATATAATTTAATTTAATATTTTTTTATTGATAGCTTAGAAGTATTTTTAGAATAAAGCTAACGAGCCGAGCCAAATTAAGCCAAAGCAAAATTTAATTTTATTCAAAATCGATTTCTTCAATATTTAATCAATTAACAAGTATAATTGAAATAATTTTAAACGGAGTTGACGAATCCCACTAACAAATTTTTTCACACTACATGTGGATAAGATTATGGAGTCTAAATTAACACTTTTTTGGGGCCTGAAATCGCTCACGGTTTACGTGATTCTGAAGAGGTTTATCCAAATAGACTATAGGGTATCCACTGAGCAGACAATAGGGTTCCAGTAAGCACGACACAAATTTCTTGTTACACTTTGATATTTTTTTTATGCGTAGCAGTTCTCGGATTGAATCAGAGTTTGTAAGATATGATATGAGTGTGCATAATATCTAGAATGAATAAGATAAATCTTGTAGAGAAAACTAAAATAACAACGTTGAAGTAACCATAAGAGACAAAAATTTGGCGAAACCGATAACAAATTTATAAAGCACGATCTCAAAAGAGTACAAGGAATTGTAACTATCTCACAACCCTCTCAAATCTTTTAGAGTTCTAGTCGCCCTATAGAAGAATTTAGTGCTAAAGAATAACCCAGCATCTAATCCTCTCGTGCACATCTACCTTTAGATGTGTGGCTTCTTTACTTTGTTGCTTAGGATTTTCATGACCACCCCTCATGGTTTTATATAGTTCTCTTTAGCTCTCTTCCAAAGTGGTGTAGAAATCCTACTTTAAAAGAAAGTATGAATTCTAATTTTATTGGTATTCATCTAGAACTACTTATAGCACATATTTCTAAATCCTAAAAGACTATGATATAAGTCACCATATAGTCATACTCAACAATTTTCAGCTTAACTCTTATATGTTAAAGTTACTATGCTCTGTCAAGAACTCGCTCCAAGTCGGATCTGTATTATTATTTTTATGTTTTTCTCCTACCGCCCTACCATAGGGGCTCATTCACATTACCATAATTTATGTGTTAGCATCCGGGCTAGCCTGTCCGAACCTACACTTAAGAGCTTCTTTATTTTGTAGTTTGATTAACCACACATATTGTTTTCTACAGCCTTCCATGCTATAAATCTGTACCGCCTTCGGGCTCCACCTGCTCGCCGGTATCGCGTGGTTGGTTTTATCATTTCTTCCTTCTTCCAACAATTTGCACATTCACCTTTAGTTCTGCTAGGTTTTGCAACCGTCTTTAGAGTTACATACATAACTACAGATGCAATCTGAATACCTATTATTGACAACACGGTTTTCTTCTCCTGATCAGGATTTTATCAGACCTCCCATTAGTTACCCTTCTTTTAGATATACCTATCAATCGGTATCCTCCATTACTCCAGATATTTTTCATAATCACTTGCCCTTTGCAAGTAACTCGTATGATTCTACTTCGAAGTGATACCTTATAACCTTTGAGTTCAAGTGATCCCATAGATATTAGATTCTTTTCTAAGTCAAAAACATACTGAACTCCCATCAATGTGTGATGTGCTCTATTATACATCTCCAATCTAATTGTTCCCACCTCAGTAATTGCATACTCCTTGCAATTCACTAAATGAATAGTTCTATGAGCAGGGTGTAGAGATCCTTCGTCAAACATCTCCCTCGCTGAACATATGTGAAAGCAACAACCTGAATCTAATATCCATCTTGAGAAATACTTGATTGACTGATGACTAGTATATCTGAATCATCCTTTGATCCCTCCATCGAGCATGTACCCTTCGTTTGTTTCAAACTTGAACAGTCTTTTATCATATGATCTTTCACATCACATAGATAGCATACACGCGTGCATTTACTCTTGCCTTTCTTCTGCCTGTGATTTTTGCTTCTGCTTGCAACACCTACTACAGCCAATATTTGATCACTCGAGAATGAAGATTCTGATAGCTTTTTCAAGAACTCTGCCTCTAATTGATATGCAACTGCTTCACTGAAGTTGAGAGTGTTTTTTCGATGAGAATATTCATCACTAATTGCTCCCATGATAGCGGTAGAGATTATGCCAGTATGACAATATTGTCATTCTCCTTAATTTTTTTTATCTACACTAGTCAGCTGTGTGATAAGCTTGTTGAAGGCACTGGATGGTCAATGAACCGTATAACTTCCTCCATACGCAAGCTGTACAATTGTCACTTCAGTACCCACTAGTTTATCAACGACTTTGCCATATACAATTTTGTAAGTCCTCTCATACCTTTTCGGTGAATTTTTCTAGATCACCAAGTATTTACCTCATCGAAGAGACATAAACAGATTATACTACCAGTCTTTTACTCCATCACCTTCCAATCTTTAGCAGACGTTTTTCCCGGCTTGTCCCCTTCAAGAGCATCGATTAGCCCCTGTTAGACAAAGGCATCCTTCACCACGCATTGCCACACGCTAAAATTTTCTCTGACGTCAAACTTCTCTACTTGATTCCACATTGTTGGCATTGATCTTGATTTTGTGCCACCTTGACATTTTATCGACAATCTCACAAATAAGAGTAATTCGACATTGGCTCTGATACTTGTTACACTTTGATATATCTTCTTATGTGTAGCAGCCTTTGGATCGGATTAGAATTTATGAGATACAACACGAGCATGCATAGTATCAAGAATAAAGAAGATAAATGTCATATAGAGAGCCAAAATAACGATGTTGAGGCAACTACAATGAGAGGGAAAAGATTTGGCGAAGCCAATAGCAAATTCCTTAAGTATAACATCAAAAAAGTATAAAGGATTATCGCTCTCTCACAACCCCCTCGAATCTTTAGGATCCTCGGATCCTTGTCCTATACAAGAATCTAGTGTTAAAAAATAACCTATTATATAATCCACTCGTACACCTCTACCTTTCGATGAGTGGTTTCTTTGTTTTGTTATTTGGTTGCTTGGGTTCTCCATGAACAATCCTCATAGTTTTGTATAGTCATCCTCCAAAGTGGAGTAGCAATCATACTCTAAAAGTATGAATTCTAATCCTATTAGAATTCTTCTAAAACTTCTCATAGCACATATTTCTAAATCCTAAAAGACCAAGATATAAATCACCATACTCAACATTTGTCAATCTACTAATCCTAGAAAATAACACATCTTAGCCTGTTTCCAGATTGCTCAATTTTCCTGCTCAGCAGTTAAGAGAAGCATCTGATTCATTCATAAGCCTCGGTATGCTAGTTTTAATTCCAAACATGAGGGCAAACAGATGAAAAGCATGCCTTCTTTTCTGGTCTGAGAATCTCCAAAACGGAACCTTATCTAATAGAAAAGGCCAATAATAGCACATCTGTAGTTGTCAGAAAAGATGGAAGCTCTAGTGTTCCCATGTAACCCCTTTCAGGTTAAATCATGGTGTTCTCTGGAGATCTAAATCACCAGCTGAAAACACTTATGTAAAATGCTGAATAACTAAGCCAAATTCACCGACAAAAGACTTTTTGAGAAGCCCAACAAAGAAGACTTTCATAGGTATTTTTCTCATTTATCTGATATAATCACTAAATTACTAAATAAGTTAAAACGTCCTTCTCTTTAAGATGGAGTGCTACGTGATAAATTAAGGAACGTACTGTTAAACAGCACAGCAACGTTTATCTTGTTTAGGCAGAATAAATTATGTAAGCAATTGGACCAGAGAATTTGCCAATTTTGGCAAGACATATGAAGCAAGAAACAGAATTATCCAGACAAGAGATCACCAAACTCATCAGCCGCATCAGGTACGAAAAAGAACTATCAGAACAAAAACCTGATAAGAGCTTAGACTTACTACCAACCAGCAAACGTAATTGAGCATCCAGTCCAAAATATTAATTAGTTCCATATGAGAATTTCACTGAAACATAAAGAGACAACCCCAGGCTTGGATGAATAATCAAAGCAATTACTTGAAAGAACTTAACTAGGCCAAGACCAGAAGGAATCAAACTCAGCAGAACCCAAATTCTGTGAAGTTCCTTCTAAGCCCAACTGAGCATGCACAAACAATTACAGAACCAAGAACACTACAATGAACTGCAGAATCCAAGAATTCATGAACAACAGCTAAGAAAGATGAGAATCTCTGATTTCTCAAGTAACCCACTGCACAAGGAGAACAGGATTACCTTGAACACCCAGGAGCAGAATTCTGCACCTCACTTCACCAAGCCCACACCTGAAGAAATTTTTCAAGAAGCCAGAAAGCTCAGGCCATGGCTCCTTGCAGATTGTCCCCTGCGTTCACCAAAGGGGGGAGAGAAACAAAATGGGGATGGGGGGTGGAGTGGTGTGTGGTGGTGTTTCAGTTAGTGGCATCCCCACTGTGATGTTTAATTATGGAAAGCAGAGGTTTGGTAAATTACTGGTAGGGGATGCAGGACAGTGCTCAGAAGTGGTACAAGAAGGATATCTGCACTAAAGATACACCAGCGTATTGGTATACACTTCAACTTTCCCTTTTCTTTTCTTTGCACCATCCCTGCCGCCACCATCCAAGAAAAGGCCATCTGAGGGCAAAAAAAAAGTGCCCACAATTTGCAAACAATTGAGCTGCTCATTCCTGGGCTAGCTAGCACTTGTTTATTCCTAGGATTAAGTGTGTTCTATCTACCCATCCAGTTGCGAATTATCTATGTACTAGAGAAGAGAGAAATGAATGGAGAGGAAAAGGATGTGTTTGTGTGAGTTGGAGGGGACCAGAATGCCATGATATTTTTGGTCAGGGGTTTGTCAGAATTGCGCCTTTTCCTTTGCACATTGCAGTGCGTTTGCGGTTGTTCTTGCGTAACATGCTTGCAATTTTACTCCTCTCTCTCATCCTTACGTACTGCGGTGGCCAGTGTTTGTAGTGGCCAATGGTACGGCCATGACCAGTGCAAGATTTATTTTTCTTGTCAGAAAGCAGTTCGAGTGCAGCTTTTGCAATCTCTCTCTCTCTCTCTCTCTCGTCTGCTCTGCACAACATGACTGCCCTGCAAGTTAGCTCCACTGGGCTGCTGTTCTCTGATGGATCCCACGCAACGGTCGAGTGTGTGTGGTTATGCACAGTGCCTGCATTTCCTTTGGACATGGGTGTAAATAGAATGGATAAGGTGGTGATCGGTTCGGTGAAATTGAAAGCTTATATTGAAAATCATGTGGTGGTAAAAAAACACAGTAGTGAGAGAGGCTTATTTAACATAATTAAATTTAAAAAAATTGAAAAATATAAAAAATATGTTAGCCCATCACAGACAACGCAAACGAATACGAGAAAAAAAAGAACCGACAAAAAAACTCAATAAAAAGTTAAAAATTCAGAAAAAGACGAAATTATGAATAGTGCAAAAATAATCTTAAGCTTTAAGCCATAAGCTATATTGAGCAGGGACCATCCGATCAATCAAACATTTATGGAACGAATACGAAAGAGGTAGATGGGTATTCAGTACTATCCGTGTTCGACTCCGACCCCGAGAAAAAATATGGAATATGATACGGGATAAGTGATATCCGTCTGTATATATCCATATATCAAGTGATATGAGGAAGTCTGTTGTGACTTCACCTAGAAACAAGATAACATATATGTAGATTGTCACATTTAAATAGCCGAAAGTACTGAGTGTTCTTCCTTCAACATCTCAGTAATTAGTCTTTTCATGTTCGCTCGGATTATACCATATTGTCCAATGTCCTGTGCAAAGAAGCGGATAATTTCCGTCCGACCGACCGTCCGAAAGATTATGGAACAGATACGGGATAGAGAAATGGATATCCGGTATTATCCGTGTTCGACTCCGACTCCGAGAAAAAATATGAAATATGATACAGGATAAGTAATATTCATCCATATCCGCTTCAATTACGCCTCTACCTTTGGATGGTTGGAAGGGGACATCTATATTCGCTTCAATTACATCCCTACCTTTGGATGGTTGGAAGGGGACAGGGCAGGGAAAAGAAAAGTTTGTCCTGTGATGGCATTGAGCAAAAAAGTTGTGAGAGTTTTATGTTGTGTTCAGTATGCAAAAAAAAAAAAAAAAGTTCAATGTGTGATCTAATGTATCTCTGAATTGTGCAAACTACAGTGGTCAGTGGAGGACGTGTGGTGTTCAGCAGAAAAAGTGTGTCACTGTATGTAGTACTGTAGTGACAGCGTCGACTGTGTCACTGTATTTCAATTGTAAAACGTGTCCAACTACTTTATTTTTTTCTCTTTGGAAATTTCTGTGATTATATTTTGGTACTTGCCACGATCATTCTGTTTAGTCGCGACTCACGACATTGAAATGAAAAAGTTCATCCAGAATCTCTCAACTCTTCAGTTTATCTAATTTTTATTTTTATTTATAAAATTAGGTAAAACTCATCTCCCACTGCTAGTACCAAATCAACCTTATCCCTCTGCCTATGATGGAAACAGAGGAGAGCTATGGGCATTCGGGCGGCGATCACTGGTTGTGAGGGAAGGCGGTGGCAAACTCCGGCAAAGGGCGAAATAGAACCACCGCGATGGAGGCTTCTACTAGTGGTGATCTCGTCGATAGAGAGGCGAAGGCATGAGCGAACAGTAATGGAACGCTTGTTGCATATGGCAGTTGGGGCATGGAAGCGAGCATGGCCACTGGCGGCGACTCGCTGTTCATGAGGAAGACAGAGCTTGACGATGGCCTTGTTTTGGTGGTGTCTCTGAGAAATTGATAAGTTGGAAAGGAATAATAGATCATAAGTACCATCATTATGGTGTCAATTTGGGCAGAGATGACTGGAATTGGCCAAGCAACGACATACCATCCATGAAAGAAGACGACTTCACTAGTGGTGAACATGGCGTTGGTTGGAGAACACGAGGGGATCGAGAGTCGAGAGCATCTAGGGGACATGGGGAACCCATCCACGATAGTATCTTGGCTTTGGATGGGTCGTAGTGGCCTGACAACATGAGCTGTGGAAATAGGGGGCATGACACTATCGGCGGCAAGCCACCAGTGTTGGGGACGAAGGAGGACGCGTCCTAGGGACTCATTGAATCGAGGTGGTGTTATTGCTGTTGTTTTTGTGGATGGAGATGGTCCGAGATGACAGGGTGGCAGCAACGACGATGACAAAACAAGGGAGGTGTAGGTGCTCGCTGGTAGTAAAGAGCAGCAACTAGAGCTCGGACGAGCAGTTGGGGAGGATCTAGGATGCATTGATAAGTAACTGATGCAGTCAATTTGGAGGAAGAGGCAATGATTCAGAAGAATTTGATGTGGTAGTGAGATAAAGGGAATTCGAGGCAACACAAGTTCACCATGGTGTTGGCCAGCACCGAAGGAGGAACTATAGGTCGAGGTGAACTGGAATAGATGAGGAACGTGTCTATTACATGGTGGATACAAGAGAGAAGGAAGATATCCAAACCGTTGCGGATTTTGAATGTGGGCGGTACATAGAGTGCGGCACCGAAGTCGCTTGGCCTGCGGGCGAGCGGAGGGGGTAGAGTGGTGCGTAAGGGAAGCCGGTGGCAACGGGACTAAAAGATGTCCAAGGACATCATGTGCGTGCTCACACTCCAAAGACACCGCCATCTCAGGTCAGAATCGCTAGGCCCGGAAGAAGGTGAAGAACAAAGAGAAAACGAGGAAGAAAAGGAAGAGAGAGGATGACCATTGGGCCTTATAATTTTTTTTATAAATCATCACACCATATCAACTCATTTTCCATCGAGGACACCTCGTCACCTAAAACTGCTGACAAAGCGGCTTTAGATGTGATTTGCTCTAGTTTTAATAATTGAAGGATAGGTTCTAACCGGTTTCGTAAATAAGGGATATAAATTAGACAGAAGTTGTTGGACTACGAATAGACTTTTTTCCACATTGCAATGCTCTACCAGCTAAACAAGAAGATAAAAAGAGAAAGGAAGCCATCCACGTGATCGAAAAAGGTACAAGATTGGCAAGGCAGATGACAAAAGGGATTAAAGGACAACCACACCTTTGAACCGAATCATGGCCTTTTGTTCGTACAGTCTATTCGGGCAAAAAGAGAATGGTTGGACTTTGGAGTTTGGAGACCAAAAAGGACTATATAGTATATACAAAAAGAAAAAATATCAGCTAAAGTGGTTGGATTGGATAGTTATATGCATAATTAAATACCAGGTCCAGGGGTAGACATATCTGAAGACAGATTTTTATTGAAAGGTCTATGTTTGAATCAATGGAGCAAGTTGATCAGAAGTTCAGAACACAAGCTATATCATAATGCGCACATAGTTATGGACTGAGCTACGTACACCGTCAACATATATCACACAATTGTTTTAAGATTGGTAAACTTTTTTGAGCTAATATTTCACATAAATTTGCAAAGTCACTACTTACTATCGAAGGGAATCTTGTCTCTGAAACTACATACATCAGCGCAAGAAGATAATATATTATTCCGGGTGAGAACAATAATGGCAATTTTCACAATTTCCAGTTTCCATTCATCAAAGAATGCTGCAACCAGGAGTGCAAAATGCAACAGAATTCCCTTTAACACTCAAAATGCAGCATAATTCCCTTCAACACTACTCATTAATACCTCTGAATGGATAAATCATAAATTATAACTGTAACACGCATCAGTTAAGGTCAAGAAGCTCAATGGGCAGCTCTACAACAACTGACTGTAACACGCACCAGTTAAGGTCAAGAAGCTCAATGGGCAGCTCTACAACAACTATCTCATAAGCTAATCCCCAAAGTTTTAATCACCACTTCGGGATTTTTACATAGCGCTTTGTAGCATCTTACACAGGTGCAGAAAAAGCATAGAGCACAGCAGCTGCGGCAACTGGAAGAAGAATCTGTAGCCATCATGTCAAATCCTATGATACAATTCTACCCCTCGGCCAAAAATCTAATAGCACACATGAATACCTTATAATTGTCGGACCTATCATGTCACCTCCAATTTATCTGAAAATTTCAAGAAAATTACAACAGAAGTATTAGATTATGTATGCTGTAATGGTAAAGGCACCTCCTGCCAAGTAATTATTCCTTACATCAGCAGTCAGAAAGTGAAGTCACAGTCTTTTATATCAATTTCCATTTAATTCCTCACCTTCAATCTCTTTAAGCCTTTCCTGCAATCATTAGGAACGTCTCACATATATTTCTCGAAGTAACGAGTGAAACATTAACTCTAAAATTCTACAACAATTGCACAGATAACTACAGGATCAGTGAGCTAATGTGCTGCTTGGGAGATTCAATAGTAGACCTTTGTTTTGCTCGTTATTTGCAGCAAACTAAAAATACAGTAACTATGTGCATGGCATACTTAAACAACTTTTGGAAACTGCAGGAAAACACAAAAGAAAAGCTTACATGTAAAGATGCATGTTCTGAGGTCAAGCTATCACACTTCTCCTGAAGTTGTTTCAATTCTTCTCTAAGTGAACTGTTTTCCTGCTTTAGCAAATCAGCTCGACTGGCTACTTCTTCCCATTCGGCCTATAAAATAACATCAGTTGTTAGGAAATATATATGATATATCAAAAGGTAAACAGTACATCTCCATTAAGTTTTTCACAGAAATAGTATCACAAAGCATATTTGATTTTTGATCCTGTACATCAAACCATGGCATAACTAGGTGTATCCACAACAGTTTCCAATACCCATAGCAGTAAAAGGAGATATATTGGTAACTTGGTATGCTAGTCTAGTAGTGTTATATCAGGCTATCAGCAATAGCAAACAGAGAACCCTAAGACATCCCGTATATCCCTAGGTTTACACTGGACAATAGTATGTATGTTTGCAAGAAGCCAAGAACACCAACTTATGAACCAATCCAACATCCATCCTCAGGTATTACAGCTAGGGAATGACCAAACAAATATGTAGTCAACCTAAACTTGTATTGGGCGGTTGTTGCTCATGCTTTCTTCTATATGCATAACTTCAGAAACAAATAAGCAGTGTGTTATGAAGATGTGTCTCAAGCACATTTATCTTTATCCTTATGACAAATGTAGATGCCAAATTTGCAATTTGTTATGTGGTCATTTATATCCTCTGTAAGATCCTGGTTCAACAACCACCATCGTCTCAGCCAATATTTGCACACATCTTTCTTCTGTTGAAATTTTGGTCACACCATCCATAAACGAGAACTCATTACTGCAGAAAACACCATCACTATCCTAGACTCCTAGCAAAGTTTGCACGCATACATGCATGTGAAAATAATTAGGTATTATTCTCATCTGCAGTCAATTCAAATAGGTTCAGCCACATCTTAATTCACTGCTGTTTAGGTTAGATTTAGGGTGGGTTCTTTCGGGCTTTAGCTTTGCCTTTTGGTCTATGGTTGTTTGAATTTTGGCTGTTCGCGAGAGACGGTACGCAGAGGAAAATAATCACATACGATTTTGACCATATAGCTAAACTTCGTACAGTGTCTACTACAATTTACCTGTAGAGTGTAGACCCTGCCTTGAAAAAAAATACATCGTTTAAAACCTAGTTACTGTGGCAAACAGAAGTCAAAGCCTAAGCAAAGCCGCCCCGAACGCACCCATAGTTACAGGCTTACAGCAACTGGACACCAGATCTGGTAGGCGTTATTTCTTTATACTGGAGAATAGGTTCAATCGATTCTATTTTAAGTCAGTCCTTAGTTATCATCCCCCTAATCTTATTGTTGTCTTCAACTAGAGAACCAGCACCAACAAGTTCTTTTCTCCAACACAGCTTGGTCTCTCCTAGATAAGCTGTTAAAGACATGCAAACTACCCAGAAGATACCAAAGCAAACGAATAGCTTCCAACAGTTCATGTGAAATGGTGCAAAAATTACAGACCTGCTTGCGTAATCTTGAGCGCCGAGCTGATTCCCTATTTGATTGCTTCCTTTTTTGTCTCTTCAGTTCTCGCTCGCCCTACATTAACAGAATGCAGCCCTAAGAAAAAAGTGCACCGCAGTGTCCTGGAATAAAATAAGACCAGGAGAACCAAACCCTGCATAGTAACAGGAAGATACCTGTATGGCCGGATCACTGGGAACAATATCACGGGAATTCGATGAAGGAGCTGATGTTGGTGCTGCAATAACTTTACCATGCATCGATACAGAAGTAGGAGCACCCCAGTAATCCATTCCCACGTTTAGACTAGTTGCTGGGCCAGCCATGGGAGGGGGAACAGGCCAATATGGCATCATAGGGTTAAACACAACTGGCCCAGAAGAGGCTTGTGTGGGCTCAACTGCAGAGCTCTGAGCAGTGACTCCTTTATTGCTAGCACCTGGCCAAAAGAAGCAATTATATTTTAGTCGTTTCCTAACACATAGGAAAACTTTTTAACTAATATATTTATTTTTTAAAACAAAAATCAATAGTAGTTCCTCAATCCTTTTTCCCCAGTGAGGCACTGAGAGTCTGAGACTATAGGTTAGTTATAACAAATATGCGCTTTTTAAATATTATACTAGATGGGGTTTTAAGTCCTACCATTACCCTGGCCATGCTCAGAACCATCCTTTGTCCTTGAACCCTGCAGGCAAATTATTTGTTTATGTTGGCCTCAGGTTAGCTCATGGTCACATCCAGCATACAAAGCAAGAAAAATGTAGTACGTAGGATGCATCCGTCTAGTTTGTCTGTCAGCTAGCAAGCAGGCTAATCATGTGTTTCGAAGGAGAGTGCAGAACATGGATACATCTAACAAATAAGCGCTTATAACTGCCAAAGATGCATGTGACAAAAGACTAGATTCACAAATTTTGAAGTATCTTACGCAGGAAATTGAGTTCCTAACGATTTTAGAGGAATGGATTTTGCAAAAATCTCGGACCCCGGCCAGAAGCGCAATCCGGATGGTTCAGTGGGTAAGGCTTGGCTTGTACGCAGAACTAGTGTGCAACCCTACCAAATAGCACCTGTAAGTACTGGATCAGCCCAGTGCAGATGCCATCCAGCAATAGTTGAAAATTGAAACAGTTCAGAGGTTACTCATGCCAAATTATTTGTTTATGTTGGCATCAGGTTAGCTCATGGTCGGTCTCTTTAGAATAATTCTTATATCACTATCACCATATTATCATTCCACATCGCCCTCATATCGAGAATTACGCTTCTCCATTTCCAACCTTAACAAATCCTTCCACTTATCATAATCTTATCTTAACCTTCTCTTAGTTCCCTTAAAATTACACCATATAACCTATTGACAATATAACAGTTAATTGGCTTGAGGTTACCCACATATATGGGAGATTTCCACCCACTTGGTAACGTACAAGGCGTCGTACACTTTCGTTGCTCAGGATATTACACCCCGTCAGCGGTTATACAGTTGAGGACAGTGTTGTGCCTAACTACTCTTGTATAATCAGGTATGTGGGAAGTAATTGCCGGTGCTATTGCCACAACTTGCTAAATAACAATTATCTTTAATTCCACCATTTCTGTGATCTCTATCTTCCATCCGTATCAGTGTTTTCGGTAACCTAGTTTCATTGCACTTAACGCATGTCAATTACTTGCTTGTATTACTTGTCCTTTACACACCTTGCTTGCGACTATTGTTAGGTACTTGCTGAGATTTTCAAATCTCACACTTGCTCTTTCCATTCTCAGATAAAGGACAGTAGAGTGATAGCAACATGCATGGGTAGGAGCACTCGAGTTTTCAGCTCAGGCTGTAGTTTCTGGAAAAAAAGTTTTGCGATTCAGGTTTGAGTCTCATGATTTCCTCCACTCAACTAGTTTATTCAAATTCCGTTTATCTTATGGATTTTTTGTACGAATAATCTATTTTTTATTCAAAATAACAGAAACATACCCGCGGCGACATTTTTTACAGAAATAGACTTCAGTCGCCCTACGGTTGGGCGACTGGAGCCTGTCGCCCAACGGCCAGGCGACACGCATGCAATCCGTCGGTCATTGGGTGAATTAATGCAATCGCCCGACCGTTGGGCAACTGGACTCCAGTCGCCCAACGGCCAGGCGACTGGGGGTTAGGGTTAAATACCGAGGCCGCTCGGCCACCGCCTCAAGGGGTCTGGTTCCAGTTGCCCCAATGGTGGGGCGACTGGAACTTGTCGCCCAACGGCTTGCAGATAGCGTTGTTGTCGCTTTCCCGTTCGGCGACAAGCTCTAGTCGCCCAACCGTAGGGCGACTGGAGCCTATTTCTGTAAAAAAATATCGCCGCGAGTATATTTCTGTTATTTTGAATAAAAAATAGATTATTCGTACAAAAAATTCTTTATCTTATCTCCTTGAGGTAATTGATTCAAGGCTGAATCTTTTCTAAGGGGGAGAGCTGTAGCACCCTGAGTAAAAAGAAAAAAAGGATCACAGCAATTCAAATAATACCAATTAGCATTAAATCTAAGGGATTACCATCCTAATCTGGGCTTGAGGGGCCAATTAACGGGGCCTACTTTTCCACCTTGCGCGGGCCTCCATCCCCTCAAAACAGGGTTGTCTCTCTCTCTTGTTTAGGGTCAAGACAGGCCATGGCGGTGGCGGCAGCCAGTCAAGGCCGATCGGGCGTGAGGCGTCGGCGGCTTCACGGCTAGCTGGCGGCGGCGGCGGCAAAGACGGGCGCGGTGGTGGCGACCCATCGAGGCGGCGCGGCAAGACGGCCACGATGCCGCAAGCGGCCATGAGGCTTGGGCGACGTGGCATGGCGGTGGCGGTAGTGGCCGGCTTCCACGGCCACGTGGTTCGGTTGGCTGGGGGCGCGACCGAACCACGATTCGCACGTTGTTTTTGTGGGTTGCACAGCAGGTTGTGTTTCACATGGCCGAACAGCGCGGCGGAATAGCGATGTGCACTGCGAAGGGTTAGCGAACGCAATCTTTTTCGGCCGAAAGCACTTCCTCCCGTCTTTCCACAAGTTTACCTTAGCTCTGATCGGATTCGTCTCTATTCTACCTTGTAGGTTCGCACACGGCCTCCAAGGGAGCATTCGGGTAGTTGCACACCTTTGATCCTTCGAATAGAGAGTCTGTCGAGCGTGCTTAAGGCAAGTACCTCACGGTCGTAACCTCTCCATTCCACATTCCCATCTTCCATAATTATTGGTTACCACTGCCATTGAGTACAATTATCATATCACTAATGCTTAACTGGTTATTATCATATCACTTATGCTCGTCTGGTTACTATCATATCACTAAAGCTCTCCTGGTTACTATCATATCACTCATGATTGCCTGGTTACTATCATATCACTCATGCTTGCCTGGTTACTATCATATCACTCATGTTTGCGTGGTTACTCATGCTTGCCTGGTTACTATCATATCGCTAATGCTTGCCTGGTTACTATCATATCGCTAATGCTTGCCTGGTTACTACCATATCGCTAATGCTTGCCTGGTTATTACCATATCGCTAATGCTTGCCTGGTTATTACCATATCGCTAATGCCTGCCTGGTTATTACCATATCGCTAATGCTTGCCTGGTTATAGACTTCTAATGTATTCATATGATATTCTAGGTTATCTTGTTTCATATACTTTTAGGTTTATTAGAAGACTCAGTTAGTAATGTTCCAGAATTCGTGCTTTTAATTAGTGTTTTACAATTCATGCTTAAATCATTGATGGGGGTAGCATATGAACATTTTCAAATTTAGGTTTAAACTACTAGCAATCTTTTAACATTAGGGCTGCCATATTTATTTTTTTCCTGATATCATGATCCATTACTCACATGATTTTGTATGTGAGTCATGACTGATGTATATAATACTTGTTAATCCGACTAATAATCACTCATCACGTAATAAAACTTGGATAGTTGCCAACCCTTGTGTGAGCTATGTTATAATAGCTCTTTAGAATAATTCTTATATCACTATTACCATATTATCATTCCACATCGCCCTCATATCGAGAATTACGTTTCTCCATTTTCAACCTTAGCAAATTCTTTCACTTATCAAAACCTTATCTTAGCCATCCCTTAGTTCTCTTAAATTCACATCATATAACCTGTTGATAATATAACAGTTACCTGGCATGAGGCTACCCACATATAGGAGAGATTTCCATCCACCTGGTAACATACGGGGAGTGTAAACTTTCGTTACTCATGATATTACATCCCGTCTGCGGTTATACAGTCGAGTACAGTGTTGTGCCTGACTACTCTCGTATAATCGAGTATATGGGAAGTGATCACCGATGTTATTGCTATAACTTGTTAAATAACAATTATCTTTAATTCCACCATTCCTGTGATCTATCTCCAATCCGTATCAGTATTTCCGGTAACCTAGTTTCATTGCACTTAACCTGTATCAATTACTTGCTTTTATTACTTGTCCTTTACACATCTTGCTTGCGACTGTTGTTGGGTAGTTGCTGAGATTTCCAAATCTCGCGCTTGCTCTTTTCATTCTGAGGTAAAAGGCTAGTGGAGTGATAGCAACATGTATAGATGGGAGCACTCGAGACATGTATGGATGGGAGCACTCGAGTTTTTAGCACCGTGGCTAGCCACTATTTATGTTAGCTTATCTATTCTTCATTTGGTTAGAAGTGAACCGATCTCATATCTTTACTGCTTAAAAAGTTTAAGTTGGTGGTTGGTCCATTCTCTCCCACCCCTTCTCACAAAAAAAGCTATGCTAACTGACGTGTGAGCCCCTCCCACCCCTCCTCACGAAACACATGCGTTGCCTCCTCATCGAATCCCGCATGCCGCCTCCCACCGAATCTTCCGCCTCGCCTCATTTCTCCGTTGCTCCTCCCTCCTCCTCCGCCTCCGCTCGCCTCCCTCCTCCTCCCTCCGCCCCGCCTCCTCCTCCTCCTCCGCCCGCCGCTCTAGCCTCCCCTCCCCGCCCGCCGCCGCCTCCGCCTCCGCCGCCTCCTCGCTCGCCTCCGCCACCGCCTCCTCCTCCTCCCCCCCCGCCGCCGCCTCCCCGATCATCCACGCCTTCCCCAATCCCCATCCACAGGACCATGACCACCGCACGCCATCGCCATCCCCAACCGCACAGCCGCACGCCATCATCACCCCTCATCCTCCAACCGCAGCCGGCGCGAACTCCTCCCTTTCCTCCGCGCAGTGTCGTGATGCCTCCCCTAACGCATCGGCATCCTTGATCCCTTCCTCCTCGCCTTCGCCGCTGCGTCTTGCATCCATCTTCCGCAAGGGCGCAATTGTTGCACACCGATCTCGCAACCGAATCCCTCATCCTCTTTGTCCAAGTCGTCCCCGTCCGCAACACCACGGAACTGCCGCATGGCGTAGTGGAGGTACTCGACCGATTTACTACTGTGTGTGCTGCGGGTGTTGCTTTTTGGCTCTGATTGGTCCCTTTTTGGGGGGTGTTTTGGGTGCCCGCAGGGAGGGGATGGAGGACGGCACGGAGTTGTGCTTCGACTGTGGCGCACCCCACTTGCCAAGTGGAAGGCTATGTTTGCGTGCTTCGATCGGAAGACTGGCAAATTCACAAACTCTGAGAAGGTTCGAAGCTTCGAACTCAACCCTAATTAGTTTGAGGCTTTATCATACTACATATATTGTGATAAGGTGACCATGGAATTGGGATAGCCTCAAGCACTTGGTAGATTTCACCATGCGAATCCCGAAACTGAAATTGGGAATGTAGCAGTCAGAACCTAAAATATTCAACGTCTCACCAACTTTTGGCTGCCAAATCTGGTCATGGCTGCATATAATCTGCAATTTAGAAATTAGTAGAGTAGATCTTTACCAAATTTTCGATACTTGTATATCCAGAATTGTTCATCCGGTATGTGTCTGATGGTTTTCCTGATACTTATCAAATGATGGAGATGAAGTAGCTTAACATGTATATATGCTGATATCGCTGCACGCTTAAAATGGCACTTTCTATTTAATAATATTACCTCCCTCGTGATATATTTTGATAGGAGGAACCTACTAAGATATATGTGGGAGTACCGGGCATGAACTCAAAATGCAAATCACTCTGTCTAGAGTATGGTTAGGCTTACTACAGAGTATTGTGATTCTTTGGTACTCAGAGAAAGCATGCAATTTTTTGATGCATATACGTGCCGTCTCTTGTGTTGGGTGTGATGGCCAAATTTGGTGTCACTGTTGGGAAGATAAATTGGCTTCAAGATAGGAGTTCATGGTCACTGGCTAGCTTGGATGGCAAAGACCATGGGAATTTTGATTATGTTGTAGCAACAGATAAGAACATAGTTCCAGTGTTTGATTATTCTGGTTGGCTGAGGTAAAAATGGGGTTGTTGAGGATGATATCACAATTGATAACTTGGTATGATGCAACTTGGACAGTGGGTGATATGTGTGTCCAAGCTACATCACATCAAAGAATCAGCAACAATGTACCATTTGAAAGTTAATAAATAATCCATAAGCTTTATAGTGAAGAATTATCCTATGTAAAACTTTCTGTATACTGATTACTGACATGACACTCTGTGCATAGTGTTTTATATGTGTATTGAATTGCTGCTAAATGTCTTGGATCATTCTATGAGCGAATGTTCTACAACTCAATTGACCAGCTTATGATTCCAGTTAGCATGCTATAGTAAGTATAGTGTGGACTTATATTCTACGGATTATGAATCAATCTGCTGTTCCTTGAGTGGTTAATTTGACCTGATGATCTTTTTAGATCAACGACCTGTTACTTAAGTAGTTAATTTGACCTGTTGATTTTTTAGCTATAGGGGTTTTGCCAATGCTATTTCTTTATTATCTGATGTTCCTTTTAAAAAAAGGCGTGTGAGATTGAATAGTGTTTTAGTATTATTATATATTTAGATACTACTCTGCATAATTTTTTTGTATATTGTATACTTACAACATATTTGTGTTAATATGTTGGGTTGGTTCTTTTTGATGGCCATGGATTTCTATGTTAACAAAGAAGAACAAGATATTGTATCACAAGTGCAAAGAAAGTCTGAAAGATGGTATATAGCTGAGCAAAAAAGCTATTAGCAAAGATGTTGAACTTCAGTCCACTAAATTGGCTGAGGACATAGTTCCTGATTCTTCGCCATCACAATCTGAGGTGTGCATTCTCTGTAATTGACTTATCTCTTCTTTAAAGCAAAGTGCAAAAGGAGAATGACTGTTGCACCATGTCATCCAACTGATGTTGCACAGGAAACATCATATGCTACTAAATGTAGATATGCATGTACGTACGATAAACAAAATGTTCATGACACGGTTTTGGATCATATTTGCTTATATGTACCACTCTCATTTGGTACTCTGTTGCAACGCACAGGCACTTTACTAGTTTCAAACATTTATTTCAGTTACCGCTGGTTCTAAGTTTTAATTTCCTTGAAATTTTTATTATTGCTTTTATTATTTATTCTTTACTTTGGTGATAACGTTCCATAATAGTATCTCATGTTGGTACGTAAGGTGCTACAAGGTTACTCATGCTAAACAAGACCTTCTATAACAAGGAGAAAGGTGAAACAAAAAAAGCAGAATGTTTTGGAATTTGTACCAAGTTACTAACAAACATAATGAAGTCAAACATCAAAGAGTAATATGATGGAATGACATACACTTTTGGAATTTGTACTGCTTCCTTCAGAGTAACTTCCGCTTCCACTTTCACTGCATATCAGATTGTTGAGGATTCAGCATTTATCCATTAGCACCACATAAAAGGAAGAAAATGAGTTACCTTTGTGAAGAACCATCATTGGAGGATGACGCTAAAAGTTTTGCAGGTGGCCTTTTATTTGTGGTTGTAACTACATCCAGGCTACCTAAGCTTCCTTTGGATCTCTTCAGGGGAGTCTTCCGCTTATTTTTGCTCGACTTATCTATCTCTGTACCGCCAGCACCAGATGTCTAATAACATGATTCAATCACAATCATATCTACTTAGAGGAGAAAAATGATGAAACAGAGGGGACAAATCAAATAAATGGATTCCTATGTGATACGGTAATTAAATAATAATAGTATAAGCAACAAATTCGACAGCAAGGTCTCTGTCTCCGGAACTGAAATATAAGGACACAACAGAAAGACTCAAAAGAATATTCTTTTTGAAAAGTATTAGGTGAAATTTTCTTGTGGTCTACCATGCAATAGAGCAGGTAAAAGATGCCCATTAACTTACAGGAGTTTGAACTGTCCCATTTGGTGATTGCACAGGATAAGGACTGTATGGGTGTGAACCCTAATGTACAAACAATTAGAATGTCATTCTTTTGATAAGTGCCATATAAAAGCACGATAAAATTATGCTCTCAAGTAAAATATAAGATAGTGGACTACCGGTGGCATAGGTGCCTGCTGATATGGTGTGCCTTGGGCATACATCGCTGCATATGGTGGTGGTGCCCCATAATTAGGCATCATCTGCCACCAGATGAATTCATATCGCATGTTAAAACACTGATTTCCGCAGAGCTTCAGAGGTTGCACTAGCTAATAGTATCCTTCATATAAAACAAAATACTAGAAACCCCTATGACCAAAGGTTAAAAGATCCACCTGCCTAACTCACACTAAAGTTAATGAAAAGGCTTGTGCTAACATATACTCATTAACACTCATGGTTACACTAGTTACTAGACATAATTCTTGTGGAACAGCAGAAGTGATAGTAGCCAACCAGTCACTGGTTACAGCCTCATGTCAAAACAACAGTAAGCACTACAGCTATAGCAAGAAGTTAAAGAGAATGTACCTGTGGACCCCACATGTACGGGTGCCCCTGAGGACTTGGGGCCACAGTTGAATGAAAAAAGGCTGGTGGGGTCATTGGAGCCATCCCAGCAGCATTATAGTATGCCTACAGATTTATACTAATCATCATACTAATCAACATAGTAGATCAATTGAAAATATACTCATCATTATACTAATCAACATAGTAGATCAATTAAAAAGGAATACAGGATAATCTCATTTTATGAACCTGAAATTGAGACCAGTCAGGATATGCTGCCGGCGGATTAGTAGGTGCACTCTGTTCATTCTGAAACAAGTAAAATAAGGTAAGAAGGTGCCACTAATTACTCTTGTGGTTTCGGATTGTTCATATGAACCTGTGTTGCTGACGATTTCTGAGATTTGGACCTAGTGGCCACATCTCCTTTTCCCATTGTTTATTCCTCTCTTCTAGTCCTCCGACCCTTTCGCCTCCTAAGTTCCCAAAAGGAGGACAGGGCTTTCACTTTAAAGCAAGAGGTAACAGCTTGGGTCGATGGCCATAAGCAACAAAACTTCAGTCCATGAAAATCTAATAGGTATCCAAATCCTAAGGACCTAGCAGCTAGCGTAACATCATCTCCTATCTGTGAACAAGGAACAATGCAGAATGACACTAACCAGAGAAGGAGTACACTGAAAATGTCTAGGTCTGACCAATGGAAAAAAAATTGTGGAAGCACTGTTACAAGAGGATAATCCTACACCTTAACATACCAAGGTCACACCGGGACAGTGCTGACACACCCTCAATAACTGGCGGGGATGGAAAAGTATACCCTTACAAGAAAGTGTGTAACCTACCCACCCTCAATAATTGGAGAGAATGGAAAAGTATACCGTCACAAGAAAGTGTGTGTAACCTACCCGGCTAGCTTCAGAAGAGAGGTGCTACAGTATCTTTTTAATCAACTACGAAAATGGGCAAAAATGAGGAACCTACTGCAAAATGAGTTTATAATTAAAAAGAGCACCTGATTCTGTCCAATATGACTCAACATTAGAGTATTTTATCAGAAGTTAATTTCATCAAGACTTTGTAGATGCTCTTTTTTCAAGTTCTTCATCACCTCATGCTCAGCTTGTGACATTTGGAAGCCCAAAAGAGGTTAATTCTTGTTTTGAACTATTGAACTTAAGAAAAGTCAATGCAAACAATAGCGAAATCACGACCACATTGATTCATCCACCCACCTACTCAGACATACATATGCAGTTATTTGCAAAAAAAAAAAAACTTAGTTTACTCGATCTAGATTGCATAATTACAAACCATCATGTTCACTACGATTACTGGGACTATATTGACACTTTACAACATAGAGGTGAGAGGCTTTGGGTGAAACATAATAAAACCCCATTGTGCAGTACAAAGCAAACGAAACATTCACATATGAATTCACAAGAGATCTTACATCACTTGTATAAAAGGTTTCATCTTCAATTATATTTTTCAAAACGATTAAACTAGATATAACTTAATTTTAATGAAAGTAAAAGAACAGGTTTCGGCAAGCAAACAGGTTGGATCATGGGGAACAACTGTTTCGAAAGGAGAAATGACTGCTCGTAATTACCAGAACATAGGATAATTCAAAAGTGCAACAAATCTCTCAAAAACCAACAAAAATGGCAGAAATCAATAAAGTGAAACAGCAGACATATAAAGAAAAGGTAGCTGCTTCATACCCACAAGGTGCCTTTGTTCTTTTATATTCACTTGGTCAAGGGAGCAGTGGAGTCTCCAAGCAGTCCTGAACGCCGCAGGGAATTTTCTTATTTACTAGCACTGAGGAACAAAAAAAGAAAGATCATAGAATGTATTAATAACTTCTGCTCAAAAACAGAAGGAAAGAAACACTAATTATAATGTTCTACACAGCAAGCTCCAGGGAAGGATGTACATGAAACATTTATATCCATTGTATGGTTAAATGGCTATCGGGAGCATCCAATCAGATGATAGTACAATGCACATATCACTGTTAGGTGATTGTCACCACTGACTGGTTGTTTCACACAGTACAAACATGACAGTCCATGTTTGATGCATTTTAACTTATAAAACCTCGAGTGCTGGGGGTACAGAATTATATTAGGACTATCATGATGGTGAACTTTAATAGCGTAAATTATTATACTTTTCAGTAATTGGCTTAATCAGACTCCTACTAACTTTCAAGTTGTCCATTCATGGCAAGGAAATATAGGTGCAGTTGCTAATGATGGTTATTCTAGGCAACAACTTATGGTGCCATCAAATTCCAGCACACCCAGCAAGCTGCATCTAGCATTAAGGTGTCTGTCATCAGTTATTATTAGCAGTAGCTGTCAACACAAGGATCACGGTGATGCTTTTGCTGCTGACTCAACTCCTACAGGAAAAAAAAAACTTGGCCACTGCAAACACATAGCCCAATCAGAACTAGAGGAAGAGCTAGGGCACTTGCATCCTTATTTAACTCTTTACGCTCCAGTAGGACAATATTCTATGACTAGACAATTATTACCTTAGTTATAACAAAGATAAGGTTATTTATTTAGACAGTTGCCATTAGCATATGCACGATACTTCGATGAGGGATGTGTTTGTCTCAAACAAAAAAGTATGTAGCTAAGGAATGCCGCAGCTTGAACGCCTCTTATGAAATAGCAAGATATAAATGCTTAATGACAATCTATCTGGACCTTCAGCAGTCAGGAGCAGAAATATTTCAGTCGTTTACTTGTTTATCGAATAATTATATTGGTAGGCCAACTGAACTGGGGTGGGTTCAAATGGTGGGAGGGCAGGAGCGTGTAGCTCATGACCTGGATTCGATTCCCCACAGGAGGGGTTTGTCGACTCTAAAATTATTCTCCTCATATTCGCAAATAAGTGTAATTTCATGTATTAACATGGTTTCCAATATACATATTTCACCACTAAATTTCATAGTAACATATTAGTAAAATTAAGTTACTAATCTAAATATGTAGTAAAATTAAGTGACTAATCTGAACACTTCTGTGCATATTAGTGGTCAAAGTGTACAAAGTTTGACTGGTCCCATTCTAAGATGGTACCCGTTTCGAACCCCACCCCCCGGGGTACTGACTACTGAGTTCCTCAGGCAGAACAGCCACCCTTGACCCCTTGAGCAGAACAATCGGGAGAAACTAAAGACATAGGTTCGTTGTGACTAACTGCTCAGGTATTCGAACAAGATAATCAGGTACTGTAATGGCGACGTCGTCTCAAAGTGATACAGCACTAAACAACACTACGTGACATGCATCAGAACAAACAACCCACGGGACAAGAAAAGAAGTCAAAGGAGCAACATCAAAATGGCAAACCCACGGATCCTCCGCAGCGATTCCACGCTACAATCCACGAATTGCTCCCGAACACCAGACAGATCCAGATAACGCCGTCACTGGCTCTGAATTCAGGGGCGGATTTGTACTTGATTGCTCACGGCGAAAAGACCAGGACAAATCCAAGGCAAACGAAACCAGCCTGCATGGATCTCCAGCCCCACGCCAATCCAGCGGGAGGGAGGAGGAGGAGGAGGGAAGAATTCGACGCGGCGTGCTTGCTTCGGTGGGAGGAGGCCTGGAGGCGCTGGATTTGGGAATTTGGGGGCGGAGGCGCGGCGCTCGGCGCATGTATGTCTGGAGAGGGAGAAGAAATGGTCCGAACGCGCTCCAATCACGCCGTCTGACAAGAGGGAGAGGGCGCACAGACAGAAGAGGCAAGGCGTGGTTTCTTCCATGGGACAGCGAATACCTAGCAATGACTAACCTTTCCAAGCTTTTTTAAAAAGGTTGGCAATGGTCAACTTGTAAGCTGGAAATTATACTTGCATCCTATAATTCTGATATGGGTCAGTTAGACGTTTAAATATACTATTCGCTACATTTTTCAAAATTTGTTCAACCCATCTGCAAAATTCAGTGACTGTTAGATCGGATGAAGTACCTTACTAACATCTTTTATTGGTTTATCAGTGTAACGTTCATATTTTTTGATGAGAAAATTCAGTATATATCACGAAAAGTTCCTCGTCTCTTTCACCCACCATTCAAAATAGTTGGTTTTCTCCTGCGCCACTGGATTTCAATATAATTGCCCTTTCACAACACTTCCGCCACTCTTCCGTGACTATCGTCTAAGTAGCATGCAAAAAATTGATTTTGCCTTTCTTCTTTCTCCCCTTCTTTTTCTTCATCTTGCTGCTCATCGGATCCAGCACCCTGCCACCCCCACCACTCCAACCACCCTCGCCACGAGAGCAGTATGGTCGATTTGAAAACTCATCGCCACCAGTCAACTAGTTGGACCACACGCCACCCTAGGTCTGGACTGTTAATGATATGCCCTAGAGGCAATTATGAAGGTGATTATATCACTTATATGTTTATGAATATTTGAATAAAATGTTATTTTTGTCCTTGAATAAACATCTTTCGTATTGATCAACAAGTATGTAACTTGTTCGTGAAACTCTTTATTCATATTTTGACGTTATTCTAAATTATCTTTGATCTTATATTATTATGTGGGACGATTATGATTTATATATCAGCATATATATTGATTGATGATCATGTTTCACGGATCATAGATATGACATATCAAATCAATAATGTGGACACGTGTTAGAAAACATGATGTTGGATTGACCTATCATGAGATACTATGAGAACTGTTATATTCTTAAGTATTAT
This sequence comes from Bonia amplexicaulis, assembly GCA_036346245.1. Classification (NCBI taxonomy): domain Eukaryota; kingdom Viridiplantae; phylum Streptophyta; class Magnoliopsida; order Poales; family Poaceae; genus Bonia; species Bonia amplexicaulis. The sequence goes on from CM070741.1 coordinate 5,225,702, forward strand.
CAGTTGGTCTCATACATAGTGTATGTAGGATCCCTAGACCTGATGGCGTCATTGTTTCGTACATGTGTAATAGTTTGCTTAGGGGTTACCAAACACTACTCCGTAACTGGGTGGTAATAAAGGTAGCTTTCGGGTTTGCTATGAAACATGCAGAGGAATATGAACGATCAAGATGGAATTTGCCCCTTCTATGTAACAGGAGAAATATCTCTTGCCCCTCGATATGATTGGATTAAGAAAGTGCATGGCAATGCTAAATGTGGTTGAGGAGTCAATCACAACTGAGTAATTCACTACATGTTCGAGTGAAAAATCGAGGTATCATAGGATGACACGTTTCTCGCCTTGAGTTTAATCTGGTATCATGAGGTCAAGGGATGGGTACATAAGCACTATATAGGTTCGTCCGATATGATCTTTATGTGTGTTTGGGAGTCGTTATGTCCTGCTAAGGACCGCTACTGACTTATGGGCCGAAAAGGAGTTTTCGGCCCATGGTCAAATACACAAGAACCTACAAGGTCACATATTTAATGGGTTGGAACGATAAGGGGGTCGAATGATAGTTTTCGAGTGGGATTCTATCTCTACTCGTATCGTATATAGATCCGATTGGAAGCTATATAAGGAGAGGTGCGGGGGCTGAGGGAGGAATCCTGAAAATACACACATCGAAACCCTAGACACCACCTCTCGTATCCCATGTCGTGCACGCTGGTGCTAGCACATCGACGCACGGTGCTCCATCCCTGGACGTGTGGACTTGGAGAGACGCGCTATGATCGATGCGGCCGATCGGACGATTACGAGGAGGAGACGTTTGGACGGAGGACGTTCGACTACTACCGCTGCACCGACGCGCTCTTCGTTGAATCGGCTGCTTTAACCCTACTTCCGCTGCACTGCGCATCTAGTGAACGTTTGGACGGAGGACGTTCGACTACTACCGCTGCATCGACGCGCTCTTCGTTGAATCGGCTGCTTCAACCCTACTTCCGCTGCACTGCGCGTCTAGTGGTAATGATCCATGATCTCTTACTCGCGTGCCTTCCTAGTTTATACGGTAGAAAATTTGTAATCTGTGCTAGTGTAGCTTACCCGTATCCCAACACGAACCGCACTGCCGACGATGGCGACGGGCACATGTGGCATTGACAACTCACCCACTCTTCTTAGGGTATATACATTGGTACATATATGTACTGTTTATAGTATCATTTCATGTTATCTGTAAATAACACTAAAAACGCCTTATATAATGGGTTGTTTGTAAGTTGTGTATAATAGGTTATCTATAGAATATAAACAATATTGATGCAATGGCATAAAAACCATCTATAGCAGGCTATTTATAGACAACATTGATACAATGATACGAAAGTCATCTATGGCAAGCTATCTTCTTGTGTTTCGATGATCTATAGAATTACAGTCGACCTTCTTTTCTCTCCCCTTTCTCTTTCATCCACCACATGAAAATTCCTATATAAGTTCATCTCACTCTTGTCCTCTCTCACACCCAACCGCCAACACCAATGACATAACCACCTACAACAACTGTGCAACACAAGCACAAAAAACTAGCCAGTACTAGGTTACTACTCACATGATCCAACACGAAGCTCAAGTCTTCTAGACCAATCAGATGCGCAACAAGCAAGAGAAGAAATAAAGAATAGCGTATTTAATCGCGAGATCCCAAGGGAGGCCACTCACACAAAAGGATCTCAAATTCAGGGGGACATGAAGCGGTGCAAATCAAGAACTGGGAAGCGAAGGTGCCGGCCTCCTCCTCCTCCTCTATAGTTGGAGGGCATCCGCGTCGAGCGTGCACTGCTCCTTGTCCCCAAGTTCATGCTCACGCAGATGCTGCTCCTCATCCCCAAGTTCGTGCTCATGGCTAACTGCTTGAAGAACCAATTTTTGACATGGCTAAACAATTTTAAGCCATACCAAGATTTTTGTAGCTCATATAAAATACAAAACCGGCCGCAATAGGCCTTTCAAGGTCAACTCAATTCTAGCAGGGGTTTTAGATTCATACATAAGTTTAGGAAAAGGCAGACTAGTAATACTATTACAATGCAACGGTATTGGGAGTGAGGTGTGGTGGGCTGCAGTGCAAATTCAAAATGGAACTGGTAAGATTTGATGAACTCAATTGACTTTTTAAAAATATTTCTAAGCTTTCTCTGCAAACACGCTACGCTCTCTGGTTTCGGAATGGAGCCGGTTCTTTTGCCATATTATGTTTTTACATGCTTATGTTGTGATACAAATTTAGCATTGACGGGGAGTCAAGGATAGCATAGAACTCATTTTATTTTCAGAATCCGACCTTCACCTTCACTGTTTGCTGTTCGATGTTTCTGCTAGGAGATCAGGGCAATCACGGGCAAGCCAAATAGCCAATTAACCCTTAGATATGGATCTCTACGTATTATTATGGCCTAGTTTGCTTATTGAAACCGAAAGTTTGCAAGTGCAAGTATATTTTTTCCGTTTGAATGATGGCCCTCGTTTTTGCAAATGAAGCATTGTACGTTATGGTTCTGAAGATCTATGCTGACGCGCCAAAAGAGTAACGCCTCGTTACGGTTTGTTGCATCATGATTTGTTGCATTTCGCTGGTCACTCGCTGTCTCGCTGAAGTTCAAAATCAAATTCCTTCAAAGTATAAAATCTTTCTTCGATGCTAGTGCCGAAACAATAGTGCCAGTTTCCATGACCCGAGCGTAGAGGTAGAACTAATGCCCATGCCCCCGCGGCATACAACATTTGCAAAATTGCGAGAGGCACAATAAAGCATATTATTAGCAACTTAAACACGAACATTGTTGTTCAAGTTGTCCCAGCGAACTCTATAAAAACCCCCCCAAAACAGACTACTGGAATTAGGAGTGCGAAAAGAACAGCACAGAAAATTGAATGGGTCACAATGCAAATACTACACGCGCTCTCATTCGCCAGCTCAAGCCCTGCGTTTGCGGGGTGACGAATCTTTCTGGTCTACGGGGTCTCTGCTTCCAACCAAGTCTCTGTAACGCTGCTCCCAGTCATCCAGCTTCCCGTTTGATATGTCAGCATGAATTGCCCTTCGGATTCCTTTTACCACCAAAAAGTACTGGAGAAGAGTGTGAAGGAGTATTCTGTTTAGACAAAGGATTTGCCAATTTAATGCTTAGATTTACAACAACATTATGTGAAGGGAGCTAACCTCCACCACAAGGATGAGCGGTATGAACATCTTCCAGCGATTGTTGGGATTTGGACCATCGATTAGCTTCTGATCAACATGAATGGGCTTGCTCCCATTTGAGATAACAACAGTAATTTCTTTCACCAAGTTTGGAACCCATGGAGTTCCATCGGGAAGAATCTGTGAACACAATTGTATGTCATCCTATATTAACAATCAAAAAGCTAGACACAATCAAATGCAAGTTAAATACAGCATGAAACAAACAAACCTTCTCCCCGTGCTCGTTAGTCTTGCACCTTCCACTGTTCTCCACCAATGCTACTGGCAAGGGAAAATCCTAAAATAAGCAGAACATTGTGCTTCCATTAGAAATTAATATTCATATACCAAACCGAAAAGATTTCATGAGCACGGCTATTTATGTACTAGATCTGTGACATATCACTGTAAGACAAATCTAACTGTAAGGTTCTTAGTGAAACCATTTGCAAAGAAACAGCATGTCACAAGGTAAATCAGCAGCTGGGGGAAAGGGAATTAATATTGACATATGAGAACTGGTGCAGTTCCTAATATCGAAGCACTTGGGGAGCACCGGATAACTGAGAAAATTAATGGGAACTCTTGACAAGCATTTGCCTGATAAAATACATTACCAGAATAAGGATGGTAGCAGAACTGCAAAATGCAAATTATGCACCACATACAATTGGCAAAAGATTAAAATATGAAATGCAGAAGTCAGCTCCATTTGTATAATTGCTTGTTATCACATGGTATATGATTGTATGCACATCTCATCTTGGAGAGAGTCCTGCTACACTTCAACAGAAGTTTAGGCACTGAAGAGTTGAAAATCATGGCACAGCGTAGGCTGACCTAAGAGCTATCACTTGTAAACCCTGAAACAGCTCTAAACTCACTCTATGTCAGTGTAGCATTGACTAAGACACTATATGTTATAAAATATCCTATCTATAAAATATCCTAGCATAGACCAGGTTCAGTTTCATAATGTGAAGACTAGATAGCATGTTAAATGGTGGCCATGCAAAGTTAATGACAGAGAAAGATAATTAGATTCACAATATGTTAGCACTTAAAGCTACAGAGGAACTCAAGAGAGTATAATCAGTTATCTAGATCAAGATACCGAAAGAGGAGGGAAAGACACATATATGGTCTTCATGCAGCAGCTAGTATGCATTATAGAGTCTGTTCATATTGGCTTTTGTTGATGGCCTTTGGCTGCAGCTGATGAATAGTAGTACATTATGTAAGAAAGACGGTGCAACGAAAGACACTATAACGTCCGGATTGACATGCGACTTACGGAATTATGATATAATAAAATACAAAGTACGTTACAATATATAAAAACGAAAAATAGTGGTTGATGAATAGTAGCGGCTTATAGAAGCTGGGACGTTCGTATTGGCTTCTACTTCTTGAAGCAGAAGCCAATATAAACAGGTCCATAGTATTCATTCCAGAGCACCAAAGATAATCAACAAAAAAAGAACAGAAATTGAACAAGTATTTCCATAGGAGTATGTTCAAATAAAAAGTGGCTGAATGTGTCTAGTTTAGGCAGAGGAAGCTCTATGCAAATTTCAAATATTTGCCGATGTGCTGACATATTCAATAAAGTGTGATGGAAATTGCCACATAGTAAGTGGAGATATACATTACCCCATGTTCTCGTTTGTTGATTCCTGCACCAGAACGGATGTATTGCAAAAGCGATTCTGATCTTCTCATAAAGAAATCATTATAATCAAGTCCATCAGGTGGTGAGAGCTGAGCATGGGTCAATACAACCAATGTTCTTTGCCAAATGGCCTTTCCAAATGAATTGGTGATGGTTCTTATAACTTGTTCATCCAGCGTATCCATTCTATATGCATCCAAGCGATCCACATACAGGAGAACATCAATAGTCTTGTTCAGAAGAAACCTGCAATATATGCGAGCATAGGAATTAAATGTTATGATTTATATTGTAAAACATCAGTAGTGATGTAACATCACCTGGGGGGCCAATTACCAAAGCACCATGAACATTTCACAAATGCTAACTTAATGAACTACACCCTCGGTGCAACTTTTGCTGCTTTTATAATGTTTAATAAAAAATAGTTCTGGAGAATGGAAAATCAATCCGAGGCAATTGAGCATAATCTCAATAAGAAGATGGAGGCGAATCAAATAAAAATCATATGCAGCATAAGAAAAAGGAAATTAAGAACACATGGATTTGTCAGTTAACTTGGTTAGTATGTGAGAAATTAAAAACTGAAGCAAAAATCCAAATAGAAGGTCCAAATCACCCAATCGTTGGCGCATATGCACCCACTACTGCATTCAAGGTAACTCAACTGCTATGCATATCAAGGGGGCTAACACACATATTACCACCCTATGAAGGCCACTATTCTGCATACATGCTTAAAGGTAGGGTGGCCGCTCGCTAACCGTTGTCTGATATTTGCCTATTTAGAACATTGATGAATTGTAATTCCAGAATAAAAATTAACATGTGTGCATATAATATAGAAGGTTAAAGACTTCCAAAGCAAACTATGAGTTTAACTTATAAAACAAAGGTTGCTATATGCTACATTAGGTATAGGAAGCACAGAAATAACAATGACAGTTCTTTTGGACTGCGACTTATGGTTTTTGGCTATGACTTATTAGTCTAATGAATAGTGATTACTGAGAGAAGCCAAAAGCCGCTAAAAAGCCAAAAAGAACATAGCCATAGACCATAGTGCAGTCATGATTAAAGAGCGCAGTAAGGATGGGTAGTTTCATGAACACAAGATTTCAGTAAGAACAGGGGAGTTAGGAACTCACAGAATTCCTTTTTATTCCGTTTACCTTTTTACATTCTGGCAACCCATGTAGAGTATTGGAAGAAATTAAGATGTCGATGTAGACCCATGCATTCACCATTGTTACGGATATATTAGCAACAAGTTAGTGTCAGACCAAGGTAATTTCTATCCACGAGAGAATTGTTTTACCCAAATCTAGGACCTAGATTCTAACATAACAGCCTAAAACCTCCTTCATAAAATCAAGAATGTTGTGGTTACGCATCAAACAACGGATACAGGGGCTTCGGGAGGCCTGAGAGGGGTGCCCGGAGCCTAAAACTCAGGAAAGGAGAGTAGTATAGAATGTGACTGGTGCTCAATCTCAGCTCAAGTCTATTTCGTACATCCAAATTTTCTCTCCCTCTCTCATGGTGCCCATTGGGGTCTTTACTAGCAAGGGCAAAAAAGTCCTTTCCTTGGCATAGCCTTAATGGGCCTATCTTCTACTTACACGCATAATAGGCCTTTGCCCTAGTGGGCCAATCGGACCAAGGTGGGGGGCACTCCCCCAACAGCTTCGCAACCGCTAGACTGACACCATGTCGTTCGCACTTTGGGCCCATCTGTCCATTCAACCCACCGTTGCGATCCTTGAGGTGTTGTACGCCTACGCTATGTAGGTTGTCGCATGTGTATTCCTTTGGGGCACCTTTGGGGAGTACGATTGGATATGGTGCGTCGTGTCCACTTGGGCTTCGCGTCTTTGCCGACCCTTCTCCGACCCGGAGTGCCACCTTCGTCACGTAGGGGTCTTTACTAGCAATGGCAAACATGTCCTTTCCTGGCATAGCCTTAATGGTTCTGCCTTTTAGTTACACGCATAATGGGCCTTTGGCCTAGTGGGCTGATCAAGCCAAGGTAGGGGCCACCCCCAACAAAGAACATTGTTTGACCTAGGAAGTAACAAAAAGAAACTAAAAATTCTCCTCATAAAATTGTTCTCTACAAAATGTCCCAGGAGCTGCAGTGCGGTAATTTATATTGAAACAACGTTTTGGATATGCATCACCCAAATATCTTGTCAATTTTACTCATAAAAGCATCCAATTCAGAGCAACCAGATGCTAAGAAACAATCCACCCTTCACGACCCTAAGTCAAAAATGGCAACCCTTAGTCAGGCCGTAGGGCCATCTAAAGCAGCTAATTGCATCACTTACAGTGACGCATGGCTCTAACGCGACATGCACATACCTCTTTATGATCTCGACAGCCTGCTCATTGATGTATCCACCTTCAATGAGCCCTGGAGTATCGATAATGTTCAAGGTGAACCCTGCCCTGGTGCGGGCGCACATCGTTGGCCTCAAACCCTCGGACTGCATAGAACAACATCCAACAACGCACCCATACATAAGCAACCCCAGCAAGAGGCCCAAACAGAAATCGGACAGGGAATAAGCAAAACCTGGAACGCGCTGACGGTGGCGAACCTCTCCCCAACGATGGAGTTGACGGTGGACGACTTCCCCACCCCGCCCTTCCCCATCACCAGAATTGTCAATGTGCTCACGTTCTTTGCAACACAGACCAAAGCAAAATATACAATTATGATCCATTCGTAACAACATAGACACAAGTACTATAATTATAGTTAATTAATTAACCGGTCCATGTAAGGAGCGTTGCATAGACGCGCAATACCTCCTCCTTGAGCTTGCCGAGGAGCTCGTGCAGCTTGGTCTGGGTGGCCGCCGGGAACTCCTGCAGCCCGGCCCACTCGCGGGGTATCGGGGCCACCATCTCCATCCTTCCCGTCCTTTTTTCCTTTCCCCTAACACACGGACGAACCCAAACAAATCAGAAACGCCAGCCCAATTTGGTAAATGCGCACCGCGGCGGCGAGAGTGTGCGGCGCCGCGTGATGGCTCAGGTGGAGATGCTTACCGGGAGTTGCGGACGCCGGCGAGCTGGGCGGTTAAACCCTAGAATCGGAGGAGGGGCTCGGACTGAGACGGGGAAGAGGAAGGACTCGGGGGTTTATGAGAGAAGGGAAGGGATAAGGAGAGGAGATGGATGTGTCGATGAGGCGTGGCTTGAGGAGGTGGAATCTCTTTTCTTTTTCTTTTTTGTCTTTTCGGTTTTGTCCTTTTCTTTTTTTTCCTTTTTCCTGTGTGCTGGCGGGCTGGGCCTAGGTGCGCTGCGCTTGTTCTTTTGGGTTGGGTTTGGGATTCTGAGACGACAAGTAACAATACACGGATACGGCTGGCTCTCATAGAATTATTGAGGTGCTACCAGCTGAATTTTTTTCTGATGCACAAAAATCTCGTAAATGATATACCTCGAGTGAAGCAAGGAAAACGTCCGGTGTTGCTTGAGCACGCCTCTTAAGTAAACTCGCATTGCTAGTACAGTAGTGCTAGACAGAACAGTGCTTTCAAAAGCTTGAAACAGCCTCTTTTTTTCTTTTCTTTCTTTGTTGCTGGAAGAATTATGTGAAGTTTGGTCGACCTTCTCCGAGCCCACCCACTCGTGCGGCCCAGCTCATGCAGACATGCACCTATGCATGAGCCAACGACGATCAGCCGGGCGATCGAGTGCCTAGCTTGACGGCGATCGATACACACGCAATCGGCGCGACCAAAGATGTACTAACGATGGGATACTCCCACCCCACTGTCGAACCGATATGGTGTATGCATGATGCCAAAACTACGAAGCTGATGGAAGATGGGTGGTCCGACTCCGACTCGGTCGGCGGAGCCGCGGAGCGGAGGTCAACCGGGTCACGCTTCACTACTTTTGTCTAAACTTGAACTCAAAGTTTCAAAGGCGAGGATTGCATCCAGGTGGATTGGAGACTGGTCTTGCTGCAGAATATTCCACGTCCATGTCTTGATTTTGTCAAGCCGCTCAACAGGGAAAACACGAATGGACTGACGAGGACTATGCAAGCAAAAACACATGTATAGTATTGGCTAAGACGGAACGCCGATATTGGGGACGTTCAATTTGACCATGGTTACGTCTTTTTTTTACTTTAGTAGTTCGTGGTTTATTTAGTGTAATTACTTTTTAAAAAGAAAAAAACAGAAAAACAGATTAATCTATGACGAATAATGCGAATGAATATGGGAAAAAAAGAAAAGGCAAAAAAATCTAAAAAACCAAAAAAAAAACAAAATAAAGGAATAGTGAATTAAAAGCTAGAAGCTAAAAACTGAAGTAGAAACCACCGTGGAGTCAAAGGTGGTGTGGAAGGGAAGTTGAGGTGGGATTAATTGGACAATTTTTTTTGGAGGCATTGCCCTTTAGTGGTTTTCATGAGCCGTTTATACCTGACCGAGTAGCCAATCCGAGATGTTATATAATCGCCCTGTTCTGGGGTGGTTCTCTTGGCTCAAATATTTACGTCGGCCATCGCCTAGCGGTGTATATTTTTTGTTTGGTTTGATACATGGGTTTGTATAACCAGAAACTGTAACGAAGATCAGCTATGTCTATGCACGCAAGGATGGATCATTTTCTTTTGGGATTATCTTTTTACTGAACTAAAAAAATCACCGAATTTAGTCAAAAAAATTTAGACCATTAGATCTAGATCCAATCATCCACCTCATATGCCTCCTCCAACTATATGTTCTCTCTTCCCTCACCTCTCCTAAGCTTAACCTCCTCGGCTTTGCCTAGGTTAGCCCTTCCTGCCTCATCGCCGCCGCCAGAGGCAAAGACGATAGCCACCTTTGGTGCTATGATAACTCAAAAGGCTCAATACCTATTGAGGAAGTTGCGCATGCGTGTGTGTTTTTGGAAAAAAATAGTTTAGTGTTGTATATATAGAGTTTTCGTTTCCTTTTCCTTGTACTATTTCACGTACAAAATGAAGTTACTGATCATAGATAAAAAAAGAATGACTAGACATCACCTAAATATTTTCTTTCTAACAATTATTTAAATTTAGGACTGTTGGATTAGAGGCCATTAGATCTCTAATTCAATAGTCACAAATATGAATGATAGTTAAAAAAACATTCAGGTAATGTTTATCAACACTAAAAAAATCGGTTCACCAGTTAGTATTTGATTGCTTTAAGACTACTTAAGAGAGCACGAAAGTACTTCCCTGAAAACTCAAAAGGTATTAAACGAGAAACTTACATGTGATGTAGTTACAGAATAAAGAAAAAGACACTTTTTTTTAGGTTGTCCATTCGATCATAGTAGCTTTTGAACGTAAGATTGTTTTTTAATTGAAGTAGCATCTAAACACGCCCAAAAAAATTGCACCTAACTAGCCTATCTAGCTGCTTACATCCCCTCTTACAATGTTTCTTAATTTACACCAGTTTTGGTTCAAGACAGCCTATTGAGCCCTCTGAAGTCTACAGCGTCGACGCATTCCTCTACACCTTTGTGCTTGTTGAGCATCTTGAGCAGCTCGGTGGCCTTTTCCTTGGTTGCATCCCTGCAGCCAACCTGCAAGAGAAGCAGCAGCTTCTGGAACGCGCCGACCCGCAGCGCCTCGGCCAGGCACCTCGTCGCCGCGTCCTCCTCGTCGGAGTCGCTGAAGCCCTTGCCGAGCCGCCACATCGCCGACACGGCGAGCTCGGTGGCCAGGTCGGACACGCGGAACATCTTCTTGACGAGGACGGGCACGGTGAGCGCGTGGTCCCGCGCGCCTGCGCGCCCTTCCTCCGACGCGAGCACCGCGTCGAGCACCGCTAGTGCCTTCTCGGACGCGCTCTTGTCGGTGTCGACGAGGGCCTCGACGAGCACCGGGACGAGCCCGGTAGTCGCTAGGCGCGCCGCGACGCGCTCGTCGGAGCGCGCCAGGTGGTAGGTGGCGACCATGGCAGCCTTGGTGGCCTGCGGGCAGATGGGAGCCTTGATGATCTTGACCAGCGCATCCACGATCTCGTCGTCCTTCGCGCTCAAATCCATGAACGTTCCGTCGCACGACACGATCTCCTTGATCACCAGCACAGCGTTCAGCCTTCCCGCCAAGCTCCCATGCTTGGCAATGGCGACCAGATACCCCAGCGAGCTCGGCGAGCCCAAGATCCTGGCGGCCTCCTCGTCCAACGGCATCATGCAGACCAATGCCGCCAGGACGTCCTCAAGAAGTCCCCCCGCCGGCACGCCTGCGGCAGCGAGAGACTCGAACGCCGCAGCGAGCACACGGCACATGCCGATGGACACGAAGCAGCGCCGGTTCCGCTCGCTGTCCCTCGCGAGGGCCCTGACCCTGGCGGCCGCCCGGGCGCACCGGGTGGCCGCGCCATCGTCCGGGACAGCGCGCGCGGACTCGCCGACCTCGAAGAGGAGCTCGGACGCCTGGATGGGCGTGACGGGGATCTTGGGCGTGGGGATCCGCTCCACGCCGCGCGAGCGGTTGGCGACGCACCAGTCCTGGATGACGCAGCGGATGGCGTGGTTGGGGACGAGGTCCTCGTGGCGGAGCGCCCCGTGCGTGACGGGGCACACGGCGCGGCCCTCGTCCAGCCACGCCTCGATGCTCTCCCGGTCGTACGTGATGCCCGTCGGCGCCGTGACAGGGTCCCGCATCAGGTCTAGCGAGATCGGGCACCGGAAGTGCGCCGGGATCGCCAGCTCCACGCCCAGCGGCGCGGCCGCGGCCGCCTTCGTCGCCGCCCTCCGCGCCATCGAAGAGGGATTTCGATCGGAAACTAGGGGTGGTACGTTTTTTCTTGGAGAGAAACAGACGTGTTGGCGTGGCTGGGTGGGTGCGAAGAGTTCAATAAGAAGACCGGAGTGGTGGGAAGGGTTCAAATAGGGAGGTAATTTTGGGTTTGAATTGGAAGGTTGACGTGGAACGTACGTTTGAATGACTAATGGTGTAAACCGCGGGGGGAGGGAGGAAACGGTCGGGTCGAGCGCCTTAACGCTGTGCTTTGGTTGGGCGCCAGCTCGGCCTTGCGTAAGAACTTAATTAGTAGAAAAGATCATGCGTGAATGGAGCTCATACACAGTGCCAGATCTCGCGTCATGAAGTTTGTGTGCCGTCGCTCTGTGTCGGAACAAAAAGTAAAATGTTTCGATTTTTTTACTAGGTCAAGGGGATTCCCGTGCCTATAATAAGTGGAAAGAAGGACCATTCATTCTCGAAAATTGAATGCGACTGGAATGCAATGAAAGCCTTGTCAGTAACATGTTCATTTCAGCATCTGCGCGCACGGGCCGGCAATTTACCAGATAAGTCGCACTGAATCGAATGCGATGGTAGCGATTTTTCAGATTCCGAATACTCTTTTGCTCTGAATAATTCAGCTGCTTGCAGCCTGCGGCAACTTCCATCACCACCTTTGAATTTCTCTGAAGAACTATAGAGAGAGACCATACCTCAGTTACTTGCAACGATTGCCAATTGTCAGTGGTAGTGAACTCTCGTCAAGCTGTTCCAAACTTACAGTAGCTCGCCACCCCCAGACGAGCTAGTAGTAATGACTCAAAACCAAGTGAACTAGTCTAGAAACTCGTTTTAGTATTGATAGCTAGGTCAAACCGCAGGTGCTACCAGAACTCCCGGCCAGAGACCCTACCAAACAAGAGCTATACTTTCCCTGCCCATGTGGATTGCCTGAAAGAAACCCAGTTAAAGCTACAGCACGGTGTTCTTTTAGCAATTAAAGTGTCTGATTCCAAGCTAGCAGCTATATGAAAAACTTAATACCATTGGGAAAATCAAGGGCTTCTTATATGTGTATTACATACTTTTGACTGGTATATTCTTTAAACACATTAGTGCGCTCATTCGACTAAACTAAGTGTTATCCAGGGGGCAGAAGTAAAAAAAAATGCAAATAAACTACGACTGAGTTATTGCTTGCTACTATGTATGAATTCATTTGCCTAAAGAACAGTTTTAAATTTGGTGATATCATTTCCGAAAGCATTTCTTCATGTTATCATTCTTTAATTCTAGAAGCAAATCACTGAAGACCACCAATTACTACTGCACATTCTACAAGTCATATAAAGACCCAAAAACAAAATCAAACAAGCGAAAATGAGCAATCTTCAGTACTACCTTCCAAGGTCTGGGGACAGTTAACTTGGTCAGACAAAATCCCAACGGGAGGGGTCATCGGTATTCAGTTCACGCCTTTTCTTATGTTCCCATTCTCGGTCTATTCAGCTGTGTGGAAATCAAATCTAGGTACATTTACCTAACTTTCAAACGTTTTTGTGATTAAATATGTTTTGTCTGAACTGCTGAATCAATTGATCAGTCAATCCCTGGTATCCGATGGAAGTAGGTTCGGATCGAACGCCGTCCACTTTGTTTAACCAAGACCGACACGGTCCTTGCTTTAGGTTTTGTCTGTCACATGTACACACTTCGTTTAACTAACACCGACACCGTCCGTTGTTCTGCACACGTTGTGTGACCAGAGTTCTAGAAAAGAAGGAAAGCTTTTGTAGAGTAACAAATGTGTATTTTTCACACTATGAGCACTTCATAATGCTCTTTTTTTTTGTTGCGCAACTGCAGCACTGACGGCGACGGTGCTGCCTCCATGTGCGACACGGTTTCCTCGATACGCGCCAAACGTACGCTGTGTATATGCCCCCATGGCCTGTGGGGAAAACTAAGGGTAAAGGGCTGGCTCAGCCCACTATGACGTGCACTCATGCTCCCTCCCCTCTCTGCCCCTTAGGTCCATCGCCGACTAGATCTAGCCACACTGTCGCTTGTTCTCTACCCACGTCGGTTGCCACAACATTAGATGGCTGCCACCCGCGATATCCTATACAACGGTCGGCGCTCTAGTACGGCGGTGACCACGCGTGGGTTCTGAATCTTGGACAATCACGTGGAGCCACGACGGAGGTTGTCGGGGTTCTCTTTGGGGGCTGGATGTGGATGGCGTTGGCCGTGGGTAGGAGGAGGAAGAGGAGGCTCTGTTGTCGCTAGCGAATCCCTACTCCACGACGAGCATGAGCTTGAAGACGACAGCGAGGACGAGATTTGAGGTCGACGGCGGGGACGAGCTAGAGGCTGGCTTGGAGCTTATGCTAGGGTTTAGTGAGGTTGACCGGTAATGGAGGAGGCTTCGCTCATGGTGGTGGGATTCGAGGTAATAGGAGGCGGAGGGGGAGGCGGCGCTGGTGTTCAGTGGCTATGGCGGAGGTGCGCTGAGAGCCCAAGGCGCGTCGTGTGCTGTGTGGCCGGAGGACGAGGTCCGGATTGACCCTAGGATCAATGGGATCCTGGCCCCTATTGGACCTCTTGTTTTTGGGGTCAGCCTATTACCTTTTAGTGCCAATATTTCAGGGCGGTCCATATGGGCTAACGGGCCAAACCACCCCCTTGCATCCCCGTATTCCTATTCGATGAGGTTCACATCAGCCTGGTCCAAACAATGTGAACTTCCATTTCTCCAGATTTTTTTCTAGTTTTCCAGTGACGTAGCTAGTGCCGATTGAATTTTGGGCATTTTGGCCTTGTGCAGCACAACAATACTAGAAGTAGCCCCCGAGTATATGCAATGTCATTTCTGGCCCCCCAAGCGCAGGACTCTAGCCGGGCGACGTGCAGATCCCCCCGCGCCCCAAGATCAGTAGCACCCGAGTCATGCGGTCCGGAGCGCATGATTCCAAAGAAAAGCGGCAGTGGTCTAAGGATGTATGTGGTCAAAAAGGCTGTCGTGGTCGAATACGACAATGATCGAATAAGTAGTGGTCGAACATGGAGGTGGTCGAAAGTGGAGGTGATCAAAAGCGGTAGAGGTCGAAAGCCGTGGTGGTCGAGGGATGCGGTCGTCGGCAACAGCGTGGTCAAACACCTGTGGTCGGAGCGGCTGCGGTCAGGCGTGAATGTGGTCGTGAACCACAAGGAGAGGGTGGCGGCGGCGCTTTGACTCTGACGGTCGGGAGTTCGGCGGTGGCTAAGCTTGATGGAATGGTCAACGGTGATCCCCTGTGTGTGTGGCTCGCACAATCGTTAGCGAAGTCGGAGGTGACCCCGAGCAACGGTGATTGCTCACCAAACTGGCGCCGGGGCTTAGGAAGAGAGGAGCGATGCAGGAGTATTATACGCCCGGACCGTATGACTCAGTATCGTGGTGCCGGGCATGGAACCGGGCACGTGTCGACCGGGCGGAGTCCCGCACTTGAGAAGAGGAACTGAAATGACATTAAATATAACCGGAGGCTATTTTTAATATTGCTATGCTGCACAGGACAATGAATGCCCAAAATTCGTGCCGACTTACCCCGATGCCGGTCTTCGAAACCGTGGATCTTGTCTCGTGATATGAGGCCTCGTGTGGAGATTTTTTTTTTCTAATTCATGCAGAAAAATTGAACTATTTCATGATAAAATCCAGCGTTCCAAACAGCCCATAAGTCTTCGGCTTTCTCCTTACCACATTCAGCTTTGCTAAGGTTTTCTGTACCATCATGGATTGCAGAGGATTCTCCATTGCATTAAGGAATCAGGACACAGTAGTATCTTCACTGCTGGGCGATCAATATGACAACTGAACCATACAGCGCTACAGTTTGCAAAGTCACTAGAATTTATGCTGATCTGCTAACCCATACACCAGCAAGACAGCAACAGCCAAGGTCAAACAATTCGTATGTGCGTTCTCGGTTCACCAAGTGGAAGGCAATCAAAAATCGACCGGAAACACCTGCCCTAATACACGGCTACCCCAACCTTCCAACTCCCAACAATGCAAACATAAAATACATCATCCACCGTAGGTTTATGACCAGGTCTTCATTTCAACTGCTGGGAACTTTGACATCGTCAAGGGAACTGGGCGAGCAGATCTAAGTCCAATTCTAAACAAATACCAGACTAATTCAACATGAAAGACCAAGGAAATGCCAGTATGCCAGTAAACGGATGTTCAGACAGCATTACAGTAAATGTTCAAACGGTTGAAGGATGACCAATGTTTAGATGTCTTATTAGTAACCATCATCAGTTATCTCAGAAAAAAGTAACAATCATCAGAAGTCAAAAGAGAAAAACAGACGTCTTAAAAAGATAACAGTAACATTAAGGATGTAAAGTGTCGAAACAAGGTGACATTCTCTTAACAGTAACATTAAGGATGTAAAGTGTCGAAACAAGGTGACATTCTCTTTTCTCTATGGAGAATAAAAATATACAATGGAAACACTAAAGAACTATCTGGATATATCTGCTGAAGGCCAGGAATTCCACAAAATCCACCTGCATTAATAAAAGAGATGGAACGGATGTAACTCAAAGCCTCTCTGTTTAGAAAATTACGAAGTCAGTAATAAAATGAGTAGAGCCCCAGTATATGCAATGTCATTTCTGGCCCCCCAAGCGCAGGACTCTAGCTGGGCGACGCGTGTGCAGTCCCGCGCTCCGGCACCGTAGCACCCGAGTCATGCGGTCCGGGAGCGCATGATTCCAGCAAAAGCAGCAGTGGTCTAAGGATGTATGTGGTCAAAAAGGCTGTCGTGGTCGAATACGACAATGATCGAATAAGTAGTGGTCGAACATGGAGGTGGTCGAAAGTGGAGGTGATCAAAAGCGGTAGAGGTCGAAAGCCGTGGTGGTCGAGGGATGCAGTGGTCGACGGCAACTGTGGTCAAACAGCTGTGGTCGGAGCGGCTGCGGTCGTGCGTGAATGTGGTCGTGAACCACAAGGAGAGGGTGGCGGCGGCGCTTTGACTCTGACGGTCGGGGAGTTCGGCGGTGGCTAAGCTTGATGGAATGGTCAACGGTGATCCCCCAGGTGTGGTGAAGCTCGCACAATCGTTAGCGAAGTCGGAGGTGACCCCGAGCAACGGTGATTGCTCACCAAACTGGCGCCGGGGCTTAGGAAGAGAGGAGCGCGATGCAGGAGTATTATACGCTCCTGGACCGTATGACTCAGGTACTGTGGTGCCGGGGCATGGAACTGGGCACGTATCGACCGGGCGGAGTCCCGCACTTGAGAAGAGGAACCAGAAATGACATTAAATATAACCGGAGGCTATTTTTAATATTGCTATGCTGCACAGGACAATGAATGCCCAAAATTCGTGCCGACTTACCCCGATGCCGGTCTTCGAAACCGTGGATCTTGTCTCGTGATATGAGGCCTCGTGTGGAGATTTTTTTTTTCTAATTCATGCAGAAAAATTGAACTATTTCATGATAAAATCCAGCGTTCCAAACAGCCCATAAGTCTTCGGCTTTCTCCTTACCACATTCAGCTTTGCTAAGGTTTTCTGTACCATCATGGATTGCAGAGGATTCTCCATTGCATTAAGGAATCAGGACACAGTAGTATCTTCACTGCTGGGCGATCAATATGACAACTGAACCATACAGCGCTACAGTTTGCAAAGTCACTAGAATTTATGCTGATCTGCTAACCCATACACCAGCAAGACAGCAACAGCCAAGGTCAAACAATTCGTATGTGCGTTCTCGGTTCACCAAGTGGAAGGCAATCAAAAATCGACCGGAAACACCTGCCCTAATACACGGCTACCCCAACCTTCCAACTCCCAACAATGCAAACATAAAATACATCATCCACCGTAGGTTTATGACCAGGTCTTCATTTCAACTGCTGGGAACTTTGACATCGTCAAGGGAACTGGGCGAGCAGATCTAAGTCCAATTCTAAACAAATACCAGACTAATTCAACATGAAAGACCAAGGAAATGCCAGTATGCCAGTAAACGGATGTTCAGACAGCATTACAGTAAATGTTCAAACGGTTGAAGGATGACCAATGTTTAGATGTCTTATTAGTAACCATCATCAGTTATCTCAGAAAAAAAGTAACAATCATCAGAAGTCAAAAGAGAGAAAAAACAGACGTCTTAAAAAAGATAACAGTAACATTAAGGATGTAAAGTGTCGAAACAAGGTGACATTCTCTTAACAGTAACATTAAGGATGTAAAGTGTCGAAACAAGGTGACATTCTCTTTTCTCTATGGAGAATAAAAATATACAATGGAAACACTAAAGAACTATCTGGATATATCTGCTGAAGGCCAGGAATTCCACAAAATCCACCTGCATTAATAAAAGAGATGGAACGGATGTAACTCAAAGCCTCTCTCTGTTTAGAAAATTACGAAGTCAGTAATAAAATGAGTAGAGCGAATTTAAAATGTAAAATAAGTAAACTATTACAGGTTTGTACACATCAGCATTTGATTCTCCCTCAAATATTATATACGATAATGACATCACCATCTAGTCTAGAAGTCAAATTGTTGTTTCTTTGTGACACTAAAAGTTGTGGAATTATTCAGACGCCATCCCAAAACTCGCAAGCAATTTCTGCAATCATGAAACTAGGGCAGGTTACGAAAGTGACATTTTTGTCGAGCACTGCAACCAATAGTCAGCTAACAAAATAGTTGACCATTTTGCCCTGGACACAGGATGGCACATGCTTACAAAAATTAACACAAGGCAAGCATAGCTCTCAAATTCCATTACAAACTGAAAAGGCATAAAATAAGATGGTATGTTACTGTATCATGTATGTTGTACTCAAGCTTTACTGCAACCAATCTTTAAACACTATCTAGCATCCATAGTTGCATACAACATACTACAGTTGGTATAGCAAGTGTTCGAGGAAAAAAAATAATTGAGAACGCCAGTACTCAGCAGATTGCATATTGGCATGTGTAGGCAGACAATAGTCAAGGCTTCTTCAAATAGTTGTAACCCATTAGGAAAATCGATCAGAACAAAGGACACAGTTTACCACACTACACCATATAGTTTGTGGAAATAAAAGTGTGTTGGTTTCATGGTTGCAATACATGAATTAGCAGAACATTATCTAAATTCCAATTTAGCATGATCCAAAAAAATTAGATAAGAATATAGATATTCAGCAACACCTACTCCTTTAAGCACATCAATGCAAACCACTAACAAAAAAAATCTTCCAACTTAGGTTTGAGCAACGATTCAAGTGCATAAGTAATGTTTCCTTGTGAAAGCTTCTTAGAGTTAATATTGAACTAATCATCGATCACATTTCCTTACAAATGCATTTTCTAAATTGAATTGGCAAATCTATAATGCATTGAATCACACTCGATCACTCACCTGAAACTATGATGAACCTAGTCTTCCTTGAGGCGCTTCTCAATCTCCTCCAATGCCTTAATATCCTTGTCGTACTTGCAAATACGATAAATGCACCTATCCAAAGTATCAAATAAAAGATAATATCAAAATCTTTATAAAAATTCTGTTAATCACACTCTGCAGTTGTGTTTATTTACCAATAAAGGAGGCATGCTGAAACACAAAGGATGACATTCCTCTGGGCTTTGAAGATCTGCGCAAGAAAACAGTTATAATTTCTTTCTGACACAGCTGAAAACATCGATACAATTGGCTGGTGTGCATCAGTTTATTGACCCTCACTGCTATCAAAGGGGAAGAAAAAGAGATATCCAGTAAAGAAAATTAATTGATGCTTTTAACTCCTCATGAATTTCATTATGAACATGTATCCAAGAAAAAGAAAACCATTAACTATGAGAGTGAATTGATTATGTACATGCTATACAGATAATGGGTTTCAGCTGATACTAGAATAAAGCCCGTGTGCTGTGAAGAGGATAGGACGAAGACCGCCCCAAACCAGCTAGCGTTGTTTCGCCCTGCCCCAGCCAAACCTGGACCCAGCCTAGCCCAAGACCGACAAATGCCCAATCTAGCCTAGCCCAAGCTAAAGAAGTGTCCAAGTTGTGGAATTATCTGGACAGTTCGATGAGTATCACCTAGTAAATCAAAAGGGTGTCAGTTATTTGACGACGTGGCACAATGGATGATCTAGGTTTGCATTCAACTTTAGGGCCCATTTGTATTGGCTTTGGCTTCTAAGCCATTTGTATTGGCTTTGGCTTCTGCTTAGAAGCCAAAGCCAATACGAACGGCCCAGCTTCTATAACCTGTTTCTATCGGTCACTACTATTTATCAGCCACTACTTTGCACCTTCATATGTTGTAACATACTTTGCATTTTATTACGTCACAATTCCGTAAGTCGCATGGTGGTCCGAATATTGTAGTGCATTTTATTGTACCGTCTTTCTTATATAATACACTCAGCAAAAAGTCATAAACCAATACAAACGCCTCAGCTTCTATCAGCCACTACTATTCATCAGGCACAACCAAAAGCTATCAGCAAAAATCAATACGAACGGACCCTTAGATAAGAGATAAGAGTTTAGCTAGGATAAGTAAACATGCTACTCTGAAAAAGGGGCAACTTCGCATGTCAGTGCAAAACCACATGATTCGAATGCGGCAGTCATACTAAAAAAGTTTTCCTTTTCTTTTGCCCATCATTTCTGTTAAAGAAAAGCACTGAACTTTATTTTCACTACCAATATCGCTGGGCCTAAAGCATTTCAGACTCCACACGGATGCTTCCCAAAACAAGTGCCCTTCCAACAGTAGTTATTAACTTATCATGCAATGAAGCTGATGCAGACACATATATTCAATCTCACCAACCGGTACATCATGTAGGGCAGAAGATATATAAATTGCTTAATATGCTCAGCTGATTTGGCACAATCTATCTGCAAACAAACATATATTCGATTATACCTACCAAGATGGTTGTGACAACAGATAAAATCAGAAACCTCCTTGACAAATAATGCGCTGAAGCTTCCGCTAATCTATGAGGTGGGACTGCCACACTTTCAGATTCTCCCTCGCTTAGTCATCTTAAACATGAAGTCGAATAGGTGTTGTTGTTAAGACTAGAACGCATTCTATCCCAGTATCTTGCCTAGTCATCTTAAACATGAAGCCGGATAGGTGATGTGGTTAACACCAGAACGCATTCATTTCCTCCATTATCCCAATTCTTCCAATTCCAAATTTTTTGATTGAATTCTGTTCCTAAATTCAGGCCCTCTTAACTTTTTTTTTAACAAAAATCAACACTAAAAATTTCGTTTTCTGTCCAAGCATTTAGAATAATAGGAAAGAACTATCTAACTGAAGTGGTGGTGATACATCATATTACATTGAAGATCAGATCACAGGAAACAACTACGATCTGGCCTTCTCAATTCACTCACGGATTTCTCGAAGCGGATACGCTCGTCGGCGGTGCAAATCTCCGAGGTGCACATCAGCCTGTGCTCGTTCTTCCAGTAGATATCTACACATCAGGCGAAAAAAGCAAACCCAACATCAGAGCCTGAAACGAGAGCTTTTTTGCACACGGAAGATTTTGCAAGGCCGCGCCGCACGCACGCACCGAGGAGCTGGAAGGCGGCGAAGGGGAGTATGCCGGCGAAGGGCTGTAGGAGCATCGAGGTGAGCCCGACAATCTGGGTCCGCACGGCGCGCGGCGCCGGGAGCGTGAGCAGCGCGGCCACCGCCGCCTCCGCCGCCACCACGCACGCCAGGATCATCCACTGCAGCGCCATCGGAATCCCTCCTCTCTCACCCTCTAGAACCTTCTCGCGCGATTGGGGGAAGTGTGAACAGGGAAGCCTCGGTCTCTCCGATCTCCGTACGCGTGAGCGGGTTTGGCTGCTAGGTGGATGGACAGGTGGATAGAAGTCGCGTCGGTTTCCTCCGTCTCGGCGATTCGCTTCGTCGCCAAGTGATTCCGTGCGGTCGCTTCCCGTGCTCTGCGAAGTTTCCTTCCCTTGGGCCGGGAGGCTTTTGCTCATTGGGCCAGACTGTAAAACCGGCCCAATAGGTCCAAACAAAAACGGAGTGGGTCTGGACTCTGCCCGCGCCCCTCAAGCCTGTTTTCTCTCAGCTTTGCTTCGCGCCGAGCCGCCTCCCGTGCGAGCCAGAGGAAGAGGGGGAGAGAGGGGAAGGGGAGGGGAAGAGAGGGGAAGCCTGGAGATCCCGATGAAGCAGCTGCACGACCTGCGGAGCATGTGGTGACGGTGGAGCTCAAGACTGGCAAGGTGTACCGCAGCTCCATGGTCGAGAGTGCGAGGACAACGGGAGCTGCCAGCTCGAGAACATCACCTTCACCGTAAAGTTATGCGCTGTAAGGCCATCTTTTTTGGGAATAGGAACGTTGTACGTCCTATAAGCAAAGTATTCTTGTGAATGTTCTTTCACCATAAATCTTCCTTGGCATCCGTCTCGACGAATTTCCCTTAGCTTTACCATTTCGCTCCAACCCCTTTGACTCCATTATACTCCGCGCACAATCAACGTTGTCTCAAGACACCCATTAACTCATTATAAAGCTAAATTGAGTCTATTTGGATTTAGGGACTGTTCTTTTGGGCTTCTAAAAGCGGCTTTTGGCTTTTGCTACAGTACCTAACTTTTAAATATAGTATTTTCTCAAGACGGGATCTACAAATTAATTATAGTACACGTTAAAAGCTTAACATCTGTATCAACCAAAATCGCAAGCGTGTATCTCTCTCTCCGCAATCTCTATCGCAAACAGCCAAAATTCAAAAATTTCAGCCAAAAGCCATAAGCCGTAGCCAAAAAGAACAGGCCCTTATTTGGACCTTTTAAGTTATTTGCATTTGTTTGGATTCAGTTGTTTATTGCATAATTAGAAATTGGAATCCTGAAGATTCAATGGATCAAGCGAGATCAAGATCCAGATGAAGATGAAGACCACAAGCTCAAGACCATCGAATGAGAAAGCTTTGAGTGAGCTCAAGATCGCGGTAAACCGCGCAAGGAGAGTCAATACTTTGATCATGTTGAACCTACATTTTTCTGCAAATTACTTTTATTTAAATTATCAAATTGCATGCTATTATTTCATATGCAAATATATGTTTGTTTTAAGATTCTAGTTATATGCGCATTATTTGACTTATTAGTATTATACCTCCTTTGAAATATTTTAATATTTGAGCCTTGTCACCCTAGGAAAATTATAATAGTAACCTTTCCAAAATAAGTCTGCAATTATGCGCCATGCTTAGTACTGCTTAGATACTTGGAGGCACCAAAATGCCCCAAGCATCACTTTTAATCATGAGAAACTGATTTGTGAAGTCGTGGGTGGAAATGACTGGTGTATTTTGACATGATTATTTTATGCCCCAAAAACCTCAACTTGCTTAAATATCTGAATGGATGGTACAGGGGTTGGTGCGTGGTGCAGTGGAAGCACAGTGTGTGGATTGTGGTAGAACCACCCAGATAATCCTAAGAACCGAATCTTGTGATGACCTCCCAGTGTACAATAGTACAACCACAAGCTGGTAAATTGTAGGCAGGGCTAACTAATTTGCATCGACTCAGTATGGGTTACACCGGTGTGACCACGGGCAGGCAAAGGATGGCCATATCCTCCGACATGACGGCACAAGAGGGGACTCCTGGAAGGGTGGTTGTACCTGAAAGGGAGTGAAACCTTAGCGGACGTGACTC
Organism: Bonia amplexicaulis; assembly: GCA_036346245.1. Taxonomy (NCBI): domain Eukaryota; kingdom Viridiplantae; phylum Streptophyta; class Magnoliopsida; order Poales; family Poaceae; genus Bonia; species Bonia amplexicaulis. The sequence continues at coordinate 5,249,105 of CM070741.1, forward strand.
TGCTGAGGAAAATGCATTGTAACAGCCTTGTGATGATCTACTCAACCGCATGACTAAGGAATCGTGTAGAGCACGAGCGAATTGTCTCTTGTGGGTAAAGTGTACAAACTCTGCAGAGTGAAAACTATTCGAATAGCCGTGCACATGGTCAAGGGTGGACATAGGAACTTAACCAGATATAATTTTATTTCAAAACTTTATGGGTGGAATTGGAAAAGTGGTGGGCAGTGAAAAGCCCTGATTTGTGTTGTCCTGCGTGTCGCCGCAGTGATATGGTAAACGGTTATAACGTTGAAAGGTTAGCATATGGTGCAGAAACCATATAATGGTGGATAGAATCTGGATCACTATTATTATTACATTTTTTCACACATTATGTTTTAGTTTAAACTGCTAGGTTTAAGGAAATTTCTATGTATCATATTTTAAAAGCAATTTACGGCAAACAAAATAACCCGAGCCTTCCCTTGATAAGCCATGCATATTATATATTTGCATCATGTGTATTGGCTAGCGGAGCATGGTGGTTTGTGCTCACCCTCGCTCGCTCAATCCAAAATCAGGAGTCAGATCGCTACGCACAATCGGGAAGAAACTAGTAGACTTCTAATGCATAAGTGCGAAATGCGAAGTTAAAGAACCAACCAAAGCGACCATACATCTTGTAACAAAAGACTTGTGCATGTACCCCAAGCATACAAGAATTTGAAACCCAGAAGAAACAAGAAATAGTTATAAGGGTTTAAGACTTAACCACTAGTGTCAGCACCCACACAAGTTCAGTGTATGCATGACAGTGTTTAATAGCAAACAATTATCTGTCTGGGCAAATTTGGACTGAATTATCATATATGCATTAAAACATGACACGCCTACTCAATCTGCATGGTTAGTTGACGAATGACTCGAAACAGTACGGAAGTTCAAGCGTGATCACCTTGATGCAACTCATCAGTGCTCCATGAATTCGTCTTGGAGGAGAAGATGCGGAGATCATACTCCATTTGGACCGGTCGCGGACGGAGAATGGCCATAACGAAGTCTTCTTCGCTGCCGACGCAGGGCACGAGACCGATCTCCTCGGGTTCGAATAATTGGGGTTTTGGGTTGGGAAGCAGGTCGAGCGGTGGGTGCTCGGGGTGGGCTCTGTAGACGAGCCGTGATACTTCAGTGGTGTATTCTTGTTAGTTTCGATCTATACTTTTTTACTGTGATTTATGGATTTTAGCTTGTTTATGAGAGAAAGCATAAAATAACAGAAACTCGCATACAGTTTTGGCCGATATAAATAAAGTCGCTACAGTGTGTACTATAATCAACTTTATAGACCCTGTCTTGAAAAGACATTCCGCTTTGAAAACTAATTGCTGTAGAAAAGTCAAAAAATAGCTTTTAGAAACTGAAAAGAAGAGACCCCAAATCTTTGTGCGCACTGTATGTGCCTAGCCCTAAAAGCGGAGGATGGTGATGTCCTTCTCCAAGCAGACGATGAGGGGCACATCCATGATGTCGGTCGCATCCATGCCCGGGCAGGCGGACAGTGAACGCACAGGTGGGAGACACCCTGTGGGTTGGTGAGCCAGAAGGACACCTCCATGGCCTGGCCGGTGCGCTTGTAGGCTCTAGCAGCCATCCCTGTCTGTCTGTGACTTCAGTCCCGCTTCAAACAGTTTCAGCTTCTTGTTTATTTTGGCTTTTAGATTATTTAAGCCAGAAACCACTTGGAATATGTCAGCTTCTAATTTCGGCTTATTTTGGTTTTTTTAGATTTTTGGTTTTTTTCCTTTTCTTTTTTCCTTATTTCTTTGCATTGTCTGTGGCGATATAACAATTTTTTTCTTTATTTTTTTCTTAGAAAAAGCTAACAGTTGTTACAATACAATTTCAGTCATAAACCAAAAGTCACAGTCAGAAAACTTAAGCTGTAAACCAGTTGGAGCAGGACAACTACGGGAAACGATCTTCTCCTACAAGGAGAGAAGGACAAAAGTGTAATTTCCTTTCTTTTCCCCTCAAAACTAAGAAGCCAACATTAGAGATATCAAGGGATTGTTCTTTAAAAAAAATCACGGAATTGCTATACAACATGAAACATATATTTTTTAATTCGTGTTTCGGTGGGTAGGATCATGTTAAGTTTTACGGAGTTTCATTGTGTAATGGTTTGTCTTCGGTGGGTAGGATCATGTTAAGTTTTACGGAGTTTCATCGTGTAATGGTTTGTCTTCGTCGGTGCCCCACTATATAGGAGAGAGGGAATGAGCGAGAGGAGGTGACGTTGGCACAGCTGGACCATGGGATGCAGGAGGGCGGTGGGGGCGGGGCAATGAGATCCTAAATGGCGACCATGGGTAGGGCAATAAGATCCCAAGTGACGAGTTTTGTTCCGGTAGCGATGCGTGGTAGTAGACTAGCAATAGAGAGCTGCTAGAGATGGGAAAGAATGGAGAAGATGATGTGGTGCGGCGGTACAACAAGAGGTAGGCAGTGGTACGTTGATGTCTATATTGGTGACGTAGGTAGCGCTAAAAAGAAGATACATGAGGTAGGGTATGGCAACGCATAAGTATGGTGTCGAGCTTTAGAGGAGTAGAGTTGAGGAAGATAGTGTAGATTAAAAAAAATATCTGATGCGTTAGATCAACATATAACATTTGGAAAGAATTTTATTGATTTTTAAAAAGTTAGTTGACGGCCGGGATCAATATCTGATGCGTTAGATCAACATATAACATATAACGTTAGATCAACCAATATGAAATACCAGAACGCCACGGCAAAATTCGTGGTATTCCTTCCAAGGGGCCGGGATGGACGGCCGGACCGACCGATGCTGTAATGCCACGGCGTAGCTTGTATGGGTATCGTACAAGGAAGAAAATTAGCCGTGCGATCAAAAAGAGGTGACACGTGGTGGCAGATCCCTCTTGACCGATTGCACTCATCTTTCATTGCTTAATTTTCCCCAATTCCTCCAAATGCCTAACTTTCCCAATCTCAAATTTGCTCAAACTCTAGAAATTTTTCCCCCAAATCGAAATCCGCTGACGGTTCTCTTCGATCGCCACCACGGTCAGTCTCTTCCGCTCTATTAACCTACTCGATTCTTCGATCTGTTTTCCTGTTTTGTAAGTGTTCGTTTTTTTTTCTTTTTTGAAATCAAAGCAGAGAAATTACGAGATACTTGTGCTGCGAATGCCATGGAGAAGGAGGCGCGTGAAGAGATGAGCCCGCCCCCTCAATCTGTTGATTTGCTAGTAGCCACTCCGCTCTCGGCATCCGATCCGAAGCCTGGTTCGGTTTTTCTCCAACTAATTTGAAAATTTTCTCGCTTAAACTCCTTGTTTATGCTAGTACTGGATTTTCCTGATCTTTTTTGGTATGTTCATTTTGATAGTGAAAAAGCCGACTCGACAATGGGCCGCATGGACACGCCAAGAGGAAGAGAGTTTTTTCAATGCGCTGCGCCAAGTAGGAAAAGTAAGACGCATACGTTCTGGATGCAATGCTATACTGTTATCTGCAAACTACTTAGTGTGTGCGCTAATTGATAGATGGCTAATATCGTGCCCTTTTTGGTAGAATTTTGAGAAGATTACGCTCCGTGTCCAGAGCAAAAACAAGGATCAGGTACATCATCTTCTACCAAGATGTTCTTATGATATTTAACATGTATTTAACTGATTAGGAAAGTTGAGGGAGAGGAAGGTACACGTTAAACTGTAAATTATGGTTGTATACGAACTGTCGTAAAGGACTCTCATTTTGTTGACAATTAGAATTGAGTAAACACATTTTATGTTGAGAATCCATTCTTGCTTGTGTTGCTGCTGCAACTGGGGAAGGGCTGCAGGAAGGGAGGATCACAAGCTTCATCTCAACAATCCCATGATGATGAGCTCCTTTTACTTGCAGCCAATCTCCCTTGTTCACTTGCAGCCAATCACTACTCTTCACTTGCAGCTGATGTCACCTCTTCTTTTTCCTTCATTTCAAGTTTGTGCGGGTGATGGACAACTCAAACCCCAGATCATGAGATTCATAACCACCCCACTATGTTACTGAGTTTTATTTAGGCCTAAAATCTTTTGCCTTCTTGTTTTCCTTTCTATTTTCCTGTCATAACTATGTTTGGCTGTGAGGCACATACCTCAGCATCTTAGCGCCTTGTTGCCCTGAGCAGAAAGGCGCACACCTCACCTAAGATGCTATGCCTGGAGCAGCTTGAGGCATTTTGCCATGCTGCACATTGCCGGAGCACCTAAGCGCGCACTTTTGACAGCACTGGGCAGGCTTTAACTGGCAATTGCCAGGAAGACAAATTTAGTTTTCTAACTTTATATGACAGATGCTTTATTGTCTCTTACACGATCACATGGCTAGCATAATTTATAGAAGATACACTTCCATCCTATATAAACAATATTAGCATGAACTAAAGAATACTTGGAATTTTGCTGTTGGCCTCAAGGCTCAATGCTTTTATCGATATACAGGTCAGACATTACTACTATCGCCTTGTTCGACGCATGAAGAAGCTTCTGGGTCCTGAGTTCTCACTTGATGCAAAAAACTCCAAGGACACCATTGCTGCTATGCTCCGCTGGTAATTGATTGAATTTATGATGTGTGAATTGATCTGATAAGATGTAGTTCAAACTACTATTGATTTTATTTATATAGCATAATAGTGAAAGCCTAGTAGCTGACCTCAAAATGTTTCGAAGCTATCTTTCTGGCATATCATTTTCCCAGGAGGATAGGACTTTAGATATCTTGTCTTTTTAACTTACAAATCATGTGGTATATTTTACTCCACTACAGATTGTGGCTAACTGGTTATAATGCTTAGAAGGCTAGAAATATGGGGCCTTTATAGTGCTGCTGTGTAGACACCTTATGATATTTACTGTTTTGATGTTTTCTATTCTATTGTGTATGTTTCTTTCACAACTGATTAATCAAAATGGTTTATCTGAAATTTTTAAAAGCTTCGCTTACTCCTTCATTACATAATACATATGCTATCCAAACAATGAAAAACCTCTTCATGATAACAACAATTACACTGCTAAGGATGTGCTTGTTTTACAGCTGGGGAAAAAGGAGTGCTTGGGACTAGATGGAGGGTGTTTAATAATTTTTATTCACATGCAAAATGCTCTTTTGTCTATGTGTTATAAGGGAGAGGATATTGTCTGCTGCTAATAATCATTGCCTTTTCATTTGTTCCTGTGCTATTTCTTTTGCATTTCATGAAACTCCTCAGATATTAGCTGGGTTCTATGCAGGTGGTCTCTGCTCGAAAAATTTAGCTGCAGCGCATCGAAGCTGCATCTGAAGCCTCGGAGATTCAAAACATTTGTAGAAGCATTGGTGCGTTACTCATCTTGTTTCTTGTCCAGTTTTTTTTTCAATATAAAAACTGTTTGTTTTGATTAGCTTTCCTTCTCATGCAATATATCATGTTTTTTAGGGAAATCAACTGCTAAAGGACAGAAAGAAAACCAGAAGAAAGTGTCCACAAGGGGATATGTACCTGTCTTCTCCATCTCCAATTCTCAGCAAGACTCAGGGAAACGAGTCTTTCTCAGTAGAATTTCTGTCCATGGATGCCCAAAATGGTAGCAAAGTAGCATCTTCTAAAGGGGCATTTTTCAAACGGGTTGCAGAACCAAATTCTAACAAGTCAGGAGCAATTAAAGGGGACCTCTCTGCCACAAGAACTGTAAAACAGAAAAGGAGAGCAGGTGATCACACTGCTTTTCATCTATTTTGATATGGTGTAGCTTTCTCATCTTTGATTATATGTGGTCTTCATGTTTTGACAAAGTCTTGATGGTCTAACAAAATTTATCATATGGGGGAACTCTATAGTAGTATAGTGTTGAGCATTCCTTACATTAGTGTTGATAATGATAGCAGATGACTTGTGTTTTTAGGTGGTGTCGTTGCATCTGCTGCATATAAAAAATGGGAGAGAGCTGCCATGGCCGGTGTTTCTTTAGTTGCTGATGCAGCTGAAGAGCTCGAGCGCAACACGGTGAACCTGAACTTGTTATGTAATGTTGATGCAAGAACGTTAGCTTCATCATCAAACAACGTTTCTACTATTGATGGTATTGTTTCTAGTGATTGCATATTGCATTGTAGTTCATGTATTTCCTGGACTACATTTCATATGATCTCCGAACTTAGAAATGGCTGATGCAGATTCCTATTGTCTTGATGTTTTATTCTGCATTGGCAGGTATTGGCACAAATCATATAAAGGAAGCAGATCCACAAGCACCTGCAAAGCTGAAGCTGCAGTTATTTCCAATAAATGAAGCTACACGGAAGGCATTGGAGAAGGTAAAAATGTGTCTTTGTTGCTAGCAAGCTGCAAAATGAATCACATGTTTCAGCAACAGCTGTATTTGATATAGCAGTTATTACTGGTTAATTATTTGCATTAAAAATAAGCTTTTTCCTATGGTCAGTGTGGAACTGAGATATTCTTTTCTGTTCTCAAACCTGCGAACAGCTTGAGATATGACAGCCCTATCTCCTCTTAACAGGATGAACATAATCCACATCTGGAGCTCACATTAAGCTCTAGGAAAAAAATATCATCTGTGCTAGAACATCTGAACCGCAAGTGGGGCAACTCAAACATTGCATCTGGAGAGCTTGTGCTTTTTCCGTATTATGCTCATCAAGAGGATTTAGCTACATATCAGAGGTGGACAGCAAGAGACACTGTTGCAGTGGCTGACGTTTTTCTGTCAGTGAATAGCCCCTCTGTTTTTCGATTAAGGTATAGAGTTTTTTTTTTGTAATATAAAATAGTAATCCACTGGACCATTAGTGGACAACCATAATGGTTGCTAACTGTTGTATGCGCTTTTTTTAAATAAGGTATGGTTGGTTTTCCCTTGCTGAGCTTGAAGCAGGAGCAAATGAAATATCTTTGACCCACTTTGAGAATTGCATGATACCTGAAGACATCCAGGACAAATCTTCCTCAGGGGCTTGTGTGCAAAAGGATGGTACTTTGCTCAGTGACTTCACTTCTGAGCAACCTCCTTATAATCCAGAAGATCAGTCGGCATTATTGCTTGCTACGCCATCTAGTAGAGGCAAGAATGCTGAGGAGCCAGAGCAGTCCATTAATGCTTCCCCCTCGCAATTTGGCAGGCAAAAGCAAGAACAAATTCCTGCAAACCGAGCTTTTGAGGTCCTACTTTCTGTTTCGTGCATTCTTTTGTCAAGTGAACATTCCTATGGTTGATCCTCTATTTTCTAATCATTTCTATTATACTTCAGGTTGATCTGGGGATTGCAATATCTGAAGGAGAGTGGGCAGATACCCTTACTGATATCAGTGTTGGATTCTTACTGACAGAAGCATCAAAGGGCGCTAATTCGGATTTTCTAGGGGCTTCTGTTGTTAAAAATGCTTTGTTTCTTGAGAATCCCTGCAGCTATGACTCGTTTGATGCTGCTGTTGCCCTGCATGCTTCTCGTTATCAAGCAGCAGAGCAGCCGGCCCATACATCCCATTCAACCATCTGGGGTGCAGAAGAAACATGTGATGAGTTCAGTTTTAACTTGGCAGCAGCTAGGAAGCAGGAAGGTTCAAACACTTCAGCTAGCAGCTCTCCTGACAGTGACAATGAAGTTCATTCTTTAAATTCAGAAGGGTTCCAAGGTTTCCTTCAGGTTTGTTGTGATTTTGGGGGTTCTCAACAAGTTTTATATGTTGGCACTGTTGATTTATAATTTATATTTCATATTGTAGGACTTGGCTGGAGCAGAGGTTGCTGATAATCCTTGTATTGGTGATGCCAAAGATATAGAGGCACTTTGTGCCAAATTGCCAACCCAAAATGACGACTCTGGGTTGAAGGATCAGTCTCTAGCTGACATATATTGGGTATTAGACACATGTCCTGGCAGTACTTGTTTTCTTTTTTTGGTGTAATCCTACAGAATTAGCTACAACTTAAGTTATTGTTTATCTTCTCTTTTGACAGCCTGATTCACTTGGACCATTGGACTTGGAGATACCGTCCGTGAGATACCAAGCTGATGACTTGCTCTTAGGAGAAAGTCAAAATAGTTGGAATCGCATGGTGGCAAATAGCCTGGATGCATTTCGAAACTTGTCATTCTTCGCGGCGGATAAGAATGACTCGATTCCATCCATCATGTAGAGTTGTGGATGCCAGGGTTCGTCCATCACTACCTGATAGTACTTGCTACATTGGCTAGGAAGAGACTGCCAATGATATGCATCTCGCTGAAGAGGAGGCTTTATATTGCCCAAGTGAGCTGTTTGTTGCTAATCCAACAGATGCGGACTTGCTGTGTCTTGCAGTCAAGAGGGACGCATGTCGTTGTAAGATAACATAAAACGTGTACTAACCTGTATGTCATGTAAATTGTGTTGTTCTTGTACAAAAAGCACACGCAGGTGCTTGGTTACAATAAAGCTTCACCTGCCGTGTATAAGTTATCAGATCAATTGCTCAATGCTTAATGAGTGCAATGTGTTGTGTACTATAGTAAATTTGGTGCACATATGACTGAATTATTTAGTAAATCCAGAAAAAGACGGCAGGGGAAAATGCTGATCCAGGGAACAAATTGCTGGATTCGTATTGGCTTATGAAAATTGTTTTTCTATAATAAATAGTTTTTTTATAATATCTAATTTTTAAACGTAGTACACACTATAGTAACTTTATTTATATCGGTTAAAATTACATATAAATATTTCTCTTTGCAAAATTTTCTATATACTATTATTATTTATAAGTTAGAGTTAAAAGCCAGTAAATATCAATATGAATGGGCCTGTATTGTCTCTATCTTAATGAGTGCAATGTGTTGTGTACTATAGTAAACTTGCTGCGTAAACGCGGCGGCACGTTGCGCTAGCTACCGTGTGGATTGAAGTAAAAGAGACGATAATTCGTGGGGAGTTGCTTAAAAAAATCGAGGACATATGCGTAATTTTGAACTTTTTTGCAAAAAACCGAGAACTTGTAATGACTTGTACGTAACTAAATAAGAACCTATACGTAATTTTGGAAAATCGCAGGGTGCTATCTAACAAAGAATACACAATTTTGGTGAAGTGGAGGGTGCTTTCCGGAAAAAACCTGTCAGGGACCTTTTTGTGAGAAGGGAGGACCTTTACGTATTTTCAAAAAATGCAATGGGCTTTTCGCATAAAAGTTGACGTGGTACGCGTGAGTGCCCGGGAACTCCCTCAGCTATAATATAAGTATGATATGGTGCACATCTGACTGTGCAGTCGGTCCGAAAAAAGATGGCAGGGGAAAATGCCAAAATGGTGATTCAGGGAATAAGTTGCTGGATTCGTATTGGATCCTGAAAGCTGTTTTTCTACGATAGATAATTTTTTATAGTATCTAACTTTTAAATAGAGTGTTTTTTTAATACAGGATTTACTAGTTGATTGTAGTATATATTATAGTTATTTTATTTATATCGATCAAAATCACACATATGTGTATCTCTCTTTACAAAATTCTCTATAAACTGTTACTATTAATAAACCAAAGACAAAAACAAAAATCAATATGGACGGCCGTATTGTCTCTAGCTACAGAATACAGCATTCCTTAGGCACATAATTTCTATGAGCACATTCGCATTGAGGGCTTACTTGAAACACATGAATTTTGCAATCCATAGAACAGTTTCTTCAGAATTACCATAAAGCTCCCAGCTTCCAATAATTTTTTACCATTTGCTGTGAAGTTCAAATGGCACAAAGTGAGTGTTCGAAAACTCTTTTGATTAAAAAGCTCGAAACGAACACAAAATATCAGCGATTGTTTTCTTTTTTTTATTAGAAATTGAGCACATCAAATTTCTGCTGCACTGAAACAAAATTGAAATTCAAAAAGAATTTGATTTCTTGTTTAACTTTAATTTCTTGTGAATCCTAGCCTAATCCATCGCCCATCTCAGCCATTCACGTCGTGAATCCTCTACCAAGCCATCCTCTCCGTCCCTCTGTGCGCACTGTTCACCATCCAAAAATATCACCGCCGTCCAGATCTTTTCGCTACCACACCTTCCCGTCCCTTTCCGCAACTGCCACACCACAACAAATCGGTCAGAAACCGTACCGCCTCGCCCTTCCTGCCCTGACCCCTCCTAATTTCCTTGGCCGTGCGTAGGAGCAAACGGCAAAGATCATCGTCGCCTCTGCTTTTTCCGCCTCCTCTACTCTCCACAGCCGACAACCTCACGCCGCAAAAATCCTGCGCCCCTGAGCTCACTACCGCCAGCACAAGTCACCATACACCCCTCACAAATGTCATAGCCCTTACTTGGACAAAGCACCGTCGCCGCCTCACACCCCACCGCCTCGTCGCCCTCTCTACACTCTCACTATACCTTTCTCACAACCGACCTAACCACTTTTAACCACCGCAATGCCGCACCCGAGGCAACCTGTACCTCCCCTCTGCCAGCCGCGCCGCTCCCTCCCGCACCTTCCTGACCCCTGCCACGCGCCGTCGCGCGCCTTAGCCCTGCTCCTATGCCGAACCGCCTTCATCGCCCTATTTAAACCCCGAGCCCCTCCATTCGAAAGCACCGGTGCCCAAGGTGAACCACAGCGCCCCAATTGAGCAATCAACCGGAGCATCGCTGATGATCGTTGGAAGGCCTCAAAGTAAACCAATCTTCAGTTCCTACTATTCAGTCCTTTTCGTTTCGATTGCTTTTGCCTGCAGCTTCTTCATACCCTTAGTAACACTCCCAAAGCAAGCCCCCAGCTTCCCAATTCCCCTGCTGCGCTGACGGCTAGTGCCACCGCTCAGCCATAGAAGGTCACCGTGGACAGCTCGGCTCAGCCATCCCCGACTCAAACCACCACACCCCTAAGCTCCCCTACTCCTAGAGATGCTCTATCACAAATGCTATTGTCCTTTTAACCCGTCGTTAACCCATATACCATTCAAAAGTCTCAAGAAGAGATGACCTCACCATCGACGCTCGCGTGACTTCTAGCCACTCTCGAGCCCAAAAATGGCATCCTTGTGGTCCCAGGAACCCACCCATGGTCGCCAATTGTTATTTTGACCATAAAGTCCACCACTTGAAATCTCCAATTGCCTTGTAATAGAATGAAACTTCAGCCATACAACTTCGAGTCCTAAGCAACACCGCTCTAACGCCGTTCAATGCTCTTAAAGCCGCTCGAACGTCGTCCGATGCTCTTAAGCTGCTCGAACGCCATCCGATGCTCTTTAAGCCGCTCGTACACCATCCGATCTCCGTCGACTTCACACTCGAAGTCGAACCTCGATCGTCCACCTAACTTCGTAGTCGTACCCGAAACCATCTGAATACTCGAAACTCCTCTATTCTCCGATTACGCAGTGACAACCTGATAAAGACTAAACCCGCTATGAATAGTAAAACCCATGATGAACAGTACACAAACCTATTACTGTTCACAAAACCCTAAAATGCGCACACACACACACATATATATATCCATTTCGATCGTTTCAAGCCCGTCTATCTATTTCTCAGCTCCATTTTCTTCATACCAGACTTCTATAATCCCTGAACCTATTTTATTTGATTTTTTTGGATTTTACTTCTTTATTCCTAACTCAATCCTTCGAGCACGGAATTGAATTGTTTATTTTGCTTTGCGCTAGCACACGATGTCATAGACCAGCTAGTCCAGAAAGGAGAAGCTCAAGTGCAAGCACAAAATCAGAAGAATACAACCTTGTAGAATATATTGATCCGCAAGGCAAGTCACATCTTTTTGATCATATTAAACCTACATTCCTTTAAGTATTTATTTATCAGTATTTTCATTACCTTATTTATGCATTGTTATTTCTTGTACAGTAAATATTTAGAATGAAATAATATTTAGTTATGTCCTAGCACCTGAAAAAAGCCCTACTTGATTTGATGGCCATATTCACCTAGACAATTCCTAGTAATGATAAATTACTATAAAATATGCTATGGTAATTTAGAAAATTCAACTGTTATACATTAGTAGTGGCAGTGTCACAGTGCACTGGATTATTAATTTATGGATAGTTATCTTATTGATGAAAAGTAAGGACTAAAACCTCATGCTAAGTAAATAACATAATGATCGCTCAACTACAATCTTTGACTTGTCAAATCTGGTCTAGTAACTACTCAAATCGATTGAATCTCTACAACAACAAAAAAGAGAAAAGAAAAGAAGAGTTGGTATGGGAGGGGTTAACCATACTGAAAAGGAGAGTTGGTATGAGAGAGGGATAACAATACTTAACAACAGTAGATCCGCTTCAAATCGAGCGAGGCCATGGGCCACTCGAGTTTAATGGGGGATTTCGACGGCAAAACATAAGTAGATTTGGAAATAATTTGGAAATTTTGAAGTCTAGTAATCAAGTTTTAAAACCTTAATTTCAAACATTTTGTCAGTTATGAAATACACATACAGGTCAAGCATGTGCTAATTAGCACCAATTTATACTACTATGGCGGATGGCAAATTCTTCCTGATAAATTGGAGCGGGCCTACTCCCTTAGCTGCTTATATAAGACAAGGAAAAAAACAGATGTAGCATTATAGAGTGGAGGCACGCCCCCCCTTAGCCCCCATGTTCAGTCCGCCACTGCTTATAACCTATACTATATTAACTAGTTTTTAAACGGTGTGTTTTAAGATGGTGTCAATATAAAGATTGTAGTAAGAAATATACTGAGTTTAGTTGTATCAACTAAAATCGTATGTGACTAATTTTCTCTACGTACTGTCTCTTACAAATAGACATAATTTAAAATTTTAAGTCATAAGATATAGTTCAAAGGAACTCATACTTTATATAAACCTTGGGAGCCAAGGAAAAAAATGGAATAGGCACAAAAAAGAAAGAGGAAAGGAAAAAATCTCGAAGACAATCCCAGCCGTCGAAACCACCCACCCGACGGGCTATATGAGGCCACCCACAGGCTCGCGATAAACCCTAGCTCCATTCGCCCAACCACGAAAGCCCTAGAGACAAGCGCTCCCCCGCCGCCGGCGACCGCACCGCCTCCTCCTACCGCGAGAGCCTCTAAGCCAAACCACCCACCCACCTCGCGAGAATGGTAACGAGCCCCCTCCTCCTCCAATTTCTCCTCGTCTCCATTCGGTCCGCCGTCGCGGATCGAATCGAGCCCCGTCCCGCGCGAGCTAACCGCCGTTTTTTTTCTTGGAATCTTGCAGAGCCAGGAGGCGGTGAACCCGAAGGCGTACCCGCTGGCGGACGCGCAGCTGACGATGACGATCCTCGACCTCATCCAGCAGGCCGCCAACTACAAGCAACTCAAGAAGGGCGCCAACGAAGGTGATCATCCAATACCTAGCAAAAAAATTGCTCCTTTTGCGCGTTCCGTTTGTTTCCTCTGTAAATTTTGGTGTGTTTGGTTTGAATTTGTGTGCTTGTGTGTGCGCTCAGCGACGAAGACCCTCAACAGGGGGATATCGGAGTTCGTGGTGATGGCGGCCGACACGGAGCCGCTCGAGATCCTCCTCCACCTCCCCTTGCTCGCCGAGGACAAGGTAGAAAATTTTGTCCATATGCTAGTGATCGTATTGCTCGAAATTTGTATGCCGTAGTGTGCGCGATTTGTTTATGGCGAGCTTGATAGTCGTAAGATATTTTTAGTTAAAGGTTTGTCGTCTAAAGAACTGTCAAGCTTGTCGTGCCGATGCATGGTAATTTTGTATGCTGTGTTCGTAGTGAATATGCGATGTGCGGATTATCACTACCAGTCTATTCATATTGGAAGCAGTGGGAGTTTGCTGCCCTGACTATAGTAGAGTATTGCATGATGTTTTGGATTGTGGATTAAGTATGAGGTGCTCTGCTCTCTTCTTGAACTGTTGGTATGAGTTCCCAGCTGTTGGAGGAACTTTGACTATTGAGGGAGTTGATTTGATAATAATTGGGTATTAACATGTAAATCACTCCCGACTGTGTTTCTTTGCATACTTGTTGGCATCCTTATGTTGGTACTCTAGGGGCACTATGAGTTCATTAATTGTTACACTTTGTGTAGTCTAGCTAATTTAATGTTAACATCTCTTGTTATTCAGTGGTGTACCTATTGATATTCAGCCTTGCAGCTTCACATGGAAGCGGAGTTAGTGAGCTCTTGGGAGAAGTTGTATTGAGACATTTTATCAGTTCTACATTCTATATCCTGCTTGAACAACTTGCACGACCACTCACATTTGTTCATTTGATTTAATTGCTGCCTATTTAATGCTTGAATAAATTTAAGAAAACCCTAGGTATTGGGCATTGGTAACACGAAACCACGGGCTTTGCCAAAACTTTCACTAAACCACAGGTATTGAGGTATTTAGTTGCACATAAACCACAGGTTTTGCTGCAATTGGGTTATGTGTAACCAAATGAAATACGTAAATACCTGTGGTTTAGTGAATTTTGTTAAAACCTGTGCTTTTTTTACCAATGCCCCAATACCTGGGGTTTTTGAAATTTGCTCTTAATGTTTTGCATCTTTCTTTTGTCATTGCTCATGCATCACTAGTGTTCATTTGTCTTAGTGAAAAAGGACAAAGGCCCTTACTGAACTCATTTGTTCTATGATGCAGAACGTGCCATATGTCTTTGTCCCTTCAAAGCAAGCCCTTGGTCGCGCTTGTGGGGTGACTAGGCCAGTCATCGCTTGCTCAGTGACTAGCAACGAGGGTAGCCAGCTGAAACAGCCGATACAGAATCTCAAGGTGATCTATTGCTTCCACATTTTGTAATATCTGCTCGTTGGCTGCAGAACTGTTGAGATTTGTTTATTGCCATTTCTTACACCTCAGTAAATTAATGGAATTTAATAAATCGCAGGATGCTATCGAGAAGCTTCTCATATGATTTATCAAAACCTTTCAGTGTGATGGGCCTCAAGAGGGACAGTTTTTTCAGAGGCTTGGACTGGTGATGGTGTCTTGTTTACTAGACTTTGTGCTTTTCCAGCTATGTTTGCAAGACCTAAGTTAATCATACTGCCATTGTGTCGTATCATCTTATATTTTTGACTGTTGTGTAATTCTGAAGGCAACTGTATCATGGCAGTTCAATTTTCTTCCTAGACTCCAACCACTATTGTAATGGCTGATAATTGATGGGTTTGAGATCCGAGTTTTGGCTGCCTGCATGCCATCACTTACGGCACGAATGCTCGTTTTCATTGGTTTCAGTGGGGCTGAGGCAATCTTGAAGCTTGCTGACGCTTTTAGGTTTCCGTTGCTTAACCGTAACTGTCGTGGTTTAGGCTAAACAGTAAACAAGGGCTATAGGAGACCACTAAGGGCTGCCCAGAAGTGGGAATGAGTAAAATAAACTGTCTCTTTAGCTATTTTCTTCACTAGTGCTATATATACATGGTCATAAAGGCGGATTATACAAATGCCTTTGTTAGGACCTGTCATGCTAACCTAAGGGTACAGATGTTCTTTTATATGCGTACTGGGTCTCTTGGCCTAGCAGGCTGAATGGGTGAATGGGCAAAGGTGAGGACCAATTTTTCAACAGTAACATACAATTGTAGTTGGGTATCTTTGTAGAATCAACAGTGCTGTAGGCTGATTGGTAAATGAAGTAGTATCAGTTAAAAGGGTTTACTTTTGTTTTTGGATCTTGTTTTGCTTGTGTGTGCCGACTGCAACAAGTGAACAAGCAAATCTTGTTAGTAGATTTGAGCTTGCATTGCTCTCGAGGCGTAGGTTGATATGCATGGCGAGGCTTTCTGCCTGGAAGCAGTAATTGTGACCTGAGTTTTTGATCTGGTGTTTACTTTCTAGGAAAGGATTTCAGTGGGCCTTGAGATGTCATTCATAGGTAGGGATGATAATCGGGCGCGGCAGGTACGGGTAGCGCTTGTCCATAATCGTATCTACGATTTCGATTTACGTCCACGGGTATATCTGTGAAGGACGACAGGTAAAGAACATTGTTTATACCCGTCGCCCGTGGACATACTCGCTGAGTCACCGTATGAGAGTTAATGTACTCATGTCTGTTTGCACTTAATGCACTTAACACAAATCAAATCTTGCTGCAGTACATAGTTTCAAAGTTGATATACTCAGCATAGTTCTATTATTATAAGATACATAGTTCTAAAGTCAAACAATGCATATAAACTGTACATATTTTCTTTCTTTTTCTTTGCATTTTCTTTTACTTCCCCCTTCAGCAGAGTTAGTATACCTAAACTCCTTAAGACCTCAATGTATGATGAAGAAAGCTCCTCGTCTGCAGGCTGTAGCAGGCCTTAATTTTGTACAAGTCTGTAAACATGAAGACAAAACAAGATGAATTAAATCTAATGCAGGGATTCGAGTCACAAACTTCTTTTGACTTCTTAGGCTGTAGCAGAGGATCTAATGAATTGTTATGATTTATGCTAGCGCTATTGCTATATAGTTAATTCGATTTATCAGAGCAAGTCCGCAACGTAAGGACTACGAAGAGGGGAGAGCTCCCTGTCCAGTTGGATGAAATCCGTGTGCCAATCCAATGGCTACTTTGTCATGTTGAATCCGTATCACAAGCTGAAACAAAACAGCTAAAATACATTGGTGTTTGGTATATATTTAACAGAATAGGTCTCGGTTCTGATCAATACATGCCTATGCATATATTCTAACGGCAAACTTGATTCAATCCGGTAAACCCAGCATGCTACTACTACTTGCTATATATTTAACAGAATAGGTCTCGGTTCTGATCAATACATGCCTATGCATTTCGATTTATTTTTTACACTGAATTGGATTTGTTATAGGATTTTGTTCTCCAGTTATCATACAAGTCGAATTCTTTGCCTGTTTCTTAAGGCGCGAGATCAACAATCGCAGCGCGCAGCATCAGAGATCGAAATTTCCGATCCCTATTCAGCTGAAAAACCTCGCAAAGGCAAAGAGAGATCACAGAACGAGCCGCCGAGACGAACAGCGCGGGTTCGACGCCGCCGCGCGCCGTGGGTCGTCTGGCACCTCAGGCTGGTGACGCACACACCTCAGGCTGCGCTGGCACGCGAACTCGGCGTCCCACGTGCCGGTGCGTGATCGCCGACGCTTCTAGGTCGGTTCCGCCGCGTGGGCCCCACACACCACAAGCATGTTTCGTGTACCACGCGATTACTCAACCCCCTCCTCCCTCCCTGCCAACGGGCCCCGCCCGCCACAGCCAATCAGGGGCCGCCGCTTACCCCCTGCCCCACCACCCGCCGCGCAGGCGCAGCGTACCGCCGCGCGCTACCCACCCCCAATACCTCTCACTGACATGACTCCCCACGGCTCCGTCCCCACAGTCTACCTCTCACTGACATGACTTCCCCGCGGCTCCGTTCCCACCTGTCAGTGATGCGTCTGGTGGAAAGATTGGTAAGCGAGGAGGCCCCGCTAGTTCCCCGAACGACTCGGGCTCCTCGCCCCCGGCTATAAATATCGCCCCACCCCCGGACCCTCGAAGGGGCTAACCTTTTGTTCCCTTCGCCTCCCGTGGCCCTAGATTTCCCCCCTTCCGCGAAACCCTAGCCGCCGCACCAAAACCAAATCCCGTCGCGCGGAAATCTTTCCGCTGGATTTCCACCCGACGATCGAAATTCCCGTAGCGATTCGCGGCTGGCTAGGGCGAGCCTTGCCGCCCCCCTCGTGATCCGGTGAGGTAGAGCAGAGGTCGCGTCGGCCATGTCGAGGTGCTTCCCCTACCCGCCGCCGGGTTACGTGCGAAAACCAGCGGCCGCGGCCGAGGCGGAGGCGACCACTAAGGTTTGTTGAACCATCGGATTTACACACGCACGTGCCGGATCATTTGTTCTTGCCTGTAGGTTTTGATCGAATCAGTTGGTTGTGCGTGTGCGATTTGGGGTTCGCACGCGCCGGGATGCTTAACCCTGTGAGGGTGGACAAACTGAATCTTGTGCGGCTTCGCTGCGGGAGATTGGCCTCATCGATTGGAATTTTAAGTAACAAGAAATCTAGAAGAAAAACCCAGATCTGGCCTACGCGCATTGCATTTATATGCTTAAACTCCCTGACATCCCTTGTGTGGCTAGGAGGTACTGATTCGGATTGGGTATAGCCTTGTTACCAGCCATGAGGTGCTAAATTGCTTTAGAGATGGGTGATTAATTGTGGTGCTCTGCTGGACGCCAAATATGATTGGGAACATGGTAGCTGGAACAGTTTGCAGTAGTGCAAAACTGGTGTTGGCACAACAATGCCAGTTTATTTACCAGAGAATGTATTATATCTGGGTTCCATGAGAATTTTTAGGCCAATTAGTGTTGTCTGGCTTGGATTCTGTTACAAGGACCCCAATTGGTGGTGTTCTAGCTTTGTTTGTTGGCGTAGGCGCTGGGCGGCAGGGTGCCGCCCGGCCTTGGCCCCTAGTCGGGTGGCTGGGCGGCGAGGCGGTCCAAGGCGGGACCAAGGCGGTCCAAGGGGGGGCCAGGCGGCCTAGGCGCGGCGGATGGCCAGGCGGGCGCTGTGGTGGGTGGCCGCATGACGCCAAGAAATAGAGGAGGGACCGAGGGAGTATATAAATCGAGGGAGGGGAAAAGAGTTACCACACATGAGGCCGTCGCCGCTGCCGTTGACTCGTCGGATTCCGCAGCCGCCGTCGCCATCTTCTCTGCCTCGCCTCCCCTCCGGTGGAGGGGACATCTTCCTCGTCCGTCCGCCGCTCCCGTGGCCGTCGCCGTCGGATCCGAACTTCCCGTGCTAGATCCTGCCGCCGCTGCTCCCGTGGCCGTCGCCGCTGGATCCTGGCTCCCAGCTCCAGTCACTGCCGCTCCTGTGGCCGTTGTCGTCGGATCCGGACTACCCGTGCCAGATCCCGTCGCCACCGCTCCCGTGGCCGCCGGTGAGGGATACGTCAGGCGGCGGGGGAGGCGCACGGAGGGGGTGACGCGGAAGAGGCGGCGCGGAGGGTGGTGCGGACTGCGGAGGGAGCAGAGCAGTGGGATGGGAAGGGGTTAGGGTTAACTGGCGGCAGGGTCGGGTGGGACCGTGGGATGGGAAGGGGTTAGGGTTAACTGGCGGCAGGGTTGGGTTATTTTGTGATTTAGTCCTTAGGATTTTTAAAAATTACGAATAGACTTTTTCAATGGATTTTTCTCAATCTAGTTCTCCCTGGCCTAAATATATATGTTAAGTGAATCCTAGAATCTTAGTTTTATTTCTAAAAGTTGCTCAAGCCTCAAGGTAACAGTTTTCTTCATTTAAACAACAAATATATATACACGATTGTTTATTTTCGCCTACTATCTTTATTTTTAATTCGGCCGCCTAGGTCCTGCTTAGGTCCCCTAGGCGCTAGGCCCCACCTCCCCGCCCGCCTAGTGTCTAGCGCCTTCTTGAACATTGGTTTGTGTTGCCACTAATTTGTTTCTCACTGGCGGTGTTTTGGTGCATTAGGAGCAATTTTATATGCGTCGTTCAACTTGTTCACAACTTACAGTTTTGATAGTTGTTTCACTGGAAACTGGAGAGCCTGCTATTTGTGATTGATTTTCTATTGCAGTAGTTGCATAATCTTTGATGCAAATATCGTTTGCAGAATTCTGTCATTTTGTTAGTCTTGCCTGTCTTGTAAGATATTCTTCTTTTTCTATAAAAATGGGATTTCGAATTCACTCTCTTGCGTCGCTGATTTGCTTTCTTGGGCATGTTTCTCACTGTTTTGGGAATTTTTCTAGTTGTCTGTCACGAAAATGTCCTTGTTTTGTGGTTCGGAACATTCTTCATATTGCAAGATATCAACTTAACTTTTCTTTGGAATTACTCTTGTTGCTTGTTTGTTTGTTTAACAAGTTTATATACTTGCTAATATATTTTTATTATTTTCTATGGAGTATAATGAGATACTTGTGGTTTATGCATTATATGTTGTATATTTGTTATGTACAAATATCCGGAGAAAAAATTGTACTAACACTTTATAGAAATGGCAACTAACTGCATTTGTCTTATTTGTGCTTGTTAGATATGCATTGCTTCGTAGAATGGACAGTTTTGCAGGTTTTAAGTATCTTCTGTTGTCAATTGGGTTATGGGTTCAATACGATTGTAAGGGTGTCAATTTTGTGACTAACTGTGTAATGAGCATATCAAGGATAATTGAATTATTTTATGTGAAGCATCCATTTCTTAATTCTTAGTTGTTACTGATAGCACATATGTGCAAATGCTACATTAGTTTCTTGTTGTGTGCTTGTGTAAGTATGAAACTTCATTACAATATTTCCAAAAAAATGCTGCATTGCATTCCCGTCGTCCGTTCTAAATCAGAACTGACGATTACTCTGGTGGCTGAAGCTCCAGAAAGAAAGGGAAAATGCTGAAAAGAAGAAAGAGAAAAAGAATGACAAGAAAGCTCTCCAGCAGGGTGGTGAGACATCTAAACATTCAAAGCGTACCCATAAGAAGAGAAAGCATGAAGATATGAGCTTAGCTGTTCAGGAGTCCAGAAAAGCCTCCAAAGAACCAGTTGAGCAGTTGGAGAAGAGTGGACTCTCAGAAGAGCATGGAACTCCTTGTTTCATTCAGACAGTGCATGACTCACCACAGAGCTCTCAGGACAGCAATAAGAGACGAAAGGTTGTGTTGCCCAGTTCTTGCCAAAATAAGAATGGTGAGCTTTTTATTATTATTATTATCAATCACTGTTTGCAAGATTGGCTTATCCTGATTTATGATCTTGCAGGGAACATTCTTCGCTTCAAGATAAAAAGAGATAAAGATTCTCCAGCAGCCATGTTGGAGAAACCAAGGGTTCTTGAGCAACCACCAGTCCAACAAATGGGATCAGGTTCATCCTTGCTGAGCAAGGAAAACGTAGTCCAACCTCACCATAACAAAGAAATGTTCAAATCAGCAGCAGCTCTGCAGCGAAACATCAAGGGTGGTTCTCAAGCAGTACCAAAACAAGTGAGTACACAACCCCCTGCAAGGTTCATCCAAAGAGTTGATCCCCAGACTACGGCCAAGGGCATTCAAAAGGTAGAACCCCAGTTGTCTGTTAAGGCAGCAATGGGAAGAGTTGACCCTCCGCCTGTGAAGATGATGGGAAGTGTTGATCCTTCACCCGCAAAAGTGATTGGAATAGCTGATCCTTCACCTGCAAAGGTGGCACAAAGAGTTGATCCTCCACCTGCCAAGTTGCTGCAGAGAGTTGATCCTCCGATGTCATCCAAGGTGATTCAGAGAGATGCTCCTCCACCATCTTGTTCTAAGGTTTTGCAGAAGGAAACCAGCACTGCTGCTTTTCGTCAGCGACAAGTGGAGCATCCTCCCCTTCTGCAAAAACGAAAGGTGCCTGTCGATACTCCTGTCATCAAGCAGCAGCAGCCGCAGCAGACAAACGCCTCTTTGCCCAAAGAAGAGCCTTGCTTCTCTGGTAGGAAGACAGAAGCTACTCCAGTGCCGGAGGTCAAGCAGTCCAAGTCAAATCGGAAGAAGAGCCGCAAGGCTGAAAAGAAAGAAAAGAAGTTGAGAGATCTATTTGTTACCTGGAATCCACCTTCGTTTGAGATGGAAGATATGGATGTCGGTGACCAAGACTGGCTGCTTGGCAGTTGGAGGAAACCTGATGCCATCACGAGCGACTGCAGAGCAAGTGATGGTTCATTGCCGTTTCAATCAATGGAGCAGCAGTTCTCATTGCAGCCCAGGGCGATTCATTTGCCGGATCTTCACGTCTATCAGTTGCCATATGTGGTTCCATTTTAGTTGTGTAGTGAGGTAGATGAGAAGTAGGAGATGTTAGGAGACTTGTGTCGGTGTGGGGGAGAATAGTTCCCTGCGACAATTTTCCAGCTTTGTTCCAGATATTCTTTTTTCAGGACGATGAGTGACACTCCCTGTAAAATGTCGATGAATACTTTGCCCCATTTCTCTCAGCAGTCGAACTGCAAAGGACCTAGGATTTTTAAGATGTGAACGTATTCTTTGCCTCATTTCTCTCAGCAGTCGAACTGCAAAGGACCTAGAAGTTTCTAAGTGATTGCAATGTCGTATCACATACTGGACGTAAACTAAGTTTACTATTCAGAGCCAGGGTCTCACCCTCCCAAGAAGCAAAACTTGTGCATGCCAACGGTACCACAACTAGTGGCGTATAGGCACACAGAAATGGACATTCCATTCTGTTCTCTTCTGTACCTGTAGCTCTCGCAGATCTATCGATAATGTTGTTGTGGACAATGAGAAGCTTCTCGGTGCTGGAAATGTGGCACCGGCGAAGCTTCCACTCTGTACATGAGTTTGTAAAGCAATGACAACCCAACTCAAACAAAAAAGAAAGAAAAGGAGCCGAAAAGGAGGTGCAGATTCACAGAAAAGGCAGACGAGAAAGATGTCAATCGAAGCTGGACGATCGGCTCCACCGTTCTCGCAGGTACTCCTCGAGGGGGCCGAGATTGCTGTGCTCGGTGCTCGAGATGGACTCGGCGTCCTCCACGTCGAGCAGCGCGAGGCCCAGGTGCGACTTCACGTTCGCCGCCGGGTAAGTCTCGTCGTCCTGGGCCTCCTGGCAGTCCGGCTCGGCGGTTTGCAGGTCGGCCAAGCTTGCCGTGCTCTGTCCCCGTAGTACGCTCAGCACCTGCAAGGCACAACGACAGGCGAATGTAACACGAGCTTCGCGTGCACGACTGAGTACCGACCTGCCGAGCAGAACGCGGACTCACCTGCGATATCCGGGGCCTGAGACGAGCTGACCTCCTGAGGCAGAGGGACGCAGCGAAGGCCATTCGCCTCACCTCGGCCTCGTCGTGCTTCACGTCCAGGCTTGGGTCCAGCAGGTCAGAAATGTCGCCACTGTTTAGTATCGGACTCGCCTGTACGCCAAGGACCAATCGTGTCAAGGAATACCAGGGCAAAGCTGCAGTAGAATCACCGAGGGTTCCAAGGCTAATGCACGTCTGGTTGTGACGCATGAGATCGCGGATTGGGAGGTCTTACCCACATGACGAGACTTTCCCGGCCCTTTGGTGACCCATCGCTGATGGGCTTCCTCCCGGTGAGGAGCTCCAGCAGGACGACGCCGAACGCGTACACGTCCACCTTGTCGGTGACCTTCCCGTACATGAAGTACTCCGGCGCTAGGTACCTGTGGAGAGTAAAACCAACAGTTTTCGCCGCAACTAAAAACAACACGGTGTACCACTAGACGCTACAAAGACAAGCTTGGTCGCGTCACGGTACAAGAACGCACCCGAATGTGCCGACGACGTCGCTGTGCGTTACGGAGGCCGGATTGGACGGCGCCCAGGTAGCAAGCCCAAAATCGGACAGCTGCCACGGCCACAACCGAGAGATTCAGAGCTCACGTTCGTCGGTGCATGATCCAAACCGAAAAGAAGAATCCAAAGATGACGCATTGGAGGAACGTCGCCGTCATACTACTACCTGAGGCTCGAACTCGTCCGCGAGGAGGACGTTGGACGACTTGACGTCCCTGTGAATCACCGGCCGCGAGCAGCCGGAGTGGACGTAGCCGAGGGCCTCAGCGATTCCCAGCGCCGCCTTGTACCTCTTCTCCCACGACAGCGCCGGCTTCGACCTTTTCCCTGCAAATCGAAGACATCAAATATCAAGAGAGTGAAGAGCAGGCAACTCCCACCCTTGCAACTGTTCTAAAAACGACACCTTTTTGCGAGATGCGCAACTTCCTTAGAACCAGGTCTACCGTACTGAAGTGAAATGTTTCACGGGGACATCACATGTACAGGACAGTAGATGCAGCATGTACTGTTGTAAAAATGCTAGTACCGTGCAGGTTGTCCTCGAGGCTGCCCTTGGGGAGGTAGCTGTAGACGGAGACAAGGTTGGGGCCTTCGACGCAGATGCCGATGAGCGGGACGATCCTGTGGTGCTGCAGCTTGGTGATGATGTCCACCTCCCGGAGGAAATCCTTGGACGCCTCGGCCGACGCCTTGGACAGCTTGATCGCCACCTGCTGCCGGCTCGCGAGGCTGCCCCTGTACACCCTGCTGTGCCCTCCATTCCCAATCAGATTCTCTGCAAGAACGGAGAGAACTCTCGGTCGTGAGATGGAGGCGTCAGAATCGTTGGGGGCATCGAGCCTGAGGAAATGATCGGAGAAAAAGAACCTGAGGAGAAGTGGTTGGTGGAGTCGTAGAGCTCCTCGTAGCGGAACCACCGGCACCGCGACGGGATGCCGTCGAGCATTTGCTTCAGCTCGGCGGCGAGCTCTGCGTTCGGCTCGGGGGAAGACGGCGAAGAGGACCGCCTCGGCAGGCTCATCACCCACTGCACCACCGACTGCTTGCGCGGATCGTCGTCCTTGCTCTGCGGGGCGGCGCCGGGCGTGCGGCGGAGCAGCGGCCAGCCGAGCCTGTGCTCGGACGTCGCGCCACCGCCGACCTTGGTGGCTTCGTCGTAGGACTTCACCGGCGCGGCGCCGGGCCTCACGCCCAGGCCACAGCCCATGGCGTCAAAGTCCATGGACCGCGCGCTCCTGTTCGGGTTCGGGATGATCACCTTGGGCTCGTGCCCGACGCTCGGGTGCAGCACCGTGCGGAGCACCGGCTTTGGCTCTGCTCCTGGCGCAGCTCAACACGATGTGACCGAACGATTAATCACTCAGTAACCAAGCGTCTGAAATACCATTGCTCAGAGGTAGTACTTACCGAGTGGTGGCTTGGGCGCCTCCCTTACGAAGATGGCCTTGCCGTTCTGGATGGCGACGACGGTGGTCATCGGCGGTAGCTTCTTGGCGCAGTACTTCGCTAAGCAAGTCGAGCCTCTGAGCAGACGCCCCACAAAAAATTTTTTTTCTTCTGGTGTTAAGGAATTAAGAAGAAACAGAGTAACAAACAGTTGGATCATACAAAGGTAGCTGCGCGCTGACCCGAAGGAGTACTTCTTGTTGGCGCCAATCACCACCACCATGGCGGCGCAGAGCTTGGCCTCCTTCACCAGCACCTTCTGGATCGAGCTCCCTGGTGTAACCCGGCCGACAAGAACAATCTGACACGGATCATCGATACTAGCATGTGAGGTTAATCGTTAACATTATGGCATAGAGCTCCATAGCAATCACTACAGCCCCATGCTTACATCTTTCTTGCTGCAGAGGGCCTCGTACTCTGCCAGGTAGTCGTCCAGAGTCCTGATCAGGGTCAGAGTGTTCGTCTTGCAGAGGTCTGCGACAAGAAACAAGAAAATGTCAAAAAAAAAAAAACTACACTGCGGGCGTTACCACGACTGAATCGAACTTGTAGTTCCTTGATGGAAACCTACCGGATTTGCGGTAAATGTGCACGGCGACGACGCGGTCGCCCCTCCTCGCCGACTGGTTGAGCGCCCACCGGAGCAGGTCCTTGCCGACGGCGTCCATGTGCAGCCCGACCAGTATGCACCGGCCGACGCCCTCCCCATGCTCGGGCGCCATGCTTCCCCAATCGACCACCGGCAGCCAGCAGCTCGCAAAAATCAGCAGGAAACGCACTTGTCCATGATGACACGCACAGCACAGCACGCGGATAGCTCAACCACTACTCGCCGTGGACTTCCCCTGTATGGCTATGCTGGTAAAATCCTGCTTACTGCAGCCAATGTATGACCCGGAACTGCTCTGCTCGAATAGAAAATTGCTGAGGCGGTCATCGCGACGACGGCCGCCTGGAAAGCGAATTCCGTTAGCAAGAACTGGCCGAAGCCGCCCTCAACTCACTTTATAGTAGCTGAATTCAAACCGAAAGGAAGCGGAGAGCTGAAGACGATACGACACAAGCGCAAGAAACCAGAGCGGCAAATATATCTTAAGAGGAAAGAGGGGTCAAAGCGAAGGGAGAGAGGCTCCAAACGACAGAGGTAACCGCCTAAAATCTGGTTAGGTTGTCAGGCTTCAGCTGCAGGGAGCGTATTAAAAACAATTTTCATGGCGCCACGCCACGTCCCCCCGCGGGGTCGTCACCATCGCCGGGCTCGGCTCAACTACTCCAACCACAAATCGGGCACTAGGCTGCTGTTTTGTGCTGCCGGTAAGCCAAAGCTAGCGAACAGAGACGGTGACGAAGACAAGCAGGTAAAGAAACTAGAGGGAATTGGAGTCGATACTGTGGTGGCCTGTTGGAGAGAAGAACGTGTGCAATAGGATTTGTGATGATGAGAGGTGAGCTGAGAACAAGGGCAAGAATTTCTTAGTGGAGATCGGAGAGGTAGGGAAAGGTGGGCAAATGGAGAGGGAGGACAAGTGCCATTGGTGATTGGGGAAAGGGATAGGGGAAATAGTCCCCCACGTGGCCAGAAAAACAAAAGAAAGGGAAAAAGAAATCGGAAAGGAAAAAGGCATCGAACTATTTCCTTGCGATGTAAGGCGATAGAGGATTGGATTTGTACATGATTTTTCTTTGTGCAAAGTTGCAAAAGGGAGATGCTTTGGTAGGACTGTACTACTACTAGTTACTGGCCTCAATGCAGAAATGCTAATGTTAGCTCTGGTACCAGTATACTTGGTACCGCCGGTATTACTTGGTAAATTTGCGTTTGATCTTGTTGGTGTGGACTTGTGATTTAGTTAGTGCTCCAATGAGCTTATAAGCTCAGGTTTCTAGCTTACTTTTTATTGTAGTTATTGTTAATTTTCTGCGTAATTAAAATTTTAAAAATTAAAAAATTATAGCAACACGAATAATACAAATGAAAAAAAAGAAAACACAAAAATGCCACAAAAAGAAAAAAACGAAAAAGATGAAATTAAAAAGCTAGAAGACAGAGACAGAAACTTATTAGAGCAAGACCTAATATTATGATGATTTTAACCATGATGAAATTAAAAAGCTAGAAGGAAGAAGTAGAAACTCGTTAAAGCAGGTACTGTATTACGATGATTTCAACCATAAGAGCACGTATAATGCAAACGTCTAGAGAGATGCTTAGCAATTAAAAATTAATTTTTCTTGCCACATAGAATAGATAAGACTCTTATTTTGAAGCATCGGTGTTTAGTATGTGCTTATGTGTATAACTATATCTAATTAAAAGATAATATAACATCTAAGTACACATGGAAGAGATGGTTGCATTAGAGAAAGTAATTTTTACATAAATGTTTGATAATATGATTATATTCTCTTTAAGTATTTATATATAGATATCTTGTATTGTACATGCCCTAAGGTCCCATCCGTTCTTGGAACGTCTACTCGTATTGCCACGTCGGGATATTTGCAAGTTTGGAAGGCTTGTTTCAGAGCACTGCTTATCTGAACGCTTGGGATATATGCTCACTGATGCTGAGTGCTTCCCATGGGCGGTCCCAAGAAACGTCATTTTCATCTCATTCAACGCGCCTACAGATTAAAACGAAAAACACGGGGGAAATTAGGAGAGTTGTTAGGGCAATTTTGAAGATCAAGCTTGTTACGATATTTTCTTCCAAAATGAGTCAAGTAGCCATTAATGTCCGTGGTTTTCATTTGGGAGTCTTTTACTGGTTAACACTACAAAAAGGTCGTAACAAAGAGTCAATTGGTACGCAAACTTTGTTTAGGGGAAAAAAAGCAAAATATCCTAAAAGCACAACACAGGATAGATGCTGATAACCCTAGCAAAAAAAAAAAAAAAAGATAGATGTTGGTAGTGTAGTGGTGCTACAAATGCCATGTAGCTGACGCTGCCCAGTTTAGATCTAAGCATGATAATGGCCACATCCAATGTTTTTCAGCTGCTCTGTACAAGAAACATTTCGACCCTAATCCTACGCACCACATGTGCTGACCTGACGCATCCTTGCGGACGTGCTGGGTTTATTCAACGGTTTAGGAATTTCAGACGCTTTTGCTCCACTTCCACAGCAGCCGCCGTTCCCGCAAAGCGACCGGCGGCGCGAGCAAAGCCCTGCCTGGCAGCTCGATCACCTGCCGCCGAGACGGTAGCGCCGCTACGCGAGCGAGGGCTGTCGTGCCGCAGGCGCACGCGCGTCATGTGGCAGCCAAGCGCGACGACGCGGTCTTCGGTGGGATTTTACTTCCTACGGCGACGCGACGCGAGCGGCAGCGGCAGGTCGCGGTCGCCCACCCGTGGCAGCCGCAACGACCCAACGAGAGATTCTTCCCGCACAGATTGCTTGGGAGATACGGGGATTGAACCGAGGCGTGGGGCGTGAGGCATTCCGAATAAATTGGGCCTGTTTTTTTAGCTTTTGAAACCAGTTTTATTTTTTGTGCTGTATTTTAACTTTTAAATAAAATATTTTTTAATATCATATCTACAAATTAATTATAGTGCACGTTAAAAATCCAACATCTATACCATCCAAAGTCGCAAGCGAGTACCTCTCTCCGTAATCTCCGTCGTAAACATCTAAAATTCAAAAAATTCAGCTAAAAACTATAAGCCAACATATTTAATGGGTTTTGTTAGTTTATGTGCTCAAACAATGTCTCATATAAGACATAATTTTTTCTTTCTTTTTTTAACTATTTACCACATCATCTTCTATTAGATAGCTAATTATTAGCTATAGACGTTGGGCCCACTCCAAATAGCTGAAGTTTATGGTTTTCAGCTATGATTTTTTTACTAAAATTGTACTGTAGCGACAAATAGCTTTTTTCAGAGTCCTTCGATTAAAGAAAATGAAGAAAATAAAAAAGGTGAAAATACCGTTATATCTTCATGGATAATGAAAAGAAAAAGAGAAAACAAAAAAGCTAAAGAATACTAAAAAGCTAAAATTACAAACTAACATATTTTAAATAGTTTTTAGCTTAAAAAACTGAAAGAGAAAGAAAAATAAAAAACGAAGCTGCTTGAAGCGGGGACCGGTGTGTATGAGCACTGGAAGTGCCCTCGGGGGAGTCGCTGTGGCCGACCCGACCCGCGTGCACGGGCAGTAAATGCGGTCGCCACAGCGCGAAGCGGTGGTTGGCGGCCCACCGACCTGAACTCGATGCAACTCGGGAAGTGCACGGCGACCTAACTCGTACAGCGCCATAAATTTCCTTCCTTAGGATGGATACGGCCTGGCTCACTCGCTTTCTTTTTAGGAAAGCCAGGGCTTCTTTTTTTCCCCTCCGGGAGAGAGTAGAACCTGAGAGAGTGCAATTGAAGGGACTGTTCTATCCGGGAAACCGATATATGACTTTTGTTATATTATTTAATTTTTAAACAAAGTATTTTTAAAGATAAAATCTATAAGTTAATTATAGTGTACATTAAAAAATCATTATTTATATCGATTAAAATCACATACAAGTATCTCTATAATCTCTATTATGAATAGCTAAAAATTAAAAATATCAGTTAAAAGTCATAGGGCGTAAACACAAAGATCATGTCGGAAGACGCCTCCACATGTACGGAGAGGTTCGTCGTCTCTTTCTTAATGGCATTGTTTAATTTTTTCGATCGCTGGAACGCCTGATCGTGGACACCACATTGATTCCTTTTGAGTGCTGAATAAAGTACGGCGTTGGTTGCAGGGATGGAATGATCATTCAGGAAACTATAGTTTTAAAATTGGGCCTGTTGCAGATATTCGTTGTGGAGCAGACACTGAGCTAACGCCACAGTCTGTGGCGTACAGACCGTTTTGAGGGACCTCAGATGGTGGCATTAGCCCTCCGGACTCCAACACAGGATTAACGAGGTGTATGATCCAATATGTACAACATATGGCATTGTCAGAGATAGCTCAAAATGTAAGTTTTATTACAAACTTGCAGTGTCGGCCTTCAGCTTCCAGCAGCAGGGGAAACCATGGTGTTCAACCTTACTGTGCTGACGCCGCTAATAATCATGGTGTAAGGTTTAAGGCCTCACTCATTTCGGCTTGAGCTTCAGGCTTATTTTTTACTTATTCCTAAGTTTTGTTCTTTTATGGTTTTTTTGCTGGTTCTTTTTTTTCGTATTCGTGTGCGTTGTCAGTGATAGGTTAACCTGTTTCTTTATGTTTAAATTTTTTAAATTTAGTTATGACAAATAAGCCATCATCAATTATAGTGTAATTTTAACTAGTTACCGCACAATTTCAACAGCTTATTTCAGCAAACCGAGCGGCCCCAGGCTGAATTGCTGGACTATGTTGTTTCCGATCTCTCGTCCTCTGATCACAAAACTAAAGATTCTCAAGCACATCTCCGACCAGTGACCAGGCACCTGACCGGGCACGTGAAATCCCCTCTCCACGGCGCCCTCACCGACACATCCCCCTACCGACGACCAATCATTCGCAGGGGGGCACGGGCACCCCATCAAAAACCACACCCTCCCCTGAGCCAGAAACAGGAACACGGCATCAGCGCAGCCATTAACTGCGCCAAAAAGATCGCTCGCCCGCTCGCAAACTGAGGTCCCATGTGCATGTACGTGTAGGGATCGCTCGACCGACCGTGGCCGAGACCAATCGCTCGCGACGGCGTACGTGTCGTGCATGGCAATCATTGGGGTGCGGCAGAAGGGTGGGAGGTGCCATCCACCCTCCGCCCGGCCGGTCGCTGTCGTCGCAGTTAAGCCGCCCCGCCCGGCCCCGCGCGCAGCACGTCGATACATCGTCGCAGGGCAAAAGCCGGTGGCGCACCGGGCACCGGCATGCGGATGAGGCCGCGCGGCGAATGCTTCTCACGAGGCGCGCGGCCGGGGAGCGTAGTACGTACGTACGGGCGGCGCGGTGGGCTACTGCGCGTTGCTGTTGCGGCCTGTGCGGCTGCCTTCCCGTCCGCGGACGTCTGGGAGTGGGGACGACGAGGGGGAAATCAACGGATGCATGCGTGGTTGGTGGCGCGAGCCGACGAGAATGGCCCGGTTCTTTCGGCTTAGGGATAGTTTCGCTGCCGCTATTTTAACGTGGTTACGTCGAAACAGATTTTTTAAACATTTTTTCACTATTTTAACGTAATTATGTCAGAACAGATTTTTTAAATAGTTTTTTAATTTAGCATCCGATTTATCCGTATAAGTACTTACACTAAATTAAAAAAAAATCATAAACCAGCCGATAGCGGACAGCGCTGTGGAGTGGGAGTGGCCGGCCGGTCGCTGTGCTGCCAGAGGTGCAGCTTGTACGTACTACGGGTACTGGCGCAATCGATCGTGGGTTGCAGGATTAGCACTGGTGTTGCATGCATGCCTGGCCTCGTGGTGTGATGGATGTGGTGGCCAGAATTAACTCTTTTTTGGGGGCGAGCTTGGAATGTTCATATGCTCTTTTAAGTCATCGTCATCATTGTCAATACTCAATATGATGGTTTCTCGAACAATAAGCTGGCTGTTTTTTTATAGCTAGCTTAAAATAATCGAACGAAATAGTAGTATTCCTCAACCTTTTGTTGATGAATCCGAAAGTTCTGTACCGGCAACAAGTAGATATGCATAGCGGTCCAAAATATTTTAAGCCAACCTTCATAAGCACCTTGTCATTTTGGGCCACAGGTACAGTATTTTGTCCTTCGTATATAGGAGTAGTGAGTCTTTTTACTCTAAGCCTTTTTCTCTCTCTTTTTCCCCAAATAATTGTAGTGTACGTGTCGGTCAGAGAGATCAAAAGGCATATTCGATCACTCCTCTGAGCTAGAAAGTAAATGAGTGTGTCTTGGACACTATCAAGTCGCTTATTGTTGTCGCTTATAATTTCTAAGTACAGTTTATTCTCTTTAAGGAAATAACACTATCTGAAGAAAACAGAACGCATCTATGGTCGCCAACTTGCTGCTTAATTAGCCGTACCAGAAAGTTATTCTCAACATGAGGTGGGAGGTGTATGATCCTTTTATAGGATTAGGATACCATAAAAACTTCTCAACTGCTTATGCTTTTCATCCTTTTTTTTCCCGGATGCCAGAGATTGAACTATACAATGGTGCCCTCGAAAAAAAAAAGGAACTATAGAATGAAAGTGCTATCTGCATCCTACATGCATGCTTCTTTGCACCATTTTAAGGCGCAGGACATGTGCTACTAGGTTAGGATTTCCCTGCTCTTGAAGCAGCTCATCCAATCAGCGTCAGGAACTATAATTATTTTGATCATGCAGCTCGGGTGAAAACACATCAAGAAACAGAAGCCAAAACCTAAACATAAGTGGAAAAAAACCCACTCTTAAAACGAGAGAATGCAACAACAGTAGCAATGATTCCATAGTTCTCCGTTGGACCATACCGCTTGTCTGGACAAGGTCCAGGTAAAGCAATGTGGAGTAGCGGATAGCATCTCTGACAAGCTCTCCGTAGCTACCTCCGCACAGTGACCTGGCCATCAAGGTTTAACGTAATGCCTACTAATTGATCCCCTCGAACGTAAGCAAAGCTCCCGGCCACCCGATGGAATGAGCGGCATGGAAGAGGGTGAAGTA
Organism: Bonia amplexicaulis; assembly: GCA_036346245.1. Classification (NCBI taxonomy): domain Eukaryota; kingdom Viridiplantae; phylum Streptophyta; class Magnoliopsida; order Poales; family Poaceae; genus Bonia; species Bonia amplexicaulis. The sequence goes on from CM070741.1 coordinate 5,281,492, forward strand.
CTAAGGTTATAAATAATGATATCGATAATGGCGAGAGGAAAAACAGCACATACACTGACACATCTGCCACCTAATGTTTAGGCAGGATCAGGCCGCCAATTATTGGATCGGGTGAGACATCGCACGCCACGCCCGAAGAGTGCTGCACCCCAACGAATGTGTCACGGGCAGCATTAAGAGGTAGCAGATGCTACTCCACTTCGTCTCCTTACCCCCACCCAGCGCTGCTGCTTACGCAATTTTAAACCTTCCTGTGTTTTTTTATATCAGTGCTATACCTTAGAGATAATTATATTATTTATATATTTATGATCTTTTAAATAATATATTTTTTATCTATTGAATAAATGGCTTTTATATTAATTAACAAGTATGTAACTTGTTCGTAAAACTCTTTATTTATGTTTTAATGTTATTCTAAATTATCCTTGATCCTATATCGTTATGTGGGATAATTATAATTTATAGATCAACATATATAAATTGATGATCATGTTTCACAGATCATGGATATGTAGATATCAAATCAATAATGTAGATAGATGTTAAGAATATAGTGTTGAATTGACCTACCATAAGACACTGCGAGAATTGTTATATTCTTAAGTGTCATCAGTTGGTCTCATACGTAGTTTATATAGGATCTTTAGATCTAAGATTATCATAATTTCTTATATATATGAGATAGTTTACTTAGGGGTTACTAAACACTATTCCATAACTAAGTGGTCATAAATGTAGCTTTTGGAATGTTAGTGATCAAGGTAGAATTTGCCCCTTCTATATAACGCGAGAAATATCTCTGGGCCTCTCAATGTAGTTGGAATAAGAAAGTGTATGACTACGCTGAATATGGTTGAGGAGTTAATCACAAACTAAATAATCCACTACAGGTTCAAGTATAAGATAGAACTATCACAGGATGATATGCTTTTCACCTTGAGTTCGATCTGGTGTCGTGGGGCAAAGAGATTTATACATAAGCACCATATATGTTTATTTGATATGATCTTTTATGTATATTTAAGAGTTGTTATATCCTGCTAGTGACCGCTACCGATTTATGGATCGAAAAGGAGCTTTATAAGGGTCCGGATGATAGGCTCCGAGTGACAGGGGCGGACCCTCTATAGTGCTTGGGTGTTCACTTGAACACCCAAATTATTTTGTGAAACACCTAGTATTTAGTAGATATATTATACATATATACTAATATTATGCCAAATCCTTTGTATTTGTATCTCAATACAATTTAGCCCACTCTTACGCCTTCCCCTCCCAAATTCCAATACGTTTTAGCTCAATACGACAGCCGGCGAGGAGGAAGCATGGCAACGCGAGGCGCGAGCATCAAGAAGACAGTACACAATGGTTGAGGGGAGTACAACAGGGAGATAGTGTGCGGCGATCGCCGGTCGGGGAGTCGGGGAGGCCAGGTCGCCGGGGGGAGCGCTCTATGCTTAGCGACGGTGGGGTCGCCGGGCCGTGGGGGTAGGAAAGGTAGCGAGGCAGACTTAAACCGTGCACAATGCACGACATAACACAGGTGCATCCTCGGTTCCCAAGTCTCAATTCTCAAATTACATTGAACAATATTTTATCAACTTCAAATACCCATTCTAAAAATCCTGGATCCACCACTGCCGAGTGAGATACGATCTCTACTCGTATTGGATCCGGTCGGAGACTCTCTGAGTGTGATACGATCTCTATTCGTATTGGATAAAGATCCAGTAAAAGGCTTTCCGAGTTGGATACAATATATATCATATCGGATAAGGATATGATTGGATGCTATATATTAAGAGAGACGTGGGGCTGAGGGAGGTATCTCGAGACACATCCACGGGACCCTAGCCGCCACCTCTCAAAACCCCCGCCGTGCACGTTGGTGCTAGTACATCGACGCACGGCGTTCTATGCCTAGATGTGTGGGCTTTGGTAGAAATGTTGTTATGATTGTGACGCTGATCGGGACGGTGCAAGTTGCTGATTGCTTGATGCAAATTGAGCAACAACACCTTGACTATTGGCTTGTGAGTCCGTTGTTATGTCAGACAAATGAAAATCTCAGACAGTACAGGTTTGAATTTCTCGTGTGTTATAGAATGCAGAAGTTCCAGAGGATATGGTGCCAAGTTTCTTCTTTTTCAAGAAAGGATGTGCTGCTAAATTTCTCTTATGCAGTTGCGAATTGAGCTGTAATGTTAATGTACTAAGTCATATTTCTCTACTAAATCAACATGTCTCAAATGCGGAGGATGCTTGATGTTGTAATGTTAATGTACTAAGGACATGCTGTGATAGATCGAACGAGCTATATTAGCAATCGCACTAAGCACAAATAATCACAATTCATTAAATCCTCTGCCACTACCATAAGTCCGAAGGAGCTCGCGACTAGAATCCCCGATGAATGGCATTGCAAGGCAATGATGAATCAAGAAATCAAAATGTTAGGCCAACACAAGTGCCGCCTGAGGTCACAACTCATAACAGATCTCCTTCCAGATTTAAAAGCCTCGCCATGTGTAATTTACGGCACAACGAATACAAGCTCAAATCTGTTACAAGATTTGCCTGTCGACCAGTTGCAATCTCCAAATATTAGGAACTCAGTGTCGTCCGCACATACGATTTGTATAAATCCTTGACGGACTCAATATCTTCAAATTTTATCTCTACAGTTGGCTTTAATTTTTTTGGAGGCTGAAATTCTCCGATACTTCGCGGTACCGTATCGCTGCGTATCGGTACGTATCGCCGTATCGGATATGTATCGAACACGGGTACGGCAGACCAGTGAAGTATCGGTGCTTCCTACACACTCATGTTAGCGATGATTTTGATCAATTGTGAATTGCCTATTTGGTGTCTTGGAGTATGAAATGGATTGTTGTACATTCGGGATGGGATGTCCTACATGTAGGCCTGCCCTCTTCTGTTAACCTTGCCTGTTTGGATGGGGAGATGGGGCTGGGATTTAGGTCAGTAGTACGAACAAGACTGATCGAATGGGAGTCATACCGGTAGCCTGGTACATTTGTTTGCCCTGTGGGAATTGTGATTTTCCTAAAAACCATTATCATACAGAGCCAGTGACATCGCACACGGAGTTGGAATTTTGTTTTGGTAGTTTAGTGCTCCAATTATTCATCAGGCGCTTGCCTTAGTGCCTCAACGAAAATAAAAGTACCTTGGCTGGTAGAACATTGTCTTAAGTATTGTGAGGCCTTCATGGTGCATTGCCTCCCTTTGGCCTAGAAGCTAGATCCATGTGAATCGTTGACAAGATTACTCGAAACATCCACTCGCATCCATGTGAATCTTTGCATGACCATCTGTGCAAGTATGTCGTAGTTTTTCTTTTTCTAGGGAACAAGGGTTAAGTAATTGTGATGTCTCTCGTTGATGATTGTGTTTAGACCTGTTCTCCATCATAATCTGGACTAGCCCTGCTCAATATAGTTTATGGCTTAAAGCTTAAGCTTATTTTTGCACTATTCATAATTTCGTCTTTTTCTGAATTTTTGAGTTTTTTTGTCGGTTCTTTTTTTTCTCGTATTCGTTTGCGTTGTCTGTGATGGGCTAACATGTTTTTTATATTTTTTAATTTTTTTTAAATTTAATTATGTTAAATAAGCATCTCTCATTACTGATGTTTTTTCACCAAATACGGTGTTTTCAGCCATAAGCTTTCAGCTTTCAGCCGAACCGATCCCTGTTTAGGCCAACGCCTAGGAAAAAATAATAAAACAGTGTAGGCCAAACATGGATCCCTGTTTTTTTTTTTTTGGGGGCTAAGTTCCATTGCATCCCTCATCCTCAGAAATATAGAAAAATACATTCAATGCAACCTTTTAATGGATTTCTAATATTTTATCAAATTATCATACAAGTTACTATATTAGTATGGTATCTACAAGATGTAGTATGCTCCTGGAGAATCGGTAATTAAAACGACCACACGATAACTGCATGCTGTTGTACACTGCTGAGTGCTGACTATAGTTCTTCAGTTGTATACATTGCCCTTATCTTTTTTTCTTCTTCTCAGGTGTCGGGAAATCTTCATTGGTGCATCTCATTTTGAAGGGTTCTGTTATTGCTCGGCCAGCCCAAACAGTAGGATGTGCGGTGGGCGTTAAAGTAGGTACTCTTGTTCTGCACTTTCCTCATTTGTACCTTTTGCAATTTGTATCCACTTACATTTTTACTGTTATCATTTCATCATGTTACTTATGGAGGTGCAGGGGAAGTCGTCTAATAACATCAGTAACATGCTGAAAGGAACTTCTTTGTTGAGCTTTGGGATGTCTCAGGACATGAACGCTACAAAGCTTTTCGTTCGATTTTCTAAACAGTTTAATGGCAAATGCTGTCTCTCTTAATTACCAACGTTTTACTGTCCTGCGTCTTTGTACCCATCACAGTTTGTCTTTTGGCACTTTGGCAGTTTCTTTCTATATGAACAAGCCGATCCATTTTAATTGTTATTCGACCCTAATAAGTGTTCACAGGAGGCCTTTTTTATTATATTTTCTACTGCTAATGCTTAAACCCAGAGCTTGGGCTACATGCAACAATTCTGTGATCTGCATGCAATGGCAGCTCTATTTTATTTGTAGTTAGTGCTTAAGTTTGTTTTCAACTTTAGTCATGTCAGTTGGCGAAACCTCTTAGAGAAACTTTTCTCCTTTCCAGATTCTTAAATCAAATACTTATTGTGCCTCTTATCAAACAATATTACAAATACTGCATTCACAGTTTCCAAAATTATCCATCAGGTGTCATATTTGTTTATGACCTCTCTCAGAGAAAGACAAAGACAAATTTGAATAAATGGGCAGTTGAAGTTGCTGAAACTGGCACCTTTTCAGCTCCACTTGGATCAGGAGGACTTCCCGTGCCTTACCTTGTAATTTCTAATAAAGTGGATCTTGTTCCAAGAGATGGCACTAGAGTTAGCAGCGGAAGTCTTGTTGATGTTGCTCGGCTATGGGTTGAAAAGCAGGGCCTTCTTCCATGTAGTGAAGAACTTCCACTCACAGAGAGCTTTCCTGGGAACTCTGGTCTCGTCTCGGTTAGATTTTGAGTTAAAATCCTCCTGTTCACATCTTGCACTCCTTGCAATCCATTCTCTTTTGGAACTATCATGATCCATTACTTGTAGCTTGTATCTATCGGTCTGGGTAGCAGAAAAATTAATGATCCCTTTTCGATCTGTGTCTGCGCACTGTTACATTCAGGCTTTCAGCTATTCCTTGCACAATAAGTTGACCTTTGATGCAGGCTACCAAAGAAGCAAGATATGACAAAGAAGCTGTGATCAAGTTTTTCCGCATGGTTTGTATATAATTATTTCATTGATTCGTTTTCCTCGTACAATCTATTTTCATCTGGTAATGCTGTTGAAATGCATCTTTCAGTTGATCAGGAGAAGGTATTTTTCGAATGAGCCAGCTGCCCCAAGTCCCTGGTCTCTTACCCCGAGAGAAGATTCCATTCTTCCTGTGGAGACTCTCAAAGATGACGTTGATAGCTTCCAAAGGAAAAGGTGAGCGTGCCTAAAATGAAACAAATGCAAACATGTTGCATACTTGCGCTTACGTACAAAATTTTGCAGCTATAGTGGTGATGACTTCATGCACAATGGAGTAGCCTCACACCGCCACCAACTTTCAATCCGCAGCAGCCGGTGTCTTCTTCAGATAATTACAGGTATCGCAGATTCTCCTCCCCGTCGCTTACTGACATAAAGCAGCAATTGAGCAAGCCGATAAAATATTGATGTATGATACAGTGGATGAGACTTTCAACGTGGGAAGCATATGCTGCCTTGGCGTTGAATTCCAGCTGGTATCTTGAACTGCCTGGTGCCTTGCTTGCAGCATATGGAAGGTGTCAAGCTAGTCTTCTGATAACCAATGAGCGATTCTTTTCTTCTTCTTTTTCTTTCATATCTATTCGTTTAAAACATATGCGACTGGGCTGAGGACAATACACAATATGTTGATACACTATATAGAAGCAAATTGTTTACTTTATTTTCTTTCATATCTATTCATTTATAGCATATGCGATCGAGAATGATTTGTGTGCTATGTTCGGAGTCGGTCTCCGATGCAACTCCTGCACGCCGCGCCCGCGCGCCAGGTAAGTCGCGCGTGTCGGCGGCTTTGGTGCGCGTCGCGTACGAGGTCTACGCGAATCGCGCGCGACGAGGCGCAAGAACTTGCTCGACTCGCAGAACCAACCCTCTCCGGCTCCGGCCTCCTCCTGAGAAAGCTGCCTAGCCACCGGCCGGCTACGATGCCGCACGATATGTACAGCTCGGCCCCACCGTCCCTGGTTCGTCGACGTCTGCCGCAAGAATTAAGGCCGTACGCGACGCGGGCGCCATGCTCTCCACCGGAGCTGGGCCGGTGGCCCGCGCCGCCACGGGACCGCGCGCCAGGTCAGGTCAGGTCAGGTGCTTCGTGACTGGAGAGGCGAGAGACCGCGCGCCCAGCTTTGAGGGCGGGAGCATGGAGGGTCACGGAGCGGCCGTGCGGGCCGGCGACCATCAAGGGCAGGCGGCCATGCGTGTGGAGCGAGTTCCGATCCGGCGGTGGCCATGGATTCATTCATGGGCTATAGAGAGAAGCTGCCATGATGCACACGTGTCCAAGAAGTGGGCCAAGATTTTCTTGAATCAAATCAAACCACTCAGTGCTTTGCTAGTATTGCGCGCTGCAGTGCAGATACATATAGAACTAGCTACTGGCGATGCACCAAATGCCAAACCGCTTGGTCGGCAAAGGTTATGCTACAAAATCTTTGCACTGTCTGCCATCAATTTATTTGAAATGCTGATGCTGTCCAACGATATATATACCATAGCACGCACATCATCTAGTGCCATAACTTTCTAATGCCGGGACTTGATCGATGTGTACGTGATTTGATCGTGATGCTGTGTAACTGTGCAAGTGATCTTCTCTTTGTCCTCATACATACGTTTTTGAATAAAAACATTGCCGTCTTCCGGAAGAGCACGTAGGAATGCCTGTGGTGGGCTGTCTAACTCAAATTTTAGCTTGCAATGTTGATAGCGTGAGTTAATTAATTGATTTGGGCCTCCGTTTTCGAGTACAAAAGACGCATCTCTCACTCGTACTGCACGCGCACACACGAGTGCGTGTTCACTACAGGCACTAGAAATTTTACGAAGGCTGTAGAGCTAGCTTTCACACTAAATGCACACTCACATATACCTGTATTCTGATCAAATAAGATATACCGTATCCAGTGGTAGACCTAGATCAAAATTTAGGGGGGCTAATAGGACTTACTGACTAGTTTGCTGAATGTCGAGTTGCCAACCTACGATAGACTTGTAGGTACGAGAGGAAGAGAGGCTCCACGCCAAGAGCCAAGATATCGTTGTGACTTGTAATCACCACTATAAATACAATTTTTTTCATCATGCAAAAGCTTTTTAAACTTGACAAGATCATTTATATGGCTAGCGTGCGTTGTAGGGGATAAGAGAGGTACACACGATCGGCCAATGGTAGGGAGGTTGACGTCCCACTTGACCCACCGCTAGGTCCGCCCCTGACCGTATCGGTTCTACGAATTGAACCTGAGTGGGTAGGAACTAAGAACACCCTCGCTCCCGCAACAAGTCCACCAGCCCGTCCTTTAATTTGGGTCCCTTGCTTACCTTAAAATCACAGGCAAGCAACGAAAAACTAGCTCGATCATCTGAGCAATAGCTCAAAGTTGCATACCTCGAATTGCGGACAAACAAGGAAAGACTAGCCCATCTAAGCAATGGCATGCTCAAAGAGGCAACGGTGCCCAGGCTAGCAATCTCTTTTATATACGATGAATATGAAGACTGATCTCCTTATATACATGAATTAAAGGTATGCCCGTGTCTTCGGCATCATGCTCAGCATATATATATTTTCCTAAGTGTTCGCGTGCGAGCTAATTAACACGTCAATTCATTTCGCTCATATGCACAAGAAAAACTAGTTTTCGTACGCTTGTAATTAAGGTTTATCAACGAAGAAGTACGAGAGCTTGCGCGCATGCATGAGCATGAGGTGTATTATATCTGCCACAAATTCTTCTTCAAAGAATTAACGTTCACCGTACACGCGTTTCAAGTACTCCAATCGATGACATGAAGCATAGATCAGTACAGAAAAGGAAATTTGAAGGAATACGTGTAGTCCACGGAATATATAGATAAGAAAATATATATACTCCATTTTTTTTTGTCAAGCACACATGCGTACAAGTTTATGTAACTTAAGTCACTTGTACATCACCATATTAATCTCTTGATACAAGGTAATCCAAAAACTCATCACCCCATCAAGAACATAAGAGAAATACTACGTTCATACGTACGTAGGTAGGTACGTAACGTAAAACCCTAGATATCTACCGCACACATCCCACACAAAGCTTAGTTAACATCGTCGTCTTCATCACGACCGACCCGTTTTGCACCGCAGAGCTCGCATCCATCCAACGCCCACATCGTGGTCACGCGACCGGACAATTCGACCGACCATAGCTCGAGCATCACAACTTTTCTTGCTGTCCTCTAATGGTTTCCTTCTACTTTTATTAGTACGTATTTTTCCCGACCAAAGAAATAATAGTGTTGGAGGGAAATAATGATAGAGAAGTTATAGAGACGATACACCAAGAACACGGCAGGCATGGTTCCTCCGATCCGATCCTACAGGCGGAGGAGGCCGGCGGCGGCTGCCTCCGCGTTGCAGGTCGGGGCGGCCGGCGCCACCTTGGCGGCCGGGGTGGAGGAGGAGGAGGACGACGATGCTTTCAGGACAAGGGAGAACCTGGGCAGTGGCAGACTGCTGGGCGGCGGCGAGAGCGCGTGTAGCAGGTCCTGGACGAAGCTCCGGGCCACCTCCTGCTCGAGGTCGTCCAGCGCCTCGGCCACCACCGGCGCGGCCGGCAGCGGCGTCGCCCGCTCCAGCGGCTTCTTCTTCTGCGCCCTTGTCGGCTCAGTCGGCGGCAGCCTTGCCGGCCTCCTCCTCCTGTCTCTCTGGCGCGATGGCGGAGCGGCTGCCTGGATACCGGCGGTCGTCGTTGCTGCCCTGCTGGATCGTGGTGGTGGTGGAGGTGGGTAAGGGAAAGTGGCGTACTTGGTGGCGGTGGGTGGGAGCGGCAGGAGGGGTGGTTGGTTGGACGGTAGGAGAGGGAGAGAGGGCGACGAGTATATCGGAGGCCTCGCGTATGGAAGCGCGGGAGTGGAATTCCACGCTCCACCTCTGTGAAGGTGGTGGTATTGCTGGCATGTCGTAGGGAAGGAGCCGTAGGCTCCGCTCGGCGTCGCCGGTCCCGCCGCGAGCCCCGGCCGGCAGCCGCCGCCTACGACCCTCTTCGGGAAATCGAAGCTTCCGGAAGATCGATCCAGCAGAACGTTTTCCATGATCTCTCGATCGATGTGGGCTTTTTTCCAAAGAAAGATCAAGCCTTGATGAGATTGCTGAAGAGCGAAAGAAAAGAGAAAAAGAAGGATCAAAGTCGAAAGAACTCGTATTAGTCCTGCATGAAATTTGCAAGAAGAAATTAGATCCTTGGGAAGAAAAACAGCAAGGATGCTAGGATATATCGATCGATGGTGTTGTAGATCAAGAAGAGAAAAGGCAAGGACGAAATAAGCCAAAGAGATCGAAGCTATCTATATTTGTGACGATGTTATCTTCCTCCTCCCTCCTCCTCAACGGAAAAGGCGCTCTATCTAAGGCAGAGAGGGAATAGCCATGCACTAAGCCCACCCTCGCCTCCGGGCTACAGCCTACAGCTCGCAGGGATCCAATGCCCGGCCTCTCTTTATAGAGAAGGTTGAGATGGGGTTGGGTGTTGTACTCTTGGGGCCGGGATTTGACCTCAAAACAACCGTCCTCGTTTTATCGTGTATTGCTAATGGTAGGTTAATTTGCGCATGATAATTACTAGTTTACTTTTACTACCCTTCTGGGGTTTAAAAACTTTTGCTGATGCCCCTTGAGAGGATGGTATTTAGTTCTTTACCCAACTTGTGGAGCATTATTCGAATAATAGCATTTAGGAGCAGATGGACCATTTCGTAAAAGAGCCTTATCTTCGCATTTCTAGCTTTGTATGCATACACTCATTCAGTAACTTGGTGCAACTTAAGTTAGCTGCTATTCTAAAAAAATGTGCCTTGGCCGGCAAGCGCGGCATTCTATGAAGAGCAAATGTCACCCGAAAATATCTTATCTCAACAGAAGGCAACAAGTCACCATCTATATATTCACACCTTAGGGCACATTTGGATTGCCGGTTTGGAAAAGGAATTTTGGAGAATTTGTCCTGTTTACGGCGAAGCTCTCGGGGCTCCATGCAGACTGCAATGTACAAAACTCTACTCATACTCATAAAATGTAGAAAACTCTACTTGCTAATATAATTAATATGAGTACATTCTTTGCTATTTGTTCAATGGTTCTTTTAGATTGGTGCTATTCATTAATCTCTTAATCTTACTTCCAAGAGCTTGTATCAAATAATTAACCATTTATCTATTTATTACTAAAAGTCAATGACAAATATTTTAGAGTCGCTTAGAAAAAAGAGAATATGCTAGAAATTCTCATAAAAAAGCAAAATATCTAGCCTTTAATTTAGTGGACCAGAGTTATTACGGCTCAGTTTAAAAGAAAGAGTCCATATCAAATACAATCCAAATTAAGAGAAATTAGAAATTAAAAATTAAAAAATGGTAATTTGATTTCCATACAACTTCCAAAGTAATATCTATAAATAACTAAAATTTGGAATAATAATTAAATAAAAAATATCTAATTAAAAGAAAGAGTTCATGTTAAGTACAATTCAAATTAACTAAATTTCAGAATTCAAAATAAAAATATACTAAAATTCGATGACAAGCCTTTTAGAGTTGTTAAGAAAAAAGGGAATATGCTAGAAATTCTCATAAAAAATATATATCACTTAATTTAGTGGACCATAGTTATAACGGTTGAGATTAAAAGAAAGAATCCATGTCAAGTAAAATTCAAATTAAGAGAAAAACAAAATTAAAAGTAAAGAAAAATTAGTAATTTGATTGCCATACAACTTCCAAAGTGACATACATAAACAAATAAAATTAGGGATAATAATTACATGAACATTACCAAATTAAAAGAAAGAGTTCATGTTAAGTACAATCCAAAATAACCAAAATTATGAATTAAAAATAAAATAAAATTGGTAATTTGATTTCCATATGAATTCTAAAGTAAACCTAAAAATAAATTTGGAATAATAACTAAAACAAATAAAAATTGTTATTTTATATGAATTCCAACCTATAACTAAAAAGAAATCCACGCATGTACGATCCAAACACATGCAATTTTTGAATAAAAAGTAAAGAATAATTAAACATTTGATTTTTAAATTAATTTGAAACTTAAATTATGAAAATATTAAAATTTTTAAACCTATACTAATTAGATACTTCAAGGAAGCTCCCGTATTAATCAGAAAAATCTAGCCATCTATGTCGTGGAACCAAGTTAGAATAGCTCAAATTAAAAAAGAGAGTAACATATCAAGTATAATCCAAATTAACTACAATTCAAAATAACGAATAAATGAAATTGGCAATTTGATTTGTATATGACATCTAAAGTAACATTCATAAATAACTAAAGTTTGAAATAATAATTAAATGAAATTAGCAATTTTTTTTACAAAAGTGTTCATCTCAAGTACAATCCAAAATAACTAAAATTCGGGAAAAAAAATAAAACTAAGCAATTTGATTTTCATACGAATTCCAAAGTAAATCCATGAAAAATAAAATCTATCTATTATATACTAAAAGTTGATTGCATGAGATTTACAATTGCTAAAATAGAGAAATAAACTAGAAATTCTCATAAAAAAGAAAAGCATCTATCCCTTGATTTAGTGGACCTTTATTATGGTCAGTAAGCGTTCACCAGTGGATATTTTAGATAAAACAAGAAATCTAATAAGACAAGGCTATCCATTATAGATTCTAAATAAACCCAATAAATAAAAAGAATCCTTGATGACCCACACTAAAATCCATGTACTAGAGGAAAAGAAGGGTATGGATGTGCAAAATAATTGCGTAAAAGCCATCTATGAGAAAAAATAGCACTCGACAAGGAAAAAAGGCACGATCTATTCTACTGCACGCTTCTCAACAATGTGTGTTATACAACTTTGAATTTTTTTCTTGAATTGCCATCGATACGGTGGATTCTAATCAAAGTCAAAACATATATATCAACCATTGAGTGTTATCTATCATATAATAAAAGTTCAGGATGTTGATTACATTGGTTGAGACAAAAATATTGTAGAAATTCTCCCAAAAATAAAAAAGAAACATCAGGCCCCTAATTCGATGGACCCTAATTATGTTTAGTAATCCATAGCCGATTGATGTTACCTGATAAATGAGAATATTTGCTAGAAATTCAAAAAAAAAAAAGAAGAGGAAAGCATCTAGCTTAATTAGTAGACCCTACTTATGATTAACAAATCATAACTAATGATTTTTTTATCTATGGAAGTGCGCATGAAATTTATTTGCACCATGATATGCATGCTGCATGCATATGCACGTATAGTTGGAGAACTATTAAGACGTGAGATGTTAGAGATAGAATTAAACTCAAACGATTCACGCATAGAAACGAGCTTATATACAATATCTATTATAATTTGCATGCTTTTAATTATATTAATATAGATACAACTATTGTCTATTATTGAAGATAACGATTAAAATAATAAAGCACAAGTATTTCCTCCCAAAGATATAATATGTATTCTTTATTTTAACATATATTACTATACATTAATATCACAAATGAAACCAATTTCACAAACATGAAAATTAAATTCAATTGATAATATTCTAAAATTTTAATATTTGAATTCTTTCATGTGATCCGTAACTCTTTATTTTTGCATATAGTTCATTTAGAATAATACCTCTACAGGTGCACGGGCCACCATGCTAATTAGAAATTGCCAGAAGTTAAAAAAAATCCTCTTCTGCCGCTTTACTAACGCCGACGACCAAATGGCAATGACAACATTCTTTCTCCCCGCAGAAACAAGCACTCATCTATTATCCTAAATATACTCGCACCAAATTCATAAAGATGAATGTACTCGACAACAACAACAATTCCCTAGGGGTTGTGGAATAAAATACGAAAGGAAGTGGTGGTGGATTTGCAAAATAAAAATGCCGACAGGCACAGTTAGAGCAGGCTGCACTCAGCCAACCACTGCCATCCAGCAGCACCGGACGTGGAAAACAACAAACATGTGTATGACAGTAGGCCCGGTAAGACCACACAACAGCGTCGGTCCCACAGTGCAGTGACAGCACGCGCCCAAACCCATAAAGATTTTCCTTTCCGGTTTAGGTTTTCGCTGTAGCGCGAATCTGGAGGACAAGGACCAACTGCGGGTAGGTCCGCAACCGCCGAACCGGCGCTGGCCGCCGGATGGGGCTTTTGGCAGGTGCCGCTAAGCCGCATCGGGCCGTCCGCTCGCTTACCCGCCGCACAAGGACGCACGGAAAGCGGCGCCACCTTGCTTTCCTCCGCCGCCTTTACTGGGCCGTGTTTGCCCCGGCGCCACACGCAGATTTCTGCAGCGGCGACGCCTTTTTCAAAGACTCGCGTCAAAAGGGCGAGCAGCTTTCTATCAAGAAAACGTCGTGTAGCGCGCTAATGAGGGCTGCACAATGGCACGGCGATTCCGATCGGTCAGTCGGGCGCGAATGACCTCACAGAAGCTCGTCGCTCGTTGCTAGATGGAGTAAACAAAATGAAATTGGTGCGCGCGACTATAGCATAAACCAAAGACTAGCCCTTGCATGTTGTGCAAGGAAGCGAGCATCTTCTTTAGTAGTGGGAACTGGGAACTTATGAGCCCGCATTGCAAACCTTCGCATGGTGTAAGCGCTGCAATGTCCCATAAGAGGCAGTGTAGAACCATGTTGAGAATGTTTTGAATTGAAATTGAATTTTTGAAAATTTGTAAGATTTTGGATTTGCTATCAGGTTGGCAATGGTCTGACTGGCACATAGGCGGCCTAACTGTTGTGTGCGCGCGGTCTAGTTGGCCATGTAACGACAGTTTGATCGGAGCCTAGTGTGATCAGATTTTTAGTGCAGTCAGATCGCCGGCGTGGTGCAACTAATTTTTAGTTGGCCGTTGGTTTTTTTCAAAGAGATGCTTGCTTATACGCGTAAGAGAAATTGGGGGCGGATTGACTGGCCAATGGGTGGCGGTCTGATCGGGGCTAGCCTAGCGGTCAGACCAGCATAGGTGCAGTGGTCTTATTGGCTCCCCTGTTACCAGGGTTTGATCGGAGTGGTCCGACCGACCGATCAATGTCGGCCAGACTGGTTGTGTTTGAAATTGGCCGAGAGGGTTTTGGGAATTTGTGGGAAATGGTCATGGTTTGAGTTTTGAAGTCTTATGTCATTGCATTCATGATGTATGAAGCATATTTGGACTAACATGGATCAAGTTGTGAAAAACTTATGCTCGAAAATGATTTATTGGTCTTTGATGTACAGAGAAGCTTTGAGGTAACTATAGTCGATGGCGTGGATCTGGACTAGGCTCGAAGATAAGTTGAGGTATGGTCAAAGAAACCGGGTGGGATGGCTAGGCTCAAGCAAGAAACCGGGAAGACAAGTGATGTTGAAGGGAAGGTTCGAGCAACAGTTCATCGAATGATGCAGTTGGTGCAAGTGAAGCATGGTCGGAGAAACCGATACAGAGAGACTTGCCGATGTATGGACCGTTGGTGAACCTACACGTTGCAGGTATGAGATTGCTTCCAAAGGAGGAGATGAATATGGACTAGGCTCGGAGAAGATGTGAGGTCCATAGTCAAAATGAGGGTATTTTGGCAGGAAAACCAAAATACCAGAAATGACGATGGGACCAAAACCACAGTACTTGGAGGGTGCTGGGAAAGCGTTTAGGTCAAGGAGACGATGAGAAGACTAAGTGCATGGGAAGCTTGCTACCTAGCAGTTTGTGTTATGCGTTTTGAGAAATGTGCATAAGTTATGTGTGAGTGTAAAATCCAATATGTGTGGGGTTAACGGGTTTTCCCGATTGTGCTAATAGATAGTATCGATTAGGATTAGATGTGGACTTGTTGCTCTATTTATATGAGTAGGAGGGTTGGAGGCATGTGACTATTCAAAACCAACCCATCTATTATTTAGCGTTTGAGAGAGATGTTTTCTTGTAGGGGAAGTTTTCGGTGAGTACTTTTGGAAGATAGAGCTCTATCCTTCAGGGTGGAGTAGCTATAAAATAAATGTCTATATGTTACAATAGATCAATCGTATTCATCCTACATGATGTGTTCTTGCTCTTGCTGTTTTTTACTTGTTTTGGTTGGTGTTTTGTTCTCTCTCCTCTCTTTATCTTGCTGGGTTTCAAGGATGTATGAGTGATAGAGATGGCTCATGAGAATTATATTTCATCCATCTAGGGATCAGCTATAGCAAGATCGTGAATGTTATCTGGTTTGGTTCATTTGGAGCTCTTCTAGTGCTATCTTGATAAAAGGGTCTTGGTTTCGAATCTTGAAGTGTTCTTGTTTGCTGTTACACGTGGAAATTTATCTAGAGTTATCTTAGTCATACTTAACCCAAGAGTAAGTCATATATTAAGTTCTTGAATTTTGTCGTTTTGATGCAACATTGATTGTTTTAAGAAAATGTTAGAACTTTGACCAAAATCCATGCGATCCTTGGATGAATTAGGTTTATGCAATTCTTAGGAAGATGTGTGCAAAGTTCATATCATTTGGAGATGTATTTTGGAGATTACACTATTTTTTGTTTTGGTTCGGACTGAATTTTAGTTATGGGATCAGGGGTGCAGTTAGACCTCTTTCAGGCTTACGGTCCGACCAGAGTCCGATCAAACCGGCCGTCACCAGCAGTCAAACTGCATCCTCATAGCGGTTAGACCGGCTATGAGGAGTTGAACTCTATTTGTTTCTGCGCTTTTATGAGTGCTTTTTTGGTGGGCTAAACCGATTTTTCTAATTTACAGTAGTTAGTGAAGAGAAGGTTTTTAAATATTTTTGGGAGATTAAACTTGAAGACATCATTTAACCCATGGTCCAACAGGTAGGCAGCGTTAGTTCCGCAAAATCAAGTACTCCAGTCGGACGCAATCAATTTATTTGGCAAAAATCAAGATCGTGGGAAACACGTGGGCTCATGACGAGATGAATATCTCCTCTTTTTCGAGGACAGAGGGGTTAAAGATTTGTTAAGCACCGACCAAGTTGAAAAAGGAATTCTGTTCAAAGTATTCCTGAGAGGCTGAGACAAAGGAAAGTTTAGTAGAGTACTAAGGAATTAGGCGAAGAAGCAAACAGATTCATGAGGCTGTCTAGTACTCTCGTGTTTGTTGTTGAATACAATGAGCTCAATGAATGCTAGCTTGGATATGAAGCAAAAAAAGTTCATTACTATAAAAGAAGTTAAATTGGACGTTTACATCACAGACGGTTCTTAGAATAATCGTCTGTGATATTTTTACAGACGGTTTGATATACGAACCGTCTGTGGAAACTTCATTATCACATACGGTTCTTATCTAGACGGTTCTAGATAAGAATTGTCTATGTTGTCGGCCATTATCACAGACGGTTCTTATCTGTGATAATGAAGTTTCCACAGACGGTTCGTATATCAAACCGTCTGTGATATGTTTCCCACCTTGCAATCCCCCAAAATTTCATAATTTCCGCCTGAATCAATTTTGATAAACTTTTGCATACGATGTCCGTTTTCGATGTTCTTATACTTGTCTTTACTATACTTTTGCATACGAGAGTCAAATTCAAGGCAAATTTATTACAAAAGTCCAAAAAGAGAGATTCCTAAATTTTAATCTTTTGGGCTTCATATGCTTCTTCTTCGACTTTTGGAGTTGGAGGATCAGCCGCTGAGTTTTCGAATGCTGTGAAGATTGTCCTTGCCCTCTCCACTTCCTCTTCTAGCCTGGGCAAATCATTAGCATGTCCCATAATCTCAAAGAGGATGCCATGATAAGCTTCCTCAGAATCGGTCGATTCTGCTTGATCGGCAAGGTTATCCATGTGTCTCTGCACTACCGCAAAAGTTACGACCGAACAACTCATGATGGATAGATGAGAGGAAGGAGATCAAAGAATTTTAAATGCCATTATTCAAAAATGTGGTGAAGAAGATGACAATTTAGAAGAGATTATGTTTGTGGTATCAAGGAATTGTACACCGTGTTGCATATAAAACCAGAATGGTGTGGAAGTTTAAGGGCCGCTTGCATCGGAATATTAACAGGCGGGCGTGCGAACATTTAAGTGTCACAGACGGTTCGTATTCCAAACCGTCTCTACTATTAATATTACAGACGGTTCGTATTTCAAATCGTCTCTGTTATGTGACTTATCACAGATGGTTTTAAGTTTAGAACCGTCTGGGATATTGATATCACAGACGGTTCTTAAATAGAGCCGTATGTAATAAGCCTTTATATATAACCCCCGCTAGGGTTTTGCACGTACACTGCAGTTATTAGCAATACCAACCAAGCACAGAGACTTAGTCGCTCTCCCGATCGAGCCTGTCGCCGCCGCCGTCCCCAGAGCCCGTCGCTGGCCGCCTCTGGTCCCCGAGCCCGTCGCTGGCCGCCTCCGTCCCCCCGAGGCCGTCGTCGTCCCTCGAGCCCGTTGCCGGCCGTCTCCATCAACGCTCGAGCCCCCGAGCCCGTCGCCCTCCTCCTCCCTCGGGCCCATCGTCGGCCGCCTCCGTCCCCCGAGCCCGTCGCCGTCTGCCTCTGTCAACGCTCGAGCCCGTTGGCCGCCTCCGTCCACGCTCGAGCTCCTCTAACATCGCCAGAATCCCCTCGGTGAGTCCATCTTCAATTTCAGTTATTTAGATGCAGTTGAGATGTCCATTTGTGTTATTGTTGTAAGTAATGTCGTATATCTAAGTAATGGCCATCGATCTGTAAGTAATATTGTATATCTAGGAAAGAATAGGCACTTGAAAATAATGCTTTTACTTAGCAGTGCCCTGAGATGTTTTATGTTTGTGAAATGAAGTGTGATCTAATTGGATATTTTATGTTTGTGAAATGAATTGAGATGTGAATTGGATGTTTATGTTTGTGAAATGAATTGAGATGTGAATTGTATGTATACATGTACATGTTGATCTACTTATTTCAGAGGGCATGGCTAGTATTTCCTGAGGCTAGCCAATAAACAGAAATAGATTTAGGGGTAGAAGAGAATATCATAGATGGTTTGTAACTAAAAACTATCTGTGATAGCTGATAATCACAGACGGTTTGTAAGTAAAAACCATCTGTGATTATCACCTATCACAGATGGTTTTAAGTTACAAACCGTCTGTGATATTTACACCACAGACGGTTCGAAAACCATATATGATAACCTTCGATTATTACTGATCCATAAATTCAGACTGTTCAGAAAACCGTCTGTAATAACGTTTTTAAACCGTCTGTAATACGGTTTTCTGCAGTAGTGGGTTGCAGCACAACGGAGCAAATCAATGTGGTGTTGGCCTGAAAGGAAGCTTTGGAGCCTTAAAGTATAAGTGAAAAAGTAAGGTCAAGTATAATAATTAGGTGCGATCAACTAGTCTAATCCCACTTCGTTATGAAAAGAAAGTAAACCCCGCGGTTAATGATTAACCTTCCTCACCTATACTAATGATTATTGTTAGGCCCTGTTCTTTCGGAGCCTGGCTATGTTTTTTCTGGCTTTTTATAGTTTTTTGCTTCAGCTTTTTGGAAGTTGAAATAAACGATGCGGTTTCTTCAAGCGGTTTTTTGAAGCCGTTTTTTCAAATAGCTTCTTGATTTCAAAACTGTGTGCGTCGTCTATATCGACATTTCTACCATCCTAGAAAACGTAGACAAAAATTATAAACCGTAGCAAAAAACTATCAACCATAGCCTCAAAGAACAATGCCTTAGACTAATGAAGTTGTCTGAAATATTAGATTATTGATGTATTGAATTGACTAATATATCTAGTAGTTAGGCACAACTAGAGTTGGCCATGTAATATACAAAACCAAGAACGTGCAAATGCTTGAAATATATATCAGTATTTGCATTCCATATAGACTGATGATGTCGCAAAAAAAGTCCTGAACTCATGCATCTCAAACCCAAAAAAAAGTAATTCACTAATAGTATCAACAAGCAAACGAAAAAAATTGAAAATATAATTAGGAATGACTTAACAATTTGCATTAGAAAATACCTTCGCTTTTTTTTTTTGGAGCAAGCTAACCTCAAGTATAAAGTATTATCGGACTATCAGTTAGATCTTTTCTTAGCTTATCCAAGTGGACATATATTATACATAGGCAGGTCAAACAACATCAATGGGCGGCGTTCCTTAAATCTCTTATACCCAATTGCATTTCTTTTATGCCGATGACAAGATCAATGGAGGTAACTAAACTCCTACTCGTCAGAATAAACAAACTGGTCATCATTAGCTCCAAGTCTTTTCCGAACATAGTCAGAGCCTTTCGGTACAGCTCCGGATCCCAGCTTCTGGGTATGATCCGGTGGAGCTGAGCCAAACGCCCTGCTCCGAAAAGGCAAAGGCATGCTTCTAGCTTGGAGCGGTGCAGAAGAACACTTGCGCATGCGAAGCGACCTCCGGGCGGATTCCAGTAGACCGTCAGTCAACCTGAAAGAGAAGTACCTTGGAACTTGGTAGTTATTTACCTGCAAAGATGCCACACAATTACCCCCGAGCACAGAAACACACGCGTACCGCTTGCTCTGCCGCATCTCCCTCGGGACTCCTCTCTGGCGACGACGTGTCTAGGGGCAGCGACAGTGGCTGGGGATCGATGACGGCGATTAAGATGCGGAAGATTAACTCAAATTAGTTTAGCATATATATTACATAAATTAATTTTGTTTATTTAAGTGCATCAACACTTTAAATCTATATTAAGGTTTGTAATTCTAGGATAACAAGCAATTAATTTAATTATATAGATGTAAATTGCTTAAATATAAATTGAGCACAAGAAAATAAACAACAGTTGACACGATTGCTTTTTACCATGGTGATCGGAGAGTTGCCCGTCTCCCCTAGTCCACATTGAGGTTTGCCTAAACAAATTGGACCGGCTACACGAATTAAGTCGAAACACCTCAATCCACTAAAGTTGCTCTTCCTCCACTCCAGAGATGCGAGCACCACACCATTCACAATTCGCAGGACCTTCTCACAAGTTTCTTGAGAATATCACCGCGCACGACGCCTCCAACGCCGTATAGGAGTCGGCAAACTCTAAGATAATAAGTCAAGCCCTCCCTTGACTCTCACCACGTGCAACGAATGCACACCGCTCAAGTGAATACACAATTCAGCTTTAGATGCATCACATGCAATCTAGAACCTTTCTCCTTACTCACAAGGTGCAACACATACATAATTGAAAGGAGGACCTCATACTAGCTCAAGAGAGTGAAACGGAGTGAAGTATTAGTCTCTCCAACCGGTCACAAGGGGGTATATATACCCCATACCTCGAAACTAGCCGTTGGGATAGGAAAATATGATTTCTGGAAGTACCACCGGTTTACGATCGGTACTTCCGGTCCCCTCTACAACGGTAGAAAACTAGCCATTGCAGGCAAATCTGGTAGTTTCGACGTGCAAAGTCAGGTACTATCGATCATCGGAAGTACCGCAACACTCGTGCGGAACTACCGATTTCCTCAGGGATGTGAGGACTCCACACAGGTGTCTCTATGGAAAAAACGTACTGCTACACAAGTCGGTCATTTCGCAAATCAGAAGTATCTCTCACACAAAGCCGGTAGTACTACTCACTGATCGGACCGCTCACTCAGAACTGATCGAACCGCTCACACAGAGTTGGTCGAAAGTACTAATTATCGACTACACTGGTCCCTGATCACGTCGGATGGTTTGACCACTCAGGTCTCCGACGCTACTCATTATCATAGCATCGTAGGCGCCTTCCAATGGTTGTCTTTTACTTGCCCTGGCATTTCATATTCTGTGCAACAAGCATACCTCCACATGTGTGATCTGCGTGAGCCCCACTTTAATCTCCTCAAATGGATTCTGCACTACCTCAGGGGATGATCAGTCATAGCCTCCAACTGCACCGAATGACACCAGCCTCCCTTACCACATACACTGACGCTGACTGGGCTGGTTGTCTCAATACACGCAAGTTTACCTCTGGCTACGGCATTTTTCTCGGCGACAACTCGATCTCTTGGTCCTCCAAAAGGCAACATACTGTTTCCTCTCCAGCGCCGAGGCCGAATACCGCGTCGTCGCCAACGCTGTTGCTGAGACCTGTTGACTTCACCAACTGCTGTCCGAACTACACCATCCTCTTTGTCAAGCTACTGTTGTTTTTTATGACAACATCGGCGATGTATATCTCTCTATGAACCCTGTTCAACATCAACGGACGAAACACATTGAGATTGATTTACATTTTCGTTCGAGAATGCGTTGCGCTCGGCGCAGCCCGGGTTTAACACGTCCTCACCAGTTCATAGTACACCGACATCTTCACCAAGGGATTATCGTTCAACATCAACGGACGAAACACATTGAGATTGATTTACATTTTCGTTCGAGAATGCGTTGCGCTCGGCGCAGCCCGGGTTTAACACGTCCTCACCAGTTCATAGTACACCGACATCTTCATCAAGGGATTGCCGTCCTCCGTCTTCCGGAAATTATGTTCAAGCTGAACATTTGTTCCACTCTCGCTCCTTCTGCGGGGGCGTTAGACTGATGGATTTGCTTGGGATCATTCACGCTCTGTTTCCTTCCTGGACTCCTCCATGCATGAGGCAACTGCAGGATCCAAAGTCTACATGCTAACCATCCTATAGAGATAGCCTTCTTGTCTTGTTAGTACTAATTGTGGCATGTAATCTTTCTGTTTCCTATTATTGCTCAAGCGTTGATCATTCCTATACTTGTACTTAAGCTTCTAGCAATCAATGGAAACAGTGTGTGCGACAATTCTATACACCAGCAAATCTTTTTATTGGTATGATGTGAATTTGTCTCATTTTTTATTCAAGCATATCACTGTACACATGACACAAAAATCTATTTCATGTGCAAAATGCTAGAGAACTTCAATTTTCACTTTTGCGTATGACTAGCTCTCAAGACCATATACGTGTTAATTAAGCGTTTCTATTTAGAAATACAAGCTTTTTCGTGCTTGCTTTAGCCCTCACGATCATACACAATCAACACAAATGAATAGTGGCAGATAGATATGTTTATACATTCATACGGTCTTGAGAAATTAGCAAACAAAAAATGTGTACAAATACAAAAGGGGCAGGATACAAATACAATTAAAGTGATATAACCAGGGGTAGTATGGCATTTTTGCCTCTAATCCTCTATTTCACTTCATTTTTTGAGCTAAACTGTTCGTCCAGATTATTAGTGAAGCTGATTCTTGAAGAAGCATGATCAGAGCTGAAAAATCAGACCCAGAGCCGTACCAGATGGCCTTAATCCCTCGAACAATCTCGAAGCATGTCTGCGTAGCAACGACTCCTAAATTCTTCCATGGCGTGTACTCTAGAACGTTAGCTGAACTCTTGAGCTAGCAGCTTTAATTCCGACAGCTACTCGTAAACAGTAAGCTAGCAGAAGTGAACCAAAGGCGGGTACTGACGATCGACACCACACACAAAAAAAAAAACGTGAGCAATATAAAAAGTCTCCATCGATGAGAGGGAGGGGGGCGTGGCACAAGAATGAGATTTGCGAGAAAAAATCGGCCGTAATCCGCAGGCGGTCCGCCGAGAGCCAGAAATCCGCCGTAAGCTGCACCGCCGCGCGGCAGTTTTCCCTTTCAGAGAAGGCTCGGTCGGCCCGATGCTTGTGCGGATCGCGCGAGAACGTCAGCCGCGCACTGCTGCTTCCGGAGAAAGTTGTGGCCCTGTCGGTTAAATTCGGCGGAAACGGTGGTAGCCTCAGCTCTTGTTCTTCTTTTCTCTCGCCATCCTGAGGTGGGTGAGGCCTCAGATCTTATCCGGGAAAGGAATGCATGTGGCACAGCGGTAGCGCGGCGTGGTGCGAGAAGAGTTGAGAGTACGTATCTTTCTAGGAGAGCGTGTGATGCGGTAGTACGTAGAAAAGGGTAATGCTACGACCTGGATGGCCGATCCGGCATCCGGCTCCCGACGTTTGGCTACAGTATTTTTTCTCTCATGTTTATAATACTTTCTATTTATGTTTATAATAAAAAAAATAAGAACAATATGAGTATTCCTATTTGCAATATTTCTCGTCCATGCCATGTATGCAGTAAAAAAGGAGAAAAAACAATATAAGTATTCGCATTGTACGCTCCGATACAACATTCTTAGATAATGTGTGCAATAATTTTAATAATTTTAATAACTGTTTTGATAATATGTGTAATAATTTTAATAATTTTTAGAACAATATCGATAATAGGTGCAAGAACAATAAGAACAACATTCTTAGATAATATGTGTAATAATTTTAATAACTGTATGCAATAAAAATACGTGATACTAAAGTCGATGTTGCATGCACAAAATAAAAAATATTGCAAGAAAAATATAGATAAAAAATATTATACATATGGATAAAAGTATTATAAATATGGTTTAAAAATATTGCTACCAAGCATCTAGAGCTAGCTCCGCATCCCCCCATAAAAAATGTAATAACTGCTAATATCCGTGGCGCGCGGCACGTTAACAGGCTCTGCTCGTCTCGTCTGTCGCTATGAGTTGGTTGTAACTCACAGCATCGTGCTTTGACTTGAAAGGCCATGCACATGCAGCACATTACGACCAGTTTCCTTCCAAAAACACAATACATAATGTCATGCGGACGCTAATTGGAGCGAGAAAACAAGTGACGACTTCATGACTTGTGACCCTAGCACTAACTTAGAAGGTGAACTCCGGTTAATATATTTATATACATGGTGGTTATGTTTGACGTTGGATTGGATTGGAAGGGTCTTTTTATTCTAAAAGCTAGCTAATAAGATGAGAGATCTATCTACTTTTAAGTTAGATTCCTTGTCCTTCTACAACCAATATGAAACTATTCTAACAATCTCCTTCTACAACCAATATGAAATTATTCTAACAATCTCCTCTTTCACACATTTGTGCTCCTCAACCATTCACCGCTCTTTCATCGTACACCGACGGTCCCTCAAGGTCACAGTCCATCAAACGTTCACACACTAGTGTTTATTGGGCTAGAGATGTTAGAATTGGGTTTTGATACCACTTGTTGGATCGTAGGGGTCTTCTCACCCTAAAAGCTAACTAATGAGGTGAGGAATTCCCCACTTTTAAGTTAGGTCTCTTGTACTTACATAATCAATATGGAAGTATTCTAACAGTTGATTAATTGCAGTCAAATATTCTAACAGTTGATTAATTGCAGTCAACCACTCACCTGAGGTCTCTTAATCTTAACCTCAAGTTCAACTAAAACGGAGATATTTTTTGCTTAGGCACATCACCTAACTTTCATTCGACAAATCCCCTCATCACTTCCATGTTGGCATTTACCATGCGTCTCACGGAATAGA
Source organism: Bonia amplexicaulis (assembly GCA_036346245.1). Classification (NCBI taxonomy): domain Eukaryota; kingdom Viridiplantae; phylum Streptophyta; class Magnoliopsida; order Poales; family Poaceae; genus Bonia; species Bonia amplexicaulis. The sequence continues at coordinate 5,306,244 of CM070741.1, forward strand.
ATAATACAACCGGGTCAGCGTTCGGCGTTCTGTTGAGCGCCGACCGTTCTATCAGGTCCACATCTTCGTTCGTCCATTCACAGGGAAAAAGACATGCTGGCCTTGCCAGCTTTTCATGCCGCCCCGCCCCGCCCACCGTTCCGGCCTCCGCAGGCTCTGCTCCTGCCGTCCTGCGACATAGTGACACACTCGATCTACTCCTCAGGCAATTTTTATTTTGGAGTTCGCCGGTCTCTCGTGAGCTCTTCGCTTCTTCGGAAACGCTGTTAATCAGATATAGATCATAGAACATTGTACTTACTGCTTAAAAACTGAAAAGAAAAAAAAAGGCACTACTTGACGTACCTTCCGCACCCCTTCGTGAATCTATCATGTGATCATGGCTATGGCTTATTGCTGCCTGTCATGCACTGGTACTGGCCCTCTCGTCTAAGCCAGCCAACCCAAACATCAGTGTGCAACGGCGACGGAGAGAGTACCTGGAGAGGTAGCGGCCCGGACGCCTCCAATGCACGGCGCCGTCGTGCTCACAAGACAGACGAGGACGTGCACGCCGGCACGAGACAAGTAGGCAACAGGTAAGCAAAAGTTGGGTAAGACTAGCACGGTAGCACCGGTCGGGTGGCTGTGGGCACCGGGCAGATTATCCGTGGCCAGGCCGCTTTGCTTCAGGCGCCCGACTCGCGCCGTCGCGAATGTGCCGTGCCAAGCTTGCTCCGGCGGGCTGCACGGGCAGGCGGTCCGCAGCGAAAGATCGAAATACTGAACCGTGATATCATCGACGGGGCGATGTCGGGAAGCGCATGGCTCTTGGCCCATTACCGCCTTTGCCCTTGCGTTTTGTATGGGGCCCGCGCGGTTCCACTTCGGCTTGTTGCTTGGTAAGTGGATCTATGGCTGTTAGCCCACATTTAGTATTGGGCTTTCTTTTCGTATGACCCTTCCATCGTCAAATGACCTTTGATAGCCTCACAGACTCACACAGCCTCACAGACTCACTCACACACCGTCCAGTACAGCTAGCATGTCAAATTCAGTACATCTACAGTGATCAGTGGCGGACCCAGGACTAAAATGTAGCTAGGGCAGACTCGTAAGCGCAAAACAAACAGTATTATCCAAAATAAACTAAAGGTTGTTGGTTCGCATAAAGCAGTAGAACATAATTTTCAGATATACCTGTCGAGATCTCAAGTTCTTCACAGTAGCTGGATTGAGTTGTACTGAAATCTCTGACACCCAAAGCTAGACGATCTTGATTGGTTTGGGAAGACTTGTTTCAGCAATACAATTCAGATTGGTCTCTAGTGTCTACATTACTGAAATTTATTGGGAACTTCTTTTGTGAAACACAAAACTTACATGTATGATGTTTTTAGCATCTGTAGCCCATAATGTCAAAATGTTCAATGTTCCTCTTATGGTCTAGACGATCCAACGTGGTGTAGAAGGGATAGTTAGGAGCATGTTCCACCTAATTAGACAGAAATTATAGCATTAAGCATATAAGCAGAACTTCCAACAGAGATAGGAAATTCATGAAAGTACCTCTTTAAAGAGTGGAGTTCTTTGCACCGCACTAGAGCTCAGTTGTTCATTTGGTAAGCAACCTGACCAGGTTCCTATACTATCTAGAATCAACTCACTTTCTGAGATACTAACTTTTGAAGCCTTGCAATAAAGATCTTGTGTCATTCAAATATCCCTGAAGTGAGTTACAGAAACTGGAAGCTTCAGCAACATGAGACAGGCCATCTGCACCACGTTTTCAGGTGGATCATTGACTTGAAAGAGAGACCAAAGAATCAAATTTAAAAGAAGTTAACAAGGAAAAAATTCCAGCACTAGGTACATAATTCTGCATTTCATAGACCAGATACAGTAGAAACTAGATAGTCTAGATAGCCAGCATAACATGTACAAGATGTAAGCTGAAAAGGAGCATCTAATTCATATTTCATATTTCCTTCAGACTCTGCAAAGCAAAAACATCATCTAATGTCGGCATATAGATGATTCCATATTTCCATTCACGATATTATGCTAGCTAGAACATGAATTCCAGTTTCTCAACAAATCATTTTGACGTGCTAACGCAGTAATGCCCACTGGCCACTTCCCAGCCAGTATCCTTCAGACTTCAAAGTTTTAGTTTCTCAACAACTCCAAATCTCCAATTAACAATCAACAATGTAAACCAAAATTTAGAGCAAGAACCCCACTTATCCTCTAATCCTCACAAACCTAAGCTCAGGAAACCAGAAAAAAGAAAGATGTTGGCACTTTGGCAACACTTCTCCTAAATCACTAGAAAGTTGAAACTAACCCAGAGGCCAGAGATCTTTGCAAATTGAAGTTTCAAGTTTCCAATCATACCAAGTAGAAACTAACCGCTGTGCTACTCTGCTCTGGAGACTGGAGTGGACTGAGGAGGAGCCGAGCCAAGGAGGGGCCGCTGGGGAGGTGGGGGTCCAGCCAGCGACGGAGCTCGGGCGGCCGCCCGGGCTTGCCCGAAGGGTGGGTCCGCCCCTGACAGTGATCACTGTTCAGCACTATCTTGCAGATTGAGGACTACAATTTCTTTTCATACGAAAAAAGGTGAAAATGAATAAAGAAGATATTTGTCGTTACAAGCTCCGAACTCTGATGTAGTAAAAGGGTTTTCATGGAGCACAAAAAAGAGCACAAGCGCACGTAAGATAATGCACTGCCTTTGGATAAATAAAAGAATTACAGAGCAGTATCTTATCCAGACCTGGCCAAATCGGCCAGGCCAATTGTGCCGTCCCGACGTACAGTACTGTTGGCCCAATTTAGACACGACACGAACAGTAAATAGACACGACCGGGCGTACCGTGCTTGGGTAGGCACCTCGGTACGGCGGGTTGACACAGCATGCACATTACTATACCGAGACACGGCCCGACCTAGCAAGCACGACACGCCATTTATCCCCACCCCCAAACCCTCCCAGGAGGTCATGTCTGCTCAGAAAAGTGTCGTAACTCTCCTATGGTAATGCAGAAAAATTACTTACAGATTACAGTAAAATTACTTGTGTTACGGTTACTACACTCTTTCTGAGTACGGGCATGTGACTTAGCAGTAAAATTACTTACGACTGACGGTAAAATTACTTGTGAATGACAGTAAACTTAATTGTACCTAACATTAAACTTACTATCAGTGGCCCTCTTAGGCCTTAACCCTTGCCTAGTTTCCCCTTCCCTTTGGCCTCCTACCTATGCCCCTGCGCGGAGTTATAGCGACGCAGTGGGGAAGGGGCATCCATAAACATCCGGATTTTTTCTTTTCAATCGTCATTCAAATTTATAATTTTTAGATTATAGATCTAATAATCACGAATTCTTTCCGCCCCTTTAAAAAAATCTCTCATTAAAAAAAAAGAGACGTTGGTTCTCTAATCAAACGATCCGAAATTTATATGATTATTAGGAAAAAACATCCAAATGATACCTAGACACATCCGTGGAGAAATTAGGGAGCCTTAGCGTAGCGTTGGTAAAAGGTCGTTAGTATCGCAATAAGTATCATAATATGGTATGATCATATGATTTCTATCGAAAGTAAATAATACAATCGCAATATCCATCGTAATCAGTGGTATCATAGTGAGGCCGTGTTCTTACTTATAGAATCGTTAGGATCACAATAGATTTGTGATTCTGACAATAAACTATATTAGCATATAAATTTTGATATTACCTTTTGCTAATTTAAGTTGCACTAGTTTAATTTAGTTTGTTTTGTTGATTACATGTTGTTCTAAGGTAAAAAATATTTTCTTTAACATATTGCATTTTTAGATTATTATTTTATTAAAAATAATTAAATAAGTTTAAAAAATCAATCTTAATTCAATATAACATGAATAAGTGTGCTTAAATTATAAAATTAAACTCAAAAACTACTATAGACTTATATATGTAAAAATATAATTTAAATTTTGTATAAAATATATACGTTTTTAAAAAGTTATGATTACGATTTGATCCTAATAAGAGAAAAAAAACAATTGTACCTGACATCGCGATGAACGCCCTGGCTGGGAGTCGTCGATCTTGGGCCTCGTATCGGAGCGCAGTAGTAACGTCACGTCACGTTTTTGCTCCCTCCGTCCGTAGCATGTTTTAATGCCGCCTTGGATCAGTGGGGATGGAGTGTACTAGCTGCCGTTGCGCGCCAGTGCGGATGATGGGTGGGGGAGTGAACGAGTGACCCGGACGGTGGCATCATCGTCGAAATGAGATGTGGACCATGTGGTACGTGTCCTGATGAGAATTTCGTGTGGCTCTTTCGAAATTGTTTACGCTTTTACCAATGCAGCTATATTCAGCATATCATAAACGGTTTTACAAAAAAAACTATCTGTGATAGTATTATCATATACAATTTGTTCCAATAAATCACATGTGATAGTTTTTTATTCTTCATCTAACCACAAGAAATACATGTTAGCCATGCAATATGAAAAACACAAGCGTAATTATAAATATAACTATTTCTTAGTTACCGAATCAATTACAATTACAATAGAATATAGTTCCATAATTACATGCCGAGTTTCCTAATTATAATTACATTGCAACAATTTTCAAATAGGTGCTCGCTGTGTGGGATCATTGATTACACTTGACTATTTCCTTTTAAATAAAATCCTTCACAATGATCGACACACATATAGCTTGCTTGATCGTCTTGTTCTTCCTCGAGCCTGATGCCATCTCTGAATGGAGGCAACTCATCAAATTTATTATACTCTTTCTCATCCATGACATTCTCAACTCTGATAATCCTTCTTTTTCCATGAAGAACTACATGACGCTTCTTATTTGATGGATCAATTATATAAAATATTTGAACAACTTGCCTCGCATGTACGAATGGTTCGTCTTCGTATCATACACATTCGAGGCCTAAGGTAGTGACGTTGTACTTCTCAACCTTTACACCCCCGTAGGAGTTGGACCCAACGGCACCGAAATAGAGGAATCTTGAAAATTACGTAGTCAAACTCTCAAATCTCCTCTACAAGCCTACAGTACGAGTTGGGCCAGCGGAACTGACGTGCGCATCAAAGGCATCTATGCAGACACCTGAATTCTGCATTGTGCTCTTTCTATCCTGATCTATTGTATAAAATGTGTAGCCATTAATATTGTATCATTGTCATGTCACAATTGTAAATTTTGGCCATTTTACCAACCATTGTAGTGTTTCACTTGACGACCTCCCAGTCAATTGTACATTCAACCATTCGTTGAACTGACGGTTGTATTGTCTCGTGATCCAAATCTCTGACGGGCATGTATTCTCTTGGCATAGCATGCCCTTGTGCTCTTCAATATACGGGGTTATTTCAGTCATGTGTTGTAAAACCGTGAAATAGGCTTGAGCATACGTATCTCGATTCGAAGTTATTGCTTTCCTTCCGATAGTCCCGATACCCTCTAGCCTCCCCTCGTGGCGAGATAGAGGTACACCTATCTTCTACCTGAGCCATGTAACCAATGCAGAATTCAATGACCTCTTTGATTATATAATCTTCGATGATGCTACCCTCCAGTCGAGATCGATTACAGACATAGGACTTGAGAATTCCTATGTATATCTCGAACGGGTATGTATGACGTAGAAACACAGGGCCGTATATCTTTATCTTTTTCATAAGGTGGACAATGAGATGGACCATGATATCAAAAAATAACGGAGGGAAATACATCTCTAGGTGACATAGAGTCATCACCACCTCAGTCTGCAGAGCATCTAGTCCATCGGGATCGATGACCTTCTGAGCAATTATGTTAAATAAATAACATAGTCTTATGATTATCACTCGAACATTATTAGGCAAAATACTTATAATTGTAATAGGTAGCATTTGAATCATTAGTACATGATAGTCATGAGAATTCATGCCAATTAATTTTAAATGTTCCATGGAAATAAGTTTCTTCATGCTGGTTGAGTGACCGAATAGAACTTTCACACCATGCAGGCACTGGCACAGTTGAGTTCTCTCGGACTTAGAGAGAGTATAGCAAGCTGAGGAAAGGTACGTCCGGCCTTTATCGGTCTCTATTGGTGCTAACTCGGTCCTGATATTCATGGCGACCATGTCACGCCTTGCGTTGACACCATCTTTTGTATTGTCAGGAGTGTTCAGTAAGAGACCAATCAAACTGTCATATACATTCTTCTTTACGTACATGACATCAATGCAATTGCGAACTTCTAAGTGCTCCCAATAAGGCAAGCCTCAAAATATTAACCTCTTCTTCCACATGTTCTTCCGACAGGTCCTCAATTTACATCCCTTTTCAAGCATAATGTCGATATTCTTGACCATATCATAGACCTCTTTCTGGCTAAAAGACCTTGGTACTGAGTCATCCTCATTTTTTCGTCAAATTGTTTCTTCATCTTACGGTATGAGTGAGACTTTGGAAGGAACCTACAGTGACGCATGTACACTGTTTTGCGCGAGTTGTTAAACCACACACATTAGGTATAATCTAAGCAGTGCAGATCGACTTTGGCTCCTTTTGTACTCAATCCTGGTAGGTTACTAAGGGCACGAAAATCATTGATGGTGCAGAACAACATGGCGTGCAAAGTGAAGTTCTCTCATTTGTCCGTATCCCATATATGTACCCCCTTCGCTCCACAGTATCGCAAGATCTTCCACCAATGGTTCTAGGTACGCATCAATATCGTTCCCAGGTTGCTTCGGCCCTTGGATAAGTAGTGACATCAAAATATACTTCCGCTTCATACACTGCCAAGGAGGAAGGTTGTATATGCACAGAGTCACGAGCCAGGTGCTATATCGGCTTCTCATGTTATCAAAATGATTCATTCCATCTGTACTCAACTCAAACCTTATATTACTCGGTTCTACACCGAAGTCTCCAAACATCCTATCGATATTCCTCCACTGAGTAGAATCAACGCTATATCTTATCATTTCGTCTTTCTTACATTGCTTCGAGTACCAACGCACCAATCTTGTTTAACTAGTTCGGTCTACCGATTAACCGATCCTCTGCCAAATCGCGCGTTTTTGCTGGCCCAGCGCGGTATTTGCTTGCATAACCATAAGCCTAGTCACTTCATACTACTGTTTATTTCAACTCACGTCATCTTCTTGCTAAGTGTGAACATTGTTACCCTGATGGGTAATGGCTCCTGGCATCTCCAGCTCGTTCGGCGTTCGCATTTGGCTCTGCCAGTGCAGTAGCCTCTATAAAACGACTGGTGAATTGTTTCTTTAACGCTATACCGTGGACAAAATTAGATCCTACTTTAAATAGCTTCAACTTTTGATTTTTTTTTTCTAACTTTCAGCTTATTTAAATTAGAAGCCACTTGAAAATACGTTGGCTTTTAATTTTAGCTTTTTTCTTTTATTTTTTCATCTTATTCCTTTGTGTTATCCGTGACGATATAATGGTTTTTTTCTCTTTTTTTCTTCTATTTATCCTATTTTTCTCAGAAAAAAGTAATAGCCTTTACAGTGTAATTTTAGTTAAAAATCATAACTAGAAGTTTAAACCAAAAGCTAGTCGAAGCAGATCCTAACCGTGCGTTCCTCATTCTAACCGTGCGTTCCTCATTATTTGATGCAAATCTGAATAGTTGCCCTTTCCCTTCCGTAACCTTTGCTCTGAATTGGACTTGGAAAAGCTGAGCAATATCTGTAATTTCACTGCATAAGGAAATCTGAAGTATTCCATCATTTCTTGAATGAAAAGAACAACCAAGCGGAGCATCATCGGCGGAATTCAACGTCGCAGAGACGGACGTTTCATCAATCCGCTGTCACTCCCACACCTTCTACTACACGGTACACGTACCTCCAACTCTCCACATACCCAACAGAAGCCAAGCACTAAACCAAGCAACCTACGAGAACGAGAGGAGACCAACGCCAATTAGCATTCGATTATACAGCAGTGACAGGCACGCATTTATAAAACTCGCTCTTTGGCGACGAACTCTTGCCGAAGAAGAGAGAGCAGAGCATGGGCCGGAGCTGAAAAAAAGCTCATTGCGCGCGGCCTCTGATGACGTCGAAGCCCATCTCGGAGGGGTCAGTGGCCTGCACCTCGTAGTGGACCCCGTCCAGCACCCGCCTTAGGCCCTGCTTCGACGTCGCGTACAGAATCTTGGCTCTTATCCTCGATGCGGTCGGTGACCTGAATAGCGCGTGTAAGCAAGCAGCGAATCAATAATCAAACCCACTGCATCTGCCTGTGCAGTGCGCGCAGCCCACTGAATTCTATGGCCGTCTACGGTTGCTTTGTCTTTTAACTTTTTAGCTTTAGTTTATAAATAGTAATAGTTTGTAGAAAAAATTATAGAAAGAGATATTTATGTGTGATTTTAATTGATATAAATAAAGTCGTTACAGTGTGTACTACAATCGACTAGTAGACCTCGTTTTAAAAGGACATTTCGTTTGAAAGTTAAATAATGTAGAAAAGATATTTCCTATAAAAACAGTTTTTAGAAATTAATACGTACAAGGCCATATATCTAGTCTAGTACTTGCATGAGACAATGCAACAGCGGCAGTTGCCATCAAAACAAAGTGCTTTCTTTGACAAAAGGAAACTGGAGCAAATGGACTTACCAGCAGTACTTAAATTGTTCGTTGAGTAGTTAACTACTTTGATCATCTTTGGTGGAATTCACTATATAGAGAGGTGTTTACAATGAGGCTCATGTATTCCCTATGATTTATATGAGTATATTTATAATGATTATATAAGAGACTTCAGATAAGAGTAGAACTTCGTGTTGGAAACGAAAAATAACCTTTAGCCGAATTCCCTTATAGGATTCGAATCAGAAACTCAATAATCTCCACCTTTAGCCGAATTCCCTTATGTAGCCAAAACAATTTTCAAAATATTAATTCACCATCAATCTAATCAATAAGACTGGATTAGTCTTTCCATATGCCTCTCCTGCGGAGCTGGATAATCATAGTGAAGAACTCATCTCATAGACTTTTTACATGCTCCACTAGAACATATAACTTGGCAAACAATGCTTATTGAAGAGCAACTTGCACGTATGATTATCACGTAAATCAAACTGCCGACTGTAAAAGTAACTAAATTCCATGATATGATTGAAAACCACTCACGTAGAAGAATATCTGGGTGAAAGTAACCCTTGTACCGTCAATAGAGCAAAAACAATATCTGTAATAGACCCCTCATATTGAGATGTGATAGCTAGAATGTATTGTACTTACAATACCAAACCTTGTAGTATTTATACAGATAATTAACTTTCTTTTGCATTTTTAATCTTTCATCTCAAATTTATATTTAGAGTATAACCTTCACTAATGAATAAGAAATTCCGAAGAATATTGTGTTAGCTGCCGTCATGGTATTATCAAATGGTGAATCAGTTGTTCCCTAACTGGCAGTGAATTTTTAGTTTTTTTTAAAAAAAAAATCTCCTCAATTAAGCGTAGTCTAAATTGTGTTAAAAAAACTGTAACTACAACTTAGACTCTATATGTACGAATCTTTCTACAGTACCCTTAGTAGACGACAAATCGTCAAAAAAATCGCCAGTGATTAATTCTGTATGGATGCCGTCAAGAATAGGCACAACAACCTGAATTGCAATGAATTCCACCTCCAACAAAAAAACATGTGGCGAAGACAATGGTGCTGATTAACCTGGCGCTGGAACAATCGTTGGGGTAGAGCACCGGTTGACACTTGGTATGATGTGGGTTGATGCCAAGTCAAAATCGAGGTGAGATGAAATTGCCTAATCAGGGTTGAAATTTGGAACACTGTTGTGTACGCAAAGCAAGTTTGCGGAATATCCTAGTACTTGTTTGTGTTCGTGTAGTGATTTTTTTGCCGAAATCACAAAATTGAAAAAAAAATGACACGGAGTCTACAGGTAAATTATAGTACAAACTATACCGAGTTTAGCTGTAGTGGCCAAAATCACATACGACTATTTCTTTCTACGCACTGTCTCTCACAAACAAACTAGAATTCAAAAAACACGTCTATAAGTCATAGGTATCAGCTCAAAAAGACCTACCCTATGTAATAGCGGGGCGTACAGATCTGGACAACAGATGGATTCAGGCTAGATCAGATCTGATAAAAGAGGGACTCAGCAGTGGAGGTTAAGAAAAATAATGCATTAGAGAGTACTAAGGACAACGGTAAGAAATGTGGTGTGGGCGTGGGTGGGTCGGTGGGGGGTAAAGGGTGAAAGGAAGGAAGGCCTTTGTCAAGAAAGTTTGGTCCCCGTCATGATCTCGACTAAAGTTGCATTTGACAAGGCAGCGGGGATGGTGAGGCAAGCAACCTTTTTTTTTGTGGAAAATAGAAAAAGCTTGCTGTGCCTTCCTTCCTTGTGATAAGGATGCGGGACTGATTGCACAGTCATTTGGTCTGCAGATTTGTAGTCAATTTTCTGATGCTCGCCAGCACCTAAGCCCCAACTCCTAAGTCTGTGCTATTTCTTAATTTTGAGCTCCCCAGGAAAATAGAAAGATAAGAGTGTCAATGTACAAATCAACGTTTAGTTTGTAAGATGTTGTTTCATTTGCTTTTTCAATCGCGGTTGAAGGACTAATTTCCAGCTTTTTTGTACGACTATGATCAGCTGTGGTAGACTGCACTTTCATCATGTAAATACCAATCCTAGTGTTTTCAATAGCGCACAAGACAAAAAAAGGATTTGGTTTCTTAGCTAGCGGCCGTAGTTTATGAATTACTTGCACATCTTCCAAACTGCAGGAGTGCTTTCAGAGAAGAACTTGACAGCTACGGTTTGAACAATCGACATGATCTAATATACTGTGTACAGTAATGCTTAAGTTAGCATCAAGTAATGGACATGAAGGGAGCATCCCATCATCCGCATCAAGAATTCATTAATTCTCACAGTACAACTTACCGAGTATTACCCCCTTCCTAAGAAAATCCTTACTACTAATCGAGATCGTCGTGGAAGAGAAAGAATTGAGGTTTTACGAGGAGATAGCTGATTAAGAGATCGAGGGTAAAAGCAGACGGAGTGAGTAAAATCGAATTACCAGGCGATGAAGAAGATCTTGCTCTTCTCGCAGTTGTCGACGGTGACGAAGTCGAAGTCGAAGACGGCGTAGCGGCAGTCGTCGTTGGGCAGGGCGGCGACGAGCTCCTCGTACCCCTCCCCCGGGCCGCCCACCTTGTCCACCAGCACGGCGCGCGACCGCTCGTCGATCTTGTACACCACGAACCGGTGCACCTTCTTCCACTTCATCTCCATGAACCAGTGCTGGCACTCCTCCTTCACGTTCATCCCCTCCGTCGCCTGCACGCACGCACACTCAGAACACTGCGGCAGCACTAGCTATTGGCGTATAATTGAGATGCTGGATTACCATCTTGTAAGCCATTGCCATGGCTGCTGCAGATCGTTGCAGATGGACACGGCGCCGCAGCGGTGAGGAGGCAACGGTGGGAGGGTATTCTGTTCTTTGGTCTTTGGTGCTTGTTTCTTTGAGTAGTCTTCCCCTGCTGTGGGTTCTCGTGACATTTATTAAAAAGAGTGGCCAGCAGCACAAAATCCACTTCTCCTTTTCCAAATGGAAAAGCGATAATGCATTGGTTTTCCCCCACATGCATTCCTTGCGCTGTGTGTGCTGCAACATTGCAGGCATGCCTAGAATATTTTTTTTTCAAAAAAGTGTTTTGTAAGGGCATCCACAGTGTATAAAAACAGAGGGTCTTAAGCTACCTTAAGGTCGACCTTATACATTACAGGGATGACCTTAAGCAGGCCATAAGCAAAAAAATCTTAAGACCAGTCCTCAAGCTAAAGACCTGGCCATAAGCATTAAAATACATTTTTTCTTTATCTGACAAGTGGGACTATCTTAAGGCCTAGTGGGTTATATACATTACAGCATTGGCCTTAAGGTTTAGATGAGACCCACCTTAAGATCTCTTAGATTATATACACTATGGATGCCCTAGAGATATGGAATTGTTAGTTTTCAATAGGTTCTACTCCAAACGGCTTTAGATTCTGTTTTTTTTTGCTTTCAGTTTATTTAAGCCATAAGCTACTTAAAACGTATCGAGTTCTAATTTCAGCTTATTTTAGTTTTTTTAGCTTTTTTGTCTTTTTTTTCTTCTTATTCCTTTGCATTGTTCATGACGACATAGCGGCTTTATTTTTTTCTCATTTTTTATATTTTCTATATTTTTTTATTTTCCTAAAAAACTAATAACTGATACAGTATAATTTTAACCAAAAGACAAAAGCCACAGCTATAGATTTAGGTGGTGTTCATTATGGCTTATTTTTGGTGGCTTATGGCTGAAAAGCATGGTGGTGGTGAAAAAACAGAATGGTGACAGAGGCTTATTTAACATAATTAAATTTAAAAAAATTAAAAAATATGTTAGCCCATCACAGATAACGTAAACGAATACAGGAAAAAAAAAGAACCGGCAAAAAAGCTCAAAAAAAACCAAAAGTTCAGAAAAGACAAAATTATAAATAGTAAAAAATAAGCCAGAAACTAAAACCGAAATAAGCGGAACCTTAAACTAAAAACTAGTTAAAACACCACAGATATATCCCGGGAGATAATAGCCGGGACTCTTTAAAAACTTGCCTTGTGCCACTTACACCATCTTGTAAAACCTCAGCTATCGTCTAGTAGGTCTTCAGCTTCACGCGTTAATTAAGAGAAAAAGAAGCGACGTGACACGCCACAACGAGGTATACTAGAGCGCGATCATCGTAGTGATCATGCCATCGACAGGACGATCTCTTAAGATTTGCACTAGTTACGGGTCTCGGCTAGCGTGGGGGGCGTGCACGGGAGCTAGTGCACGCTCCGCCTAGGATCTAACACGGCTCGTCATGATCCGTGCCCCCGTTCCCACCCATTCTTTGCTTGAAAGGTAAGGGAGCAAGGAAGGAACCAAGTTTGCCGATGGTCAAAAGTTTTTAGCTATAGCTTTTATTTGAAATTATACTATAATAACTGTTTACTTTTTTAAAAAATATAGAAAAAACTATCATATCATCATAAATAATAAAAAATAAAGGGTAACAAAAATAAAAAAACTAAAATTAGAAACCGATACATTATAAAAAAATTAACTTAAATAAATTAAAAGCTAAAATAAACCATAGATGGGAACACGTTTGGAGAAGGGCTACCCTTTTCCTCGCGTGAACAGCAACTGTTTCAGTCACGTACGTGTCGGCGAGACGGATGATGTGCAGGCGTAGGCAACAGCTGAGGCCTGACAGCAGACGGGCTTTGGGCTTTTCTTTTTTTGCTAGGGCTTATGACTTTTGACTGAAATTTTTGAATTTTGATTGTTTATGATATAGATTACAGAGAGATCGATACTCACTTGCGATTTTGGCTAGTATAGATGTTGAACTTTTAACGTGTACTACGTTTAACTTGTAGACCCCGTCTTGAGAAAAGTTAGATACTGTAGCGACTGTGAAAAGCTGGCCGATTTTCTCACTGCCGAACAGGCCATTTATTTTTTGTTCCGTGTGCCTGAATTTCGTCATGATGAGGAAGCTCATCCGCGTGAATTTCTGTGTGCTTTTTTAGGGCTTTTTTACAATATCTTTTTTCTCCTATTTCTTTACATTGCTTATGATAGACTAATTTATTTTTAAATTTTTTAAATTTAATTATATCAATAAATCATCTCAGTTACAGTAAAAAATAAATAACCTATAATAAAAAACTATAAGCCATTGTTAGTCCGAGCGTCCCCTAGGGCTGATCGATCGTTGCAGGTCGGTGTCTCTTTTTGTTCTTGCGTGTTCTGCTGCATTTCAACCTCCGAATTGATGAGCAATGATGCCGGTTGTTTGCTGTGTTGTAATGAGCCAATGATACAGTGCGATGGTATATGTTGGTAGTTGTACCGCCGGCGACGTTACTTTCCGAGGGAGAGAGAGAGACATTTAGGGACACTGGCTGACAGTATGCACGATCAGCTATGTTCTTTTGCGCTTTTAAAAACGGCTTTTGGTTTTTGCTATAATATCTAATTTTTAAATAGAGTATTTTTTAAGGTGAAATCTACAAGTTAATTATAGTACATGTTAAAAGCTTAATATCTGTATCAACCAAAATCGCAAGTGAATATCTCTCTCCGTAATCTCTATCACAAACAACCAAAATTTAAAAAAATTAACCAAAAACCATAAGCCGCAGTAAAAAAAACATACCCTAAATGCCCTTGATACAAATGGCGCAGCTTTTCTCTGCGCGAGTATTGCGTGACAATATAGCGTCCTCGAAATTTCGTTCCTGTAAAGATTGCACGAGTTACATGCTTTTCCTTTGAAGATAAGCGCAAGAACAAGTCTAAAACCAGGTACAGCGAAACATGGTGAGCGCAGCTGAGATGGCCCAAATTACCATATGCCTAGAGGTCCCGTCTGGAGCAATCATTTTTTAGCGCTTTGACGTGTGTGAGCGTTTATTGGCATGATTTTTTGTTTTGTATTGATTGTGAGAGAGTAAGAGACCCACGTTAAAAAAACTAATCTATTCAAAATAATTTCTATAATAATTTCTACAAACGATTTATAAAAACTAATTTAAAAATTACTCAACTTAAAAGTTTACTTCTATCAATCAAAAGATAGGAGCTATCAGAACAGGGTCATAGATGGAGGCCGTTCGGCAAATAGCCTTTTGATCAATCATGGGTCCTCGGTTGTAGCCTAGTAGGCAGCCCTCCCCTCCTTACTCCTTAGGCAGCCCTTCCTTGTTGAAGCTTCAAACGATTTTGGGTTTGTTCTTTTAAGTTATGATTGATAACTTTTATCTATTTATAAGAGAGGGTATGAAATAAAAGAAATTTGTATATGATTTTGACCGATATAGATAAAATAGTTATAGTGTATACTATGATAAACTTATAAACATCGTCTTTAAAAAATATTTTATTTGAAAACTAGTTATTATAAAAAAATACTTGTTTGAAAGCTAGTTATTATAGAAAATCAAAGCAGAAACTGAAAAAAAGGTGCCACGGAGCATACCTGTAAAGAACTGAAGATGGCACAATCATGGTTTCCCAAACATGATGAGGAGAAAAACCACAAACAATGCGTGGTACTGCTAAACAACATTTCTATCAGTTAGCATCTATCAGTTGGCGAGAGGTAACGACTTATGTCTTAAATTTTTGAATTCTGTCTGTTCATGAGAGACACACGTAAAAAAAATAGTCGTATGTGATTTTAGATAGTACAGCTGAATTCAATACACTTTTTAATATAATCTTCTTATTGATCCTTTCTTAAAAAACATATTATTTAAAAGCTAATTACTATAGTGTAAGCTATAAGCTATAAATTATAAATAAAAAAGTAGGAGCCCGATTGAAAGTCAGTTTTAACTAGCACTCGTTTTTTCTTTTCCTGTACACAGCCCTTCTCTCCGTTTATCCTTTATGTGTTCTCTCAACTTATGTCCCCTCTTTTTTACAATTTTAATAATTTTGGTTTCCTTAATGATTGAATCACGACCTACACTTATTAATCCACGCAACAGAGCGCCGCGTCCCTGCAACGAAATCAGGACGTGCAGTGGTACTGTGGTAGGCCCCTCGGCAACAGAACGAGACATCGGATGCAAAGGTACGTCAAGATACAGGGCCTGTTTTTTTTTTTTTGAAAGTTTATGGTTTTTTTGTTACAATTTGTGATTTTTGAGTTGTTTGTGTGAGAGATTACAGAGTAACAGAAACTCACGTATGGTTTTTACCGATATAAATGAAGTTGGTACAGTATACACTACAATTAACTAGTAGACCTTATCTTGAAAAGATACTCCATTTAAAAACTAGTTACTGTAGAAAGCCGAAAAGCAGCTTTTAGAAGCTGAAAAGAACAGTCCCAAATCAACAAGAATGTAGTGTGTCTGCACAATTATTATTTGGCAGAAGTACGTAGAGCCGTTAATCAGTTGGGTTTGAATGGGCTAAATAGGTTGCGTTTTTTATTGGGTTGATTTTGATTGAGTGGAAATAGGTTAAAAGAATAAATAGGCTGTGTCGCATTGGGTTGCCTCATAAAAAATGTTGGGTAGAGTTAGAATGGGTTCTAAAATGTAGGGTTGAAATTGAGTTGAGAACAAGTT
Organism: Bonia amplexicaulis; assembly: GCA_036346245.1. Taxonomy (NCBI): domain Eukaryota; kingdom Viridiplantae; phylum Streptophyta; class Magnoliopsida; order Poales; family Poaceae; genus Bonia; species Bonia amplexicaulis. Next base: position 5,322,446 of record CM070741.1, read on the forward strand.
CAACCCGTGATATTGCAACATGGCTCACCCGTGGGTTGCCACCACCATTAGGGCCCACTGGGCATCTAGACCTAATAATTTGCACAAATTAGCATCTATATACCCAAAATTATCTGTAGTAAATTTCAAGAAATTTCGTGAAACTTTTTATGGTGTGAACGCGGGTTATAAATTTTAAATACCAAAATTTTTAAAAAGTTTTCTATAAAAGTTTGTTAGTCCCCACCTATGTGGCTGGGCCTAATAATTTGCACAAAATAGTGACTCTAGATCTTAAATTATCTATATTAAAATTTAGACAATTTTGTAAAAAAAATTTAGTGTGAATGTGAGTTAGAAATTCTAAATACCGAACATTTTCAAAAAAAAATCTATAAAAGCCTATTGGCTCTACCTATGTGTCTAGGCCTAATAATTTACACAAAGTAGCGTCTTTATACCCAAAATCATTGTAGTAAATTTCAGGAAATTTTGTTAAACTTTTTATAGTGTAAATGTGAGTTATAAATTTTAAATAACGGACTTTTCAAAAGCTTCTTATAAAAGTTTGTTGGTCCTACCTTTGTGTCTGGACTTAAAATTTTGCACAAAGTGGTGTCCCTATACCTTAAATCATCTATAGTAAATTTCAAGCAATTTTATGAAATTTTTATAGTGTGAACGTGAGTTAGAAATTCTAAATATCGAACATTTTCAAAAAGATTCTATAAAAGGCGGTTGGTTCTACTTTTATATGCCTAGGCCTAATAATTTGTAGAAACTAGCGTCTCTATACCCGAAATCATATATAATAAATTTCAAAAAATATTGTAAAATTTTTATGGTGTGAACGCGAGTTATAAATTTTAAATACCGAACTTTTTTAAAAGTTTTATGTAAAAGTCTGTTAGTCCCATTTTTGTGTCTGGACCTAAAAATTTACACAAAGTAGCATCTCTACACTCCAAATCATCTCTAGTAAATTTCAGATAATTTTGTGAAACTTTTATGGTGTGAACGGTTGTTAGAAATTCTAAATACCGAAATTTTTTAAAAGTTTCCTACAAATGCACTTGCATTTGCATGTAGTAAATTAGTAAAGAATAGGTTAACAATGGGTTTGAAATGGGTTGAAAATACATTTCAACTCATTTCAACCATTTGGATTGGGTTGGGTTGGGTGAAAGTGCTATATGGGTTGAGTTAGGTGGGGTGGGGTTCTGAGCTTCTTTAAGTGAGGGTTGAGTTGGTTTTATGTTAGATTTTAACCCATTACTATCCCTAGAAGTACGGAAGAGAGATCTCAACCGAAGCGTGGTATTTGCCACCTTGCCGACAAGGAAGCCCCGCCAAACACGACAGAGTATCTGACCTGTTCTCGTTCCTGGGCCAAGAATGGTAGTGCTCAATGTAGCTTCTGGTTTATGGCTGAAAAGAATTGTAGTAGTTTTTAACTTTTTTTTGAGTAATTAAATTTAAAAAATAAAAAGATTAAAAAATATCATCATGAACAAATGCATGGAAATAAAGGAAAAATCTAAAATAAAATAAAATAAAGAAACCGATATGTTACAGAAGCGAAGCAGAAAGCGTTTGAAGCAGACCAAAAGCTCGGTTTCATGGGCGCGACAAGCCCGTCTCCGTCTGCACGCACAAGCCGACGACAGCGAGCGGAAGGCCACCGCCAGTCCAGCACTAGCTAGAAAGAAGCCAGAAAGTGATGGAAGAGAGATCGTACGCACAGCACATCGCCTCGTCATCGATCCGCGTCGGGGAAAACTTATCTCGACAAGGGAAATGCGACAGAGCCTTCCTGTCAGCGCTGTACCCGTTCGCTGCCCAAAGACGGGACACCGGCCCCACCCTGATTGACCATGGAGACACACTAGCGAACGTCTGGGCGCCGATCTGAAGGGAATCGAAACGGGCCACGGCCAGAAGGGAGCAGAAGCATATTAAATAACGGGGTCCAGGAACCACCAAAACACTGAACCGTTTATTAAGCTAACATGCGCCGCCCAGCCTAAACGAGGCGTGAGCAAGAAAGAAGCAGAAACAACGGAAGCGGCCACTTCAGAAGTGTCCCTTGTTGTACGCTAAAAACACTAACAGCTCCTGATCAACATACGACGAGGGCAAACTATCAGTTTATCGCTTTGAAAATAAAGATGTAAGTGTACAAACGAGTTTGCAACACGAAATCTCTTAAAACATATATTGAGGAGCGTTTGTTAGAGCAGTCATAATACAAATTATCTCGGCATTGAAGTTATGGTCAAAGCACAGTTACATGAGGATAATTTAATCCATGACCAGCGTAAAAGCAGCTAATGCAGCCAATCTTCAATGCTTCGTGCACCTGAAAGATCGGTAAAGACATGTTAATGGCGCAGCTTAGTTAGACGAAACTAGTAGATAGAATAAAAAGAACCGCTGCTAATCAGTGCTCGGTACTACTAAAACTCCGCAGTTCATTTTTCTTCAGAGATATTGTAGATTTCCAAAGGAAAACTACATTGTAGATTGCCTAGATCCGTTTTGCACCCAAGTATACCTTAACTATACAATGCTGCTTCTTGCAGCAAAAGACATATGGTGATGAAAAATCCCAAATTATGTGGCCAATCATGTCAACTCTTTTTATAGACCATATCAGACTGATACGAGCTGAACAGGCTATGCAAAATATGCATATCAACAATGGATAAGTAGAAAGATACCTTACAGGGAAGCCAGAAAGGAGCTACTTTAGTTCTTTTCATCTTCTGGCTTGTCCGACTTGTCTTCCTTCTTCTCATGCTGTTAGGAAAAAAGTACAGTTCAGATTTGGTAATGACTATGCACAAAAATGAGAAAATAATATAGATGGATGTAAGAATACATGGGAAACTATCGTGATTCCTAAAATTACATACAATGCAGTTCAGATGTAACTCAAAGTTACTGTGTAGCAGAATGTTCTTTTAGACTACAGCTTATTAATATAATGAATAGTGATTGCTGAAACAAAACAAAAGCCAAAAGCTAGCTGAAAAGTCGAAAACAACGGGGCCTAAGTTTGTTTCAATAAGCCAGTTACTAACCAAAATGTCGTAAACATTATGTATTCCGAAGCATTTTTTATGAAACATATAATTAAATAACTATGCAATATAATAATACAAATTATTCAAATAACAAGATTTATAATAGCAAATAGCATTAATATAACAAAACTCATGGCCCAACAGCCCATTTACCTCTCCCCCTTATCTCTTCTCTCTCTCCGTTCTCACCGCCCCACCCCCCTATTTCTTCTCCCTCTCTCCATTCTCCCGCACACACGCCTCGCCTTCTCCTCCCCTCCCCTCACCATCTCCGCTGGCCTCCCCTCGCCGGTTGCCCTCCTCTTCCGTTGGCCTCCCCTCGCCGGTCGCCCTCCTCTCCCGCTCGCCTCCCCTCGCCGGCTCGCCCACCTCTCGCGCAGATCCGTGGCATAGATGGGAGATGAGGCCAACGAAGGGGAGACGCCAGATCCAGTGGGGAAGAGCCCAGCGGCGGGAGGAGGCTGTAGATCGACGGTGGGAAAGGCTGCAGATCACCGGTTCGCCTTCCTATCCCACTCGCCTCCCCTCGCCAATTCACCCTCCTCTCCCGCTCGCCTCCCCTCGTCGGCTCACCCGCCTCTCCCGCAGATCCGTGGCGTGCAGGGAAGGTGAGGCCAACGGAGAGGAGACGCTAGATTCGGTGGTGAAGAGGCTGGCGGCGGGAGGAGGCTATAGATCGACGGCAGGAAAGGTTGCAGATCGCCGCCGGCGGCAGGAAGAGGGTGCAGATCGGCGCCGGCGGCGGGAGGTCTCCCCGCGACCATGAGAGGTGAAACCCTACAAGGGAGGCGGTGGATCGAGGTGTTCGGGTGACTCAGTCGTGCCTCTACCCACCCCGGTTGGCCGCCACAAAGAGCTGGCGTCGCCCAGCACCGCCTAACTCGTCGCAAGACCGGGCAATTGTCCACGCGTCCCCACCGACCACCAGGACGACTTGGCGTCACCTAGGCGACACCTAGGCGTCTCCTTGATAACCATGCAGATGACATATTCAGATTCCCTTATCTAAAGAAGTGACAAGATTGTATGTTCATATGTTGATTATTTATTTGGTAAAGATGAAAGCTGAAACCCTGTGAAAGATTAACTTATCCAAAGTCCTATTTGGTAAAGATGAAGCTGAAACCCTGCGAAAGATTAACTTATCCAAAGACTAGACCCAAAGATAAGTTGCAGTAATAATATTTGGCAATCTCCATAAGAAACACAGATCCTTTCAGCAGAAACAAAATTTGAAGGATGCAAAAAGACATGCTATGAAACCAACACTGAGGCATATACACAAAGACATGCTATGAAACCAACACTGAGGCACATACACAGAAGAGCAGCACTAAAAACTGAGATACCAGGGACATAAAAAAAAGTGTAGAAACAGGTAACAGGGATGTTTTAAAGGACAACAGGGCTGTTACATCATGGCATAACTAGACGGAAAGACGACCTTCTAATGAAAGAAACTCAGGAAAAGAATAGAAAAGAAAAGGCATACCTCTCCCTGGCCCTGCAACGACGCCAGCAAATCTTTCACAGATGGGTCATTGGGATCAACACCAGGAAGCTGCAATTTTCCAAAAAGAAAAAAGAAAGACAGACGAATTATATGCAACGGAAACTGTTAAATTCGTATCTGCATGTCATCGGTTCAAAGAGAAGACTTACCGAATTAAGGATGGATGTCATAAATGATCTGTCTTCAAACACCTTGCTCATATCAGACTGACCAGCCATGTTCTCATCCTGGACAGACATTTGAAGAGCTGCATACAAAACAGATAGAATACACATCAGAACATGGAAGTATTTCAATATGCGGTTAACACAAAAGCTTTGCACCATAATTATCAACAGAAAAGAAAAAAGGGATATATACAGTGAAAAGAGGGAAATCAATGAGCTATGTTTGGACTTGTTTGAAGATGGCATTGAATCAAATGAGAACTATGAAACCAGTGTGTTCAAGGTTTATGTTCACAAAATAACGTTTGTTGCCAGTGTAGGTACATTTAGATAGTCAACCAATCAAATGAGATCTGACACTCATCTTCACGGTTTATCTTAACAAAAAGAACTGTTTTGTTTCCAGCATAGGTGCAAGCCTACACCTATACAGCTAGCTGGTGAACCAATGGACAAATTGCAAGACAGAGGATATAATCAACTATGGTTTCCATGGTGAGCTTTTTATGGGTTTCAGTTAAGGATACATATGGGATCAACTAGAGATCTCTAAACTAGCACGTAGTAATTTGTCGCCTCTAAAATCAGCTGACTGGAATAAACGCCTATATATACTAGCGTTATTACAAAAATAAAAAAAACTTAAGAAATAAAAAGACCTACCTAATGCCAAGTCCTGGTCGTCTGCAGCAACTTCAGCCATAGCAGCATCAGCCACAGCTGCAGCTCCTGAAGAACCACCATCCATTGACATAGCAAGTGCCTGCTGTAGTAGCTGAGCATCGTCATCATCCTGTGATCATAACTATATTAGCCATCTGATGTCACTACTCAGATAAATCAACAATGCAAAGAATAATTTATAAATGAAAGATAGAAGATAAACAGTCATGCATTTCAATTGAAACGGGCTCCTTACAAACTTCAACTAACAATATTGTTCCAAAATAAGAAACAACAAACAATATGATCAAAGTAGTTAGACAACGTATGTAAATTAAACAAAAGTCATGGCACCAACAACTAAACAAGAATATGGAATAGTCTACTAATTTCAGAGCAAAGGTTAAGCAAGGACAAGATGAATACAATACTTGTGGCAGAATCATGACTAATCAGCAGTACAGCGATGGTTACTAAAGATTGATTTTAGCGATCAAGGATCACAAAGTTACTCTATACTGACATGGGGCTTATTCCATTTGATCAGAAACAAGCAAAAATCAAAAATTCAGGAGCTATCCCGAATAACTTCACACACATTTTTGCAGAATTATCTGGGCCTTTCGATGCCACCAAGAGATGCACCAGCAAAACCAAATGATTGCCACCTTTACTTTGTTGGGCTAATAATGATTGCCAACTAGTTATATAGTACAAACCAAGAAACAAAATGGGCAAGAAGCTTGCATCGTCAATACTTTATCATTCACGCAATACTAGAATATTGCTACAGGACTTAGCAAAACTTGAGTTTTGACCTGTATTACTGTTCTTTGTGCCTTGACAAACAACCACTATCAAGCCATCTTTTTTGCTTCTATATAAAGGGTGCTCAATAATGTATGCACGCACATCACTATTTCGTAAGTCATTATACTAGCAAAAAAAAAGACTATACTAGGCAGTCCATGTACATGATGAAGTCCAAACTGATTTAGTTTGTTATGACACAAGAGGTTCTAAAAATCGGTAACCGGTCTCGAACGGTCACCTAATCTAGTAGTGATTACACGGTATAATCGGCCTATAATACAGCATAACCAGCCCAATTATGCAGATAACCAGCTAACAGGTAGAGGCACCCGTTACTTGCATACGGCCTAGTAAACCCGTTTTTAAAAACACCACATGGTATCCAAGATTGGAAAAACTTAAACATGTGATTAGCTGTTGGATAATGAGAATACCTTTGGCTGATCTCTCTTATCATCAGCAGAAGCATTTGTGGCAGGTTCTGCTTCAGCCATAACAGAATCAGTGTTTGAGCTCGAGGCATGGTCTTTATTTTCAGCACCAGAAGGTTCTTCTGCAGCCTTTTTCGCAATAGCCTCTTGCCTAGCTCGCTCTTCTTCCATAGACAACCGCAGGGCAAGTGCCAACTCTGGATCTACATTTGGGTCCACACCAAATTCAAATCCAGATGCTCCAGTAGCTGCAGCTGCAGCTGCAGAAGCAGCAAAACCACTTCCGCCTTCTTCACCGGTAAAGATAGGAGTGCTGTGAAAATAAGGTGGTCAAAAGAAGTACATTATCACAACAACCTAGTGCCCTGACAACATGAAACGCAATTACCTTATAAGGACATCAGAAAGGGCATTTTCACCAGGTGGGACATGAACAATGTGACTGCTATCACTGCTGTTCACAGCAGTGATAAGCGCTTCCAGTTTCTCAGGCTTTTCATCATCGGTTTCACCAAAGTCAACAATGTCAAGAGCAACATTATTCTTCTTCAGCTTTTTCCCAATTGTCTCCAAAACTTTCTTGTCGTATTTTACAGGGCTGAGAAATAAGGCCACTGTCATTAACCATGATTCAAACAAATTAGGTGCCAGCAATAAAAGTTATCCCGCACCACATACCTTCCAATAAAAGCTATAATCCTCTGCTGCTGCCTCTTATTCTGGCGATGCTTTAGTGCCAGCTGGGCAACCTGGATTGCCGCAGCCAAGTTTGCTTCAGCACCAACTTCCAGCCCTGCATGGTATATTGTTGGACATCAATTTGTTGGAAACTACAAGTACCACAATTTTCCAAAATCAGGGCCTACTACACAGACATGCTATCACCAAGCGCCACCAAAAAGGCTACACCACTATATCCTAGACAAGCCCAAAGAGCTCACACGGTTACACTGAAACCCTAAACCATTAGGCACACAAGTTCTGCACTGGTACGAGACACAAACCACACTGGTAAAGGCGAGATTTTGGGATTGATCGGGGCATACCATGCATACAGGCGAGGATCTTGCCGAGGTCGCTGGTGGGCGTGACGAGCACGCGTACGCCCTTGCCGGCCATCGTCATGACGCCAACCGTGTTCTCCGGGTTCGACTGCACGCAACCCACCCAAAAACAATCAGATCCGGAACGCAGAACCCTAACCCACACACAGCGAAGCGAACCCGATAGATCGGATCGGAAGGGGCGCGAGACGGGGGCGGCGGTACCTGGGTCTTGGCGCCGCAGATGAGGTTGACGGCGTCCGCCTGCGCCTGGAACCGCGACGGCGCGTAGTCGCCGTTCCGCATCCACTCCGAGTTGTCTATGCAGATCATCGTCGCCTGCAAGGGGCGAAACCAAAGAAACCAGTTAGAATCGGAGCTCGGCGAGAGCGATCTGGGGGGTCGGCGAGCTGTACGGACCTCGAGCACCATGGTTGCGTTGCGCTGTGTCGCTGCCTGCTGCCGTCGAGGGTTTGGTTTGGTTTGGGGAGCAAGATGATACAGGAGTAGAGGAGTGAGTTATTTGGAGTTGGAGCTTTCCTTCTGTGGATGCGGATTAGCAGATTGCTTTCTGAAGAGCAGATTGCTTTTTGAAGAGGAAATGGGTTCGGTTCTCGGTTTGGACGTCGGTCCGGCCCGGAGAGAAGTCTGATGAATTTGCTGATCGGTTGGGCCTGGCCCAAAGGCCCCTAAAACCAAGCCATCGAGACAGGCCAGAAATTTGCCACGATGGGCCGTACTTGTCAGACTGTATATTGTTTTTTGGACCGGTGTGGAGTCGTATGGCAAGGTTGAGGAGCGAAGGGTGCTGACTAAGCGACAACATTTCCGGTGCTCCCAACATATTTCCTGCTACCGGTACTCCCACTTATAGAAAAATCTAAATGGTTATGAAAATTTCTGAAAAAACTTTGCATATATGGGGCACAATATAATCTATTATGCCACAAATTTGAAATCTAAATTCGAGAAACAAAAAGAGAAAAATTTTAGTGAACAGTAGCATTATCCTTTTTATTTTGGATTTCCTGATACGAGGTCGTCCGATCTTCTTGACGTAGAATCAAGATACTCACGTGTAGTCTCTCGAATCGTAGCAATCATCCGTCGTCAATGCAAGAACTAACGTTCTTTAATTCGCAAGATCACACGCGCCAGATTTCACGACCACCAAGCGAAGTCCTATCACGCGCGTCAATTCCCAGCGGAAAGGTTGAACGATCTCAATTTGTAATAACTCTAAAAAATTTCTATTGGATTTGATTGGCTAACTAAAGAGCAAAAACATGCAAAGACTATTCATCCATTATTGAGTCTCCGTGCGTTTCATATCTAGTCCGTCTCCCCCATCCGTATGTGATTGTGATGTGTATATATACGGCGGCTGACTGTCTCCATACATACACGCAGCGCATACCTATTGGGCCTAAGGTCGTAACTGAGAGGTATTCGGTCCAGTTCAACTTGCTAAATATCTATTACATTACTAAATGCATGGCTTTGCTAAACATTGATGCAAAGTTGGATGGCTCACGGTGCATTGCATGGCTGCAATCCAAGTCCATCACGCATTGCTTGATTTCCCTGTCTCTCTTCTCTTCTGAATAACATGCACCTTGGCTAATCTTAGTTCCTCATCATGGGCTGGTCCCTCATGTGTTTTTCCATTGCTTTGGTTTCAAAGACTTCACATGACTCAAATCTGAAAATACATAAGGTACTAGCATAAGGTAGTATATTGTTCTCATCAATAGAAAGAAATGCATTAAGGAACAGATTCACATATTGATTTAAAAGCTTGGCTCGTGCTCTGGTCATTGGACCTTTTGGGGGCTTCATGAATATTTAGAGAAGTTGGAGAAAGCGACGACATGGCAATAGTAGGGATGTCCACATCATTTTCTTTCAGCATTATTTGTCTTTTTTGTTTCTCATTGTGTAGATTTGAAATTTTGTGGTAAGATAGGTTATATTGTACCTTATCTATCTATTTTTTTAGTTTTTTTCATGTCCATTTGGATCGTTTTTTTTATGAGTTTTTTTTATGAGTGGGGACACTGATAGCACTAAATATGTTGAGAGTACTGGAAATGTTCGACATATTGATGTGGCAAGGCGAGCCATCTCAAGGATGTGTTTGATCTAAATATACAACTTTAGGTACCTAGATGACCATTTGAAACATGAGGGACCAAAGTGAGCTTCCAAAAAATCTCGAGGGATCGAAGTGAGCTTCTGAAGGAACTTGGGAGACCACGTTTACATATATAACACTCAACTAAAAATTTAAAGGATTTCAATTGAATATTAGAGCATTGGATCAAATCCTACACACATCCTGATGAGTGACACATGTTGCTCACCCCTATTTTCATCTCCCCACAACCGCGTTGTTCTGCATTGATCAGATCGAGCCGAACCAACCATCCCGTCATATGACCACCGTCACCCCTTCGGTGGTTCCCTTCTCCCCGCCCCCTCCTCCACTCCTAATCATCGTATTCCCTATTGAGTTGCATGCACCAACCAATTCACCCAAAAGCTTAAGCTGATGAGGAAAAGTGAGCAATTCACTTATACTTCAACACTCCCCCTCACGTGTAGGCTCCCTTAGGCCTAATACGTGGAATAGAAGTGAACTGCAATTAATTTTTTTTAATTGCGTTAGCCAGGTCTTGAACTCGGGACCTCTTGGCTCTGATACAATATTGAGTTTCATGCACCAACCAGTTCACCCAAAAGCTTCCCACCAGTGTGCCATCACCTCTGTTGCCTCTTGTAGCGGCACCGGTGCTCCCCTTCGCCTCCTCCCACTTGAAAGCATCTAGGATGCTAAAAATGGTTTTGGTAATTAATAACATTATGTGAATATGGGACTAACATGTTTACCAAGTGTTTAACAGGTTTAGTCTCTACAATGATTGTGAGATGCATGCTACGGGTCAACATGAAGATCAATGTGGCTCAAGGCAAAGGTATAAGTAGACTAGGATCCCTTTTATTTTTTTATCGGTCTTAGGAGAAAGAGTGAAAGATCGGATTATAGGATAAACGTCATACTATTAAGAGGGGTCATGGCTAGTAACTTGATAGCATATTCTTGTGCCATTTGGATCAATTTAAGATCATGCATTCACTTAAAACTAAAATTGATAGCCAATTTGTGCTCTGTCTGGATAAGCGGAAGCACCGGAGTGTAAACGACGGTATTTTCGCTTTCCGGAAGTTTCATCAAAACAAGCGGTACGTTTTTCCAGAGAGCACCCTTGGAATCACTTTGTTTCTCTGGAAAACGGAAGTACCGGAGTTTCAATGGCGGAACTACCGCATAGCGGTAGTACCGCAACCCTTGAACGGTACTTTCAGATTACGGAAGCTCCGAAAATCTGGGCGGTATGTTTTTTTCCAGAGAGCTCCAACTTTTGGCCTCAAAGCAAACAGAAGTACCGCGCCGAAATTTCGGAACTTTCGAATATCGAAACTATCGCGATTACAACAACGGTAGTACCGCACCGACTTTCAACGGCTAGTTCAGAAGTTCTGAAATAACCGTTACTGCTGTGTCAGAACAGGTGCGGTAGTACCGGTCGATAAACGGCGGTACTTCCGCTCAACCTGATTTTTCAGGGATTGCCCTTTAACGGCTAGTTTTGGTTGGTGGGGTATAAATACTCCTCCACCTTCTCAAGGACATATGTAAGAGACTCTATTGAGCATTGAGCATTCATTTCATACCTCAATTTCACATTGTGCATTCATTTGAGATGGTTGAGCCAAAATCAAGTGTATACATCTTAGATTGATTCTTTTGGCTCTTGATCGCTGTCAAGCGAAGCTGTGATTTATTACTTTTGGTGCTTACCAGCACCTAGACGGCTTGGCAGGAAATTCCACGGTGACTTCTTTAAGAAGGTTGTGAAGAAGTCTGGAGCCGACTTGTGAGTTTTTTGGCGTCCACCATCTTCGGAGCAGAGGAAGGACAACCACTAGTGGATTGAAGAGCTGAGGCTTAATTTGTGTAGCCAGTCTAAGTCGCTTGAGATTTGCACAACGTAGATTAGGGCAAACCGACAAGTTTGCCGGTTTTCGAATACCACGGTAAAACATCGTGTGCCAGTTGGTTATTTCTTTGTCTCTTCATTCCGCCCTTGTATTTTTAGCATATTGTAATTGTCATATTTTATTTGTGGTAGAAATATTCTTGTAGAGACTTGTGCTTGTAGTGACTTAGACATACTAGTATTGTGTATGTCTGAATTGCTTTAAAATCTTGCTAGACTAAATTGTGGTAGTTATTTTTAAAAGGCAAGATAAATTTTTTGAACCTCCTATTCACCATTTTCTAGTCAGTTATTCTTAATCCTACATCACTTTCTTCCCTGTCTCCAACATCTCATCGCTACCCCGACCTACCTCGCCACCGCCCTCCTTCATTCGACGGGCTGACGGCACCCCCTGCTGCACCACTGTCCATTGTTGTGTCTTCATCATCCATACCTCCCTCTATAATTAGTCTAGGTGAATTCAAATCCTAACCCACAAATTCTCAAGCGGATAAAAAAAGGTTACAAATTCAACTGATTTCACAAAGAATACTAAATGTATATAGCATTTCCGAATATACAAATTGGGTTGTATCAGTCAAGATTTGTACGGTTGGAGGTGTTTATTGGAACTTGCAACGTGTGAGGGATGGAGACTTGGAGCTACAAACTACTGTAATGCTAAACACCAGATTGAATGACACATTGAGTCTCCTTAATTAAGCGTGGAAATATCGATACTATCCTCTCTGACAGAAGCTGGAGTGCAAGCTGAAACAATTCATCCAACAATCAAGTTTGGCCCAACTTCCTTCCTAAAGTTACTACTTTTACCTTCGAAGAAAAGTACTACTTTTATTCGTTGAAATGAAGTTCTGCGAGGAGATCTTTTAGGCTGTAGCGATTGCTTTTGGTATTTAAATTCTGGTTATTCGATAGTATATAGAGATAAATAATTGTATGTAATTTTGATCGATATATCTAAGCTCAATGTAGTATCAACTATAATCTACTTGTTGACCTTATCTTAAAAAGATATATCATTTAAAAACTAGTTAATATAGAAAAAAAAACAAAGCATCCCGGCCGAACCCACCCCACGACGAGGACGTGTACTCAGCACTTGGCGGCGGCGAAGGTGAACGAACATGCAGAGCAACTTGTGCCGAAAGGGCGCGGCACTTGCAAAGCAAGAGACGATCGAAACCTCCGATTTGCCAACGTTGGCAATGCGGCACTTGCAGTCTGCGTCGTCGCTCTGCCTAGCCCGACGTGCCGAAGCAAACAAAATCAATCCCCTGACCGCACCGGCCTCCGTACGAAAAGCCCTCGTGGCGGTCGTATCCGTCAGCGCCCCACCCTCGTTAACACCCCCACACCCACCCGCCGTCTCCTCCTCCTCCGCTTTCCCTTTTCCCCTTCTCTCCGTCTCCACCCAACCGAACGAGAAGGCGAAAAGCCACACCCGCTGCTTCGCTTCTTCCCCCTGAGATATGGAGCTCTTCTACGAGCTGCTCCTCACGGCGGCGGCCTCCCTCCTCGTCGCCTTCCTGCTGGCGAAGCTCTTCTCCACCAATGATCCCCGGTGCAAGCCCGACCGCGGGGCGGGCCCCCCCGCGGCGATCGCGGAGGAGGAGGAGAGGATCATCGAGGTCGATGAGGTCAGGGTGAAGGGAGCGCGGGCGGACGTGGCGGTGGAGGGGTGGATTGAGGTGGAGAAGGCCCCGGCGACTGTCGTGGAGAGCTTGGCCGAGGAAGAGGGGGTCCTGGCGAAGGTAGCTCGGGAGCTGTTTCTCGGTGCTGTGTCGGAGGAGCGGGAGGAGGAGGGAGAAGTTGGCGAGAAGCAGTGCGACTTGACCGCTGCGGCTGCGGCTGCTGCGACGGAGACGGTTGTTGAAGTGAACCCGCGTGATTTGGGCGTTGAAACTGCTCCTAGGGAGGTTCTTGACGTGGGGTTGGAGAAAGAGAGGGTGCAGGATGTTGGTGTGGAGCAGCATGATTCGGTTGCTGAGACTGCTAGTCCGAGTGAAGTTCTTGGCGCGGGATTGGAGAAACATGGACCTCAAGTTACTGAAGCTGTCGAAGTGAAGCAGCAGCATCTGGTTACGGGGGCTGCTCCTGCAGAGGTTCTAGATGCGGGACTGGAGGAGGAGAGAGCCCAATCTATTGAAGTGAGGCCGCGTGAATTGGCTTCTGAGACCATTCCTGGAGAGGTTCTTGATGTGGTATACGAGAAGCAGGAAGAGCAAGTTATTGAAGTGAAGCAGCATGAATTGGCTGCGGAGGTGGCTCCAAGAGCGATTCTCGATGTGGCATTGGCAGAGACGAAGGAACTTAAGGAACAACCCGTGGAAGAAGCTGTTGATGTACATGAAGAAGATCAGAGTAAGGAGGAAGCTAAATGTGAGGCCCAACCGGTTGATCAACAAGAAGACTTGGTTCCTATGGAGGAGTTGGTAGTGAGGAAGACTGGCGATCTGGAAGTCAGCCAAGAAGGCATCTCTAATGACAAAGTGGCTATTCGGTTACCTGAGAAGGAAGTGGCATTGCTAGGGATGCCAGAACATGAGGCTATAGCAGACATGGAGTTTGGGGAGTGGGAAGGGATTGAGAGAAGTGAGGTGGAAAAGAGGTTTGGTGCAGCAGCAGCATTTGCAGCTAGTGACGCCGGGGTGGCTGCTCTGTCAAAGCTCGATAGTGATGTGCAGCTGCAGCTGCAGGGACTCCTCAAGGTTTCCATTGATGGTCCCTGTTATGACTCTACGCAGCCACTTACAATGAGGCCTTCATCTCGTGCAAAATGGTACTTGTTTTTCTCTGTTTGATCCTCTGGCTCCATTTATCTTTGGTATGCTGCTGTAGGCTATATCACTCAAGGCTAACAAAACTAGTTGAGTACCCGCCAACTCCCCGTGTGCTGTGTTATACACAGTGTGGCTAGAATGTCATTAACACTGGACCCATGCCATATTTTCCTCAAGGAAGATCAAGTGTAGTAGTCTCTGTAAGGATAAATAACACAAACAACTGAAATGTTTTGTGCTTCACTGTTTTTAAGCTGGCAAAAGACCAAAGTTAGGTAGCTAGACCATAATGGCAACCAAATTTTCCGATAACGCGGGTCTGTTTGGTCTATCTGGGACCTTTCTGATAAGCAAGTTTAAATGCATCTTCTGCTTATAAGGCGCAAAGGCCACCTAGCCACCAGCTTCAGCTTGTATGGGGCTAATAAATGCAAGTGTATTTGAGCTATTTGGGTAAATCCAAATGTGAGCCGCACATCTGGTTTTAATCCCACTTTATGAATGTTTTTTTAAGTCTTAGAGAAGCATAGAACTTCTTTTTAAAGAACAAAAGAAGTATATTATGTAGGAGTTTTATCCCTTGCCTCCTTGGGGACAAGGAGAATATTGCCCTTTCCTGTGTTGAGACAATGAGAATCTCCCCTTTCTTCTCTAATTTGATCAGGGGGATAGTAGCCTTTTTTATCTGTATTGATTTTGAGCAAGGTGTATTGTGATAAGAAAGAAGCCCTAGGAATGTTTGTCAAATCTTATTAAAAAAAACTTTCCAGGGAGATATGCATGCTGAAAAGAGAGAAGTTGATTATGGTTGTCCATTATCTATGGAGAGAGATGCACTCAGACCAACCACATAGTGTGTAAGGATGTCTCCGCAATGGTGATCTTTTGTCAATGCATGATGCTGCGTGGTTCACAGGAGAATGTTTTCAGTATTTGGAATAGATTACAAATGAAGGTAAAGTAAAGCATATAAAAAGCAAAGCATTTTAGAGGTCTGAATCCAGTGTTACTTGGACACATTGCAATCTAGTTATCTTTACTCATATAAAAAGAAGGAGTTGGTGGTTGTGATGGTAGGTTCTACCAGCCCTTTGATCTCTCCCCCTTACTTCAAAAGATCTTTTGTGGATGGATCTACATAGACATGTGTGTTATTTGTAGGATCTTTTATATATGATTGCATCATCTGCATATGTGTATATGCATATGCCCGGTTGATCTGATGTTAATTATATATGCAAAATTTTCATATGAGGATAATTATTTTTGCATTCTTTAAGCTAAGAACTTATTGTATATTTATTTGAGATCCATCGCAACACACGGGCACTATGCTAGTTATTAATAGGAACAGGCAAAAATAGTTTCTCTCTCGCTGTATATGCCCAACATGAATCAAGTGTAGCGGAACCCACAAGCATATTTAGCAATATTATATATTCTCGCTGTAGTTCTATTGATGATTTGCAGTGCTTGTCTAAAAGGTTTTGTAACTAATCCAGTACGGGATTTTGGTTTGTTATTGGGAACTAGCACGGTGGCCCACACACCTACGTGGGCATCATTCTTAGAGCATATTTAATTGGTTTAACGGTACATATGTGATGGATAATAAAGGAGCTACATGCGAAAAATAAAGGGTTGCAGATCACATGAAAGAATTCAAATATTAGAATTTTTATATCATTATCAATTCGATTTAATTTCCATGTTTATACAATTGGTTTCATTTGTGATATTAATGTATTAGTTAAAACAAAGAATATAGATTATATCTTTGGGAGGAAATACTTGTTCTTTATAATTTTTAATCGGCATCTCCAATAATAGAGACAATAGTTGTATCCATATTAATACAATTAAAAAAATACAAATTATAATGGATATTGTAGGTAAGTTTGTGTCTGTGCGTGAATTGCTTGAGTTCAATTATATTTCTAGCATCTTGCATCGTAATTTCATACAAGAGTTCCCTAACTATACGTGCATGCATATCATGGTGCAAATCAACTTTGTGCGCACTTCCATAGATCAAGAAAAATCAGTGGTTATGATTTGTTAATCATAAGAAAGTTCCACCTAATTAAGGGCTAGATATTTTTTTCGTGAGAATTTCTAGCAATTATTCTCATTTATCAGGTAACATTCATCAGTTATGGGTTGCTAAACATAATTAGGGTCCACCAAATCATAATGTTCTGTGCTGATAGGAAAGTCTTATACACTAGTTTTTTTCTTATTTTTTTGAAAGGTATGCAGGAGAGCTGCATGCTTTGATTCAATTAGAAAGGTTTAGGGAAACAATGTACAACACAATCAACCTGCTATTACAATTAAAAAACAAGATATGGTTCCTATAAAACTGTCAAAATGTCTTGAAGAGTTGCAACAGCAGACAGCACTATCACAGCTAGTGATCTGAGGCCACCCCTATCAGCTACTAATGATTAAACTGCTGAATTAGCACATGAAGGTGCCTAGCTTCCGCATTCTTTTGTTACCTACACAACTACCTTTTTTTTTTGAGACAGCGCTCCACAACTGCTTAATACACATACATCTAAGCTGCTCTGATTGTGACGAAAGATGAGCTGGCACTCCAAAGGACTGCCATCACTACACTGTTAAAGCCTCTGCATGGTCCTTTTGGCAATTGTGCACAATTTGTACTCCATCAATCTCCACACTTATCTCATTTGGTGCTAAAGCTGTATGTCCGAGGAATAGTTAATCAAAGGATTAGCCATACCTGCAAAGTGAAGAAAATTGCACTGGAGGTGCCTATTGCAGATTCCCACCTGCGCTCTAAAAGTTGGCATTTTACCACCTGTGCTTTCATATTTTGGCTGACAAATATGTTTGGTAAAAATATGATACCAGATGCCACCTGTACTTTTGTATTTAAAGTTACCGCACATGATTTTACCACCTTATAGTTTGGAACCAGGTGGGAAATTTCAAATCATGTGCAACAAGGAAAGTACGGGTGGGTAGCAGAAATTCAATATTGTAGGTGGGTCTGGTGAAATTTCCTCTGCAAAGTGAATTGAAAATTCTACACCAAGTGATTCACTATTTGTTCTTTAGTTTGGCATAATTGACAGAAAGTAGGCACTGGCCATCCTCTCCTGCGCAAGTTTTGCTCCATTAAGGATTTCCTTTTAATAATTAGCCAAGCAAAGCCCTTATATTTGGCTGGTGGCCCTGTGGCCATATCCTCCAAATGGCCTCTTAACATGGGTAGCTTGTCTTGCCCATAAACATGCATTTGTATGTTGGGCTTGCAGTGTACCGCTGTGATGCAGTCCATTTCAATTGAAAGACACCTTGTGTTTCCTGTTGATGATGCACTTGCTAACCTGTTCCAGAGCTGCAAATACTGCCTGAGCTCCAGAATTCTGAATCCAGCTGTCATATGTCCTGCGCCCTTGTTATCCATGGCTAACTCCACCAATTTGCTATGATCCACAAGAGCAATGAGAACAGAAAGACGTTTTTTTTGCACATGTACACAATTGCATTTCCCTTTTGTTGGCCATTTGTCTTTTAGCCTTTTAAATTGATTAATTAAATGGGCTACTGCCAATCACTAGTATGCATCTAACTATCAAACTCACCCTTTGGTGGAGTGGGAAGAGTAATATAGATATTAAATATGGAATGCTGCTCAAAAGTGTACTATAGAAATCTTGACATACCTAACTGATCTACATGATGCGACAGGACAGATGTTTTGCACGGTTGCACCTATCTGTGATGCATATCTCTTTATATTAAGATTTTTAACGCAACAATATAATGGAAGTTGGTTGATGGTCTATTTATCATATTTAATACAACCGCAAGTAATACTGGGGTTACACTTGCGATAATTATATAAATGGGCTACTTATATGCATTTTTATTTCCAGCAAATCTAGGGAATTGACATCAAACTATATGAAAAATATGGGTTAGAAATAGACACAAGGAAAAGACACACAGGATATCTGATAAGAGATAAAATTTCTTGTCTCAGCATGATTGTGTCTTGACAATCATTCTATTTTTTGGACCTTGGTGTCACAAAGTTTGAATTTTGAAAACACCTTAATGAAAATTGAAATGGTTATATAATAACCATGGTAGCAATTATCTGACAAGGAAGCAAAACATTCTATATTTTCTATTGTTAGTGGGTTCTGCTTAACCTAGATTTTGATACTGTATAGTTGCGCAAAAAATGGGAATTTTTAATGATAACTAATAACAATCACTTATTGTTCTCTTAGGGTCGCTTGGCAAAAGCTAGGGAAGATGCATCCTGAGATTGCTATGGAAAAATACATGAATCTTTTGTCAGAAACTATTCCAGGATGGATGGGAGACAAAACCTTGGTAAGTTTTTTTTCCAAAGTCTATACTTAGGTTTTCTAAGACTTAATTTCTTTCCTCTTTGTCTAGTTTGAACTGGAGAACAGTGCTAACAATTTATGAATATTATACTCTAGGACACAAAGAAACATGAAACTGATGGTGATTCTGAAGGTCCCATCTTAACAATGACTGCTCATACAAGCGATCATCATAGCAATCAAGGGTAAATTACTAATTACTTAAGTGTGGAAATTTGGAGTGTAGCAAAATGAGATCAGGGTTGACCATACCGGTGTTGTACTTGCCATATTGACTGGTATGTATTGGTGCTGGTATAAGAATGTATTGAATGAAATTTCCAGCATTCTAGCTGTATCAGTTGTTTTACAGTGGCAATATGTACCAGTCCCAACTGGTAGCTGTACCATGATCCGGTATGATAACCTTGATTTAGAACAAGTGTTTTTACAACGGTTTATGACCTGACTTGCTGCTGTTGATGAATTTCTCTACAGGAATGAATATAGTACCAGCATGGATGAAGGTCCCCTAACAAGACCCCCTAACTTGGAGAAAGGTACATGCTTCGCATATATTTGGCACTGGGGCAGGGTTTTTATTTCTTGCTCCTAGAAAAGTAAGTATATTGCAATTCATTTTTTAGCGCTGCTACTGTAGGATGTGCTCACTTGCATGATCAATTCAAGAACATTTGCGATGTTAAATTTTCTGATAGCTATTAGTCAACTTTGGGGTTTGTAGTAGTTATTGCAGGTTGTTGGTGTTAAATTCATCATATTCAATCAACAATAACCCAAGTAATTGAATAGGGACATTTCCTTTGCTTAGTCAGTTTCTGTTTGGCTACTTCCTCAAATCTGTTTTTATCAACTCAATCCACCCTGTAAATTTTCAGGGCATAGTGCTGACATCCCTGCCGAATGAAGGTAACACTCATCAAAGATTTCTTGCATCAGTAATTTCAGCCCATTGCTGAGATCACTATTGATGCCTTCCTCATAAGATTAGATTTGTACAGTGGTTCGTGGTTGTGCTAATATTAGTGTCGTAATGGTGTTGGTTCGTGTATATATACGACTTGTATATATCTGTAACTATCTACCGCTCCTTCTGCCTGCTGCCTGTATATTTGGCCAGTAGCAGACTTATCATCGGGTGTAAGCTGTGTAACAATACCTGTGGTAAGTGGTGATTATATGTTATCATGCAGTGTGGAACGATAAATTAAGTAGTTGAAGAAAAGAGTCATATGGGTCTCAGACTGAAATAATCTCATTTCAAGGAACATCTTTTTTCTTCTGTAACTTCCACGCTATCTTCAATTGAATGGTTGAGGAACATTTAAGTTTCTTTGGGTGGTAATGACACTGCATGTTACGTGTCGCGATCATCTCATTCCATCATTTCCGAAGTAGAATAGACTCCTGAGGCCAGCAAAGTCCCCAGGCTTGGCTGGACGCCTGGATCAGAAGTTGGAATTTTGTGCCTAGTGATGGAGAGAGTTCAGCGTGCAAACCGTAAAGCCACGCTCCTTCACGTAAGCTCTACCTGAAAAACAAAGAGAAATTTTAGTACTTTCTACTGGTGGCAAGGGATAGTAGTAAAAATTAAATCTGGTCATCGATTTCTGAATGTTATTATATACTTTTCATAACATCAAAATTATTTACCCATTTCTAAAGAAAATGTAGTTCTAATCCAAGATATCTCTAAAGTCTAAACCACCCAGCAAACTCCCCACGACCGTGCCATCTCCCTTCGCAGATGCGATTTTTAATGGTGTCCTCGTCTCGTCTAGCTTGATCCATTCCGGTTCCTACGTTGTTGTTTCTCGTCTCTATGTCACAGCGGTAACAGGCATTCATGGCTATCCTGTGTATTAATGCTTCGTCTCTAAACATTCAAGAAAAACACAGAGGGGTCACTCGGCTGCCACCGAGTGCAGATAGGCAACCAGGTCATTTAATTTAGAACGAATAATCAGTAGAATGCCTGACATTTGATTGGTCCAGAAGAATAATTAGAAGAAGTTTTCTCTTGAAACCAGATGTTCTTTGATTAGGGGCGAGATTAAAAGGAAGAAAAGATCAAGCCCCGCTGCGATTACTCCGTTGAAGACCTAAAGATCCATTGCATCGTGAAGCATCAACAGCGTTCAAGGATCAAACAACACAGTTCATGTCGCCGGCCGTGATGGCCGCTTGTACGCATCGTACCCATACCACCGGTCCTCTCGTTGATGTTGATGTATAACATCTAGGAACATGTACAGCTCAGATAGCACGTCCGCGAAAGGCAGGCCGCTGCCGCTACCTATATGAGCATATATTCTTTGGATCTTATTATCAAATAAACACGAACTAGCATGATTAAAATATCACGTAGAGATCAAAAACTCCACAGAACCAGATTCATATGCGTAAGGCTGTTGATACATGCCCTATAGTTTCGATTTTGTCCCTAAGAAAATTATACTTCCTTATACTTGGTAGTATAGTATAGATAGATCCTAACCAATCTGACTCGTTAGATTGAAAAAAATAGAGGTCCACAAAGTTTGTTGTGCACTGTAAAAGAGCTCAAAATAAATACTTGCATGGATCGTGCGACGAGATGACTTGTGAGTTTGACACGCTTTGGCACAAAATGACTGAGCAAATCAGCGTGGCTAAGTGGAATTTTGACACATAAGAGAACACAGGCATCATAGGGCCTGTTTTTTGCGAACTAAAACGGTTTTGATTTTCTTCTGATCTAACTTTCATACGGAGTATTTTCTCAAAACGGGGTCTACAAGTTAATTATAGTACACGTTAAAAATCCAACATCTGTACCAACCAAAATCGCAAGCGAGTATTTTTTTCTCCATAATATCTATCATAAACAGCCAAAATTTAAAAATTTCAGTCAAAAACTATAAATTATAGCCATAAAAAACAGGCTCATACGGTAGTAGACCGCGACATTCTCGCATCATCATTCTCATAAGCTCTCTATTTCTACTTCAATCTCAGCCACGAGGTGCAGGAGTCACATGACCCACAAGGCAAGGCGCGCATGCAGGCACGACACCAGTAGGCGAGGAGTGCTTATCCAACGCCCGCATGCAACTGCAGCAAGTGGCCAGATGCGCCCGTGACCGTGCTGCCGAAGCGCCCTTATGCTGGGAGCGGGGGTGGGACGGCGGCGAGTCAAACGTACCCCGTGGCCGTGGCCGCGACCGCGGCCGGCTCACGCACGCACGCACGTGAACCCACCGAGGCGTACCACTCGCCTAACAATGCCGAAGCACTGGAGCCGCGGCAAAACAAGCGCGCCACGACTCGGCAACCGCCAAAACCGGGAGCTATTACAACGCAAGGCAGCATCGGCACCGAAAGGTGGCGTGGTGACCTGGCCGCATATTATACCGCCCGGCGATGCGCTTTTTCCTTGTGGTGGCGCCCTTCGCGCGCATGCGAGCGCCCCACTCCGTCGCTTGCACACGGACATGGGGGCAAAGCCGCAGAATATATCGCAAGTGACTAGTGTTTGTGTATTTTGGGGCTGGACGTTCAAGCATGCAGGCATGCATGCATGCTCCGGCTTCCAAAAGGGGTTTTCTTTTTGGCCAGCAAGTGGCCGGCTTTAGAACCCACTTCAGAAAGGTCGGCAGCAATTTCGACTTGCAGGAGAGCTGCAGGCATTATTTAGTTGGTTACGATCAAATTTGCAGTCTACCAACCGCTGTGGCGTGCGGTGCGCTCTTGGACCAATTTTTCTCTGGAAAAGGTTGGTTTAATTTTCCTCTCTTTTCTGTTCCGTTTCTTTTGGTAAAGAATGCAAAGGAAGATGATAGGAAATTAAAGATGCTCGGGTAACATAAGAATTATGGATACACTAAAGGCAGTGGTAGGGTGTAGCTGGATAAGTACAAGGATGTAAGTTTACAAAGTAGTATTTCTTTTTAGCAAATGCTTGCATTGTGTGTAGCAGTCGGTATCACTGGTAATAAACCACACGTACCAATAATTGGGTGCCATCTAACGATCGCTTCCCGTTTCCTCCAGAAGAACATGTTTTAGCTCGTAGCAATTGCCTCACATGTTTGCTAGGTGGTTGATGCAGCTACTATGGCCAAATTATCGAGAAGACGTGGCTCAAGAAATATTCAACCGAGTAATTTTGACATCGATTTTTCTTCAGGGAGTGTAATTTTGACACCATGGACCTCCAGTGAGCTACAGTTATAATTTAACATCACCTGCTCCTCCGAACACGGCACCACAACAAACGTGACAAGTTACCAGCAACCGTGAGCTATACCCCTCGACTTTAAGGCGCGCAACGATCCAGCAATTCAATGCCGGAAGAAAGCAACGGAAGAGACTCCGAGGCCTGCACTGCTGCCGTACAATTCCCATGGCAACGAGCACGAGACTGGTACGAGACAACGGAATATGGCGAGGGTTGTTCACAGGACTCAGATCCTACTGCCAATGCAGCCATGCTTCCCCTGGCTCGCGCCGCTCACATGTGAGCCACTAGGCGAACAGAGGATGTTGGCCGGCTAGGCCCGGTGTTGGAGCACCACAAGGCCACTGCACCAAACGGCACGTACCGCTTTCCTTGCAGCGGCAGCCTCCGAGGACCAGGTGTACGTGGTAGGAGTCCACGGCCGCACGGGAGCGCAGAAGCAACTTTCGCCAAAGGGTATTGATAAACATCATCTGAATATTTTCTTCTTAACTATCATCTAAATTTATGACTATTAGATTAGAGATTCAATAGTCATAAATTCTCCTATACCCCCTCCAAAAAAATCTCTAGCTCCTCCAAAAAAAATCTCCTCCCTCTAAAAAAAGAGACCGTTGGATCTCTATTCCAACATTCTCAGATTTAGACGATTGTTAACAAGAAAACACCCGGATGATAACTGGACACACCCTTCGCCAAAATGCCCGTCTTAGCCGTCTATATATATGCTGCTAGCTTTGGAAGCGCTCCTGGCTCTGATCATGACTGGTACACATACGTTCTTGAGCCTTCGCTAGCTTTGAAAGCTTCGTACGTACCCTCATCGCGAGAGCGGTTCGAGCAAACGAGCTGAGCGAGCAGGGCAGCTCAAAGATGGGGAGGTCTCGCTTTGCTCTGAATGCTGTGGCGATTCTCGTGTTATGGACGGTGCATCGCGGCGATGAGCTTGTTGCCGCGGTGCCTCCTGGTCAGTTGCTCCCTCTCCCCCTCCCTCACACGCACAGTATCGGAGTATGTGATATTATTTTGAACTTTCGGGTGGCATGCAGATGGTTGGTACGATTACTCTGCCTACACCGACGTAAGTCTTACTGAATGATCCTTCGTTCTCCCAGAAGTAGCTTTAACTGCAAGGTCGTTAAGATTTCTGCTGATCGTGTAGTTCGATGAAGTCAGTCTTTGTCAGTAGTAATTCTTGCATTGTTTATCAATGGCATTCCTCTTCTGGGAACAATGGCGTGGAATAGGAAGGGGATGGGGAAGATGACGAAGCCCAAAGCCGTTGGACCACCATTTTTTTCCTTCCCACAGTGCACATTCAGTTATTTTAGTTTTGTTTCCATGTGTGCGCTGGGAGACCACAAGCCCACTCGCACCTACCTGGTAACAAATAAACATTATCACAAGGAACAAATGACAAATATTATACTACACTTTTCATAGTATTCTTTTAGTATTGGCCTTCGCTAAGTTCTGAAATAACTGGGCGCGTCATGATCAGTTAGTTCATCATGTTTGTTCCATGCTCTTCTCTGGAAGCTAAGCTCAGCAAGGCGTCAAACGCCAGAGCCAAACTTTGCACACGCCTAACATGCATTTTTAGGCCGACCAACTAACACGGCAACCGAACTGTTTAGTGCTTACTGCTTATATTAGTTGTTTGCTTAGCTGCACTTTTTGGTCGTGTCATTCTGTGGCCATCCTGTCCATGATTAAGATAGGATTAATTAATTAGCAGTACAAGGAGCTGAAGGAAGTTGCAGTGTGTCTGCATGCTCTGACGACGAGTAAAGCAGCCCAGCTCATTCCCATGCATGCATGCATGCAGTAGATTATAACAGGAAGTTATAATTAAATTTGTGCAATGTACATGGCGTTCAGTGCAGAGGCCGGCCAGAACCGGCGCTGTACGACGGTGGGATTCTGAAGTTCGGCAACAGCGACGACCCGACGGGCTATCGGACGACGGAGACAGGCGTCTTCTCACCGGCGTTTGTGGTCTACAGCCTCAACAAGACCACAATGTACACCTTCTCATGTGAGTTCGACCACGCCTGTTCCCTTTGAGTGTCCAAAACCAGCTCACGTACGTTCCAACTTCATTCATACTAGTTACGTATCCGTGCGTAGCAACGGAACTCATTAAATATATATATAATTGTGCTATAGAAGAGAGTTACTCTAATCAATTGGAAAGTGGAGAATGATGAGAAGTTAATGAAATAGAACGGTTGAAGAAGAATTGACGTGCAACCATCAACTTGTTTTTTATAATAGTAAAGATTTCACGTTATACAGGTTGGGTCAAACTGGAAGGCGTGTACTCGGCTCTGATCACCGCGAGGCTGGCCCCGGACAACGACGGCGCAAGGTGCATCGGGACGGTTCTTGCGAGGAACGACTGCTGGGCCTTCCTGAAGGGTGGCTTCGTCCTGGACTGGCCAACGCAGTCCTCTGTCATCTTCTTTCAGGTGCGGCATCACATAGCTAGCCACATGTGACATATCGCACCCGATGTGCCCCACAGAAACTCTTCTTTGGAAAGTGTTTTTTTTTCCTGATTTCTCGCCCCTTGTTAATCTGCACGTCAGAATGCTGATAAGACCCCTATGAAGATCACCGTCGCGAGCGGCTCGCTGCAGCCGTTCACGACGGATCAGTGGTCCATGCACCAAAAAGATTCGATCCGGAAGGTAGAGTTTTTGAGTGTTTTGCTGAGACGTGCCAACATGACACGAGCCTGTGCGTGCGAGTAATTTGATCTGTTTTGGCCCGAACAGAGGAGGAAGCGGATGGCTACCATCCACGTCGCCGATCCGCAAGGCGCCCGCGTGGTCGGCGCGTCGGTGTCCGTGCAGCAGACCGCCAAGGATTTCCCGTTCGGGTCGGCGATCGCCTCCACCATTTTGGGAAACCAAGCTTATCAGGTAGGCGTATTTACAGCCACCGTGCAGCCATTAACTAGGCTGCGAGTGCGAACAGGCTAGTAAAAAGTTTCGTGCACGTAGAAATGGTTCGTGGAGCGGTTCAACGCGGCGGTGTTCGAGGACGAGCTCAAGTGGTACTCGACGGAGCCCATGTCGGGCCTCCTACGCTTCGACGTGCCGGACCAGATGCTGGCGTTCGTGCGGTCGCACCGCGTGATGGTGCGCGGGCACAACATCTTCTGGGAGAACCAGGACGCGACGCCGGGGTGGGTGAAGGGCCTCGCGGCGGACGACCTCCGGTCGGCCGTGAACGCGCGCATCCAGAGCCTGATGACGCGGTACCGCGGCGAGTTCGCGCACTGGGACGTGAACAACGAGATGCTGCACTACAGCTTCTACGAGCAGCGGCTGGGCCCCAACGCGTCCGTGGAGTTCTTCAGCGTCGCGCAGGACGCCGACCCGCTCGCCACGCTCTTCATGAACGAGTACAACGTCATCGAGACCTGCGACGACGTGTCCTCCACCGTGGACACGTACGTGGCCAGGCTCAAGGAGCTCCGGGCCGGCGGCGCCATCCTGGAGGGGGTCGGGCTCGAGGGCCACTTCTCCAAGCCCAACATCCCTCTCATGAGGGCCGTGCTCGACAAGCTGGCCACGCTGGGCCTGCCCATCTGGTTCACCGAGATCGACATCAGCAACAGGTTCGACGCGCAGACGCAGGCCGTGTACCTGGAGCAGGTGCTCAGGGAGGCGTACTCGCACCCGGCCGTGAGCGGCATCATGCTGTGGACGGCGCTGCACCGGAGTGGGTGCTACCAGATGTGCCTCACGGACTGGAACCTCAAGAACCTGCCCGTCGGGGACGCCGTCGACCGGCTGCTGCAGGAGTGGCAGACGGGGCAGGCCGCCGGCCCGACCGACGCGCACGGCGCGTTCAGCTTCAGCGGCTACCTGGGGGAGTACGTCGCCTCGGTGAGCTACGGCAACAGCTCCTCGCAGGCCACCTTCTCGCTCTCTCCAGGGGACGAGACAAGGCACATCAACATCCAGATTTGACTACGGCTAGGGCAATTGAGTGCCCCGGCATGCCCTCCCCTTGTTTTGGGTTTCTAGCTCTCCTGACATGTCGTCACAAATGGCCAGTGTTACTGCTTACAGGTGCAGTGATTGTAACGGAGCAGGGGTTAATCATCCACCATATATATGTTTGACACGCTGTAAGGGGCTCCGTCCTCAGCCTAGTATTCGAGGAGGAAACCGTAACATGCTCATCGGCCGGCGCTGGCACGTATCACAGGGTGTGCAACCGTGCAAGCACATGATCATTTTAATTAGTAGATCCGACCAGCCGTTCGCCATGGGCCTCTAGCGACCGGATGAGTTGTGGCCTCTGGACTACGGAGCCTGCAAGTCAGCAACTACGGGCCAAGTTGCGGCCTCTGAACATCGTAGCTCGGGTCGGGTGGCTGATACCGCCGTCGTGCATGTAGCCCAGCTAGATTTGATCTCGGGATAAAGTACACGTGTCTCACCTATATAATTAGACTAGCCGAGTACCCATGTTTTACTAATGAAAAACCATATTATCACATCATATTAAGCTGGTATTATCAAGATTTGTATGCTCGGTCATTTCGTGCATCTAATAGAGCTTGTTGTTTTTTTGTTAGAAAATTTTTAGGGCGATGAAATTTATATTTTTAGAACATTTTTAGGGCGATAAATTTGTATTTTTAGAAAATTTTCAGGCAATAAAATTTGTATTTTTAATAGATTATTTTTTAATTTCTATTAGAGATTTTTCGAGAAATATAAGGAGAGTTGGAAGGGGTAGATAACCATCATCAACTTGTTCTTTTAATTAGCAGGCAATACGATACATATGGGTGCATATTTAGTAAGAAAGTACGTGTCCATGCTAGCTTTTGTGACTTTGTAAAAATTTTGAAGCGTGTGTTAAGAGGCGTGTATGTGTGTGTGCGCTGTGGTGGCGTGAGCAGGGAGTGAGTTGTGTGCGGTACCATCTCAACAAAGAACAGCCTTCCTCGCCTTCCCCGTCTCGAATCAGCAAGGCATCTCGGGCTCCCCATGGACACCTCCTCGCCTTCCCCGTCGCCGGCGCCGCCGCAGGCGTCTGCTCCAGCCCGTGGCGCCTCCAATGCCAGCCTCCGGTGGGACATCCTCCGCCGCGCCCTGCTCGCTCGCTCCTCCTCCTCCTCCCGCGCATCAGGTCCCGCCGATTTCTTTCCCTTCTCAACCCACAGCAGCTTTTATACTCGCTTCGTTTCGTTTAGCGTTCGCGTTCCGCTTGATCTGCTGCCACCAGGCGATCTTTCCGTCTTGTCTCCACTCCCGTGTCATATGAGCCCTCATATGCACCAATACTCGTGCACACAAATAGGAAGGGTTAAATGGTATTTCTTGTGCCGTGGGATTTGGCTCACGATCCTTTGTTTCTAGGGTCACCACAGGGTTTTTCTAGCATGTAGTTGGCACTGTTGATTTACTAATCGAGTAATATTAGGGGAGCAATGGCATTTGTGCTCTCCCGACTTGCATTCCATCAGCTCGAGATACACATGTTTAAAACGATTGATTTGAACTGTTTATGCGATTCAGCTTTGAACGTCCAGTTCCTGTAAATTTTAAATTGAAGCAAAATGGTTAATGCGCAAATTCATTGTCGCATATGCCATTGGTGGGTTAGTTCAGTACTTGAGGTTTGACCTGATTGGAGTTTGGATATCTTGCTTGAATGAGATGGAAATGGGGTTCTTGCTTCAACAGTATATACTAGCCATATTGAATAAGAGGGGAATGAGATGGTGCTTAAACTTTGAAATTAGCAGTATTGTAAAATTGTGAATGCGCACAACTAGCCACATTTCCTTATAAACACCAAGAAGATACTAGTCTAATTTGGATTTCTTTGCTACCACTCTTCCAATGAGCTCTATTTCATGTTGTGTGTGTGGGTGTGGGCAAAGAGGCTTGCATGTGCTGGTACGCACATAAAACCCCCCGCTAAGTTGTTTTAGATCTTCCTTTTCATTTGGCAGCCACGGTTTAAATATTAGAAATGTAGCAATGCTGGTGCACAATGGAAATTTCCTTTTTTCCAATGTTATTATGGTGATTGGCATCAGTAATGCAACATACCTTGCATCAGTCTTCTAAATCCTGAATATTTAGTGCATGAGCTTCTTGTGGATTACTTAGCAGTTAGCAGTCCAACAATGACTAATACCATTGTTGGTGCCTTTTCAGCATCCTTCATTTTGCTCCCCTATCCATGAAGGTTACAACTGATGTGCATGCATATATCTGCTTACTTATTCCATTGATGAGTGGATATCATCTGAGATTTAAAAATACCATCTATTTCCTCTTTTTTCTTTCAAAGTAACAAAGCATATCAGTTATCATTCGTCACTGAGCTTACTCATGTAGCTGAACTTCTGAGTCAGACGATTCCCAGATCATCCTTTTTATGCAACTGTAACCTCCTATTATGTCTTGGTTACTAATCTGTGCACAGTTAAACTGCTTTTGTACAGGTGGGTCGCAGCAGTGGCGAATCCAGGATGAAAACAGAGGGGGAGCTCTACTGTTGAGACTATAGAATAATATAAATATACCAAAATTACATTTACTAGTTTTTTGCCATTGGAATATCAAATTCATATATAAATAGGAAGAGAACAAATTGAAAATGTATAATACAATAAATTTAGTACCTTGCTAATGGATAATGTGCCCCAAATGTTCATAAATATGTGAGTACCGATCTGTAGATAAGAAATATCAAATGTAGTGGTACAATATTAAATTATGAATGTTCATAAATATTAAAAATAAAATGAAAACATACCACTCCTGATTCAAGCATGTTCCTGTTGAAAGTACACCATTCTCCAATTTCTCCAATAAGACTTCCGATGCTTTTCCATCAAAACATCCTTTCTTTTGCAAGATGTACTCACATTGGTCCTTGTCAAGAAAACTTAGTGCCACGTCTTGGTGTGCCATCACACCTCACGGAGCGACCACGGCCTCACAGGCGGCAATACTAATAGGCGGTTAGGCGGGACGACGAGCGACTTATGGCCTCGGTCGCGATCAGTAGACACCTTTCGGTGCTCATGAGCTCACGAGCTCACCGTTCGCGAATGGGGAATAAGCCGGCGCCCGGGCGAATGTGCACACAAATAGGAAGGGTTAAATGGTATTTCTTGTGCCGTGGGATTTGGCTCACGATCCTTTGTTTCTAGGGTCACCACAGGGTTTTTCTAGCATGTAGTTGGCACTGTTGATTTACTAATCGAGTAATATTAGGGGAGCAATGGCATTTGTGCTCTCCCGACTTGCATTCCATCAGCTCGAGATACACATGTTTAAAACGATTGATTTGAACTGTTTATGCGATTCAGCTTTGAACGTCCAGTTCCTGTAAATTTTAAATTGAAGCAAAATGGTTAATGCGCAAATTCATTGTCGCATATGCCATTGGTGGGTTAGTTCAGTACTTGAGGTTTGACCTGATTGGAGTTTGGATATCTTGCTTGAATGAGATGGAAATGGGGTTCTTGCTTCAACAGTATATACTAGCCATATTGAATAAGAGGGAATGAGATGGTGCTTAAACTTTGAAATTAGCAGTATTGTAAATGTGAATGCGCACAACTAGCCACATTTCCTTATAAACACCAAGAAGATACTAGTCTAATTTGGATTTCTTTGCTACCACTCTTCCAATGAGCTCTATTTCATGTTGTGTGTGGGTGTGGGCAAAGAGGCTTGCATGTGCTGGTACGCACATAAAACCCCCGCTAAGTTGTTTTAGATCTTCCTTTTCATTTGGCAGCCACGGTTTAAATATTAGAAATGTAGCAATGCTGGTGCACAATGGAAATTTCCTTTTTTCCAATGTTATTATGGTGATTGGCATCAGTAATGCAACATACCTTGCATCAGTCTTCTAAATCCTGAATATTTAGTGCATGAGCTTCTTGTGGATTACTTAGCAGTTAGCAGTCCAACAATGACTAATACCATTGTTGGTGCCTTTTCAGCATCCTTCATTTTGCTCCCCTATCCATGAAGGTTACAACTGATGTGCATGCATATATCTGCTTACTTATTCCATTGATGAGTGGATATCATCTGAGATTTAAAAATACCATCTATTTCCTCTTTTTTCTTTCAAAGTAACAAAGCATATCAGTTATCATTCGTCACTGAGCTTACTCATGTAGCTGAACTTCTGAGTCAGACGATTCCCAGATCATCCTTTTATGCAACTGTAACCTCCTATTATGTCTTGGTTACTAATCTGTGCACAGTTAAACTGCTTTTGTACAGGTGGGTGCAGCAGTGGCGAATCCAGGATGAAAACAGAGGGGGAGCTCTACTGTTGAGACTATAGAATAATATAAATATACCAAAATTACATTTACTAGTTTTTTGCCATTGGAATATCAAATTCATATATAAATAGGAAGAGAACAAATTGAAAATGTATAATACAATAAATTTAGTACCTTGCTAATGGATAATGTGCCCCAAATGTTCATAAATATGTGAGTACCGATCTGTAGATAAGAAATATCAAATGTAGTGGTACAATATTAAATTATGAATGTTCATAAATATTAAAAATAAAATGAAAACATACCACTCGATTCAAGCATGTTCCTGTTGAAAGTACACCATTCTCCAATTTCTCCAATAAGACTTCCTGATGCTTTTCCATCAAAACATCCTTTCTTTTGCAAGATGTACTCACATTGGTCACTGTCAAGAAAACTTAGTGCCCTGTGCGGCTGTGCCATCACACCTCACGGAGACAGCCACGGCCTCACGGGCAGCAATACTAATAAGGGTTAGGCGGAGACGGCGACTTATGGCCTCGGCGCATCCAGACCTCGCTGCTCCAGCTCAGCTCACTTCATTCGGCGAATGGGGAATAAGCCGGCGCCCGGCGAATGGGGATTGGGGAATAGCCTCGTCGTCTCGCCGGTCGTCGCCGCCGCTCTACTCCACCGCTCGACCCGCCGCGGCGCGCCACGCCCGACCACCACCGAGTGGCCGACCGCCTCCCGGCCCTCCGCTCCGCCTTGTCGGCGCGACCGCCGCCTCCCCGTGGCTCCATGTCAGTCGCCAACCGCGACGCCCCCTGGATCCACTCCGGGTTGTGGACCGGTGACCACCTCCTCCCCGCCCCCCGTCGTCTTGGGTTGCGGCCGGCCGCGACTCGTGCGCTCGCCGTGAGAGGTGAGACCATGACCTTATCTAGTATCTACTATTTAGCCGCGGCCGCATTATCTTGATCTGTTCATCTTCCTTGTGACCTTATCTATTGTTCTGCTTGTCCTTGGTGTTGTTAATTGGGCGATTTGCCATTGATTTGGGCTGGCTTTTTAGGCGTTGGGCTTTAAGACATTCTTTTCGCTGGCTTCTTTGCTAACCGCCTCATGCTTTCTTCAACTCCGTGCATGTTCGGCTACTTTCTTCATCCTTCGACCTCCGGTTCTTCAACCTTCGCAACAACCGGTCTTCTATCAATTCCACGGTGGGAGGAGGGGTGCTCGAGCACCCACAAGCTATCCACGATGGATTTGTCACTGGGTCGCAGTGCACCTTCTCGAATAATGCAACAACTGCTGCCGGAGTAGCATGCTTTAGTGATTATAGTCAGCAATGGAAAATATTTTATTGTATTTGGTTTACAATAGCTCTCTACTTCATCAATCGTTGGTTAAAAAGTTAAAATGTTCTAAATTGATCAAAGATTGCTGGTTGAACATGTCCAATTTCCGGAATATTTTTAGCCGCTTTTTCTGACTTTGCATCTACTCAGTTGACGTCTTGACGAATGACGGCGTAAGTTATCTCGATCAGGTGGTTGCTGCGTCACGGCCTTCATGTTGTTTTATTAGCTGATGTTGCTACGTCTGCTTGTCTAGCCTCAATGCCTTAACACATTTTTCAAATGCAATTTCCTCCTAAATGGCTGTTGCAACAGCTTATTCGATTGCTGACTGGAATGAAAGCAACATTCAGAAATGCCAGCAAGTGTTCATGGATAGCCACGTAGCTGCTGATGTTTCTGAACCTGTGTAGGTAATGGTTAAGTACAAACCAAACATCCTTTCGCATCCTAGTTGTCCAAGATTTAGCGTTCGCGTTCCGCTTGATCTGCTGCCACCAGGCGATCTTTCCGTCTTGTCTCCACTCCCGTGTCATATGAGCCCTCATATGCACCAATACTCGTGCACACAAATAGGAAGGGTTAAATGGTATTTCTTGTGCCGTGGATTTGGCTCACGATCCTTTGTTTCTAGGGTCACCACAGGGTTTTTCTAGCATGTAGTTGGCACTGTTGATTTACTAATCGAGTAATATTAGGGGAGCAATGGCATTTGTGCTCTCCGACTTGCATTCCATCAGCTCGAGATACACATGTTTAAAACGATTGATTTGAACTGTTTATGCGATTCAGCTTTGAACGTCCAGTTCCTGTAAATTTTAAATTGAAGCAAAATGGTTAATGCGCAAATTCATTGTCGCATATGCCATTGGTGGGTTAGTTCAGTACTTGAGGTTTGACCTGATTGGAGTTTGGATATCTTGCTTGAATGAGATGGAAATGGGGTTCTTGCTTCAACAGTATATACTAGCCATATTGAATAAGAGGGGAATGAGATGGTGCTTAAACTTTGAAATTAGCAGTATTGTAAAATTGTGAATGCGCACAACTAGCCACATTTCCTTATAAACACCAAGAAGATACTAGTCTAATTTGGATTTCTTTGCTACCACTCTTCCAATGAGCTCTATTTCATGTTGTGTGTGTGGGTGTGGGCAAGAGGCTTGCATGTGCTGGTACGCACATAAAACCCCCGCTAAGTTGTTTTAGATCTTCCTTTTCATTTGGCAGCCACGGTTTAAATATTAGAAATGTAGCAATGCTGGTGCACAATGGAAATTTCCTTTTTTCCAATGTTATTATGGTGATTGGCATCAGTAATGCAACATACCTTGCATCAGTCTTCTAAATCCTGAATATTTAGTGCATGAGCTTCTTGTGGATTACTTAGCAGTTAGCAGTCCAACAATGACTAATACCATTGTTGGTGCCTTTTCAGCATCCTTCATTTTGCTCCCCTATCCATGAAGGTTACAACTGATGTGCATGCATATATCTGCTTACTTATTCCATTGATGAGTGGATATCATCTGAGATTTAAAATACCATCTATTTCCTCTTTTTCTTTCAAAGTAACAAAGCATGTCAGTTATCATTCGTCACTGAGCTTACTCATGTAGCTGAACTTTGAGTCAGACGATTCCCAGATCATCCTTTTATGCAACTGTAACCTCCTATTATGTCTTGGTTACTAATCTGTGCACAGTTAAACTGCTTTTGTACAGGTGGGTGAGCAGTGGCGAATCCAGGATGAAAACAGGGGAGCTCTCTGTTGAGACTATAGAATAATATAAATATACCAAAATTACATCTACTAGTCTTTTGTCATTGGAATATCAAATTCATATATAAATAGGAAGAGAACAAATTGAAAATGTATAATACAATAAATTTAGTACCTTGCTAATGGATAATGTGCCCTAAATGTTCATAAATATGGTCGATCAGTGAAGAAATATCAAATATAGTGGTACAATATTAAATTATGAATATTCATAAATATTAAAAATAAAATGAAAACATACCACTCGATTCAAGCATGTTCTGTTGAAAGTACACCATTCTCCAATTTCTCCAATAAGACTTCCGATGCTTTTCCATCAAAACATCTTTCTTTTGCAAGATGTACTCACATTGGTCACGTCAAGAAAACTTAGTGCCTCTTGGTGTGCCATCACACCTCACGAGACGACCACGGCCTCACGGCAGAATACTAATAGCGGTTAGCGGGACGAGCGACTTATGGCCTCGGTCGCGATCTAGACCGCTCGGTGCTCACGAGCTCAGCTCACTTCATTCGGCGAATGGGGAATAAGCCGGCGCCCGGCGAATGGGGATTGGGAATAGCCTCGTCGTCTCGTCGAGTCGTCGCCGTCCGCTTCTACTCCACCGCCGACCGCCTGCGGCGCGCCACGCCGACCACCACCGAGTGGCCGACCGCCTCCTCGGCCCTCCGCTCCGCCTTGTCGAGGCGCACCGCCCGCCTCCCTCGTGGCTCCATGTCGAGTCGCCAACCGGCGACGCCCCCTGGATCCACTCCGGTTGTGGACCGGTGACCACCTCCTCCCGGCCCCCGCCGTGCTTCGGGTTGCAGTGCCGCGACTCGTGACCGTCGCCGTGAGAGGTGAGACCATGACCTTATCTAGTATCTACTATTTAGCCGACGGCCGTACATTATCTTGGATGTTCATCTTCCTTGTGACCTTATCTATTGTTCTGCTGTCCTTGGGGTTTTGGGCCAGTATTTGCCATTGATTTGGGCTGGCTAGGGCGTTGGGCTTTAAGACACCGACTGGGCTTCTTTGCTACCGCCTCATGCTTTCTTCAACTCCGGCAGTTCGGCTCTTCTTCATCCTTCGACCTCCGGTTCTTCAACCTTCGGCCAACCGGGTCTTCTTCAACCACGGTGGGAGGAGGGGGTGCTCGAGCACCCACAAGCATCCACGATGGATTTGTCACTGGGTCGCAGTGCACCTTCTCGAATAATGCAACAACTGCTGCCGGAGTAGCATGCTTTAGTGATTTAGTCAGCAATGGAAAATATTTTATTGTATTTGGTTTACAATAGCTCTCTACTTCATCATCGTTGGTTGTTTGTCTAAATTGATCAAAGATTGCTGGTTGAAATTAATGGTATTTTTAGCCGCTTTTTCTGACTTTGCATCTACTCAGTTGACGTCTTGACGAATGACGGCGTAAGTTATCTCGATCAGGTGGTTGCTGCGTCACGGCCTTCATGTTGTTTTATTAGCTGATGTTGCTACGTCTGCTTGTCTAGCCTCAATGCCTTAACACATTTTTCAAATGCAATTTCCTCCTAAATGGCTGTTGCAACAGCTTATTGATTGCTGACTGGAATGAAAGCAACATTCAGAAATGCCAGCAAGTGTTCATGGATAGCCACGTAGCTGCTGATGTTTCTGAACCTGTGTAGGTAATGGTTAAGTACATAACCAATACATCCTTTCGCATCCTAGTTGTCCGTAAGATGATGCACACAATAGTTTTCACTTAAAATACCATCTATTTCCTCTTTTTCTTTCAAAGTAACAAAGCATGTCAGTTATCATTCGTCACTGAGCTTACTCATGTAGCTGAACTTCTGAGTCAGACGATTCCCAGATCATCCTTTTATGCAACTGTAACCTCCTATTATGTCTTGGTTACTAATCTGTGCACAGTTAAACTGCTTTTGTACAGGTGGGTCGCAGTGGCGAATCCGGGATGAAAACAGAGGGGGAGCTCTACTGTTGAGACTATAGAATAATATAAATATACCAAAATTACATCTACTAGTCTTTTGTCATTGGAATATCAAATTCATATATAAATAGGAAGAGAACAAATTGAAAATGTATAATACAATAAATTTAGTACCTTGCTAATGGATAATGTGCCCTAAATGTTCATAAATATGTGCGTACCGATCTGTAGATAAGAAATATCAAATATAGTGGTACAATATTAAATTATGAATATTCATAAATATTAAAAATAAAATGAAAACATACCACTCCTGATTCAAGCATGTTCCTGTTGAAAGTACACCATTCTCCAATTTCTCCAATAAGACTTCCGATGCTTTTCCATCAAAACATCTTTTCTTTTGCAAGATGTACTCACATTGGTCACTTGTCAAGAAAACTTAGTGCCGTCATGGCTGTGCCATCACACCTCACGAGACGACCACGGCCACGGGCGGCAATACTAATAGGCGGTTAGGCGGGACGACGAGCGACTTATGGCCTCGGTCGCGCGATCAGACACGCTCGGTGCTCACGAGCTCACAGCTCGCCATTCGGCGAATGGGGAATAAGCCAGGCGCCCGGGCGAATGGGGATTGGGGAATAGCCTCGTCGTCTCGTCGGAGTCGTCGCCTCGTCCGCTTCTCTACTCCACCGCCGACCTCGCCCGTGCGGCCGCGCCCACGCCCGACCACCACCGAGTGGCCGACCGCCTCTCCCTCGGCCCCTCCGCTCCGCCTTGTCGGAGGCGCCGACCCCCGACCTCCTCCGTGGCTCCATGTCGAGTCGCCAACCGGCGATCGCCCCCCTCCCTGGATCCACTCCGAGTTGTGGACCGGTGACCACCTCCCTCCCGGCCCGCTCCGTCGTCTTGGGGTTGCGGGTCGCCGGCTCGCGACTCGTGACGCTGTCGCCGTGAGAGGTGAGACCATGACCTTATCTAGTATCTACTATTTAGCGTCGACGCGTCGCATTATGCTGTGACTGTTCATCTTCCTTTTGACCTTATCTATTGTTCTGCTGTCCTTGGGGTTTTGGGCGATGTTGCCATTGATTTGGGGGCTAGGGCGTTGGGCTTTAAGACACCGACTGGGCTTCTTTGCTACCGCCTCATGCTTTCTTCAACTCCGGCAGTTCGGCTCTTCTTCATCCTTCGACCTCCGGTTCTTCAACCTTCGGCCAACCGGGTCTTCTTCAACCACGGTGGGAGGAGGGGGTGCTCGAGCACCCACAAGCATCCACGATGGATTTGTCACTGGGTCGCAGTGCACCTTCTCGAATAATGCAACAACTGCTGCCGGAGTAGCATGCTTTAGTGATTTAGTCAGCAATGGAAAATATTTTATTGTATTTGGTTTACAATAGCTCTCTACTTCATCATCGTTGGTTGTTTGTCTAAATTGATCAAAGATTGCTGGTTGAAATTAATGGTATTTTTAGCCGCTTTTTCTGACTTTGCATCTACTCAGTTGACGTCTTGACGAATGACGGCGTAAGTAATCTCGATCAGGTGGTTGCTGCGTCACGGCCTTCATGTTGTTTTATTAGCTGATGTTGCTACGTCTGCTTGTCTAGCCTCAATGCCTTAACACATTTTTCAAATGCAATTTCCTCCTAAATGGCTGTTGCAACAGCTTATTGATTGCTGACTGGAATGAAAGCAACATTCAGAAATGCCAGCAAGTGTTCATGGATAGCCACGTAGCTGCTGATGTTTCTGAACCTGTGTAGGTAATGGTTAAGTACATAACCAAAACATCCTTTCGCATCCTAGTTGTCCGTAAGATGATGCACACAATAGTTTTTCACTTTTCCCTTGTTTTGTTTTAGAGAAGCTCATCTACAGATCTCCTAATTTTGTTATGCCAACACCCTACTTGGTTTTGATGACCAGAAGGATGTGTGTATGATTTAACGGCAATGATAAACAATATGAGATTTCAACGATTTCGGATGGTCCACCATTAATTGATGCTCGTGTGCACTTCCTTTAATTTCATGTCTTCATGGACCGCCTCATTAGGTCTAGTGTTCTTATCAGTCGCCGTCTATGAACTTTGTATGTATCCTAGGATCAATGGATTTTTGACGAATGTATCTGTTCTTGAAAGACATCTTCTTTTTTGCCTAGTGCATTGCAACGCCAATATGAGGAAAAGCCAATATGAGGAAAAGGCGTTCACTTTATAAAAAAAGCTTTCTAAATGCTTGACGCATGTGTGATCTTATATGGCTTGTCGGAAGGATGGGATTTATGTTCTTTTTCTTATATAGATTTGTCGATATTGCTGCGTAACTTGGGACTTTTCTTCCCTAGGTTGTAACTGAATGAATGGAACATGACGCTACACTGTTAGTACTGTATGATAGTAAAATGCCCATGGAACTGAAAGTGATGCTGCATTGCTTCTTTTGACCTGCTACTGCTAATCCTGTGAATTTTGTTGAGTACAACAGTGATTCTGTATATAAAAGACCCTGCATCTGCTCGTGTTACCAATTACATGCATCATTTAATAATTGAGAGCAAAGCTGAAATAACCCTAACTCTTAATTGACTCTAACATTGCAATTAAATTTAATTAACAATAATAGAAAGATAATTAAGTAAATACAACACAGAGAATTACAAAAGGTTCAAATTTGGCCTTCACAAAGCAAACTAAAATTATTACAACGCTTGAGGAATTACAAAAATATATTTTACCTCAAAAAATAAATAAGTTGCATTATAAGTATTGTATTAAAATGGAAGGCAATTAAATTACATTTGCATCTTTCTTGGTATTGCATCTTCCAGGCATTGCTTGACGAATTAGTAGCCCTCCGAAGACCGACCAAAAAAGCAAAGAATAAAAACAAGAATAAAAGAAATAAAATGTTTTGCCATCAGAACCCTTTGACTTTAGAATGACAAATCAATTAGTGCTCATCGAGATACGTGGACCATCTAGGACCAGTCGACACCTCTCACTTAAGTGGACTTCATCATTCGACAGAAAATTTAGCTTAACACTTACTTTTTTACCGACTTACTTTCAGCAGTAGAAAACCCAAAGAATAATGCCGACCTCACCCTATGGACCAAAGATCCCAAGGTTTTACCTAAGCACACAGTCCGCCAGGAGAGCCAAGGGGATAAGGGAGGGGCAGCCAAGACTTTGCACAAGCCAAGAGAGAGAAGGCAAGAGAAGCCAGCCGAATGCCTTCTCCCTCATAAGCAAACACCAGCATCCACACACACAACTCACTCCCATTTCAATTATCTACTGAGAGCACTTCCAAAGCCAATCCAAGGAGAGCCAACTCCATTGCATTGCTCAGCCATCCACAGAGGAAGCCAAGCACTCCACCACCCACAAAGCCAACCACCGAGAGGAAGTGAGGAAGAGATAAGTAGAGGAGAGAAGCTAAGAAAGTAGAGAAAGACGAAGGAGAGAAGTGAAGACCACAGGCGACCAACTTGGGCTGACCATGACAACAAGAGGATAGCAAGACGACACCATCGACAACGACAAGAAGAGGGTATCCACATCACCACGCACGTGAGAAACACAACATGGCTGCCGCAAGTGTCGTCCACATCCTTACCATTTTTAGCCCGACAATAAGTAGGCCCCATTCCCCAATCTTTCCTTTTTCCCTATCCATCACAGCAGCACGACACACACAAGCACCTCACCACAAACTACAAGCACAGCCGACCAAGCAAGGTGGCCGAGGAGAAGGGACCACCCTACCTCAGCTAGCATGGTCACAACGCATTGGTAGTGAGCCCATAGAAGCCACCATGCACCCTTGGAAGGAAGAGCATACTCCCCGGTGCACGCCCTCCCTACCAAGTCCCGTCGCGATGGCAACCGTAGGCGTTCCCGAGACCGCGTGTAATTAGAATGTAAAGCAAGACGAAAATAGAAAATAAATCAAAATGCTTGTAGTAAAGGAGAGAAAGAGTAGACCGTCTCAGATAGGAAAAAGAAGAAGTGGTGAACTGTAGGAGCCGAGGAAGCCGTGGGAACCGAGGAAGCACCACAGGGACCCATTGGAGTCAAAACGAGGCCAACATACTCACCACGCAAAACCACCAAACCAAACCCTAGTACCCCAAGGGAGGTGATTAGGCGGAGTGGAGGGTGGCACATAGAGATCGGCGAGGAAGAGCCACCGGAGGTGGCCGGAGGTGGTAGCGACCGGAGCCCCAAGGGGGAGGCGGTGTCGATGGAGAGGAGTAGAAGGAAGCCGCAGAGAGGGCTCAAGCGGGAGGGGTGGGAAATTGCGTGAGTAGATCCAGCAGGGGGACCCATCAGAGGTGAGTCGAAGGGTGGTGACGCTCCCAAGCGGTTCCCCACGGAGGCGACAGCGTTTGGATCGGGGAGAGGGAGAGAGGCGAGGCATGTGCGGGTGTGTGGTTTGCGTGGTGTGGTAGGAGTGGTGTGGGAAAAGGCGTTCACTTTATAAAAAGCTTTCAAAATGCTTGACGCATGTGTGATCTTATATGGCTTGTCGGAAGGATGGGATTTATGTTCTTTTTCTTATATAGATCTGTTGATATTGCTGCGTAACTTGGGACTTTTCTTCCCTAGGTTGTAACTGAATGGAACATGACGCTACACTCTTAGTACTGTATGATAGTAAAATGCCCATGGAACTGAAAGTGATGCTGCATTGCTTCTTTTGACCTGCTACTGCTAATCCTGTGAATTTTGTTGAGTACAACAGTGATTCTGTATATAAAAGACCCTGCATCTGCTCGTGTTACCAATTACATGCATCATTTAATAATTGAGAGCAAAGCTGAAATAACCCTAACTCTTAATTGACTCTAACATGCAATTAAATTTAATTAACAATAATAGAAAGATAATTAAGTAATTACAACACAGGGAATTACAAAAGGTTCAAATTTGGCCATCACAAAGCAAACTAAAATTATTACAACGCTTGAGGAATTACAAAAATATATTTTACCTCAAGAAATAAATAAGTTGCATTATAAGTATTGTATTAAAATGGAAGGCAATTAAATTATATTTGCATCTTTCTTGGTATTGCATCTTCCAGGCATTGCTTGACGAATTAGTAGCCCTCGAAGACCGACCAAAAAAGCAAAGAATAAAAACAAGAATAAAAGAAATAAAATATTTTGCCATCAGAACCCTTTGACTTTAGAATGACAAATCAATTAGTGCTCATCGAGATACGTGGACCATCTAGGACCAGTCGACACCTTTCACTTAAGTGGGTTTCATCATTCGATAGAAAATTTAGCTTAACACTCACTTTTTTTACCGACTTACTTTCAGCAGTAGAAAAAACAAAGAATAGTGCCGACCTCACCCTATGGACCAAAGATCCCAAGGTTTTACCTAAACACACAGTCGGCCAGGAGAGCCAAGGGGATAAGGGAGGGGCAGCCAAGACTTTGCATAAGCCAAGAGAGAGAAGCCAGCCGAATGCCTTCTCCCTCATAAGCAAACACCAGCATCCACACATACAACTCACTCCCATTTCAATTCTCTACTGAGAGCACTTCCAAAGCCAATCCAAGGAGAGCCAACTACATTGCATTGCTCAGCCATCCACAGAGGAAGCCAAGCACTACACCACCCACAAAGCCAACCACCGAGAGGAAGTGAGGAAGAGATAAGCAGAGGAGAGAAGCTAAGAAAGTACAGAAAGACGAAGGAGATAAGTGAAGACCACGGGTGACCAATTTGGGCCGACCATGACAACAAGAGGATAGCAAGGCGACACCATCCACAACGACAAGAAGAGGGCATCCACATCACCACGCACGTGAGAAACACAACATGGCTGCCGCAAGTGTCATCCACATCCTTACCATTTTTAGCCCGACAACAAGTAGGCCCCATTCCCCAACCTTTCCTTTTTCCTTGTCCATCACAGCAACACGGCACACACAAGCACCTCACCACACACTGCAAGCACAGCCGACCAAGCAAGGTGGCCGAGGAGAAGGGACCACCCTACCTCAGCTAGCATGGCCACAACGCACTAATGGTGAGCCCATAGAAGCCACCATGCACCCTTGGAAGGAAGAGCATACTCCCCGGTGCACGCCCTCTACCAAGTCCCGTCGCGATAGCAACCGTAGGCGTTCCCGAGACTGCGCGTAATTAGAATGTAAAGCAAGACGAAAATAGAAACTAAATCAAAATGCTTGTAGTAAAGGAGGGAAAGAGTAGACCATCTCAGATAAGAAAAAGAAGACGTGGTGAACTGTAGGAGCTGAGAAAGCCGTGGGAACCGAGGAAGCACCATGGGGACCCATAGGAGTCAAAACGAGGCCAACATACTCACCACGCAAAACCACCAAACCAAACCCTAGTACCCCCAAGGGAGGTGATTAGGCAAAGTGGAGGGGAGGCACACAGAGATCTGGCGAGGAAGAGCCACTGGAGGTGAGCCGGAGGGTGGTAGCGCGCCGGAGCCCCCCAAGGGAGGCGGCGGTGTCAGATTGGAGAGGAGTAGAAGGGAGCCGGAGAGGGGCTCAAGTGGAGGGGTGAGAAATTGTGTGAGTAGATCCAGAAAGGGGGGACCCATCGGAGGTGAGTCAAAGGGTGGTGACGCTCCCGAGCGGTTCCCCACAGAGGCGACGACGTTTG
The DNA here is from genome assembly GCA_036346245.1 of Bonia amplexicaulis. Lineage (NCBI taxonomy): Eukaryota > Viridiplantae > Streptophyta > Magnoliopsida > Poales > Poaceae > Bonia > Bonia amplexicaulis. Next base: position 5,365,606 of record CM070741.1, read on the forward strand.
GATCAGGGGAGAGGGAGAGAGAGGAGGTGAGGCATGTGTGCGGGTGTGTGTGGCCGAGTGGTGTGGTATGCATTGTGAGGAGTGTGTGGCCGAGTGGTGTGGGGCAGCAACGTGTTGTGCATGCGTGTGTGTGTTTGGTGTGTGGCTGTGGGGTGTTGTGCGTGTGTGAAGGTGAGAGTTGGCATTTGGGGCATGAGGATCCAGTGTGGGGAGTCATGTGTGGTGTTTTGGGATGTTTGGTGTGTAGGTTAGGGAATAGTAGTTATGGCAGGTGACATTAGTACATAGGTGTAGAGCAGCGAGAGTAGGGTCTACATGGGAGCTAGTAAAAATACGCGCTTATTCAGAGGACCTTTTTGAGTAGGGCTAGCAGATCGGGAAAAATAAGATCGGGAAAGACGCAAAATTCTCCAAGTAATCGATAAATTTTAGATTAAAATAAATCTGCTAAAATCTACCCAAAGGGGAGGAACTAACTGTATGGAATTAAGAATCACCCAAAATGTTAAGTATTACCGACTGTATGGAATTAAGAGTCACCCAAAATGTTAAGCATTTTAAATCGTAAGTCTAATTTATAATGCAGAAGGAGAACCGGCACAGACAGAGGTAGCGGATCTGGTCTCATTTGACATCAAGATTTTCTATGATGACAAAGACAAGCTTATTTCTTGACCATACACATAGCTATATTAAATTATAAAAAACTACATTCTTCTATCATATAATATTTATGCACATCAAAAATATATTTTAAAACCAAATCGGATGAAAAGATGAAAGAAAGAGCAAGAGAAGAAGAGCAACTCAACTAAGAGGAGCAGCTAAGCTACAAGAGTAAATATTAGGATGGTAAATGATGCCCTGATCAGGAAAGAGAGGGAGGGTAGAACCCTTTACATATGGCTAGAACATAAGGATCAACAAACTCTCGCTCGGAAAGGGGGGTGTACTCAAGTGTCAGCCATAGTCCCGTTGTTGACGGGTAGAAAATGCTACTCTGTTACGTTACTATTCTCTTCACAATGGGTAAGTAGTATAATCTAGTGAAGGAGCCCAAAACCAGTAGAGAGTCTAGAAGTGGGGGATCTAAGGCGCATATATTAGCACAGGTGGAGTGTTGGGTGAAGGGATAACTTGCCCAACCAACATCTATTTGAGGTCGGTGGATGCCGGTTGAGGATGAGAAACCGCCTCAGGTCACCAACGGAGAATGTTTGGGTGGAGATTTAATAACATAACATGAGAAAATGTTCCATACTCTGAACTTGGTACCGCATCAAAGGAAATACGTGATACCTAGTTTGAAAAGAGCTCAGAGTAGCTATGGGTATAGTGGCACAAGCCTGTGCAGTGCAAAATAAAACCATGAATTTATGCCTGTCTCTTAGATTGGAGGCTACGGAGACTACTAGGGGTCTGTCTTCTCACCGAGTAAATAGTAGTCATTTCATTAATTAGAATATCCAACTTTGATAAACTAGTTTTCAAAAAAGAGATGAATTAGAACTTGTAATAAAGAGAAAGAGAAGAGTCATACAATGCATTCTTGATATTAATGCTTGCTGAGTACACTAATACTCACCTTTACTATTACTTTTCTTTGTTAGACACTAGTCTAATTGGGGAATACCCTGAGTGGGACAAGGGATCCGAAGGCACTGAGGAGGCCACATAGGATAAAGGCGATTGTGCCGAAGATTAGGGCGAGGCTGAAACCCTATATAGTAGTTGGGACAAGTAGATGTCTGGTGGAGCCAAGTCATTGAGAGATAGGGTACAAATATCTGTATCTGCTTTGTGTTTAAATAAATTGTAATTAAAACTCTAGTTTTGCGTGGCTAACTACTTTATGAGAGCATAATTTCTACTTATTATTCTGTTGTGTAACTTTGGTAAGTTTTATTATTCATTAGAGTTGTGTTTTATCGAGCAAACGAATAATAATCTGTTGCCTAAGTGTTATTACTCGGGTAATGGCATGGAGCGCCACAAAAGCAATGGCCTATTGCTATGCATGTGGGACACCTATGCAGAGGAGGGCATGTTCCATTCCATAACGATCGATCAATCGAAGGTAGCTTGTGTTAACTTGCAGTCGACACCAGTTCCATTCCTTTTGCTCTATACCATTTCCTCTCTTCTTTACAAGTATCCTTTTTGTCCCTAAAAGGGATCCCCTTTTAGGATCTTTATCACCGGATTGTTGTCAATACACTCAACTTTTGACTCAAGATTCCTCATCCGGTTTAACAAACCGAAATCACAGCTAAATCTGTACTACTTTCAGTTCATAAGCAACATGGGAGTCAACTAAAGGTGAACCCTTTACGAGGGTGCAAGCAACCTCCCCGGCCAAAGACAATTACTTGCAAAAGCAATGCATGCCATTTGACAGGAGAAGTAACAATAATGCTGCTGCATCACAACAAGTCGCTGAACCATACGTCTAGTGGGTTCTGAATGATTGTCTAGTTCAGAGCATACTTAATGTAATAAAAAGCTCCTTTTGGTGGAGTGCCCTGCTGTATCTTTTCTACTTGTTAATTGAGGCACAGCTGCAAGTGCGAACTGTATTCTCACCGAGACATTTGAGTCACACATCGGAATTGGCAGTTCCTTGTGAACATGAAAACGACCTGTCGGTGGCCGATCCTTGTCACGGTCACCGGACAGCCTCATGTTACCTGAAAGTAACATGTGGCCTTGCATCAGGTTAAGTCAGATTTCCAGCAGTTTCGGTGATCAAGGCTACCAGTTTCACTGCCAAATCGGAGAAGCCGGTCAATTCGACTAGGAGAAGGCTGTCGGTCTCTAAGCTAAGCACGATCGTCTCATCTCTTTCTCATGTAGGTAACCTGTAGGTGTCGCATCGCATGGTTCAGAAAACTGAGAGAAACCTCTCTTATCTGAGTTCGGCGAATGGTGATTCCTAAATATAGGATGTTAGGTACGAGCTTCCCTGCAATCAACAAAACAGTAATTGCCTTTATCTTAGCTTCATAAGCAAGATCGGCAGGCCAGCAGCTGTTAGTATGATTGATACGAGAGAAGTCAAAATGGTCTAGGTATCAGATTCGCGCAGCATGATATATAGAAATGTACAAGTTGCTGAACCTAACCAAGAATACATGCATTGACAGAACTATCGACAGGACAGTAGACACGCCTGCCATTATATGTCTAGTTCGTGCAGTTGAAGTCAACCGCAAGTTTCTAACGCCCTCTACTGAAGTCTGTGTTTGTACTAGACTACCGGTAATTGACTAACTGACAACTGCAGTCGTGCAAACACGTTCAGTGAATGCAAAACTCCAGAGAAATCATGAGTCCACTCAAAAGAAACGAGTCTGATTATGATCCGTAATCTGATACATGGCGCATAGAACACATCGATCACATAAAGGAGACCATTACGTTGATATCAAAAGGTGATCTGATAGACTGCTGATACGCAGTTCATAAATCACAGGCAGAAGAACACTAGGGTGAGCACTGATCCTTCACTCGAAAGCAGTGGACCAAATGAATGGCCGTCACCATGTCCATGGCCTCCCCACCACGCCCGCCCTTCCAGCTTCTGATTTGATCCTCACAGACAGGGGCGACGCCACATGGTGTTTGCCGAGTGCACCGGCACCACGGTAAAAATCAGAAATCAAGTTATTAGCAGCTCATTAACACGGTAAATATGTGCTACGTTCATATATATATTGAAGTGTGCACTCGAGTATTTCGTACTCTAGCTTCGCCCCTGCTCACAGATGACACATCCCATGTGCCAATCACCAAAGCTCGCACCATCAACTGTACAGTGTACACTAGAGACTAAAGTAGTCGGCAATCAGTAGTAGTAGGAGTAGTTTTCAGTATTTTAGTCCATGCAGCCACCTCAGCCATTATCAGGCCATTAGTTTTCCTTTAGCTGTTGAATGGGGTATGCGCTATGCCAGTACGGAGCAGAGACCTGTAACGTGGCAGGTATCCGTCATGTCCGTCCATAGACGGTGTGAACTTAGCCTAATCCTTCGTGGCGTGCGTGCATGTAAGTTGGTTGGTTTGCCACTAGCGGCCGGGAAACCGGACTGCGAGTGCGTACATAATCATTGCGCTTAATCTGTGAAATAATATTGTACATTTCTTTTGTAGAACACAGAGGCACAAACCAGAATGAAGGAGAGAGAGAGAGAAAAAAGGTAGATTTTACAATGGTGTGATGCACAACACCAGCACGAACGCTCTGAGCGAGCACCGGGGCAGCGGCGCGGCACGGGAGCGCACCGTCTCGCTTCGCTCTAGTGGCCCGTGCCACACGCGCCCGGCTCCACATTTTCTTTTGACCAAAATTTCCCTGTGAGTTTTGTTTGTTTTGATTGGTTGGTTCCCGTAATCCTATAGCAGCAGCAGCTGGAGCGTGAACAGCGCGAGCGGCGCGGCCCGGAGTGCCAGCCTTGACGGCGCGGACGACGCGTCGCCGGTGGCGAGGCTGGCGAGCCAAGAATTGTCGCCCAGCATCACGCCTTGGCCGCCGCCGCCGGCGGCTTGGCCGCCTGCGGGCCTCGGCATGTACGGAGGCGCGTCCGTGGACGCCCCCGGCACCGTTGCCGTCGGTGTCGTCGTTGCTCCACCCGCCGATTTCAGGCTGCTCACGTTGCCACAAAAAGAAAAGCGGAGTATGAGTTCACAAGCTCTAAACTGGTAAAGACTCCCGTATGAGTTCAGTAGACAGAATGGAAGAGAACGCCTACTCGCCTAGTAATCTAAAAGCTCCGAATCGAGTGACTGAAAGTGATCTTTGCACTTTCATCCGTTCTGCTTAAATGTTAGATCATATTTCTGTTTCTCTAAATAATTATTGTTTATTAAACTAATAAATCACAAAAACCAGCTCAAAAGATCATGCCCTGACCTCAGCCATCGTATGTTACGTCCTTTCTCTTTTCTGACTCAAAAGATGAAGCCGACTGGCCTGCACTGCCATGACGTTGATACGCGAACCAACGGCAGTAAAAAAGGCCACAGGGGGTCAAACCTCCCTTAGCAAGTTAAGCACCCACTAAAAGTGCAAGATGAATTACACATCTACCAACTAATATACTAACTCCAGGCTAATCATTACGTCATCTTATCTTCCAAACCTCTAACGCTCAGTGTCCACATCTAATTATATTGTACATGTTGTGGTTTATACTTTGTTTTTAGCTAAAATGATACTATAACGTCTATTATTTTTTCTAAAATATTTAATTAAAAGAAAATAAAAAAACTATTATATATCCATAAATAATATAAAAAAGGAAAAAAAATTATATTAAAAAATTAATATAATCTAAATATCTTTTAGTTTTTAAAAGTTAGAAACTATCGCTGTGTAGAACATGGTCTTAGAAGTATGACATATAGAAATACCGTACTTGCATGCATTTTTTAGGTACATTTAAGTGTGAGATAAGGTGATATGGAGTGCTCATTGTTGAGTCACTCAGGCACCACCCAGAAATACTAACAGCGGAGTAGCACTTCATGTCTCCATACCAATTCATTATCGTGTCCCCAAGCAGACGCATGCTCCGTTGCTCACCCAATCGTGCATGCAAATCTCACATGCTTTAATGACTAACCGCTCTCTAAATAAAACGTCACGCGAAAGCAAAGGTTTATTATTGAAGCAAGCTACTAGTAATTAGTGCAGTGGTTACGCGCGGTGGACGTGTGAAGCGAGCGAACGGACCTAGGGGTGGCGACGGGGCAGAAGGTGATGGTGTAGTCGCGGCCGCCGGCGCAGGTGAAGGTGCTGGTCGGGTCGTCGAACGCGTAGCTGTACGACCGCGGGCACGCCGACTTGAACACCTGCGAGTAGGCGGTGGGGTGGCAGGTGTTGGGGTTGGCGTACGTGCCGCTGCAGCAGTACTCGGGCTTGCCGAAGGCGTCGCACGCGCTCCGGCACGCCGCGCCGCCCACGGCGCGGAGCTCCGCAGGGCACCGCGCGTTCAGGTCGGCCGCGCAGCCGGCCGCCGCGCACGTCGAGCCGAAGCCGCCGCCCGCGGGCTCCACGAGCATCGGCAGGTTGTACCCGTCCACGAGGCTGACGTCGTAGAAGTCGTTGTGGCCGCTGCCGTCGAGCGTGAACTCGGCCAGCGTGGCGGGGGGCGCCGCGCCGCGGCCGGCGCACTCCAACGTGCCGGAGCCGCAGTCACCCGTGGCGCACACGACCTTCCCGGTGGCGTCCTGCGCGCAGCCGGTGCGGGCCCACAGCCGGCCGGACCAGCCGGAAGGCACCGGCACCGCGCGCGCGGCGCCGGGCGGCAGCTCGAAGCCTGTCGGGTCAAGCCTGGCGCTCCCGGCGTTCGACAGGATGCCCGGCCACACCGTCCCCGTGCACCGGTTCACAAACGTGAATGTCAGAGCTCCACCCTCTGCACCCAAGAAACAATCAAACAAAGCCAGAGACGATGTCAACTCAGCTCACCACTACAAGAACTCGTGTAACTTCACTCAATTGCCAAAACATAATCACTCGATGACGATCGAAATACCTCTCAGAAATATGCAAAGCAGCGCAAGAACGATGCAAACTCTCTGAATTCCCATGTTCTTGAAGCAATGCAGCTCTGGTTGGTGGTTAGTAATGGCAAGGGCAAGAAGAGGTATAATGTCACAACAGTGTAGGTACTAGCTATAGTAGCAGTCCAGCTCCAGGACTAGTTTAGTACAGTGGCTAGAGAGGAGAGGGAGACAGAAATCTTGGATGGAAGAGCCACACCACCCATAAACTATCAAGATTAGGATGAGAGATAGCGAAGGCTGGGGGCGTCTGAGCTCTCCCTCCAGGACTAGTTATAGCACAGGAGAGGCTGCTTACTAACTACCTTTTGGTCCGGTCTAGTCATGTTTTCTTCAGAAAGGTGAAAGCATAGAATGGGGTTTAATTGGATTCAAGTGCCTTTTTCTCTGCAATTTGCATTACAGGCCTAGGGCTGATTGCTCTGTGCAGTTTCCATGATGGATGGGGAATGTATTGAGGTTTGGTGCTTGGTGATGTCTGTATCTTTTTGCAGGTGGTGTGGATTGTGCGATGAGATTTAGTGGAAGAATGATGGCTGGCTTAACCAACAATCGTGATAATTAGAGGATAAGATAATGTAATGGAGCATGGTTTTTGGGTTGCTTTGCCAAAAATCTTGTTCGGTAAATGCATCTGAGCTAATCTTCGAAGGCTCAGTAGTCAGTGTTTTGTGCAGTCCGTAATGAGGCTGTTGGTTCGTCTGATTTCTGAAGTGAGCGATAAATAAAGGTCTTGAAAGAGAAATGGAAACTGAAGAACCGAGATGGCAAGCGCCGAAAATCAGCTACCCAACATAAGTGTACTGTTCCCTAAATTGATATGATTGTGATATCTCGATGGTTTATGTATACATTCTGACTTGCTTACGTGAAAAAACTGTAGTAATTCAGCAGCACAGAGAAAGGACTGAAAAAATAGATGGCTCGCTATTAATCGTACAGTGAGACCACATTTTGATGTGAAAGATGTATAAGTACGAATAATGTTAGCATCCAAATAAAAATGACAGTTTTCGCAAAAAAATAAAAAAAATGACAGTATGAAAGAAGGAAGAGAGTGACGGTATTGGCATATATTTGAAGACATTGTCAATCCTTCTTTCATACTGTCACATTTCGGTTGAAGTCACAGTTGTCAATACTTTTTTATTTTCAGCATCTTTGCTGTTTAGTAAACTCTTACAAGTTCCATTTTGATTTCTGTCAATGTGAGCCGGGGGGCGGCGGCGGATCAACCAATAATCTTTGTTGGAACCCAAAAACTTATGGAAAGTAATTGTAAAACTAAGAAGCGAGAGGAGAAACTTGAGAAACATAGAAGCACAGGTTTCAATTGAAAAATTGAAAAAATTCAGAACGTTGCGGTGGTGGTCTAGTGGATGTGGAGGATCAAAAGCAAGGTTACTAGAGAAACTACCCGAGTTTCAGAACTTTCCTTGTGATACACTAGCAATTCATCATTTATAACAAAAAAATCTTGAATACCACTATGATCTGATCGAAAGTAAATTTTTTTTTAAGGCGATGGAAGATAGAGTTTACTAGTGAATTTTCAGTGCTTTCATGTATATATACCACTGCACTCTCTCTCATACCATGCATGTTACAATCCATTGCCGTTAGCTCTGAAACTATGTTAAATTGAGGTGTTAAATCTGAATTTTGATCGTTTTGAGAATGCTAGATATTTTTCATGAATCATGAACAGTGTTCATCAATAGTGTTCCTGAACCCATAAGCGGCCATGCGGCAGATTTAGATTTCTTCCCAGTGACGGATCGATCCAGGTGGGCAGGCCTCATCTAACCCTAGAATTTTGAGAGGTTGCCAAATTTCCACCATGGATAATATCCATATCCAAAAATACCAACAGCACCCCTACTAGCCCCCCAACATCACCCCTAGCACCCTTCTCTTTTCTTTCTCCTATCCTTTTGCTTTTCTTTCCAGTCATCTAACCGAAATTATACTATTATTTTTCTAACTATAATTTTCTACGCTTACTAGTTATACTCTCTTTACACTAAACAAATTATTTACTTACTACAAGAATATAGACTAAAACATAATAAACTTTATACCTTACAGATGAATATCCCCTCGTAGAACTAGCTGAACATCTTCCTCTCTTTCTCCCTATCCTCTTCTCCTCTCCGCTCTTCTTTCTTTACTCTCAGCAGAGAACGAGTGGTATCCAGTCGTCGTACCGTTGGGCGACAGGAGATGCTATCGCCAAATGGTTGGGCGGCTACATCCTTGTTGCCCAACGGTACAGCTATTGTCTACGTGTCGCTTGGTCATTGGGTGATAGGGTCCAGGCGGCCAACGGTTGGATTATAGGGGTTACTTTTATAAAAAATAAAAACGTGAGTATAATTTTGTATTTCTGTATAAAAAGGATTATTTTAAAAAAATTTCTATAGAAAAGGGCGCAGACCTATGTATGCGGAATGGAACTTATATAGTGGTAAAAGTTGTATAGTCCAATTAAGGTATTGATCCTTATTTTAATTGACTCCTATATTGTATATCGTGCCAATTAAAGCACCTACTTTGCGCTAGCTATTTGATGACTACGTTTCTGAGCTCGTATAAATCATCGTTTTTAGTCGCCGAACTTTTCTTGGCGATGTATGCCTCCTAGTGTTACATTGTGGAACATGCGTCATGCATGATTTTTTGGATACCAATTCGACGTAGCTGTAACCACAGGATCGACGATTGCAGCTTTCGGGATGCCGGGGATCGTGTTTGGTTGGGGGCATGTTACGCTGGCTCGTTCGTGGTTCAGAATGGCTGATCTGCACATGCATGTAAACGAATCACAAATTCTCACGTACGCAGTAGTGCAGTACGTACTGCATCGAACTGGTCGTGGCTCAGCCCCTGGCTTGTTCGACTCTAGCTTGCTTTAGATCTTGGCAAGCCCAGACTGGTCAGTTGGGCTAAACCGGACCGGCCGAGTTGTTCTCAGGTATACCGTATCCGTGATACGATATCTACTTCGCTACAAATAACTGCCGTGCCTTGTTAACAAGGAGAAAGGGCGCCGATATTTTCCCCTTGAGAGATACGTAACCAGAACTCCACCAGGAAGGGGAAAAAATTCGCAAAGATGAAACAGGCACAGCACGTAACCAAAAACCTGCTTCGAGGCAGAGCTTTCTTTCCCTGCTCGACTTCCCGTTCCTTCTCGCGTCATTAACCTCCTCCCAAGTCCCTACCCCCACCTCTATAAATGGAGCACCAAACCCCGACTCCATCACTCGGTTAGTCAGTTCTCACTTTGTTCAACACCGAGCACGGGACCCGAAGCAGAGCGTAGGGCGGTAGCCTCCGACAAAACACAAGTAGGAGCCTGCTTGGGCTGCGTGGTCTATATAAGTCAAGTGACCGTCCTCACCTGGTCACCAGCCCAGGCCCATCACACGAACAGAGTGGAGTTGGAGAGCTTGGAGCCGAGGCCTTGTGGACCGTAGCCGGAGTGAGAGAAAACAATGGCACGGAGCCCAGCTCATGTCGCTCTCCGATCTCTTGCTCTGCTCCTCCTGCTCCCAGGTAAGGGATCCTGCTCTTCTGCATTTGTCCAAGTACACACTGTTTGCGTCGGGCATTGTATGTCTGTTTGGTTGGTTGGTTGGTGTGTGCGCGCTGATCGGTTTGAGTTCTTGGGTTTGCTTGCAGCTGCGTGGTCGGCGACGTTCACGATGGCCAACAACTGCGCCTACACGGTGTGGCCGGGGCTGCTGTCGGGCGCCGGCACGGCGCCGCTGTCGACGACGGGGTTAGCTCTGGCGCACGGCGCGTCCACGACGGTGGACGCGCCGGCGAGCTGGTCCGGGCGCGTGTGGGCGCGCACGCTCTGCGCCGAGGACGCTACCGGCAAGTTCACCTGCGCCACCGGCGACTGCGGTTCGGGCGGACTCCCGTGCAACGGCGGGGGTGCCGCGCCGCCGGCCACGCTGGTGGAGTTCACGCTCGACGGCTCCGGCGGCATGGACTTCTTCGACGTCAGCCTCGTCGACGGCTACAACATCCCGGTGCTCGTCGTGCCGCAGGGCGGGGGCGCCGCCGCCGCCGCCACCGCGGGTGGGGGCAAGTGCATGGCCACCGGCTGCCTCGTCGACCTCAACGGCGCGTGCCCGGCCGACCTGAAGGTCGTCGCGGCGGCCGACGGGGGCGCCGTGGCGTGCCGCAGCGCGTGCGAGGCGTTCGGGTCCCCGCAGTACTGCTGCAGCGGCGCGTACGGGAGCCCGAACACGTGCCGGCCGTCGACGTACTCGCAGTTCTTCAAGAAGGCGTGCCCCCGTGCCTACAGCTACGCGTACGACGACTCGACCTCCACGTTCACATGCGCCGCCGGCACCAACTACGCCATCACCTTCTGCCCAACCATCACCAGGTAAATCCATCCCCCCAATCCCCCCCTCCTACGTGAAGCTTCATCATCATAATATGTAGCCCAGTAGCCGTGGTAGCAACTAACGGTCATAGCTTCACCAAAATGGCGCGAGATGTACGGTTGAACCGCCTTGACAAGTTCAGGTTCTATGGTGATTGGGACAGCATTTACTAGTCATTGTTCAAGAATTAAGACACGATTGAGCGTTTACTGTGAGTTGTACTGGTACTGTGATGCGTAAGGTGATTTACTGCGAGTTGACAAAAACACTCCAAAATTCCAATTTTGGGCGCACACAAATCATGACTTATGATTATACCGTCCACAGTAGTAATTAGCTTTTAAATTGTATATTTTTTAAGACGGGTTAATAGAAAAATTGTAGTAAAAAATATGCTGAGTTTAGTTGTACCGGTCAAAATCACATACGACTATTTCTCTCTGTGTACTGCCTCTCGCGAACAGTCAGAATTTAAATATTTAAACCATAAACAATAAGCCATGTTCCCGTGCTCAGATACGTCGTGCGCATTTACGCGTCGTCCAAAATATCTGCACTCAGCAAGCAAACCCGCAATTCCATTACTACCAGTATCTTGTACCACACTGTTAAGAACTTTATTTCGCGCCGTATTCTAACCCTGCTTCGGGTGCGTTTCTGTGTTTGCTCAACAGCGGGAAGTACTCCGGCGAGAACCCGCAGGCAGCCGGCGTGCCGCACATGAACGACACGATGGTCTACCTCGGCGCCGAACAACTCTCGACAGGCGGCGCCGCCTCCATCGCCGTCCATGCATCGCAGCTCACCCTCCTCCTCGCCGTCGCCGTCGTGCTGCTCTAAGCCGGCCGGCCAATTCATGAACGCACAATGGCGGCGATCACCGACGTACTCCGCTGTACCGCGGGCCCACTACTACGGTTAACCTGACCTCGAGGTGTCCTTACCCGGCGCGCCTCTTTTGGCGTGACGGAGGCAGAGATTTAAGATTCCAGCGAAGGCCAAGAAAAGGGCGGGCAGGAGCAGGAAAGGCTGGCAGTGCTACGACTAACAAGCAAGCACACGGATTACAGCTTTCTAGATAGCTTATGTCGTAGGGTTAGGATAGTTTGTTAGGATTTTCTTTTCAAAGCTTCTTTAATTTGTTGAGCGGAAATAATGATGTATGCACGGCTAGTCGTGATACGGATTACAGTTGATTATTAATTTAGTAGTTTTAGTTCACTTGAGCATGGCAGAAAGAAGGACAGATGGAGATATGTTATGTAGGTTAATGCTGCTTTCGTGTCACGTTACATTTCTCCTGCTTGGCTTCACACCTCATCGTACTTCGCAGGCATGTGAATCGATGACTTTACCGAACTGTTCACACAGATATCTGTAACATTTTTAAAATTTTGGTCCACAAGCAATTTTTTATAAAAATGATCTTTTTCTAAGCTCGAAAGGCACGACAAACAGCACATATCACTGTCATACCGTTGTAGCTCGGCAGGAGACTAGGCGCACAGCTGGGCAAGCTGGTGCGGCTCAGCAGCAGGCCAGTGTAGCTTAGGAGCCAGCTGAGATTATCGAGCAGCACACCTAGCGCGCGTGGGTACGGGAGATACTATTGGGACGCATGGGCACGAGAGAAACTACAACAGGCAGGTGCGGATGGGTACGGGCCAGGGAATCTCACAAGGAGTTCGTCCGCACGTGGTTTGGCTCCGATAATCTCGTTGTTAATTACATGACGTGACGTGGCAACGCGATGTTATATTCTCATCTAATTAGCGTGTTAATTACAATACGTTCGCGTGCATGTGTATAAAACGTGACCCGCGGTCGCATTGCTGTCGAACAAGAGAGAGCATAGCCAAGGGAAGGAAAGAAAATAGTCACATTGCTACCGTGTGGGAGAGAGCGCGCAGTTGTAATCCTTCGCAGTTAGAAACATTGTGGAGCTGGTGAATACCTTCGAAAAAAAGGTATGTTAAAATAATTTTATATATGTCCACATATGTATATTTATTGATCTAGTGAGATTACAAAAATCTGTAGAAAATAATGGGTGATACGCACCTTGCTTGCCTAATTAGCATTATAATTATCGCTAATTGCATTAAATTATTATTGACCACATTTAAGTAGTACTAATCACACTTAATTACTAGTAATCGCAATTAATTAGTACTAATTGCAATAAACTAGTATGAGTGTGCATTTAATCAAAGCAGCAAGTTAGCGTAAGAATAAAAATACAATTTAGGCAATATGTAGTATGTATGTGGTGTGATTATTCTCATTTGTGGTCAGTTGTATTTAGCATCGTTTGACACCAATATATTATTTTATGTACCACAGGGAATGGTTGCTGGTGACGGTCTCGAGGGTGGCACATTGTTGGACCCATGTTAGGATGGGTAGCATCGCTGTTGGGCATAGTCGAGCGATGAAGGACCGACCCCTTTGTTCTCCGAGGACCTCGGGAGGACTAGCCTCTCGATGAGTGATACGTTCCAATTCTGCGGTGGGCCAGGTTGCTGCCCATGGTGAGGATGATGGACATTGGACGGTCCTTCATGCTGGACTTGTCGCTTCTATTAGCACTTGTTAACCGGTGGAGGCCAAAGGCTTCCGATGGGGGAGATGACCATCACCATACAGGATATTGCGTACCTCACTGGCCTGCCAATACGGGGTCGTCATGTGGATCCACCCACTAGATCACCCGATTGGAAGGAATGCCTACATCAGTTTGATCATCTTATTCCGGATAAGTCCTCTGGAGTGCCACATTAGTGGTCGTGGCTATTCAAGCAATGCCCACCAGACATGCATGCACATGTCATCAGGTCCCAGCTAGTGGTTTACTTGTTATTCATGTTCGAGTAGATCATATTTCCTATGACTAAAGGGAATTTGGTGTACCCTAGCTGTGTCCACATCGCTGAGTCCCTAGTCTACACTGAGGATGATGATGATGTTCCGATGTACAACTGGAGCTTGGCTATTCTGCGCGCGACCTACATGGCTTTGTGCGATGGTTCGCAGCATGCCATTGGCGTGCCAAGCCTTGCTGATCGCTACATCTTGCTGTAGATGTTATCGTGGGAGCACTTCTCTGTTGGTCGGCTATACTTTTGGGTGTAGGTGCACCTGTACCAGTTGGAGGCATGCTCCTACAGTGACGGGGATGGGGACGACCCGATGGATAGACCCACCATGGGTACTTGCTGGAATGTCAACGAGCTAGGATAGTCCAGGGGAGGTCACGACGTGCGTACCTGGATTTTCATAATTCGTTCGAGACCTTGGACGAGGGTAGCATCATGTGGACGGTGTGGACCACTTCATCTCTGAGACAGCTCCTTTCAAACTATCAGAGCAGTGTGAGCAAGACAGGGAGTACTGGTTCATGACTTGTTACCTCGTCTTCTCTCATATAATAGAGCCATACGCCCCGCAACAAGTCATAAGACAGTTCGGGCTTCACCAGCATCTTTTTTCCCTTTTACTTTTAGTTTGAGGCCGGTCCAAAGGCCAGAATTGTTGCATGGTAGCCTGGCACTGGGAGAGTGCTATGTGAATTAGGCTACATATTAGAGTATTAGACCTAGCAATTAGGATACAGATTAGACCCATGGGTCTAGTAGTTAGACGATGATCGCCAATTCATCATGGCAGCAATGGCTGATTGGAAATGATGTAGCGGTTGGCAGCGGTAGGCGACAGTGATGAAACCAATGAAGAACCTATTGTCCTTTGGTATGTAAATGAAGGACTCTTTGGCATCATCTGCTTCTCTAGTGGTGATCTCTGGTAGCCATGCTCTCTCTCCGTCGCATTTTACCACCATCACTTTTTGCTATGCTTGTTGTCGGCTTGTGGCATTTGGAGGGAGGACGACCAGGGGTTAGAAGGAATATGTGAAGAAAGAAGGCCCAGGGATGTGACGATTGTGACTTCGGAAGTTTGAACTGTAGGCAATAGTTATGGAAATTTGATCATGCATGGGATAACAATCCGCCCTGAGTACATCAGGTCAGGTGGTCACCAACTCGCTCTAGATAGCATTGTACGTAATTATCTCTAACTTTAAAATGTATTTTCTATTAAAAGAATGGATAGCATTACGGATAATTATTTTTAACCTTAAAAGATAATTTCTTTTAAGAGAGCGGATAACGACCATCAAAGTGTAGACAAGTGCATTAGCATCACCATAAGAGATGGCGCGGTTTGCGCCACAGGTCACACGCACCGAAAAAATGGCCACACGGTTTGTCTGTATCAGGTCTAATGTTAGGTAGACAGCAAACGCACTTGTTCCACCGAGCGGATCCTGACACGTCGGTTGGTAACCGCTAAAATCCCAGTTACTTCCAAGTCATATGTTTCAGACCAACTGCAAAACAAATCCAGTAATAGCCCATCAGAGGTACTTTGCTGAAATGTCTAAATTGGCCCAAATGGCGAAATGAGGCCTAGTACAGGCCTACAATACGTATATTGACTGTATGAATATGATTTACATGAGCCAATCTGGTGTAACAAAGCCCAAATACCAAATTTCACATCTGGCCCATTAAAGTACACAAGAGAAAACGCACCACATGCGGCCCTGTATTGTAGATGGACTTCGAACAGTTTCCTTCGGCCTTCGGGTACAGAACTACAAAGAAGCCCATGTTTATTTGGTAGTGATATAAAAGCCCAATGTATAACAAAGAAGCCCATGTCTATGATGCCAAATAGTATAAAAAAGCCCATTGTAGGGCTATTTAGTTAAGGTGCGACATGTTGACACGATTGAGCGGCCCAAACTTTTGGCAAAAGAACTATGTCTATTTTCACATCTGGACCGTATGTAAGCTAACAATACATCATTGGGAGCAATATATCTACTTATTTTTAAGGGTGGGTATATATTTCTACTGGATATATACTCAACATTCAACTTTACCCTTTGCCTAGTAGCCTACCTAAATCAACAATTCTTTTTTGAAGGGATAAATAACCAACCACGTCATTGCTATGTCAACATACACGGTGACGGTGGTAAAAACCGCCTTCAAACCTCACATGTTGTTTGCTTAGATTTTAGAAAGTCAGGGGTAGAATGCCTGATTTTGTTGTTTAGATTTAGAGGTAAAGTGACTACAACACGAATGTTTGGTGGGTGGACTGGACTTTTTCTTAATGAATTGCTGTCATTTCCCTAGGTAGCTAGGAACAAGGAAGCAGTTAACTTTGATCAAGAACTTGCCTGAGTTGCAACCTGCAACCTTCAGGCTAGCGGGACACGCCTAGCTGAGCTCAGGCATGGGGCCGAGGGTGTCGCAATCACATACATGGTTTGCTTATGTTGCCCTCCGATTCCGTGGAACGCTATGATTAAAAGGCAAGATGGCGGGAAGAGCCTGCCAATATGTCAATGGATGTTGGCTTTTGTTCCTCTTAAGATTCCTCCTCCCTGTGTGATAAAGCTCATCACTGGCCGTTGCATCAGACCGCCCCCACCTCTCGTTCTCACGCCCTCGATGCATCAGTGCGTCACCTCTTCACCGTGGGTTTGCTCTAAAGGTCTTTAGCTTCTGTCTTTTTTTTGTTTTCGATTTATTGAAGTTAGAAATCACTTGTAAAACATGACCTCTAATTTCAGTTTATTTTGGTTTTTTGGTTTTATTTTTCTCTTTATTCCTTTATACTGTGAGTGACGATATAATTATTTTTTTATTTTTTCTTAACTTTTTTTCTTAGAAAAAGCTAATAGCCGCTACATTGCAATTTCAGTTAAAAGTCATAGTTAGAAGTTTAAGCCAAAATCCACTAAGGAGCAAGGCCACATATTAGAGCTAGCTCAGGCACAGCAACACACCAGGCTCATACCGTATAATCATCGCGTAGCATGCACGTAGGATCGTGCATCCGATGGCTCCAACGATCGCGCGCGCGGGTGCGCCACGCCATGCAAAATTCGCAGCCATCTCCTTTGGGCGTCCCCACGGTGATGTAAGTAGGGCGAGCTGGTGCAGCTGCAAATCGAATGAACACGCTACCTGCTCGTAAAGTAAATCTGAAAACGTAGCCCATCTTTTAGGGTCCTTTTGAGCGCACAATAGTGTCACAGACCCAGGGGATTGAGGTGGCGAACTGGGGAATTGGGGAGACTGGGAAGAAGAGCTTGAGACGGGGAATGGAAGAAGTAGATTGGGATACTCAGAAAGCCAATGTTAATAGTGCTTACATCGATGCCCTCCAACGCACACATATATTCCTCCTGATCAACGAACGACCCTTCGTTTGGCCCAGGTCGAAGCTGGGAAACGGCTATTGGGTCGTCGTTCCCGTTTACTCTTGTATCCGACACGAAGCCTTCATCCTGCTCGACATCTCCAGTTCTCCACCCACACCAGGCCGCGTCGTGACAAAGAGGCGCACGGCAGCTGGGGTTTTGGGACGGCCACGCCCGCGTGCGCAAAAGCGAGATAGCTTTGACCTGATCACATTGTCGTGCGTCCTGAGCCTACGTACCTTTGAGCGTGCTCAAAATCTTGGTTCCAGACAATGTCGCGCCTCCCTCCTAGCTTGATGAAAAAAGCTTGCATTGCTTCGTAACAACGCTGTGTAGCTACAGTTTTTACCACTGGAGATTTGGCGATACTTGCTGTTTGACAGGCGCCATTGTGAAGCAAAGATCGCAGCGCTTCAGTTCAGCCACAGGTAAGGCGACAAACGGGCACAGTTGCAGCGAAGCATGCAGATTAGCTCTTTGCAGGCTCTTTGCATCTGTAGCTTTGGACCCCTCCATGTCCGGAATGGTAAAGCAGGCAAGGGTGGGAGGATGGGGTCAACCGGGAGGACAAAATGATGGGTCTTGAGGAGGCGATGACGCAGGGCGCTAATCATGGTGTTGCGCCCGGCGTTGGGGCCAGGAGCACACAAGCCAAAGCTTGTGCGCTTTGTTAATCCTGCCTCTCTGCGTGCGTGCTTTCCTAGCTAGCGTGCGGCCGTTGTACATGGCTACATGCCTGTGCCGTCCATGCCCTGCGCGAGGGCTCGGGGACTATCATTGAGCCCAGTGCGAGCCCTACTGCTGCTGCTGCTGGCGCCACGGCATAGGGATCGCAAAAGAGAATGCGCTTCATCAAGAGTCTCGTGCTCTCCAGCTATTCATTGCCTTCAGGCGCGCGCGGCCAGCTGTGCGCGGTGGTGCATGTAGCGCCTGATTTATTTGGAAGGGGCCACAAAAACAGGTAAATCCAGATTAGCTTCCTAATTTAGGCTTAAGGGCCCATTTAAAGGGGCAGATTTTTTCCTTGTGCGTATGCCCTAGCCTCCTCACGCAGGTGCTCTCTCTCCAAAACCCATCTACATCTCTTAGGCTACGGCGGCGTGGCGTAGACTGCGGCGGTGCCGAAGGCAAGCGACAGCGGACAGCGTGCGAGCACGACGTGGTGGTGCAGGCTGCGACGATGGCCGGTGGCAGCGGTGTGGCCGTTACTCAATGCCGACGTGGTTCGGCCGGTTTAGGCACGGCCGAATCGCGTTTCGCGCGGGTCCCATTAACTTGTGCAGCGGAACTTTATCCGCTTGGCACGGCTAAGACCTGCAATCCTGTTTTTCTTTCCAACCGAGCAAAATTCTTCTGTCTTTTGCCAATGTTATCTGAGGTGATCTGATTCATCTCTACTCCACTATGTAGCATCACACACGGCCTTTGAGGGAATGTTCGGGCAGTTGCGCACCCTCGTGCAGCGAATCCACCAAACGTGCTCAAGGCAAGTACCTCGCGGCCGTAACCTCTCCGTTCCGTATATCACATTTGTCATATGTCATCACTGCCACTAAGTACAATTATCACATTACTAATACTTACCTGGTTATTATTATATCACTAAAGCTTACCTAGTTATTAACATATCATTAATGCTTGCGTGGTTATTATCACGTCACTAAATCTTACCTAGTTGTTAACATATCCCTAATGTTTGTCTGGTTATTATCATATCACCAAAGCTTACATGGTTGTTATCATATCACTAATGCTTGTCTGGTTGTAGACTTAGGTTTATAATTCATATTTAAATCGTTAATGGGGGTAGCAGATGATCATGTTGTAGACTTAGGTTTAAACCACTAGCAATTTTTTAATACCAAAGCTTCTATGTTTTATCTTTCTAATATTATGATGTATTGCTGGTATGATTTCTCATGTGAGTCATGACCGATATATGTTAATAATTGTTAAATTGACTAATAATTACTTATCACGTAATAAAACTTAGTTAGTTGTCAATACTTGTATGAGCTATATTATAACACCTCTTTTACAATAATTCCTATACCGTTATCGTCACACTATCATTTCACATCACCATCTATCATAATCTAATGCTTCTCCATTTCAAATCTTTAGCGAATCTTTCTACTTATCATAACTTTATCTTAGCCTCCCCTTAGTTCCCTTAAAGTCATACCATATAACATGTTAATAATATCACAGTTATCTAGTTTGAGGTTACCCACATATAGGGAAGATTTTCACCCACCTGGTAACGTACGGGGGCCAGATATTTTCGTTACTTAGGATATTACACCCCACCTATGGTTATACAGTCGAGGACAATATTGTGCCTGACTACTCTCGTATAATCGGGTATGTGAGAAGTAATCGTCGGTGCCATTGCCATAATTGCTAAATAGCAATTATCTTAATTCAATTGTTCATATTACCTCTATCT
This sequence comes from Bonia amplexicaulis, assembly GCA_036346245.1. Classification (NCBI taxonomy): domain Eukaryota; kingdom Viridiplantae; phylum Streptophyta; class Magnoliopsida; order Poales; family Poaceae; genus Bonia; species Bonia amplexicaulis. The sequence continues at coordinate 5,385,299 of CM070741.1, forward strand.
TTGATATTTATCAGTGTTTCTGATAACATAGTTTTATTATATTTAATCTGTATCAATTGCTTGTCGGAATTATTTGACATTTTCTCACCTTATTACGATCGTTGTTAGGTACTTGCTAATATTTTCAAATCTTACGCTTGCTCTTTCCATTCTCAGGTAAAAGGCTAGTGGAGTGATTGCAACATGCATGAGTGGGAGCACTCGAGTTTTCAGTACCGTGGCTTACCACTACTTATATTTTCTTATTTACACCTTATTTGATTAGAAGTGGATCGGTCCCATGTTTCAAACATTTATTTTAGCTTCCGCTGGTTCTCTATTAAAGTGTTAATAAAGCTTTAATTTCTTTGCGATTTTCTATTATTGCTCTTATTTATTCTTTATTTTGGCAATGATGTTTTATAATAGTATCTCATATTGGTATATGAGGTGCTATATGTTTATGGTGTGCCGAACAAAAGCTAGGCCGGAGCTTGTAAAAGACGCTTTGCGCTGTGGTATGCCATGCTCCGGCCGGGCCGAATGCATCATGCCGAGCCCCGCCATGCATGTGCCGGCCCCGGTGGTGGTGTTAGCTAGTAGGCTGTTAGCTAGGACGGCACGATTGTGAGTGAGAAATAGTAACTCAGAGAGTCTCATGATGTTTATGCGATGCAGTCACGCAGATTAGGAGTGCTGCAGATGAAAAGGTTGGTCAAAAGTAATTAGCACCGGTCATTAATCATTGTGGAAGGTATAATTTGGAGGTATACTTGATAGCACTGGGTCTGCAAGCGGCAATAAGCACAATCTCACAAAGTTGGGAAAAGTTGGAGCTTATTGAACAGGCTAGAATGCCCTAGTAAGTACCATTCCAAAGGACAGTGCATGGCATGTTTATGCCTAGTTAGTTTGAAATAACAAGCTGAAAAGTAGCCATGCAGACTGCAGAGTGCTTACCAGAATCGCTAATCATGACCACATGTAGATGCAGAGGTTCATGCTTTCATGTTTCCAATTAGCAGACGCACTTCAGATGTGTGGACAGCAAGTCTCCGTTTCTGATCTTTCTGATGGATAGTGGAATCGCATTATAAGTTCATTTAGACGGAAAAAGAAAAAGAAAAGGAAAACTTTTGTTCAGTCACTGTGGCAGTAAGTCGATTGATTAAAGCAGTAAAGTATGAACTAGTACTACTGTTAGTTGCATGCATATATATCAGCATATGGAAGCCTTTGGTGCTAAGCTAACTGTACTCAATGGCCATTTGGCAGCTTTATTGTGCTATCCAAAACACTCATCAGACGACAGGCATTGTTTACCGACAGATGAATTTCCTTTATCTAATCCCAGGAAAAGGCTGTATTCAGGGCCATAACCATAAGAAAAGATGTGCAGGTGCATTGATTAAGAACAATGCTCCAGGACATTCTTCAGAGAACATGGCTTCTATCATTCTAGTGTGCCAGAGAGCAATCCACCAAGTTAGAGATATGATGCCAGGCTCATCTCATGAGCTGCTTGGCCAAGGTTGCGTTCAGATCGTACAGTACTCCTGTATCTTGCGCACAACAAAACCTGTATTTTTGCCTCTGAATGCCGGCATCGTATGTACTCATAACGAATTATAACCTTCATCCAAGAGGGAATCTATTCATGGCAGAGCCAACTAGTACATGGGAACAAAAAATGGGCTCTCAATCGATTGCAGCTCGCAGCTCGTGACAACTTTTCGAATTTGTAGAAGAGACAATACTTCTTTGAAAAAGAGGGGGAGAAGAAAGTGGCTTTGTTAACTGAGGATATGCTGCGCCACTTGCTTTTAAGTATTTTGTCAGAGCTTTACATGTATACTACCTGAGAGATAAGGTATGGTACAAATGCCACAGCGCCCTGTCTGTCGTGTGTAGTTTACAATTGGGAGATCTTGGTCTGAAGTCTGAACACAAGGCTTTTCCAAGATTTGGGGTTTAATCGGGCATCATAGAGGTGCTTTTCTTGCATTTCTTCCCTGTGTTTGTGTTTGTGTTATGGGTTCGCAATCCTTTCTGCAGATCGCTCCTGTGATGCCAATCGATCCATCTGGCTTTCTCTTCAGACGAGATAGAGGAGAAAGCATACGACAGATCTCCAGCTATGATACCGTGTTATCATAGACAGATGCAGATGCCTGGTCGTATAACTTTTGTTATGCTTCGGCTTATTTGTTACTCCTGTGTCCGTGTATTAGCTGCTGGTTTGAGCCTTTGCATGGTCACCTCACGTCATTTGTTACCCCACGAAATAGTTTCTCCATCAAGCACTTCTCCAGTAACTTAATCTGGTCGTTTAGAGAAGAATGTTTTCTCGAATACAGGTGAAAATCGCTGCGAAGTGTTCACTGAGTTGGCACGGTGTGCCTACTCACTTATTAATTACTTACCACCATAATTACAGCGCCAAATCAGATCTTTAAGGACAGTCACTCATCTGAACTAGAGAAGGCTCGACACAGCCAGCCTCTAATTATTGGTCTCCAAGCTGCCGGGCACCCAATAACTACCCAGCTACGGCACGCGGACGCATATATTTTCCTCGTTTTCACTACACACGGCTATACGGACCGGATGTACGCCGGACTTGAAGAACCAACCAGCTCGATCGAGTGGCCCGTTTATCCTACTCGTCGTCGATATCTAAAATGGCGCTCGATCGGTGGAACGAAGGCTAAATGCACGCACGCTACACCTAACACGGACTCTTGCTCCCCGGGCAACATTTCGGGCACGCATGGTGGTTCGATTAGCCAATGGGGACTGAATCGTCGTCCCCAATGTCGTAAAATTCCTTTCTTTCTTGTCCCCCCCATCCATTGTTCAAGAAACGAGCTTTCTGTTTTCGAGGAACGAAGGGCTGGGAGCATGGGACCATGGTTACTCCATGTTCTGCAGAGTCCAGCTAATTAATGAAAGGAATAGGCACGAGGTACAACGAATTTCTGGCTTAGCTTACAGTGCTACAGAATGGCGCGAGCCGCATGGTGGCCAGTAGGAATCGATCGCGAGGACCAGTGCCTAGGAAGGCGCCAAAGGGAAACACTGTGCCGGCCTGAAGGAAAGAATGTCCCCGGACCAGGTGGCCGCGCCACCTGGGCGCCACCGCACACACCGACTGCTGTATCCAGTCGCTACCTCACCCTCGCTGCCACGCGGGGCCGACTCCGTCGTGCCACCGTTCGACCCCACCGCGGAGGCAGTGGTATCACATGCACGTCTTGGTGGGGGTGTGAGGTTTTGAAGAGCGTTCCTCCATGCGAGCAAACAGTGGCGCACCGGGATTTCTCACGATAGAAAATTTAAAGATCCACAATAATAAAAACTAAAGTATAAAGTTTTTTGTAATAAAGACGATACCTCAAATAATTTAGAGAAATTACAAATAATTAAGAAAAATATGTTGAATTGAAAATTTAGGATTTGGAATCGAGAAACAATGGTCGAACCAGTCCACTTATCCCCTATGTACATAGCTGCCTAAGTCCGTCATGCACCTATTGATAGAGTGCCGCTACACAAAGATGATCTAGAGATCCATTGCGTGGTGGACCGCTTGCGATTCCATGAATCTGATTACTTGACATACCTTCTCTTCGATTAGTGACCGGTGGAAATCGGTTATATTCACGTTTGAAGCATCGTAACGCAATGGTAACACTAGTAGTGCTTGTCATGTGGAAAATATGGAAAGAGTGGAACGTCCAAAATTTTTGGTCTACGGCGACTACATTGGCCACTTGGCGGCTGCTATAAAAGGCGAGGCCAGAGCCTAATCCTGACAGGGGCCAATAGACTAGCAAAACTGTCGATTATCTTGTAACATCTCTTTCCAACATCTAGTGTTTTGGCCTTTCCATGGGCCCTCGCCTCGCCACTCCCCCCTATCCCTTGCCAAATTAACTTTTGTTTGTTTTTTTTTTCTCATTGTGAATTAATATGTAGCAGCTCTCCTGCCTGGGATGAAAAGAAAACTCAATTGAACATCGCAACGATGATTCCAAATTCAGGACCTTAACTCTCGTTAGTACTACCGTACTAGCAGTACAAACTATTCTAGTTTTGTTACGTTAAAAAAACTATACTAGTTTTGTAAGTCATAAACTAGTCAATTCTTAAGTAGAGTACGAGACCTACGCCCCTCTCCCGTCCCGTCCCGGCTTCCGCTGATACTTTCCCCGAGAAGAGTACGCTCAAGAGAAAAAAGAGGTTCAAAGAGAAGAGCCCCACTTTTCTGTGTCTTTTTTCCGTCCTCTCTCTCCACCCGTAGCAAAAGAGCTCATGGAAAGAAACAGAGAGATTATGAGAGACATTTTTTCTTCTTTTCTTTATGCTCACCTGTCGGACTCGCTTCACCGCCCATGCGAGCACCTCGTTGCATATATATGGCACCACTCCCCCTCCTCTCTTTGCTCCACCAGAGCGGCCACTATACCAACTTACCAAGCCAAGAGCTCTACTACACGCTCACCACAAAACAGAGCAAGTGACCTTAAGTAGAAGAAGACAGGGAACCGAGTGTTAAGTATCTAGGCCGGAGTGATCATGGGCTCGGCGGCCAACGGAAGTATGGCCGACGAGAAGGCGCCGGAGACGGTCGGCGTCGGGCAGTACGTGGAAATGGAGCAAGACAGTGACTCCAACGCCGTAAAGTCGCGGCTCTCCGGCCTGCTCTGGCACGGCGGCTCGGCCTACGACGCTTGGTTCAGCTGCGCCTCCAATCAGGTGACCGTTGCACAGTCACTTTCTGATGCTACCCTCCATTTCTTGAGACCATGCATGCAGCTAGTACTGTGCTGCAGTACACTATTAGCGCTCACTTTGTGTTTGCGCGCGTGTATGGCTTCTGTACTTCCAGGTGGCCCAGGTGCTCCTGACCCTGCCCTACTCGTTCTCGCAACTGGGGATGCTCAGCGGCATACTGTTCCAGCTCTTCTACGGCCTGATGGGTAGCTGGACTGCGTATCTCATCAGCATCCTGTACGTGGAGTACCGGACCAGGAAGGAGAGGGAGAAGGTAGATTTCAGGAACCATGTCATCCAGGTAAGAAGAAAGATTGATTGCTCTCAACGAACGGTCTCCCTCCCATGCACGTTAGTCTGCTAGTCGTCTTGCATGTGGTCTGAAGTTCAGACTCTGAGCTAGATTTGGACCTCTATTTTCAGTGGTTCGAGGTGCTGGATGGGCTGCTTGGAAGGCACTGGAGAAACGTCGGCCTGGCCTTCAACTGCACCTTCCTCCTCTTCGGCTCGGTCATCCAGCTCATCGCTTGCGCCAGGTGCGTACAACAAATACCCGAAGCCACTATTATCACTCAGTGAAGTAGCCGGTTAATTTCCTCTTCGTCTTGTTAGCTGTTTATTTCTTCTGGCACGAGGGTGCCTGGAGCCTGCAGCTGCTAAAGGGTATCTGATGTGCTATGTGTGGTGTGCCGTGTGCAGCAACATCTACTACATCAACGACAAGCTGGACAAGAGGACGTGGACCTACATCTTCGGCGCCTGCTGCGCCACGACGGTGTTCATCCCGTCGTTCCACAACTACCGGATGTGGTCGTTCCTGGGCCTCGTCATGACCACCTACACGGCATGGTACCTCGCCATTGCCTCCCTTATCCATGGCCAGGTATGTTAGAGACACAAGCATCAAAAGACCATATGTGAATTAACAGGCACATGCATGTACATGTATCAGACAGACATACATTGCAATGTGTTAACTGAAAGACACCTGTATGCATGTATATGCTTAGGTTGACGGTGTGAAGCACTCGGGCCCGGCCAAGATGGTGCTCTACTTCACCGGGGCCACAAACATTCTCTACACCTTCGGCGGGCACGCTGTTACCGTGTAAGGCGACAAACACCCACACCCTTTTATGTCACTCCGAACAAAGTTAGTAGTCTGTAACGTGTGTTTCTATGTCAAAAAGAATACTCGAAATAGTCACATGCCATGCCGAGGAATGTGTACGCACTGGCGCGTTAACCACAGGACACTGGGACCACGTGGCGCTGTCACAATTTTGTGTATATCGCGAGAGCACGGCGGGCCCACTTGTAAGGTGCTGAGGACATGTCGCTACATGCTGTGCAGCGGTAGCTCGATCCGACCCATACGTCGACGTCGGTGAATAGACCACAAGATTTAACTAGGCTGCGCGTTTCAGAATTAATGTAGCTACAGGTCTACACGGTAGTTCATTTGTAGCGTGTTGGAGACGAACAAGAGAGCTAGACATCTTGGAGGGAAGGTAGAAGTAGAGCCTAGACATGCCATCGTATGGCAAAGCACGGGAACTTCTTTACAGTACTGTTCCGACTTGGCACCGGACACATGCAACCTCCTTTCCAGGCTATACACTGACAGAGGTATCTGTCTTTACAACCTCAGGGCGTCAGGGTCATCTCATCTCATCTCATCTCATTGTTTGGACAGTCAAAGGAGAGCTACCCGTTCCACGCTAGGAGCATTTGCTACCTTACAACAACATGGCTCCTGCTTCTGCACTCTCGATAGATACGATACCCATCCACAGATGCCAGCAGCACGAAACATGCACGTACATGGCACAGATGTCCAAGTAACTCTGCACCGCTAGCTTGCGGTACGCCACGCACAGAAAAAGAAAATTCGCTCAGAGTCCGGTCACCTCGTTGCAGGCTTGCAGTAAATCATCGATCCATTATTTAGAGCAACGTTAATTAATCAGCTGTCTAATGTAACGAAAGCAGTGTGGCATGTTTGTGACTGGATTGCGCGTGCGTGCATGCATGGATGCAGGGAGATCATGCACGCGATGTGGCGCCCGCAGAAGTTCAAGGCGATCTACCTGATGGCGACGCTGTACGTGCTGACGCTGACGCTGCCGTCGGCGGCGAGCGCGTACTGGGCGTTCGGGGACGAGCTGCTCACGCACTCCAACGCGCTGGCGCTGCTGCCGCGCACGGCGTTCCGTGACGCGGCCGTCGTGCTCATGCTCATCCACCAGTTCATCACCTTCGGCTTCGCCTGCACGCCGCTCTACTTCGTCTGGGAGAAGCTCATCGGCATCCACGATTGCCGCAGCCTCTGCAAGCGCGCCGCCGCGCGCCTCCCCGTCGTCGTGCCCATCTGGTTCCTCGCCATCATCTTCCCCTTCTTCGGGCCCATCAACTCCGCCGTGGGGTCCCTCCTCGTCAGCTTCACCGTCTACATCATCCCGGCGTTGGCGCACATGATCACCTTCCGGTCCGCACAGGCTCGTGAGGTAGTGTATTTTGCATTTGTACAATCTTTATCAGGTACTTTTTAACCTTTTAGAATTAGGAGTAGTCGCCTTTAGGTTTCACTTTAGTTTTGGAGTTTACTAGTAGGATTTGTCGCATTTGCTGTAGTTTTGCACGCCTATGTTCTTTCGGCATTTCGCATGCAGCTTGCTTGCTCTACACTGGCACGCCAAGCTAGGTCCTGATTAGATGTCACTTTGGCACAGCAGCCTAATTTTTCAAGAGACTGACTAGTTTGGGTCCCACCTTCTAAATAGAAAAATACTGGTACATGAAGCGCTGATTATGATTAAGGGTGGTGAATCATCATTAGGGCAGTAAACGTTGCCCCTGCTTGTACTGAATGTAAGACAAAACTGCGGCAGTGTCAAACCTGTCTTTTAACATAGCAAAAAAAAAAAAAAAGAAAAAGAAAAGAATGCTCGTACAAAGCTTAGAATATAAAGTGAAAGAAACCAGGACAAAGGTGCTTTTGTACGATCTGGTGTGCTGTGAGAGCCAATGTAATTTGGACGAACACCAAAGCTGTCTGAAAAGGACAGAATTGGTCTCTCTTAGAAAGACGAAACTACAGTAGTATACTGAGTACTAGTACTTGCCTTGTAACACTGAGTTTCATGCAAATTTTAAACTCATCTGATTTGTACGAGATGTGCTACTAGTAGTGATGATGCTCTGTTTTGATATGCCCTTAATGCTTGTCTGGATGTTAAATTGCAGAATGCGGTGGAGCCGCCGCCGCGGTTCGTCGGGCGATGGACGGGGACGTTCGTAATCAACACGTTCGTGGTGGCGTGGGTGCTGGTGGTTGGGTTCGGGTTCGGCGGCTGGGCCAGCATGACCAACTTCATCCACCAGATCGACACGTTCGGGCTCTTCACCAAATGCTACCAGTGCCCGCCGCCTCCCCTCGCGCCGCCGCTGCCGTCAGGCGCTCCGAACGCCTCCTGGCCGCTCCCCGGCGGTCTCCGCAACATCACAACGCCGTTCAACGCCACCACCGGCCCCGGCGGGCTCCCTCCGGGCCCAGCCCCTTCGCCGGCGCATTCCTTTCACCACCACCGGCACCACAGCCACCTACTATAGCGTTCGAGCTTGCTTTAGTTTAAGTGGTTAATTAGCGTCGCTACCAGCTAGTTACTAGTCTAGCTTAGCACAAAACCAGCCTCTTCTCTAGCTTGTTGTTTTTTCTTTTTCTTGAGTTCAGAGAGGTGTTGATGAGGCTAGCCTCATCAGTAGCATGCCAGATGGTACTCATTTGAAGCCTCTTGTTCTGTGCTGTGTCCTGGCGTGAAGCTCAAAAAACAAAAGAAGGGGATGTTACTACGGCCGCAGATGCTACAGCTAGCTGTTTCTTTCTCTTATTCTCATGCGGACTAGCCCTTCTCTTTTGCAGTACCATTCAGTGCTGTATCATTGGCAGTACCTTGGCGCTAGCTGATGCACTCAGGAGGCCTTCGCCCCATCCCTTGGTTGCCGTGAACTTACTTACTCCCAATGAGAACCAGCTACTTGGTAGAGACCGAAAATGTCGTCTTTAGTGGCAACCTAGCTAACACTGCAAGTGCAACACCAGCCATTCCAAATGTGCATCACTTCCATGCCAACGAGGTGTGGATCGCATGGATAGGCTTGCCGATGAGTTAAAATCTAGCCCAATCCATATAAGATAAAGTTAACTTTTCACCTTAGCTTAACTTATAAAAGATTTTTCATAACATCACTTAACCCAAACTATCTTCTACTTAAACTTAACCCAATCCTGACCACATTTCACTTAAACCCAACCCGAACCCATGGATACCGTCATGTCACTTATTTCATAGGATAATGCCATAGCCGCTGCAATAGAGACGGATGATTGTATGATTTTCTTGCCTTTGCTGGATTGCCAAGTGGGTTTCGCCTTCTGGGGTGTGGTCACCGGGATCTAGGGCTGTCACTGGGTAGGGCATAAGTAACCCAAATCTATAACCAATTTTATACATACACACCTAAAGTGATATTACCCATATCCAAATGAAAAGGGGTATACCTAATGGGTTTGGGTTACCTAGTGGATAAATGAGAAGGAAAGGGAGGGGTTAAGTCAAAGAGACTTATGAAAAAGCTTTCATAAAATTTCGGTATTTGTAATTTCAACATTGCGTTCACACCACATAATTTTTTTTGAAATCGATTGAAATTTATTAGAGATGATTCTGCGTGTAGGGGAGTTGCTCTATGCAAATTGGCAGGGCTAGACTCACACGTGGACTTCACATGCTATTATAGGAAACTTTCGTAAAACTTCAGTATTTAGAATTTCAACATCGTGTTCACACCATAGAAGTTTCTCGAAATCAATTGAAATTTATTGAAGAAGATTCTGCTTGTAGGGGAGTTACTCTATACAAATTGGCAGGGTTAGGTGCACACGTGAGCCCACATGCTTTTATAGAAAGTTTTGCAAAACTTCGGTATTTAGAATTTTAACCTTGCATGCGCACTACAAAAGTTTCACGAAATTGATTGAAATTTGTTGTAAATGATTTTGTGTGTATAGAGCTACTCTGTGTAAATTGACAGATACAAGTGCACAGTTAGTTCTCACATACTTTTATAGGAAACTGCAACTGAGTGGCAAAAACACGCAAATTTTGGGAAACACACAGTGCGGCAACGATGGCGTCTGAATTCGAACCATTCACAAATGGCTGTTGTAGTCATAAGTCGTAGCTGCAGCGGTCATAAGTCGTAGCTTCAGCGGTCGTAAGTCGTAGCTGCGTTGTGGTCGTAGGTCGAATTGCACAGTGGTCATAGTCGTAAGTGGTTGTAGCACAGTAGTCGTGCTACATTAGTCGTAGCTACACAATGGTCGTAGTTACAGTAGTCGATGGTCGGTATTCGTAAGCTACAGAAAACCGGTCAGTGCTTAGAAGACCTGTGTGGTCGGAGATGCTGGTCGACAACCGTGGTGTGTGAAGCGGTCGAAGGCGTTGGGCAACCGTGGTTGTGAGGCATGGTCTAAAGCACCGTGGTCGACAGGACATGGTCAAAGGACTCAGAGAATCCGAAGAGGACCCCGAAGGACTGTGTGCAGTCGTAGACTGGGCCAAAGAGTGGTTAGTCTGCATGTGGCTGGTCGAGTGTGATGGTTAGTGGAGCAAATCGTGAGGGTAGTGGGGAATGTGCTAGTCATGGAGATTGTGGTCAGAAGAATCGGGTAGTTAGCCGAAAGAGTCGAGTAGTTAACCTGTGTATATGTAATCATAGTCTATAAATAGAAGAAAAATGGAAAAGCTGATGACGGATTGTCGCATCGAAAATTCGTGTGTTTTGAGTTGATTCAGAGTGCTCCTGTGCTCGAATGATCACCGTGTATGCGTTTGTTCTATTCCTGGGCCAACACTTTCAACAATCAAAGGGGGGACGACGACGTGACTGGCGACAACAGCGCTACTCCAGGAGAATCCGAGGTGCTACGGTCGGCGATGGCCGGCGGCAGGTGAGGGCTGAGGTGGATGTCGCTGTCGAGGTCTTCGCTCGACCGCCTCTCCTCCAGGCTCCAGCGACCGGTAGGCTGGCTTGGGAGTCGGGGCGAGCAGTCGAAAGCGAAGCAATGGGCGGCGCAACAAATCGAACAGGCGAGGCGACAGCTAAGAGCCATGCAAAAACTGGGCCAAAGCCATCATGCGTGGCGTTCGACGCGATGCGAATTAGGCCGTGAGCCGTGCATGTAGGCGCGTGGACCAAGCTGCCCAGGTCGAAGGGCGGGCCACATGCGCGTGGGTGTGGCCCTGTGGAATCGTGGTGGGTATGGGCCGGTGTAGGCTGGACCTCTGGAAGAACGGTTTGGGCCTACTTCGGGGTGCACCGATGTTAGGGTTGGGAGTTCACAAATAGTACATATAGCTGGCATCTAATAAAAAAATATTTAGACCCTGGTCAGAATCAAGTATAGAAGAAACACAGTTTTGCTTCGAAACGCTAAGGTCTTGTCTTGGTCAGCCTTCATTCAGTAATGTGCCTGGAAAGTCAAATTAAAAGACGTCGCCCTCCAAGAAGTGCCTGGAAAGACAAAAGACAAACCACATGGCTTTTGTTTTCTCTCCAGTTCAGCTGTTCTAGATCATGATGCTTACAAATTACAAATAAGCTTCATAATAGGTACTCTAGTAAATAGCACCACTTAATATATCCAAGGAAATGGAATATAATATCTTAGGCAAGTGATTAAAATAGATGGTAAATGTGAGTAATTAGTAATTACTCTTCTGAACTAGTGCTAACTGTGCTGATTCTGATAGCAGCATTGCTATACTCGACGAGATTATATTTTCCGCTATCAACATGATCCTCATTGACTTACAGGTTTGAATAAAATATTATATCCGGCCAAGACCATTGAGCTGTTTGACCAGATTTCAAAAACCAGCGGTAGCATGTTGTTTAGATTCTCCTTACGTTCTTTTATGGGCATTTTTTATTTTTCATGATCTTCAAAATATGATTTTGATCATTACTTTTTTATAATTTTAATATAGAATATATTAATAAAATTATAATACTATGAATGTATTTTTAATAACAAATCTAATGATATAATTTTTGTATGGCTAATATAGATAGTTTTAAATCTATTTGTGATCAAACTTAAAAAGGTTTGACGATATCTATTCTAAAAAGTTAAGTAAAAAAGAACGAAACGAGTACTTGCCTAATTCTAACTTACATGCTCCGGATCAACAAAACTAAAACATTCCAAAATCCAAATACATGAAGAACTAACTGGAGAAGATACGAGAGAGTTCTGTTAGCTAGATATTGACTAACCTCAATTTTCTTCGATTTTTCATGGAGCCTTCCAGATACTACCAGTAACTTTCTCGGAAAGTAGTAATCCACAAATATTTTAAAGATACTGAAGTCAAATTGTCACCTAGAAGTCGAAGGTCACGAATAAATTTGCTTTGTTTGGAACCTCACCATTTCTGCTCCAAAATATCCTACTATCACAAAAATGGACATTTTGCAATCAAATTTGACGAAACAGAACTCAACTCAATTTATAACCACACCACCTTTCAAACAAAACTTCTACCAATAAAACTTTCATGTTGCTGTATCCTTCTTGTAGCCCCAAGAGATCTACACTTACTGAAATAGCCAGAAAACATTGACCAACAAGTGAAGTATTTACAAGCATAAATTAGGTTCACTAAAAGTTTCATTTTTGTAGTTTCAAAAAATATAAGTTTCATTGCAACACTTTGCCCTACAATAGTTAAGAGACAATTCTAGTGTACAAAATGACAAAGTTAGGAATAGAGGTGACTCAAGGTGCAACTGAAATCAAGTCAATATGCCTTATATTGTATTTTGTGTTCCGAATTTGATTAGATCCGACCATTTGAAGAATTCAATTAAGTTTCGCTAAAAGATATATTCCGACCAGTATGATTGGTCGCTAATGTGAACTGGTTGGAGGTTATGATTGTGATCATCTTCATATTCGTGATGGACTCTGTACCGACTTGCATCATCGTGGTGTCCAAAGGTGTTTGCGCCGACTGGAGTCTAATGTGGCTACTCAAAGCGCTTCCAACTACAACTCTTCACTGTTATCTTCTGAAACTCTGTTTAGTCTCCGAGTGGGGTGTAGTTTAGTTTCCATCTTTGAAAATGTTACTGTTTCAGTTTTCAAGTATGTCTCTATTTTATTAACGACTAGAACTATGTTCCTTCTTTGTCCGGGACTCTGGTTTGTAGGGCTATTTATACTCTCCGTAACCCTCATGATGGATAGCATGCACAACATAAGTTACATACATATGTAATACGTTAATGGCGTTCTGTAACTTCGCCTCCATATAGTGATTTCATCGATTATGTGTCCATGGTTTTTTTCGCACGTTAAATCATTGTCTCATGGTCCTAATTATATATTCTTTAGAGTAAATTGAACTTTGCACCAGGTAAATTGTCACTTATTTTATTTTGCACCAGGTTTTATACATATTTTCACTTTGTACTAGGGTGGAGCAAATGTTGTTTCACTTTGCACTAGGGTCCCGCTTCGGCCCCGACTTTGACCATGGCCCCGATTTCGACCACGGCCCCTTTCAACCATGATTTCGACTTCAACTAAGGCTTCGACTTCAAGCACAGGCCCCTTCGACCATGGCCCCTCGACTATTACGTCGACGTCGACAACAATTTCGACCACGGACTCGGTTTTGACCACAGCTTCGACTTCGACCATGGCCACGGCTTAGACTTTCACCTTGGTGCAAAGTGAAACAACATTTGGTCCACCCTAGTGTGAAGTGAAAGTATGTATAAACTCTGGTGCAAAATGAAACAAGTGACAATTTACCTTGTGCAAAGTGCAATTTACTCTATGTTAGAAATAATCTTGACTTCGAGTCTAAGATGTAATAGAGTCCGTCTCCGTATGTAACTCAAATTGAAGTTGTGTCCAACTTGAAGTCCGAATACATATGCTAATATGAGAGTATTAGCCTATATATTGAGAACCCTTGTAGTCAGTTTTGTAAGAAGAACAGAACTAAGGAGTAAAGGGAGCAAGTAAGAGAATAGATAAATTCTCCTGTGTTCTCTTTGTTTATTTGTGATGTGTGTATTTTCTCTTGGAATAAAGCTAACAAGTGGTATCAGAGCCTATGCGAGAGCCAAGTCGCTGAAAAAATCATCGCAGTGATTTCCTTTTCAGCGCATCTCTGTTCGTGCAGCGCTCCCAAAGCCTCTGTCCGTGCGACGTCAAGTCTCTAAGGAGCACGACGTCGTCTCTTACGTCAAGACAGAAAAGTATCACAGGAGAGAGAAGGTGTGTTACCGTCCAAACTCAAGTAAAGTGAAAAGAAATCGGAACGTTGAAGAGATGTGTCACCGTTCTGTGTCAAGTATGAGTTTAGTAAGTCATAGTTGAGACCGATTGACTCAATGTTTTAGAATCTTTGCATCCGGATGAACCTGTGCTAGTTAAGTTGAGTTCCTATATGTAGTTTGTATGTAGAACGCTTCATGTGGATGCGTGGCTGGTAGTTCATAATGCATTGAGATTAAAATTAGAGTATGTTGAGTCAAGATTAAGGGGGAGATTGTTATTAAAAATCTTGACTTCGAGTCCAAGACGTAGCAGAGTCCGTCTCTGCGTGTAACTCAAGTTGAAGTTGTGTCCAACTTGAAGTCCGAATGCGTATGCTAGTAGGAGAGTATTAGTCTATATATTGAGAAGACTTGTAGTCAGTTTTGTAAGAAGAACAAAACTAAGGAGTAAGAGGGAGCAATTAAGAGAATAAAGAAATTCTTCTGTGTTCTCTTAGTTTATTTACGATATATGCGTTTTCTCTTGGAAAACCAGGCTAACACTCCATTCTTTATTATTTTTTCATATCTCCTACGCAAGTGGTATAAGAAACATCGCTACCTAACAAATTGACCGGATGTTATCGCATATGAACAAGCATTTTTTTCATCTCCAGTTTTGCACATACAAAAATGATCTACATGAATACTTCAAGAATAAGTCACTATATACCACATTCATAATTTTCTTTTAGATAAACAGAACCGTGATATATACATTCCATCAAGAACACAGTTGCAATTCGGAACTAATAAAGAACAATCGACATAAATCTACTCCAATACTTATAGTGTAGCAAGAACTAACTCTTAACTCCTCCGGTGATTGCGGCCACTGGCATCATCAACTAGATCCCCTGGACTGGAAGAGATCCAACCGAGCCTTGGCCTCCGGCAGCAGTGCCTCGACGCGTGAGTCCTGTACCATGTGCGCCTGCTTCGACGCCCACAGAAGCACGGCGAGCACCCCAGCCTGCGCAAGCTCCGCGCTCTCCGGAACATGCAGCGCAATGTAGCAGAGCAATATGAGCGCCTCAATCTGCAGCTGGTCACCAAGGTACACGAGCTGAACAAGGTGCCGTGCCCCGCCGTCATCAACAATGGCCTTGCAGTGGTTTACGTGTAGGTGGTTCTCGCTGCACGCGAACTTGGTGAGCGCGACCACGGCCTCCTTGGTGACCGGGAGCTCGCGGTCGTCGAGCAGCTGCACTAGCGGGCCAATCACACGGGTCTCGCTTGCGGTGAACGTGCGCGATAAGCAGCCGAGGGAAGTGATGCATGGGAGCAGGAGGTCATCGTAGTCTCCCTTGCGCACAATGCAGAGGAGCTGCTCCACGACGGCCATGGCTGCCGGGGAGCTGGGACTGAATGCTGACTTCCGCAGCGCGAGGTTGTGTTCAGCGACACGGGTGATCTCCACGATCGCCATTGCGGAGTAGAACTGCAGATGGGTGCCCGCGCCGCCGTCGCCCTTCTCGAGGAGCCTGGCGAAGCATAGGAGAGCGCGAGACTCTGTAATGCTTCTGCAGACTCCCACATGGCCGCGGGCAAGCTTCCAGAGAGCCTTCGCCGCCATGGCCTTCATGTGCGCCTTGGTGGCCGGGTCCTCGGCGTCGCGCGATCCACGGCCGCTCGAACCGGTTGAGCTCAGTTGGGGCCTACCGGGTGGAGCCGTGACTCCGTTCGTCGTCGTATTGGCGGCCACCGCGGATTGCACCACGGATTGCATCTGGTTCTGTCGTGCTTGTTGTTGGCTATTGGAAGCTTCGGATGCGTTCGGCAGCCCATTTGCAGGGGAACCAGAGCAGCCTTTGCGCATGCTGAGCGTGTTGGCAAGCACAACAGAGTGAAGCGACGTCATAGGCGCCGGCGGAGTAGTGTTCCTCGAGCTGCTCCCACCAATAGAGTACCTGCTGTGCTCTTGGATGGTTCCAGAGGCGAGGTGGCTGACGAGGTGCCGGACGGCGTTGTTCTGCGCGAACAAGTCCTGGCATTTCTGGTTGTGGTGCGCGAGCGACGCGGTGGCCTCGGCGACCGCGGCCTGCACGCGCATCGGCGGCTCCTTCAACGCGGCGGCGAAGACGGAGGACACCCCGGAGTGGAGAAGCTTGTCCACGCTCTCCTCGTCGCGGCCAAGAAGCCCGAGCGCCGTGGCCGCGGCCTCCTGCCCGTCATCGGTGCCTTCCTTGAGCAGCTTGACGAGGGGCGCGACGCCGTCCTCCTCGATGATGAGCTTGGCGAAGTGGGGGTTGTCGCGGGCGAGGGAGGCGAGGTTGGCGGCCGAGTCGGCGCGCGCGACGAGGCTGCCGGTGTGGAGCCGCGCGATGTGATCCCAGATCAGGAACAGTATGGGCTCGTTCTGCGCGATGTTGGGGAGGCCGCGCAGGTCGTCGGCGTCGGCGCGCGGGGACGAGATGCGGAGCAGCCATGCGACGTCCTCGAGCGCGGTGTCGAGCAGCGCGAGGGTGCGCGGGAGTCCGGACACGGGGTTGAGCGTGAAGAAGCGGCGGAGGCGGGAGTGGCTCTGGAAGCACCTGGCGGCCATCCCGTCGGCCTTGGCCAGCGCCTGCACGGTGTCGGCCATGATGCGCGCGGCGGGGCGCTCGTATAGCTCTGCCCGCGCCGCCTGCCGCAGTAGCGCCGCGAGCTTCTCGGCGCGCGAGCGCAGGTCCCTGCACTCCTGCCGGAAGCACTGCCCCGAGCCCGCCTGCTTCGCCACCTGGTCCGCGAGCTGGATCGGCTTCGCCAGCATCGCTTTCACACCTTCCCCCATCCCGCCCTCCCCCTCTGCTCAGCTCACCAAAAACTCAACTCCAAAGGCAACAGTAGCAGAACCAGAAGCCTGAGCTCTGAGAAGCAGGAGGAACCGAGCTTAAATTGGGCGATACTTCTGCGGTTTTGCCACGCCCGCCGAGCCGCCAAGGCCGCGCCCAAAAAGTCCCGCCACTAACGAACCGCCGATCAGAACGAGGCGGCGCGATCGATGGGACGTGCCCAGTGGGTAAGGATTGGAGGCGCCGGGCGCGTGGGTTTCTATGCTGCTCTCTTGGTTTTCTTGTCTTGCCTTCCGTCCCGTGGCCAGCAAGAGATGAGCAGCGAGAAGGGAAGGGTTTACCGGCACCGGGAAGGCACGAGCTGAAGACGGGAGGCTGCTGGTCGTGATGCAGCCGTGATTTTTGCTATTTATATTGACTTTTGCTAATGTATTTTGATTTTAGTTTATAAATAGTAGTAGTTTACAAAGAATCATACGAAGAGAAAAATTCATGTGTAATTTTGGTCGATATAATATATAATATTAAATTTTGTTTTAAAAAGATATTCTATTTAAGATTAGATAAAAATAACTTTTAGAAGCCAATATACCTCCCTAGATAGACCGGGCGCAGTGGGCCTCGTCGGCCTGGCTGGCAACCGGCAGCCTGTTTTCGCAGCGTGCGCTCGTTTACTCGGTCAATACCGCACCGACACTACTCCTGTCCTCCAGCACCGGCTGGTTCCATTTCCATCTCATCTCGCTCCCGACTCTTCCACGCGCTCGACTCTTTCTTTGTCTTTTCTCGCCGAACTGGCGAGCTACACTGTAACTTGTAAGGATGCAAGCTTCAGTAGTCTGATTTCTGCATTTTTCCTGGACCCTAATTGGTTTCTGGTCATCGAATTGTAATTGTTGGGAGATTCCGTGCTAATGTTATGAGCTTGCGTTTTCATTTCTTATTATTCTACCTTTTTTAACCTCACAAGTCACTCACTACCCGAGGTCCTAAAATAATCTGAGGTGTTAGGTCAAGGAAAATCAGTACTAACAGGCACCAAAACTAATCACAAGCCAAGAAAATGTCTCGTCACCGTTCTGTGGTCTCTAGCGTTCCATGCACCCAAAGTAACTCTTCACTTTCCCAACGCAGTGAAGTGACGAAGATAAACAAGTAGACTGCAGAACTTGAGGTGCGATTAGCAACCAGGGCAATGGATGAAACTAGCAGGGGCGGCGCTACATGGTGTGCAATAGCACACTACAGTTTTTTTCCTTGGCCAACAATAAACTAATCCAAGTTTTGCAGCCCAGAGTCCAGTCAAACAGCATTGGGCATAGATTAACCCGTCACTGTAATTTCTGATTAAGGAAGGCGGTAGAGAAAACTAGCCCTACTGGTCCCAGGTAACCTGAAATCCATTAATGCCTTGATGGAGGAAACCAATAATATGCACTGATGAATGCACAGCACTGTTGCTGCTCTATGATTATAGCGATCGAACCAAATATTTTTCCCAACATTTGCTGCCTTGATTTGTCACGTACGTCGCAGGAATCTGTGCGGCAAAATATCCTGCGTTCTGAATGTGTTCCTCGTAAACCCTTATTTTAGAGAGACATTCCTCATCAACCGTGGAAGAAATATCTTGTTTTCCAGCTTAATATATAATAGTGATGTCTAAAGAACAATCGCACGCTCTAATATCGGTCTATTGACAGGTCCATTTGAAGGAGTAACAGTACTAGTCGATCGGTGTGAAGGTGCGATCTGGCTTGAAGTTTTGGTTTTCTGTAAAGTACATCTTATTTGTTGCAAGCAAGAACCCGTCGCTGACCAATCAAGCAACGAGCATCCGAATACAAAACTTTCTCGTTCGTTCAACCACAAAGATGAACTGAGCTCCAACAAGCAAGTGTGATCTGTTTGTTTAACAACCAAGATCTGTACTGTTGTCTGACGGTGTTGGCGGACCCAGATAATTTGACGAGCCTAGGCGAAGAACTGTAGTAGATGCTAATAACATGTTATCATTACAAGCAAGCCGATCGAGCACTCCATCCACTTGGTTCTTGATAGAGCACTGCACCTAGCTGGAGGTCAAGCTCAATGCTGCTTTGGGGGCACGGCGGCGCATCTGGATTCGAACATCACTGCACAATTAGTACTTGACCAGCATCTTATCACACACCAGCTGTATGTTAAGCATTGTGCATTGTGATGACTCGTCAGGAGAGAGCCCGGGCAGGGGCCCAGGGTCGCCGGGCCCTGGGTCCGCCCTGTTTGCACCGACTGCCGGATCACAGCAACAAACACAAACTACTGCAGCAACGCTGATAAATAAGGACGACAACCACACCGTGCGCGAGATCGCAGGACGAGCCCTTTATTCTCAAACCATGTTACCACCTGACAAAACAGAAATAAGAACGGCTGTGCCTTGAAGCGATTAAGATTTCCGTGAGCTGGAACAGGCTAAAAGCTGCGATGCCCAGCTGCTAATGTGATGAGGCGGCCGCCAAGGCCCCAGGGAATTTCCTCGCCCACTACTTTCCAGCACCTGGGCGACCGGCCGAACCACACGGATGGATGGATGACACCTTTGGCTTTGGATCGCGATCTCTTCTCGTGATGAAGCGACGCCGCCGCCTCCGCCGCCGCACGAACGGTTCGTGCATGCTCACCACTAAACCAACGATAAAACGGTTGCAGCCTTGCGGGCAGCCAGGCGCACGGTGTTTTGAGATATTTTTATGGAAGCAGTGGAGGCAGAGGCACCGCGTCATCGTGCTTTCGCCCGGCGGGAAGCCGGGAGCGGGCTCTGAGCCTCTGAGAACCGAGGAGTGGTAAGGCAAATGAACCATGGCCATATTATAAGATGCTGCTGCTCTTCGTACGAAAATCTGGTGACCTATGTGGAACATGTATTCATGGAGTGCTTGGGCCGTTGGCCGGTTGGGCCACACTGGTATTAATTAACGAGACCTAATGATTCGTTTTGAAAACATATCCCATGGGCCGACCAGATATTCAGTTTAAATGTTGTCGTAGATCACCTGGACCGTGTCCCCAATTTCATCCCTTTCTGATGAGGGGGAGGGGTTGCTTCATTATAGAAGATCCTTCTTCCCTCATGACTTGTCGAAAACTTTGAGTGGGTCTTGCATCTGTTGCTGGATAATTCTAGTCAAATCAATTAGTGTTTTGTGCAGACACCATATAGCCATGATCATCAAGAGATAGCTCATCAATGGGATGCAAAATTGCAAAGTTCTGCTGGACTATAAAGACAGGCTTTTGGCCTAAGAAAATGTAAATACAAGCTATATTGTTCATTTACATAAATATTCTCCTAGGTGCTTCTTCCAGAAGGTAAAAGTGCATTCGTAGATGGAGAGATTTGCATTAAACTTGTTTTGCTTATGCCTATTACTACGAAAAAAATGTTTTGCTTATGCCTATTACTAAGAAAACATTGTTTTGCTTATCCAGTATTCCAGTTGTTTTTCTTCTTTTCTACCCTTTCTTGCCATCATACATTTATTCTGAAGCAGGTACACACTTATGGGCCTGGTTGATATGACTGCAGCTTATGGCATTTGGCTGAAAATTTTGAATTTTAGCTGTTTGCGATAAAGATTACGGAGAGATACTCGCTTGCGATTTTGGTTGATACGGATGTTGGGTTTTTAACGTGTACTACAATTAACTTATATAGACCTCGTCTTAAAAAAAATACTGCGTTTGAAAATTAGGTACTATAGCAGAACTAAAAGTCGCTTTTAGAAGTCGTTAAAGAACATGCCCTATTTCTGTTGCGAATGAAAAAAGCTGGAATATTACATGCACATTTTAAAGTGGAATGCTTGCACATCTCCATATTGTATTATCTGACGAAACTCAGAATGAAGCTATTCGCCATGGTAAACTTCACTTTGTATGTTGTCTAAGTTTTCCTACAATATCCATTACAGCAGTATATTGCACCTTCTCATTAGCCATTTGGCCAACAACCATACCTTGATGGTCTTCATAGAGTCATGACCTGTGATAGAGTGATACCTCCTGAGAGGCATTGTCCGATCAAATTTTCATAATTTTGTACGATAAAGAGCCGCTGATCGTATGTATGACTCCACAAATATTATAATTTTTCTATTTAGAAAAAATTGTGTATTTAGGCTCTATTGTTGGTCAAGCATTGAGTCTAGCTTCAATTTATTTGGTTGTGTTCCGGCTCATTACGTGCATGTATTTCATCTTTATTCCCTGGATATTTTGTTTGCATTCTGAAGTGCATTTAAATGTTTAGTGATTATTTTCTACTCGATGTGTCTAACAACATATATATTAGCTCTAAGTTAACAACAAATGTTTTGTCAGGTTCATGTAGAATCTGTAGATTGCTAGGTATTAGCTGATCTGACCGCCTACAATGTATTTTTTAGAAGGAACAAGCTAAATTTTCTTTGGTATAAACAGCTGGCATTTTCTGTGAAGTTTGCCATTTTGTTGTCCATCTGCTTGTAATACTGTAAATTAAAGTTTATTCTCTCCTTCCATTTCACATCCATAGAAAAGGAAATTGGAGATGGATCCCAAGCGCTGTCATTTAAGACAGTCCCAGGCTTCCAGCACTAAATCACAAAAACTGAAGATTGCTTGCAATGTACAACCAGATCAGAAGTTCCCAGTATCATATTCTCTGTCGCTTGAACCGTCAGATATACCAATCATGAGAATAGCAGCCGAGCATAACAATTTTGGTTGCTATTCTTCCGTGGGACTCTGGTAATAATGATTTGTCTCATGTTTTGGTTGGTTGGTCTCCCTTGAAAGAAAAATTTTGGTTGGTTACAAATTTGTATGCTTGAACATGAGGGTCTTGCATGGTACAACTTGTGATCTATAGAAAAGGCTTGAGTTTTTTTTTTTTTGAGATTGGGTGGTAATTTTACCCCTAGAAGATCTGCATCAAGTAAGCTTCCAACATGAGCTGGGCCCGTCTCTTGGGGCCCTGGCGGGTGCCCTTGCTGCCCTGCCCTAGGGACGGCCTGGTTTACTATTGATTTCTAATTCAAGAACTAGAGAAGAGATTATAGAATGAATGTTGGCATTCCTTAATTAGATGGATATAATAGATTGCAAACCTATGGGCAGAACGTAGTATATCTTCAAGAAGAATTGAATATTTGGATGTTCTAGCGCCCAGTACACACATATATACATATGCTTGTTGTAGTGCTACTCCATCTCTTTTTTAAAAATGTTATTTTATCCTCTCTTTTTATTTTGCAAAAATGCTACCTGTATTGTAAATAAATTTTGTTCATGCTACCATTGCAACTGCAGGAATATTCACACCATATTTTGTTTTTTTAAGAATTTAGAACTGGTGATATTTTTTATATGAGATCCGTTGCAACTTACGGACATTTGACTAGTACCATTGATATTTAGTAGAAGGGGGATTCATCATAGCATAGATTTACCATTGATATTTAGTAGAAAGGGGATTCATCATAGCATATATATCTCCCATATCTTGTGCTAGATTATCAGAAGCATTTTTTTAATTTTTGAGACGGCATCGAAAGCAATATTAACGGATTAGTGATATAAAAAAACAAGAATGCAACAGCAACACCTAGCTTACACAACAACAGCTGAGAGCAGTGACATTTTTCTTGAACACTAGCAACATGAAAACTTCTAGAGATGCCGAGGTGCTAAGGAATCGAGTTCGAGCAAGTTTTTATATACTAGAACGTTGGGCGCGCTTTGCGCGCCTTGCTATGATTTCAATTGCAAAAAATTCAGTATCACCCGTTTCATCTCCAGCAACATTTCATAGCACAAAGCTGAAGCAGCTATATAGATGGATAATTTGATAGTGTTTGTACAGCCCCTGCAGCCCATAGGATCCTGTCTAAGGCATACATTACATATTACGATCAGAATTCGTCACTACCAAACACAGAGCCGATATTTTAGAATACCGATCAAAACGATCATCGAATACACTTAAGTAGTTGCATGATGGTAAAGACCTAATTAGTAGCAAATAACACAACTTGCAGCCATGAAGTTCCAAACACAGCTTGCAGCCGGTAGACGCAAAAGTAGGGAGCCCTCCTGTGCCTAAGCATTTTTTGCTGAACTGTAAAGGAAAAAGGGTTTTAGAAAGTGGGCTAAGTGGTGTAAGCAAAAGTAAATACACATGATGTTATTCCATATCAACCATGAGAGTTTAGGGATCGGATAAATTAGAGCAAGAAAGTACCCAGGCCTGGCAGTGCCGCCTGCACAATCATCACCATCATCATCTCTAGCCATATCATCCCTGAAGAGCTTCTTCGCAGTACTCTTCTTAGGCGAGGAGCGAGACCTATAAGCGTTATACAATTTATGTATATATAAGGGTGGATCCTGATCTGCGCTAGAAAACAAAGAAAAGAAATGCATTGTCAGTGAGCCCAACCTCTTTCCTGTTACACTCCCACGAGTCTTCGTTGAACTACCAGAACCAACATCAGAAGTGGCCTTCGGCAAAGCAGGGCATCAAAAAAAGGATCATGTTAGTTCAGGTATTTGAAGCATCACAGTACAATCAATGTTGACATATTATCTCAGGACTGATTAATCGAAAGAAAAAACTTATATCATCATCTATTTTACGGTAATGGACCGCGCTGTAGAGGGGAAAATAATGTATACATATACACGGTTGCCGAGTTCACTACATAACGAATCTAATCAAAACCTGGGCAAAAGGCCGACAAACCTTGGTACAACAACTCATTAGATAAAAAAAAGAACCATGTTCCCTTTCAGTACTTCACTACAGCACAAAAGATCTCCAGAACACACTTAGCCAAAGCTGGACCGAAAAATACATTTAGTTAGCAGAGAGATAGAAATACTAATCGTAAAAGCTAAGTTAAAAGCTTAAAACCGGCAAGATTGTAGCATACATTTCCCACACCTGGAACCAAGAACCTCTTCTGGGCCTTTATCCTGAAGAGACGATGTACGTGGGCGAGAGCCGTGAATCTGCACCAACGGAAGCAAGAGAAGCTGAGAAGCAGAAGCGTCTTCGAAAGTAGGAACTACAGCAACCCAAAAAAACTACCAAACCGCATGGACGCAAGCACAGGACCTAGAGACGGAGAAGCCCCAGCAAGGGCAACAGCTCACCTAGGTCATCGTGGATGCAGAACGAAGGTTAAACACCAGATCCCGCAAAGATCTACAAAAGGGAGGGGGAGGAATGAGGCTCTGAACAGGACGAGCGGATAAACAGGGAGACCTGAGCCGCTCACCTCAAGCACGGGAACCAGCACCGTAGAACCATACCGGTGGAGGGATGGGGGCTCGCATCGACCAGGGCAACAGTTCACCTAGGTCATCGTGGATGCAGAACGAAGGCCAAAACCAGATCTCGCAAAGATCTACAAAAGGGAGGGGGAGGAAGGAGGCTCTGAACAGGACGAGCGGATAAATAGGGAGACCTGAGCCACTCACCTCGAGCACGGGAACCAGCACCGCAGAACTAGACCGGTGGAGGGATGGGGGATCGCATCGACCAACGATGAGGGATGATGGTCGCGTGCGCTCCACGCGACGGGACGCCACGGCCGCCTGCGCACTGTTCCGACGGGACAGACTAGCCATAGGTAGGGAAGAGCGGCCGCACACGCCCGACGCGGCGAGGGAGCGGTACGACATCGTTCGATCACGGCGGACGAGTCTCGAGGAAGACGAATCCGCTCTCGATGTAGAGGAGGCATGGATTACCTACGCACGCATCCACCCGGCCCGTCTGCTCCGAGGATAACATAGCCCGCCTATCACAAATTGTCGCTGTGTGTGGACCTAGACACAAGCGGGACCACCGGCCAGAGTGCTAGGCGAAACACCCGCGCGTACATCGCTCGCCTGCTCCGCGTGCGCAACTCCGTCCGCTTCGAGGGTGCTACATCCCGCGGCCTCACAAACCCTCGCTGCGCGTGGACCCAGACAGTCTCGGGACCACCGGCCAGAGACTTAGGTGGAAAACTCTGGCGTGCATCACGTGCGTGCGCCCGGCGCGCCGTCGTCTCCGTGCATTCGCTGCGCCGGCGGCGCTCGTCCTCGCGCGCGCCCCTCTCCCAGATGACCCGTGCCCCCGTGCGCGCGGTCAAAGCCTCGCCAGCTCCGCCCACGCGATGCGCGCGAACGCGACACGCGCCCGTTGCTCACCACGCGTCGGTCCTGCCTGCTCCACCCACGCGGTGCAGCGCGAACGCCTCACGGACGCGCGCCCCCGTTGCTGCGCTGCGCCGCCGCGTCGATGGACGAAGGGCTCCACGGACGACGAAAGCGCTCTCGCGCGAGCAGACCGGGCGGACGCGCGCGCTCCCCCGTTGCTGCGCTCGCCACGCGTCGGCGGACGGAGGGCCCGTGGCGCGCGAAACGCTCTCGCGCGAGCAGACCGGGGTAGATTTTAATAGCTCCGATATTGAAACAGTTCGTGCGACGACTTGGAACCTGGATGTTCCAGTCCCTTTCTCTCAAAGAAAACAGCCAGATTTGAAACACTCAGAGCCCACAAACTGCACACCACGTCTGCGATCGCTACGCGCGCAAGGAAGAAGAGTATGCAAAGAGACAGAAAAATCACTTTCTTCTCAGCTCAATTATTGTCGCCCTCAGCCTTATCTCCAGTCTATTATAAGTTAACCTATCCTATCGATCACCACACCAGGTCATACCTACATACACTTCCAAATGCAGACGTCAATCACACCATACATTTTTAGGTTTTTTTACAAGTCACAGCGAAGCGTGCAAGACTGGAACCCACCGCACAAATGGTTTTATACCTACTTTTTTTACAAATATGATATATGCATACACAAAATTACAAATCTAGCACTCTCTGTAATCTTGATAGACGGCAAACGGGCATAGAGGCGGTGGACCCATCGGTCTGCCAGTTGAGCTGGTGGAGCTTAGCAGCTTCCTGTCACGGTGGGGCAACGTGATAAATGACACATGTTACCTGCTGCTACTGTTATAGTTATAGAGTGAGTTAGATTTGTAATTTTGTATATACGATAACAGATATTCGATGGACTCGCTAGCACCAGTAGACTGTTTCTCCTAGAAGCGTAGTACTGGTCACAAGTGAACCTAGAGACCGCGGGAATCTTTTCGTTTCTAACCAACTGGAAGATTCCGTGCCCCCGCCGAACGGAGGCCGCCCCGGCCGCAAATGTCACACATCAAACATTGGAGAGCAAGCGACAGAGAGAGAAGGGTGACTAAAATGCGCGAGGAGATGAAAAAGTGAAGGGGGTGGGCGGTTGTATCCTGAGAGAGAGAGGAGCAGAGAGACGAATGGTCCAGATCAAATCGGATGGCTGAGAAGAGAGCAGAGAGAATGGACCAACCACCAACTCACACTTTTATAATATTAATATTTTAGACATGGTCGTAAACTTAGTTTGATTTCTTTATATATGATCATATGGTTACTTAGTTATGGTCGTAAGTTTGTTTGGTGGTCATGATCGTAAGCACTTATTAGATGAGGTCATATGCATGTTTGTAAGTGGTCGTAGGAAGTAGTGTGGTCGAATGCTGAGTTGAAGTGTTTCGATCGGTACTCGAAGAGTATTGTAGTAGTCCGAAAGTTACTGTAACAGTCATAATCGGCTTGTAACAGTCGTGAGTACTATAGCAGAGAGCAGTCGTAAGTCATATTAGCCCAGACGTGGTCTCAGCGAGACCAGGTCTTTCGGGTAGTGTGCGATGTGCGCGAGCTGTGGAGTCGTGGCTGTTAGAACCGGATCACAGAGTGTCTATTTATATCTTTGTAATGAGTTTGTTAAAGTGGCGAGTTGAACAATTGGTATCAGAGCTTGGTGAATACCCAAAATCACATCGAGAAGTATGGAGATCGTTGATTCGGTGGCGTCAGCATCAGCGAGCGCACCGATGAAGGAGAGTTTCGCTGTGTCACTTCACTACCCCATGCTCACAAGAAGCAACTACGCGACGTGGGCGATGAAGATGAATGTGTACATAAAGGCCCAAGGCGTATGGGACGTCATCGAGCCTAGCGACACCGACACACGCAAGGACTAGATGGCATTGGCGACCATCTGCCAAGGTGTTTCCAAAGATATGCTCTTCCTGCTGGCTGAAAAAGAGACAACAAAAATGTGTGAGAGACGTTGAAGACCATGCACGTGGGAACCAAGCGCATGAGGAAAGTTAACGTGCAGACCCTCAAGTCGGAGTTTGACGTGCTGCGCATGACGGAGTCAGAGACGATCGATGACTTCGCCATCCGGTTGACAACTATTGTCAACAAAATTCAAGGGCTCGGTGACAAGATGGAGGAGATCTATACGGTAAGAAAATTTCTTCATACAATTCCCGCTAAGTTTCTACCGGTAGTTGTAAACTTAGTTTGGTTTCTTTATGCATGGTCATATGGTTGCTTAGTTATGATTGTAACTTTGTTTGGTGGTCATGATCGTAAGCACTTGTTAGATGAGGTCGTATGCATGTTTATAAGTAGTCGTAGGAAGTAGTGTGATTGGGCGACGAGTCGAAGTGTTTCGGTCGGTACTCAAAGAGTACTGTAGTAGTTTGAAAGTTACTATAGAAGTCATAATGGGCACTGTAGCAGCCGTGAGTACTATAGTAGGAGGAATCGTAAGTCGTATTAGTCGGACATGGTCTCAGTGAGACCGGGTCTTTCGGGTAGTGCGCGAATCGTGAAGTCGTGGCCGTTAAAACTGAATCACAGAATGTCTATTTATGGTTCTTTTTCAACTTTTGGGTTCTGATTTTGACTTTTCTACAGTAACTAGCTTTTAAGCGGAGTGTCTTTTTAAAATGAGATCTACTAGTTAATTATAGTATATATTATATTGACTTCATTTATATCGGCAAAAACTATACGTGAGTTTCTGTTACTCTGTAATCTTTTGCACAAACAGTCCAAAACCACAAACCGTAGTCAACAGGCATAAGCTTCAGCCGAAAAGAATAGACACTATATCTTTGTAATCAGTTTGTTAAAGAAGAGAGATAAATAATAGAAAAAAAGGAAAAAACAATGTAAGTCAAGATCTCTATTATTCCTCATCTTCCCCGTGTGTGTGCATAAGACAAATCAAGTATGTAATTCCTGGCTAAGTTCCAACAGCAAAACGTCGGAGACTGCCAGCTCCCACCTCGACGAGAAGCCGCCCCGCTCCGCAAGGCACGAGTTACACGGGGAGGACGGCGGTCACCAGCATTGGTCGGTCTCCCACGTCCGGCGTCGGAACCCAGGGAACGACGGCGAGCGGCCAACGGCGGAGAGGAGCAGGCGGCGATCGTAGTCGGCGCGCTTGTCGGGATCGGAGAGCGTGGAGTAGGCGGCGTGGACGCGGATGAAGTCCTCGGCGGGGTGCGGGGAGGCGTCCGGGTGGACGGCGCGGGCCAGGCGGCGGTAAGCGGCCTTGATCTCCCGGGCGCTGGCGCCCGCGTGGATGCCGAGGACGTCGTAGAAGGAGGCGGCGGCGTGGTCCGGCGCGGCGACGGCCACGGTGGAGGTGGAGGCCGAGGCGGACGGGGAGAAGGAGGCCGAGAGGGGCGGCGGCGCGTGGAGGCGCGGGGAGGGGGGCGGTGACGGATGCGTGGGCGAGGCGGCGGGCCGGAAGGTGAGGAAGCCGGATGAGAGGGCGGGGCGTAGGGAGATCATGGTGGATTGGTGCCTTGGTGGGATGGGGAGGCTCCGCTCGGACCTGATATCAGGTTCGGTCGTGATATGTGTAGTGGAGCGAAGGTTTTGAGGGGGATTGGCCATTTCTAATGCTTGCCGAGGTCTTATATTTTTGCTCGCGTCGCTGTCGTCTCTACGTGCCTGTGGGCTGCGTTCTGGGCTTCTGGTCAACCGTTATCTTTGGGCTGCTCCTGTTTGGCTGCACTGCAACTCGGTTTTTGAGGGGGCTGCGGCCCTCGCTCATTGGTTGACTTTGTTTGCAGTCGGCACTTGGGCATTGGTCAACGCGAATCTCAACTCTGGAACTACGAAGGATCAGATTCGAGGCAGGCAGTTTTTGAACCGGTTTGGTTTTACAGGCATGATCCATCAGGACAATGGAATTACTTAGATAGAGAGCATTTTCATCCAGCATGATCGTTCGGTAGTCCTTTTTAGATCACCATCATCGACGGTCAACTCTACTCCGTATACCATAATGACCAACCTTTTAGGGGCACAATGGTCATTTACTCATTTTGCAAACATTTTTTTTGCCCATTTTGCAAATTTAGGCACCCTTCTTTTTCAGCTTATTGCTTATCTGCGGTAACTAGCTTTTAAACGTTGTGTGTTTTCAAAACGGGATCTACAAGTTGATTATAGTAGACAATGTACCGACTTTATTTATATCGGCTAAAATTGCACGCAAATGTCTCTCTCCATACTATCTCTCACGAATAGATAGAATTTAAGATTTTAAAACAAAGGTCATAAGTCACAATATAAAAAGAACATACGTATAGACTTGGCAAAGCGCTCGCCGTGGGGCACAAAATGTACATTGTATTGATATGTCTTACGATAATCATAAGTAACACATTAATTTCAGTTGCATGTACATGTCATATAATGGCCTCTTTCTTTTTAATTAATTGGGCAACATATGGGTTACTTCAAGGGCCATTATCATTCGAATGTTTGTAGCTATAGCGGCAAGGGGACACTTATGGAGTTTTGGGTGCTCATTTGGATTTAAACTTTTAGTTTCTAAATTTTATTTTTATTTTTTTGACTTTATGGCTTTTTTTATTTTCTTTTTCCCCCTTATTGCTTTGCATTTTCAGTGATGATATCAAAATGATATAACCTTTTTTATTTTTAAATTTTTAAAATTAATTACGCTAAAAAGCTATCAGCAGCAACAGTGCAGAAAAAACTACTACAATACCAGAAAAAGCTAGAAGCTTAGAGTTTCAAAAACCCAATGAGCACCTACCTAGATTGGTAGCTTTCTTGTTCAAATATCCTCAGTTATGTATTTTTGGCTCAAATGTTTTGGTTCCTCTCACATATTTCTCAACCACAGCCTAAGTTTTTGATTCCACCAATGAGTGACTTGACAAGAAATTCTTGCAAGTGGCATGAGCTATTGGTGAGCTAGTATGAATAACACATGCATCTTTCAAAACAAGGACAAACCTGTATCGGGCGAAATGGTACAGAAATACTACCTCTATTATTAGCACCTACCTAAATTGGTAGCTTTCTTGTTCAAATATCTTCAGTTATGTATTTTTGGTTCAAATGTTTTGGTTCCTCTCACAAATTTCTCAAGCACAACCTAAGTTTTTGGCTCCAACAATGAGTGACTTGACAAGAAATTCTTGCAAGTGCTATTGGCAGTGGCGGATCCAGGATTGAAACATGCCCTAGGCTAAATTTGAACCAAATAATAATCTAGCATACCACAAGTCTAAAACTATATTATGATATAATAAAAAATGCCATAAATGTATCATTGATATCATTAATATGAAAATATGCCACAATTTTTAGTGGCATCTTTAATATTTACATCCAACTCCTCTATCGATTTTTGAAGCTCAGGATCGGCAATAATATCATCTGGATTAAGCTAAATGTTTTGCCCCGTGTTACTAGCCCCAGTTCCTAATGTTTCTGGAGATTGGTTCGAGTTGGATTGTCTGTTTAACTGTGTTTCTTGTGTTGAAAAATACGATGATAATGTCTTGCTCCTCTTCATTTTGTAATTTGTATCCTTAAACCTTTTTAGTTAGTTCCTAAATAGCAAATGTAAAGCATTAAATATATAACATTTTCACCTAATCATTCATACTTATTTTAAAACATAAAAACAATTTTACTGAACTCGCTGGCTCGCTAGTCGCTACCTCCGCAGACCGCAGTCCGCCCTCGGTTGCAGTGGCTCGGCTCAGGCAACCAGCCTCACGAAGTCACGATAAATCCAATCGGTAGCGTCGCCTCGGGCCCTCGGTCATCCATTCCCATTTCTTGATTGTTGGCACTTGACTGTCGCCCGGCCACCGCGCCCTCGCCCTTGGTAGTTTCGCTCGCCTGCGCTCGCCGTCCTCCCTGGCCCCTGCTCCGGGCTACCGGCTGTGCTCGCCGTCCTCCCTCCCTCGCTCGGCGCTCGCCGTGCTCGGCTCTCTGCTCGGGCCTCGACTGCGGCCTATGCTGCAGGTCCACGGGTCTAGGGCGGAGGCCTGAGGCAGAGCGCGGAGCGGCGACCAGTCGACCACGACCACGAGCGGCGGAGGCGCAGGTCCACGAGACCACGACCATGAGCAGCGGAGCGGCCGGCGGTGGAGGCGTGCGGAGGCAAGGCGGCGACCAGCGGTGGGGGCGCGCGCATGAGGGGATGCTCAGAACTCAGATTTGATAGGCGGTTGCTGGCTGGGGCTGGGGGTTGCCGGGTTGGGGATTAGGGTTTGGTCTGGTGGATGTCTTATTGATGGATTGTATGGATGGTATGCTAACTTTGCTGTGGGCTGAATTGTTGTTTAGGCTATCATTACTGGGCCTCAAGCTGAGCTGCAAATCTGATGTTTTTTAGGTATATATTAGAGAGGTAGTATTAGTATAATTACTAGGCCTCGAATCATAGCCTACTCAGTCCGAGGTCCAGTTCCACTCCTGGCTATTGGTGAGCTAGTACGAATAATACATGCATCTTTCAAAACAAGGACGAACTTGTATCGGATGAAATGGTACAAAAATACTACCTTTATTATTCGCTGGGGATTTCCGTGCGGGCATGAGCCATGCCACTATTTTTGCAAAAAACTCCTTTGTTTTTTTCTAAAATTCCGTATGAATCCTTATTTTTTCAAAAAAACTGGGCACTTACTTTTACAAAAATCCTTCTTTTTTCTGTAATACATACGGATCTTTACTTTTGATTTTTCACCTACACCGTAAGTACGTACGAGTCCTTAATAGTAAAGGGTGGCAAAGTGCGGGAGCGATCCAAATAAGCCCTACAAAAACCCTTCCATTTGTTAACAACGTACTGTCATGTACCATAGTCGATCTGAACCGTGCAGCACGCCGTGGAAGCGGACTCTCTCGCCCGGGGACTCGGCAGATAAACCGGTGGTTGGTTTGGTCCCTATCCGGATCCGGGACGCATCCCGCAAGCCGTAACCGCGCACCTAACGGGCCGCCGCCGGAGCAAGAGGATGCTGTCGCTGCGGCCGCCCAGTACTATCTCGCTTCCACCGTGGCGGAGACGGGGCCGCCTCGATGGAGTCCCCGCGCCGCAGTGTGTTGGCGCCGCGGCACCTGCGGCCGCTCCGGTGGCCGTTGCGCGGATGGCAAGCCTCTCTTTTCCTATACTGGTACGTTGGTTGTATCTATCATGCCACTGACTTGTTTGACGAAATGCCGCTGTGGTCACTTGTCTTTCATTACGGGCAATCACAAGCTTACTACAGTAGACAAACTTTCATAATGGGCTTATCATAAGTCACTTCTCTTTCATGACTTGGCCAACTATGAATTTGAGTTTCCTTTTTTTAAATTTTTACTGGAATTTGAGTTTCCTTGCTGCAAGAGAGGCTTGTTTGGCCTGACCACTTGCCGTTGTATTTCGGAAGCCAACCAAATAGCAGTGCAAAATGTCCCTAGAATTTTCTCTCTAGATTTTTTTTTTCTCAAGGACAATCCTGCTCAACAATATCTTACGCTTATAGTGACTTGTCTAGGTCTTTGGAAGGATAAGGACTGTGAAAAAATTTGATGCAATCATTAAATGAACATAAAACATAAGCATAGCTGCCAAAAAGCAAAAAGAAGTTGGACAGGCCTAACTATAGTTGATTACTTTCCTGATAAATTATGCCCATGTTTAATTCTTTAAAGGGTGAAGGGTGGCCAACTTGGTTAATATTTTACATTGGATAGTTTGTATCCACTTGTTCTTAGATGAAAGAACTAAATGCTTTAGGAGGGGAAAAAAATCTTTTGATCTCATCTTACAACAGTTTTTTTATCCAAACATTTTATATTAGAAATGTTCAATGGTAGAGCAATTTGCCAATTCCCTACTTGTATATATTAAGAATGCCACACGCATAGTTGTTTTTCAAAGAAGAAGAAGAAGGCCACACACGTGTCAATACCAGTGATTACATGTCCAATTCAACCATTCTGGCTGGATAAATGAAGAGACTAGAATTACCAAATCTAAACAAATGCCTGCGGTTTTTTTTACTAGAAGAGCAATTGCAATTTGTTCTCAGGCTAGCCTGATTAATTGAAGGGAACTGATTTTAGTATTATTTCGTCTTTCATTTGTTCAATTCTGTAGGTGAATGGCTGCACTGGCAAAATGGGGATATCTGTTGCTGAGGCAGCTGCTTCCAGTGGTCTTCACCTAGTTCCTATTTCATTCAGTAGTAGAGAGAAACTTGATAGAACAGTACGGATTGGTCATACGGATGTTCAGATATATGGTCCTTCTGCAAGAGAAGATGTTCTTTCATCTGTCATTGATGAATTCCCAGATGTTGTTGTTGTGGACTACACGGGGCCTGATTCTGTGAACTGTAAACAGTTTTATCTTGTAATTTTTCACTATATGCCTATATAACTTGCTTAGGATCATTTATCATCACATTATCTTTTGCAATCGTGAAATTGGAGTTGCAGAAATTCCTTTATAACTCTTCATGTTTCTGTGCCTCTAATATCTCTTAGCTGCTAGGTTCACCTTGAAAATGTATATGCAGGAATTTGGATGCCATATTTTCTTTAGTTTACATTAACGATTACTTTTCAGTTTTTGTATGACAAGATAATAAAGATATATAGGAGACTACGTTGTTTTGGTATCTTGTCAAAATTTACCAAGAATATCTGAACTAGTAAATTGAGTTGGATTCTTTCTGAAAGTCTCGGGTTCTTGATCTGAGAATATCTGAACTAGTAAATTGAGTTGGATTCTTTCTGAAAGTCTCGGGTTCTTGATCTGAGGGTAGTTATTTTTACCTTTCCAGAGAGCTGTCTCTTTTCCTCCATTGCCCAAGAGGGAAACCAAAAACAAATTACAGATGCTTGGTTGTTATGTCCTAATGTTATTTCCTGTTCAAGACCGTCCTTAATCCTTATTCTTCTGGCTCAAAACACAAAATACTCTTTCATTATGCAGCTAATGCTGAGCTCTATTGCAAGCTTGGTTTGCCATTTGTAATGGGCACAACTGGTGGGGACCGGCAGTTACTCTACAAATCAGTGCAAGATTCAAATAACTATGCACTAATATCTCCACAAATGGGCAAACAGGTACGATCAAAATGAACTATCTAATTTAATCAAGTGTATCACTGTCATTATTAAACATCAAACTGTTGAAAACATGAACCACTTGTATCATTTTCTTTCTTCCCTGATCAGGTAGTTGCATTTCTTGCTGCAATGGAAATCATGGCTGAGCAGTTTCCTGGGGCCTTTTCAGGCTATCGTTTAGAGGTACAATTCTTCCTTGGATATTCCATTAGGAATTCAAGGTTTAGAAAGAAAGTGGCTGATAATGTTAAAGTATTTATTTATGCTTCTTCTTCAAGAACCAGTAATATATCATCAGTTGACATTAATATATCTCTGAGAGCAACTACTCAGTTATGCAAGCTTCTTTGCAGGTTTTGAAATTATTTGTCTGGCCTGAAGCTTATTTTACATAGTTAGTCCAAACACATTTCTAGTGACTGAATCCAGCTTCCCATGTGTCGCTGTGCAATTTTGAGTGTGAGAATTTTGCAGGTTTTGGAATCCCATCAAGCTGGCAAGCTGGACATCTCTGGTACAGCTAAAGCTGTAATCACTTGCTTTGAGAAGTTAGGTGCATCATATGACATGGACCGGGTATGCTTTCCACTTTTATGCTTAAGAGATATATATACCAATATATACATATATGTATGTATATGTATATACATATATGTATGTATATAGGACACTGAAATAGGACACCATGGTGTCTGGGCACCAAACCTCCCTGTCTTTGGATTGCTTCTAGATACGTGCAGGTGTAATGATATATAATATATTAGGTAAACTCATTAACATTTATTAATTAAAAAAGGCATCAATTTGGAAAGGAATCAATCATAGATGAAAAGTCTCAATCAGGGAGCCTGAGCATCATGGTGCCCCTGTTATTTATACTATATATATAATTACTATTCTGCACGTAGGTGTAGAATGCGCATCAGAAAGTTACTACCGTATGAGTGAAGTTACAGCCAAACACATGTAAAGTTATTATCAATTGTAACACTACAAAACTGATAGTAACTCTACATGTATTTGACAGTAACTTCACTCACGTACAATAGTAACTTTTCGACACGTATAGTGCGCGCATGCGCACAATAGCGCAGCCATATACATACATACACACACACGCAACACACACACATATATACACATACACATATACATATATATAGAATTTTTGGCATATTTGGCACTATTTGCAACCGTAATTACAAAAATGGTCGTATGCCTGCCGCATTGACAAAAATGGCATTTTTTTGCCGGTGGCGAACAAGCAACGCCCGATGGGTCGACGCGTGAGGTTCTGTCGCCCGCCCGATGACGACAATTGCCACGCCTGCCTCGACGGTAGGGCTACCTGCTGCCCCAAGGCCAGACGGTAGGTGATTAAGCAGGCTGATTAGCTGGTTTAATTACCCGCCTTAATTTTTTTTGCATATTATTTGTTCAAAATTTTAAATATAGCAAATGAGCTAAAAAAATTACGAAATATTGTGTGCAGCCTCCCGACACAACGTACTTGACTTTGTAATTTTTTGACAATTTTATCCGCCTTGAATGTTGCTAAAAAATTTATATAATTTCGATATTTGTAGGAGTTGTTACATATACCAAACGAGCTCCAAACATTACGAAATTTTATGGAAAGCATCCCAACACAGTTGACATAATTGCGTATTTTTTTTGGGAATTTTATGTGCTCCAAATTTGCTATGTTAATTCATGTTAATTTAATTATGAAATTAGCGATGCTCAGGCATATTTTGCAGTGCGTGACCTCTATTTTTTTAGAATTTCATACATTACGAATATTTGCAGAAGTGCATGTAATAGTACAAAAAAGCATCGCACATGATGCGATATGGCTTACCCATCTGAGCCACTGTTACCTCCTCGCCGCGTCAGCCTCCTCATGCGTGGCCTATCTTCCGTTGACCACGAGCATGTCCCGTAGGGTACGTTAGCCGGTCCGGAGGTTACGTCTTGGTTCGGAGGAGGTATGGAGACCGTTCCATTTGTTGAGTGGTGGTGTGGTCCGATGGCGAGGTATAGCGGTGGGTCCAGAAGCGTCCTGTTGCATCAAGCTAGGAATGTAGAAGATGTGTGGCAGTGCTTGTTTGCTCTTGTTGCAAGAAACTTTGCACAAGTGATTGAGACAGAAAAAGGGTAGTCCTTTATTCCTGATGTTGATGTATTTATATTACATGAGAGGGTGCTAGTACAAACAGAAAAAAGGTGGAAGTTAGAGAGCAGTTATGCACATTGGGCACATGTGTTATAACACTCCCCCTTGACCAATGTGTCTTCATATAATCACCTTGATTCATTATCTTGGAAAAACTCCTCTAAAACCCTGTAGGGAAAAATATGAGGAGAACTGATAGAGTAGATATGTCACGAAAAACTCCTTTTAAAACCATGTAGGGAAAATTTTAAGGAGAAAATGATATGACATATATTTGATTATATCTCCTAAAAACCTCTATGAGGAAAAGAGAGATATGATTATGTAGTCATATTGCCTCATTAAAAACCTTGATGAGAAACCTTTAAAGGAAAAACTCATAAAGGAAAAGAGTACAATATTTGTATTGAACGGGTTAAGTTTTAGGAGATTTCTCCCCCTTATGTCTGCAAGTCACGTAGTCTTCGCATACCAATTCCATGAACACATATTTGGAACGAGGAATTTGGTAATGACTTGGTGAATAAGTCTTTGAGGTTATTATAAGACTTAGTTTGCGAATATTATTTCCCACTCACTTGCAATTCATGTGGGTAAAATAGTTTAAGTGCAATATAAATTTTGATATTGCTCTTTATGTAACCCGCTTGCATTTGAACAACGCAAGTCGCATTATCTTCGTAGATAATTGTAGGTAATGCAATAGCACCTATATCACATGACTGTTGTATGTGATTAATCATTCTGCGAAGCCATACATATTCACGTGATGCTTCATATAATGCAATTATTTTAGAATGATTAATGGATGTAGCCACTAAGGTCTGTTTCAAAGACTTCCAAGAGATGGCTGTTCCACCGTGTAAAAACACAAAGCCTGTTTGTGATCTGACATTATGGGGATCTGATAAATAGCCAGCATCTGCATATCCTATTAAATCCATATTTTTATTCTTTTGAAAGAATAGACCGAGATCTTTAGTGCCTTGAAGATATCTAAGGATATTCTTCACTCCTACCCAATGTCTTTTGGTTGGAGTAGCGCTGTATCTAGCAAGTAGATTTACCGCAAATGCAATGTCCGATCGGGTGCAATTTGCAAGGTATATGAGCGCTTCGATAGCACAGAGATATGGAACCTCTGGTCCCAATAGCTCTTCATTTTCATCTCGGGGTCTAAATGGATTTTTGTCCCTGTCTAGAGATCGAACAACCATGGAGGTTTTCGATGGATATGATTTGTCCATATTGAATTTTTCCAATATTTTCTGGACATAGGCTGATTGATGCACTATGATGCATGTATGAAGGTGCTCAAGTTGTATACCTAAGCAAAATTTGGCTTTACCCAAATCCTTCATTTCAAATTCCGTCTTAAGATGATTACGTGCTTCAAAATCCTATTGAGGATCTTTTGATGAACACGCATGGGCAATCATCATTGTTGGAGTATCCCTTTTTGGTTAGGAACTCACTTAGTCGGTTGTACCACATTCTACCCGACTGTTTCAAGCCGTATAAAGACTTGTTCAACTTTACACAATACATATTGCAATTTGCGTCTATATTCAGAATTGAAATTCCATTGGAAACTTTCATATATATTTCCGAATCAAGTGACCTATAAAGGTATGCTGTCACTACATCCATCAATTGAAAAGATAGATGATTTTGTACTGCCAATAATATTAAATATCGGAATGTTATTCCACTCATTACTGGAGAATAGGTTTCATTGAAATCAATGCCGGGTCTCTGCGTGAACCCTTGTGCTACAAGCCTTGCTTTGTATCTCACCACCTCATTGTTTTCATTCCGTTATGACGAAAACCCATTTGAAACCGACAGAATACTACGGGAGGTGTATGTATCACATTGGTGAATACATTTCTTTTTGTGAGCGAGCCTAACTCCTCTTGAATTGCATCCTTCCATTGGTTCCGGTCAGAGTCTTTGTTTGCACTTTGCCATGGTCTTAGGATCTGGATCATTTTGAAGGTTGTTTGCAATTGTTGTGGAGAAATTAATGTCGACAATTGTAGTCTTACGATCGTATGATTCTCCAGAATCAGAATAGTTAGTGGAAATTTCTTGGACCCCTGGTGACTCAATGTTATTTCCCAAATCATTTGAGTCGGGGTATTCCGATGTCCCAGGATCAGTAATTGAGTGCACTGTTGATCTGAGTTGAAGGATCCTTTGGTGTCTATCAACTTGAGGTTGATCTGCATTTACATTCTTTTGTTTCCTTTGTCGCTTGTTAGAAGCTGTATCCACCATTTGTGCCGTACTTCTCCCCCTCTTATTTTGAACTGGGAGTTGAGTGGTATTTTGCGGTACCTCCACTCTTTCGGGCACATTTCAGCGGGGTTATAGGATTTTGTGACACCATTATAATCGATAAATGCATCTGCGGTTTATTTGCAATGTTTTGCAAATGAATGAGTTTCTGAACTTGAAATTCAGTCTCTCTAGTACGTGGGTCTGAGGCAGGAATGCCTTGAACATTCAATTAATTTCCGGCATTTAGTTTGGTACTTGTTGTCTCCCCAATGCCGGAAATGTTCCTCATTGAATATGCAATCGTCAGAGGGCGTGAACGGGTCCCTGTTAGGGGTTCGAGGTATTTTATAATCGACGGAGATTTATACCCAACATAGATCCCAAGTTTCCTGTGCGGTCCCATTGAGGTACTGTTGCGGTGGTGAGATCGATGCGTATGTAGCGCAACCGAACTTTCGCAGATGGGAAATATCGGTGGATTTCACGCACTAATTGTAGCGGGGAGGTGCTATGATATACAGTTGGACGCAATTGTATTAAGTCAGCAGCGTGTAAGACTGCATGACCCCAACATGATGTTGGTAAGTTGCAATTGTAGTAATGGTCTTGCAATGAGCTTGATTCTCTTGATAAGAGATTACGCTAAACCATTTTGTGTATGAACATATGGAGCAGTGTTGAACTTGTATCCCAAGAGCCATGCAATCGTCATTGAAGGCATAGGATGAAAAATTCAGCGGCATTATCCATTCGAATTGATTGAATCCGATATTCGGGATAATGTGCTCGTAATTGGATAATTTGACCAATTAACTTAGCAAATGCATGGTTTCGTGTGGATAAAAGACACATGTGACCATCTAGTAGATGAGTAAATGAGAACCATGAAATATCTGAACGGTCCACACAATGGTTATATATGACCACATATATCTCCTTGAATGCGTTCAAGGAATTTAAGTGGTTCAGCTCTGAATTTAAGATAAGAGGGTCTTAAAATCAATTTTCCGGTGGCACATGAAGTGCACACAAAATCTTATGATTCCGGAAATTTTGTTTTGAGATATGTATGACCAATAGAATTGCTAATAATTTTCCTCATCATTCCAATGCCTGGGTGGCCAAGGCGATCATGCTATGTTTGGAATGTGTTTGTGTTTTGGAAAATTACTTTGTACGCAATATGTTGAACATGTTTGATGTATGTATAGTACAATCCGGAGTTTAAAGATAGAATTTTCTCTAGTACTTGTTTGCCATATCCGTTGTTTTTGGTTAAGAGGAGATATTCCTCTTTGTTGTCATTTTGGGTTTCAACATGGAAACCATTCTGACGGATATCTCTATACTAAGTAGGGTACATATTGAATCGGGATACAAGAGTGCATCCTCAATTCCCAAATGTGTACCCATAGGGAGAGTGATAGAGGCGCGACCAGAGCCTACTATTGTTGTATCGCGTCCAGCGATTTTTGAAATATTTCCTTTTCTCCTTGTAAGAGTTAAGAAATATGTTGTGTCCCTAAGTATAGAGTTTGTGGTACCACTATCCACAAGGCATAATTCCTCCTCCATTGGATTGACTCCAAAAATCTATATACACAAAAGAAGAATTTAATGAAATTCTTAGAGTATATATAGAATACATACAAACTTTATTTGCAATACCGAATGTGTTCGATATATGATTGTAGCATACAAGCATACAATATAGATGACAACATTATTTATATGACAACACTATAGTACTTAGTAGCTATTGGACTAGGAGTCTAATTGAGATCTCCAAACATGTCTTGAGAATGAAATTCTTCAAGTGTGTCCTCGGTGCACATGAGATCATTCTTCTTTATAGAAGTACATGTGTCTTTGAGTTCTTGAAGGAACTTTTGAGAACAATCGGCTTCATCATCGTTGGATGTGAGATTGAAGTGCGCGTCAAATCTCTTCAGTTGAGCATTCTAGCCTTGAGGCAAAGATTGGAGGTAGAGGTTCACAAGATGCTTCGGGGTGCGGCATTTGTTGGTAGGATGGTTGAAGCAACCACACTTTTGACAAATTTCAGGTTTGTCAAATCTCTTACCGTGCCTTTACCTCTTGAATCCACTTGGTTTTGCTTCTTATTGCGGTTCATTTACCTTTAAAGTTCTTTGAATGGTGTTTGGAACCATTGAACTGTTGTTATTTTGATTAGCATGAACTTCGGGAAGTGGAGCAGCCCCGATGGGACGTTGCTGATTGTTCTTTAAAAGAAAATCAGCATGCTACTCTGCCTGAAATAAAGTATGCATAAGATCAAAATAAGTTTGGTAATTTGCAGCACGCCATTGCTGCTGTAGAACCCTGTCAGATGGAAGCATTGTAGAGAGAGTCTTCTCTATTTTGTCCGCATCCGTTGGTTCCATTTTACAAAATCGCAATTTAGAGCAAATAGTATGAAGGGCATGGTTATAATCTCCAACTGATGTAAAATCTTGGAGTCTAAGATTTGCCCATTCATGATTAGCTTCATGTAAGATAACGACCTTCTTTGTTCATATCTACTTTGAGGGCTAACCATAATGTGAGTGAATTTTCCTCATACGGATATTCAACCTTTAAATCGGATGTATGTGATTCCAGTATTATGTGTAAAGCGAATTTGATCTGTTGGTGGATCAAATATCACCCTTGCAACCCACGTGTGGTGAGGTTGATTTTTAAGTCCATAGCCCATGTAGGTTAGTTGGTACCATCGATAGCGAGAGGTTCAAAATCTTTGGTAGCCATTTAAAACCTACATGAAAGTACACCATAAATGATTAATTTACATGAGGTAAATTAATGTGTATGGTAATGTTGCAAAATATGTGGAAAATAATATGAGTATTGTAATCCGAATGAATATATATACCCAAATTAAATATAACATGTGGTTATATTTATGATAATGTAATCACAATATTGGTGGTGAACACCAATTTATTGTATGACGATAGCGTACAAATGAATGTAGCAAAGTGCCATAAATTGTGATTTTTATATTTATGTTAGGTATAATATTTTGCAAAATTCCAAATTATTAAGTACAATGGTACTCATTAAATGGAATTTTTAAATTTTAAATTTGAAATATAGCAAATTTAAATATGGTCATAATTCATATTGTAAATAAATTGCAATAAAATAATCCTAAATATGTAAAGTTATAGAAATGTGTATGCACATTTATTTGAACAATTACATATTTTCAGATCTGTAGGGATGAAATGCTAATTTATAAAAATCTTGATGGAAAAATACAATTATAAACAAGCGGAGGGACTATCGCAAATTATTCAATAGAAATTTATTTAAAATAAAAATTCTGCATTTTCCATGAACTAAAGGGGGGAAATTGCAAATTTCCGAAAACTTGGGCTGAGGCCCATTCGGCCTTTAGGCCCAAGAGGGGAGGTGGGGTGATTTGGGCCAAAAAGCCCATTTTGGGAGGGCATATAAAAGGGAGATGGTGGGGGGATTTTAGGTTTCCCACACCCATCCACCGCCGCCTCCATGGAGCCGCCGCCGCTGCTGCCTTGCTGCCGCCGCCCGCCGAAACACCGCCGCCGCCGCGTCGGCCGTCGTGCCCGCCCCGCCCCCGCGCTCCCCGGCCACCGTCGGCCGCCCGCATCGTTCGTGCTCGCCAGCAAGCTGCGCATACGCAGGTTGCCTCCGCGCGGTTGCCCGGGCCTTGCTGCCGCCGCCGCCGGTCGGGGGCCGCGTCGGCGCCGCCTTGAAGGCCGCCGCCGCTTAGGCGCCGAAGCCGCCGCCGGTCTTAGGCGTTACCGCCGCCACGCTGGAGCACCGAGCCGCCGCCGCACGCTGCGCCGGCTTGCCTCCGCTGCGTGGCCATGCCACGCCGCCTCCTCCTCGGCGCCCGCCGCATGCCGCCGGCCGCAGTGCCATGGGCTGCGCCGCGCCTCCGGGCCTTGCCGACCGCCGATCCCCGCCGCCGTGCGCTATTCTTTGCCGGTCATGTTGGCCGGTGGGCATTGGATCGAGTCGGCCGTGCGTCGTCGCGCTAGGCCACATCGGCGCCTCCTCGGGTCTTTGCGGTGGCTTGGCTGGGCTCGCCGCCACGCCGTGAGGACGTGCTTAGCGCCGCCGAAAGTCTGCCGCCATTGGCCGCGGGGTCACCGGCGCGGCGTCGCCGCCTCATCGACTGCGTGTCGTCTCCGCGCGTCGGCCGCACCATGTGCTGTGCCGTGCGCCCGAACGTATGAGCGTCGGTGGTGGAGAGTCCTTTTTTCTGTTTGTCTTGTGAATGTATGAGCATGCGTGCTGATAACGTGTTGCAAGAAACTTTGCACAAGTGATTGAGACAGAAAAAGGGTAGTCCTTTATTCCTGATGTTGATGTATTTATATTACATGAGAGGGTGCTAGTACAAACAGAAAAAAGGTGGAAGTTAGAGAGCAGTTATGCACATTGGGCACATGTGTTATAACAGCTCTCATCCAATTTCATCAGAAAGGCAAAGGGGTCTGATGATAGATGAGGTTGACAGGTGTCATTTCTCCTCCGCCGCCACCTGGGGAGCTCGGACACTGGACAGCTGTACAGTGAGCTCTTTGGATGTTGCACTTGGCACCACTTGTATATACATAACAGAATGAACAACTATGTCCTTTTCCGTGAAAAAATAAGCCTATTATTTTTACAAAGTACCAGTCCAAGTGTTATTTTTCAAAGTAGTTCTGTTAGTGTGCTGTTTGATCTGGTTTGCTGATGTCTTTTTTCTATCTTGTCACCACTAGCATTGGTTTGCTCATGCCTTTTTTCTATCTTGTTACCGTCAGCATTGGTTTGCTATTTATGTACAATTTACAAGTGAGCACTAGTACTTGCTCGATTTCTGAAAGCTATGTTTTAAACTCTTGTTATATTTTTATAATGGTTTTTACCTCCTGTCCTAGCAGGTAGTTAAGATTAGGGATCCTGAGCAGCAGCTTGAGATGGTGGGTGTCCCTGAAGAGCACATTGATGGGCATGCATTCCATTTGTACCATCTCACTTCTCCCGATGACAGGTAATTAGTATCCTCCTGAAAATGTGATACTTACATTCAGGTTTGCTGATTATGCTGTGTTCTCCTATCAGTGTTTCATTTGAGTTCCAGCACAATGTTTGTGGCCGTTCAATATATGCTGAAGGGTCTGTTGATGCCGCAATATTTCTGTATAGGAAGGTTTGTTGATATGTTACTTTGGATGATTGTTTATGGTATTGTTACGGGTATCCTTGGTATCTTACTCTTTTCTATCTTAGGTACAATCAAAGGATTCTAAGAGAATTTATGATATGATTGATGTCTTGCGAGAAGGCAACATGCGGTGAAGTTGATTGATTAGCTCGTCGTAAATCTGCACGGAATTTTGAAACGGTTTGTTTAGTAGAGTAGTTTTCCCATAGCAGAGAAGATGATATTCTAGTCACATCGACCCCATGAAGGGTTTATATTCTAGAGACATCAATCATATGGTTACTTATGGCTGTATGGTTTCTTTTTCTTGGAACAAATTGATGATTACTTATGGCAGTTTTGCTAATTATCAAGCGCTTGATATTTTTTAAAGTAATTTGAATTTTCTGGCTGTTATATATATATATATACACACACACACATTAGCTGAATGCCCGTGCGTTGCTACG
Source organism: Bonia amplexicaulis (assembly GCA_036346245.1). NCBI lineage: Eukaryota > Viridiplantae > Streptophyta > Magnoliopsida > Poales > Poaceae > Bonia > Bonia amplexicaulis. The sequence continues at coordinate 5,429,691 of CM070741.1, forward strand.
GATTTTTAAAATTTATCATACTACCTACATTTCTAGTAGGATGCGGGGGGAGAGAAGAGGAGGAGCATGACCCACGCGTCGGTCCGATCTTTTCTACAAGGAGTAAAAGAACTACCTACATATAGATCTAGACGGTTGATCTTTGATCGGATGGCTAAAAAGAGAAGATGGAGAATGGACCGACGACTACCAACTCATATTTTTTATAATAGTAAAGATATGCTTCAGCTCTAGAATGTTCCGATGAACAAAAATTTGACACCCCTTTTTAAGCTCCTGATGTATAGACGCCCCTATTTATGGTCCACTTTTTCTTTGTGATTATGACAATATATGCTCGCATCTGTTGGTTTCATGTTTAGATGCCCAACACCATCTCTTTTCCAACGTCATCCATTGGTACAGGTGGTAAGGTTGTAGTTTTCTCGACATTTTCTGCTCATTGATCTACCAAAGTTGCATGTTAGATTGTTGTGGCTGTTGTCAGAACAGCAAGCAGGGAGGGATCAAATGTGCATCAATTAGAGGAGGTACGTAGCCGGACGCATCGAGCGAAACATAATAGGCTACTATAGATGCACAGAGTACTTGAAATAAAATCGTACATAGAAAAACAGGCAAGATTTAACTACATCCAAGACGTAGCAACGCACTCTAAATTAACCCAGCCAATGCAATGCACTCATGCCAAACTAACAATCATCATCAAACTTTATTCAGTGGAAACGGCATGACCTGCGAAACCAACTTAAACACTCATGCAACCGAAAGATCGACTAGTAGCCTTGTTGCTTCACCCTAGACCAAACTTTCTAGGGCTTGCTCTCCCCCACGCCGGGAGGGAAGAACGGCAACTTCTTGAGGAATGGGAGCAACTTCTTGAATTGCTGTGGGTCAATGGTGGCGTCGTGCTGGGCCGGGGGGTGGTAGATCGGGGTCGGCTCTGCTGGCGTCGGCGTGTACACCGGCGTCGACGGTGGCTTGTGCTCCGGCACGGTCACGGGCGGCTTGATGACAGGCGGGACGGAGTGATCATGGTTGGGAAGGACAGCGGGCTTGTGGGAGATTAGATGGTGCAGGTGCTTGTGGAGAGGATGGCACAGGAAAGCCGAGGCGCATTCCGCGGACGGCTGGTGCATCTTGCCAGCAAGCGCGACGAACGTCTTCTTGCCGTCGTGGCCGGGCTGTGCAGCGACGATCTTGGAGGGCTCCTGCCCGGGGCACGGCGCGCTCGACGCGCTGTGGAGCTGCGCAAGGCAGTCCTGCTTCAGCTCGCCGTCCACGCCGACGAGGTCGGCGGCGAGGGGGACGCTGAAGGCGCCGGACTTGTGCACCTGCCCCACGGCCTTGCTCTCGTACTCGCCCTTGCTGTTCTTGCACTTGACAACCACTTGAAGACCTGGGACAAGTTAATAACAAATTAATAAGGTAAACCACCAATTAGACTCTGCTACCTTGTGATATTGTTGTTCAGTAGCAAATTAACGGCGGGTTAATTTGAGCGTGTCTAATAGTACCTTTGAAAGCTTCCTCGGCATTCATGTTCTTCCTTGTGCAGTCCGAGCACTTGGCCAAGCCGACCACGACCGGCGCTGTCTCACCCTGCACAGCATTCGCGAAGCCGATGGCCAACACGACGGCGCAAACACCGAACAGTAGCTGTCGAGGTAGGGAATCCATCATGGAACTCTACCGCTTGTTCGGAGTAAGCTAAGGAAGGAGAGGCTGTGGAATGGGTGAGGAGCAAGGGGTGGCAGTGCGCAGCGTTTATATAGGTGTCGAACACCGACGCAAGCTCGATCAACCGGAGCGGCCGTTAAGTGAAACGAGTGAAGGCGCGGCTAAATTTGGCGCCGGTTTTGCAGATTACCCATTAATGCCGCCTCAGTTTGATCACCGTTCCTTCAAACCTACTCTTCCAGCAAATCTTGTACTAACTGTCAATTATTGAGGCGCAGAAGCACATGGACCGCCGCTCCACGATTGCCCCTTTTATGGAGTTCCTCAAAAGTTGTTGTGAAGAAATCTTTGAGTACAGCTTCCCCTAAAATGCCCTTTCCAAAACTAGAGAGCAGCACCGGGGAAACCGGCAGATTGAACTTACAGCGAGTGACAATTTCCTCTTTCACTCAAACTTGTTCAGATCAGAGCCAAACATGATACATGCATAACAATGGCATATATCTGACCTCACACCCCTGCGACCGCGCGTGCTTGTCCTCTCAAGACTGCAGCGGTTCTCGAGCTTAGCTAGTCCTCAATCTCATAGGACACACTAGTGATTAGACGTCACTTGTACGTATTACACCAAGTCTACGTATTCCCAAGCGGCACGACGACTGTTGTGTGTTCAAACAGAGGCTCTGCTAAACATAAGGGCACACAATGCTCTTCGCCTCTTTGGTGCTGAAATTTGGGGACAGTATCCTGTTCTACTTGCACCTGGCCCTGGCTGGGAACAATGCTATTGAGATGTATAGACCAGCCAACACACACACACACAAAATTCCTTTAGATTTAAGACGTGGAATAGAGGTAAACAGCAATATGATATCAATATGGTATACAACTCAATATGGTATCAAAGCGGCGCCGCACCTGAGCCACCGCCTCCATAACTCAATATGGTTTTACAGTCATAATAATATGTGCCTTTTCTCATGGCTCTCTGATTGTTAGAGATTTTGGGTCTGTACTTGTTGCTAAACTCATGTTATTCGCAGATATGGACTTTTTTTATCCAAAAGCACAAGCCACGCTACCTCAGTAAAATACTCATTGTGGCACTCCTCACCACCATGTGTGTCGTCATGCTCACCCAGCCACCCTGCCATGGAAGGAGACTCAGTGTGTAAATGTAATCTTCTAACTCTGTTAGTGGTATTTTTGAATCCACTTGCATGTAATTAGTTTTGCACTAAGGAATACAGTGTGGTGGAAACAAGGGAGAATTAAAAGTTCTTTTCACAGCTGTGTCTATACAAAAACTATAAAATTCCAAATAAATCATATTGAGTTATAATATTGAGTATTTCTAAGCAAGTAGTAGAAATGGTGGATTATAGCATACTTTCTTAGTATAGATGTTTTGCAGCAGCCTGCAGCCGAGTATCTTCTCACAGACAATTCAAGGTCAAGCGAGCCTAACAAGCCTAACAAGCAGAGTCGAGCTTCCTAACGAGACAAACTAAGCCCCATTTTTAGCTCGTTAGCCTAGTGGGCTGAGCTGAACCGAGCCGCCTCCTTACTGAGCCAAGCCGAGCTAGCTCGATGTCCACCTCTACATACAGGGCCAAACACGGGGTTTAAACCCTGGTAAGCTGAGAGTACAACTACCTCCACTAGCTAACCAAGCAAGGTTTGGTTCTCAGAGGTGGGATGTTTTTAGATTGGGTAGGATTGGATTGTAGGATTACGGTACTATCGTATTAACAAAAAAATTATATGTAAATTATTGTATAAGTTATGTTTCTTAGTGTTATTTTTCTTGTATATTGGCATGCTATATTTGGACTAGTCCTATGAAATGTTATGCCTATAGTAGATTATATAATATTGTATGATTGATCTATGGATCGACTTAGATACAAGTCAAGAGAGATCAGGGGCATACGGTGAAATATTGTGGGCAAAAAAATCGCTGTGAAGTACTATTCACCAAGGCACCAAGCTACTTTTTTTTCTTGACGAGAATAAACCAATCTACTCGTAGTCTAGGGAGAAAGAATTGATCAAAAGAGGAATTCGCGAGTCTCAAGGGAGCTAGTAGTAGCATGTACACGCAGAGTTAAGATGGGCTCCGAATAATAGACTGATGAATCGCTGAAGGCTGAATGCAGCTACATGTTCTGGTTTAGCCCATGAATGGAACTTACTCACGCAGGATTTACTGGGCCTGTCGTCAGGTTGGCCTAGCCCATCATCTATTTCTTACTCACGCAGGATTTAGTGGGCCTGTCGTCAGGTTGGCCTAGCCCATCATCTATAAATTTTTTCTTACTCACGCAGGAATTAGTGGGCTTGTCGTCAGGTTGGCCTAGCCCATCATCTATAAAATTCCATTGAGAAAAAGGAAAACAATTCTCGTATGTACGTGCACGGAGGCCTCCAAGATTTAGCAGGGAAGCTCAATGCAGCACTAAACTTCTAATTCAGCCCCCCGTAAATTATCCATTGCAATGTATGACTATAAAGTAGAAACGACACGAAAGCTGCTAATATGGCAACTTTAACGGCGAAACAATTACAGTTTGCAATTCCAAAAACAACACAGCCCTTCCAGCACCCAGCAAAAGCACCAATCCGAACGCGACTACACGATACATCCCCTGGCTTCTTGAGCCAGAAATAACAACGAATTCAGAGACCCAGACCCACGGCAACGGCAGCGTTGAGACCCAAAGCAACTCCAATCCCAACCAAGCTGCATCCACGCTTCAGTGCAGCACTGTCGTATGGGCTGTTGTCCACCAGCGGCTGGCTGCCGAACCCGAACGTCTGCCCCACGGCCTGCCCCTGCCCCTCCCCCGCGGCACCACCGAACTCCGCTGCCTGCGGCAACGGGGCTAACGGCAGCTCGGGCTGCGCCACGCCGCCTATGCCGTTGCCGTTTCCGCCTTCTTGTCCAAACGGCAGGTTGCTGCTCCCCTGCCCGATCGGCTCGGCGAACGGCGGCAGCGCTGGGGCCAGGCCGGGTGAGCCGGGCATCCCACAGTGCTGCGCCGCGCGCGGCTCGTCGCTGGCCTTCCACGCCAGCTCGCCGCCCTTGTCGAGGATGCGCATGTCGCCCTCGTCCACCATCTCCAGGGTTTCGAGGAAGTTCTGCTCGTCGGACTGGGTGTTGTGGGTGTGCCACACCGAGGTGCTCCCGTCGAACACCTCCAGCCCTTCCCACGAGAACACGAGCGCGCACGTGTTCACGGTGCTCACCGCCATGCACTCCGACTCCCACACGCTCCGGCCCTCTGCGCCCGGCGCCGTGGTGTCGAGCACCTCCACGTAGCAGAAGTCGGCGCCGAGGCCGCCGGCGCCCGGTATGGTCTGGCTGCGCATGAAGTACGCCGCGTACTTTCCGGACGGCGACGTCAGGAATAGCACCGGGTTCTCCTGCCAGTGCGGCGGGATGCTCGCAAGAATCTGCTGCTTGGTCTCCCGCTCTATCGTGCCGGCCGGCGCCGCCGCCGTGGCGTGGGACGGGAGGAGAAAGGCGAACGAGAGGCATATGACAATGCACGGGACAAGCTCCATGGTTACTGGTTTGGGTTTCGCTTAGCTGGTCAGAAGCTACGCGTGCGTGGGTTTGTTGTGTTTGTGCTTGTGCATGGGATGGTGGCGTGCCTTTTATAGGGAGACTTGGCAATGGAGTGGTACATGATGATGGTGTAAAGGCAACGTTGAGTGGTTGAAGTCACCGGCTCCAATGTATCAATGGGAGATTAGGAAAGACAACGAGCACGAACTCTCGGAGTAGTTGACTTTGTTGTCATGTTTTGAGCACGAGACAAGTTCGGCGTAGATAAGGCTGGGAACCAGCTATTTGGTCGGTGAGCTTCATTAGACCTAATGAGTAATAACCACCTCTCGTACTTGAAGTTCATCTTTTTTTTATATATATAGCTACAAAACAGACGTGCACACAATCCACATACATTACACCCCCTACACACACGCTTATACGCATCTCTTACACACACTAGAAAATTAAATGAAGGGCCAAATGCCTTTGGAGCGCGAAAAACGATGTGCCACAGAACACACATGGGTGTGTACCTGGAAATTATTTATGTGAGCACGTGTCGAGCGGTGCTCGGACGCTGGTGGGCTAGGAGCGACGCCACGCTCCCAGCCAACTAAGCTACGCTCGGTTCTCAATTCATCTCCTTTTTTGCAAGATTCGAGATGATTAGTACAGTAACTGCGGATTCTCGAACGGTAACTCTTGGCGGTGGTGGAGCCCCCACCTCAACTCGGTTGGTGGCGGTGGTGCCGAGCCAGGGTGCGTGGCCCTTACCATTTACAACTATGAGCCGCCGCAGCACGGCGTAGAGGACATCGTCTAGCTGATGCGGGACGACGACGAGGAGGCCCACGTCGATGCCATCGTCGACGGGCTCAAGATGCTTCGGGTAGGGGTTGGTGTTCACACAGGCCATCGAGCGTGACAATTCCCAGCTGTCCAAGATGCGAAAGGAGGTGGTGGCAGGGGGAAAGTATAGAATTGTTTGTTCGAATAATCTATTTTTTATTCGAAATAACAGAAATATACCTGCGGAAATATTTTTTATATAAATAGGCTCCAGTAGCCCGACCGTTGGGCGACTAGAGCCTATCACCCAATGGCCAGGCGACAGCAATGCTGTTTGCAAGCCGTTCGGCGACAAGTTCGATCGACCATTGGACGATCGGAACTGTCCGATCGTCGTGGCGATCGCATGTGGAGTTGCCCACCCATAGGGCGACTGCAAACTACCACCCTATGAATTTTGTAGATTTTATGAATTTTTTAGATTAGAACTGGAAGATAATATGCTGGATTTGTAATAAAAGTTTATGGTCGTTGTATGTTGTTGGAGCGTTAAAAATTTGTGAAACTTTTTTTAAGAACGACTAAACTTAGAACGATGGGTAAGTACAAAGGTAAGTGATATTGTGATATTACTAGAAATTCGTACACAGAGGAAACCGGTATGTTAATATTGTTGGATGATTTGCTATGTGAATAATTGAATACGAAAAGACAAGGAAAAAACTTGTCTGAATTTAAATAGACTTCATAATACAGTTGGGAGTAATATATCGTATACTTTTTGATTATATGCATAACATATAGCATCATGTGCGACTAACGCACCCAACTGCTCGTATGGCCTACTGTGTGGACTGGGGCCATTATTCCTCTCGCGAGCCTCCTGCTCCATACGCGTGCACGCCTCGAGATGAGCTTTCATCTCGCGTTGTATACGCAGGGTTTGCTCCTCCTCCGGGATCTCGGAGGACCTTGCAACATTCCACTCCTCAAAGTCGTGGGCCCACTGGTCCTCTGGGTGGATCTCAAAATCGATCCATTTGCGGTAGCTACATAGGGGTTCCGAGGACTGTGAATACAGGGGAGAGGTTGTTAGTGTGTACTCTGAAGGAGAAAAGGTAGGGGAAAACGGTGCACCTGGTCCTTACCGGCTACCGATAGGTTGCGGTGTCTAGACGGCGGTCGGAGTAGTCACTGGAGTAGTTTGCGCAACTCAAGTAACGCATATCTAGGCTGAGGCGGTGCTTAGACTTGAAGAATTTGCACGGGTCCTAGCACCAACAAGGGGGCGTCTCCCCCTCTGGTGGGTGTTGCGGCGAAAACTCGATAGGAACGTTCGGGATGGGGTTGTTGCTACGGGGCACGTCATTGCGGGGAGCTGACCTAGTATCACGCTGGACTTATTCTGCCCAGGCCGTAGCATCTCTTACTTTCTCATCGCGAGCGGCAGCTGACCGTGCTAGGTCGCGGGTCTTCTCCCATTGCTTCATCATCTTGTCACATTGCTTCTTCTACCTTTTGTCCATCCCGATGTGGTGAAGTAAGCACCGGTGTAGTGTGGGGTTTGCTTGTGCAGTGTTCTCTAAGAAATTTCTTCGACCTTCTTTTATAGGGTCCATTGTTGCCTTGTCGGTATATGAAAGTGCATGTGTGGTCCTGTCACTGCGCAAAGCTACCAAGTGTGAAAAGCTAGTAAAACTAGACCATGAGGTCTTGTCGCTGCGGAAAGCTAGCCCGTGCGGTCATGTCGCTGCGCAAAGCTGGCATATGTAGTCTTGTCGCTGGTGAAAGTTGGCCCGTGCTGTCAGGTCACTGCGAAAAGCTGGGCCGTCATGTCATGTCACTGAGAAAAGCTAGCCCGTGCGATCATGTCGCTGAGCAAAGCTGGTCGTGATGTCTTCTCGGTGCTTAAAGTTGGCGTATGTACTCTTGTTGCTGGTGAAAGCTGGCGTATGTAGTCTTATCGATGCTCAAAGCTGCGTGTGTAGTCTTGTTCTTTGGAAAGTGGCCTGCGTGTGGTCTTGTCATTGAGCAAAAGCCGGCGTGCGATCTTCTCGAGACGTAAAGTTGACGTGTGTAGTCTTGTCGTGGAAAATTGATGTGTGTAGTCTTGTCACCGCTCAAAGGCGCACGTGTGTGGTCTTGTCGTATGGTCGGAAAGTCGTCCGTATGGTCTTGTCACCGACGCAAAGTCTGCCATTGGTTGTCGTTGAGCAAAGCTGCCATGTGTTATGAATGGCGCCGTGACACCGCAATTACACTATAAAATGAATGGACGAGGCATTGTTGGTTGAAATAACTATCTTCTCTGTCGTAGAGTAAGCCACCATGAGTCATAAGTGTTATTTTTAGATACAAGTCACAAAGAGATCAGGGGCATACGGTGAAATATTGTGGGCAAAAAATCGCTGTATGGAACTTACTCACGCAGGATTTACTGGGCCTGTCGTCAGGTTGGCCTAGCCCATCATCTATAAAAATTTTCTTACTCACGCAGGATTTAGTGGGCCTGTCGTCAGGTTGGCCTAGCCCATCATCTATAAATTTTTCTTACTCACGCAGGAATTAGTGGGCTTGTCGTCAGGTTGGCCTAGCCCATCATCTATAAAATTCCATTGAGAAAAAGGAAAACAATTCTCGTATGTACGTGCACAGAGGCCTCCAAGATTTAGCAGGAAGCTCAATGCAGCACTAAACTTCTAATTCAGCCCCCCGTAAATTATCCATTGCAATGTATGACTATAAAGTAGAAACGACACGAAAGCTGCTAATATGGCAACTTTAACGGCGAAACAATTACAGTTTGCAATTCCAAAAACAACACAGCCCTTCCAGCACCCAGCAAAAGCACCAATCCGAACGCGACTACACGATACATCCCTGGCTTCTTGAGCCAGAAATAACAACAATTCAGAGACCCAGACCCACGGCAACGGCAGCGTTGAGACCCAAAGCAACTCAATCCCAACCAAGCTGCATCCACGCTTCAGTGCAGCACTGTCGTATGGGCTGTTGTCCACCAGCGGCTGGCTGCCGAACGAACGTCTGCCCCACGGCCTGCCCTGCCCCTCCCCGCGGCACCACCGAACTCCGCTGCCTGCGGCAACGGGGCTAACGGCAGCTCGGGCTGCGCCACGCCGCCTATGCCGTTGCCGTTTCCGCCTTCTTGTCCAAACGGCAGGTTGCTGCTCCCCTGCCCGATCGGCTCGGCGAACGGCGGCAGCGCTGGGGCCAGGCCGGGTGAGCCGGGCATCCCACAGTGCTGCGCCGCGCGCGCTCGTCGCTGGCCTTCCACGCCAGCTCGCCGCCCTTGTCGAGGATGCGCATGTCGCCCTCGTCCACCATCTCCAGGGTTTCGAGGAAGTTCTGCTCGTCGGACTGGGTGTTGTGGGTGTGCCACACCGAGGTGCTCCCGTCGAACACCTCCAGCCCTTCCACGAGAACACGAGCGCGCACGTGTTCACGGTGCTCACCGCCATGCACTCCGACTCCCACGCTCCGGCCCTCTGCGCCCGGCGCCGTGGTGTCGAGCACCTCCACGTAGCAGAAGTCGGCGCCGGGCCGCCGGCGCCCGGTATGGTCTGGCTGCGCATGAAGTACGCCGCGTACTTTCCGGACGGCGACGTCAGGAATAGCACCGGGTTCTCCTGCCAGTGCGGCGGGATGCTCGCAAGAATCTGCTGCTTGGTCTCCCGCTCTATCGTGCCGGCCGGCGCCGCCGCCGTGGCGTGGGACGGGAGGAGAAAGGCGAACGAGAGGCATATGACAATGCACGGGACAAGCTCCATGGTTACTGGTTTGGGTTTCGCTTAGCTGGTCAGAAGCTACGCGTGCGTGGGTTTGTTGTGTTTGTGCTTGTGCATGGGATGGTGGCGTGCCTTTTATAGGGAGACTTGGCAATGGAGTGGTACATGATGATGGTGTAAAGGCAACGTTGAGTGGTTGAAGTCACCGGCTCCAATGTATCAATGGGAGATTAGGAAAGACAACGAGCACGAACTCTCGGGTAGTTGACTTTGTTGTCATGTTTTGAGCACGAGACAAGTTCGGCGTAGATAAGGCTGGGAACCAGCTATTTGGTCGGTGAGCTTCATTAGACCTAATGAGTAATAACCACCTCTCGTACTTGAAGTTCATCTTTTTATATATATATATAGCTACAAAACAGACGTGCACACAATCCACATACATTACACCCCTACACACACGCTTATACGCATCTCTTACACACTAGAAAATTAAATGAAGGCCCAAATACCTTTGGGCGCGAAAACGATGTGCCACAGAACACACATGGGTGTGTACAGAAGTATTTATGTGAGCACGTGTCGGCGGTGCTCGGGCTGGTGGGCTAGGGCGGCGCCACGCTCCCGACCAACTAAGCTACGCTCGGTTCTCAATTCATCTCCTTTTTTGCAAGATTCGAGATGATTAGTACAGTAACTGCGGATTCTCGAACGGTAACTCTTCCGTGGCTGGAGCCCCCACCCTCTCGAAGTTGGCTGGCGGTGGTGCCGAGCCAGGGTGCGTGGCCCTTACCATTTACAACTATGAGCCGCCGCAACACGGCGTCAGGGACATCGTCTAGGCGATGCGGGGACGGCGGCGAGAGGCCACGTCGATGCCATCGCCGGCGGGCTCAAGATGCCGGGTGGGGTTGGTGTTCACACGAGGCCATCGGGAGGAAGGTGAGTGAGACGGCGAGTACACCATGTCAAGCGGGAGGTGGTTCGAGCCTCAAGGCGTAGGCGGAGGTGGGATCTCGGAGTGGGTCACCGCTCTGGTGAAGCTGGAGGTGGGGGGTGACAGCTCCACAGATGTGCACTTTGAGGCGATCCAGATGAGTGAGATTTGTGTGAAGCTGTTTAAGGACGGTGTGCTGGAAACGGAGGTTGGGGACATTGACAATTCCCAGCTGTCCAAGATGCGAAAGGAGGTGGTGGCAGGAGGAAAGTATAGAATTTTTTTGTACGAATAATCTATTTTTATCCGAAATAATAGAAATATACATGTGGAATATTTTTTTATAGAAATAGGCTCCAGTAGCCCGACCGTTGAACGACTAGAGCCTATCGCCCAATGGCCAGGCGACAGCAATGCTGTCTGCAAGCCGTTCGGCGACAAGTTCCAGTCACCCAGTCACAGGGCGACTGCATGTGGAGTTGCCCACCCATAGGGCGACTGCAAACTACCACCCTATGAATTTTATAGATTTTATGAATTTTTTAGATTAGAATTGGAAGATAATCTGTTGGATTTGTAATAAAAGTTTATGGTCGTTGTATGTTGTTGGAGCGTTAAAAATTTGGGAAACTTTTTTTAAGAACGACTGAACTTAGAACGATGGGTAAGTACAAAGGTAAGTGATATTGTGATATTACCAGAAATTCGTACACAGAGGAAAACCGGTATGTTAATATTGTTGGATGACTTGCTATGTGAATAATTGAATGCGAAAAGACTAGAAAAAAAGCTTGTCTGAATTTAAATAGACTTCATAATACAGTTGGGAGTAATATGTCGTATACTTTTTGATTATATGTATAACATATAGCATCATGTGCGACTAACCCACCCAACTACTCGTATGGCCTACTGTGTGGACCGGGGCCATTATTCCTTCCTTGCCAGCTCAGCGTTGAACTCCTCGGTGGCCTCTTTTGTCTTGGTCGCTATTTCCCTCTTTTTCTCTGGCCCTCATGAGCCTCACGCTCCATCTGCGTGCACGCCTCGAGATGAGCTTTCGTCTCGCGTTGTATACGCAGGGTTTGCTCATTCTTGTGGCGCTCCTCCTCCGGGATCTCGGAGGACCTTGCAACATTCCACTCCTCAAAGTCATGGGCCCACTTGTCCTCTGGGTGGATCTCAAGATCGATCCATTTGCGGTAGCCACATAGGGGTTCAGGGGCTGTGAATCTGAGGGAGAGGTTGTTAGTGTGTACTCTGAAGGAGAAAAGGTAGGGGAAACGGTGCACCTGGTCCTTACCGGCTACCGATAGGTTGCGGTGTCTAGACGGCGGTCGGAGTAGTCACTGGAGTAGTTTGCGCAACCCCAGTAATGCATATCTAGGCTGAGGCGGTGCTTAGACTTGAAAATTTTGCACAGGTCCCAGCACCAACAAGGGATGGGGTTGTTGCTACGGGGCACGTCATTGCGGGGAGTTGACCTAGTAGCACGCTGGGCTTGTTCTGCCCGGGCCGCAGCATCTCTTACTTTCTCATCGCGGGCAGCAGCTGACCGTGCTAGGTCGTGGGTCTTTTCCCATTGCTTCATCATCTTGTCACATTGCTTCTTCTACCTTTTGTCCATCCCGATGTGGTGAAGCAAGCACCGGTGTAGTGTGGGGTTTGCTTGTGCAGTGTTGTCTGAAGAATCTCTTCGACCTCCTTTTATAGGGCCCGTTGTTGCCTTGTCGGTATATGAAAGTGCATGTGTGGTCCTGTCACTGCGCAAGGCTACCAAGTGTGAAAAGCTAGTAAAGCTAGGCCGGGAGGTCTTGTCGCTGCGGAAAGCTAGCTCGTGCGGTCATATCGCTGCGTAAAGCTGGCATGTGTAGTCTTGTCACTGGTGAAAGCTGGCCCGTGCTGTCAGGTCACTGCGAAAAATTGGGCCGTTAAGTCATGTCACTGAGAAAAATCTAGCCTGTGCGATCATGTCGCTGAGCAAAGCTGGTCGTGATGTCTTCTCAGTGCTTAAAGCTGGCGTATGTAGTCTTGTTGCTGGTGAAAGCTGGCGTATGTAGTCTTATCGATGCTCAAAACTGCATGTGTAGTCTTGTTCTTTGCGGAAAAGCGGCCCATGTGGTTTGTGTTGAGCAAACCGCGCGCGGCGGTCTTCTCGATGCGTAAAGGCGGCGTGTGTAGTCTTGTCGCTGTGGAAAGTTGACGTGTGTAGTCTTATCACTGCTCAAAGCTGACGTGTGTGGTCTTGTCGATGCGGAAAGCTGGCCCGTATGGTCTTGTCGCTGCGCAAAGCTGTCCGTGTGGTCTTGTCACTGAGCAAAGCTGCCATGTGTTATGAATGGCGCCGTGACACCGTAATTACACTATAAAATGAATGGACAAGGCATTGCTGGTTGAAATAATTATCTTCTCCGTCGTAGAGTAAGCCACCATGACAGACGCCGAGGGGCCAATCGAACATAGGTCACCAAAGGAGGACATTCCACTCGAATAGAAGGAAGACTTCAGCGCTACGTACCGTTTGTTGCCAAATAGGCGTGCTCAACCAGCGTGGCTGAAATGCAAACACATGTAGGACGCGGTGGTGCAGGTGGCAGAAGGCCATTCAGTTGGTGGTCGACGTTACTTTCGATGCCTATTCTCCGGGGTACAAGTTGGCACTCGTCTATTTTATTGTACTACTAATAGAGTTTCAATGTTAACGTTCTTTTGTAGCAGATGGATAAATGTGACTTCATGCGATGGATTAATCCTCCCCATGAACGGTATGTTGCGAGGTACGTGGATACATTGTGGGAGCGAATCGCTGATTGGAAGCATGGGTTGAAAGTCTTGAAGAGCAGAACGATGACCTCCGTCAGTAGATGGAGCGCAAGAGGGTCAACGAAGAGGTCATCAATATAGGGAGTTTGCACGACCCAACATGCTATTACATGAACCCTAGCTATAAATCTGTGCCTATGCTTTTAGAGAGCTTGAATTGGGCAGTAGAAGTTCAATGGATCAGTTTCACTTGAATGGATTAGTTAATCGAGAATGGGATTTTCCTTCCAAAAAGTTGAGAACGGGATTCAAAGCAGAGTTTGTGTGTCAGAAGTGAGGACAAGTCTTAGACTAGTAATTTTAACTAAAAGAGCTTAAAAGGATTATGAGCTCAAAAGTGCAGTGTCATCCACAATACCACATAAAATCAGTGCCTTGGTTGGGACTGTTTAAGGGTGCTGTCCATCTTCCAAACATCTATACTTTTCAGTATCCAATAGAAATATGGGTTTTTTTACTGGAGTTTATAGTTTTTTTTCTATATGATTGACATTCACTGGAAGAGGACTTAAATTAACATTGTTTTCTTTTTTACATAATCTTGCTACGATAGCGTTGGCTTTCCAAATGCCCAGAAGGTGTTGTCTACCATGACCTGAATTTCTGAATGTTGAATGAAGTTAGTAATAGGCATTTGTTTGTATGCTTTGTAGATTTATGTGCGATCGAATATCCATTTTCTATGAACATAATTCATGTAGGATTTTACCTTGGTAATTTATTGTACAACAATGATCTGCAAATCTAAGACCCTGATTGATTGCTTCAGACTTTCGGTTAGGTTAGGTGTGCTCCCTTTATTTCTTTGTTTCGTTGACCAGGAATTGTTTCTACCATGCTTTAATAATTTTCTCTGATGGTTTATCTTAGCAGGTTGTCTTGTTTACGGTGTAATTGTCTTATAGAATGAATTCTGGTAGAATGAATTTGCCACTTGATTTAAGCTAGAGCTTTAGTATATATTTTATTTATTTTGAATTTTTGTGATCATTTACAATGTGTTATTATATCACTAATTTTGCTATTTTTTTGATACGCATATAATGTATCTCTACTCAGTAGAAGCATAGTTATATATTTTTGGATGTGCTTTCCCTTACTAAGTAATGATTGTTGTATTTATCTCTTTTCTTGCTTTACTTCTCTTCTATTTATGTATGAATTTGAATTACACAAGAGTAAAATAGTATGTTTGCACAATTTAGCTTAGTCTTTTGAGGCTTTAAGCCCACCCTTCATTTTCATCCTGGGTTTGCTACTGCCTTCGAATCTATCGTGCATTCTCGAAATGTTTGCCACATCAGTGTTAAAGTGTGATTCGAATTCGTCATCATGTCTATGTCGAACACTGCGCCACACGTGACAATGGCTAGTGCATCTAACTCTGATTTGATTTTCTTCTCCGTTCGAGACTCTGATTCTTAGCCTATATATGTACCCTTATAGTAGCATGCTTTAGATGCACCGAAGTTTTTTGAGCTTATAATTTCTCCTCATATAATGAATTTCGCATTGGTACGTCCGTGATTTTTCTCACAAGAGTTTTTCACGTTAAATTCATAGCTCCTGTTTATTTGATCATCTATATTTATCATACATTTTATAATAAATAGTATCAAAGCTTTGAGTTCGAAGTCCTAACCGCTGCCTAAGGGAATCAATCTTTACTCCTGAATCTATATTTATCGTACGTTTTATAATAAATAGTATCAAAGTTTTGAGTTTCAAGTCCTAACCGCTGCTTAAGGGAATCAATCTCCACTCCCGAAGGCGACACCCGCACAGCATCGTTACAGCGGCACCTACGTGGCAACAGGCGATGACGTGAAGATGTGGCATCGGGCGGCGTCGAGTCGGCGACAAGACATCTCGTTGTCATCTGCCATGAGTTTTGAGTGCTCGAATCCGAAGCAGACATCTTGTCGAAGTCCAAACCAGAATCCATTCGTGCGCACAATATCCAAGGAAAATTTTGGTCCGCTTCCACAGCTAGTTAAGTAGTTGACAAGTTCGTCGAGTCCGAAACAAAGTGGGACTCAAGACTGAAGGGGAAAAATGCTCAAGATGAAAAAAAAAAGAAAAGAGAAGCAACTCTGCCCGAGTCAGAATCAGAGTCGTCTACAACAGTCGACCTGCAACATCAATCCAAGGAGCAACCGATGATCTAACAGGAAACAACCACCCAAGTTAAAGCGATGATAGGAGTTCGAAGCTAACTAGTGTTTTGTGACATCCTTAGTTAAGCAATTTTCTACGGGCCCACGTCCATATTTCAATCGTCAGTTTGGTTAGGTGCACACGAAGAGGTGTACCGGAAGTTTCAAAGGTTCATTGCTTCACATACACATCAATGTATCAAGTATCGGTTCTGTTTCATGACTCGACTCCTACTTAGCACTGACCTGTGCTCAACCTCGGTGATTGTTCTAGTGCTAGTTCCGTCAGCACCATTGTTCGTGTCGCCCGGCACCATACTCTTGCGTCGTACTATGCCATCTCCGTCAACGATTTTCTGCCTCAGTCGATCGTCATCTTCTATCAAGAAACTGTGTCATCAGCTCTATATGTTTTGATTGGAGGTGGAGTTTGATGAGGATATAACCAATCCTCAAATTATTATTTATATGTAAATGATATGGTTACGTCATTATGCTTCTCAAGTATACCTCTTATCTATAAGGAAAAGATTTCACAAGGTAGTCACAGGCTCTTCTACGGTTACCCTTTAGTCGTAAGATCTTCTATGATAACTCGTTAGTCGTAAGCTCTTCTACGACTACCCTTTAGTCGTAAGTTTTTCTACGACAACTCCTTAGTCATAAACTCTTTTATGACTATCCTTTAGTCATAAGCTGTTCTACAACAACTCCTTAATCGTGAGCTCTTCTATGACAACTTCTTAGTCGTAAGCCCATCTACGACAATTCATAGTCGTAAGTTCTCCTACGACCATGGCATAGACGTAAGTTTTTCTGTGACCACTTTGTGGTCGTAGATACCCCAATGACTAAGCTAAACTCCGACTGACTTGTCTACGATAACACATTATATTGTGGGCATGTCTAACAAGACGGTTAGTATGAATATTTATTCTTTGGAATAAGTGCACATAACTTCACCCTTGCAGAAACCATTGCACGATGAATAAGATATCACGTCTCTAATAACTCCCATTGGACGGTTATCATTCGAAACGTTAAGACATCCAGTGGCAAGGAGAAACTGTCGCCGCCATGCAAGCTATATAAAGGTGTACGTCAGGGAGAAGAAGGGGAGGATCAGGGACGGACCCAAGGGAGAATAGCAGTAGAGAAGGTATTTTTCACATTACTTTCTCCATTGTAATCAGTTCTTTGAGATATATCTACACAGAAAGTATTGTTGTTATTCTCGCTGCAAAAGACCTGAACCTGTATAAAGTCCATGTGTCTTTTCTCTACGTGTGGGTAGCTAGGTCTTCAAGAGTTCCCCAGAACTCAAACAAATAATAGGTAAGATCGATATTAAAACATCGACAGTTGGCATCGTCCATGGGGAACATCTTTGCCAAAACTTCAGTAATTACTTGTCGGCAAGTTCTCTTCTTTTTAATGTCCTCATGGCAAGAGAGTGGAACAAGGAGAACTAGTTTGACCTCGCCGACTACACAGATCTTGACATGGATGCCTGCTACAACAATGAGTAGACAATGCTTTCATCCGATGGTGAGGCTGTCTCTAAAGATCCATCATGAGATCTCAAAGATCGCACCATGGATAAGGTTGAGGAGGGATCCCTATCCCCCACAACATTACGCTCAATCGAGGAACTAGTTTCTCCAGAGGGTAAGGGTCAATCCGGCCACAAACAAGATTGCACCAAGGCGGGTCCGCAACATAAGGACAGATTCACCTCCAAGTGTTCAAGTACCTTACCAACCGCTCGGTCTGGGTCAGCAAGCCCTAGAATCTGTCGTTCTGGGAATCCATCACCAGCTGGTGGTCGTGACCCTTTAGTTGTCTCCGCAGAGAATGTGGGTGGGATCTCTGCGAGTCTAACTGTACTCTTGTAGGGTTCAACTCCAGTCAAAGACTGTTATAACCCAGAATTCCCTTTTCTAGATAGGCCTATTTCGGGCCGTGAGCTTTGTAGTTTGATGACTCCCCAAGCTAGGAGGTGTTTAACACAAGTGGAGATCATGTTCATGAGGTTTTCACCCATCCCTCATATACTAATCACTCTCACGGAGGAAGGTCTGGCAGCGCTCTCCGCCACTCGTAGTAATGGCGAGAAGACTTCCAGTGATGAGCTAGGTGAGTACTCTAATGAGCGTGGGAGAAATTCTTGAAATAATCGTTGTCCTTTAAGGAGGCCTCAACCAGCCTCAGGCATTGAGGATCCTGAGACCATACGAAGGAGAAGATTGGCTACCAGAGGTTTTTGCCTAGGCACGCTAGTACCAATCTGAGGAAGCTCGAGAGCTTCAACGCATAAACGACTTGCTTGAAAATATTAAGGCAGTTAGCATGAGTATTTATTCTCTGGAATAAGTACACATAGCTTTACCCTGGTAGAAACTGCCGCACGATAAGTGAGATATCATGTCTCATATAACTCCTATCGGACGGTTATCATTCAAAATATTAAGGTGTCTCGTGGAAGGAGAAACTGTCGTCGCCATGTAAGTTATATAAAGGTGGACGTCAGGGAGAAGAGGGGGGATTAGGATAGACCCAAGGGAGAATAGTAGTAGAGCAGGTTTTTTTCACATTACTTTCTCCATTGTAATCAGTTCATTAAGATATATCTACCCGGAAGTAGGGTTGTTATTCTCACTACAGAAGGCCCGAACCTGTATAAAAATCCCTGCGTCTTTTCTCTGTGTGTGGGTAGCCGGGTCTTCAAGAGTTCCCTAGAACCCAAACAAATCATACGTAAGATCGATATTAAAATATCGATAGAGTTCATTACAATTTAGGTCATTGTGCCAATTATTGGCGATATCCATGCAAAATTAATCATTGGTAATTTCTTCGATGATCCATTGTCTTCTATAGGTTACTACAACAAAAACACAAATGAGGAGCCTAAGGTGGAGTTGCAGTCTTTCAACATAATTTGGGCTACGCTTGATCAAGGAGTGTTTGGAAAAAAATCAAATTCAGTTATGGGACAATTAAATTTGGTATTTCGTTCACCATTTGGATATCTTGTAATTTTGGACTACCTGCGTGACCATTATGGAGTCTTTGGCAATATTCAATTTTAGAAATTTTATGACACCTTGATGATAGTTAGCATGATATTCTCTAGAGTTTTGCTATTTGAAAGTGAAGATTTTGCTCTAGTTTTAGTTTGAGATGAAGGTTTAAGTGCGAGAAGGACTTTATTTTTGCGTGAATACTTCAACAATTTTCAGTTGCTGCAGCTCGATATGAGGGATCTACTGTAGTTTATACTCCATTGACTGCACGAGAGTTACTTTCATCTAGACAGTTTACAAGAGTAATATCAACCATATCACAAAATTTACTTACCTTTGAAGTCAACAGTTTGGTGTACATAATGGCCACACTGTAAGCTGCTCTTTCAATAAGAGTTATTTACCAAGTTTTGTATTCTAGGTAAAGCATATCAAGATTCAATGAGATGAGTTCTTCATTATCTGTCTAGGGCCTTAGGTGATGTTTTGGGCTTATGCAATTTGATAATTGAGCATTTGTTTCAGTAGGTCAATTGCACAAACTCAGACTTTGTTGGGGTTATGAATTTGATGAAGACACAAGTTTGTTCATCTGCTTTGTTGATAGCTATGTGTTCGAGCCTGCTGATGATTTACTCAATTTTGCTTCATGAGAAGTATTTGGATAAGACTGCTCCAATCTTTCTTGTTGAGATTAGTCTTTTGGACTTTGAAGCACAAGGTCTATTGATGAAAGACTTATTTGGAGGAGATTTTCATATTTCGGTTACATAAGCAAATTCGTCTCAAGTGGACATTGTTGGAGTGTAATCCGAATTTGTCATCGTGTTTATGTTGGAAGTGCACTAAACATGGTAACGGCTAGTGCATCCAACTCTGATTCGGTTTTCTTCTCAGTTCGGGACTCTGATCTCTAGTCTATATATGTATCCCTATAGTTGCACGCTTTAGATGCACCGAAATTTTTCGTGCTTGTAATTTCTCTTCATATAGTAAATTTTATCTCCGTGCATCCATAGTTTTTTCCGTAAAGGTTTTCACGTTAAATCCATGTATTCCGTTCTTTTAAACCTCTGTATTTACCGTGTATTTTATAAGAAATTCTGTTTTACGATTCCAATGTTCTTCATTCAACATGGGGTATCACACAGGTCGACTTCAGTCGAAAATCTTTTTACCAAAGTTCGAGGACTGTATTGCTTCTGGAGGCAAACGCTGGACAGCTGGAAAATGCGAAGCTATTCTATTCCGTACGATAATTGGACTGTGTTGGGCTTGGGTTATCACCCACCGGCTGTGGGCTGGGCAAAGACGCAAGTTGAGCGGAGCCTCCATCAACCTACCAAGTTGCCAACTGCAGATGGGTCGCGGCTGCCCTTGAAGCACTACAAAAAAATCCAATTGCTCACGGAACCCGGCGAGTTAGGTGGCGGGCCGACGTTGACGCCGGGCGCGGCCGGCTGCTATCCATCGCCTCATCTCTCCATCAGCATTCAACTAGTCGCCACGAAACTGCACGCCCAGTCAATGCAGCGCTCTCAGATGTCCAGTCCATCTGGTGCCGCGGCGCGGTCAGAATTTATGGTTCGACTCGGTTGGACCTCGAGTCAGGTTTTGATTTTGCCATGTGTTTATGAGTCCTAAAGCGGATGGTTGGGCGTTGAGAGTTGTTTGGTCACCTTCTTGTTCTCACTGTTAGGGATGGAAATGAGTCGAGTCAAACTCGTTTGAAGCTGTGTCACAGTTCGGCTCGGCTCATTTAAGAAACGAGTTAAAAGCTCGACTCGACTTGGCTCGAGCCGACTTACGAGCCGCACAATTCAACATAGAAACCGCATAATTCAACACAGAGCTTGGCTCATTTTAATTTGTATGGTTTTAACTTTCAACATTATGATCATCATCACTCATACCCATATCCTCCCAATCCACATCTTCACTCGACGATTGTGATAAAAAGTTCATAAAACAGTGAATACGTGATAGCTATGATATGTCACACTACAAAATCATTCAAAAATGAGAGACATTACACTACAAAACATCAACAAAAAATTAAAAAAAAAACACCTCACCGAGTCTACCGGTTTGCCAAGTTCAGGAGGCGGCTGGGAGCTGACGAGGTGTCAACCGATTACATGCTTGCCTGCTGGTGTAGAGCCGAAGGCCTTAGAGTCGGTCGACTTCTTCCCTCGCGCACGAGACTCCATGATCCGTTGGCGATCCATAGTATGGGAGTCGAACGGAGGAGTGGGGGAAGCACAGAGAGACCGAGAGGGGATAGCACGGGGACAGGGCCATGGCCCAGGGGAGGAAGGGCAAGTAGCGCGGCGGGCGACGCGGTGGAAGGGGATCAACCGAATGCAGATCGGGAATTTAGGCGTGACGGCCGAAGGGTTAGGGTTAGGTTAGGGGATCGACTCATTCGCAACCACACCTCCAAGTCAATCGAACGGCTGCAAGCATCTCCAGCCAATCCAACGGCGGGATCGTTCGGCCTGATCCGAACGTCACCGTCGCCATCGACCATCCAAAACCGATGGAACATCGTGGAATGAACGAATGTTTGAAGCGGTCCGAACGTCTCCAAGGCGATTGGACGGCCACACCGCATGGCCGACTCCTGAGTTCCTGACTGTGGGCCGCTGCACTGCACACACGAGCCATAGCCGACTCACAAGTGACTCGAACTTGGCTTGATTTTTTTGCGAGTCGCAAAGGAGGCCCAGCTCGACTCGAAATTTTACGAGCTCTCGGCTCGCAACGAGCTCGAACCAAGCTGCGACCCGGGAGCTAATTTTCCAACCCTACTCACTGTGCTGCCTGGAGGGACTTTGACCTTTCTTGTCACGGTTTCCGTTTGAAGGTTAACTTGTCTTAAATGGGTTTAAGTGGTAGGATTAGGGTTTTTATGGCCTATTGGTTTGGTTTACACGGAAAAAGATACTTTTCCGAGTCCAAGCGTATCAGCCTATCAGGCTGTGATGGTTTTATTTCGGCCGTCATGTTGAATCCAAACATTATAACGTTTATCAGCGATGATGCACCGTGCTATATGTGCAATAAGATCTGCTCATGGATGAGCGCAAATACAACAGAATACCCAAACTTATCCAGTGTAATTGTAAAGTTGCGTAAACTATCCCAAAACAAAATAGGGCAAAGGGACTGCCTCTTCCAATTTGTTGAATTTGTATTTTTCTTAACATAGTGTGTTGAATTGCTGATCAGATTAGAGGGCGTTCGTATTGCCTTTTGTTGATGACTTTTAGCTATAGCTTATGACTGAAAATAAATAATAGTGGCTGAAAAAGTGATTTTTAGAAGGAGACGAACGGTGCAAAAAGTGAGGGAGATATGCGTGCGCATGACGGGAACGAGAGAAATATGGTGGGTGATGCACCTGTTTCCCTCTGCTTTATCCCTAGAACGAAACGGTAGCGAGAGAAATGAAGAAGCCCCTTCGAGAAACCAGATATTCGTATTAGATTTTTTAAGCAAAAGTTAATACAAACAGGGAGATATCCTTTTTCGGCTTTGGCTTTAGCTTTAGCTTAACACTTCAGTAACTAACTTTTAAACGGAATGTACAATTTGATTATAGTAGACACTATACTGAGTTTAGATGTACCGATCAAAATCACATACGATTTTTTCTCTTTATACTGTCTCTTGCAAACAACCATAATTCAAAAGTCATAAGTTAAAACCATAACCAAAGAACCCACAGTTGTGAAGGGCCAAAACAGTACTTTTCCCTTTTTTTTTACACCTATATACCGTTGTACGATGACCACGCAGAAAGTCAGACGAACGTTCTCTGATGGTCATGCAAGACAGATAGATGCTGCAATCAATTTGATAAATGACTAAGAACCACATGGATCGCTAAGTCAATCGAACACCGAGCTACCATACCTAACATGTTAATCAAGCATGCCTTGAACTTCCCCTTCCTGCTTATACCCACGAGAACGTAAACGAAGAAGTCGTACTTATATACAGGTTTCCTTCATAGATCGTCCTTACACGGTTACACCAATCAATATACATGAACTTCCTCGTTCGAGCCAACAACTCAACTGCGGCACGTTAGCCGCATGGATCACGGTACCTGCATGACATAATTTTCAGAATAGAAATGGAGGCTCATGTGCCGGGATTCATCTAAAACTGAATCTAGTGGTACAAACAGTTTTGAGACCTAGCTAGCATTCAGCAATCTAATCCATATATAACTTGGAACCTCATACTCTTCTCGTTTTTAATTCACACTTGATCAATGATTCTCCAGTCTTCTGAACTGAAGTGGTTTGCCTTCTTGTCCCCCAACTTCTAGAAGGCCAATAGGTGTAAAACAAACACTGCCAGTACAAAAGCTGAAAAGAAAGGCACTGCTAGCTTTTGGAATTCAATACACCGTACAAATCTCTGAATTCCCAAAAGTAGCACTGTGTACAAACACCTACAGGAAGAAAATACAGAGAGAGAGTATATAGTTTTCCTCACTTGTCCTTTTCTTCATCGTGGGGAGAAATGAATCATACAATTGTTGTGTGAAGTCACGAGACGCAACCATCAGACGTACGCCTTTGGCGGGTACTTCTCGACGCAGTCCACCCATGGGTTGCAGCTCTGGGCGCCCTCGCTGTCCGGTCCCGCGGCGCCGGGCGGCACAGCCGGCACGTCGCGGAGCGCGCGCCAAACTGCGCTGTTGCACTTGAACCCCGACCCGAACCCGATCTGCCACACGCGGTGGCCGCGCTGCACGCGGCCCTTGGCCTCGGCGTAGGCAAGCTCGTACCACAGCGAGCTGCTGCTCGTGTTGCCGAACCGGTGCAGCGTGCACTTGCTCGGTTCCATGTCCCCGTCCTCCAGGCTCAGGCTGCGCTGCACCTCCTCCAGCACCGCGCGGCCGCCGGCGTGCACGCAGAAGTGCTCGAACGCGCGCCGGAAGTCCGGGATGTACGGGCGCACCCCCTTGACGCGCAACACGCGGCGCATCATCAGGGACTTCAGGAACTTGAGCTGTTCGGTGAGCGGGAGGACGAGGGGACCCAGCGTGGTGATGTTGGTCTTGAGCGCGTCGCCGGCCACCGCCATGAGCTCCCGCGCCAGCGACACGCCGACCTTGCCGACCTCGTCCTCGTGCTGGTACACACAGTTGAAGCACTCGTCGGTGGCGCCCTTGTGCGTCCGCACGGTGTGGAGCAGCCGGTACTTGGCGCGCCCGGCGTCCGCGCGCCGGTTCGAGAGCAGCGCCGCGGCGCCGCCCATGCGGAAGATGCAGTTGGAGAGCAGCATCGAGCGGTCGTTGCCGAAGTACCAGTTCAGGGTAATGTTCTCGGTGCTGAGGACAACCGCGTACGAGTTGGGGTTCGCCTGGAGCATGTCCTTGGCGAGGTCGATGGCGATGAGGCCGGCGCTGCACCCCATGCCGCCAAGGTTGAACGACTTGACGTCCTCCCGCATCCGGTAATGATTGATGATCATCGATGCGAGCGACGGCGTCGGGTTAAAAAGGCTGCAGTTGACGATGAGGATGCGCACGTCGCGGCGCGGGTTGATCCCGGTGGCCTTGAACAGCGCGTCCAAGCACCCGAACATGACCACCTCGGCCTCCAGGCGCGCCTCGGCCATATTGAGCCTCGGCGGCCGCGCCTGGACGCCCGGGGAGGTACGTCTCGTCGCCGAGCGCGGAGCGGTTGGTGATCTTGGTCTGGAAATCCAGCGCCGCGACATTGAAGCACCCGGTGCTCTCGGTCATCTCGAGGAAGCCCGCCTTGGAGATCTTGTGCTCGTCCTCCGGCTTGTAGCACGCGAACTCCACGAGGTACACCGGCCGGGGGCGCTTGAAGTAGTACACGGTGAGCAGCAGCAACGCGGTGCCGAGCCAGGCGACGCAGGTGAGCAGGTCGATGGAGTAGTAGATGACGTCGAGGCGAACGAAGTTGTAGGCGGCGGCGGCGAGCAGCGGCACGCACAGCATCGGCAGGTACGACGTGGGGCTGCCGCCGTGGCGGATCCCCAGCTTAACGTACTTGAGGTTGACGGACCGCGCGAAGTCCGGGAGGCGGCGCCGGATCTTGATGACGATGCTGGGCGCCGGCTCGCCCTCGGCCTGGGCGTCCCCGAGGAATGCCATCTCGGCCGTGAGGCGCTCCCGCTCCATGACCGCGGCCGTCACAGCCTCCATGGGGCTAGCTCTATCTCAAAACGTGTCAAGTGGAACGCAACGTCGCCTTTGGTGTGAACAGAGAGCGCTCGGAACCGGATGCGTGAGTTTGCCGCTGGGGCAGCGCAATTTATAGTGCGCGCGCGGACGGAGCCGGGAGATAACTGGACGGTCACCTCACCTGCCTCGGAGTCTGAATCTGGCACACATCCAGCCGCGCGAGCCGTCAAATTTATAGGCGTCCAAAGCAAAACAGAGCAGCCCTTCTCCGACTCGTATGTCATTTGCAGAGTTAGAATACGACTCGAAAACGAACGCACCCTGCACTGAAACGGCTGCGCAATCCGTGCTCGTAACTTCCTACCAACAGCCCATGGTAGACCACCCGACCCCAAGGTGAACCTGTGTTGCTCCTCGTTTAACTCGAAGGGGGCAGAGATGTCAGTGGGACCCGCACAGGGTAGAAGTCAGCAAATGGGAGGGGGGAGAGGAGGGAGATAGGTGGGGAGGGTGGCCTATTGATGGCGGTGGTTACCGGGGGGCGCTCAACCACTTGGAATTAAGGAGGCACAGGCACATGATCCGCGAGCGAGCCAACCGCGCTGGCCTGCAGGTCAGATCATGGTCTATTGGAGCGTGTTGCAGCGTTGCTTCTTTGATTGACCCGCCTTTCTTTTTAAACGGGAAATTTGTGAGCTCCTGTTGCTTGGGCGGTGTGACAGGTTGCTTCCCAGCCCCGTCGCGCCACATGAGTCCATTCTTCGAGCTGGTCTATTCTGGTATAAATACGAAAAACGTTTTGCGTCAATTTTGATTAATTGTGTAACGCTCCTATTTATAGAGGCGTCGTGTTTCTCTTATACTGTAGTCGAGTGTACATATTGTCATCATATACTTAAATACAAAGCTAACTTTATTATAAGATAATGTCTTATCAGCTATGACTTACAGCGGGACATGCGGCCTTTAGATACATTATCATACAAAAGAGCACCACATGCGTGCTTGTGCGAAGAATAACTCTAATTCCAAACACCATCTACTTCGTATATTCTTCCACGTTGTCCTCGTAGACTTCCTCATTTTCTTGCCACGTATTTTCTTCCTCGAGCACAACATTGCGGCAGTCAAAGGAAGTACAATGCGTCAGGTCGGTTGTGAGAGAGTGAGAGCAGAGAGAGAGTAGG
The DNA here is from genome assembly GCA_036346245.1 of Bonia amplexicaulis. Taxonomy (NCBI): domain Eukaryota; kingdom Viridiplantae; phylum Streptophyta; class Magnoliopsida; order Poales; family Poaceae; genus Bonia; species Bonia amplexicaulis. The sequence continues at coordinate 5,455,766 of CM070741.1, forward strand.
GAGGTCGGCAAGGCGATGGGATGTGAGATGACTACAGTGTTGGTCCAGGTAAGGGTCATGACACGAATGAGGGGGCGTACGGTGGCTCTTGCTGGCAGAGATGGGTTCCAAGATGCTTGAATTTGCGGTGCGGGGTTATCGGCCGTGAGACAGGGGAGAGTAGAGGCAGTGGCGAGGCGAGAGAAGCGGTACATTACGGCCAGCGTGGCGAGAGCATTTAAGAGGGTGTCAGAGGCGGGAGGGATGAGGTGGTATGGGCTCTGACCATTTTACAGAGGCGTGGTAGCAGCGGGAAGGAGTGGCGGCGAAAAGATCAGACGGTGGCGATATTTTTATGAATAGTAGACACGCAAGGAGGGATGGAGGAGATGGCTTGGCACTGAAATCACGATATGGATGGCTGAGATTGGTGTGGGATTTGGGCAAGATTCATAAAAACTCAAATTTAAGCAGGAATTCGAATTGCATTTGAAGTTCGGTTTTGTTTCAAATTGCAACTTTGCGAGGGTAGTATACTGGCAGTCGGGTCAGTTGGATAGGGACTAAAATAAAACGAACTAACCGCTCGATTCGAAGGTTTGTTCTCTCTCTCTCTCATTCCCTGAGTTTCTCTCGTATTTCTTTCTGCAATCTCACAAGAACGCATTTTTAATCGGCAACAGTTATTTTTTTCGTATAGAATTAGTAGTATACGGCTATACGCCGCTTCTTCACATTACGGGGCATTTTCACGTTCAATTTCATTGGTTGGGAGGTGTGACACTCTGACAGGTTTCTTCCCGCGCTTCTAATGATCTGCTGCGTGCCGCATGAATGCATTCTAACTGAAAAGCCTACTGTGGTACCGGTAAAAATATGAAGATATTTTTCTTCAGATAAATAAGGAAGCTACTGGCCCATGCTATACCGTTGGATTGCATTCCAATGGTATAACAATTTCATCAGGTTTTATTCCTTGCATGATATATGTTTTGTATGTTTCATTAAGTTTTAAATTTCAAGTTTGTAGATTTTGGCAATTTTCAACGAGTTTCAAGTTCCAGATTTCAGAAGGTTTCAGTAAATTTTAAGTTTAAAGACCCAAGTTTTACATAAATTTTATTTTTTCAAATGCCATGTTTCAGCAAATTTTAACTAGTTTTCATATTTGAAAATATCATGTTTAGCAAATTTCAACTAGTTTTAAGTTTGAAAATACGATGTTTCAATAAATTTCATTGATACTTCAAGTTTTAAATAAAAATTTATGTGAGTTTCACAAAAGTTTCAAAATATAGAGAACTTCACAAAGTTTTAAGCGAAGTTTCATTCATGTTTCAGCAAGTTTCAACTAGTTTTCATATTTAAAAATGCCATGTTTAGAAGGTTTCAACTAATTTTAAGTTTGAAAATGCTATGTTTATGCAAGTTTCAACAAATTTCATGAATACTTCAAAATTCATGTAAGTTTCACGGAAATTTCAAAATATAGATTGAGTTTCACTAAGTTTCAACTGAGTTTCAAAAAGACAACTTTCACAATTTCAGAGCACGTTTCGCAAGTTTTATTATGTTTCAAAAGAAGTTTAAAATTGATTTCATAAGGTTTTAACGTTTTCAATAAATTTCAATGGATTTCAAATATGAAACTATAAGTTTTGTATAGTGTCAAATTTGAAACTTGATTAAAAACGAGTTTTAAAAGAATTTCAATGGATTTCAAATATGAAACTATAAGTTTTGTATAGTGTCAAATTTGAAACTTGATTAAAAACGAGTTTTAAAAGAATTTCAATTGATTTTCAGAAAGATAAACTTTAAAGTTTTAGAGAGTTTCAATAAGTTTCACGGGTAATTTCATAAATTTCATTCAAGTTTCAAAAGAAAACATCAAATTTCAGAAAAGTACAAAATCTTAACCTTTGATAGCTCCCTACACTGAATCCTCCCCGTGATGCAGACTGCCTGTTTTTGATCTACGTCATCCAACCAAATCTAGTGCGCATATGTTACAAAAAAAGTTTATGTGCGTAGCATTGCAGCTGAAGAATTTATCGGGCGTTTTTCGGAAGGGTACTCATGTCTCTTGCCATAATTTTTCTTAAGCTCCAAATCCAAGTATAAACAGTGTGTTACTCCACTTTATCATTAACCTGATCGTAGTAATTAGAACACTTTCTCTGCTTTGTCGAGTTTTACTTTATTCCAAACACAATATTGCAACTTTGCAAGTCTTCATTCCATAAATAAATCGGTCAGGACATGCGGTATCCCCTGCCACCGGTTCTCAAAAGCCATGAGCCAGCCCCGTTCAAACTGCTACCCTTCAAAAGCCAAAAGTCATTTTAAATGGATTAATTTTAAATGTGGTTTTCTTTTCTCTTTTTTTCTTTATATTGTCTATAGATATATAACAGTCTTTTTTATTTTTTTAATTGAATGCCTGAGCTAAGACATAATAGCCGTTATAATGTCCAATTCAACAAAAAGTCAACAGTCGTAGGCAAAAAAACTATCAGCAAAACTGTTTTGAACTGATCCTTGATTTATACTGTTGGAAACTAGTCCAAATAAAGTTGAAATTAATATAGCGCCGTAGTGCTTCTACATGCAAGCTTGCTGCTTCAGCATGATGTCCCTCTGCCCTCCCCACACCTGTATTCTAACTTCTCTCCAGCGCTAGCTGAAGCTGCACGCGCATGCAGCGGCAGGGCAGCCGACCGTCCTATCACTGCTGTCAACGAGGTACGTACTACCAAGCTCGAACTCGAAGGTGCGCGCATGAGCCATGAGGCTGCTCAATTAAAAGGTACAGCTGCTACTACCAATGCTCCAAGTTGTCATTGCCAGTGGCTGCCTGTGCACGGAGGTGGTCAGTCATCTCAGTAATGACCACTGCTTCGGCTGCACTTCTAGGTTTTGCCGGTGACTTATTGCAAGATATAGCTTGGAACCATTGGTAATTAGATCTGCCGTGTAAATGCCATTTAGAAATGGATGCTTTTAGGGTATTTCTTACTATTTTTATATTTTTCACATTATTAAAAAATAGATATAAATATTATCAAGTTAAGTGGATGGTGTCCATCAGTGTGATCGGATAATAAATTTCATCAAACTCTTTTTTTCGCCTCTCTCCCTTTGTGTTTAAGCAGTGTCTTGCAAAAGACACTGCTTCACTCTCTCCTTTTTTAATTCCCTCTCCACCTCAGCATAAATTGTACATGGCAGACTAATTAATGCTATAAACACTGTGTACGTATGACCATTAGGAGCACCTTTAGGGCATCTCCAATAGTACCATATAAGCTGTCTCTTAGCTATATTAAATAAGTAAAATTCTATATGGATGAGAGATAAGTAAAATTCTATGTGAATGAGAGATGAGGTGATGAGAGATAATATATTGTCTCTTATGCAAGAGATGATTTGAACTCATAAACCAAAATAAATAGTGAGAAGTGTGAGACATGACGTTATGGTGAAAATAGTACCGTCTTTAAGTGAGATAAAAGTCTTAAAGACAACTTTAAAAAATAAATTATCGTATATACCCTTAGCGTTGCTACCTTATCGGACAGCTCACGGCAAAGATATCACATGTTTGCACGAGGAATAGCATTTGCGCTAGATACTCCTCCAGGGAACCTCCAGGTACGTACTAGAACAACGCTTCGACGCATGCATAGATATCCCGAGGCAGGAGAAGAAAGTTCCAAATTTACCACTACCAAACTTGGGAAGTGACCCCGTGTCTGAATTCAGTCGGCTGTCATTAATCGACAGTAGTAGTGGTTGGCAGTTTTCAGTTGTACACAGTTATCAGATTTTTAATGTGTCTGAGTTACTACCCTACTGGACTTAGCCATATTGTCAACTCTTTCGCCTCTTCGGAACTACTCAAATTGATGTGTTCTGTCTTTGCTAGACAAGTTGAATTAGGAGTAGCAGTCTCTGATTTGAGCATGCTGTCATCAGTTCCAGCTTCCAGAAAACCTGCTGCAACACCGGATGATTAGCAGCAGTAAGTCAAATACAGACTAGTTTATCTGAACGTAGAAGTTGCCGATTTATATTGATTTCTTATGAAGATACCAGTTTTATACTGAGTCACCGACGGATTATGCATGATCTTTACAGGTTTGCCCACTCTGACCAAACTTGACGGTTGTTCCAGAATACAGAGCCAATACTGGAATTCTGGCAGATGCGCGTCACATGCCAGTTTTTCAGATCTCCAAGGGTTGGCGACAAGATTTCCATTAAGCCGTAGGACCATTAGCTTCGGCAAACGTAGAGTACTTCTTAGGCCCCGTTTGTTTAGGCGATTTTTTGGCTTATAGTTTAAAACCAGCCTTTTGTTTAAACAGTTTAAAATCAGCTAGCTTTTAAGCCAATCCAAGTTATTTGGCATCTTGGCTTTTTGATGGGTTGGATAGTGTAGCTTATTACCAGAAAGTCTAAAATACCCCTGTTATGTCTGTCATATTGTGGCAATTGAATTTGATTATTCATTGTTTGAGAAGGTCAATTACAAAATATGTACGTACTCAATGGAGTGTTGTAACCCTTTACAATTTCAAAATTATAATTACAATTTCAACATAAAAATTCGAAGATCTGCGACCATCTCGAAATAAGATTACTCATTATTTTTTTCAAAATGGACAGAATAATGAATTCAGATTAGTCATTGATCTGCTACCCATATCAAAATCAGATGACTCATTATTGATACACTGTAGAAAAATTGGAACTACTTTAGTGCATATAAAATTGTACGAAACAGTAAGTAGTATTCCATCATACATTGCAATTTATAGTAAAAGTAACATTTACCTATCATATATATTGCATATAAATATGAATTATTCTATTTTCTATACTCTTGCAGACATCAAGGAATTAGCAATACTTTCACGAAACGCAAACATGTTAGTATTATCCACTGCTGATCCATTGCCACTATTCCCTCCAAATGGTCCATCATGTGTAGCGTTGGTTCGTAGCCTTCATCATTATCGCATCTCTCAAAAAGTCGCGTAAAGCACTATCTCAGATGAAGTTATGAAGCGCCATATATACAATAATAATTTATGTTTGCTTGCCCATATCATAACTTGGCATAGCCAACAAGATTCGTCATTCCATCTTGAGCACACCAAATGAACGTTCAATCACATTTCGATGGGAGGAGTGACCATGATTAAACACCTCGTATTGGCCACTTGGTTGTCGACCCTATCAAAATTCTGGTATATGATACTTTTGTCCCTTGTAAGGAGCTAAATATCCTTTTCGATTGGGATATCCTGCATCAACAAGATAGTATTTTCTACATATGACAAACATATAAGTGTTGATGCTGCAAATCGAGAACGCTATCATAACAATTAATTACATGTTCAAATAAGCAAAGTACCATCGGGAGGATGTGGAAACTAATTTGAATATTTGTCCAAAGTATTATTGAATATCCTTGTGTCATGCGCTGAACCCGGTCATCCGGTGACAACGAAAATGAACCTCATGTCAAAGTCACACACTGCCATCACATTTTGAGATGTATATCCAGGATGACCAGTGTGGGCAACTTACTCATCCGCTGGCTCAACAACAGGTACATACGTGCCATCAATTGCACCTATGCAATTGTTGAATTGAGGAGAGAAGCGATTATCTTGAAAGTCTTGGATGAACTATGTTGAACTATGGATCTCTTGGTTTAATATTATCTTTAAGTAAACGGTACAAACATCCCAAGACTTCATGAAATTTTTTGTAGATTGTTTCACTTGACTTCTTGAAGTGGTTTATGACTTGGCTAACTAACTGAGGGCCACCAACTATCCATAAGAACATAGCCAAAGATTCTATGGAACTCATACGTGTAGTTAATTTTAAACCATAGTTTGCGACTAAGATACCATGCAAGCTATAAAAAAACATCTCTACTCATTCTAAACATGCTGTAACAATCTCTGTCATCACTCAGTTGCTTCATAACCCATTCATATTCAGTTTCTTCATAACCCATTCATATTCAGCTTCATAACTGAGGGCTAGGATTGATACTAGTAGCCATATGCTTCATAGGCCCCTTCAGTTTCTTGTCGGTGTCCTCATTGGTTTCTGCATCGGCGGTTGTATCTTCTTTGCCTTCCTCTGAACCATCAACATAAAAAATGGTACGTCCTTCACGTGTAGGCTCACCCGGGATGGCTGAAGTGTTACCCATCACATGAGCATTCTCAAACATAGCATCCAACTCAGCTAGGTTCCTAGGGGGGTCCATCATGAAAACTCTTATGTTTTGGATAATTATGCACAATAATTAAAAATGATTAAAACTACTAAAATTGCAATGATTAGGAACTAAAACATGAAGATATTTCTGCAATGGCTACCTTTATGTGGTCATCCCGCATCAATAGTTCCTTTTGATGATCCCGACCTAGTCCAGTTGCTTTCAGTTTCAGTTTGTTCCACAAGCTGTATTCTTTCTTCGGTGTTTTCCCAAGTTCTTCAATTGCTTTTTGGCGTGCTTTCTCCCTATCCTTTGAAAGAACTTCTGGTATAGGTTATTATAGCCAGTGGTACTCGATCATCTCAATGATCTATTACCAGCCTTAACTTCCTCCTTACAAATATGGCAATCTGCCCTGTTGTGGAATGTATCCCAATTTGCCTTGGCGATAGGAATTAGATCCATCTAGACATTTTTCATTCCACAAAGCAAGTTAATTTAGGTAGGTAGCGTAAAAAGTAGCATCACACATATATCAATAGTTGTTCCTAGCTCAATAGGTGCATCAATACAAAATGTAACAATACTTCGATGAAAAGGAATAACTAATAAGCACTCTTAAATTGATTAGGATTTAAATCCTTTACACTGGTAAATGCATGATGAAATTCTTGTTATTATGCTTAAGTTAAATTTACAAATAACAAAAAAATTGAAAGCACTAATTTTGTCTAAGTATCAGTGTAGTGATAAATGCTTCCTATTTAAATGGGGGTCAATTGATACAATAAGATCCTCCATTTTGTAAGGAAGACCAAACCAAAGCTACTACATAGTAAATTGGATCATGGATTACTCACTATGGTGTTTCCTTAATTATGTACACTAGGGCATTTTGGTCAATGAATAGGCCTATGTTTGCCTGTTACTTTCTTTTGGCTTTTACAACAGCAAGTTTGATTTTCCCTTGTAGGTATACATTGATCAAAAATTGCTTGCAGAAAGCTCCTGTAATTATTGAAGAAAGAGGCAGTGAATGGCCCAAGAGACTTGAGACATTTCCAGAATGGCTTGGGGACTTACAAACAAGGGTGGCAACGGATCACGGTCATTGGAAGGTTGTTGTTGAGAGATCATATCTGGATGGATTGGGCATTGATTGGTCAAATATTCGAAATGCACTGGACATGAAAGCTGTATATGGAGGGTGTTGGGGGAGGGGTTTCCACCTTGGCCCAGTCGGCCCACCATGCTAATAGGCCAGCCGCCTGGCCTAGCAAGGAGTATAGGCTAAGGAAATATCATGTTTACCCTTGTGTGTATAGACCTAGATAGGAGTATTCATATAACTTTAAGTAGGGGAAATGACAAATGTACCCCTATAGGTATAGACCCAGGCAAGGGTAGTTATGTAACAAGCCTCCCCGTGGCTATCAATATGTATCAACAACTCAGTTTTTAGGAAAAGCTACTTATGTTCTAGACAAGTATCATATACACATTTTCTCATGGCAACTACAACTCCAGGCAGCCCCTTAGAGGCCTCACTGGTAGCCCTCTTGTTTACTATTTAGTCCATAACCATAGCAGAGGATATGAATCTCCTTTCCTAATTCCCAATTTACATATAGAATTTCTCTCAGTAATATGCACTGTTAATCTGTTACTTTAAAATATATGTAATGAATCAGCTGTGATTGTTTCCTTGCAATTTTACTGCTGCATTGGCATCTAAAAAGTTTGGGTCATGAATGTTGTTCCTGTGCATGCTCCGAACACCCTTCCCATAATCTATGAGCGTGGGTTGATTGGTGCCTATCACGATTGGTGTGAACCATTGAGCACATATCCGAGGTCCTATGATCTTCTACGTGCTGACCATTTATTCTTGAGCCTGAAGAATAGGTATGTTGTGGAAAAGTGTAGCCTTACTTGAACTTCATATGATGTTTACTATTATTATTGTACTCGGTATAGACTACGGAATACATTTTGTTGTTCTGGAACACTATTTATCTCATGGTTCTTGTGGAACACAACATCTACTCTACAATAAGCTATAGAATAACCGAACTCTAAAATGAGAGCATATGTGTGGACGAACTTGGCAACAACTCTAAAATTATAGCGAAAGGCTAGTTGATCCATTTGGCAAGGACAAACTTGGTTTTTAAATGTATTAATCTGATATAAAACTAGGAATCGATTTGTACACATATATTTTCCCTAATGATGTAGCTAGTTGATCCATATTTACCGGTAGCAAAACCGGAACAACGTTTGTACATGTATATTTTTCCTAACACTTAGAGGATATGTCAATTTGTTCTTTTTTCGAAGATGGATTGCAAAATATGGCATCAGTTCCACTCACATTCTCAGATTGATTGCAGAATCTGGTGAATATGGAGAGGAGCAGGTGAGCAATTGATACCTGGATGAGGATGGCGGGGTCGGGATGGATCTCAGAAGGAGCGGGGGAAGGAGGACTGCACCGTTGGGGGCGGCGAAGCATGCGGAGCTGGCGCTGTTGGGGATGGGGAGGAGGCATGCGGCATCAAAGATGTTGATTAATGGGAGGATCTGGATCACGGGAGGACGGTAGTGTCGCGGGAGGCCGGTAGGGTTGCGGGAGGCCAGTGGGGTTGTGGGTCACCAGCGGGATCGTGGGATTGGTCGGCGGGTTGCAGTAAAACCTAATCACCTTCGCGGTGATTCGATTGGGATTCGGGGAGGGTGAAGCCATGAGCAAATCAACTGAACGTTGAGTATTTATATTGATGGCATTTTGTAGGTAATTTTGACGAAGTTTAATGGCAAAGTATTATTTTCATTCCGCAAAAGCCAAAAAAGCTTCTCAGGCCTGTCTTATAGATTTTAGTTATGGAAAGCTTTTTAGCTTTTCCAAAACCACAGCTGAAAAGCCTCCCATTTGTTTAGGTTTTAGTTTTTGGGAGAATTATATGCCACTAGGGAGTAGTTGGTTTGACAAACTGCTATCGGCGAATGGCCTAACTATTGTATGCCACTAACCTTGAGATTAGTTCCACTATATATCACTGCCGTTAGTTGATAGTTAGGGGAGACCATTATCTTTTGAAGAAAAAAAGACCAAAATGCCCATATAAAAAGACCGAAGACCCGATTTATTTTAAATAGCAAATAACCTCTAAAAGTTATGAAAATTCACAAAGATGTTTCTCAACATGTCAGTGAGTGAGGAAAAATATTGAAGACACTATTCAAAGAAAATTTTCAGATTTTTAATTTAAATGCTAATAAAGGCTACTATTACAAACACAGACTAAATGAGGTCTAAAAATTCTGGAAAAATTCTCACATACTCCTAATATGTCACATAGCTCTCCAAAAACAAATGATTTTCCATTTTTCTACAATGAATTTGTCTCGGTTTAGAAAATTGCTCAAATAGGCTGATTTTGGATTTGAATTTCAAAAATGGAACAAATGGAAGATTCAGATCACAAAATTTAATATTTGAGTTGTACACTGCCCCAATGATCCACCAAAAAATCCAATATTTTTGGCTAAGCTAATTTGCTCTATATTTAATTGTTATCATAGGGACAAGTTTATACTAATTGCAAAATCGTCATTCTCCGGGAGCAAATGTACCCTAACTGATGGCAGTGGCATATAATAGAATTTCGATTCAACCAAGTGGCATACAGTAATTAGGCCTTTCGTCGATGGCGATTTGTCAAATCGACCACTCCCCAATGGCATAGAATCTATTATCTCTTAGTTTTTTTTTTGCTTTTAAGTCAAAGCAAAAGTCTAAATAAGCAGAGCAAGAATCACTATTTATTAAACTAATAAGACGTAGCCAAAAGAATGGACCTGTGCCACAAGTTAACTTAATCTACAATGCTTGCTTGGTGATCTGTATTGAATCCATTTATCCGGAGGAAAACGAGATCCATTTAATCCTGGATAATGTAGGTTAACGTACGTTCACCTAATTCTTGACCTGGTTGTCGTAGCAAAGGACTTTTCCACGGTGATCGATGTATCAATGATTGAATCGAGTTACCTCAGGCATGGAAGGCTGGAAGCGCAACCCTTTCCGTTTAAGCGTCTTTGACACTAGCGCTATTGTAGGTAAGCCGGCCAGTTGCCCTGTAGTGATGGCCAAAGGCTAGGACATGACTGAGTTGCTGGCCATATCATGCAACCAAAAATCGGTAAACAGATAAGCTGAAGACATTATCCAACACCGCAGATCAGGCTTGGGACCTGTAACAACATTTGATGTTATAAAGGCACGACAAAAATCAAAAATCAAAACAACGGGAGACACGGATTTAGCATAGAAAACTCTTATGGAAAAAAGTACGAACGTATGGAGATAAAATTCACTATACAAGAAGATATTATAATAAGATTCTTGTCTTCTTCATGATCTACATATACTACTACAGAAATACTATTAGTAGACGCCAAATCACAGACGGTTTGATAAAACCATCTGTGACATACACTATCACAGACAATTTTAATTTGAAGACAGTCTGTGATAATCTGTGAATTATCACATACAGTTTTAAAAAAACGTCTGTGATAATCTGATTATCACAGACGGTTTTTATTAAAAAACCGTCTGTTATAATATGAGAATTATCATAGACGGGTTTTATTAAAAACCGTCGTGGTAAGTTAATTATCACAGACGGTTTTTTAAAAAACTGTCTGTGATAATCCGGCTATATATTTATTGCGCCGCTCAGAACCGCATCTGTCTTTATTTCTAGAATTGAAGCATAAACAACGAGTCATGCAATCAGATAACTAGTAATGATAGGTGTAAGATGAATGAAACCTTACCTTGCGTTGGCCCTTCCTTAATTTTTCCAGAAATTCCATGGGTTTTTGATATCTTCTGCACAGGTGATAAATTTAGTCCTAGATCAAATGATGGTCACTCTATATCGACATGCTTCACCATGCTATCTAGAACACTACTACATCACAGACAACACAGACCTTTGTCGTATGAACTATAGAAGCTATACTAAGATGACAGTTAAATTCAAGGCAAATTTATTACAAAAGTCCAAAAAAAGATATTCCCAGATTTTAATCTTCTGGGCTTCATATGCTTCTTTGACTTCTGGAGTTGAAGGATCAGTCGCTGAGTTCTCGAATGCTGTGAAGATTGTCCTTGCCCTCTCCACTTCCTCCTCTAGCCTGGGCAAATCATTAGCATGGCCCATAATCTCAAAGAGGATGCCATGATAAGCTTCCTCAGAATCGACTGATTCTGCTTGATCAGCAAGGTTATCCATGTGTCTCTGTACTGCCGCAAGAGCTTCCTCCGATTTCTGCACATTGCAGAGAAGAACGAGACTGAAGGTGGTTTCCCTTTCCTAAGCAGTAACGAGACACCTCCGTCGACGGCGGAGAATGAGGTCCAGTGACGGATGGAAGCAAGTCGAGGAAGGAAAGCAAGGCGTGAGAGGAGAAGCTGCTCTAGACGTAAATTGTTGGTCGCATGTATAAGGTTGCGGCCGAACAACTCATGATAGATAGATGAGAGGAAGGAGATCAAAAGAATTTTAAATGCCATTATTCAGAAATGTGGTGAAGAAGATGAGTAAGACGACAATTTAGAAGAGATTCAGTTTGTGGTATCAAGGAATTGTACACCACGTTGCATATAAAACCAGAATGGTGTGGAAGTTTAAGGGCCGCTTGCATCGGAATATTAACAGGCGGCCGGAGTAGGGCGCGAACATTTAAGTGTTATCACAGATGGCATTATTGAGCATTATCACAGACGATTCATATTACAAATCGTCTCTATTATTAATATCACAGACGGTTCGTATTACGAACCGTCTGTGATAAGTGAGACATCACAAACGGTTCGTATAAAAAACCGTCTGTGATATTGCCTTCCTATATATACACTCAAGCTAGGGTTTTGCGCATGCATTGCAGTTATAGGTATCCCGAGCCCATCGCGGCCGTCATCCCAGTCACCGCCGCCCCCCCGAGCCCGCCGCCACCGCCATCCCGAGCCCGCCGCCGCCGTCATCCCCGAGCCGCCATCCCCGAGCCCATCGTCGGCCGCCATCCCCGAGCCCGGTGACATATAGGAATGTAGCTATCGGTAATGTTATATATAACATTTAAATATGTAGTTGTTTCATGAATATATATATATAGTTATGAATATATGTTAAATACTTAAATCTTCTTGTATGAATATATAGTTGTTTCATGAATACATATACTTATGAATATATGTTAAATCTTACTTGTTGTTGTTGTTTGTGTATATGTTGCTGTTAAATCTTACTGTTATGAATATATAGTTGTTTCATAAATACATATACTTACAATGATTTTTTGTTTGGGATAAAATTGACATTGATTGTAATTGCGTATTTGTTAATGGATATTTTATTTCATTTCAATTAATTGATTTGTGAAATGGATGTTTTATGTTTGTGAAATGAATTGAGATGTGAATTGGATGTATACATGTACATGTTGATCTGCTTGTTTTAGAGGGTATGGCTAGCATTTCTTGAGGCTAGCCAATAAACAGAAATATATTTAGAGGGAGAAGAGAATAGCATAGACCGTTTGTGATAGTTGATAATCACAAACGGTTTTTAGTTAAAAACCGTCTATGATATTTACACCACAAACGGTTCGAAAGCCGTCTGTGATGATCTTGTATCATTACTGACCCATAAATTCAGACGGCTCACAAAACCGTCTGTGATGACATTTCTGAACCGTCTGTAATATGGTTTTATGTAGTAGTGATAGATATATTTATAAAACGAAAATAAACCAAATAGAATCCGAATTAGAAACTCAAAGCTTTTCATGGGGCATGCCTTGCTGTCGAGTATGGTGCATGAAACCTATGTATTCAGGTTTGGTTCAAAGTTAGCTCATTCCACCCTACCATCAAACCATATCATACAGTTTAATGTTTGTTTAGGGTATATTCACGGTTCACCAAATTCGTGACCCAATCGAAGAAGATGATCAACCCTGCAGAAAGTCGTCAAAGCGTATAAAAAAGTAGTGTTGTGAAGTCTTTTCCATGGTGATGTCATCAATGATTGAATCTAGTCCCGTCAAGCATGGAAGCACAACGGACAGCCCTTTCCAGTTGTTCACACCTGCTACCGGTCTGCCACGACTCACGACTGCTGGCCAAAGGCTAGTACATGACTGAACTTCTGAACTGAGCATGTCACTTTAGACGATTTTTCTTTTTTTCAAATTTAGCCTGTAGCTCAATCTCAGCAGGTGCTACATGCAGTAGGTTCATAAAAAGAGCTATTTTAAAAAAATAGATATTTAGAGGCTATTTTTTGAAAAAAAATAGCATATTCCAAACTCAGTTCTGAACTTCTTTGTTTTGGACCCATTCAAAAAAAAAAACTTCTTTGTTTTGAGAGAGAGGAGACTGAACTAGGGTCCGCAACGGCAAGGAAGAGAGCAGAAACCTGAGAACATAAGTCCTGGCCTGAGAGAGTTTTGCACGGGCCAAGGGTAGATTTATAGTTGGGCTTTCTTTTGCGACGCGAAAGAAATTGGCCAGGACCGCATCTTGACCCAAGTCCGGAATTTTGAATTAGCTATACTAGGCCGACCCAACTAACTCTATGGATTGGACTAGGACTGGCCTAACCAGGTTCATATGTCACCGATTTTTATAGCCCAGTCCGAAGTGGCAACTGGTCACGACTCGGGTCTTTGTCTGGGACTGTGGGGCCATGTCCTAGGTACGCACCGTGACAACTGGAGTGTCTGTCCATCGGGTACATGTAGTACACGGGCGTCCATCGGTTTTTTTTCTTTTTGAGTATCGTGCGCGACATGTATCATGTTTGTTAGGCCGGCCCAAGGCTGTTACTGTAGACACGACACGATTGAATCATATTGAGTCGGTCCGAAACAAAGAGCTAGGTTGTGCCTAGGCTGTCTCCTCGACCAGACGTACCAGCATGGCACCATATAAATAGTGTTGGACCAAGTACTGCTTGGCACAATCTGTTAGGCACGATAATTCATTTAGCCCGTTAGGTAAAAAAATCCGACTATTAAGCAGTGGCGAACCCGTCCTTCGGGCGAGGTCGGGCGGCCGTCCGAGCTCTGTCGCCGGCGGACCCCCTCCTCCTCCAGAGCCAGCGCCACCATGGGTCCATGGCTGCTGGCGTCAGGCGTCTTGCGGTCGTAGGGGTGGCGATTATGCGGTGCACGCGTGCGGCCCAGGAGCAGATTGAACTCTTTGCTGCAGTTTTTCTTCTACATGCTTTTGGTAAATTACAAATGCCATTGAAGTTCCATTGCTGTGCTTCACCTAATGTCCAGGTTTATATATCGGATAACTATTAGGAGTTGTAAGATTCAGTGCTTCGATGGGATAAACAAAAGAAGTAAATGTATTTTAATTTTTTTAGTGGAAACCAGCGGTATATCAGCTACGCTGTTCAGCTGCAATGATATCGTTTTCTCATGGGTATACCCACACCCTGGAGCAATCGTTGATGGGGTGATCGAATCACTAAGAGATAGCTTTTCCTTTGGCATAGTTGTCTTTGTTGGAATTAATATACTCTGGTTTAGTGTGAGCAAATTGTCAGCCTTTTGGTTCTTTTGCTGCACAAGATAATTATCACGGATAGTTGTTATGTTCCTTTGTCGGTTGGTTCTGACGCAATTTTGCGGTGCCCTCAGTTTTCACAGATTAGATGGTGCTAAATCCTGTATATAATCTATTTGGGTTAAAGATTTGACAGTTCTGGACAAATTAAGCATGATGGTGGTCCTAGGGCATATCATAGTTTTGTATAAGTTCAATCTGTTTTATTTTACTGAAATGCTTGGGAGCTTCATGTAGGTGTTTCCCTTTTCCCAGGCTCTTTCAGGTTGCTGGATTTTACAATTTTCACACTACTCTTAAGTTGAAAGTTAGTTTACATTTGATGATCTGATTAGTATCTGATTAGATGGCATAGTAGTTGAATAATTCAATCATCACAGTTTTTTTGCATGCTGCATTCTGAAGTTAGAAAACTGTTGCCCTATCTATTGCATTTGATGATGTTAGGCAGTCTGAAATGGATAATATGAAATTACAGTTTTAGAGAACACATAAACAGTTCTGAGGAAAATTTACTTCTACCAAAGCTTTGTAATGCGCTATGTACTCAAACTTTGTAGTTGTAGTCTCTAGTCTGTACATGGAGAATATTCAGTTATAAACTATTTCAGTCTTGTGCTATAGCTGTGGACTGATTTATATTAAGCCAATCAAAAAATTTTAAAACAAAGCTTAATTGTACTTCGAACTTACAGTATCATTTCTAAGTTTCGATATCGGAGGAACCTCTTTTCGCTCAGCAAGGCACAAAAGAAAATCACAAGTGGCAATTTAAGAAAAAAAAAAAGGTTAAACTAAAAAGAAATAATAATTTTAATCACGTTAAACCATTTATTAGATATAATTTAACTAATTTTAAACAAATGTTTAAATTTCATTTATAAAAAAAAGAAAATCTGCCTCTATTTCAATCGGTTTTGAATTCAAGTTCAACTTTAAATAATAGAATTTAAAAAAATCCTTATCTTTTGTAGCTATGATCTCCTCCGGAATACCAAAGCATATACCGTCGTTCCCGTCTGAGGGGGTTCTTCGCCGGAGCGGGAAGAAAGAGACTGTTGCTATGAAGAGAATTTAACAAGAAAGATTAGATTGGGTACTAAACAGGGTAGTTTGGGGGTTATCGGTTTAGTTTACTTTATATATATGGTATTGTGAATTTGGTGTGCTCCAGCTCGTGTGCCTGCGTTTGGCTCGATGATGTGGTTGCTGCTGCTGCTTTTGCTTGGCGAGGTTGCGGCGATGCTGTGAATGTGTGTCCTCGCGTGTGTGTTGGAATTGATCGATTTGGTGCCTCGATTTTGTTCTGTAGCGCAAGTTGAGTACTGGTAGCTTAGGTTTTAGTGATTTTTGAGCGGAATTTTAACAAAACCGCTATTGTGCTTGATTCTCACATACTTATACAGGTGGTAGTTTGTATTCTCTCCTTGTAGTTTGTTCCAAGGTTATAGGTAGTAGTTTTGTTTTGTAGCCATCAAGATGATGCTATCCAAGAAATATATCTGTCCTAAGCTTACAAGATAGACCTTTTCATCCTTATAATCTTATTGAGATAGATGTATCAGTTGTCCATAAGTGAATTGTCCACTTGCTAGATTAATAAAGCAATTAAACTTATTATTAGTTCATTGAGCAATGCAGAGCCATCGAGTGAGGGCCGAGTGACCAAACTCTAGCAGCACCTAGAGAGGCAGCGACATGTCCGATGAGAAAGTGGCACTGGACGAGCGATGACGAGCCGCCCTAGCTAAGATTTATTCCTGGGTCCGCCACTGCTATTAAGCATTGCCTGGGCTTGGTTGGCAGAAGAGAAGGAGAAAAAGCGAGCTCGACGGAATGGGCCAGTGGCGTAACGCCTTATCCGCAGTGCAACTAACTAAGGGGAAGGAAGTGCACAGCCGCGTGGAGCTTAGATGCGAGTTACGAGCGATGGAAATGGAGATGAGAGGGGCGATGGAGCACAGAGGGAGCAAGGGATGAGCGCTTCAAGCTGTGCTTATTTAAGCTTAAGTTTCAGGATTTCGTCTTTTAGCTTCTTAATTTCATTTTTTTCTAGCTTTTTGATTTTTTGGTGCTTTTTCTTTTTATTACTTTGTATTATCTGTGATGATATAAATATTTTTAATTTAAATTACGCTGTAAAAATTATCAGGAGCTATAATAAAAAATTACTATAGTAGTAAAAATTAGAAACTTATACTTTATAAGCCTAGATAAGCACTCAGAGAACCCACGGACGCCTGCTTCCACCCTTGTGCGATGGCGTCCGTAAAATAGCAAAACCGCTATCCATGATGCCTCTTGCGGATCCTCTATGAGCATGCCATTGCCAGGACATGTAAAGAGGGCACACCGAACACGTCACGAAAGTTCCCCTGCACGGCCACAGAGAATCCAGGGACCCAGGTCATTTCTCCTCGAAACGGAACGAGAATGTTCAAGAAGCCCCGACAAGAGTGAAGAACCCCGCGGCGTCGCCGTCGCGAAGCTCTCCCCGCTCTCCAGTGCACTAACCAACAGGCGGCGGCGCCCGTTGTCCCGAAGCTTCGACGCCTTTCCCCACCCTTCCACACTGCCCGTGCTTCGCTCTATAAAAGGCTCCGCGCACTTCTCGTTTCCCACCAGGTAAGCAGCAAGATAAGCGAAGCACAGCGACCTCCAGTTCCAAGCTCCGACGATCTCACATATCTCTGCGTTTCAACTAAGACTATCCACAACTCTCTGTAGTGCAATGGCTGCAGCGACTGCTCCCTTCGCTCTCGTCAGCCGCCTCTCCCCGGCCGCGCGCCTCCCGATCCGCGCCTGGAGGGCCGCGAGGCCGGCGCTCGGGTTCCCGTCATCCGGGAGGACCCGCCCGCTCGCCGTGGCCTCCGCGGCGCAGGAGAACAGGGACAACACCGCCGTCGACGTCCGCGTCAGCCAGAACGGTGGCAACCAGCAAGGAAATGCCGTCCAACGCCGCCCGCGCCGCGCCGCCATGGACATCTCCCCGTTCGGTAAGTCCCGAATTTTCCTCTCGCCGTAAAATTCCTTCCCGAGAAGAGGATTCTGCAATCAGAGCAGAGGCTAACGTGCCTGACAATGACTCGCGCATGCAGGGCTAATGGACCCGATGTCGCCGATGCGGACGATGCGGCAGATGCTGGACACGATGGACCGGATGTTCGACGACGCGGTGGGGTTCCCCGCGGCCCGGCGTTCGCCGTCGACGAGCGAGATGCGGATGCCGTGGGACGTCATGGAGGACGACAAGGAGGTGAAGATGCGGTTCGATATGCCGGGGCTGTCGCGGGAGGAGGTGAAGGTGATGGTGGAAGACGATGCGCTCGTCATCCGCGGGGAGCACAAGAAGGAGGCCGGCGAGGGCGACGGCGGAGAAGGCGGCGACGGGTGGTGGAAGCAGCGCAGCGTGAGCTCCTACGACATGCGGCTGGCGCTGCCGGACGAGTGCGACAAGAGCAAGGTGCGCGCCGAGCTCAAGAACGGCGTGCTGCTCGTCACCGTGCCCAAGATGGGTGTGGAGCGCAAGGTCATCGACGTGCAGGTCCAGTAGACGAATTAGTGAATTACTACTACTTGGATCGAATGTAAGCTCGAAGGTTTCAGATGTTGTTTGGGGTTGTACTGGATAGTTGTTTCAGATGCATGTGAGAGTTTTCTGTAGAGTGCCGTTCTTCTCCTCTCTGATCGTGCATCACAGAATGCATATGCAAATAGTCCGCGAAGGAATGGAATAATGAGAACCAGAGGTTTGATTGGTTTGTATATCGCTTGTGTGCGCAACGTCTGGCATTTTATACCGGGAAGAAAAACAGAAGGAAATTGCGGAACGAGTTAGCAAGGAAAACTGACGGTAACCTCTGCGGAGATAAAAATATTATTGTGACTTGGTTTTTGTACGGGTTGAGATAAGTTGGTAAAAAATAAGTAAGTGTTGGTTTAATTTTTCGCGGATGATAAGAGCTACTTAAATGAGATGTGTTGGCCGGCTTCCACACAGAGTGAGTGCTAAACGTTTCAGTACCCTAAAGCTAAACTGTTATTTTCTTTGCAAATAAAATAATACTAGTTATTCTAATTTAACGATATTGATGTAATTGAAATGGTAATATAATTATTTTTATTTTGAAGATGATGTAATTTAAATTATAATTTTTGGAGATCGAGAGATGTAATTAAATGTAACTTGATATGGAAAAAATGTCATTCGGACTGTTATATTGATATAATGTTGGCTGTTAATATTTTTATTTGATTAGAGGAACTATTTTAATTCTTGCTTGACTGATGTAATTTATTTCTTATAATTGGACTGTAATTATTTTTGTAACTAACGCGTTATTTGAGATCGTGTTCGTATTTGAAAATCTGAAATTTGAAATGGCTTGTAAATTTTTAGTTGTACTGGTCTTGTGGAAATGATTTATTTATTCATCCTATTCTTGTATGAAATTTTTTATGCACAATTGCTTTATCTAGTGACTAATTAATCTTTCTTGGTCTTAGTATGTTAATTAAACGGAGTAGGAAAAGGAAGTGAGAGGAGCAGGGCTCACCATGGGCTCCCGCGCCGCAGCCGAGATGTCGTAGTAGCCGCTGTTTCCGCTGGTGTTGTTGTACCCGCCGTTACCGTTGCTTCCAGCGGGGACGCCGCTGCCTCTGCCACCGCCATTAATAAAGGTAGAGTTGTCGCGTGGAAGCTTGTACGACAGCTCGTACACCGGCGTGCCGTCCGGCTTGAACAGGCCGTAGTTGCGCTCGGACGCCAGCTCGGGCTTCATGTTCTCGTTGAACAGGGCGAACACGTACGCGCGCAGCAACACCCCGGGCTTGAGCAGCGTGCCCTTCCCCTCCGCCACCAGCCGCATCGCGTTGCTGTTGTACCGCACCCATTCTGCAGCTTCGCGGCCGTCTCGTTCGCTTCCGTGGAGGAGGGCCATCCGGTCTCGGAGACCCGCACCTCGACCACCCGCGAGGAATCCACCTGCGCCACAAGGAGGCTGGGGTAGTGCAGCCCGGACTTGGGGTCCGGGACGCCGGCTTAGCCTGGCTCGAGCAGCGCGTACTCCAGCCGGACGCGCTTGGGGTCGCCGGAATAGGCGAAGTAAGGGTAGTCGTTCACCAGAAACGGCGAGCCGGTCCTGGCGTGGTAGTCCAGGATGGGGAAGAGGTACGGAAGGAGGTCCCCCTCTCCCCGATGGCGGGTAGGACGTGCCGAGCACGCCGAGGTTGTGCGCCGTGGTGACGGCGATCCGCCTGTCCAGGTCGAGTTCGGCGAGAGCGCCGTGCAGGGACTGCATCGCCGGGACCAGAGCGCGCATGAGAGCGGAGCTGTTGCCCGTGAGCACCTCGTTGCCCACGGTGAGCGCGGTGATCTTGGTGTCCGGCAGGAAGGGCATGATGTTCGCCTTGAGCCACGACGCGGCGAGGCACTGCTCGGGCACGCCGACGACGAGCTCGACCCCGGTCTTGGCGAAGGCGCGCAGCACGCTGGGCTCCTGGGACAATGCTAAGCGAAAGCCTGTGTATCCTGGGGAGTTTCTTTCGGCCCGTGGGAGCTCCGGCCCATACGCTAGTCGTGCGTGGTAAATGTCACAAAGATGCTGTTGACAGATGATGCTGGGTCGGCGTACCGGGCCAGCTTCGTCTCTGTCGGCTCACGTGTGCTATTCGGCCATGTTCAGTCTCAAGTTTAAGAGCTTGTGTGCGTTTGGATCAGCAAACGGACCGGGTGCTTCAAAACATCGTTCATGAAGCGAAGTTTTTGTGTGCAAAGGCTGCGGTAGGGCCCAAATTAAAAAAGCGACAGTACAAAGCCCAATACCGCACATAGAAAAATTCGGAAACTATTCAGTATTCAACAACTAGAAATTTCTTTTTGGTAGGTGCTTCAATGCTTTTTTAAATAAATTATATAACTTTTAAAGCAGAACTGAACGATGGATAGTGATTACTCACCCCTTTATGTGCTTTGAGATTAGTGTCATTGTTGTTAGAGCGAAAAGCATCGAAGCACACTTTTTCTTTTTTGGCCACAGTACAATGACAAGAGTAAAGCTCTGATGAGGATAGAGTAATCCTCAAATTATTACATCAATGTATTTTCCAAATATCCCTCTTATCGATAAGAAGGGAATTCATGGGTAAGTCGTAAGTATTTCTACGACCACATAAGTCGTAATTCCTACTACGACCTAATAGTCGTGAGTAGTTCCGTGACAACTTAGTCGTAAGTCTTGCTACGACCAGGTAAGTCGTAAGTACTGCTACGACCACTTAGTCACAAGTCTTGTTACGACCAGATAAGCCATAAGTACTTCTACGACCACTTAGTTGTAAGTCCTACGACCAGGTAAGTCATAAGTACAACTACGACCACTAGTCGTAAGTTCTGCTACGACTAGGTAAGTCGCAAATACTACTACGACCACTTAGTCATAAGTCATGATACGACCAGAAAAGTCGTAAGTACTTCTACGACTATGTCGTAGGTACTTCTACGACCGCTTAGTCGTAAGTCCTGCTACGACCAGGTAAGTCGTAAGTACTTCTACGACCACATACTCATAAAATCTCCTACGATCACCTTATGGTCGTAGACCTTCCCACGAGTTGTGTATTTCCGATCAACTTGCCACTTCGTGGGGGTGTCTGACAAGGCGGTTAGAATGTGCGCTTATTCCTGATAACTGTACATGATATCTCTCTGACAACAATAACTACACGACGAGCGGCTACCACGTCTCTTTGACAATAACCTCCGTCAGACAGTTATCATCCGAATCATTAAGGTGTCTTCTGGCGTGTGACGATGGCCACCGCTTCACCAACTATATAAGGGTTAATGTCAGAGAAGGATGTGATCAGATCATGAGGGGAGATCAAACCAAGAGATAGTGATAGACATTTCTGATTACACACATTGTAAATTTTCTCTCTGAGCAATAGCAACACAGGACGTAGGGTTATTATTCTCCTAGGAGAAGGCTCGAACCTGTATAAAAATTTTGTGTTTTCCTTCTACATTACCAGATCCTAGAAATAAGAGTTTCCCCCGAATCTAAACAAATCATATGTAAGATCGGTTTTAAAACACCGACAAGCTCCATTTGTGGTTAATACATTATATGTACCCTTTTACCACCAAGACTTCATATGTATTTTTCTTTTGCTTATCATAAGTAATCTAGCACATCCAAAATACATATCGTTCGTATTGAACTAGTTATCTAAAAAAGATATTGTAGGACCTAAGATTACAAATGGGTTTCTAATTTTGTGTTGAACTAAAACACGTCTTAAAATGGGAACCACTTTTTGGTGGGGTGGTGGGTATACCACTCCACCCATCATGGTTTAAATATTGGTGTCCACCTTTATGCGTGAAAGATCAAGTTCCATTTAAGTTGGTTTTAGTGTTAATGACAAATATCATAATGAGTTTTTAATGATAATATCATATACCATTATGTTGTTTGGTGATAATGACAAATACAAATATTAGACTAATATGTTTGTTTGAGTGTTATTCTTGCTTAGTCTCATTTGGATGAAAAAGTGAAATCAAAAGAGGTATGCATTCAAAATCACTCTCTCATATATTAATGCATTTCTTATATCCAAAATATAGATTAAACTCCACTAATTGTTCAAAATGAATATGTGCATATGAATTCAATATACACACTTGTATCACATATTTAGGGGGAGCTCTCTATATGTTTTGGAGTTTCATGAGTAAATGATCAATGCTTCTTTCAATATGCATATTTGGGATCTTTACTTTGAAATACATTGTTGAGTATATATATAACTTGTGTAGTTCATATATACTCACGTGTAATCGGGTTGTCAACTAACTCCTCTATTATGTGTTAATGGTTGAATAGTCAATGACAACCGGATAAGTAAGCTTTATGCTTATCTTTCAGTATACAAATTGTTGTGTACAAGTTGTATACTCGCAAATCAATTTTATATCTCATGATTTGTTGAGATTGTCATGAATTACCAAAAAGGGAAGATTGTTGAATCTTATCCCTCCATTATATGTTAATGGTGAAGTTTGGTAATTGATGACAATTATTTTGTGGACTAACGGTTTCCATGAGTTGGATGAATATGTTAGGCTTCACAAACAAGAATGACTTGGGATGACTTCATGTATTGAAGGTCATCAAGTCAAGATACGAGAAGAAGATAGCTTCATGTGTTGAAGGCTATCAAGATGAAGATGGCGTCATGTGTTGAAAGGCCATCAAGAGATGTGTCATGAGTTGATGCATGGTGATCATGTGTTGATCAAGTAAAGACCATCATGTGTTGATGGAGTTGATGAAAAGATGCATCATGCGTTGATGCATATCAAGATGATGACCCAACGCAAAAGTATGGCTAGCTAAGGTTAAGGATGTGTTCCTAGTCTTTTATCGGTCTTGGTGTTTGGTTGGAAGACCGGATTGCTAGTATAGGTGTCGTACTATTAAGAGGGGTCATGTCTAGTAGTTTGAGTCTCATCATGTGTTGATGGCTCAACCTCACCTCATTAGCTCATTGTGACATGAGGATTATATTTGCAAATGTGTTTTGCAAATAGTTGAAGCTCATGTATTGAACTTCTTTGTAACATAGGACTATGCATTGCGAATGTGTTTTGCAAGTGCTTAAAGTTATTGTGTTCATTCTTTGTGATATGAGGCTTATGTTTGCAAATGTGTTTTGCAAATGGTTGAAGCTCATATTTAATCTTTGCGTCATGATTTCAAAAGTGTGCGAATGTGTTTTGCAACTTGTTGAAAATCATGTTATAACCTTGTGTGCATGATATCGTAGTTTACAAATGTGTTTTGCAAAATCTGTTGAGATATCAGCACTGCTCAGGAAAATCGGAACTACCGGCTCTGCGTGAGCGTGACTACTCAGAAGTAAGCGAAAGCACCTAGGCACGTGTTGCGGTACTACTGGACGTGAGAAGTCCGGCGGCTGTGTGAGCAGAAGTCGGCTGAAGTCTGGCTCGGTGTGGCGGTACTCTGGGAGGCGAATCTGAGCTGTGTGGCGGTACTGAGGGGGGGCTGAATCTGGGCGTGTGGCGGTACTATGGGACATCGGAAGCTCCGGCCGATCCCGCGGAGCCCTTTTTCGAGAGAGCGCCAAGTTTGGTCTCGGCTCGGCGGAAGTACAGTGGCCGACATTCATGTACTCTTGGTGGCGGTACTACCGGTAAAATGAACGGCGGTACTACGACTAGTTTTTTGGTATGGGGTATTTATACCCCCTTGTGGCCGGTTGGAGAAGTTGCTAGTGAACTTGTTAGTGCATGTGTTGCACTCCTTGAGCTAGAGTGAGGCTCTCCACTCAATTGTGCATGTGTTGCACTTTGTGAGGTGTGAAAGAGGAACTAGAGTGCATGTGCTACCTCTAGTGGTGGACTTTGTGTCCAGCGAGCTAGTGCATTCGTTGCACGTGGTGGGAGTCAAACGAGAGGCTTGACTTATTACTCTTGGAGTTTTCCGACTCCTAGACGGCGTTGGAGGCGTCGTGCGTGGAGATCTTCTCAACGGAGGTTGTGAGAAGACCCGGCGAAGTTGTGAAGGTCGGAGCTCACCAACCCAGAGCGGGAAAGAGCTACCACTAGTGGATTGTGGTGTTGAGGCTTAATTTGTGGAGCCGGTCCGATTAGTTCGGGCTTTCCTCAACGTGGATTAGGGGAGAGTGGCAACTCTCCGAATACCACGGTAAAACATCGCGTGTCAATTGTGGTTTGTTTCCTTATGCCTTATTTACATTCAAGTAATTTACATTCATAGAATTAAATTGATTGCTTGTATACCTAGGATTGCAAACATTGACATAGGATAAATTTTGGTGCACTTAGACGATATTCTTGTTGTAGGCGCTATTTGAGCTAAACCAAATTGATTTACGCTTTCGCATTATATACTTGGTTTAGGCAAATTGAAAAGGTCTTGAATTGTTAATTAGCAATAATTTGTAGAGAATTTTTAAGACCGCCTATTCACCCCCTCTAGTCGGCCACCTCGATCTTACAATGCGGACGCAAGTATGCTGTAGTAGGAATTTTCTGATGCTGTTGATTTATCCTCATCTCCATCTGTCTAGGCATATACTGAAGAGACACACTTGTGTGTGTGCATGGTGATGTATGTCTTTCCTTGTAACAAAAAAACACTTCTTAAAATGTTATTAAGTTTATCTCTTAGGTCTTAATGACCTCCATGGTTGGTTTCATTCCAGAGCTAATTTGGGAGGCGTCGGGAGCAGGCCATTTGGGGATTTTACAGTAACAATGTAAGAATTCAATTCTGATTTGTGATTTGGAGATTTGAAATTTGTGGAATACTGTGATTCGAGAGTTGAAAGCAATATTGTGATTTGTGAATGTAGAGCAATGGAGTAAGTTGAATCATTCAAACATGAAGAGGAATTGAGATATCCTTTCTTTTTTGGGTTCGACAAGCCAAGGCAAAGAAGATATCATCTTCTTCATGACCGGCCAAAGGGGGACTCAAGAAGGAAGAGGAGGAACTCAAGAAAGTCTTCATCAATTGCCTCCTCCTTCTGAGGTGAAGAATGTTGATTTTGATGTTGTGGTTGTTGGCATTGGCAATGAACAACCCCAATCCCAATCCCAACTTCAACCCACTGGACCCAGAAGCACAGGAGCTTCAAATTCACTTCTTAGCGACGAAAGGATTTATGATGTTGAACTTCTTCCACATGATCCAAGGAAAAGGACACCCATTTCGAGCTATGCTGTAAATGATCAAGATGTAGTTCAGAGAGGATATATTATGAAAGGGTCATGCCAACCTTATACCCATGGTTTTTCAATCATAGAAATATCAGGTAAAATATATCGCTTCAGTCTTAGTTGGTTTGATAAGTACAATTGGATTGAATATAGTGTCAAAAGGGATGTTGCATTTTTGCTTTGTTTATTATTTGTTCAAGGAGAAAACTGTGGGGGTGACACCTTTGTTAATGGTGGATGCAAAAATGCTCCAGCAAATTGCAGCCTAACTTCCCATCTCATAGAAAGGAAATTATTAATTGTTGTGCCAAGAAAACTACTAGACACATAATTGAAGAAATTGGTGATGACAATTTTGCAATTCTAGCTGATGAGTTAAGTGATGTATCCCAAAAGGAACCACTTGCTCTTTGATTGCATTATGTTGATAAACTAGGAAGAGCATGTGAGCGATTCCTTGGAGTAGTTCATATAGCTGATACCATTTCTTTGTCACTTAAGGATGCAATTGAGTTTTTACTTATGGATCGTGAGTTGAGTCATACTCAAGTCTATTGGTAAGGATATGATGGGGCTAGGAACATGAAAGGCGAGATTAAAGGCCTGAAAACATTCATTACGAATGAGTTTACTTCTGCTTATTACATCCATTGTTTTGCACATAAACTTCAATTAGTTCTTGTGGTTGTTACTATGGCCAATGCTGATTGTGTTTGGTTCTTTGACCAACTATCAAATTTGCTTAATGTTATTGGATTTTTTGTAAGCACCATGAAATACTTCGAAACATTAGAGCTCAGGAAGTTTGGAAGCACTAGAATTGGGTGAAATTGAAAGTAGACGAGGGTTGAATCAAGAGATGGGGTTGGCTAGGCCCAGTGACACTTGTTGGGGTTCTCACTATAAAACTGTTTTGCATATTATTGATATGTATTCTACAATCCGTAAAGTACTCATAAAGATCAGAACAGATCCCTCCCTAAAGAATGAATGGGGAATCCATGCTATGGTTGCAACATTTGAGTCAATTGATTTTGTTTTCATGGCAAACGTGATGCTAGTCATACTTGGGTGCACATATGTCTTGTGCCAATCTTTGCAAAAGAGGGACCAAGATATCGTTAATGCGATGTCACTTGTTAATTTGGTTAAGGATAGATGGCAACATATTAGGAGTCATGGGTGGGAAGAATTTCTTTGAGAAAAAGTAACATCATTTTGTATGAAACATCACATTAAAGTTCCTATGTCAAATGAGAGATTTGTGTCTTTTGGAAGATCAAAGCGTTTATCCCCAAACAAACAAATGATGATCATTTTAGAAGAGAAGTATATCTTGGCATCATTGATGTGTTCTTCAACAACTTGACAGTCGGTTTGACAAAGTTTATATGGAGTTGTTTGTTTGCATGTTTGCCTTGAATCCTCTCAACTCATTTGAAGCCTTTGCCAAGGAGAAAGTAATTAGCCTTGCCAAAGTTTATCCTAATGAATTTTCAAGTACATATTTGATGAGACTTTCTTTCCGGCTTGATAACTTCATTGATGACATGTGAAGAAATGGTATGTTTCTCAAGAATCTTGGTGAGTTTTCTATTAAACTTGTTGTAACAAGGAAGCATGAAATCTACAAGTTGGTGTACTTGCTTCTTAAATTAGTATTACTCCTACCGGTGGCTATGACGAGTGTTGAAAGAATATTTTCTACAATGACTCTTGTGAAGAACAAGTTAAGAAATAGCATGGGCGGTCAATTCTTGAATGATTGTTTAGTTACATTTATTGAGCGTGATATTTTCTTGAATATTAGTGAAGATGATATAATCATCGTTTTCAAGTGTTTAGGGTAAAATAGTATTCTAATTTTTATTACATACTTTGTAATCTCCTATTTATATAAGATCTTATTTAAACTATTTGTATTGTATATTTTGCAAATTTTAAACTTATATGTTGAAATTATGATATTATCTTTACTATTATATAAGAAGGAGTTGGTGGTTGGTCCGCCTCCCACTCTCTTCTCACAAAAGCGTACGACATGTGGCCTCAAAAGACCTATAGAATCTTCCCACCTTCCCATGTAATATCTTTCTTTCCATGATTTAGTGGTTAAGGTAGATTTCATCTAGATCGCATTAGAGTACATCTTGTATTTTCATCCAAAGTCTTAATTTTGTACTATTGAATGCTCGTTTTCAGATTAAAATTTTATCATACTATATGTTCTAAAACTAATAGGTGATAAAATATTTTAGAATATACATATAAATATGTTTTAAAATTCGTAGCACCGTACGCAAGACTTGCATATACGAAGTGTGCACCTTCATTATTAATTTTCTAGCCCGGTCACTTTTCATCTGCAGTTAATTTTGGCTCCGTGTGGCACGGAGCAAACAATGCCGGCATCAGTTTCAGTGCCCGGTCCAACGCCGTGCAATCGGCACTAGTCCGATCGTGCAGGTGAATGGCTCTAAAATCCAAATTGCACAGCCGAGACTGTTCGAGCACAGCTCGTTCGATCAAAAGGGAGAGGACAAGATGCAGAATAACTGTTTCGACTACCGACAACCGAGCCAGGAGTCGTAAGTCGTGTAGCCTTCGGTTAAAACAATGTACTAGTACTGACTGCTAGTCGTTTCATTGAAAAGAAACGCATCTATTCAACAACTGCACATCAGTTGTGATCGTCAGATTGTACAAAAGCTACTAGAGTACGCATATCAGGTCAGGTACTGATACTTTAATTGCGCGTACCTGCCCAGACACTCGATTTTGGCCCCAGTTCACAAAAGTTACATTCGATCGGAATTAATTGTATGTACTATTCCGTTCATACTGATGTTGCTACACGGATGTACAAAAGCAACAGCAAAAATTCCCAGCTAATGATATGGAGTATTTTTTGGGTGCTAATCGAGTCTTTAAGAAGAGTTTTAATTTAGTTGGAACAAGCCCATCAACTGGCTAGCCTAAGTTCACGTCAGGCATTAGTTGGCGAGTGCCAATCTCGAAGAGTTGGGTTTGTGAAGTTTGAGCCATTCTTTAGGCATGTAGGACGAGAGAGCAAGCTTTGTTATTAAGTAGGTTTATCTGCTTTGTTCTCAGTCTGATAGCGATTCATTCAACAACCAAAGATTCGCCATCTTGCCGTTCAAGAACAAATATTCCTGATTGAACTTGAATACTGCGGATGATTCCCTGTAATCACTAATCATTCGGTCTAGCTTGTTGGTCAACACGGCGAAGAAACTGAAGGTCAATTTGTTTACCGAATTGACCACATATTGAAGTCAGGCCATTTTGAAATAAAAATAAAAATATTGAGGTCAGCGTGGGCTGATCACGATCGACGAACTCACATATCCACATGCGAGCTGATTTCTGAACATTTACATTTTCCATGGAAGAAAGCGAAGCCGGAGCACATGATTACATGAACTCGTCCTAGTGTTGCGAGACAAGGGAGGGCCTATTTTTTTTTTTTGCTACGGTTTGTGATTTTAGCTATGGTTTATGGCTTTTGGATTGTTCGTACGAGAGATTACAGAGTAACATGAACTCACGTGTGATTTTTTGACAATATAAATGAAGTCGGTACAGTATATACTACTATTAACTAGTAGATCCTATTTTAAAAATATACTCCGTTTAAAAATTAGTTACTATAGAAAATCGAAAATTAACTTTTAAAAGTTGAAAAGAACAGGACATGAGTACCCGTGCATTGCGCTCCAACGTACTACACTCCCAGCTGCAAGCACACCGTACGTAGCTCACCTGTCGCGAGCAACCACTAACAACAAGTCCGTAGTAACACTGTGGCGCACGCCGTTGGATGGCACTCGAGATCCGCCCGCGACGCGAGGCCGACGGTCCAGTCGTGCCACCTGCGACCGGCCCCATCTGTACCCGGTGAACTGCAGAAGAGACAGCGTCACGGTGTTGCCGCGTTGTGGCCTGGCCTGGCCGTATGCATACCGTTCCGACGGAGGACGAAGAAATCGGAGAGGGGAGAAGCGAACGCTCGATCGATCCAACCGCATTGTCGACCACCGACACCTACTTCCGGTGGAAAAAAAGAGAGAAGAAAAAAACACCCACAGGAAGTTCAGTAGAAAGAGACCGGTCCACGGAGATCGCTCAACGAAATACCTACCCCATCTGCCGTTTCCTGATGACACAAAAGCTACCCGCTTATTTCAAGGTCGTTGCGTAATTTGTTCGGAAGAGTGCAGCTCCAGGCAACAACTGAACTTTGCAATCAGACGAGATAGCTGAGAGTCAGAGACCAAGGTAAGGGTAACGTGGTGGCACTAGCTTTTACGACCTAGCTCTCGCATCATGATGGACGTGTCAACGGAAAGGCCGGAACGTCAATTCCATATGAGGTCATGCCATACCATAACCACTGGGTCAGTCAGCCATCAGCGGCGTGAGCTAGCTCCTCGCTCCACGGCGTCGCCACCCGGCAGGCACCGCGCAGCGAACAGGAGGCGGCACGTTGTTGTCAGCGAGATGATTGTCGGTCCCCGTTCACATCGCTGCCGCACGCTCGAACGAGGCACTACTTCACATCGATTCTGACATGACATTAACAACAGGGCGCAAATTGCGTCGGACGTAGAAGAAAACTGTTGCGCCGCTCGTACTGCCTGCCCTGCACGATCGGCCTATATTTGTCGGCGCATGATCAAGAGCTGGGGGTTGGGAGCACCGCGCACATGCCGACGGCCGGGCGTCGATTATCAAAGTGTCGTACGCGTCCGACCGATGCCCATGATCGGTCGTTCCGAAACACCAAGATCGATCCAAGAGGCAACAGTTTTGTCCTAAGCGGTACTTGCATAGCTGCGTATTGCACCCAGAATTTCCTCAAGGCCCTCATGAGAGCTCTCCTTACATTGATTTTCAAGGCAGGTAAATAGGGTAATTAATTTGTCGCGGCTAGTGATTTCCATCAAAACGGAGACACGGTTTGCTATTTGATATGGGCAGTGCGTCTGGGACTATCTTCTCTGATTAGCACGGTTATCTTAAATCCTAATAGTTGCCAGATGTAACACCAAAGATAGAAACAGTTTCTGTTTTTTAAGACGAAAAAACACCTAGTCCTACTAACAATTAGACCGTTGCATGGAACGGACCGAATAACTCATGCCCTCGATTTGACAAGACTTCCCAATCAGTGAGTTCGGTATTGGATTTGGCCAGAAGATGGGCTGCTCAACTCAACTCCGCTTCTGACATGACTGAACAGCTCGTTGAAGGGAGCAACCGAATGGCATTGCTTCCGTGCTTCGTATCTTTTAGAGTTGTGCTTAACTTGTGCAGCGAAACACGATCTATATTCGATACGACTTCGGAGGATAAACTTAATTAGATAGAACCATACGCCTTGTGAAGTTGTAATGAAATTTATGGGCGTAGCGCCCCTGCTTTTTCGGTGGTTTTCTTCGTCTGCACTCTGCACGCGGGCGCGCGAGGAGGCAGCGCCGGGCCCCGGTGAACTCTCCTCGATCTCGCTCGTTCAACGACAAACAGTTTTGTCTGCGATCCGACAGCACTGCAACGGACACCACACCCTCCTCGGGTACCAATGATCGGTCGTAGTATTCATTTGCATGGACGAACGCGTGCATGGTCAAAAGTAGGCCTCAGCAGCATCGCCACCCTGTCGCATGCACAGTATACCCACTTTGTACTTATTTTACTTCTCGTCCTCTCACAGGTATAGTCGCATACGCGTATGGTAGTATCCACTGGCCAGTATGAGAATGAGATGATTAGGTGCCCAGAACAGCTGCATGCAGCATGCATGGTAGTTGCACCTGTAGGTACGCCCAGCAACTTAATTTTTCAAAGTGTTCATCAAGTGTTCACCTTCATTATCATTTAGGTACGAGTAATATTTAGTAGGAGCCGTTGATCGAATGATTGATGATGCCTTAATCCTGTTTTTGGTTGGTGCAGTTGGTTGATATCCAAGCAAATAAACGCAGTTCTCGGAGCAAGAAAATTGAGCCAAATCGCGGCGGCAAGTACAATGATTGAGATAATCCTGTCTCGTCTTCACCTGATTGCACATTAGGTATTGCACGCTGCCATGAAGCCACGAAGGAAGATTGACTACAGCCACCACACGACCCTGCAGCTATTTTTTCGCCGAGTCAGGGTAGCATCCAAGGCCTACGGGTTTCGCTCTGTCCACGTAAACAGAGGCCTACGTAGGCCAGTCGGCGTACGGCACGAGGATGTGGATGTGGGTCGTATCGTCCACGGAAACCCAGAAACCAACCCCATTCTCGATGGCCCCCGTCGGTGCAGTGCTGCTCCGGTAAACGCCAACTCTGCTGCTGTCGTCTCTGGGCTTGCGGACGAGCACGAATCTCCAAGCGTAACGGGACCGCGCATCGTGTTCCGCATTCTGCGCGCAGTTTAAGCCAGTAGGCGTTCTAAAAGGCGACGGTGAGAGAGACGTGGGCGTCTCCGTGCAACGCCTGCGACCGTGCCAATGCGCCGGTTTGGATCGTTGCAAAATTGCAACTGGTAATCCGTAGCGTTTGGTAACCAAACTTTGGTTGCTACCTGCTCTAGCACGGAGTGGGATAGGATGGCACCGTGGGGACGATGTGAGGTGTCGTTCTTGCGTTCGGTGGGTGGGATAAGGCATTTGGGGGAAATATCTCTCGAAAACTCGGGATTGTTTGGTACTTTGAATTTGGCCGAAGTGTGATGGGAAGCGATTAGCCATGATCAGTGATGACCGTAAGCAATGATTAGTGATAATTACTATGTTTTAGTGTTAGCTAGTAAGATACACATGCGTTGCAGCGGTGTTCCAAAAGAAGATATATATCATCAAATATAATCTAAATCATGCAATGAACATTAAAAAGAGGAATACAATACGAGATCGTATGAAGGAAACTCTCGATAGGCAAGCTTGGAAGGGATCGAGCTGAAGAGTTGATTGGAACTTAAGTCTAGCTGCATCAACTCCGGTAAGTTCCCGAGAGATGCCGGTATCGCCCCAGTGAGCTAGTTGGATTGAAGGGTGAGAATAGTAAGCTTCCTGAGCAAACTTAGCTGAGTTGGGATGCTGCCTGAGAGCTGATAGTCACCAATCTGCAGGATTGCACAAACATCACAACCTTTCATCACAACCTTTTTAGTCATTTGTTATTTAAATGGGAACAATTATTGTTGCAAATTAATTTTTAGTAGGTTGATGTAATCAACTTTTTGGCAGGCTAATTTAAATCCTGATGTGAACAGAGAAGTAAGGGTCATTATGAGCATTAGAATAGGGGAAAAGCTAGGGGAACAATTCAAGTACATAACACCACGGAGGAAGCAATGCCAACACAGAGACCCAATTCCTTGATGAACATAATCCAAACTTTTTTGTGTTAGTATAAGGAATGAAAGATGAAACCACCAAAAAGCACAAAAGAAGGATTGGATTTCGGAGGTAGAATACACACATCAAAATAGCCGTACAAATGTATCCACATAGGCCAAATTGTACTGAGAAAAATTCAAACTTTTGACATTTCAAAGGTGTAGGCTGGCAATAATAGTAAAGATTAGTGATTATTAGTGTAAGATTAGCGTTGATGAGTGATAATTATTCGCAATTAGCACTAGTAGGTGTTGATTAGTGTATGATTAACTATTGTTAGTAAAAGTGAAGGATGTTTAGTTAGTTAATTAATGGTAATTAAAATTAAATTTATATTGAAATTTTAAATTTTCTATGGCCTAACTTGGTCAACTAAACATTATCTACACTCATTACATACCATCACATCCTACAAACCCAACTAAATCTGGACATCTCGTTCCCCTAACCAAATACTCTATTCAGATCATCCTATCAATATAAATAGGATCATTCCATCTAGTCCCACCTCATCCCCCAGCCAAAGAAAACCCAGTGCACGTACGTACCAATACTAATTCACGTTTTGCCTTCGGGGTAGGGGATAGGAGAGGTTGAATACTCCAGCGGCACAGCGTGCAACATAAGCAAAGTGGATGTCTAGAATCTAGCTGTAGATGAGTGATGGCTACTCTGCACACAAGTTGGTCTTAATATTATGGCTGATCTACCCTTGTTAAGCAAATTGTCACGCCCAGTTGCTATGTCTCATCTCATTGACCACTTTTAAATGCAGATGCGCGTTGTGCATGTGTACCATCTTCAATTCTTCAGCTTGTGTCGTAAGGAAGCACACAAATATATTCTCATTGACCATTTTTAAAATATCGGTACTTCTTTGGCCTAAGTTTATAGGATGTATTTTTTTTAACACATATATCAAAGAGATAGAAAATAATTAGGTTACCTATAATTATTATCTCTAAACACTATATTCAATATATACATGTAGTGAATAGCAAGTAAAGGTACATATTTATTAAGAGTATAAAGGGAACATCACCTAATTTTGTATTAGAACATAAAATACGTTATATATTTATGGATAAAATCATTTTTAAAATATGTCTTATAAAATTATATGGAGAGAGACTATCCGGTTTTCTTCCGAGTCGAGAGAAAAAAGCTTCTATCCACGTTTGCTTGAAACAAAGTTTGGGGTTAGCTCTTCATACACGTTAAACGCAATCAAATCAAAGTTTAGGAAAACTTGTCAAATGCGAGATACTCATAAGCTGGCGTACGTACGTAGGCATGCGAACGAAGAACATCGTAGTATATAATAACTTCCAGCTGTACTGCGCGATGTTTCCAATCAGATGCATGGACCGTTCACTTCTATCACGCATGCTCATGCATCGACGTCGACGGCATGAGAGTATGCAGATCAGCTGAAAATTTGAATGTGTGCAGTAAAAGCAATTTTGTCTAGTACGGATGCTTCAGTAGCAATACCTTTCTATATACTCCAACACAAATGCCTTTGTATACGAGTACATCACTAGTCCTACGTACTTGTGTTGCCCGTGAGAATCAAAGTCACTTTTGTCACTATTTCACATCATATTTATAAAAATAGTAGTATGGCAACTATATTGACAAAATATCATTTTTGTCGTCCGGCGGCATGGTGGCTAAACGGCATGCAGCCTATCGCCCAGGGAGTAGGCGGCAGGTAATTAGATCGGCTAATTAGCCGGCCTAATTACCTGCCAATTTTTTTCTGTTTAGTGTTTGTTTGAATTTTGAAATATATCAAATGACCTCAAAAAATTATAAAATTTTATGTACAATCTCCTAACACAATATTCCTCGTAGTGTAATGTTTGGGGAATTTTACCCATGGCGAATGTTGCTAAAAAATTCATCTAGGAGGCTCGTGTCGTCATCAGTGGACTCGTCATCACCCCCATGTTGAATTGGAGGCTGCAAGACGAAACGATATTATTCACAACAAATATTCTGGACGTACAATGCAAATCTCATACCTCCCGAATGTGCAGCAAAGATGAACGACGGGGAGCGGTAGTCTGTCCAGGTGGTGCGGACGACAAAAGGAATGCATCTCGATAACAGACCTGCGGCGAGAGAATGCCATGATGTTAGTGGAACGCAAGGCGTAATAGGAAAAAACATGTAGGTTCGTACGTAAGTTACCTCCTCGTTGGTATGGCGCACGGATGATCGACGGCTAGTACTACGACGCCATGCAAACTCAGTTCATTTCGATGACCGGCCGGACTCGCTAGGTCACGATGACCTAGCGGGTGAGCATGGTGCCCCCACTGGGTGGCTCATGTGAGCACTGTGATCAGAGGAACGGCCGCAGGTAAGGTTGTGCCCCCACGTGGGTTTGGAGTTTACACAGGTTGAGCTACCTCGATAGGCTCATCCACCGCGCTCATGC
Organism: Bonia amplexicaulis; assembly: GCA_036346245.1. NCBI lineage: Eukaryota > Viridiplantae > Streptophyta > Magnoliopsida > Poales > Poaceae > Bonia > Bonia amplexicaulis. Next base: position 5,491,270 of record CM070741.1, read on the forward strand.
CCGCTCGGTCAAGGGACGTAACAGGCATGTTCCGACTTCCTTGGAAGTGCTTGCTCAACTTTTCCCAGAGTTGCTCTCACAAGTACACCGAGCATGGTGGGAGGGAAAGGTACTAGGATTGGGCAACCCCTGAGAGGGCCAAGGGAAAACTCATCATCTTCGCCATGATGGACTCTTCCCCTACCATCGCTATGGCTGTTTTGTACATTCGAATGAACTTCACTGGGTTAGAGCACCCCGTGTACTTGGCAACTTTGGGCATTCGGAAGCGCATCGGCCACGGGGTGACTTGCAAGCCTGGGCTCAGCGGATTCAAGTGGTCAACGAGGTGATCCACCTCACGGGTGGGAGCCCCTTGGGGTGAGGAGGCACGTAGGGGGGCGGTGCAATATTGGGCATAGGGCTGTGTGCCTGGCAGCCAAAACAGGGTCAACCCCATGGTGTCTATGGCTTGTTCCCATGCCCCCATTGAGGCTAGGGTTTCCCTTTGTACTTGGTCGATTTGTGCTCGTAGGTCACCAGCTTCTTGGGCCCCAGCCGGAGGTTGCAGGTTCACCCAAGCATGGGCCCAAGCTAGCTTGGGTTGAAGGGCTTCGATCTCGGGGGCCTCGGTGCGTGTCGTCTCCCATGCCGATACACGCGCTTCATCTAATTGGCTCCTTAACTCCTCGGCTTCTCGTGTCTCAACGGTCGGCAAGAGTCGTGCCTCGGCCCATGCCCTCATGAGCTGTGCCCGAAGCTTCCCCGCTTGACGGGCTTCGGCTATGGACCACAGGGCCTTGGTCTGTGCCTCTCTCAACTGCCTTCGGAGGTCCTCCAACTCTCTCTCCACTTCCTCGCGGACCCTTTGGAGATCGGCCTCTTGGGAAGCTGCGGTTTCGCCGGTGACCCGAGGCGGCGCGGGCTGCGACTCGACTGGACTTCGGCCTCAGAGGGGTGTTCGTACCGCTGACCTCGGTGGCCTTCTGCGCCTTCCTTTTCTTGGACGACATGGCTTCTTGCTCAGGTCCCCACAGATGGCGCCAATTGTCGTCGGTACGAGTCCAGATAGTAAACTTAGAGGCACCCTCGGTCGAATACGAGGACCGTCACAGATGCGAAGGGACTCAAGAGAAGCATACAACCATAAGTGTATTCAATAGGAGTGTTTTTTTGTTACAAGATTAGCCTCCCCTCTCCCATTGCAAGGGGTCTTATTTATAGGGGGAGAGGGGGAAGGCAAGTGTAGTTACAACTTTGTCCTTAGAGTTTAATCTACTTCTATAGGCATTCCTATCATTTGCTCCGTGTAGGCCCCGCCACGTCTGGGACTCCAAGGTCGGTCCGGGGTTTGCCTTGGACCCTCCCGGGATCAGGCTCTCGTACTCCGGCTGGGGTTAGCCTCAGACCCTCCTAAGATCGGTCTTGTGTATTCCACCCGAGGTTGGTCTCGAACTCTCCTGTGGTCGGCCTCGCATACCTCGTCCAAGGTTGGTTTGAGGACTTGCTCAGAGTAGAACTTCCAACAGGCGCCGCCGCTCCAAACCGGTCATGGGCCCGAGGTAGCGTAGGAACCCTCCCCCAACACTCTCTATAAACTTCTCTACAAGCTATTACTATTTATAAACCAGAACCAAAAGCCATCAGTAAAAAACAATATTAACGCCCCCAAATATAATCCAGGAAGCGCATGCAGTGCACCGCGCGCCGATTGCTGAACAAATCAAATGGAGCATCAACACAGTGCCGGATTAGAGATGGCAACGGGCACAAACCCGCTGGGTTTTGCTATCCCAAACCCGTGCCCATGAAAATTGGATGTGCCCGTTAAAAACCCATGCCCGTGACGGGTGCAGATTTTGCCTGGACCCATGCCCGCTCGGTGCTGGTACCACGGTCGCCCGTGCGACAACAGTATGTCAGATTGCGAGACGGTGCAATGCTTAGCAAGTCAACAATAAATTCAATTTATGTGCTACTATGTATGAAACAAGCAACGACAAATCCACAATGCACATCACTAGTTCACTCCATCAATTCTCAGTTCATAGTTCATTGGCATAGCATATCATTACAAGTTCACGGTTCACAACTCATTTAAAACCAAAAGGAGAGACATCAACTGTTCCTTGTACTTGACTAATGGGCTATAAATTTGGATTGGTTTGCACTGGAGGTGGGTTTATAACTCCATGGATCGGGTTTATATTACCCATGGGTTTACGGGTTTGGGTACTATAGGAACGTACCCAAACCCGCAGACCCTATGGGTTAGGCTTTTTGCCCATTAAGAGACCCATGAGTTAGGAAATTGATCCAGACCCATGCCCTAATAGAGTAAAAATCACTGGGTATCGGGTTTCGGGTACCCATTGCCATCTCTATGCCGGATAGATCACCAACCATCGGTCACGTTGCCATCATCGCGCACATATTCGTATGCCCCCATATTTGTACCGTCCGATTCGCACCTGTGCGCGCGTGGTCCAATGGATGTTAACGCGCGCGCACGTATCTATGTACAGTAGCACGTGTACTGCCAACGCGCGCGGACATATGTGCGCGCGCCCACCGGCCCGGCCGGGCGCGCTCGCGGGTGTCACCTACGCGGCAATCGACGTCGACGCAGAGAACGACCTGCGACCTAACGGCGGAGAAACCCGGCCCGTCCGAGCGGCGGCGAAAGCGGATCGGGCTCGGCTATTGGCTAACGCGCGCACGACGGGAGAACGCGGTGTGACGAGTTAACAAAGCGACTCTAAAGCGGGGAGAGCGACGCGGCAACCGACTCGGCGACGGCCGCTGCTGCGGTTGCTTTGGATTTCTTTCCTTCTCTTTTGTGAAGCTGCGATGCTGCGTCGCAGGCCTTTTGGGATTCCTGAAAGGGGAAAAGGGCGCTGCTGGGGGTCCCTCTCGCTCGTCGTCTCCTTCCGGCCTCCACTCGCGCACGCGGTGCTCCCGGCTTTGGGTGATTGGCGTGGAGGGGAAAATGGTTAGCTAGCCGGGTAGGCTAATGAGAACTCTAACTTAGCTAATCGGTTATCTTTCCAACCCGATCATTTTTTTTGTTGATTTTGATGTAAGATGGATTGTGTACGTGGTAAATGTAGATTATGAGTTCATTTGGCTGTACATCCAAAGATGAATCGGTAAGTTTCAGAGAAGAAACAGAGACCAATTAAAGCAGAGAGCCAATACAAAGATGGGCATGGTTGATACGGCTACGGTTTATAACTTTTGGTTGAATTTTTGAATTTTAGCTGTTTTCGACATATATTCTAGAGAGAGATACTCACTTGTGATTTTGGTTGATACAGATGCTGAGTTTTTAATGTGTATTATAATTAACTTGTAGATATTGTCTTAAAAAATATAGACGTATGTATATGTATGACGTGATTGTGTTATCCTTGTAACCATTTCTAGTTAAACAGATGGTCCGGTAGCATGTTTACGGATGTGCTACTGCTTATGTAGTTGTAGTCCCTTGTCATGTCAATTTGGGATACTGATTATTGCCCTCGTCCATCACTGCACCTGCAAAGGGTAAGCTGTACTGACTGACTGCAGCCTACCACCACAAATCCTTTCTGGAGGACAACACTTTGCGCGTCCAACGAAAGAGAAAGATAATAGCATGTGTCAATAACAGAGGAAAACAGAAAGAAAAAAAAGTGAAAGAACGAGCTTCTTTTGTATATATAAGATTGTAGGCCTGGCCTTACACTTGATCTGATAGACTACTAAAGGCTTATTCTTTAACGGTTTTTAGTTTTTACTACAATATCTAATTTTTAAACAGAATATTTTTAAGACGGAGTCTACAAGTTAATTGTAGTACACGTTAAAAGCCTAATATCTGTATCAACCAAAATCACAAGCGAGTATCTCTCTCCGTAATCTCTGTTACAAACAACTAAAATTCAAAAATTTAACTAAAATCTATAAACCGCAGCCATATCAAACAAACCCTAATACTAGTAGCAAACCACCCATTTGAGCTACCTCCTTTTGGGATTTTGTCCAACGATTCGCCACTAATAAGTTCTCTTTCCAATGTCTCTATTCTCTCTTCTTTCTTGGGAGTCACTAATGTATTGTCTATTGCCTCTTTTGTACTATATGCTAGTACATAATCACTAATTGCCTTACTCCACTATATATCCCAGGTTTAGAGGTGGATATCGAACCAGCTCGGCTCGACTCGGCAAGACTCGTTAAAGAAGCGGCTCGGCTCGTTAGAGTAACAAGCTAAAAGAAAGGCCTGTCTTGGCTCGGTGGAAAGCTCGAGCTCGGCTCGTTAGTCTCGTAAAAACAAATTGCATAATTTGATTGCAATTATACAAGCATTGGTTGTGTATAAATTACAAAATATGGTAGTACTAACTGTGTTACATCCAAATAGTAGTTCATAAGTGATTCATAAAGTGGTAACGAGAACAACAAACAAAAGGTCTTCTATTTGAAGATTTCAACCATTGACAGTTTGGTGCGGAACAAAAGGTCTTGAACTCTTGATTTCAACGTTGCTACGAAACAAAGGGTCTTGACTTTAACATTTTGTGAACGCAAAACGGACATCTGCCTAACTGCCTCCCAAAAATCTGTGAAGAAATGGACAAATGGTAAATATTATTCTTAAGAAACATAAGAAAGAAACAGAGCATATATAATGCATACATGATTCAACTGAGTGGAACTATTGCATATATGATACAGAGCATATGTGATGCTTTTACAACTTGTAGCAAGTTAACATGAAGAATAATACATACAATGATGTGTAGTAGAGAAACAAACATTGAAATCCAGAAAGGATTTGGAACAATGAAATAGTCGCTCATTCGGTAAGGTAGTCAAGCATGTGCTGCTTTGTGCTAGACTTACTTGTAAGGGTTTTAAGTACACTGTAGAACTTCATGTAGGAAAGACATAATCAATTATGTTTTACTGTGATAAATGATGTGTGTTTTCTTGCACTATCTTATGTTTATTCTCTCCTAGTGTTTACAAATTTATTGTCAAGCCTAGATTATTAGGACAGTAGTCATCAAAATTGGACGACATGTAATTTGTTTCTCTCCAAGACTCCCAATTGTGATGAGCTTTGCAAGTATTTGTGCACAGTCAACAATCAAAATCAAAGATACACTCTCCAATCTCTATTAATCTCTCAAGAATATGGGTTGAGAAGCTACTTTACCGAGGCTGTCGGGGTCGAAGCTGCTTTGGCACTGCAAGGTGGCCGTGGACAGAGGTTGGGGAGGCGGTTCACCACTGGGGTCAATGCGGAGGCAGACACGGACCCGGACCCAGAGGACCTCCTCTCTCCGCGGTTCTTCGACTCCATGCTGATCTGCGCATGCCGCTCTATGAGCCAGATGCCGATGAAAGGCCGACGGCGAGGGGAGGTGTGGCACTACGATGGCAGTGTTGTGCGATCGGTGCCAGTGTTTTCTATGGTTGAGATTTGAGGGAAGGCAATGGCCGATGGAAAGAGGGTGGAGGCTGAGACGAGGAGGAGGGGAGGGGCCGGCACCGGCGGACGGTGAGGGTGCAGTGCGACACCATGGCGGCGGCGGCAGATCTAGGGTTGAGACTTGAGGGAAGGCGATGGCCGATGGGAACGGGGTGGAGGCGAGGCAGGAGGAGGAGGGCCGGCGCTAATGACGGTGAGGTGTGATGCGACACCGTGGCGGCGGATCTAGGGTTGAGACGAGAAGGAGATTTTCTAGCGCGTCGCCACGAATCTCGGGAGTGTGTCGGGTGTGTCGGTGTCTTCTTGCGTCGGATGGGTGAGCGTCGGACGTAGGGGTGCTCGGGTGGATGGGCCAAGCATCGGACATGGAATGGGCGAACCACCGTCCGGCGAGCAGACGAGCCACCGAGCGGCTCGTGAGCCGGCTCGGCTCGTTAAGAAGCCAAGCTCAACTCCTGGCTCACTCGACTTGTAAATATCACGAATCAAACCGAGTTTGTATCAAACCGAATCGAGTCAGGAGCCACGAATTTTCTGTCCACCCCTACCAGGTTCATTCTTGCTCGTACACAAACTTACACTATCATACTCAAGTGAGTCAGTGGCATGTCATCACCACGCAATAGTACAGCTAGTATACTCGAGCACTACTTGGCACATCCCATGGAACATTGATACATTATTATCGCTATCCGTCCAATCAGATGGAATTAAAACAAACGACTGCGACATGATTAGCTGAGTAACGTCCAAGAGCAAGTGTACAAAAAAAATGTTGCAGTTGGTGGCGCGTATTACCGGCTACAACGCCGCTTCGTCTACGAAGGCCGGCCCTAGCAAGTGAGCGAGGCCAGACTACCGAGACAGGAATTTAATGTAGTAGGGACAGCGACCCGTGGAGCATTGGGCCACGCGAGATGAGCCTGAGCCGTTGGACGGTGATCGGACGGCTCCGGTGCAAGTCTCTTCTCAGACCCAACGCCGGGTAGTTTCCCCAGGTTCAAACTCCAAACTACCCTGCCTTAAAAGTATAGGACGCATCACGCGGGTGTCTGTAGATGTGTGTGATGTCGAGGACATGTGTGGGTATGTTTTTATTGTATTCATGATTTAAAAAAAATATAGAGTGTGTTCGGTTGAGGGCCAAATTTAGCACACTTAGACTTTGTTCTAAACGGTTTTGGTTGCTGGTTTTAGAAGTCAGAAGTTACTTAAAATATATTGGTTTCTTGATTTTATCTTTCTTTTAGGAAGTGTTCATTCTATTGTTTCATGTAACATGGCTGTACAAGGTGTTCTAATCTTGCCTGTAGACAACAGATGTAGAACTTAACATTTGTTGGGACCTTGTAAGTCATTTCCAACTATTGGAGCATCACTTTGTAATGTATAGCTACTTACAGGTTTGACAAATGCTCTTTATTGTCATCTATGAAAATGTTGTGTACTGTCATATATAAAATGCTCTTTACTGCCCTAGTAACATCACTGATGTTGAAAATGGTCTATATAAGTGTGATATTTATCATTTCTTCAGTGAGTTACTAAGGATCTACTTGAAGCTTACTGGATTGATTTCATCTACATGGCTGTGTTCCAATATGGGTTCATTGCGATGTTCAATGTTTCCGATCATGAAGCGTAAGGATTCCTCAATTGTAGAGTTCCTCAATTCTTATATGATGTCACTGCTGTCAATTCGTTTCTCTCATACGAATACTATCTTGATAATAAATGATGAGCTACTAAGCAATTGCTTGAAACATATTAGCACTGATTGAGAGCTTCGGCTGGAGTGCCAAATGACTGGCAGATGATCTAGCAAATGGTCGTATACCAGTGTAGTGAGTGCCCAGTCATCAGCTGCCGCTAAAGCAGCAGTACTCTCTTCAATTCTCCTCCAACTGGATTCTAATGCTTGCTTAGTATCCCATGTAACTACTTCGAATGCATAAGATGAACATTGCATAGGTTTAGGTAATCTTACCACTTCAGGTCGTGGGTGATCATATCCACCTTTAAATACAAATCAAACAACAACTATACACTTTGGCTAAACTATTATGGTAACAATCCAAACAGAGGCTACACATATTTTGCCACGGCTACACTTAGCTATGGTTATCAGCCAAACAATATGGTTTTCCCTCATAGTTAGACACACCATAGGTATGGCTATGATCTAAGGTTAGGCGTGGTAAATTTGGCCGCCCAATCAAATATGTCCATAATCTGCTGCTCATAGCATAAGCAAAGGGTGATGTATGTGCCTCTTCTTTTTAGCTTCTCAAAGCTGTTCTTGGGTTTTTCTATAGTAATTAATTTTTAAATGGAATGTCTTTTTAAGACGGGTCTACAAATTAATTGTGATACATATTGTAGCGATTTCATTTATATCAATCAAAACATCACGCGAGTTTCTGTTACTCTATACTTTCTCTCACGAACAATCTAAAATTATAAACTATAGACAAAAGTCATGATCCCAAACTAAAAGAATATGGCCTACATGTACATGGAGTTCTGCAGTTTCTTCTCCATCCTGCGAACTATACCAGGGTGTAATCATGGTTGGGCATGTGTGGGGTTACATCCAAAAGATTTGGCTCTGATTGGCCTAAAGCGCGGGGATTGCAGCAAGTGTTCTTCCTTTTTTGGTCAGATCTACTGGAGTACTAGCATGAGAACGAGATGTCATCCTGTCTGTCATGTGTCTTTTGTAATGTGCCTCGCTTGATTGTAGTCATGTTAGTTTCGCGGCTTTGTTTTGATATTTTTTTTCTCTTTTAACACATGCTGTTCAGGTTTGGTCCTTACGCACGGCACTTCGCTGTTTGCACGGGCTGTTGTCCATCATCTGAATATTTTATCCGTTCTTTTTTATTTGATTTTTTGAAATTCGTATCATCACATTTTTCTAAGTTTAATCATCAATAAATTCAAAACTATCTAAATTAATTGTACAAAAATTATATCATTAGATACATGTTAAAAATACTTTCATAATATTATAATTTTATTGCTACATCTTAGTATAAAGTTATAAAAATAGCGACCAAAATTATATATTAGAAACCGTAAAAAAATAAAAGGCCGTCAAGTGAAAATGATCGGAGAGAGTAGTTTTTCTGTGTGTCCTAGAAAAAAGAATGCACACGTCGGCTGGTTTTCACCTTTCCTACAGCCTACTAGTCGGTGCCTCAAGCTAGCCAAAGAACGCGAAAACAGCGTACACCATCTCGATTCAAACGTTTAATTTTTTCTGACTTTAGAATTTCTTTTTAAATTAAAAATCACTTAGAATATATTAATTTTTTATTTTAACTTTTTTAGCCTTTTTGTTTTTTATATTGTCCATAGAGATATAACAATAATTTTATTTTTATTTTTTAATTAAATAACTTAAAAAAACTAATCACCGTTGAAGTACAATTTCAGAGACCAGTTGCAAGCTGCAGTAGGAAGTCGCAGTCAACCGCTGGTTAAAGCGACGCCTAGATAAACTGCTGCTGAGAACAGGCTTTGACTAAAGGATCAAGAGTTACAACTATGTTTTTAATATAGGAAAGACAAGGTGCAGTACATAGCAATATAGCATAAGCTGCATCACTGTAACTGGTCTTCCAACGGGTATGATTGTCTGTTGATATTGCAGCCTACTCGGTTACTAGCCTACTCTCAGCCATGTATGGTATTACTCCTGAATTTGTGATTTACACAAGTACTCTGACACAGTGTGCAGACTTCACAGCATACGTAGTCATTTAGAGTCATGTACAATAATTCATCTCTTAAAAATATCTCTACAACTTTTATCTTAGTTAAATACAGTATAAAAGACAACATCTCTAATACATTATTTCTAGCACCATCTCCAACATTAATTATTTTACAATTTTTTAAGTCCATACGTTAGTTTTTTTATCATCCACTCTATCCCCTTTCATGCCATCTCTCTTCTCTCTTCCACGAATCACGCTCCCTCTCCCTCCCGCCCGCGGTCCTCTACCCCACGGCCACCCTCTCCGGTGCTCTCTCCGCCACCGCCATCGACGCTGTCCGTCGCCCTTGCTCCCTCTCCCTCCCCGCCCGCTGTCCTTTACTCCACCGCTGCCCTCTCCGGCGCTCTCTCTTCCACCGCCACCACGTGGGTCTGTGGGCGACGATGGCTTCTCTCCAACAACACTTGCAGTCGTCGCTTCGTGCGTTGGATCATGCAACATGATCTCGTTGGATGAAAGGACGACCTCCTTTCTCTCTTCGTTCTCTCTAGTGTTAGAGATGCCCTAGGAAAATGTCGCAATCACATGCACAAGCCTAGAAGGGTACTAATAGAACTGAGCCTCGAAAATTAACGAGGTCTGCCACTACTGGCATCTTTGGATCCTCTTCTCTTTTCCAGCGCCAGGAGCTGGAGGTGAACAAGCTAACCTTTGCAGAGCATCCCCGCCTACCTACTGACCCCCTTTGTTACTTTCACACACTTGTTTATTGATTGTAAGAATCGCCAGTCAATGTAGGAAAGCTCAATGCATTGTAGACAGTGCCGCGTTGGAATCTTTACCCGGTTTCTTAAGGAACCAGTGTTACCAGTGACATGTTTGATTGAGCTGTTAGCTTTGCTTAAGGGAGAGAACAAGGGAGACTAATACCTATTCTTTATAACTTATGATTTCGTTTCAACAAATAAACAAAACAATTTTTTACCATTTTTTAAAACATTTTATCTGGATGGTTTTTTTTCAAATTGCTTATCGATATTCAGTTTATTCACACAAAAATTTATTTTAGAACAAAAATCATCAACCATAGTAGAAAAGAACAACTCTTAAAACTGAAATTTTGCCTATCATGGTTTCTTCGGAAAAGAGGAACCACGGAGGATTAAGACTGGATTTTGGATTTTCATTGTTTCTCGGGGAAAAGATCAGAAGATGATTGAGTGAGGCTAGTAATTTCTTTTTGTAAAGTTCCTTTTCTTCATATCCTTTTCGAGCTACAAGCGGGCCGTAGGTGCCTTTTGTTAGGATGTGGCCCATTTAATGGCCCATTTCCTTAATTCAAAGCATGCTTTGTTTAGTACCATATTGCTAAGGAGGTTAAAGACTGTTCTTGGAAAACCAATTTATAAGGTGGAGTCCTCTCCACTCCTTGAATATGGATAGAGATGGTATGTGGAGGGTTACGTGTAGTCACACACGCAGCATGCCTTGCGCCTTGTGTGTCTCTGGCGTATTTCAGCGTGAAAATCGCGTGACTTGTGACTTCTGACCGCGGCCGTGCCGTGGCGTGGCGCGCCACTTGGCGAGACAAGTCCATCTCTATTTTCTTTGAACCATGCATTACTCTCTCTCTCTGTTTGAATGAGATTCAAACATTTGAATAAAGCGATTACAAGGAATTTACTTGCTTAATTCATCGATTACCGGTGCATAATTACATTTTAATCGCGGCGATTACTAGTGAATAACTGCAGCGCCCTTAAAAGGGCCTGGAGACGTCCAGGAGAAGAGATAGAATTCTGTACCTCCTTTTTCCTTTCTCCCTGCAATTTTGTCTTTGTGGTGCTTGCGAATCGAACCACGTCGACCTTTCTTCCGGCGTGCACACGGAAGGAGGGGCGGCTATCTCGAACCGTTGCCGCGAGAGAGTACGCGCAGGCGGCAATAAGGTTTCAGGCGGCGCATCTGCGACCGCTCGCTCACTTGCGTCATCTCGTTACGCCTGCGTCAAGCTGCTGACTTCTGTTTACCTCGGGCTAACAAGTAAGTCGTTCGTGCGCATGTTCGATTTAATTCTTGTGTTTTATTGAGTATAATCGAAGTATGTTGAGTAACTTCTTTGTTAGTTGTGAGTTTTGCATCACTAGTGTATTGTATTTGTCTCCTACTAAAACTTGGAATTAAAATATTGCCCACATTTCCAACAATCCAGAAACCTTATTGTGAATTTTGTTGCAATCTGAAATGGCTAATGCTTCGATGCGATGAAACACGAGAGGTTTTACGGTCGAACTTTCGTAGATGGCGAGACTAGAGCCAAGTTTTGGCTCATGTCTTTAAATTGTGGTGGGTTATCCACCGCGGTATCCATTACGATTGAGCGAGACCATGCGGTTTGATAATGCGAACAATCGCTCTTGGGCGCATTCACTGATACAGCGGATCGGCTCTATGATGTGTACATGGACTTCAAGTCCGCCACGAGTTGTGGGATGCACTAGAGAACAAATATGCGAGGCGAGGCGGTCGGCGGCTCTACATATGTGAGCAATTTTCGACTTTAGCATGGATGAGGGTAAGTCCGTAGTTGGACAAGCTCATGATCTCCGACTACTAGTCGGTGAGATTGCGCACTTAGGGCATGCGTTGCCTCCAAAGTTTGTGGCTGCGGGCATCGTTGCTAAACTCCCGCCTCTTGGCGGGATTTTGCTACTAACTTAAAACATAAGAGGAAGAGATTTACATTGAGGATCTCATTGCGACCCTCGATGTGGAAGAAAAGCAAGAGCAAAAGATGCACCTAGCACATACGCGAGAACAATGCAAACATCATACTGAGAAAAGGGCATTGCTAAAATACAAATCCAACAAACCGAACAAGACAACTAGCTTTAAGAAGAAAACCGAGAAAAAGTTTGAAGGACATCACACCTTTGTGTGCGGAAAAGGCGGTCATATGGCGAAGGGCTGTCGCTTCCATAAGATCGAGATGGTGAGCGACCAAAGAAGAAGGCGTTAACGTGATCATAAGCGAGGCCTCGACTTGAGGAGGTATGGTAATCCACTGTTGTCTTTTAGCATGTCAATCTCTTGAGTGGTGGATTGATCTTGGTGCTAATGTTCACGTATGTTACGATATTTCCTTGTTTTCTTCTTATCGAGCGAGGGCTTCCTCCATCCTAATGGGAAGCGGGTGCATGCTACATTCTTGGTGTTGGCACGGTGGATCTGAAGTTTACTTGGGAAGGCATCCACTTGAAGAGCGTGCGACATGTTCCCACAATAAAGAAGAACCTTGCTAGTGGTTCTCTCCTATGTAGGGATGGCTATAAGCTAGTTTTGAGTCAAATAAAATTGTAATGTCTAAGTTCGGAAAGTTTGTTGGTAAAGGCTATGAGGCGGAGGCTTGTTCGCCTAAGTATTTTAGAGTCTTGCTATAATCGAATATTGCAATGGTTTAAATAAATGTGAGGCAAATATTTGGCATTCTCGTTTACATCATATTGGCTTTGATAGTATTGCTAGAATGTCAGTTAGATTTAATTCAAAATGTGAAATTGTCAAAGGGTCAAAGTGCAGGTCATGTGTGCAAGCAAAGCAACCTCGAAAACCCTTTAAGAGATTAGAGGATGAAAAGAACTTGGCACCTTTAGACCTTATTCATTCGATTTGTGTGAAATGAATGGATTATTGACAAAAGGAGGCAAAAGATATTTTCTAACTTTTATTGATGATGCAACACGCTCTTGCTATGTGTATTTCTTTGAAAACTAAGGATGAAGCTTTAAATTACTTTAAAACTTATAAGGTAGGGTTGAGAACCAACTAGAAAAGAAAATAAAAGATTGAGGTGCGATCGTGGAGGAGAGTATGTCTCATGAATTCTCCCAATTACATTACGAGCATGGAATAGTTCATGAATTTACACCACCTTATTCGCCCCAATCAAATGGGGTGGCGAGGAGGAAAAACCGGACACTAATGATTTGGTTAATGCCATGTTAGAGAGTCTTGGGTATGCCTAAGGCGTGGTGGGGAAGCTATTCTGACAACTTTAGTCCTAAGCAGGTAATCACTAAAAGAGTGAGATTACTCCGTATGAGGGATGGAAGGAGAAAACCTAATGTTAATTTTCTGCGAACTTGGGGTGTTTGGCAAAGTCAATATACCATTGAGAAAAAGAAAACTTGGACCAAAAGCGATCGATTGCATTTTCTAGGATATGCTCAAAATAGCACGGCCTATAGATTTTAGTAGTTAAATCGAAACTCACGAGATTATTGCTAATACAATAATGGAGTCTAGAGATGCTTCATTCTTTGAGAATATCTTTCCTATGAGAACGATGGCGGTACTTCACGAGCAGAGAATGTTCATTCGATAATATTGAAAGTGACAATAATCAAACTTGAACTTCCCACCATTTACGAACCAATTTGTGATATTCACGAGGAGGATAACAATATAGTCATGAAGCTCCTCGTAGGAGCAAGAGACAAAGGTTGAAAACCTTTGGTGACGACTTTATTGTATACCTCGTGGATGATGTGCCAAAGACTCTTTCGGATGCTTATGCATCTCGATCTTGAGTATTGGAAAGAAGCGGTCCGTAGTGAGATGGACTCTATCATGGCTAATGGGACTTGGGAGATCACAGATCGTCTATCGGTGTAAACACAGTAGGATGTAAGTGGGTCTTTAAAAGAAATTAAGGCTGATGGAACTATTGAGAAATACAAGGCAAGACTTGTGGCCAAGGGTTACACCGAAAGAGGAGAAGATTTCTTTGATACCTATTCTCCTGTCGCTAGACTAACTACCATCGAGTGCTCCTTGCGTTAGCATCTTCCTATGGTCTACATGTTCATCAAATGGATGTGAAGACGACTTTTCTTAATGGAGAGTTGGAGGAAGAGATCTATATGGATCGACTGATGGTTTTGTGATTTCGGACGGAAAATAAGGTATGTAGATTATTGAAATCTTTGTATGGCCTAAAACAAGCACCTAAACAATGGCACGAGAAGTTTGACAAAACTTTAACATCCAGCTTTGTTGTGAATGAAGCGATAAATGTGTGTATTATCGTTATGGTGGGGTCAAGGGTTATCTTATGTACGTATGTAGATGACATACTTATATTTGGAACAAACAACTTAGTAATTGGCGAGGTCAAATCTTTCTTATCTCGGTGTTTTGATATGAAAGACTTGGGAGAGGCGGATGTTATTCTGAATATTAAATTGATCAAAAGCAAGGATGGGATCACTTTGAATCAATCCCATTATCTTTGAGAAAATATTGAGCAGGTTCGGCTTTGAAAATTGTAAAGTTTCTCCAACACCCTATGATGCGAGCATTAAGCTTGAAAGAACCATGGGTTAGGAAAAGATCAATTAAGATATTCACAAATTATTGGGTCACTAATGTATTTAGTTGGTGCCACAAGACGACATTTCATTCTTTGTGAGCAAATTAAGTCGGTTTACTTCTAACCCGGAGATGATCCTTTGGGAGGCACTTGAAAGAGTGTTGCGCTACTTGAGAGGCACAACATCTTTTGGAATACATTATCTTGGACATCCTACGTATTAGAAGGATATAGTGACTCTAATTGGATCTCGATGCGGATGAGATCAAAGCTACAAGTGGTTATGTATTCACTTTAGGCGGTCTTTGCAGTTTCATGGAGGTCTTGCAAGCAGACCATATTGACGAGGTCAACCATGGGCAGAACTTGTAGCACTTGACACGACCACAGTTGAGGTGAATGGTGAGAGAGCTTCTATTGGACTTGCCATTGGTTGAGAAACCAATACGCAATCTGATGTCTTGTGATAATCAAGCGGTGTTGGCCAAAGTCACAAGTACAAAAGATAATATGAAGTCCTCTAGACATGTGAGCGTGAGGCTTAAATCTGTCGGCGAGAAACTCGGGAGTGATTCTTGTGAATTATATTCACCGAGAAAAATCTGGCGGACCCTTTTACAAAGGGGTTAGCACGGAAAGCGATTTCTGTTGCATCTATGGACATGGGTATGAGGCCCATTTAAGTTACATCACAATGGTAACCCATACCTTCTTGATCGGAGATCCGTGGCGTAGGCAATGGGAAAAACAAATTGATGTTGTAACAAGAGAGTACATATTTATTTTACCCATGTCCTAATAAACAATGTACTTTCATTGTTAGGAAGGTTGGCATAAAGCCTTAATGTATACATTGTCCAAATGAGGAAAAGGTATTAGCTGCGGGATACCTAGAAAGAATACACCTACTTGAGCTTAGCGTGTGGTCGCATGAGTTCACGAGGCGGGGCATTCTCTAAGCTCATGAGCGAGATAAGGGAGCATGACCATTTAACGCTCCGTTTAGGCGTGATTCTTTGTGACCTAGTACTAGTTGAAATTTCAAGTGAAATTTGATCACGAAAATTGTGAATTCAAGGCATAGTCCATTCATCGGTGTGAGAAGATGAATCTTGTCATTCTAGGTGTAAGTTCAACCGTGCGGGACTTATACTAAAGACTAGTATATTAACGATCTTTGACACAATATCTTTATCATCTGTTTACTTCTTGCTTTGGAATTGGTGGGGATTGTTAGAATGTGGCCCATTTAATGGCCCATTTCCTTAATTCAAAGCATGCTATGTTTAGTACCATATTGCTAAGGAAAAGAGGAAAACCAATTTATAAGGTGGAGTCCTCTCCACTCCTTGAATATGGATAGAGATGGTATGTGGAGGGTTACGTGTAGTCACACACGCTTGCCTTGCCTTGTGCATATCTGGCGTATTTTCGGCGTGAAAATCGCGTGACTTGTGACTTTGCAGCGGCGTCGTGCCGTGGCGTGGCGCGCCACTTAGCGGACCAAGTCCATCTCTATTTTCTTTGAACCATGCATTACATCTCTCTCTGTTTGAATGAGATTCAAACATTTGAATAAAGCGATTACAAGGAATTTACTTGCTTAATTCATCGATTACGGTGCATAATTACATTTAAATCGCGGCGATTACTAGTGAATAAGCTGCGGCGCCCTTAAAAGGGCACAGAGGCGTCCGGAGATGAGATAGAATTGCACCTCCTTTTCCTTTCTCCCTGCAATTTTGTCTTTGTGATGCTGTGCCGTAAATCGAACCACGTCGACCTTTCTTCCCGCGTGCACACGGAAGGAGGGCGGCTATCTCGAACCGTTGCGCGAGAGAGTACACGCAGGCGGCAATAAGGTTTCAGGCGGCGCATCTCTGCGACCGCTCGGCCTGCTTGCATCATCTCGTTACGCCGCTGCGTCAAGCTGCTGCGACTTCTGTTTACCTCGGGCTAACAAGTAAGTCGATGCGCATGTTCGATTTAGTTCTTGTGTTTTATTGAGTATAATCTGAAGTATGTTGAGTAACTCTTTGTTAGTTGTGAGTTTTGCATCACTAGTGTATTGTATTTGTCTCCTACTAAAACTTGGAATTAAAATATTGCCCACATTTCCAACAATCCGAAACCTTATTGTGAATTTTGTTGCAATCTGAAATGGCTAATGCTTCGATGCGATGAAACACGAGAGGTTTTACGGTCGAACTTTCGTAGATGGCGGACTAGAGCCAAGTTTTGGCTCATGTCTTTGAGGGCTGTGGTGGGTTATCCACCGCGGTATCCATTCGATTGAGCGAGACCATGCGGTTTGATAATGCGAACAATCTTGCCTTGGCGCATTCGGACTGATACAGCGGATCGGCTCTATGATGTGTACATGGACTTCAAGTCCGCCACGAGTTGTGGGATGCACTAGAGAACAAATATGCGAGGCGAGGCGGTCGTGGCTCTACATATGTGAGCAATTTTCGACTTTAGCATGGATGAGGGTAAGTCCGTAGTTGGACAAGCTCATGATCTCCGACTACTAGTCGGTGAGATTGCGCACTTAGGGCATCGTTGCCTCCAAAGTTTGTGGTGCGGGCATCGTTGCTAAACTCCACGCCTCTTGGCGGGATTTTGCTACTGCTTAAAACATAAGAGGAAGAGATTTACATTGAGGATCTCATTGCGACCCTCGATGTGGAAGAAAAGCAAGAGCAAAGATGCACCTAGCACATCGCGAGAACAATGCAAACATCATCTGAGAAAAGGATTGTTGCTAAAAATACAAATCCAACAAACCGAACAAGACAACTAGCTTTAAGAAGAAAACCGAAAAAGTTTGAAGGACATCACACCTTTGTGTGCGGAAAAGGCGGTCATATGGCGAAGGCTGTCGCTTCATAAAATCGAGAGATGGTGAGCGACCAAAGAAGAAGGCATTAACGTGATCATAAGCGAGGCCTCGACTTGAGGAGGTATGGTAATCCACATTGTCTTTTAGCATGTCAATCTCTTGAGTGGTGGATTGATCTTGGTGCTAATGTTCACGTATGTTACGATATTTCCTTGTTTTCTTCTTATCGAGCGACGAGGGCTTCCTCCATCCTAATGGGAAGCGGGTGCATGCTACATTCTTGGTGTTGTACGGTGGATCGAAGTTTACTTGAGGAAGGCATCCACTTGAAGAGCGTGCGACATGTTCCCACAATAAAGAAGAACCTTGCTAGTGGTTCTCTCCTATGTAGGGATGGCTATAAGCTAGTTTTGAGTCAAATAAAATTGTAATGTCTAAGTTCGGAAAGTTTGTTGGTAAAGGCTATGAGGCGGAGGCTTGTTCGCCTAAGTATTTTAGAGTCTTGCTATAATCTGAATATTGCAATGGTTTAAATAAATGTGAGGCAAATATTTGGCATTCTCGTTTACATCATATTGGCTTTGATAGTATTGCTAGAATGTCAGTTAGATTTAATTCAAAATGTGAAATTGTCAAAGGGTCAAAGTGCAGGTCATGTGTGCAAGCAAAGCAACCTCGAAAACCCTTTAAGAGATTAGAGGATGAAAAGAACTTGGCACCTTTAGACCTTATTCATTCGATTTGTGTGAAATGAATGGATTATTGACAAAAGGAGGCAAAAGATATTTTCTAACTTTTATTGATGATGCAACACGCTCTTGCTATGTGTATTTCTTTGAAAACTAAGGATGAAGCTTTAAATTACTTTAAAACTTATAAGGTAGGGTTGAGAACCAACTAGAAAAGAAAATAAAAGATTGAGGTGCGATCGTGGAGGAGAGTATGTCTCATGAATTCTCCCAATTACATTACGAGCATGGAATAGTTCATGAATTTACACCACCTTATTAGCCCCAATCAAGCGGGGTGGCGAGAGGAAAAACCGGACACTAACAGATTTGGTTAATGCCATGTTAGAGAGTCTTGGGGTATGCCTAAGGCGTGGTGGGGAAGCTATTCTATGACAACTTTAGTCCTAAGCAGGTAATCACTAAAAGAGTGAGATTACTCCGTATGAGGGATGGAAGGGAGAAAACCTAATGTTAATTTTCTGCGAACTTGGGGTGTTTGGCAAAGTCAATATACCATTGAGAAAAAGAAAACTTGGACCAAAAGCGATCGATTGCATTTTCTAGGATATGCTCAAAATAGCACGGCCTATAGATTTTAGTAGTTAAATCGAAACTCACGAGATTATTGCTAATACAATAATGGAGTCTAGAGATGCTTCATTCTTTGAGAATATCTTTCCTATGAGAACGATGGGTAGTACTTCACGAGCAGAGAATGTTCATTCGATAATATTGAAAGTGACAATAATCAAACTTGAACTTCCACCATTTACGAACCAATTTGTGATATTCACGAGGAGGATAACAATATAGTCATGAAGCTCCTCGTAGGAGCAAGAGACAAAGGTTGAAAACCTTTGGTGACGACTTTATTGTATACCTCGTGGATGATGTGCCAAAGACTCTTTCGGATGCTTATGCATCTCGATCTTGAGTATTGGAAAGAAGCGGTCCGTAGTGAGATGGACTCTATCATGGCTAATGGGACTTGGGAGATCACAGATCGTCCTATCGGTGTAAACACAGAGGATGTAAGTGGGTCTTTAAAAGAAATTAAGGCTGATGGAACTATTGAGAAATACAAGGCAAGACTTGTGGCCAAGGGTTACACCGAGAAAGAGGAGAAGATTTCTTTGATACCTATTCTCCTGTCGCTAGACTAACTACCATCAGAGTGCTCCTAGCGTTAGCATCTTCCTATGGTCTACATGTTCATCAAATGGATGTGAAGACGACTTTTCTTAATGGAGAGTTGGAGGAAGAGATCTATATGGATCGACTGATGGTTTTGTGATTCAGACGGGAAAATAAGGTATGTAGATTATTGAAATCTTTGTATGGCCTAAAACAAGCACCTAAACAATGGCACGAAGTTTGACAAAACTTTAACATCCCAGCTTTGTTGTGAATGAAGCGGATAAATGTGTGTATTATCGTTATGGTGGGGTCAAGGGTTATCTTATGTGCGTATGTAGATGACATACTTATATTTGGAACAAACAACTGTTAGTAATTGGCGAGGTCAAATCTTTCTTATCTCGGTGTTTTGATATGAAAGACTTGGGAGAGGCAGATGTTATTCTGAATATTAAATTGATCAAAAGCAAGGATGGGATCACTTTGAATCAATCCCATTATCTTTGAGAAAATATTGAGCGGTTCGGCTTTGAAAATTGTAAAGTTTCTCCAACACCCTATGATGCGAGCATTAAGCTTCGAAAGAACCATGGGTTAGGAAAAGATCAATTAAGATATTCACAAATTATTGGGTCACTAATGTATTTAGCTGGTGCCACAAGACGACATTTCATTTCTTTGTGAGCAAATTAAGTCGGTTTACTTCTAACCGAGGAGATGATCCTTTGGGAGGCACTTGAAAGAGTGTTGCGCTACTTGAGAGGCACAACATCTTTTGGAATACATTATACTGGACATCCTTCGTATTAGAAGGATATAGTGACTCTAATTGGATCTCTGATGCGGATGAGATCAAAGCTACAAGTGGTTATGTATTCACTTTAGGCGGTCTTTGCGGTTTCATGGAGGTCTTGCAAGCAGACCATATTGGCGAGGTCAACCATGGGCAGAACTTGTAGCACTTGACACAGCCACAGTTGAGGCTGAATGGCTGAGAGAGCTTCTATTGGACTTGCCATTGGTTGAGAAACCAATACCGCAATCGATGTCTTGTGATAATCAAGCGGTGTTGGCCAAAGTCACAAGTACAAAAGATAATATGAAGTCCTCTAGACATGTGAGCGTGAGGCTTAAATCTGTCGAAAAGCGAGAAACTCGGAGTGATTCTTGTGAATTATATTCACCTTGAGAAAAATCTGGCAGACCCTTTTACAAAGGGGTTAGCACGGAAAGCGATTTCTGTTGCATCTATGGACATGGGTATGAGGCCCATTTAAGTTACATCACAATGGTAACCCATACCTTCTTGATCGGAGATCCGTGGCGTAGGCAATGGGAAAAACAAATTGATGTTGTAACAAGAGTACATATTTATTTTACCCATGTCCTAATAAACAATGTACTTTCATTGTTAGGAAGGTTGGCATAAAGCCTTAATGTATACATTGTCCAAATGAGGAAAAGGTATTAGCTGCGGGATACCTAGAAAGAATACACCTACTTGAGCTTAGCGTGTGGTCATGAGTTCACGAGGCGGGGCATTCTCTAAGCTCATGAGCAGATAAGGGAGCATGACCATATAACGCTCCGTTTAGGCGTGGTTCTTTATCAGCCTAGTACTAGTTGAAATTTCAAGTGAAATCTGATCACGAAAAGCTGTGAATTCAAGGCATAGTCCATTCATCGGTGTGAGAAGATGAATCTTGTCATTCTAGGTGTAAGTTCAACCGTGCGGGACTTACACTAAAGACTAGTATATTAACGATCTTTATGACACAATATCTTTATCATCTGTTTACTTCTTGCTTTGGAATTGGTGGGGATTGTTAGGATGTGGCCCATTTAATGGCCCATTTCCTTAATTCAAAGCATGCTTTGTTTAGTACCATATTGCTAAGGAAAGAGGAAAACCAATTTATAAGGTGGAGTCCTCTCCACTCCTTGAATATGGATAGAGATGGTATGTGGAGGGTACGTGTAGTCACACACTGCCTTGCTTGCCTGTGTGTATCTGCGTATTTTCGCGTGAAAATCGCGTGACTTGTGACTTGCGACAGCGGCCGTGCCGTGACGTGGCGCGCCACTTGGCGACCAAGTCCATCTCTATTTTCTTGAACCATGCATTACTCTCTCTCTCTGTTTGAATGAGATTCAAACGTTTGAATAAAGCGATTACAAGGAATTTACTTTGCTTAATTCATCGATTACGATGCATAATTACATTTAAATCGCGGCGATTACTAGTGAATAGCTGCGGCGCCCTTAAAAGGGAACAGAGGCGTCCGGAGAGAGATAGAAGTGCACCTCCTTTTCCTTTCTCCCTGCAATTTTGTGCTGTGGTACTGTGCCGTCTGAACCACGTCGACCTTTCTTCGGCGTGCACACGGAAGGAGGGCGGCTATCTCGAACCGTTGCGCAGAGAGTACACGCAGGCGGCAATAAGGTTTCAGGCGGCGCATCTGCGACCGCTCATTGCCTTGCATCATCTCGTTACGCACTGCGTCAAGCTGCTGCGACTTCTGTTTACCTCGGACTAACAAGTAAGTCTAACATGCGCATGTTCGATTTAATTCTTGTGTTTTATTGAGTATAATCGAAGTATGTTGAGTAACTCTTTGTTAGTTGTGAGTTTTGCATCACTAGTGTATTGTATTTGTCTCCTACTAAAACTTGGAATTAAAATATTGCCCACATTTCCAACAATCCAGAAACCTTATTGTGAATTTTGTTGCAATCTGAAATGGCTAATGCTTACGATGCGATGAAACACGAGAGGTTTTACGGTCGAACTTTCGTAGATGGCGAGACTAGAGCCAAGTTTTGGCTCATGTCTTTAGAGGGTGTGGTGGGTTATCCACCGCGGTATCCATTCGATTGAGCGAGACCATGCGGTTTGATAATGCGAACAATCTTGCCTTGGCGCATTTATTGATACAGCGGATCGGCTCTATGATGTGTACATGGACTTCAAGTCCGCCACGAGTTGTGGGATGCACTAGAGAACAAATATCGAGGCGGAGGCGGTCGGCGGCTCTACATATGTGAGCAATTTTCGACTTTAGCATGGATGAGGGTAAGTCCGTAGTTGGACAAGCTCATGATCTCCGACTACTAGTCGGTGAGATTGCGCACTTAGGGCATGCGTTGCCTCCAAAGTTTGTGGCTGCGGGCATCGTTGCTAAACTCCACGCCTCTTGGCGGGATTTTGCTACTAGCTTAAAACATAAGAGGAAGAGATTTACATTGAGGATCTCATTGCGACCCTCGATGTGGAAGAAAAGCAAGAGCAAAGATGCACCTAGCACATCGCGAGAACAATGCAAACATCATCTGAGAAAAGGATTGTTGCTAAAAATACAAATCCAACAAACCGAACAAGACAACTAGCTTTAAGAAGAAAACCGAGAAAAAGTTTGAAGGACATCACACCTTTGTGTGCGGAAAAGGCGGTCATATGGCGAAGGACTGTCGCTTCATAAAATCGAGATGGTGAGCGACCAAAGAAGAAGGCATTAACGTGATCATAAGCGAGGCCTCGACTTGAGGAGGTATGGTAATCCACATTGTCTTTTAGCATGTCAATCTCTTGAGTGGTGGATTGATCTTGGTGCTAATGTTCACGTATGTTACGATATTTCCTTGTTTTCTTCTTATCGAGACGAGGGCTTCCTCCATCCTAATGGGAAGCGGGTGCATGCTACATTCTTGGTGTTGTACGGTGGATCGAAGTTTACTTGAGGAAGGCATCCACTTGAAGAGCGTGCGACATGTTCCCACAATAAAGAAGAACCTTGCTAGTGGTTCTCTCCTATGTAGGGATGGCTATAAGCTAGTTTTGAGTCAAATAAAATTGTAATGTCTAAGTTCGGAAAGTTTGTTGGTAAAGGCTATGAGGCGGAGGCTTGTTCGCCTAAGTATTTTAGAGTCTTGCTATAATCTGAATATTGCAAGCTGGTTTAAATAAATGTGAGGCAAATATTTGGCATTCTCGTTTACATCATATTGGCTTTGATAGTATTGCTAGAATGTCAGATTAGATTTAATTCAAAATGTGAAATTGTCAAAGGGTCAAAGTGCAGGTCATGTGTGCAAGCAAAGCAACCTCGAAAACCCTTTAAGAGATTAGAGGATGAAAAGAACTTGGCACCTTTAGACCTTATTCATTCGATTTGTGTGAAATGAATGGATTATTGACAAAAGGAGGCAAAAGATATTTTCTAACTTTTATTGATGATGCAACACGCTCTTGCTATGTGTATTCTTTGAAAACTAAGGATGAAGCTTTAAATTACTTTAAAACTTATAAGGTAGGGTTGAGAACCAACTAGAAAAGAAAATAAAAGATTGAGGTGCGATCGTGGAGGAGAGTATGTCTCTCATGAATTCTCCCAATTACATTACGAGCATGGAATAGTTCATGAATTTACACCACCTTATTAGCCCCAATCAAGCGGGGTGGCGAGGAGGAAAAACCGGACACTAACAGATTTGGTTAATGCCATGTTAGAGAGTCTTGGGTATGCCTAAGGCGTGGTGGGGAAGCTATTCTATGACAACTTTAGTCCTAAGCAGGTAATCACTAAAAGAGTGAGATTACTCCGTATGAGGGATGGAAGGAGAAAACCTAATGTTAATTTTCTGCGAACTTGGGGTGTTTGGCAAAGTCAATATACCATTGCGAGAAAAAGAAAACTTGGACCAAAAGCGATCGATTGCATTTTTCTAGGATATGCTCAAAATAGCACGGCCTATAGATTTTAGTAGTTAAATCGAAACTCACGAGATTATTGCTAATACAATAATGGAGTCTAGAGATGCTTCATTCTTTGAGAATATCTTTCCTATGAGAACAGTAGGCAGTACTTCACGAACAGAGAATGTTCATTCTGATAATATTGAAAGTGACAATAATCAAACTTGAACTTCCACCATTTACGAACCAATTTGTGATATTCACGAGGAGGATAACAATATAGTCATGAAGCTCCTCGTAGGAGCAAGAGACAAAGGTTGAAAACCTTTGGTGACGACTTTATTGTATACCTCGTGGATGATGTGCCAAAGACTCTTTCGGATGCTTATGCATCTCGATCTTGAGTATTGGAAAGAAGCGGTCCGTAGTGAGATGGACTCTATCATGGCTAATGGGACTTGGGAGATCACAGATCGTCCTATCGGTGTAAACACAGTAGGATGTAAGTGGGTCTTTAAAAAGAAATTAAGGCCTGATGGAACTATTGAGAAATACAAGGCAAGACTTGTGGCCAAGGGTTACACCCGAAAGAGGAGAAGATTTCTTTGATACCTATTCTCTGTCGCTAGACTAACTACCATCGAGTGCTCCTAGCGTTAGCATCTTCCTATGGTCTACATGTTCATCAAATGGATGTGAAGACGACTTTTCTTAATGGAGAGTTGGAGGAAGAGATCTATATGGATCGACTGATGGTTTTGTGATTCAGACGAGGAAAATAAGGTATGTAGATTATTGAAATCTTTGTATGGCCTAAAACAAGCACCTAAACAATGGCACGAGAAGTTTGACAAAACTTTAACATCCTCTAGCTTTGTTGTGAATGAAGGCGATAAATGTGTGTATTATCGTTATGGTGGGGTCAAGGGTTATCTTATGTACGTATGTAGATGACATACTTATATTTGGAACAAACAACTGCTTAGTAATTGGCGAGGTCAAATCTTTCTTATCTCGGTGTTTTGATATGAAAGACTTGGGAGAGGCGGATGTTATCTGAATATTAAATTGATCAAAAGCAAGGATGGGATCACTTTGAATCAATCCCATTATCTTTGAGAAAATATTGAGCAGGTTCGGCTTTGAAAATTGTAAAGTTTCTCCAACACCCTATGATGCGAGCATTAAGCTTGAAAGAACCATGGGTTAGGAAAAGATCAATTAAGATATTCACAAATTATTGGGTCACTAATGTATTTAGTTGGTGCCACAAGACACGACATTTCATTTCTTTGTGAGCAAATTAAGTCGGTTTACTTCTAACCGAGGAGATGATCCTTTGGGAGGCACTTGAAAGAGTGTTGCGCTACTTGAGAGGCACAACATCTTTTGGAATACATTATCTTGGACATCATACGTATTAGAAGGATATAGTGACTCTAATTGGATCTCGATGCGGATGAGATCAAAGCTACAAGTGGTTATGTATTCACTTTAGGCGGTCTTTGCGGTTTCATGGAGGTCTTGCAAGCAGACCATATTGGCGAGGTCAACCATGGGCAGAACTTGTAGCACTTGACCTGACCACAGTTGAGGTGAATGGTGAGAGAGCTTCTATTGGACTTGCCATTGGTTGAGAAACCAATACGCAATCTGATGTCTTGTGATAATCAAGCGGTGTTGGCCAAAGTCACAAGTACAAAAGATAATATGAAGTCCTCTAGACATGTGAGCGTGAAGCTTAAATCGTCGGCGAGAAACTCGGGTGATTCTTGTGAATTATATTCACCGAGAAAAATCTGCGACCCTTTTACAAAGGGGTTAGCACGGAAGCGATTCTGTTGCATCTATGGACATGGGTATGAGGCCCATTTAAGTTACATCACAATGGTAACCCATACCTTCTTGATCGGAGATCCGTGGCGTAGGCAATGGGAAAAACAAATTGATGTTGTAACAAGAGTACATATTTATTTTACCCATGTCCTAATAAACAATGTACTTTCATTGTTAGGAAGGTTGGCATAAAGCCTTAATGTATACATTGTCCAAATGAGGAAAAGGTATTAGCTGCGGGATACCTAGAAAGAATACACCTACTTGAGCTTAGCGTGTGGTCATGAGTTCACGAGGCGGGGCATTCTCTAGAAAGCTCATGAGCGAGATAAGGGAGCATGACCATATAACGCTCCGTTTAGGCGTGGTTCTTTGTGACCTAGTACTAGTTGAAATTTCAAGTGAAATCGATCACGAAAGCTGTGAATTCAAGGCATAGTCCATTCATCGGTGTGAGAAGATGAATCTTGTCATTCTAGGTGTAAGTTCAACCCGTCACGGGACTTACACTAAAGACTAGTATATTAACGATCTTTGACACAATATCTTTATCATCTGTTTACTTCTTGCTTTGGAATTGGTGGGGATTGTTAGGATGTGGCCCATTTAATGGCCCATTTCCTTAATTCAAAGCATGCTATGTTTAGTACCATATTGCTAAGGAAAAGAGGAAAACCAATTTATAAGGTGGAGTCCTCTCACTCCTTGAATATGGATAGAGATGGTATGTGGAGGGTTACGTGTAGTCACACACGCGCTTGCCTTGCCTTGGCATATCTGGCGTATTTTCGGCGTGAAAATCGCGTGACTTGTGACTTTGACGCGGCCGTCTGCGTGGCGTGGCGCCACTTAGCGACCAAGTCCATCTCTATTTTCTTGAACCATGCATTACTCTCTCTCTCTGTTTGAATGAGATTCAAGCGTTTGAATAAAGCGATTACAAGGAATTTACTTTGCTTAATTCATCGATTACGGTGCATAATTACATTTAAATCGCGGCGATTACTAGTGAATAGCTGCGGCGCCCTTAAAAGGGCTGGAGGCGTCGAGGAGAAGAGATAGAGTGCACCTCCTTTTCCTTTCTCCGCAATTTTGTCTTTGTGGTGCTGTGCCGTCTCGAACCACGTCGACCTTTCTTCGGCGTGCACACGGAAGGAGGGCGGCTATCTCGAACCGTTGCCGCGAGAGAGTACACGCAGGCGGCAATAAGGTTTACAGGCGGCGCATCTGCGACCGCTCATTACCTGCGTCATCTCGTTACGCGCTGCGTCAAGCTGCTGTGACTTCTGTTTACCTCGGGCTAACAAGTAAGTCGTTCGTGCGCATGTTCGATTTAATTCTTGTGTTTTATTGAGTATAATCTGAAGTATGTTGAGTAACTTCTTTGTTAGTTGTGAGTTTTGCATCACTAGTGTATTGTATTTGTCTCCTACTAAAACTTGGAATTAAAATATTGCCCACATTTCCAACAATCCGAAACCTTATTGTGAATTTTGTTGCAATCTGAAATGGCTAATGCTTACGATGCGATGAAACACGAGAGGTTTTACGGTCGAACTTTCGTAGATGGCGGACTAGAGCCAAGTTTTGGCTCATGTCTTAAGCTTGGCTCGTTAAACTTCATGCTGTCAGTAATCCTACGAACTGCGATTAATCTAGAATCAATTGGCGCTATGTGCCTAGATGGAATTGACGAGATTTAGACATTTGGCACAAACAGTAGTCTTGAGGACGATCTGAGCTAAAGGCAACATGACTGAGATGACTGAGGAATGCGAGAGATCCATGCTAACGTGACAGTTATGACGAATCTAAGAAAACAATGTGACTTGTAAACTATGCTACAGAAGTGGACTCTCTATGCTGCTTATCGTGAGTATAAAATGAAGATGGGAACGTAGTCTCAAATGAGGTGATCTGCTAGATGTTGTAGCAGTCAGCACAGTCGATTATTTGTATGTACGAGTAAAACGTTGAACTAATGACTTGATCGATAATCTGCGATCCATAGACTGAGTATGGGGATGATAGACATAAGGTCAATTTACTGCAAAGATTGTGTCTTGTGGCTTTAAGTCATTAGCTGATCATTTGAGCTAGATAATCTAGAAGATGATAGATCATTATGAGGTTCATGGTAAGTCTTGATGCGTGAAGATGAGTCAATGATTTCAGCTAGTTACAGTGTAACTTAGGATAGATGGTGATCTTCAAGTATGTTTCAGTAAAGTAATCATTGCAATGACTTGAATGATGGATTGAGCAATCTTGTAAAGTAATGTAACTTTTGAAGTCAATGCGACTGTGTGAGATACTAGGATTGAACTTATCTTAGATAGTTGATACTGATTATGCTGTCATATGGAGAATGCATCTATTGCATATAGTCAAATCTGAGTAGATGCAATGCAGTATATAAATATTGGTGAATGTAGAAGATAGATGCTCGACTGAATGTTGTAAGAATTAGGACTTGAATGGATAGACTATGATTTCATGGTAAAAGTATTCAGGATAATGTTCTGATGATATGCATCTAATGGTTATATTGAAATCATGATTCAAATGAGTTTAATCTTAGTCTATAAATATGTTGAGAGAAGATTGACATAATGAATTGTGGTGAATTTGGAAGGATTCATAACTTTCCAATTCAGTACATTGGATGTAGAAGCATAAGCTAATTATCATCCAACGATAAGATGAGAACTTAGATACTTATAGTGGTCAGATGAGTTGAGAGTAATGTGCACTTGATAAAGTTGAAGCTTAAGTGTAATGACTTGAGTCACCTATGCCTATTGCATGGAGAAGTATTAACTAAGGTAGAAATATAATCGAATTTGAAGAAACATGAATAAGGAATATGGATCCTGAGAATGCATGATCTGGTAATTCTTGACTAATATATAACGATGTGCAGTAATAAATGAAAGCAAGATCAGTTATTGTCGACGTGATTCAGAGGAATATGGCTCCAATTTGAAACTTGCTATAATTGCAAAGAAAAAGTCAAATTACAATTACATGTAGAGAGTAACGTATGATAAGTGACTTGATCTTGAGATACTATTCAGATGTAATTGAGAGTCATTTGACTATGGTCATATTTAACACTTGTATGGATGATGGAAGATCTCAAGGATATTATGATCTGATGACTATATGTAAGTTGAATGCTTTGCTAAAGATATAGTAGTAACTCTAGGAAGATAAACGTGCAATCAGGATATGCAAGTATTAGATAATAGAAGTCTATGAGAGTCATACTTCAGTATGAATTCTTACAGATAATTCGTGCTAAGTGTACATGAGGATCTAGTGTTCTTCAATATCTATGAGGCAAACATGATGAACTTAGACAGGAGAATCTTATTGATAAGTATTGTGATTGCGTAATAAGATGATGAATACTGTAGAACTTCATCAAGTGATATTGATAAAATTATGAACTCTCGAGGGCTGCAAAGGTGAAAATTGAGAATTGTACGAGAGTGCACTATGATATGTGGTGTGAAATGTCCAATACTTGTAGAATCTGTAATGACATCTATTGCATTGGTAAAGAGCATCACAATGCTTAGTCGTAGTAAGAGTTGGAGAAAGTTCGTTAAATCATAATTGAAGCTTTAATAAGATAACTGAAGTGCGATTGTGAATATAATCAAGATGAATGGATGTTTACAGATTAGCAAGTTTTGTACCTATGAATGACATTCATGTAAGCTCGACTCGAAGTCAATAGACTTCGAAAGCACATGAGATGTCATATAATGTAATTGCAAGAGACACTTTTGAAAACTATTGACAAGAGTTATGAAATATTTGAAACTTAGAAGGATGCTATTAGACGGGGAAATCTATGAAATATGAACATAGTTATGACATGATCGGACTCGAAATGCATTCAGACTTGTAGAATTAGTGCTATGATAGGTTGAGTCTGAAGACTTCAAGTTGGTACTGATAGCATTTGAAAATAATTGAACATGTTTAAATAGTGATGAATGACTATTTGATATGAAGTCATGGAACAGTGATTCAAGATTGAATAAGAAGATAGATATTTAATTCATCTGGAAATTTAGCTCGATCGTGATTTGAGTCAGCTAGATGTACTTATTGACTAACATGTTCAGCATAGGTTAACGAACATTCGTGAATAGAGTAATAGCATTTAAGTAATCACTGTAATCTATAGTGGCACTAAACGATATTGAGTTAAACATTGTCAGTAACAATATTACAGTAGAATCACAGTCATTTTAGGAGTTGAATATGAATGGCAAGACGATTTGATTCCTGACGATTAGTGTAGAATGACTATATGATGTTGAATTACACGATGGACAGTACATTGGAATGGACATACTCGTTGGCGTCTTGGAACTTTGGTATGGACATAATCAGTATACGAGTACATTGGAATCATTACTTGATGCATCAAAGCAAGTGATGTATTTGTGAGAATCATTGCTTAATATTAGTACGGTCATATCAGAACTAGCGTCATAACTCATGACAATCAGATGTTGAGTCTAAGACTCATGGTATTGGAGATACAATAACATGTTGAAATTAAGGGTGGCCAATTACTGTACATCGCGTGACTTGTGACTTCGACGCGATCGTGCCGTGACGTGGCGCGCCACTTGGCGCACTCCATCTCTATTTTTGCCGAACCATGCATTACTCTCTCTCTCTGTTTGAATGCGATTCAAACATTTGAATGGTGCGATTACAAGGAATTTACACCGCTTAATTCATCGATTACGATGCATAATTGCATTTAAATCGCAGCGATTCTTGGTGAATAAGCTGCGCGCTTTAAAGGGCACCGAGACGTCCTCACTAGTGTATTGTATTTGTCTCCTACTAAAACTTGGAATTAAAATTTTGCCCACATATCCAACAGTATGTTGAGTTGTTAGCATGTAGGAATAATATGATCAACAGGGCAAGTGTCACGATTGAACTCACGTATTCTACCTACCGTTCCCAGCGTCCGTCTGCGCTGCTTAATATTTGTCGGAAGTCGGAACTCTTCAATCCGGATGCCAGGCTTCACACTAGAGGACAGAGGCTAGAGAGGTGAGGTTAGAAACAGGAGGCGTGCATTATGGGTGGCAGTTTGTTCGCATGATTTGCATGAACATTGTGGCTCTATAAAAAGGCTGTTCATATAGCCTTTTGACTTTGCTTTTTGTTTTAGTTTATAAATAGTAACGGCTTGTAGAGAAATTTATAAAAAGAGAAACATTCATATACGATTTTGACCGATATAAATAAAATCGTTGTAGTATGTAGAGATACCGTCTTGAAAAGACACTTTGTTTAAAAATTTACTATAAAAAGTAGCTTTTAAAAACTAATATAAATAGGGTAGCATCGGGCTCTAACCCTGCTGTTACTCCCCGAACCCATGAATAGCAGTTCATTCATTTACCTGGTACTCCTGAGTTGAGTTGAGTAACAAATTTTGAGAAATGTAAAATGAAAGAAATCTAAAAGAAACTACTACTTTTATTCATAGTAAAGTAACCATTTTCTTGCTATTCCAAAATATTGTCACTCTCATTTCTCTCCTTTTTGAGTGTTGATGTGTAACTCTCTGCTGCCATCACTCCCCATACTCTCTCAGCGCTCCCCAATTTTCCCCACTCGCCGCTTTCTTCCCCCTCTCCTCCTGCCATCGCCTCCGCTTTTTAGCCCACCTACCAGCGGCGCAGCGAGCACCCTCGTAGCAAAAAGCACCCGCACCTCCATTCCCCACCCCTCCCCCCTCTCCTCTCCCCCACGTAGCCAAAACAACAGCACTACTCCACTGCTAAGAGCAGAGCGAGAGGAGAGCTGCATTACCAAACCAGGAGCGCGCGCGCGACGGCCGAGAGCGCTTGACGCTAGTGCTAGGAGCAGAGGCAGGAGGTGGGATTCCAAAGGGCAAAAGTCGCGGGGAGCGAAAGCAGGGAGGCGAGGGCCGGGGGGAAGGGAGTAGGGGGGGTCCAATCCAGTCCGCGACAGAGCGCTGCGATTGATTGGAAGTGTGCGCGGCCGCTACCGCCCCGATCGGAGCCGCGGGGCAGATCCAGTTCCCGCCGGAATTGCGGCTGATTCCGGCGCCCGCGACCCCACCGGATCTGCATTCCCTCGCAGGGCCTCCCCGACCCGCGTTCTCGCCTCCCGTAAGTCTCCGGCTTCCCTATGTGATATGCCTGCTTAGTAATTTTTTTAATTTTTCCTGTATTTTTCGCTGTTTGCTACGGTGCGATTGCGCTTATCGTTCGTGCAATGTGTGTAGGATTTCTCCGGGTAGTTTTTACGGAATTATGCCTTATTTGGGAAGTTTTGGTGTAAGCGTTTGAACTTTGAACAGTGAAGGCTGCATTTTGAGCTCCCTTGTCCTCTCTGAAATTCCACTGTTTCACCCAGCTTTTCCGTCGCAGTTTCTGAATATATTTTTTTCTCACCGGTTTTGCACTCCCGGACTTCCCGGTTCGTGTTTCCTTGTCCTTTTGGGACGATGAAATCAGCAGTCGCGGTGAAATCACACGGCGTCGGCTCGGCACGTACTGTTGCGCTAGTGGAATCGGTCACCGTGTTCTGCTCCCTCTGTTTCGGCTTACCCTTGTCACGCTTTGTCTACTTCCCGAGTTCTTCCCAAACATTTCAATCCGTCCGATGAAAGGAAGCCCGCTCCCCACATAGTACAGATTTTACCCCTGAAAGCACCCAACAAGTAACTGCCGCTTCTTCCTTTCCTCCCCCGGGGGTGATGCTAGATAGAAGTAACAAGTCGTAGTACCACTCTTACTAGTTTACTACTACAAGATAAGTAAAAGGAGATGGTGAAAAAGGACGCCCCATCGGTCACTACATCGAACCTGCAAGGACAAGGATTTAATGGCAGTGGCACATCTGGTTAAAAACCAAATCCACCGAGCAAACACCGCCATCAATGGCCGTATCGTGTTGGGAGTGGCTCCTTCTTTACAGCCAAAACCACCTCCCCTTCCCTCTGAATGCCAAGCTGCTGGTACTAGCAGTATGATCAACGGATTCTTCCCCTGAGGCGAGGCGAGCAGTTGGTGTCCGGTCATCTCGGCCAATCCGTCCGGCCGGCCGAACCCTCCGCATGGGCTTAAATAAACATTCGCTGCCCCACGCCGGCCATTACGCCCGCGGGCGTCTTAGGTGCACCTCTTAACTGCCGCTCTTGCTGAGCCCGCGCTGCGCAGCTTGCCGTTCGCGTCAAACTCTACAGCCTGTGCGCGCTGCGCTGCGCGCGATGGTCCATGCATAGAGGTACTGCCGCCTTAATTAAGCCCAGTTAGGTGCGCACAGCCACAGATGAGTCATGGGTGTGAGTACGTGACACGACGCTTACTCGCCCGCGTCAATGTCCTGGCCTAGCTCTGGCATGACGGTGATCGGATCGGGTGGTGCTGTGCGCCCGCCACTTGGGTCTCTCGGGTGGGGGCCGCCGCAACGGCGTGCGCTGATTGTACCGTGCGTTCTTGCTTTAAGGGTTGGTTTTCTTGCGGGGGATTGGGATTCTTTTTTTGCCTGCCTTCCTGGCCGCCTCGTCGTTGTCCCCGTCCTATCCTATATTGTCCTAGCTAGGTCCATTGTGACAGAAGCTTCTGCTTTTGGATCATCGGGCGTGCTCGTCGCCTGCCAATGGAATGTCGTGTGATGCTGGAGCCTGAGGTACGCCGGGTTTGTGTACCTTATACGTTGTGGATGGGCTGGAGTAGTTGGTTGTAGTATTAGGGGCTTACTAGCGCCTGAACATACCATGGGAGACCTCCCATTGCACGCTCCAGGGCAACATCGGTAAATATTATGTGCAACATTTTTAATCACCACGTGCAACAAAATGCACAATAGCACTGAGAATTTTGACAACAAAACTGAAAAGAAAAAATCTTCGTCTCACCAAAATTGTATGAAATCATAAGCATAGAACTTAGCCAGATTTTAAAATAGATAAGAAATCACAAACAAAAATATTTACAATAACACAACGCTACAATTTTTTAAAGAATAGTTGCAACATTTTACAGGTACTCATACAACAATCGGAGAAAATGTTTGCAACAAAATGAAATGTCAAATTTGAAAAAGAAAATGTGCAATAATTGGCAATCATACCGCGACAAGAAATCACTGTAATACAACAATCATACGAAACTATTGTAGCAAATACCTCTTGCTGCAATATTGGGAAGGCACATCGCAACATAACAAAATGCTTCTTGCAACAATGAAGAAAATGTACCATAATGCAACAAAAAGATAACATTGACGCAACAAAAATTCTAAAATCTATGCAACAAAAATGATCTTTGTTGTAACAATAGAAAAGGCTGTTGCAACAAGAAAAATAAATGCTGCAACAACTGAATACAATTACAGCAACAAGAAAAAAATTGGAGGTATAAGTAGAACTAAGATTTGGGGAAAACTTACTGGTGGTGGTAAGAGTTCAAATTAATGGTGAAAATGGAACTCCCATGGCGAGAGGAGATGGGAGGTGGCCAACGACGGTCCACTGCCGGTGAAACCATCACCAATGATGGCGGCGTGGCACAGCTTCGCATGGAGAGAGAGAGAATATTCAGGTGTCGATGAGCCCAAGGAGGAGCAATGATGAAGAAGACGAGATGTGAGCTCATGTGTGGTGGGGAGGAGTCAAAGATTGGCATGCTTTGGATAACCTTATCTCCAGACTCCAATGTTTCGGTTGTGGGCCGAACGAGCGACCGCTCTTATCAAGATGCGTAGCTGGCGAGCTACTGGAGGTGGGTGGGTCCTGCGAAGAGTTATGGTGTGGATGAGGGTGGGATACTGGGGAAGAAGATATGGGGAGGAGTCTAGAATCTGGATGGTGGAAGCAGCGTGGGGGAGTGGAGATGCGTCCGAGGTGAAGCGTCATATCGGTGTTAAGGGTATAAGCGTCATTTTCTAGTTTCTAGGGTTTGGTCTTATATACACTATATATTTCCCTTTGGGCTATGCAATACATTCAACCAACATTTTATCCTTTCATCTTACTCTTGTAACATGGTATCAGAGCTCATGGTTTATTTCTAGCTCACCTTCGGTTGAAACTTCTGCTGCTGCCCACGGGAGGAGCTAATCCCGGGGGCGGCCATCCTCGCTGATTGCCGTACCACGCCGCCGCCGGCCGCCACCGACTGCGTGTCTCCCTCCTCTGCTTGCACTCGCGCCTAGCCGCCAACGCATCGTCGCATCCGCCCAGACGCGCCACACACGCCGCCGTCCGTGCCATCACCCGGCCAAATCGACACCATTGCCGAGCCATCGCGCTTGCCTCCACGCTGCCGGATCCAGCGCCTTCACCCATTCGCCTCATCGCATCGAATCCGTGGCTCCTCGCCGGATCTGGGTTCCCGCCGTTGGATCCGCACACATGGCGAATCTCGCTGGGCTCTTCTGCCGAATCCGGTAGCCGGGTGGATCCGGTCGTCTCCGCCGCCGCAGGCCGCTGCGCCGGATCTGGCGGAGATCGTCGCCGCGGCCTTGGCTTGGCCGCCGCCGGAGCTACGCCGGCCGTCTCGGATCCTCGCCACCGCCACTCGCCGACGACGCTGCGCCGCCATCTCGACCGCCGCCGCGCCAGCCGCCTCCGCCCGGATCTAGCTGTCGTCTCGTCGGATCGATCCGGATCCGCTCGATGCATTGCTGCGCACGAGTGCCGCCGATCGTCATATTCATCGCAGCTTGGCTCTGCTGGTACCGGTCTCGCCCCGCCTAGATCCGGCCTCCTCCGTGCTGGATCCGCCTCGTCGCCGCCTGGAGGCTCTCCTACTCGGATCCTCGTTGGGCCACCGCCGGATCCTCGTAATGCGCGCCATCGCTTCTCCCGACCGCCTCTCCGGGATCCTCTTGGGCCTCTCCTTATCGCTGGTTGCCGGCTCATGCTCGATGTCGGTCTTCTCCAGTCGGCCTCTTCTCCGCTGGCGCTCGCCTCAAGTCGCTTTGCTGGTGGAGAGGGGGGGAGAGAGAAGGAAGTGGAATGACATGAATGTATCTTTTGTGCTAAGTATTAGTATCAGCGTCTTTGCTGCTAGTTTTTCTTATGAGTCTTTCGTTGCGTCCATCCAACTATCCAAGTCTATCATCTTTATCAGTTCGTCAAAGCTATGCGAATCCACAAATTTTCTGTCAGTTAGCCGACTGCTTTACCAGCCACGATTCATCCTCTTGGATTGAATGTGGTCCTTTTCTTCCTTTCGCATAGCCGCAACCGCCACTCTTCTCCTTGAGCCGCTGCAGATCGTAAAAGTCTTTATGATGCCGCCGCTTCTCTTTGAGCCATCGCCCTGAGCTTCTAAGGCATTGCTTTTCGACCACGCCTCGATTGCTTCTTGTGCCTTCGTCGCTTGCCGTCTCGAGCTTCGATCTATGCCGCTATGCTTCTATCTCCTTCTTCGGCTTGATTTAACAGCTCTCTCTACTTGTGTCACCTTCCACTCCTCTTCGTTGTGTTACCGCGGTCGACTTTACTCCCGCTTACCTCTACTTCAACAGTCCTTGCACTTTATGCTTTCTAGGTTGTTGCACGATTCCAGATGGTTGGTACTCGACATAATTTTCCGAGAGCCGCACGCTACTATGACATCTTTGAGACATGGACTTTGGATTTTCCCTATTTTAGTGTAAACCCTTCCAAATGCAATGCTATTGTATATGCCTTGCATTTGTTGGGGGGGGTATTAAGGGTATAAGTGTCATTTACTAGTTTCTAGGGTTTGGTCTCATGTACACTATATATTGTCCTTTGGGCTATGCAATACATTCAACCCGCATTTTATCCTTTCATCCTACTCTTGTAACAATCGGATGTCTGTATACTATCATTTCCCTTTTTCTGGTGCTATATGTTAGTTGCATGACTGATCTTTCTTTTATTTTTCCTTTTGTAACGTCTTTGCAGTTGGAGACAGTGACAAGATAGCTTAGCTTCACTTAATTTTGAGGTTTCCAACCTACACAATCATATATACACTTGTACATGTAGGATGTAGAGGGATATTTTCTTGAATTTGGTTTGGCGATCACAAATATAAACATATTTGATCAGATACACAGTGCGCTGGTTTTACTGTGTGTTCTTGTCTTAAAGGTAGGCTTTTGGTGGCACTTTTGACCTGCCTCGTCATTTCCACTGTCCTATATAGTTGTAAGTGTAATGTGACAAAAGCTTCTGCTTTCGGAATTTGGATACATGCGCTGTCAGTCAGCAGAGTATAGTAGGATACCTGAGTTCTAAGGTATGCAGGCTGTACCTTACACTTTATAGATGGAACGAGAATTGTTTGTATATTTGTACGCTCCGTAGCAGGACAATGGAGAAGTGTCAAATACTTGCCCAACAACTGCTGTTTTGTTGTATGTATATATGCAAATTTCGTTCTTGCCAGCACTAGCAATAATGAAAGATTGCATGCATGTGCAAGCCAGCGTTTACTTACTACGTGTCTTACTTTATTTGTCTAGAGTCTAGAACAAACTGTTTCATGTGATGTCTATCTTCCATTTACCTTTCTTTTGTCGTCATAGCTGGTGACAAGAAGAGCTTAGCTTCGGTTACTTGCGAGCTTTCATACCTCCACAAGCATATGTATGCTTTTTTATGCAGGATATAGATGGGTAATTTATCACGTTTGGTTAGCTGATTACAAATATTCACCTTATTTGATCAGATATAGTGATATACTTAGTGTGCGATGGATCGCCGTAGCTGGCCTTGGAAGAAGAAATCATCTGGCAAATCGTCAAACGCAGATGCTTCGCAGAATTCTAATCAAGCAGAACAGGTTTGTGTTTCTCTTTTCATTTAGATCGGTTTAAATAGCAGTGCTTTCAGCTATGTAGTAGTGTTCTTTCCTCCCTTTTTTGGTTGACAAAGCTAAATTAGATAGTTCATAATTGTGATGGCACACAGCCTTTTCTGGTTTAACTTGTGCTTTAAGCTTGGTATATATGCCTTACCAAGTGATTGTGCGCGCAGCTTCAAGTTGATGGCCCTTGCAGCCAAGTCTGTTTAGTTAGTTGTTTTGCCTTCAACAAATGAATGTCTTGTGTTGACTGTGTGTTTCTAACCTGTATCAAGAAGCATATGCCAAAATTATGCAGTTTTTTGGCTTCCATGAGAAATGCCATAGTACTTAGAGGAAGTCCCATCGCAAATGATGACTACTTTAAGCAACCCTGCTAGTGCAAATGCCCACTGTAGGCTGTAGCTGCAACTTTTGAATATATGTTTCAGCAATAGTCCAATTGATGCTTTAGGCCACAAGAGGAAACTATGGAAGGCATTGGATTGCAACAAGGACCTTTGAATAGCTGTAGGAAATGGGTTGTTCACACTGTGCTTATTTAAATCTTTAAAATGAAGAGTGGATACGTAGTTATCTATGTTTGAGGTAGACGGGTAGTTATCCGGTTACTTGTGCCTTCTTCCATGCTTGTATTTGGATTAGCCTATTTGGCTTATATAGACCTTGCCCAATGCTCAGTTAAGCAACCTCTAGACGAAAGAGGATTTCCTATACTGATCTTGAACCCCGTACTTCCTGACTGGATCTTGCACATGATACTTTGTTTCGTTTTCTTTCATCCACCTAGTAGTGTGTGGCAAAAAAAGGACATAGGATTCTTGGTGTTCACATGTAATTTTGACAAAGTAAAGCTCACTGTAACTTTCGATTGTGACAAGAAATGTAATACACCATATATGTGTTCAAGTACCTATTGCTATGTACATACCCTTCAGTAATAGACTATAAGTGCACTAGCTCATAGGGGACAGGGTATTGCCAATTTTACCATTTAATATTCATTTGCTCTTGTTGCATACCTGAAAAGCTGGTGTTAGACAAGAAATTTGCCCGTTGGAGTAACCTGACGATTTCCAAATTTTAGCTTATCTTTTTACATGTTCATTTCCTTCTAAAATGAAATTTCTATTTTGCAGGATGATAAAGTTCCAAAATTTGTGCAGATTTCACCAGAAACATATGCACATCTTACTGAATCAGAAGAACAAGTAAAAGTCTTAAATGATAAAGTGAAAGTCTTGGATGAGAAACTCTCTGCAGCACAATCTGAGATCACTACTAAAGATGCCCTAGTGAAACAGCATGCTAAAGTTGCTGAAGAAGCTGTATCAGGTGCACAGAAGATCACTATATTCATTAATTTTCTTGTTTGGTAGAAGAACTTGCTCTCTGTAACTGTTGTATTTTACTAGACCTTTCTCATTTCCATAAACCTCACAGTAGTGGATGTTGATCTAGGTGATAATGTTCTTTTTAGATGGAACAAATTTTCTCCAGTCATTCTATTATTTGTTCCTACATGATACAATATAGTTTATGAAATCACTATACTAAATATATTTTTCACAAGATATATGTTTTGTTATGTTAGGTTGGGAGAAAGCTGAAGCAGAGGCCTCAGCACTGAAGGTTCAGCTAGAAACTGTTACATTGTCTAAGCTAGCAGCTGAGGAAAGAGCTGCCCATCTGGATGGCGCTCTGAAAGAATGCATGAAGCAAGTAAGAACTGTGAAGGAAGAAGGTGAGCAGAAGCTACATGATGTAGTCTTTGCGAAAACCAAACAGTGGGAGAAGATAAAGGTTGAGTTGGAAGCAAAATTACTTGAATTTGAACAGGAGCTCATAAGGGCTGGTGCTGAGAATGATGCACTTTCAAGATCACTCCAAGAACGGGCAGACTTGTTGATGAAAATTGATGAGGAAAAGGCTCAAGCAGAAGCTGAAATTGAAGTCTTGAAAAGCACGATTCAGTCAGGTGAAAGGGAAACAAATTCACTAAAGTATGAACTACATGTTGTCTCCAAAGAGCTTGAAATCCGCAATGAAGAAAAGGACATGAGTGTGCGCTCAGCTGATGTAGCAACTAAACAGCACCTGGAGGATGTCAAGAAAATATCAAAACTGGAAGCTGAATGCCAAAGATTACGTGGTCTTGTTCGGAAAAAGTTACCAGGGCCTGCTGCATTAGCTCAAATGAAAATGGAAGTGGAGAGCTTGGGCAGAGATTATGGAGACAACAGATTGAGAAGATCCCCGGCAAAGAATTCTAGCTTCCATCATCCTATGTCCCCGATGTCCCCAGTTTCTGATTATGCCTTTGATAACTTACAGCACATGCAGAAAGAGAATGAGTTTCTGACTGCGCGTTTGTTAAATATGGAAGAAGAAACTAAGATGCTGAAAGAGGCATTGACAAAACGGAACAGTGAGCTACAAACTTCAAGAAACATGTATGCTAAGACAGCAGGCAAGCTCCGCAGCTTGGAAGTTCAAATGTTAACTGGTAACCAACGTATGAGTCCATCAAATCCAAACATGGATATCCACTTTGATGGTACACTGAGCCAAAATGGAAGCAACCCACCTAGTATGACTTCCATGTCAGAAGATGGTGTTGATGATGAAGGCAGTTGTACCGAATCATGTGCCAATGCTCTGGTATCTGAGCTCTCACACAGCAAGAAACAGAAAGGAACCAAGAGCAGTGTGACCAAAGGCTCCAATCGGTTGGAACTCATGGATGACTTCCTAGAGATGGAGAGACTAGCTTGTTTGTCTTCTGAAGCTAATGGCCATGGCAGTACTGTTGACAAAATGAAGATTGACGATGCTGATGCTACTTTATCTGGTATTACTGAAAGAGGGGGTGTTAAAGATTTGCAGTCAGCTTTACCATTGCCAGAAAGTCCATCTTGTAAACAGCAGCTGTCTAAGAACTCTCCGCTCTTGAAATTACAGTCCAGATTATCTTCCTTGGTGGATTCTGAATCACCACAGAACAATGTTGGAAAGGTACTAGACAGTATCAGAAATATTCTAAAGGATATTGAAGAAGAGGCAAATTCAATGAACGCAAACAAGACTCATGCTGACATGGTTGAAGTTGCTGACAGTGGATCATTAATGAAGCAAGATGGGAGTTTGAGCATGGGGAGCAAGCATGCCATGGATCAAGAATTAGTAAAGGCCGTTTTGAAGATTCAAGATTTTGTCAAGTCACTTGACCAAGAAGTGTCCAAGTACCAAGGACAGTCGTCTGATTATGATGGACTTTGTGAGAAAATACAGCAGTTCTCTGCGCTAGTTGAGAAAGTTCTGTCAAATGAAAATGTCCTAAATGACATCATTATGGCATTGTCTCATATCTTGTCAGAAACTAGTGAGATTAAGTTCACCATGTTGAGAGACAACACCAATGAAGCAGACAGCAATAGTTTGGATTATGTTGACAAAGTGACTCTACTTGAAAATAAAGTACAGTTTGAGCCACTAAAAGACAACATTTCTGGCCCTTGCCCACTTATGCCTCGTTCATCTTCTGATCCTGAGATTGAGGGGCCTACTGATGCTGGATTCGATGTCAAGACTGCAGTGCGGATATGCTCACCGGAGGACTATGAGCAACTTAAATCCGAGAAGATGAATTTGGAGGCAGAATTAATAAAGTGCAAGGAAATGATAGAAGATACAAAACTTAGGTTTAGTGAGATGGTGAAAAACCTGGGAGAGCTTACATCCAAGTTGGCTGCCAGTGAGAATTCAAACAGCTTGGCTGAGACACAGTTGAAGTGTATGACTGAATCCTACAAGTCACTTGAATCAAGGAAAGTTGAA
Source organism: Bonia amplexicaulis (assembly GCA_036346245.1). Lineage (NCBI taxonomy): Eukaryota > Viridiplantae > Streptophyta > Magnoliopsida > Poales > Poaceae > Bonia > Bonia amplexicaulis. The sequence continues at coordinate 5,532,761 of CM070741.1, forward strand.
TTAGAAAATGAAATAGAAGTGTTACAATCCAATCTAGATACTTTGACAGCTGAACTCGCTGATGAAAGACAAAGTCATCAGGAGGACTTAGCCAGATACAAAGATCTGGTGGAGAAGATGGAAAGGTAAAACTGAAATCTTTTGATGAATAGTTAGTATAGTTGCCCTCTGCTTAGTTTCTCTTCTCACTTGATTTTGTCATATGAAGGTATGAGAACAAGAGTTCAATGTGTGTGGATGAGGATGCGGATTCCAAATCGAAGCAGGTACAAAAAAAAGTTCTAAAGCTCCTAGATTCCCAAAATTTTTATATAACGATTATCTTATAATGTATGTTTGACTGCCAGATTGTGTGTGTTCATGGTGCCACTACCTTTTTTTGATTTGTTGTATTAAACTATTGATGTAGAAATACTGTCACTATACCTTGCGATTTGTGAATAGCTGAAACCTCTGATCTTTTCTGGAAATTGAAGACTTTTAGCAGCTCATATTTTTCTTTAAAATAATGGCAGGAGAAAGAGATAGCAGCTGCAGCAGAGAAGCTTGCAGAGTGCCAGGAGACGATATTGATTCTTGGTCGTCAACTGCAAGCTATGCGTCCTCCAGCAGGGTCAATGGGCCCCTCGCCAAACGGGCAACGAATGGAGGACTTTTTGCAGGATGCTGTAGGAACAACTGAAGGTGAGTATTGCCAGAAGCCGTCAGGTCAACTTGATACAGATCTGGAAATGCTTGGATCAGGAAATACATCCCCCCTCAATGGATACAAGACGCACATGACCCCATCTGATGTGGATCGGAGTCCTTTCCTTTCACCAAACAGTTCCAAGCACCCAAAGCATAGATCGAGATCCTCATCCACATCCTCATTCGCTAACCAGTTGCCTGAGAAACAAACCCGGGGCTTCGGTCGGTTCTTCACCAAGGGCAAAGAGTGAAAATTAGCTGGCTTGCAAGATAGTGGTGTCGGCTTGTTGATTCTTCACGGCGAATGACGGAGCGATGCAGGCCATCGAGTTTCTACAGGCTACTTGGCGAACCTGCTTGTGTATTCGTTAGAGGTGATGCCTTCTGTTGCTGGAATAATACTTAGCTTGCAGTCGAGCGGTTAAGGCCAGATTGTGTGTGAGAGTGCTAGCCGTCAGTATGTTCCGCTAGAGTTATTCTGGGTTGCTGTTTGTCTGAGACCTCACTAAAACCCCCACTGTACATGTGCAGATGTGCTTACTTGCATGGAGAAGAGCGTCGTTGTTGGTGTGTTCCATTCTCTTGCGAAGTACTTAATTAACCTGTGTATGTTGCTGCCTCAAACTGGCTTGCTGTACAGTTAACCTGCATTAATTTGACGGCTATTGCTGTATTTGTTGATCAGTGTAAACAACCTGAAGGCGCCGTGGGTGAGGTTGTGCGTACTTTGTTGTTCCTTTGCGTCTTTGAAGTTGCCAACACAGTTAGCTGAAGCCGCGGCCGCACTGCTGCACACGGCGGGATCCTGAGGCGGGTGTCGCGTTCGTTGGTGCGCCCGCGGCGAGGAGAGGATGCTCGGCTGGGACGGCGGCCATTGGAGTGACCGCACGGTCGGCCGACGCCGACAGTGGTGGACGCGCGCGGTTCAGCTTGGCGCTTACCGCCAGGCCCGCGGCCCGCAGCCGTCCAGAGGCCGGTCAAGCGCGAGTAATGCGGGGTCGATTGGCCTTTTCTTTAAACAAAAAGGAGCTGATGGGCTAAGCCGTTTGCCGTATTTCGTGGGAGCTCCTGTAAGCCGCCCGAGCGGCAACTGACCTTGTACCACCCAACTCTCGGTCTGTCCGGCCCCATCAGTGCACGGAATTCGAGATGTCTTTTTCTTTACAATCCAAAAAAAATCAAATGATTATATCTGTCATTGAGATTGATAAGAATAGGGTGCCCTATTCTTATCAATGTGTCGCTGCCCAGCTGGTTGAGGGGCTGGGGGTGTCGCCTCTGAGCAAAAAGACCCTTAGGGAGCCTATCAGAGAGGGAATCCTAAGTCACACCAATTATAAATATTGATTCATTGTTGATATGTGTTACAAATAAGCCCTATGGGGGTATTTATATACTCTTAGCATTGTACAAAAGACTAGAATACCCCTTAGGGGTAGGTAACTAAGGGTAGAAGCATCCTTGATGATGTGGTTGATGAGTGGGCTCTGCCTCCATCCGTGCATGAGTTCATCCTTGATTTGGTCTTGCATGAGGTCACCCTTGATTTGGTCCAAACGGGTCATGCCTATGCCGGGTTCGCTCGTTATGGTGCGGGTGACTAGGTCTCGCTTATACCGAGTCATGATGTGGATCCTACTGGGTCCTCGCCTAGGCTAGGGTCATGGTGTGGGCTCCACCAGGCCTTGCTTACGCAGGGGTACACCTATCATGGCATAGGTCTTGCCTGGCCCTGCCCATGCCGGGTGTGATGGCCACCTTAACTCTGTCGCCACCTACACCCTCAGGATGCGGGTCATGAGGTTGCCTCGAGTGATCGCCCGTCACCCCATTGTTGGAGGTAGGGCATGACAATCACCTTGGAGCCGCCTACCACCTACACCCTTAGGGTGAGGGTAGTGATGGTCATTTTATAGTGAGCCACCTATCATCTCCACCCTTAGGGGTGGGTCGTGACAATTGCTTGGAGTCGACCGCCACCTTAGCCTACAACCAATATGGATCCCCTTCCTAGGGGTGTAGGGCTCCTCCAACAATATCTTTTGAACTAAGTGTTTAATTCATGTTTCGTTTGAACCATTGTGTTCCTTACAATGAGATTTTCAAAACTAGACCCGACTTCCATAATTTAGACTTAATAAGTGCTATCATATATCATATGTTCTAATATATAAAATAAAATATTTCATACATTACTTACCAATGTTCTATTAGTTTATAGGCGATGTTCCACCACCAATCTTTTGAATTGGGTACCAGGAATGAACATGGATGGTTGTTGGTTGTTCCCATAGTTAAAATAGAATATTGCACACTTTTGATTTTGATGTACCAACAATTCATCGACAGTGTTCCATGCATTAAGTTCTAAGGGGAATGGCCAATGTTCCACACATTAGGTTTCAAAGCTCTAATAGTCCATCGATGATGGTCTACAGTTCATCAACGATGTTCTAGTGGTAGGGCAAATATGAACAAATTCAAACATATAAGTGAAACAAATCAAAATTATTAGTGGAACATTCATCGTATAAATAAATGATGTCGAAATATATGCACGTGAGGTCTTGTTTTGAAGATCTCTTAATAAGAAATATGGTGGTTTAAACCTAGGGTGGCAATGGGGGGGTCCCGAGGAGGCCCCCGCCCCGATCCCCGCCAGCTCGATCCTGTTAGCCTTGCCGGGGTCCCTAGCCCCCCGCCATCGGTCCCCGCGGGGACCCGACCCCACGAGGATCCTCACGGGGGGATTAGAAAATAGGATAAATTATTTAAAAATGATAATGTGACATTATTTATTTATTTATAATTATTTAGGCATACTATTTTTAAAATATATATTCTAACATATAGATTCAAGTTTTAGTCTAAATATATAAGAAAAGAATATAATCTCTTATATTAAAATCTAATCTATTATTTAAAAATATATTTTTATTTTTACCAGGTCCCTATGGGGCCTGTGGAGGGAGGACGACCCCCGTCCCTACCTCACTAGCCTAGCGGGGGCATGTCTCCGCTCCCCCGCAGGGAGAGATCACCCCCTATCCCCGCCCCCAATGGGGAAATTCTCCACAGGCGGTGGGGGAAATTGCCATCTCTAGTTTAAACGGATTGTGAATCGGATACTCGGTTTAAAAGTTAAAGCAATTTGAATTTTGAAATCACTTTTGAGGGTGGCTCACATAACCTATTTTGTCTCCTAGTGAATTTTCTAGCCTTGTCTCAAAAGTAGTGGGTGCATGGGTTGGGCAGCAGATGGTTATATGCAACACACGTGGCATATAGGATTTTCCGTATTTGATGGGCGAACCAAGGTAGCCGACCCACAAACATAACTGCTAAATCAGTCCATTATTGTTGGACCCGGATTTTGCAATCCGAATCCTTGTGATTCCACCGTACTATTCCCCGGATCAGTAGATAGTGCTCATAGATACAGTACTGAACATCAAAATACATATCATGTGGAAGTGTAAACATAATAGTAGACTTACTCATGGATCGATCAGGCCGAAATCAATAAAATGCAGCAGCGAAAACGAAGCACACAGGTGGGACCCTCAAAACGTGCCCACAGGCAGCCAACTGGGGTACGTGACCTAGTTCTTGACACCTTCATCTTCTTCACCATCATGTCCAGGTGTATTGCTGAAGCATAGCGATCTGACTCCTGATTCTGGATTAATTGAGTGAACGAGGATGAGCATAAACCATCGTGCTCTGCGAGCCAATACACAGGATGCAAATAGATAACATGCATGACTTATCAAGGAAAGGCTCATGTTATTTATTTGCCACAAATTACTTTTTAAATATGATACATAGAAATTTCCTAAGACCTAGTAGTTTTAACTAAAATATAATGTGTAAAAGAATGCAATAATAATAGCGATCCAGATTCCATCCACCGTTACATGGTTTCTGCACCATATGTTAACCTTTCAGCGTTATAACCGCTTACATTATCACTAGGACGACGCCTAGGGCAACACAAATCAGGGCTTTTCACTGCCCACCACTTTTCCAATTCCACCTATAAAGTTTTTAAAATAGAACTATATCTAGTTAAGTTCTCATGTCCGCCCTTGACCGTGGGTACGGCTATTCAAATAGTTTTGACTCTGCAGAGTTTGTACACTTTACCCACAAGAGACAATCCACTCGTTACTCCAAATGATTCCTTAGTCATATGGTTGAGTAGACCATCACAATAACTTTTCAAAATATCTGGCCCTTTTGTCATCTCACCCTATGGGTTGCTCTCACTTACGGTGGGTCACATATGTCGTGCGGGATGTTCACCACGGATACTAGCGCATTAGAACTCCACTCTCCACAACGCTAGCATGACTAGGAAACTTCATCATCCTCTCGGTGTCCCTTTAGGCCTCTCCTTGCCCTTGCAAGATTCCACTCCTTTTCCACTACTAGTGAGATGGGTCCAGGGGTTTCGATACATTTACTTAGCCAAGTTGCAATTTGCAGACTTGTGGTTGTACTGTTTTACACAGGAGGTCATGACAAGATTCAATTCTTAGTAGTATCTGGGCAGTTCTACCACAATCCACACACCGTGCTTCCACTGCACCACATACCAGCCCCATACCTTCCACCCAGATATTTAAGCAAGTTGGGGTTTTTGGGAGCATAAAATAATCATATTAAAATATACCAGTCATTTCCACCATAACTTCCTAAATCAGTTTATCATGATTAAAAGTGATGCTTGGGGCATTTTGGTGCCCCCGAATATCTAAGCAGTACTAAGCATGGTGTATAATTAAGGGTTTATTTTTGAAAGATTTACCATTATAATTCTGCTAGGGTGACAAGGTTCAAATATTCAAATATTCCAAAGGAGATGTAATACTAACAAATGCTCCACACCAAACTCTACAAACGAACGCAAGAAAAACAAAAACAATAGAGAACACACTGGAAGAGTAGCTCTCCTACTCCTTTTATAGCCTCTTGCTACGGGGATAACCCGTTAACCCTCTACCTACCACCGGGTTTTCTTACCCACACCACTTGCATCAACCCGTTAACCCCTATAGGACAAAAACTCGTTAATAGAACAACTTCCTTTTCGGTCTTGAGTAATTCATCAAAATAGCCCTCTGTCACCTTCCTAGAAACTTCATGTTTTCTTGCCGACCACGCTTGCAACCACCTTGCAGCCTTAGTCATCTTCGGCTTCTCCTAACCGTTCTGGACCTCAAAACTTCCCAGTGTCTAGTCCCGATCCTTCCACGCCTCACCATGACCTAGCTCCAAAGTCCTGCAAATACCACTGACAAGCAAAGCATCACATAGCACCGCAAAATACACGGGAATCATCAATCTACATAAATAGAATGCACTCAAAGAACAACCCAACTGGTCTTATACCACTTACGACTACTCGGATGCACAAGACATGAGGTGCTCGCAACCCTAGAAGACATCCCATCTATCTACGACCACTCAGCAAGTCGTTACGACCATCGCACAGGCTGTTACGACCAAGAAACAGATGTTACGACCACGTAGCAATCGCTACGACCATCGCTCACAGCAGCTACGACTTTAACAAACTGGTCGCTACGACTTACGACCACACAGGTAGGGCGCTACAACCACTGCACACAACCAGCAGAAGCTACGACTTATGAGTTACGACCACGGCTAGATAGAGCTATGACTATCGACCACAGTCAGTCAAAGCTATGACTATCGACCATGGCCAGTCAAAGCTACGACTATCTACAACGGCCAGTCAGAGCTACGACTATCGACCATAAATTCATAAAATCGACTGCCAACCACAAAGTCATACAACTGGCTGCCAACCATAAAGTCATAAAACTGACTGCCGACTCAAAAGTAGTAAAACTGGCGGCCAAATTCAAAGTCATAAAACCGATTGTCGACAACCAAGTCGTAAATATCACTGCCGACCATATGGTCGTAAATGCTACGGCCGATCACAATGTCATAAGGAGGACTGCTGACTACATAGACACACACAACAATCGTAAAGAGCGAGTCGTAGAGGGCAAACTTCTACATAAACTTCAAAAACCAAACTCAACCTCTACACAAACTCTAAATCAAATGATAAATTACTTTCACAACCATGGTGTGACCTCCATATGATCTCACATAATCATTTAAGTGTATAGTTTTCTTTTGAAACAAACATACTGTCTCACAACCTGCAATAAAAATTAAAAAAATAATATAAATTTGAAGACTTACACAAATTCCACTTCCCAACAACGACATAAAACCGACCCCAGAATACAAGGGCATACGCATACCTACAAGCAACGACGTACAACAGAGGACACGTAACTATGGTCATATAGTCAAAGATGATCCCTGACCCGACTAGCCAAAACCATATGCCTTTTCCGTCTCATTGGACATATTCTTTTTGATTTTAGCTTTTATTTTTAGCTACGATTTATAGCTTTTAGATCATTTATGAGAAAGTACAGAGTAACAGAAATTTATGTGTGGTTTTGACCAATATCAATAAAATCACTATAGTGTATAATATAATTAACTTGTAAACCTCGTTTTGAAAAGACACTTTATTTGAAAGTTAGTTATTATAAAAAACTAAAAAATAGTTTTTAGAATCTGAGAAGAAAAGGCCCCTCAACTCAAACGTCGGGCCAATCATGTAGACACATGTTCAAGCTCATGACTCCAAGTATGAAGTGACTTCCTGTTTAGTCACAGCATCGCAGTCAATGCAAAACAAAACGAAGAACCCAAACGGCATTATAATGCACAATCACTAGTTGCTTAAGGCTATTTATTTGCAAAAACAATTTAGAAAACATCAGCTCTGATGCATTGACACTACTATTGAATTAAGCAGACAGTGTGATCAACAGACAGATACTAGGAACAGAATTAGCTTCTTAATTGAAATCTTGGAGTTAATGGAACGGTGACAAAAGTAATACTGCTACATGTCAAACTGCTACCACTACCGACGTACCGACTCGATCTTCCCCAGCTTCCTCTCTCGGAGCAAAGCCAAATTACATATCGAGCAAGCGGGCAACCCTCTTGCACCCTTGGTTAACAACTCGCTAGGTGGATACGCGAAAACCGGCCAATGCTGCTTACCTACGATCCATGCATCCAACACCGATCCCTATCTCTCTCGTTCTTGCTGCGCGTGAACTCTGTCCGTATCACCCCTCCTCCACAACATGTACTCTCGTAGTCTTTTGTGTCTCGCTCGATCCTCCTTCGACTCGGGCTTCACGCCGGACCCGCCGTGGTGGTCCAGGAGCTCCCTCGCCAGCGTCTGCAGGTCTCCGCCGCCTCCCGAACTCTCTGCCATGCCGGAGGTCACCCTGCTGGCCAGTACGCCATGTGACGGTTGACGGAGTTGGTGTTGGGGGTGCTGCTGCTGGAGCGCCCATTGCGGCTGCGCCGGCGGATCGAAGAGCGCGGACAGGTCGACGGTGGTCGGGATGTTCGTCGACGACGGAAGGTCCGAGATGGAGAACGGGGCCAGCGTCGGCATTGGCGGGGCCGGTAGCGGCGGAGACGGCAGCTCCAGCGTGGCCAGGTGGGCCTGCAGGTAGGTCAACTCGGCCTGGAGATTCACCACCTGGGAATGGATCGATGATGCATCAGTACGTGCTACAGGAAATTGTTACGTGCAAACTTCAAATCACACAACCATATAAAGATCACGTACGTGCATATAATAATATGAGACATCACAACGAAATGAGTTGAAAGGTGTCAAAAGATCATGAGATTGGTAACCAAAAAAAGAGAGAAAAGAACGCGAGTTTGGATCTTCAAGGACTAGAGATTGGTGCTAGGGCTTTCCTTTTCAGCGGTCAGATCAAGAACCAAGCACTGGTAGTACTTCTTGCTTTGTTCAAAGCCCAAGATATGACACATATGCATGCTAGTTGTATACGTGGCTTGATGGATGGATGTACGATCTGTGGATGGAAAGATAGATCAGACGACGCGGATGCGACGGATGAGACGTGCGTATCATTCATCACAAGTACAGGGAAGCAGCAGTCTCCTGGCTTAACGCTTGGCTTGGTGTGCTCCTTTTCGCACTGCCGTTGCTTGGCTTGGCCGAGTTAGTTTTTTCTTTGTTTTGGACTTTTACTTCTTTAAAATTTAAAATAAATAAAATGATCTCTTAAATCAGATTTCTCTAACGATTACTTAAAACAGATTTTCTAATGATTTTTTAAATAGCTTTTTAAACTTAAAATCGTATACATTGCTCATATGGTCTAAAAAATACAGATAAATCTATAAACCATAACTAAAAGCTATATAGTGCAGTCTAAAAGAATAGGAAGAAAGAAACACGTACGCCTACCCCAGAGTCTTATCCAGTTGAAAATATCCGGATCCATACGCAAGCAGAAAACCCAAAAAAATCTAAGCCTATGCTATATGTGCATGCTAGGTTTCCAAAGAAACAAGCTGATCGATCGATCAACTCGTATGGTAAAGGTAGTACTTGCTGCTGGAGTTCGAAGATGTGGGCGACGCAGCCGTAGACGGGGTCGCGGAGGCGGCCCTGGGCCTCATAGCAGATGGTGACCACGGCGTCGAGGCGCTTGTGCGCCGGGATCTGGAGGAGAAGCTTGGACACGTTGCTGGCGCCGAACACCTTGTGCACCGCCGCAAAGTTGGCCGCGCCCTGCTCCGAGTCAAAGTAGGGCGCGAAGATGCACCCGCTCACGCACTTGCGACGCAGGAGCTTGCATGCGCCGCACGGCCCGCCGCCGCCACCTCCACTGCCGCTGCCGCTTGGCCCGCCGCCGCCAATTGTGTTCGTGCTGCCTCCCGAGCTCATTTCTCTCCCCTCTCTCCCTCTCCCAAAAGAGTTTTTAACTTGGCTGCTTCTTATATCTGCTCGAGGTGCTTACTAGTTATAGGGATAAAACAAGTGTGTGCTTGTGTTGGGAGAGAGAGAGAGAGGAGGATTGAAAGGGGAGGACGCTCTGCCGATGTCGTAGAAGCGGAGGACGAAGGGGCTATGTGTAATATGGAAATGTCCCTCTCGATCTCTCCTTTTGGTGTTTGTCCCTATTGGTGTAAGGTCATGCGGGTTACAGTTCCATTTCGATTTTCTTTTTCTGTTCTTTATTTTTTTACCTTCTTTTCAGCTTCTAAAACTGCCTTTTGATTTTTCTATAGAAACTACTTTCAAACGAAATATCTTTTTAAGATGAAATTTACAAGTTAATTATAATATAATCTATAGTGATTTTATTTACGGTTTTGTTATTGCACAATCGACTAAAATTTTTATCTTTCAGTCATCTGAAGTTGCATTCTCAGTCACCTAAAGTTGCAGTATACTAATTTCCCCGACCTGAAGTTATACTCTCAGTCACCTAAAGTTGTAGTATAAAAAAGTGACTGAAGATGAAGAAAAAATAGTCGCATGTACAATATTCACTTCCTTTATTTATATCGGTCAAAATCGTATACAAATTATTTGTGTATCTATATTATCTCTTATAAATAATCAAAAAAAATCATAATCATAAGTCACAAATCAAAAGTAAAAAGAACTACCCTTTATCTGCACTTTCATAGTAATAGTCCTACAACATACTACTATGTGTTGCTTTGTTTTCGTGGTATTGATGAGACTTTAAAGCTACGGCATGGAAGCCTAGAAGCAGCTGGTACCACCCGGCCGGCCGGCGTCTCTTTCCCTCCCTACACACCTCTTTCTGCTCCTTCGTTCTCTTAAGGGTCAGAAGATTGCGTGAAGCAAACATGCATGCGATGCGAGAACCACAGTCTCTCTCCCAAATTGCATTAATCCATCCATCTCACACAAATATACACAGAGACAGAGACAGAGAATGGTTCAGTCTAGCTAGCTAATAATTTCTCTCTAAGAACATCCACACTGCTGGAATAGCATTGGTGGCTCAGCTAGCTAGGGTCTCTCTCACCTCACACACATTCCACTGCCACAGTGCACGGCTAGCTTCTTGTTCCTATTAGTTTATGCTTATATTTAGAGAAATCAAAAATCAATATAAACACTCAGCTTCTTAAAGTGCCTTCTCTACTCCTCTCGCTTCTATCTCGCTCCGAAGGAGGTCACGGGAGCATCATACATCCCATTTCTCTCGCTCCTGTCTTGCATGCGTATTTCTCCTTTACTTTTTTCACCGCTCATATCTTTCTTCTAAAACTATTTATTTCAATCACTACTATTTATTTTCAGTCAAAGTATGATCAACCACAGCTAATAGGAACGTCCTCGTAGTCTCCCACGTGAACCTAAATGTCCTAACATGACATTCTTCCCCTTCATAAGCTATACACGCGCTCCTAGCCGCGGCCGGCTTCACGTTTTGGTCAAAGACTTTTCAGAGAGGCGGCACGCAGCGCGCACTGTGCATGCATTCAGAGCATACCTACGTCTAAGTACGATCTTATTGTTCGAGAGCAACATATGTATGTATTTCTTTTTTGTTTGTTTCTCACAGAATAGAGATGATCGATGCTCGGTTGAACTACTTACTCGCACCAGGATTCACCGCTTGAACTTGGCAAGTTAATGATTTCTATAACGATAATGATGGGCGATTAATGAATCAACGTACAAGTTCAACTATTGCTCATCATCAGTTACAATGTAATTTTAGCTAGCTACAGTTAAAATTTAGCTATAAGTCAGCAAAATTCAACCCAACTAAGCGGGCTCTTAATTTCTTCTTCTTTTTTTGTTTGTTCGGAAGACATCAATTAATCGTCCGTTACAGATTGTTTAACCAAAACGACAAGCACCATTCCTGTGTGTGCCTGTGTCATGAATGCACTCTCAGCGCGCGGCACCGCATGCATAAGTTTCTACTTTGTTACCAAACAATTTCTGACCGCGCGCGACGTGCTTCGCATGCATGTATCATGAGTCATGTGAGCATTCATGATTCCTCTGAGCATCCATCTCAAGCGCTTTCGCACCAGGCCAGTGTCATCGTATGGTCCAACCTCAGTTGCGTATAACTCGTGTCCTATGCACCCTGCTATATCAGTTTTAATTCGCTCAAATATTTTGACCAACACGTAGCTACAGATATGGGCCATATGGCACAAAGTCACAGGTGGCCTCATCTGCGGCTTGAAAAGCATTGCAACTTTACAGGTGTGATCACGCATCGAATCGTAGGTACGTAACAGGTTTCGGAGGCCTGAGAGGGATACCCAGATCAGTCTAAAACTCAGGAGACGAGAGAGATGTAGAATAGATACATTGTATTCAATCTAAAAATAGTCTTTCCCTCTTAATGTTTTCTCACTCTCTCCCAAGTATCTATAGGCCATATTTATTCCATGAACGAGGATGTTTATACAAATGTCTATCTTAGGGTCTTTACAAACGGGGTATATATGTCTTGTTCCTAACATGTCCTACATGGGCTTGCCTGTCATATATGTACATGTGCTTATGTACGGTGAGCCTACTGGACCATAGTGGGGCCACTCCCCAACAACATCCATCTCCGACCCCAAACCTTTTTGCTGGATGTACTGTGCGAGATGAAACAGAAACAATGCTAGCTGCAATATTTTGTGATTGTTAGATGATCTGTACCCATGATCATGGAGGAAGAAGTCACATATTTGTAAGTGTGCTTGTAGATCGATTTGTTCTTGGTGATTTGAGATTAGTATTTACTTCTAATTATATGCATTATAATTAAGAGAGATGATAGCTAGGTTTAGATCTAGCTTGGTAATTTGCTCTAATTGAAGAATGGGTCTCACTACTTCTAGTTTACTTCAATACATTCTTGCTTTATATATATATATATATATATATGTCGTATCTCATAATGTAGAGAGTATCTCGTGTAACTGAAGGGTAATAAAAAGTACATGATGGTATTTACAAAATACGCTAAAACTAATTTGTTTATGTGATATATTAGAGGTGGGTGTAATTACAAAGGAGTATCTCAAAGATATTAGAGGTGGGTTTTACACCTATATTTTACATACACACACATACATATATATATTGCTTAATAAATAGTACATAGCTAGCTAATTTAGATGTACAATTTAATTAAGGTGAATGATAATTATGTATAAGTATTAAGCTAACTAGCTATAGGAGCATTAATCTAATTTGACACTAATTTATTACATGCGTAGCATAGATGACTGAAGCTGGATGTAAGTTGAGAACCGTGTGAGTGAAGAGTACATTGTTGATGTATCTGCTTTTAGAAGAGCGACCGAGCAGGATAAGTTGAAGAAGGGGATGTAATATATGTACTGTCCATATATTGATTGTGATAATTTGAAAATATTTACCAACTAAGCGCATATCAAATTTTACTTGATTCAAAGAGATTTCAAAAAGGGGTATATATGTTGGATCAGTCACAGTGAAGAGAAGATTATACAGAAGGTAGTTATAACATCATCGAGGGAGACAACGATATGCCGGATGTGGACTATACTTTCGATGAGGATAGGTCGTACGATGATAATCTAGACCAGATGCTACGCGATGTAAAGGGAACTATAGTGAGAGAGAGTTTAGTAAATTCAAAAGCTTGATAGAGGATTCGGAAAAACCTTTGTTCCCGGGCTGCAAGCAGCAATACACATAAGGTTGTCATCCGTTCTTGAATTACTAAAATTGAAGGCAAGCAATGGTTTGTCCAACAAGAGTTTCACGGTGTTGTTAGATCTCCTAGCGAATATCCTTTTCAGAGAGAAATATGTTGCCTAGAATCACCTACCAAGCCAAGAAGGCTATTTGTCCATTAGAAATGGAAGTAGAAAGAATACATGTATGCTCAAACGATGGTATCCTCTACTTTAAAGAGTATACAAACTTACATGTTTTTGGTGTGCAAGCATCTCGATACAAGTATAAGAATGACTCCGATGACGGCGAGGGCATCGAGGGCAAGCAAGGACCTCCTAATAAGGTGTTATGGTATCTACCTGTAATTCCTCATTTGAAGCATTTATTTGTGAACCAAAAGGATTTAAGATTGTTGTATTGGCACTCGAGGAAGTAAGAAAGATGAAAAGATAAGACACTCTGCTGATTCTGCCCAGTGGAGGAACTTCGATAGAATATTAATTTGTAGATTTTGGTGTGGAATCGAGGAATATAAAGTTTAGGTTTAGTATATATGAAATGAATTCTTTCGGTAACATGAGTAACTAACATAGCACCTGGCCCGTGAATGTATGCATGTACAACCTTCCTTGAGAAAGCTTCTAATTTCCGTTACAGACGATGGTTGGTTCTAATGGGGAATGTATTCTACTTTGGATGGGTCTACAACAACTCCTCCTACAGACATAACATGTCATAAGAAAGCTATTTCTTTTAGCTAAAATTCACACTTGCTGAACTTAGCATAAAACTTATGCTCCCTGAGCTTCTCCAGAATTAATCTCAGGTGCTCTTCATGTTCTTCCACGATCTTGGACTAGATGAGGATATTATCAATAAAAACTACAACAAACTAGGTTAGGATATCATCAATAATGACTACTACAAAGTTTTCTAGGTATTCCATGAATATCTTGTTCATCAGGTTCATAAAGTATGTCGGGGCATTAGTTAGTCCAAATGACATGATGGTAAATTTAAATAATCCATATCTGGTTAAGAAAGCTATCTTGGGGGTATCCACCTATCTAATCTTCAGGTGATGATCCCTTGATCATAGATCGATCTTGGAAAATATACATGGACCTTTGAGTTGATCAAATAGATCATCTATCATGGAAAGATGGTACTTGTTTTTTTATGGTGACCTCATTGAAGGCATGATAATCCACCCATATTCTCATGATAGTGTCCTTCTTCTTGACAAATAGCACCGGTGATCCCCAGGAGGATGATCTTAGTCTTACAAATCCTTTATCTTGAAGTTCTTGTATTTGCTTCTTAAGTTCTTGCAATTCGTCAGCGAGCATGTGATACGTCCTTTTGGATATGGGCACAGTACCAAGTGCTAATTCTGTGATGGACTCCAAATCTCTGTCTGGAGGCATGATGGGTAATTCTTCTAGGAAGATATCAGGGTATTCCCTTACAACCGGTATTTCTTCTACTTTAACATACTTCATGCTATTCACTATCAAAATCTTCTAAGGTGAAGGGTTGGCTGCGACTTCTACTTGAATTCCTTGGGAGTTGACTAAGGTCACTAATTTGAGGGTGCAATGGATCTAACCTTGATGTTTGGATAGCCAATCTATCCCTTGGATTACATCCAGGACCTAGGAATCTAGTACTATCAGGGCCTAGGAATTCTACTTAATCTAAATTCGGGTCTTGGGGATTACTACCTGGGCTTTCATATCACCCCTAGGTGATTAAGCTATCAAAGGGTTTTTGAGCCGAAATACAAGCATTTGGTGCTTCTTGATGAAATTTTGGAAACAAAAATGTAAAGCTCCAGAATCAAACAGTAGTAGCGGGTACTGAGTTGATAAGGAATGTACCCAGCACAACGTGTGGAACTTTCTGGGCTTCTTCTGCTGTGATGTGGTTGACATGGCCTCTACCAAAGGTTGGTACAGGTCTGACCATTTGAGGTGTCTACGACGCTCCTCAGCCTACTACTAGTGTCATCGAGGCTCTCACTAGAGTGTTCATTGGATTGGTCCTGACTAGGGTTTGTTGCTTCTTAGGGCACCTGCTGACATAATGTCCCTAGTTACCACAGTAGGAAAAAGTGACTCTGGCTACTGAAGTGCTGCTCCTTTGCTGGGGTCCTCCTTGGACAAGGTACGGTAGATAGTGTTCATGGGGCGTGGCACTGTAGGTGGTACTTTAGGTGATGCAACAAGAATAAATATGCCTGAGGCATGAGGTCCTCAGCCTCTCTAGGAGTTTCCTTGGTGGGTCAGATGATGCTTGTGATTGTTCTCAAGAAGCTTGTGCTTGTTTTCAACCATAAGTGCTTTATCCACTATGTGCTGAAAATCAGCAAAGTCGTAAGATGATAGTCATAATACTATCCTTTCATGCAAGCCTTCCAGGAATCTCTCATGCAAGTCCAACGAGCCAGCTCAAGCCGTTTGGTTGAGCCGAGCACCATTTTCTGCTCGTTTGCTCAGCGAGACGAGCCGAGCAGAGTGGCTGTGTGAAACGAGCTTGACCGAGAGCCAAGCTAGCTCGTTTGTGAGACCATCTGTTTTGCGGACAACTAATGCAAAAAAAGGAGAGCCCGTATCAGTGCATAGATAGCCTAGGAGTATGTCCAGTGAGGACAAATTTGTTACTACTACTAGTATTAGTTAGATTATGGGAATGGCAGATTGTTAGTTTTAAGCATATTTGCTCAATCTTTTCCATGTTTTAATGGAATGGTCGCGAATTTTGATATTCATACAATGTGATTTTGTTATGTCATTGCATATGGTCTTGGAAAAATTGAACCACGAATGATTGTGTTATTCAAATTCCTGAAGTGACTGAAGTATATAAGAGTATAAGAACAGTAAACTTTATTTAGGACTGAAACCGAACTGATGTTATTGCCACGGAAACGAGTAATGGTAGCAGTACAACCTATCCTGAGACTGAGATAACCTAATGATACTACTACTACAACACCAATACCAGTAGTAGTGATAGCAGTACAACCTATCCTGAGACTGAGATAACCTAATGATTGGACGAAGAGTGCCACAGGAATCAGCTAGCACCTGGGAGCATAAAACTTTGCCGGACCAAAACCAAAACTTCCATTCTATTCTATTGGCAGTGACAATTTAATCTGGGGGAGAACCTACCTCGCTACCTCCTAAAGTTTCAGCACTGCAGTGCTCCTGCTTGTCCTGCTGCCCAATAGATGGCACGTGAGAAACATAGAGAAGGCTAAGCTAGCACTATAACAAGTCCATCCTGTGCAGTGCTAGTAGACAAACCATCTTAGAAAGAGTAGTATGATCTTTGGACTTGATCTATGATATCGGTAGGACTACTCATGGATGCATGCCTGGGCTCAAGAGACTGGCAGAGAACTAGAGATATGACAGTGATTTGTTTAGGATGGAGGAGACTTGGGGGTTGTTCACTGGCCACAGCTCCCAAAGAGATCTGAATTAGGACCTAAGGGAACTGCAATCTAGAAATAAACATACCGGGGCACATGCTTTTCGATGCAAACATTCTAAGGAACTGAAGAATAGGGACATATAAAAGAGTAAAACGATCGATGAATGCCTCGGGGGAGTGAAATTTTGCAATTGTTTATAGCCTGCCATTATGTTTGGACACACACTTGAACTTGACAGGAAGAGTCAACACGGAGTTGCACATAAATTTTAGCTTGTTCATTTGTTAACCTGAAGACTTGTTAGTTTAATCCTAGCTAGTAAGCATGAGGCTTGAAGTGTATTACATTTCTCCCACAGAAAGCACAAGCAAGCGTTCCTATTTTCTGAAACATGTAATGCCCGCAACGTGGTCGGTAGATGCAATATATTTCGAATTGATATGCCAAAAAGTGGGTGAACGTGAACCATAAATTCGATTCTAGTGTTTGTGCAGTTGCTGGCACGCAAGAATTCTAATTAATCCCATTGATTTCCTTCCTATCCTACGTATGGCCAAGTTCTTTTTGTTTAAAGTTGGTTTATATTTATACTGTCTATAGTAACAAACTTTTAACGATGTGTTTTTTGAAGATATGGTCAATAGAAAAATTGTAGTAAAAAGTATACTGAGTTCAATTTGCACCACCACCAAAATTACATATATTTGTTTTCTCTCTGCATCGTCTCTCGCAAATGTAATTCAAATATTTAAATCATAAATTATAAATCATTAGTCCAAAAGAACTCAAAAGTCAGCAAGCATGAAGCACGTACCGTTCCATTCATCCTCGAGTTCTGATCCAAGAGGAAATACCATTTCGGTGGCAGATAGAATTGATACCTGACGAGGACTTCACAGCCGAAACCTAAGCTCAGGAATGCGGCAGGCCACCTGACCCCACCAACATGGCGTCAGCTCATGCTTCCTGTCATGGCATGACATTTCTCTATCCATGAATATAACGTATAAACCTCCTGATTGTCTGTCAGCTTAGTTATGTGCCAATAAGCAGAAATTTAATGGACAAGGCAAGGTGAAAATTAATAAACAATGTAAAGGTAAATGTCCTTGGAATCAAAGCATAGTGCCAACCAACCTCGTGTTGCACATTTGGTGTAACCTGGACAAAGCTTCCCCTTCTTAGGCCCTGTTCTTTTCAGCTTTTACAATAACTAGCTTTTAAATAGAATATTTTTTCAAGATAGGATCTACTAGTTAATTGTAGTACATGCTTTGTTGACTTCATTTATATTAGCAAAAACCGCATTTGAGTTTTTGTTACTTTGTAATCTCTCGTACAAACATTTAAAACCACAAGTCATGACTAAAAGCCATAAGTCATGACCAAAAAAGAAGGCCCTTAGAATGCTGAGAACACCATGCAATTTTAGGCGAAAATGTTGGCCAAATATCAAATCATAATATCTTCTAAAAAATGCACATACAGTGTGTTAAGGGACCAGAGGATATGAATGAGTTCTTTTAAACTGATAGCTTATGGTTTAAATATTTAAATTATAACTGTTTACGAAAGGCAGTACGCAGAGAAAAATAATCATATACGATTTTGGCCGATACAGCTAAACTCAGTACACTTTTTACTACAATTTTCCTATTGACCTCGTCTTAAAAAAACATACCGTTTAAAAATTAGTTACTATAGACAGTCCAATCATAAGCTAACTTTACACCCAAAAAAATCTAACCTATGTGCCATACCAACCTTTCAAATTGATGCAAATAGAAGTCACTTTCCATGAAATGCTTATTGTTTGTCAGGATGCCAAGTGAAGATAACCTCTGAAGGAAGCAGTGAACTCAGAATCTGATTTTTGAAAGGATATTTGAAGAGCAGTCCACAAATCTAGCTGAGAAGGAACAGAAGTTTCATTTTGAAAATATATTGAAATGTTTTTACATGTTCATTTAGCATAGCGGATCCACATATTGGATTCGACCTAATAGATCTTAATAAGCCCTAAAACTTATAGACGCAATCTCTTCATGTTAATGTGGATCCATGGTACTGGAGCAGCCAAGAAGTGCGAGAGGTTGCCATTCAATAATAAACTAGTTGCTCGCTTTGCTATCTAGGACTCATTGCAGCCTCTTCACCAGCCTGCGAAGGGTTAATAGAAGATTTGAGAAACCATGAAATGATCCATGCACTCTGTGAAGTATTTACCTCTGCAAGCAAATTTACCGTTTTGGCCAGCAAACTGGCTTTCTCATCATCAAAACCTAGGGAAGCCAGAATCTTATGACCAGCTGACTCTTTATCTGACCATATCCCCAGGAACAGATGATTTGCCGTTACCTCTCCATCCTCACCTGAAGTCAGAATTCAACTCATCAAACAAAATAAACATAGGAATAATTGATTACATTTTAGATAGGCAAATAAAAAGAAAAAAAAGGGATACATCGCACTTCAATTCATGCTTGCATTCAGCAGCATAAAGTTAACTAAAGGTACAACCAACAAGGACGAAGTGTACTTAGGAAGAGAGCGGTCATAAAATCTATACTCTCTTGAACTACAATGGCCATATCTACAGAAAACTCTAGCCAAAATTCTCCACCTGGCTCTATAACCTTTGTAGTCTTAGACCCAACACGTAGTAACAAACCTATTCAAAAACGGAAAGTATTTTCTGTTAGACAGATGGATTGCTCATGTATTGCACAACCCAAAGGGACAATATATAGTACAAAACTCAAGGGACACAACTAAACCTAGAATCTAGGAAATATCATAAATACCCTTATATTCTTAACACTCCCCTCAAATGCAAGGCATATACAATAACATTGCATTTGAAAGGGTTGATACTAAAAAGGAAAAAAAATCAAAAGTTCGAGTCTTGAAGATATCGTTATAGCGTGCGACTCTTAGAAAATTGTGTCGAGTACCAAAAAATCTTGCATCCAAAATCGTGCAACAGCCTAGAAAGTACAAAGTGCAGGGGTTGAGAAAGTAGAGGTAAGCGGGAGCAAAGTCGACCGTAGCAATATGATGACGAGAATGTGAAAGGTGACACAAATAGAGAGAGCTATCAAATCAAGCCGAAGTGAGAGATAGAAGCATAGTGACGCAGATCGAATCCTGTGACGGCGGCAGCGCGGAAGGGAAGCGCGGCAGCCTTGGAAACTCGTGACGACGGCTCAGAGAGAAGTGGCGGTATAATAAAGGCTTCTACGATCTTCAACAGCTCAAAGAGAAGAGTGGTGGCTGAGGCTATGCAAACGGAAGGAGATGACCACACTCAATCCAAGAGGATGGACTATGATTAGCAAAGCAATCGGCTGACTGACAAACATTTGTGGACTCGCACGGCTTTGATGAACCAAAAGATGGAAGCTACGGACTTGAATTGACGAAACGAAATTTAGAAAACAAAAGGACTCGAGACTCGACGACTCACACCAACATCTCCTATTAAAAGGTAACTAAAGATAGCACCGCCATCGGATGGCAGAGCCAAGTCCACCTAAACCACCCTAATAAACCAAGCCGGAGTGGACTTCCTTACTCACTCCCGTCTCTCTCCCTCTCTGCACCTCTCCCTTTCTCTGTCCACCACCAGTCGGAGGCCAGAGAGGGAGAAGCCGGTGGAGACAAAAGGATGAGATGAGTAGCCTGGCCATAGTGAAGAAGAAGCCATCGTTCGCCAGTGTCGGCTGCGCTAGTGCCCGTTGAGGAGGCGGCGACTGAAGGGGAGCCCGACGGTGGCGCAGAGCAGGGGCATGCGTGAGCGTGGGCGCGGGTGCCGGCGCGACAATGGCGCGGTAGGTGGCTCGGGCAGCGTCAGGGCTAGCGGCTGGAGCGTGCCTCCCAGCCGGAGCGTCGCCGAAGAAAGACCACGATGGGCGGCGGCTGGGAGATCAGCGACGAGCGGCCACCGGGGGGGTGGGAGCCGGATCCAAGGCGGCGGCGTCTCATGAGTGTGGAGCTGGAATTATCAAGCTAAATAGGTCATGCTGGTGCTATGGAGTACGGACTCTGAGCTGCTCATTCTGCATAATCAACGCAAGAGCAATCCCATAGAGCACCATGTATAACTCCGTTGCCGACAGGGTTGTTAAGGCACCAGCGTGGCTTTTAACTAACCTTTACAAAAACAAAAAAAGGAACTAACATGGTCCTGTTCAAACATTACAACATTAATCATTTTTTGTAAAATGACATCAAATGGAGCTATGCTGAGCAGAAAAGCCAATAAAAGCTGAGGTAGATCTAGGTTGCATGCAAAATACAAGCAGTTGTAATGACTCTAGATACAACAATGTCTGCCGTTACCGTACAAGATTTGTTGAAACAGCTTTCTCAAGCCATCGCAGAAATGGAGTTGATAAAGGTTTTCTAAAAGAAAGAAAGAATTAAGTGGGTTTTATGGCACTCCCTATGCTTTTAGAGGTTGTTACAACTTACAGCACCTGAAAAACACATTCGGCTTGGTCTGATGCTTGAGAACATGTTCCTATGCTTGGTGAAAATTGGCCTATTTTCAGTCCTGTTTGCTTTGTGCCAACATTTGCACTACCAGTTTGTGCCAAATTTTGGTAGAAAGTTGCCACCTTTGATTTGCTCAAGAATTTTGAAGAAACTGAGATGCTCATGTGAACAGAATCTTAGCAAAATTTTGGCATAAAACCAAATGCACACCAATTCTGATACAACACGACCAAATATTGGCAGCCAAAATTTGGCAACATTGGCTTATGTTGTCTCTCTGTTTCTGAGCTATGACCAACATAAAGTTGACATAAGGCTCTTTAAGACTTAAAAAGATACACAGAATATTACTAAGACCAGAATAGACTTTTGGCAACATGGTCATCCAGATGCATTATCGTTAGATTTGTCATACAGATCAATGGTCCAACCATTAGAAATCCTATTCATTGGAGACTCCATAGCTTATAGGTTTCTTGAGGTCACTGTAAGGCAATTCCCTCACTTATCAAACATCTGACAAAATCGTAGTTGATTAATAATATAATCCATTGAGAAATACGAATATCCAAACAGGATATCCAGAAATTGACTCTACAAGCCAAGAGCCCCATGTCAAATAAGTCTCTAGTTCTCTACACCACCATTAAAAGGTACACGCACTCCTCCAACAGCTAGAAATCACTGCCCCTATAGAAAAAAACATTATATGTTCTTCATAACAAAAATTGGGAATTATGCACTTCTGATCAGAATGGAAGATCATTTAAATGTTCAAAACATGTTCTCCAAAGAACTGAATAAATGTTGTCATTTTTAGTTTGTGTTGGGAACCCAACTCAGCTGTGCCTCTAGCGAGAAATAAGAACAAAATGGAAACTGGAACTCTAGAAAATTGTTAAGAAAACACAAATTTAACTCTGTTGCACAAACAAGCCAACCTAGCAAGTACATGATATGGCAAACAAAATTGCATCTTTCATGCAACCAATCTAGCTAGCAGAGGTAATGTACATGAGTGTATAATATCCTGTGATGCTAGGATAGAAGTCATGGGTTGCAAATTTATAAAAAGTTTGTAGGCATATCGTACATAAAAAATTTCATAGACCACATTGACCAAAAAAACTTAATGGTTAAAAAAAAGAAAACAGCTCAGCAGTACTTCATGTCCAAAATAAGTCCTAAGATTAATCAGTGTAATCAAATTTCCAGAAATAAAAGCAAGGACATTCAAGAATTTCTTTTCTTCATTTAGACCCACTTCATGCTCTTATATAAAGATGCAGGTGTGCATAGCCTGATGGTCTGATAGACATTCATGGGGGAAATAAAGTAAATTTTGTACAGGACACAGACAGAGATATAACACATGAAAGCAGAACCAATTGTACATGGTGGGTCTCATCAGTGATCTACAGGTCATGTACATTTCTATTTAGGAACAAGTATTATTAGTTTCATGGCTATCAATATGTAAACTAATATAAAAGAAGAATAAAATTCGAGCATATATTTGTAGTTAAATCAAAACAATGAAGTATGCGCTGCATGAATCGAATGTTGAACTACCATTTTCCCAATTAAATTCAACATGAAATATGAAATTGAATAAATGATATGAAGCATTTATTTATCTTTAGCAAAGTAGCGAATATGGAAAACAATAGGCTAACACTTCTGGTTCTCCAAACATTATCCAAGCCTTAAGAACAAAACATGTTTTGCAATCAGGTGCCAATAATACAGACGAAGCAATTGAGTATCTTTTCAGCCCAAATGAGCAATGAACAATAATGGAAATTAGTATTTTAAAAGAAATAACCTGATTTCAGTTTCTCATTTACAGCCCAATCAAGGGCTTGCTGTGCAGCTTCTGTCAATGGTGGATGCATAGGACTGAAGTAAAACATTTCTGACTTCCCAAGTACATTCGCTGCCTCCTCACGCACTTTGAGCAGCGTAATTCCATTAGCACGCATAAGTTTTGCCGCATCGCTAGTTCCTGAAAACAACAAAGTTGTTGTTCAGTGCATTGTAATATGCATAACAATGTAGCAAACTGAAAAAACAACAAATGTTAGATCAACAGTTGACAATGTTATGGTAAAATATGTCATCAACAATCTTTAGATGTCAACTAGAACTGCTGACAGCTAACAGACTTCTATGTAGGCATGCACACATTGTGTTGGAGTACATAATAGTTTGTCACAGTTCAACTAATAACTAATTAACTTGAAACAAATCGCATGTGAACCACTAAACACCCATCAAAGGTCTAGGTTGGAACTGCAGGACTCATCATTCATTAGCACCTATAAACTATCACAGGTTAACCTTATTTATAGAAGATCTTGGACTTTCTCTTTGATACAAAGTATCTCTATAAGTCAGTAAAAAGAGGTCCAAATTTCTCGCGTGTCATGAACCAAAAAAGGGTTTGCTTACTCCACCTATTCTACATGGAAGCCGTCTTTTTTCTTTCTTTTCTTGCAAACAGTTGGCGACATATTCTTTTGGCTTCTTGTGTTCTAAGGGAACAACCAACCAACATACTGCTTCAGATCGTTACCATCATACTATGAGACCTGCATGTCACATTTTCATGAACTTTTGGCTTCATAACGTTTTCCATCATTAGACACTAGTAAGTAGTAACTAGTTTTTATCATGCATATACATAGATAGAATGATAGATGATGTAAGAACTTACTTGAGAACTACATAATTCAGTCAATGCTGTAAGCCGCTAAAAAATCATTGAGTGTTGAACTACTTTTGTATCATTACTATGTTTCCCTACATTTGACTTCCCATTCCATATTTTCACCAGGTGTGTAGATGTAGTGCACAAAAAACACCTTTTCATAGTTTCAAAGAAACATGTTTAGCTAAGTACATACACTATGCATGTTCACAAACACAGATAGTTCCTATCTAATCAGTGATGCATAAAGATTACTTACTAGACAAACATACAATCATTAGAGTATCAGACCCACTTCTAGCATCTTTCAGAAGAGAAATCTTAACGCCCAAGTTCCAACTCCTACACCATTCTTTATTGAGGTAATTGATCTTTTGCCACACCTTTCATTGCATTTGATGATTTGCCCTATGATGTCTCATTGACATGTGGGTCCAGACCCACATGTCAATGAGATAAATAGGGTAAATCATCAAATTCCATGTTTATGTATGCGGCAAATGCTCCAATCTCCCTTCTTTATTCTCTTTTCCAATTCATCTGTCCGATTTGCAATCACAATTCACAACTAATTTGCCACACTTAAGTTACTGATATGACAACCAAAGATAGCAAATAAACAAATGTTCAGGTGGAAATTCTAAGATCCTTCGCCTCACCCTCAACAAGGATGCCCATAAGGAGCCCCTCAGTGCCTGTGGTTGGGTACCTCATCTTCCGGGCCTCCAGCTCCGCCATCGCAAATGACCGCACCGCCCTTGATGACCACCTGCGTGCAGTGCAATCCCCATGTCAGCTCCAAATATAGAGAAATGATGCCAAAATGTCAGAGAGAATTGTAGCTCACCGGATCTTTTTCTCCCCAGAAGCTACCTCTGGATTCCTTAAAAAAACAATTCCCGAAGCAAGTTCATCACAGGATCCAAAAAGTACAAGAATCAGATCGCGCAAGCAAAGTAGTTATACTAGGTTCTCGCAAAAAAAATAGTAGTTACACTAGGTGCTAAATTCCGAGAGATTGAAGACATAAGGAAAGAAACAGCTTAAGTTCAGAAATGTTATGAGAGGAAACACTGCTGAGGGGGCGGAGTATTATAAATTGGGTTTACGTAGTGGGGAGCTGAGCGACGACGGCGGCGACACGGCGGCCCCGGCAGCGGGAGGCGAGGGGTGGGCCCCCCGCGGCAGCGGCCCGGAGGGAGGCTGGCAGGACAGGTGCTGCCAGGAAGGAGACGGAGGACGAGGAGGGAGCGGTGTGGTGTGGGGAGGAGGAGAGGAAGGCGGCGGCGGCGGCGTGGGCGGCGGTCACCATGGCGGGCCGGAGGGTTTCCGGGGTCGCTTGGGTAGGGGAAGCGATAGGCAAGAGTGAGCAGGAGCTACGCGGATAGAGTTACTTCGGTTCCTTGCAAACAAGACCACAGCAGCTCTGCTGACTGCTGCTACTCGAGACTATCGAGAAATCACAAGTAGTGCTGATTTTTGGTTTTGGAATAATTTCTCAAATTCCATCCTCTGATTTTTTTGACGGACTTGTCTGCTCCAACTTTGTTGCATAAGAAATATAGGCAAATGTAGTTTTCTCTGTCAAGTTCTTGTTGAATATAGTGAAATAAACAAAAACACAGGGAATCTACATCCAACAAATAATGATGACTTGAAATTAAACTATATAATCAAACAAATCTGATTAGTGTTACTTATGCTTTACCCCCTAAATTTATATAAGCCCTTTGAAGCCCATTGTTGGTTGCTGCACATGGTTAGTGTTACTGCCTCACCTAGAGACCTAAGGTTAGGGTCCAATAGACCCAAAAAGAGTTTAATCCATAAATATGTCCAACTTTAGCTCCATCGCGTCCTATCAACTTCTCCCAGATACTTTAGGACAACATCCTACTGCCAACTGGGACAAAAACCTGCTCAATACATTTTTTTCAAAGGCAAAACCAGTCTCAATTGCAAAATCATTTTTTTTTTGTGAGAGGAATTGCAAAATCAGGTGTAGAGACAAATTCACCCTCCTGGGCTTTTGGGCTCCTGAACTGGCCCACTATGTACTGTGCTACAGGCAATCAACAGACAAGGAGGCCCACAGAGTAGAGATAAAAAGCCCATTCATATTGGTATTTTGGCTTTTGGTTTTAGTTTATGAATAGTAACAGCTTAATGAAGTTACTACCATACGTATTTTAATCGACTAGTAGATTCTACCTTAAAAAACATCTATTTAAAAGTTAGATACTATAAAAAACTATCTATTATAAAAGCATATTTTAAAAACAATATAAATAGAGCAAAATCCAATAGAAACGGGAGAACACTTGACACTGATTTACGCCTCCAAAACAACAGTACTGCCTCCGTTTCATATTTTTGACAAAGTTTTCTTTTCCATAAATACATGACAATTTGCTATTCTCAATGTAAATTTGTTCGTGTGCTTGTATAAATAGCAAAAAAAACATATGGTTTACTATTTTCGCGGTTACTGTTTATCAGAGTAGTTAGTTGCTAGAGCATTTTTGTTATGATGTAAATAAAAATAGTTATCAAATATGTGTGTTAAATATGTGTGTCCGGCTTATTTAACATAATTAAATTTAAAAATTAAAAATATAAAAATAATGTCAAGTATCGACAAAAAGCGGAAGACGGAGGCCATATTGAACGGCCCAAAATAAGTAACGGAAGACGGAGGGAGTATAAAAAAATCAAGTACCATCGAGAGCCACCGGGCTGACGACCGCTTCCACACTACTATGGCCCACCGGCAGTGACCCCTGTGGTCACGGTAGACCCGTCCCCTTCCCCACAAGTACAGTACAACCGGCAGCGGAGAACACAGGAGCGAGCAGCGGAGCAGCGAGGAGGCGACAAGACAGACGGACAGCGCTAGTACCCAGCCCACCAAACCTCAAGCCACCAAACCAACTGACATATTGGGCCCATATCACGCATTATTTAGTAGGTCCCGGTTGCAGCTAGACAGTGTGTCGCAACCGGTGACGCAGAGACGATAGATAGATAGATACAGCCCGAGGAAAACGACCGGAGGGGAGCAGAGGCAGACACTAGCACGTATAAGATGCACACACAGGCACGGCGAAATTGGAAAGAGGAAAAGAATTCCCCCCAGAAATTAGAGAGAAAATCCGGAGATGCCGAAGACCTCCTCATCGCCTTCCCCCACCGTCTCCCCCATGAATCCCCTCCTCCCCTCCTCCGCCTCTTCCTTCCCCAAATCCCCCCACCCGCCGGACCCAAACCCTAGCCCATGCAGCTACCTCCTCCACGCCGACGCCGACGACGAGGCGCTGATCCAAATCCCGGGCCCGAACCCTAGCCCGGGCCCTGCCGCATCCCCCCTCGCCCTGCCGCCCATCGACACGGCGCCGCACATCTCCTCGCAGTTCTATACCTTCACCGCCGCTTCGCACGCGCTCATGCTGCGGTGCGTTCTCGCGGGCCGCCCCGCCGCCGCCGAGGAGGTCCGCGCCGCCACGTCCCCCTCCGTGCTCGCCTCGTGGCGGGCGGTGTGGAAGGACCGGAACGAGGACACCGCTTACCTCACCGCGTGGAAGCGCATCCAGGACAAGCTCGCCGCGTCGGCCGACGGGCGGTACCTCCACTTCAAGTCCAACACTGCGCAGCGCGTCTCGCACGTCGGCCAGTGGAGGGACATAGTCTCGGAGGCGCACGCCGACCCAGACCTGCTACGCCACCTCGGGCTCAAGGACACCGTCGACCGCATCAAGCAGTCGTGGACTGTGGGGGCCAAATTCTACGGTATTCCGGAGTCATTCGTCCGTGTATGTGTTGCTGCGTGCCCCGTATGTAAGGCTGCACCTGCTGGACAGTCTGATTCTGCCATCTCATCACCCGGACGTGGGAAGCGGCGCCGCAGGTTTGAATACACCGAGACGCTGGATGTGCCCGCGCGAGATGTGCCACGCCGGCTACAGCAGTTGGCTGCCAAGCATAAGGTGGTCCTCTGTATCAGGCAGAAGTATATAAGGTATAAGCCATTCATGGCCGAGGTGAAGGATTATGCATGCCACCGTGCTGGGATGCCAACTTCAAGTGGTGGGAATGTTGCATCCTCTTCAGCCAGTGCCTCTGAGGGGAAGAAGGCGCGGGTGCTGAAGCGGGAGCCATACCAATCAAAGAGGTGCGGTTGCGGGTTCCGTATTCGGGCAATTGTGCCAATAGCCAATTATAATGAGAAAGACAAGAGTTTTGTGTACCAGGAGGAGGGCACGGCAGTGTTCAAGCTTTATGCGGTGCACTCGGGGCATGAGCCAGGGCCACTTGATGGCAATGCCCGGATTGTTCACAGGTTAGTTGGGCATAAGGGGGCTCTTGAGTTTGATCCAGACATTTATGGTGTCAATGAGGAAGGTGATCCTAGCTTTACAATTAAGGGGGATGTAGATGTTGATATTGATAACTCACATCAGGCAGTCTTGCAGCAAGTCCGGGATCTCAGAGCAGAAGTGGTCTTGCTAGAAGGGAAGGTGGCTAAGATGCACCCAGAGCTGTTGGGTTCGCTGTCTAGTGAGCTATCTGAGGTTTTGCACAGGATTAGGAAGTTTAATTTGGATGGCAATGTCTTCCAGCCAGAGGAGACATTGATGATAGGCAATGAGGAGGTCGGGGGATGGGGGGCTGGTGACATGTCCCACCATTTAGATCAGCATGATGGTGCATTCTGCAAGGATGATGAGATGCTTGATGATGATGATACTGATTTTGGCTCAAGCCTTGGGCCTATTGTCTCGTGGGATAGAATGGCGGCAGAGTGCGAGGACAGGAAGATGCTAATGGGTGATAGCCCAAAGTGTGACAAGTGGATGCTGAAGGAGGATGTTGGTGACTTTGATGAAAAGAGTATTCTTAACTGTGGGGATGACGATGGCGTGGAGGATTCCAAGATTATTAAGCCATTGATGCATGACGAGACCATGGTAACTGACCCAAGTTTGGTAGGTATTCATGTAGAAGGATTCTACTCTGGAGCCAAGTGGTATGATTCGCCGGTAGGTTTGGATTCCAGTGGTGACGCAGGAGATGCCAGTTTCAGACATGGACTTGTGTGAGATTTGTGATTCGTCCATGATACCATGAATGTCTTGTAAATTCTGTATACTAGGAGGTCATCAGCTCACACCAATTTAATGTAGTGTCTGTAGGTGGAGCTTCAATCAAAGTAACCTATCTGCCCTGATATACAGGCTGATTTATCAATTTAATCTTTTTTGACTTGTGTATAGTTCCTGTGTTGGTTACATGTTTCAAGACATTAGATCTTTTTTCTGTTATTTATTAGTTATTTAATCATAGTAATTTAATATTTTGTAGCATGAACTCTCTCTCAATCTGTGTGTATGCATGTGCACGGAATTTTACGCAACACACTTGGTACAATAACAGGGCAAGTTGTGTTATTACTATGCAACTTTGCATCATTCTCATTGTTACTGCTCGGTTGCATGCAGTATTAACTAATAAGTGTTAACTATAAAAGCTTCCCTGTTCATACTTAATTGTTCATTTTCCTCTTGTTTGCTCCGGTACATATTATTGATGCAATAATCAAGAAAATTGCACCTGTTTTTAATCTAGCCTTGTTAATTTTATATTTATGTATAAAACAATGATATGGTGTTACTTGGAGCACGTACAATGCAAACGCTTAGAGAGATGTTTAGCAATTAAAAACTGATTTTTCTTGCTACGTAGGATAGGTAAGGCTCTTATTTTGAAGCATTGATGCTTAAATAAGCATCGGTGCTTAGCAGGTTCTTATGTGTATAACTATATCTAATTAAAAGATAATATAACATCTCAGCACCCATGGAAGAGATGTTTGCATTGGAGAAAGTAACTTTTACATGTGTGCTTGATGATGTGGCTATATTCTCTCTTTTTAAGCATTCATGTATAAGCATCCTGCATTGTACATGCCCTTATGCAAGATGAACATACTGAAATTCCATAGTTACTCTTGTATTGTTTAATTTTATCTCAGCTTTTCTATGTAAGATGAGTGTTGCTTCCTTCTGCGTTAAACTGTGTTTCACTGGTTGGTGTTTACTATAACAATGCAAGTTTCTCATCTTACGGTCACTTGAAGCGTCATTACTTACAAGATGCAAAGTTGGTGTCTTATTCAAACATTGTACAGATCTGAAGGGTTTTAAGGTTCTTTTACCGAGTACCAGGATTTTCATGCCATATGTGCTACAGTGTTCACATTATTCATGCAACATTATGGACAGCTAAACATTATTGATCATGCTCAGCAAAATGAATAAGAGTGCCAAATTCTCCAGGGACATTTTCCCTTTACATTCAATGTGTTGCTTTATGATAAATTATCGACGTGAGGTTCTCTGCATAATTCATTTACTCTTTTTAAATGTGAAATCTTAGTAAATATGTAAATGATATGGCCTTGAAGAATTAATACTTCTGCAAATTATCAAAATGCTATATCATTTTGCATTTCTCCCCTCTGATGAGCTAGAAGTTTTGCCTTGGTCAAATGGCTGAAGCATATAATGTTACAAATGTAGTAGATTGTGAAGAGGATGGGGTTAGTTTTTTTCTCACTTGTCTGGGTTTTGCTGGATTGGGAGTTTGGTGTGAGTTGTACACCACAATTTCCTCGGGTATACATGTGTTGGTTGCTGGTGAATTACCAGTACCATTCTTAAGCTAACCATTTATCCATGACCTTAAAACATATAGGTCTGTCAGCAAACCATTAGATGTGCTGCCGGCATCAGGCGGCACATCATCAGTTCGAGCTCAGAAGAACCCAATTTCAATATATTTCTTTTTCCAGTTTATGTCACTCAATAATGTATAGAGCTATATGTGCAAGCCAGAAGGATCGATCATGATTTGGGCCAAATGACAGTCAAGAAGCAGGCCAGATTCTAAGCTGTCTTAGACTCTTAGTACTAGAATTCTAGAAACCCAGCCAAATCCAATGGTACAAAGGGAACTAGTATGATCTGGAATAAACAGCATACTGATCTCTGCTTGGTTTTCTTACTTTTTTTTGTGCAGAATTTGACCGAAGGCATCAGTTTCAGGGAGAAAATTCATAACCATACTTTAAGATTAATTTTTGAGGTAATTGAGCTATTATGTTGACTGTTGAGTCTATTTGGCATGAGGATGCTAAATGATCATCTGGAAATAGTTTTATGTGATATGTTTTATGCTTTGCTTGTACTTACAATGAGCTTGTGTTGGCAGCATATGGCACTTGCACTGGATTTCGAGAATCTTCCTACATCACAGCCAGCAACCTACCACACAGAGAGAGGTAATTTTTTCAAGGTAGTGAGTCATTACAATATCTGAAACATGGTTTCGGGAGACATTGTTTTTGTGTTAATATGAAGTAAGTCTGCCTGGAATGCTGTAATCCTCATTTACCAGTTACCACTTGGAATCACTATTTATGGTATGATATGAAGTAATTAGGGGGGAGGTTATTGAGTGAGTTAATATTATACTCATTTGACTAAATGAGGTAAGAAATGGGTTATCTCAAAATTGTGAGAACCCTTTGAGAAGGCGTTCAAGGGGTTCTCAAATCAAACAAAAATGGAAAAACTTTCATTTCATGAAGATTTTATGTTATGTAATAATTTAGATGGTAATGGAAATGAACCGTAACTATGTAAATCTATTCCTAATAGATTGATACCAAAATAGCATATTTAAGTTTTTTTTCCTCCGCTATAGAATCACATCAAAATTATGTTTTGGAAAGGGTTTATGGTGTGGTTTTTTAGGGAAGTTTAGGCCCCTAGTGTTTTGTTGATGAGATTGCTGCCATGCATTGGCTAGCCTGATTGGATCTATGGAGGAGCCTTAGCTGGTGATGGATCTAGTGATGCCACAAAAATCATGGAAACAGACACGAATGAAAACTTAAAATGATGGTGCTGCTACAGTGGAACTGGACGGGTAACCACAGCGGATGAAATAAGAGGTACTGCATCGTGGAGTGGAATAGCAGGTAATTACTACTGAATGAGAGATGCATTATCTAGTTTATCTGTTCCGTGGGGCTGTTAACATCTGAATTACACTGAAGCAATTTCTTCTGCTTGACAGCAGTGAGATAATGGTGATGTTGGTCATTGATGTCTGCTGTTGTGGAAGGGCCTTCACAAAGTTGAAGTGATGCGAGGAATCGACAGGCTGCTGTTCCTTTTGCTTCAAGTTTATTATTGATCCGCATTGTTAAATCACTACATTACATCGGGCTGTGTTCCTGTTCCCACTGGACACTGATTTGAATGCTTTGATGTCTGTACATCGGTTAACAGGTCATGTTTGTTTGAGGGGTTAACATATCATTTGTCGGCTGTGCAGTTTATTTAACTGGGTGCAATTGTGACAAATCATTGGACTGTTTTTAGCTACTAAGGGCATGTTCTTTTCGGCTTTTAAAAATCGGCTTTTGACTTTTGCTATAGTAACTAATTTTCAAACGGACTATTTTTCAAGACGGGGTCTACAAGTTAGTTAATTGTAGTACATGTTTAAAGCCTAATATTTGTACTATTCAATATCGCATGTGAGTATTTCTCTCCGTAATCTTTGTCGTAAATAGTCAAAATTTAAAAAATTCAATGAAAAGCCAAAAGCCACAGTTACAAAGAACAGTTTTAGCTAAAAGTTAAAAGCCACAGAGAACATGAGCCCATAGTAACCTGCATACTAGTTGTCAACACCAACAGTACCAAGTGGTGTCCGAAGATATCCTCTGTTAAGTGCACCTCTAGTACTCAAACCAATGTGATGATCAGGACTCTTGTAGCACCAGGACAACAGGATCATGGCCATGTAGATATTGCATGCTACGGAGGATGGACCAGTTTATCTATGTATGGCGCAGATCTCCCCAAGTTGGCTCAGCAGTGAGAGTGAGGTGATCAGGTCCACGTGAAAGCGAAAGGAAGCTTTTTTTTCGAAGACATCATTAAAGCCCTGTTCCAAATATCTTTTAGTTTTTGGCTTTTAGAAAATGGTTTTTAAATAGAGTGATTTCTCAAAGTAGTTTCTATAGTTTCTTAACGTGAGTGTCCTTTACTCTCTTAATATCTCTCGCTATTAGCTAAATGCTACAGCCAAAAGCTCTGGCACTTTTGAGCAGGGCCTCAGTATGGCCACCATCACAGCCAAATCAGGTGTCATTGTCCTGGTCATGTGCGCTGCATTTGCAGCTGCCGGTGACGACGAGATGCCCGCATCATTCGACGTCCTGCAGCGGCCTGAGAACGCCGCGAGCGTCGGCTACGGCTGCCACATTCGGTGCTTCGCGGGCTGCTTTGCAGTAGGGTTTACTGGAGATTACTGCTCGGCGTTTTGCAATGAAGAATGCGCTGATGATGCTCGCGAGCACTGAAGCCGGCTCTCGCCGTAAGCACCGGTTGGATTTCCTTTGGTCCATGCATCTCTGTCCGTGTGTTCAGAACTTCAGATAACGTTGTGATTCTCCCTCTTCTCTGTCGCATTGCTTGTTTGTGAAGTAATGAGCCTGTGCTGTTTGTGTTGAAGTCATGAAGTGTCCT
Organism: Bonia amplexicaulis; assembly: GCA_036346245.1. Taxonomy (NCBI): domain Eukaryota; kingdom Viridiplantae; phylum Streptophyta; class Magnoliopsida; order Poales; family Poaceae; genus Bonia; species Bonia amplexicaulis. Next base: position 5,566,324 of record CM070741.1, read on the forward strand.
GTGGTTTCGATTCTGTTATGTGGGGGCGTACGTATACTCGGAGACACCGTAAAGGAAGGGAGAATACGTATGGTTCGGATGCACAGGAGAATACGGGTGAGAAGGAATCGGCCGGCTTAGCCAGTTGGAGTTGTAAACGAAAACTTATACTTAATTAGTATGTTTCTAGTTATTTGGGTTAAGAGTCCCTTACGGACAGTTTGCATACTATTTTTAGATCAGACTAGTTCTATAAATTGAGGAGGATTGTAATACAGGGAAGTAAGAAAGAATTACTGTTTTTAGACCAGATCAAATGCCATTGCAGTCGTACGTGTTCTTGTCGATCATCTTCCTTGCCTTTGCAGCAGCCGGTGGCGCCGACGCGGACTGCCTACACCGGCTTCATCAATTTAGTACCGCAGGCGTCGGCATAAGCTGCACGGACTGCATCCTATCCTGCATTGCCGGCAGGGGCTTACTAGATATATGCCATGAGCTCTTCGCAGGGTTTCAAATTTTGGATGCAAAAAATCGGTGGCTGGCGAAAGGAACGAAAGAACGAAATTTCGTTCGTTTCGTTCGAAATTCGGACGAAAAAAAAGTCAAATTTTCGACGAAATTTAATCAAAATTTGAATAAAGTGCAAATAGGATAATTCGGCCAAATTTTACCAGAATGAAACCTATTTCGCTGGGCACCGAAAGGAACGAAATTTCATTCATTTCACGAAATTTCGGACGAAATTTGAAACCCTGGCTCTTCGACGACAAATGTGATTGATCATCCAGATGCGGCCCGGGAGTCTTGAAGCCGTCTCGATCCCGCGTAGTAGTTCTGAAACATCGATTGGTCCATCTTTGCCTCCATCTGCTTTACAGCTTTTGGGTCTTCTATGTATTAATGTAGCGGACTAAGATAGACAACCTGTGGCTATTAATTGGGTCTTTGTTGGTATGTTTGTGCACTGTTTCATCATGGTTGTGAAGTGACGTCGCCCTTTTATGTTCCTATTAAAATGATGTGTGGTTTGAGGTCTGATGCTTGATGCTTGATTTGCCATCGCGTTAACTGTTTTGTTGGATAAACCAAAGATGTCATCGTGAACCTATATGTGTTGTGATAACGTACGGGGCTGGACTGCAGAGCTAATCTGCAGGCATCAAACTGCATGTACCCCTTCCTTGCCGCAATATTATAATTCTTCGTTCTTAGAAAGCGTCATCCTATAATATGCCTATTACCGAGATCAAAGATGTAATTATTATAATATTTTCATTATATACTCCTGTTTAATGCTGAAAAAAATAAATGGGTAATTATAGCATGTTATTTAATAGGGATATACAAGGTTCAATGGTATTAATTTTTTCTTAAATTTAATATATTCTTTGTCTGTGTGTATAGTGTACTTTAGACTTATATTACGAGAGAGAGTAGTACTTTAATTAATTTACAAAAACTGGAAGATTGTTTAACCTTTCGCAAATCACAACTCACTACAGTGTACAAAGTCTTCGCCAATCAATTCCCCACGCACTCGTCGATCCATTCTGATCTCATTTACTTAGCTTAAACACTTTCAAGGATTTATCTTCCAGCATCGTTCCCCTAGTTGAGAGGCCTGATGAACAAAACGCGTATTGCTCCCTAGGCCAGACAGCAATTCTGTAGGCTTTGCTGCTAGTTGCTTCAGAGAACGAATCAAGTTAAGCCTTCGTATCGTTCACTGCCCCTCACCTCGCCGCTCCTGCATTCTTGCTAGATTCGCATCCTGTGAAACGCGAATCCGACTGCAAAAGAATCGATTCGAAAGAAGTTCCCTTTCGCCTGAATCTACCGCTCCCATGCCCCAACTTGAATTATAGGCCCTGTTTGGCAACGGCTGCGATTTATGGCTTATGACTGAATTTGTTTAATTTTAGCTGTTTACGGTACAGATTACGGAGAGAGATACTTACTTGCGATTTTGGATGGTACAGATGTCGGACTTTTAACATGTACATCGTTTAACTTGTAGACTCCGTCTTGAGAAAATACTCCGTTTGACAGTTATGTACTATAACAAAAATCAAAAATCACTAGTTTCAAAGAAAAAAAACAGGGCATAATAGGAAGTATGAACCTCCTAACCATGTCGTGGCCGTGCAGACACACGTACATGTGTAACGCGTCAGACACGAATACTAAAATGCGAACGCCAAATAAATGTAGATTTTGCCCGAGACCACGACAGATATGTAGTGGTATCAAGAGGAGACAGGTTGGTGAACAGCAACCACCAACTGCGTGTGGTAAACTCATATCATTCTCCTTGGTTCTTTGACTACGAAGTGGAGCATTGTTCGTCCAGCTGGCCGACATTACCGCGGAATCGAAAGCTAACACGAATCGATCCTCGTGCTAACGCTGCAATTAGGTTTTCTTTAAACAAGGCATCCAAGGAAGGCGTCACCTTCACTAACCTAATGTGTTGGCAGGTCCATGCGTTGCAGAACTGAACCAAAAACAGCTTAACGTCGCAATCCTCCTAGATCGTGGAGGATCCTGCGTGTTGCTTGCCTCAGAATCATTAGTAACCCGGCACGTATCTGATTCCGTAATTGAAATACTACTGGTACTCCACTAGTACTATAGTAACTATACTAGTTTGTTTAGCTTCTTCAATGAATGTGAGAAGAGAATTTGTGGGTGTACGCAAATCCGAACGCGCACAGTTAAGTTACAAGCGCAGAGTTTTTGACATATTTAGCACTGTAGACTTCTAAAATTCCGTTTTTAGCCTCCCGAGCGCATTATTTCCAAATATAGCGCCCTTCCCGACCGCACGTTTCCAGAGGCGACACGTGTCCGTCAGACGGTCCGACCGCACGAAGGCAGCGGCGGGTCGTGCGGTCCGGACCACGCATCGCTCACCGTTCCGCCGAGCGCACGATTGAATCAATCGTGCGGTCGGAAATTCAATCGTCGCGGTCGAGAATTCAATCGTGCGGTCGGACAGAGTCATGCGGTCGAATCAATCGTGCGCTTCGGCGGACGGTGAACGATGGTCGTGCGGTGGCGGTCCGTCGTGCCCCGCGCAGACTGATCTGATGATCGCGTGCGGTCTCGCCTACGTAAACGTGCGGTCGGGAAGGGGCTATATTTGGAAATAATGCGCACGGAATTTTTGAAATATGGAGTGCTAGATATGTCAAAATTCACAAGCGCACGCGCCACGGCGCCATTACATGCTGTGACCTCCGAAACGCCGAACCGCCAAGGCAGCGGTGAGACAACCGCCCACCGCTCGGCCGTCGCCATCTCCTCGGTTTTGGGTCTGTTCTTTTTTATCTACGGTTTATAATTTTTAATTAAAAATTTTAAATTTTGGTTATTTGTGACAGAGATTACGGAAAGAGATAGTCATTTGCAATTTTGGTTGATACAAATGTTAGGCTTTTAATATATACTAAAATTAACTTACAGATCTCATCTTAAAAAGATATTCTATTTAAAAGTTAGATACTATAATAAAAACTAAAAACCGTTTTTAAAAACCGTAAATAACAGGCCAAAACTGGGAAAACGAGGCATTGCGGTGCCCTGTTCCCTCGCTGGCCTTTCCCCGCGGGGCGCGCGACCCGACCGTCACATGGCGCGCTGGTGAGGCCGCGCGCGCGGCACATGCCGCTCCTCTGGCTCCGGCTCACGTGACCGTGTGGGGATCGACACGCGTTGCGCTCTGGTTCTCTCACGATACCCTCCTCGTGCTAGGCCCGACACTATTTATCACATGCAGGGCGCGCTGTCCCATCAATGCACGGCTGTGCGCGATGCCCGAGGGCCCAGGCTGACCCGCTCGCCCCAGCCGCGACCAATCCGGCAGCGGCACAACGTGCGCACATCTGCCCGTCGCTCTCTGGTCTCTGCTCATACGATACCCTCGTGGTAGGCTGCTAGCTATCTGTCCGTGAGTTCCTTCGAGCGTAGGAGAGCAATCAATTTGCCTGCTTGTGTAGCTAAACTACCGAACTCTCCTGAAATGTGCTGGTGGGCGTTAGGGCACTCAGCTGGTGTTCCACCTATCTTTAGGCTTAAATTTTTAGCTATGATTTTTATTTATTTGTAAAATTATAATGTAACAACTATTAGTTTTTTTAGAAAAAATAAAAATCTGTTATATCGTCACGGACAATACAAAATAATAAGGGAAAAAAGCAAAAAAATGAAAATTAAAAAATGATACGTTTTAAGTGCATTCTGGTTTAAATAAACCGCAAATCAAAAAAGCCAGAAGCTGAAACCATTAGGAACGGGGCCATGCACGTAGTCTAAATCAATGTCTACATATTGCCATGGCATATAGTTATAGTTAGGGCAGCGTCCCCGTGCCACTTCAAAACTACGACCATCTTGGAGCGACGTCACCCGTTTGAAGGTCTACCCAAGTCAAGTCCACGAGTCAACTTCAGTGAGGATTATAAGACCAACCTCGGGGAGTCCGGGGCCAACCCCAGTTGAGATGCGCAAGACCGACCCCTAAGGAGCTCAAGGGCAGCCACGGGTGAGGTTCAGGGCCGATCCTAGGGAGATTCGGGGCCAACCCCGTAGTCCTGGACGTGGTGGGACCACGTGGGACAAATGATGTAAATACTCCTAGGAAAAGCTAGGCCACGAGGGTAAATTTGTAACTTCACTCGCCTCCCTCTCTCTAAATAGAAACTCTTGTAGTGGGAGGGAGACCATTTTGTATCCCTAGATACTCATATTGAACACTCTTAGTGTTTGTGTGCTTCTCCTTATAAAAAAATCTTCCGCCAGGCCAAAGATGCAAAAAAGGCCGCATAGGAGGCTACGTATGCAAAAAAAATCCCTACATGCGGCAGGCCATGGCCGGCCTTACGTCTACACCGATTTGGCACTCTATAGACACCATTGATGTAATTACATTGAAAGTGTCCTAATTGAAACACCCAACATATTAGAGAGGACGAGGTGGTCAGCAATTGGGACCATTTTAATAGCCTACCAGCGGTGTGATCGGAGAGGTCATCCGCTGTCGTGCGATTTCATGGCGGATAGAGTTCGCCACGAGTGGATTATGTAGGCGTAGATCCTCCCTTACGTGCCGCGGGCCATGGTCGGCCTTTGTCTACACCGATCAGCCTGTCGCACCGTGCGCGCGCATTTTCCTGTGCTGCTGTGTCCTAGCCTTTGCGCTTGCGCCTGTTTTTTACAGTTTTTAAAAACGGCTTTTAATTTTTGTTACAGTACCTAACTTTAAATAGAATATTTTCTCAAGACGAAATCTACAAGTTAATTGTAGTACACATTAAAAGCCCAATATCTGTATCAAACAAAATCGTAAGCAAAATCTCTCTGTCAAAAAATTCAAAAATTCAACTAAAAACTATAAATCGCAGCTAAAAAACAGACCATTTCTTTTGCCTTTTCATGCACGTATGCTCCGTAGTCCACGCGCATCTCAGCTTCTGTACAGAGAGCACATGCCCGAAGTTGTCGACTCGTCGTCATCAAAATCTAGAGATGCAAGCTGTTGGATCGCGGTCTGACGGAGCAGAGCGTTTCGATGTGGAGCTCACACGCGCATCCAGCAGTAGTCCAGCGGCCACATGGATCATTTTTCTTATCCATCTCATCGGTCCAATAAATAAACGCCTTGTGCGGCACTAGATGGCACACTTTCCGTTTCCTCGGCGGCCTTATCAACTATACCACTTTTAGGCAATTAACGTGCGAAGGGCAGTACTTGCGGAGCTCATATTGGGTACTTGTCACGCCAACAAAACGCTTAGAGCCAGGCAGCGACATGCTCTTTATTACCACTTCTATACTTATAATCTTTTAAATAAATATTATTATATTTTTAAGCTCTAGCACGGCCAAACTAAGCTCAGAGGTGGACGCCCATTAGTGAGAGTCATGCTAAAGGTTGTGCTCCATCGTTGGACTTAGTTTGGGGTGGACAGCCGCTGAATGGAGCCATGCTAAAGGTTGTATTTCATTGTTGGGCTAGTGTTAAGATGAGGTATTGTAAAAGTTTTGTTGTGATCTTCTTGGTCGGTACGTGTATAGAAATGTGTTTTACTGGTGACACTACAAGTTGATCATATCGTATAGATAAAATTGTATAACATATGTAGAGTGTTAATTAGACTAATCAAATAGCCGTGCCCTTGGTAACGGGCAATGCTTCGGAATTACTTTGGAAAACAACCTTGGTACAGGATTTTGGAAAATATACTTAGACTGGTTGTTACAAATGGTTGGATGAAATCTTTGGATGGGCGTAAGGTGATAGCTCGTTGGTTTATTTATTTTTATCTGTCATTTACTCATCAGTTTGTTAATATCTATTTTAATTTATGCTTTGTAATCTATTTATTGTATTTCAATATAAGTTATTGCTTTTGCAATAATCAATATCAGCCATCCTTTGTAATAAGGCTTGCATATATATAATTGTATCTGTATCCACAGCTTGTTGAGTACTCCATATGCTCACTGTTGCTATAGGCAATGCAACTCAGTTTGCTGGAGGACAAAGTTACGTCAGTACGGATGAGCTATGTCCTAAAGAGTATCTTGATCGTGAAAAATAGGTCATACTACCCCAGTCGATTACCTATAAGCATATGGATAGGTTATATTTGAAGTTGTCTTTATTTTTTCGCTACAGTTATTTTTCTTAGTTAAACCATGTGAGGCCAATAAATATAAACTTTGATGATAGGGTCACAACCTAACTCTTCAGTAATATTTGTTATTTTTTAGGTATTCATGTGTATGGATAATATTTCTAGACTAGTGTAGTACATAAAGGCTCTAAGTTTACTAAATTAGTAAATTCGGGTCCGCACTCACCCACGACCGCCATTTGACTTGGGAACGAAATCAAAACCACACCGATCCTTGGCCGGAATCGCGAAAAATTGCGAGTTTCTCCGCCCATCTTAGACGACGGACGCTGACCGAGAGTCGAGACAACACCGACCATCCACAGCGCGCCAGCCAGCCTGCCCACCCAACACCCACCGTTTCCAAAGCCACCCCATCCCGAACTTCCGAGTGCTCCGAACCGAAACTACCTTGACCGTCACAAGGAGTAAAAAGAGGGAGGAGCAAAAGAAACCGTCACGGGAGGCGGGGAAACTGAAGCGGACCGGAGAGGAGCGGAACAGGCAGTGCCGTGCTCGGGTTCCGTCGATGGAGCGGTCCCATCCCTCCGAGGTGTACGAACTCTTCGTTCGGCGCATGAACACCCCGAGGTAAGTAGCCGTGGGATTTCCATACATATGGTACTTGTGCTTGCGTTCCATCGAGCGGTTGGTGAGTGTTGCGCGCGCGGTGGTGCAGGGTGGCAGTGGACAACGGAGTGTGCGCGACGGCGACGATGGTGCAGGTGCACAGCGCGCGGAAGCACGGCTTGCTGCTGGAGGCGGTGGCCGCGCTGTCAGAGCACGGCGTCTGCGTCCGGAAGGGCTACATCTCGTCCGACGACGGCCGGTGGTTCATGGACGTGTTCCACGTTACGGACGCCGCGGGCCGCAAGGTGGCTGACGCCGACGCGCTGCTCGAGCGCCTCGAGTCCTCGCTCTCCGCGGAGGCATTGCCGCGGCCGGTGGGGTGCACTACGCCCGCCGCGGAGGGGCTCACCCTGCTCGAGCTCGTCGGCACCGCTCGCCCGGGGCTCCTCTCGGAGGTGTTCGCCGTGCTGCACGACCTCCGGTGCAGCACCGTCGACGCCAAGGCGTGGACGCACGGCGGCCGCGTCGCCGCTCTGGTGTTCGTCCGCGACGAGGAGACCGGCGCGCTGATCGACGACGAGGTCCGGGTCAGGCGCATCGAGTCCCGACTCAGGCACGTCCTCCGGGGCGGCGCGCGTGGCGTGAGGACGGTCCTGGCCGACGCAGCGGCGGTCGGCAACCTGGACCGGAGGCTCCACCAGCTGCTCAACGAGGACCGGGAGGCCGAGAGCCGCGCCGCCGCGGAGGCGCCCACGGCGACGGCGGTGGCGGTGCAGGAGTGGGGGGAGAGGGGGTACTCGGTGGTGACCGTGAGCTGCCGCGACCGGCCGAAGCTGCTGTTCGACGTGGTCTGCACCTTAACGGACTTGGATTACGTGGTGTACCACGGCACGTTTGACACCGACGGCGATCACGCGCAGCAGGTGAGCCTTCTCGCGGTTTCTTGCTCGATTGGTTTTCAAGATTTGCAGGTTGTGCTGCACATTTGGAGCTCTCGATTTCTCAATGTTATCTTGCTTGTTTGGGGTTGGTATTTTCAATTCCCCTCTCCATCTCAAGTTCGTGGTTTGGGCTTTCTGTCGCGAATCCAGATGTTTCTTTGGGTGGTTGTTTCAGGCAGGCAAATTGCCTTCTGTCATTGTTCCAATTTTTTACCTCACCTTTTCCCTCGTTTTTTATTGATGTCTATCTATTTTCTTTGATTTGATTGTGATTCTTACGTTGGCTCAATCTATCCTGAGCTCGCTCCTTGGAAATTTCTTTATTTTTCGAATTTTCTGGGACTTAAGAGTTACCCTGAGCTTATCGAAATGTTTCTCTTGCTAAATCCAGATCAATTAAGCTTATGCCTGTTACATCCATTGGCATTCGTCTCTGGACCTGCTTTGAAATTGAGTCGACTTAAGTGGGTTCATCTGAGTTCCGTTTGCTTGGCTTCGCCGCAGGAGTTTTACATCAGGCGCTTGGACGGCCGGCCAATCAGCTCGGAGGCCGAGAGGCAGCGCGTGATCCAATTCTTGCAGGCGGCAATCGAGAGGCGTGCATCCGAGGTACGTGGTGATGAATGGACGACGTTTATTTCAACTTATGATAAGGGTTTATATAGTTTTTTTCTAAATAAATAGGACAATTTTTCATCTTTTTCTTTATTTCTGTTTTAAAACAGTATTTTAAAAAGTATTTTAAAAATAATTTATCGATATTTAATATAATCGTATAAATACTCGTGCTAAAAATCATCCTAGCTTAGAATAACGCACCCACTATTAATATCTCGTTTGCTTTCCCTCCGTGCCACGCCACTAAGGAAAAAAGCCCACAATTCCCTTAGGAATTCCCAGCGCAGAAATCTCTTTCCCACTTCACCACCATGTGTTAAGTTGAAATTCCAGCGGTGTCCATCTAACGCGGTCCTTTGTGCGAGGGAACAGGGCGTGAGGCTCGAGCTGCGCGTCTCCGACCAGCGTGGGCTGCTCGCCTACGTGACACGTGTGTTCCGGGAGAATAGCCTCTCCGTCACGCACGCCGAGATCACGACCAAGGGCGACATGGCGGCGAACGTCTTCCATGTCACCGATGTAGCCGGCAGTCCAGCCGACCCGAAGACGATCGACGAGGTGATACAGAGGATCGGCACGGAGAGCCTCCGAGTGAACGAGGAGCGGCGGCCTCGCCTGTGCTCGACGGAGGGCGACGCCGGTCGAGGCGGCGGCGGCAGCGTAGGGTGGTTCTCGCTAGGGAGCCTTGTGAAGAAGAATCTATACAACCTTGGCCTCATACGGTCCTGCTCGTAATGCCAGGAAGATGCTTGTGTAAATATGGGACGGTGAATGGGTTAGTTTGTAAATTAACTAGACCCTTTTATTTTCCATCTTTAGGTTTAGTGGTGACGTGTACATAGTAGAAATGAAAAGTTGTTGGTCGGTAACAGCTTGGAGCTTAGAAGGACGCTTTGGTGCGTCATGTATCTTCCTTTTACATGAAAAATACGCACATAATATAATACTTTATGATCGTAACTAGTTGTTTGGCTTGCATTTCAGTATACATCAATTGTCAATTTCCTTGGTCTCTTTCACTAGCACTTGGCTATGCTATGATGCAATGGAGCTATTTTTCTAGATGTTTTGCCTGAATAATTGTATAATACAGGAAAACTAAGTAACATAAGGTAGACGACCAGAGTTGGTCCTTCAGGAATCATAAACACAACTCATTCCATAACCTGAATCTGAAACCTATCTTAGTGGAAATTGAGTATGTTATATCTTCATATGACAACTAGAGATATCAAAACTGTAATGGCGCCAACTGATTCTCAAAATCTCCAACGTGCTGCCGTATGGCCAAACAAGAGAAAATTAGAAAATTACTAAAATTCACCAACTAGCAGCATCGAAAGTCTGAAGTGAGCCCATAAGAAATATTAATCAAAGAAATATGACGATGGATTTGACATAACTGTTTTGAGCTTTGCAGTAATCCTTAGCCGTGCCAAAAACTCTGCATAAGAACGTTCCATCAGACCACAAAAATCAGCTGTCCGAGTACATTTTTCTTTCCAAACTGTTACAGCCTTATTGACTGTGCTCAAGGACTTTACGACTACCTTGTAGCCGCTACGATCACATTGTAGTGGCTACGACCACCTCCTGTGTCGCTACGACCGCTCTGCTGGTTCACCAACCACGCTAACAGTCGTTACGATCACACTATGGTCTCTCCGATCACGCTTCGCTGCTCTGATCTCGTAGTCGTAAGCTTCAACTGAAGTTACAAACACGTTCATCATCACTCACTGCACCTCTTTTGACAACGGTTGATCACCGTAGTCGTAACGCCTTACGACCATACAGTGATTTTGTCGACCGCTCGCTGTGGTCGTACCCTTACGACCACGTCTTCCTGCGAGACCGTGGTCATAACTCCTTTACGACCACATCTCCAGCACCCGCGGACACCTCCGCTCTTGTCGCTGTCCTCGGCTCTGTGGTCGTAACTCCTTACGACCACAGTGACTATGGTCATAACTCCTTACGACCACAACTTTTGTTCCAACGGACACCTCCGCTCGCTACCCTGGTCGTAACTCTTTTACGACCAGTTCTGCTACTCCTGCGGATGCCCTCCGCCTGATCACCGTGATCGTAACTCCGTCACATCATCATTTCTCGTCATGTTACATTTGACGAATTCACTTTTCCTTTCGCCACAACAACAACTCCTTCCCTACCCTCCTCCCTGGATTTCCTCCTTGACGTTGTCACCACAACCTCTCCTCCTGTGATCATGGCCGCACGCCCATCTCCTCTGGTATGCACCATCGATCGCGCGGTCTTCCCTCTAGTGACTATCTACACCTCCTGTCATGCCACCTTCCTCTCCTAGACCCACTTTATCTTTTGGTTCCATTGCAATCCACTCCGGTCCACCCCCTCGGTCGACACCCGGTTCACGCTACATGGTCAAAGACGGCATTGTTCTCCCAACTTGCCGACTAAACTTATCCGCCACCTACAGTCCTATTTCCCCTCTACCGAATTCCTATAAGAGGGCTCTTTCCAACACACGTTGGCACCAGGCCATGCGTGAGGAGATTGAGGCACTTCTTGCCAACAAAATTTGAACCCTTGTTCCCCAATCTCCTAGTGCTAATGTCATAACTAGCAAATGGATCTTTAAACACAAGTTCCATTTCAACGGTTCCCTCGCTTATCACAAAGCATGTTGGGTGCTCCGCGGCTGTTCCCAATAGCTAGGCATTGACTTTGATGAGACCTTCAATCTTGTTGTTAAGCCTGTGACTATACGCACTGTTCTCAGCATTGCCATCTCTTGGTCTTGGCCAATTTACTGGTTAGATGTCCATGGTACGCTTAACGAAACTGTGTTCTGTCAACAACCTTCTGACTTTGTTGACCCATCTCATCCAGACTACATCTGTCGCCTACATAAATCTTTATATGGCCTCAAACAAGCCCCATGTGTGTGGGTGATTCGCTTCACACATACGTACACCCGGCGGGTTTGTTCCTTCGGCCTCAGACCTCCCTTTTTATCTTCTCTCATGGTGATGGCCTCGTCTAATTACTCTTGTACGTCGATAATATCATCCTCACCGCTTCATCCTCCTCACTCCTTAAGTACATTACTCGTTGCCTCTACTCGGACTTTGCGATGACCGACCTTGGCGACTTTCATTGTTTTCTTAGGATTTCAGTAACCCGCTCATCCAGCGGACTATTTCTCTCCCAGTGCTAGTACATTGCCGACTTGCTTCAACGAGCGGGCATGGCCGAGTGCCCCCACCGCCACACCAGTCGATACGCGTGCCAAAATTTCTGCCACTGCTGGTCATCCGGTTGCTAACCCCTCTGAGTAGTGCAGTCTCACAGGCGTGTTACAGTACCTCATTCTCACCCGGCCGGACCTCACTTATGTCGTTCAGCAGGCATGCCTCTTTATGCATGCACCCTGTGAACCACACCTCACCCTTGTCAAGTGAATTCTCCATTACGTCAAGGGCACCATGGATCTCAGCTTACACATTCGCCCCTTGTTGCCTTCCACAGTGACAGCTTACTCCGACGTCGATTGGGCTGGTTGCCCAGACTCTTATCGCTCCACATCATGCTAATGCGTTTACTTGGGTGATAACCTGGTTTCTTGGTGCTCCAAACGGCAGTCTACTGTGTCTAGATTCAGTATAGAAGCCGAGTACCATGCTGTCACTCACGTCGTAGCTAAGTGCTATTGGTTACGACAACTTCTACTTGAGTTGCATTAGCCTCTCTACTTAGCAACCATCGTTTACTGTGACAATGACAATGTCATCTACATGTCTTCAAATCCAATACAACACCGACGCATAAAGCACATTGAGATTGATATACACTTTGTTCACGAGAAGGTCTCCTTCGGCCAAGTTTGTGTCCTTCATTGCCATCATCCCTCAAGTTTGCCGATGTGATGACGAAAGGACTCCCGACACTTTTCTTGGATTTTTGTACCAGTCTATGCATTCAGGAACCTCACGCTTCGAGTGGGGGGATGTTAAAGTATCGCATTCTCTCCTTATTTATTTCTTGTTTTGCACAGCTATATAGATAGCATGTATTGCTTCTTTCTGTGTTCACAGATTCTTTCGGTTGTACTGTTGCTGTATTCATCAGCCTGTAATCTATTGCCGCCGACACTATAGCAAGTCCGGCAATAAAATATAAGCCACACATCCAGGCGTTGTGCCCTGCGGTGTGCTTCCAAACTTCTTCTTCCTTTCTACAGTGTACCGAAATTAAAATTGGCATTGATTTGGGTTGGCGCCGCTGGGTTCCTTGTCACTTGAATCCGCCAAAACGACGGGTCGTTGTGGCGTTCATGGGGAGCAAAACGTGCGGGAAACCACCTTGTAAGAAATGAGTTCGGTACTTGGGCGGGGCGGCTCCGGCCGCCGTCATAACCGATTAATCAACTCCAAGTTGACAATTGGGTGAAAAAACAATTTGCAATGGATCATAAGCAGCCAGCGGCAAGGAAATTGGAAATGTTCGGACTCCACGCTATGAAGATTGCAGAAGCAGAAATGCTTCGCATACTAAAAAAAGATTGTACAGGTTTGGGGAAAGCCGTTCGTACCATGAACAGGTAGCAATGTGTGGCAATGTTGAGGGGTCCCTTGCGTTGTATCGGCCCCGGATCTCAACTGGTCCAGCCTTCCTACTTCTCCAGCTGCAGGTGTTTGGTCTCGATCGACCATGTTGCGTATGAAAGGTACTTTCCTACCTATCAAGACGGCCTCGTTTTCGAAGGACAAAGCTCTTCCTGGCTTCGATTTCGACAAGGAAACTACGTCTGGCCCTCACAGGAAGAGTATTCCAAACTATGTCTGGCTTATTTGGCGTAATTAAAATTAAAAAATTTAAAAATAGAAAAAATGCTAGCTCATCACGGACAACGCAAACGAATACAGGAAAAAAAGAATCGACAAAAAAGCTAAAAAAATCAAAAGTTCAGAAAAAGTCGAAATTTATAAATAGTAAAAAATAAACCAGAAATTAGAAACTGAAACCAAAAAGAACGGGCCTATGTCTGGCCCTCACAGGAAGAGTATTCCAAAATTTAGTTCCGGTGCCTTTATAAACGACGGCTCCAGAACTCTGAAGTGCCTGCCCAGCACGGCGGACAGACGCCTCATGGGCTCTCATGGCAGCTGCGCAGAGCAACAGCTGCCCCGCCCAAGGCATCCCGTATCCAGCATCGGATTCCTTCCGGTTCGGTTGCTGCTGCGGTCAGGTGTCCTCACGTAGAAATTACTCCAGGGAAAAACGGTAGTACTCGAGAGTTTCTTCAATCTCTATTCCACGGTTCCAAGAACTGGATTGGTTTTGCTTGTCGTGGTACCAAGTGCACGAATGATGAATAATAATACTGCTACCTAATGCCTAATGCTAAACCCAGGAATGGTCGATCATTGCATAGATTGATTTATGTAGCATAGCAAATTTGTGAAGAGGTAACAACAGATGCACTTCGTGTTGTGAATGAATGTTTCTTCCCCAACCCTTAAGAGGGCAGGGCAAGACTATATACAGTGAGGTAACTGATCTGTAGTTCTGTACAAAAGAATTTGTGGTCATTTGCCAGTTTGAGTGAAGTACGTGTGCCCATTGTTTCTGATGTGGTTCGCACAACCAATTACGTACGACCGTGCACAAGCATTAACTAATAATCTTGTGTGTTTTCCAGTCTACACAGGGTCACTGCTTCTAGGTATTATTCTTACAGGAAGGCCGGCTGGCGTGGGGTCGTAAGTATCAGCTACGCCATGTCGATCATCTTCATCCTTCTGAGGAGCATCAGCAAAATGAAGACTCAGCCCTTCCTCAATGTCAGAGTCGTCCATATACCTTGTCTTGGACAAGGCTCGGGAATTTCTCCAGCTGCTGTTGCTTCTGCTATTGCTCCGCACTAGCTCTTCCGTGCTTCCCTCCGATATATCGCCACTGTGATGGCTGGAATGACTGCCAGTCATGTACCGATTTCCAAATTCTGGAGGCTCCAGAAAACTGCCTTGCGGACCATGAGAATATGCAGGGGCCTGGTCCCACCAATGGTCAGTAGAATGATCTTCTGTATCGCGGGGCTTCACAGGAGCATGCTGAAACAAAGCGCTTGATGTTGATGTCCCCATATGACTTTGAACTCTTCCATACGAATCAGAGCCCCAGTTTCCCACTTCTTCAATTTCAGATGTTTTCCTTGCTGGTGGACTAGTGTTCTCACCAGTCCCAGGGGATGCGTCCTCAAAATGGGGAGCCTCGGTTCTATCCGAGTGCGGTGGATGACACATGTAATACCAGTCCAGAATATTTGGATGAGTTTTTTGATCTGTATCAAGCAATCCTAAGGGGCCCAAGTTATAAACAGCACGTGGGATGGCCTCAGCGTGGTTATGGATAACACTTGAGCGCATTTGATGGAAGATATCATCCCTTTGACCTCTAGTGCTAGCCACAAAGCCTGATGCTTCCATTGCTTGATATTTTGCAAGAGCTTGTTGACGTATTTGCCTTTCCATGAACTTTTGGAGGTTAGATAAGAATTGTTTGCCATCAGCATTTGGCTCCCATGATGGATAGACAGTCTGAAAACTGTAAACGATATGTAATGCAATTAGACTTCATATGTTGTTGCTTCAGCAGCCAAATGCATGGCATATGATTGGAAGTGTACAGTGTACATGGAGGACTAAAGCAAAATTGGATGGTGCTTGCTTGGAATATCATATGATCGGTGCTTAACTTCCTCAGTCCCTATATTCTACTACATATATAAAGTGGCAACAAGAATTTAACAGAGTACGAATGTTGTTAAATGATACGCAACAGTAAAAACGGAAATGCTCAACTTTCATCATATTTTAGGACAAAAAGACTTCGGTTATGTAGTACTCCCTCCAATCCAATAAAATGTTGAAAATACTTGCGGTTTTGATTTTTCTGGAAACACTTCCCATCAAATGCCCCTATTAAATGTTGATCGGTACAATTTAGACAGGTATACATTTGACAGGGGAAAACTATTAAAAAATACCCTACGGCATTAACTATGTAAAAGAAAACTAAGGCATTAGCATCTCCCCTGTTCAATGTGCTTAAAGCTAAAATAGCATATATTTTTGGACCAGAGGAGTACTAAATAAGGATAATTTGCAAGCATGGTACCACAGCAGAAGAAAATAACTTCAGAGTGAACAACTTGAAGTACACCAATCCACTTAACTTTTGATGTCACTAATCTTTGTAATAGACCGTACTATATAGCTAGTAAGAAGCACATGAAGTACATGAAACTTGATAATACATGTACCTTAAGAATGATTTCTCCATTTTCCCTTGGGAGCTCCTCAGGCTTTTAAGAGCATCAAATGGTGAACCATAGTTTCTATTTCCATGTCTTCTGAAGTCAAACAAGCTTAAGCTATTGGAACAGAGAGAAGCAATGATGTTAAGTGTTGCGAAGGCCCAGCAAAATAGATGGTAAGAAAGTAGTTTCTGAAGAAATGTCAGCAGAGAACCTGCATACATCTCCCACTCCATCTACGTAAATTGTGAAGTCTGAGATGAAGCGCAGAATATCATCAGCACGCTGTAAATTAATAAGAATTCACAACTGTCACAGAAATTTAGAAGCACATTTTTTTTGAGCTAGTTCAGAACATTACCTTTGGTACCTCAAAAATGAGCAAGTAAGGAGTGATGAAAATGGAGGCCATCTCTTCTAGTAGCATTACTATGGTATACTGCATGCACAATTTATCAAGCCGATTCTCAGAGCAACAATTGAAAAAACAAACGACACAGCTAATACGCTTATATCCTAAATACTAAAGCCATATGAATAAAATCAACCGGGATCTAAATGCATGTTACATATCTAACCTGCAGAGCACTTTGCACCCAAAACTAACTTATCTTTTTTCAGATATAGCATGCTAACTGAAAGAGATGAAAACAACCTGAAAACATTAACTTTGTCATAAGCATTCTATAAGCAAAAATGATATGATTTTATTTCTCTACTTTTAGATTCTCCTATTAATTTACCTGTCCCATTTTCACATGCCGAAATCAGTATTCACGTGTACTGTGCATGCGATGAACAATACTCGCAAGTACTGTAGCAGCAGGCCTATGAGGAGGAATGCTTCTTCCCTACCAAGTTATCTAATTTCTAAATAGTTTGATTAGTTTTCTAATATAAAGATTAGTTGTTTGGCATCATATCTATTAGTTAGGAAAGATATTATTTAGATTGATCTTATCCATAATTGTTAGGAGAGCTCTCTATATAAGGAGGCCTATTGTAATCATTATTCTTAAGCAATGAAGCAATGAAGATGAATTAATAGGTGGGTTCTTTTGGGCTATGGCTTATGGCTTAAATTTTTGAATTCTGGCTGTTCGCGAGAAGCAGTACGCAGAGAAAATAGTCACGTACGATTTTGGCCGGTACAACTGAACTCAATACACTTTTTACTACAATCTCCCTGTTGACCTCGCCTTAAAAAACACACTATTTGAAAGCTAGTTACTGTAGCATAACACATAAGCCACAAGGCATAGTGGAAAAAAACTCAGCCAATATAGTCTCTTCCTCAACTCAAGTTCTATCATCTTACTCTATAATCAAATCTCTCATCCCACCAAGCCGACACCGCCCGACCTTCCTTCTGGCGATGTTTACCCTGATGAACTACCTTTTTTTTGGCTTATGGCTTTTGGTTGAAATTTTTGAATTTTGAGCTGTTCACGATAGAGATTACAGAGACATACGTGCTTACGATTTTGGCTGGTATAAATGTTGGGCTTTTAACGTGTACTACAATTAACTTGTAGACCCCATCTTGAGAAAATACTCCGTTTGAAAGTTAGGTACAGTAGCAAAAGCCAAAAGCTGCTTTTAGAAGCCGCAAAGAACATGCCTTAAGATTCATCACATTTGATATCAGAGTAGTCGATCCCTTTCCACGACTTCTGCTTACCATGGCTACAAGATCTATTGCCGAGTCGTTGGCCACGAAAAAGGCTAACGCCAACAAGATGGCCACTGGTACCCACGACAATAACAAGATGGCGGCTATCTTCCTCAACATGCATGTCTTCTTAGAGAAGATCGCGAATCAGAAGAAAGCGCAACAAGAGGTGGCAATAGCGCTGTTCCTAGCAGTTGCCGCGGCGTCACCGAAACATATCATGGCAGCCATGGTTCTGCCGACCCCTACCACAGCCCTACCATGTCCTGCCGCGGCAGCCATGTTGCTGCCAAAGCCTGCCACGGCAACCATGTCGCCGCTGCGACCTGCTGCGGTACTACTGACGCCCGCCACAACCGTGCCATGTTCTATCACGGTGTTACTGAAGGCCACCGTGGCCCTGCCGAAGCCTATCACGGTAATCGCATCGTGGAAACCTACCACAACGTTGTCGTGGTTGCCACCGCGCCTGAAGTGGCGATCGCATATGTCATCAATATTGCTACACCTGTACATAGAGGGCACGGTCTTCAAGATCACCAGTAAACATCATAGTATCTCGTCAACTTGGGATTTCCTAGGGCTGCAACCTGGCAGCCACCAT
The DNA here is from genome assembly GCA_036346245.1 of Bonia amplexicaulis. Taxonomy (NCBI): domain Eukaryota; kingdom Viridiplantae; phylum Streptophyta; class Magnoliopsida; order Poales; family Poaceae; genus Bonia; species Bonia amplexicaulis. Next base: position 5,584,691 of record CM070741.1, read on the forward strand.
AGCTCGAGGATGAGCTGTCGCCGAAGGGGGGAGAAGTTGTCACATGCCAAAATCAGTATTCACGTGTATTGTGCATGCGATGAACAATATTCGCGGGTACTGTAGCAGCAGGCCTACGAGGAGGAATGCTTCTTCTCTACCAAGTTATCTATTTCCTAAATAGCTTGATTAGTTTCCTAATATAAAGATTAGTTGTTTGGCATCGTATCTATTAGTTAGGAAATATATTATTTAGTTTGATCTTATCCATAATTGTTAGGAGAACCATCTATATAAGGAGGATTATTGTAATTATTATTCTCAAGCAATGAAGCAATGAAAATAAATTAATATAGTCTCTTCCTCAAGTTCTATTATCTCAGTTTTTAGTCAAATCTCTTATCCCACTAAGCCGACATCGCCCGGCTTTCCTCCTGGCGATGTTTACTCCAATGAACTAAGGTTAATCACATCCATGATGAAAAAAGAAGTTTAATTGTCATAACAATGATTTATTTTTTTAATAATGCTCAGGCTTGGGAATCACAAAAACAAATGGTGACGGATGCCGATAAAATGGATGATGTTGACACTCAAGCCAAATGGTACAGCATACAGCACATTTGAATACCTTGGTTGGTTGGTTAAATATAGCATATGTACAATTCACTAAGCCAACTCTGTTATCTTAAACAAAACGAAACTAGAGGTGAACTAAATTACCTGAAATAACGTTGCAAATTCTCTTCGCACCAGTTCACTGCTCTCTTTACCACGCCACCTCTTAGGCATGTAATGTGTTTGCTGGACAACGAGGCACATGGCCCCTTCTGGGTCAATTACTTGAAGTTCATCAGCCACTACTTTTCGACTTATGGCTGCTATTGTTCCAAACACAATAGTATACCAGAAGAGGTTTCTTCCGAAAATCTTCAAAAGATAATGGATGTGAGATTTTACAAGGTGATTAAGATGCAAGTAATACCAAACGAAAGAATGCAGAACAAAGGACTTACATGGCCCTCGAGAATGGATTCACCCAGAAATCCAATGATTATTAGAGCACCAGCCAAGCCACCAGAAACAAAAGATATGAATTTTGCCATGATAGAAATCAGAGGAGTTGGAAATTTCTTCAAGTAATTCAAAGAATGCACAGCACTGTTGTTCATCCTATGTCTGAAGAAATGATCTACCTGAAATTATTGTAATGAGTTTTAGAGAAACAATAAGGCTAATTACATAGTATCTTTAAACCACAGAAGGCACACAGTGCTTGCAGCTAGAGCTAATGAGGCTGGCGAATGCCACAGACATTGCGAAAGTAAGGGAGGCCGGAGAGGTCAGAGATGCATTTAGATCATTCATAGTAGCAGACTAGCAGTAATGATTGCATCAGAATAATGAGTTTTTCAAGAGAAGATACCTCATTATATTCCCTAAAAATCCACCTTGATAAGCTTGACCATCTTCTTGATGATGCTGTACTGGGGTGATTATAAATTTCTTCGGCATGTCTCAGAATGAGGTACACCAATGGGAAGATCACAAGGCAGGGTGACAAAATAAGCATTGCAATGCCCACAAATACAAGACGCTTTTTCAACACAGCTGGGCTTGTTAGAAAATCTTTTCGAACACAGAATTTACTGGAAAAGAAAAGGATATCAGTTTTCAGTAGAAGTTTTAAAAAGGGGAACTAAAGTTACCAAAAAGAAAATTTTAGTAAGCCAAAAATTCACGGGACCATCCCAAAGCAATGTGTGGGTTCTTGCCAGAAAGCTTCGAAGTGGATGGTGTACACATTGGAAGTTGGGGAAGTATACTTCTTTAGGTGGGTGATATCTAGTGCAGAAGCTTTTAGTTTGGGTATCAAATCAATATAAAAAAATTCTGAAAATAATTGTAGATGTACTTCTGAAATTACTCTATATGTATAGTTCAAATTTATTCCACATTGAGAGTAACAAAAATGAGAAAATTCTGAAAAATAAAAAATCAAAAAGGAAAGGAGAAAAGGACAAATGGTACTATTCACAGCAAACTTATCTTTTTGGTTTATTCTAACAAACTTTGTTTTTGAAGTTGAAATTTTAAAGGGTGAGCACACCATATACATCTTTTTTTCTTGGAATTTTTTATGTTGATTTGATGCCTAAACCAAATGTTTCAGCGCATCTGCACCAAATTGTGCTTTTGCACTAGGTATCTTTCCCCTTCTATGTGGATTGACTATTTAGTATTTAAGTTAACAAAAGAAATATGACATGTGATCATCTAGAAAATTAGTAGTAAAGCAGTAAAGCTTGTGTTAGATATTTCACAATCAGTAACCAAATATTTAGCAATCGGTAGCCATTGTATTATATGTAGTGTCATGTCGATAATTCTGTTTTATACCACATGGGTTCAATACTATGAAAAAGAAAAACAGAGTTATAAAGACTGGTATGGACAGGATAGCTGGCTTATTTGTGCCCGCTTGTGCAGCTAAGTTTTTAGGCAGCAGCTGAACTACTTATATGGCCTGCTTAAAGGCTTGTTTGCCCTGGCTAGAGCTTCTCTCAAAAGCAGTAGCATGTAGAAACAGATACATAGCTTGATCATCTAGATAGTGAAAATATTTTAGCCAAATAAATAGTATTGAGATAGTAAAATACTTGGCCAAATAAATCCATTACTTGCAAGCAGTTACAAATGCCGAGGTACAAACTTCCTTACCTATCAAACATACTTTGGAAGATGCACCAATTTAAGGTCCATTCTAGGGCTTTTGGAAGTATCAGATAGTTCCTCCTGTCATGCATATGAGATTTGACATTTGGACCAGCTCCAGGTACCCAAGGATGAATTGGAAATGAAATAATGCCTTTATTGACCATCCCTATCAAGTAATTTTCTTTCCTCATTATTCTCATGATGATATCATGCTCCGAGAGATCCCTAACAACACAAAGTTTTTGACTCTTTTGTAGCAGGACAACCTTCTCAATTATTCTGGGCCATGATATGGTTTGAATCTCGAGATCTGTAACCTTAAGGCTACACAAAGAGAAACAGAATATGGATAAAGTCATCGATCGCACTGAGCTAAAAAATAACCCACATTAAGCTCAAACCTTACCTGTTATAGTAGAAGTCACGAACACTCAGTGTACTTCTCAGTTGTACAAAGAACTTGAGGAAGTTGATAAGTCCATAGGTTGTCAATATAACCATTGATCCAATAGTGATCATTTTAGGAAATGTGAAGGGAGCTAGTGGGTTATGATTAATGATTTTCATCAGATCACATGGTTTCTCCCCAGACTCAAGTGCCTCCACACCGCATTTCAAACGGCCAAGGGCATTCCAATCAACATATAAGAAGAAAAACGCAATACAACATACCATAAACAGTACATTAAGGATCTCGACTATCCATTTAGTAATGATACACCTTAGTCCTTTTGCGCAGAAATATTCATAAAGCCTTTCGAAGAAAATATCCAAGTCGGGAATCGGTTCTTCCTTGAAGCCTTCACCATGGAGAAGTCCAGATGGGCTCTCACTTCCAGAACTTGGCAATCTTCGGTAGTCCGACAACTCTATTTCAGGTGGAATATCAATGAGCAGTTGTGCTGATAATGGTGATTTGCTTCTCCATGGCCACTTAAATCTTGTTTGTGCATTTGTGTCCTTCAAAGGAAAGGACATCATTCATGAAAACAAAAGCCAAGGCCAATTGGTATCCTTGCCATTCCACAGGAAATCACCTATAAACAAAACCAAAAGGAAATCAATGATTCACACTTTGCGTACCACCAATTTCCAGTGAAGTAAAAGTACTACGAAATGAGTATCTCCTATAAACAAAACTCACAAGTACAACAAAGAGAAGAAACCGAACAAGTGCTACACGCAGGCGTTTTATTTTGAAATAATCTAAGCAAAGACGAAGTTCCGAACAACCTTAACGCAAGTAAATTGGAAAAGCATTACAGACAAGGTGAACACCCAAGCAGCAAGCAATTAGGAACAGATAAACTTCTTCTGCTTCAAGCACTAAATGTCAACAAGGTAGTACGTCTCCCAACTCCAAGCAGCAACTATATCATGTCGCAACTAAGGAGGCATTTGGTTTGGATGGGGGAATGGGATGGGATCGTTGCACATATGCCTTCATGCTTGTGTTTGGTTCAGTGAATGGAACCACGTCGTCCTGAACGAGGGGGTACCAAGCGGGGGAATATTTGCCAGAGATGCCGAACGGCAACGTTCGACGAAAACATCCCGAACCACGCGGTAGTGGATGCACCGCTCCACTCCACACGGGTGCCCTCACCCCTGCTTCAGTCGCCTCACGTCGCCTCCCCTCTCGCCACCGCCAACTCGCCTCGCGCCGCCACCCTTCTCATCACCGCCGACTCCCGTCGCACCCCCTCCCCTCTCGGTGCTGTCGATCGACTCGCATCGCGCAGGTGCCTCCTCCCCTTCTCCCTTTCTTCCTCTTCGTGCCTTAATTTGCGCCAAATCTAACCCCGCCGGTCCATCCTCCCATCGTGATGCATGCTACGGCACAGAGGAACAACGAACCGATGCCAGTCATGACCGGATCCAAGATACGACCATCCCTATTGACGCCAGTGGTGACCAGATCGAAGCTGCCGCCTCCCCTTCTTCCCATCCCGACGCTGGTGTTGACCAGATCTACTGCCGCCTCACGGTCTTCTTCCTCCCCTCCGTCACCTTGGGTCGATTTTGTGACTAGAACCGAAGGTACGGATCCTTGTGTCCTTTTCAAGCTCCAAGTTCTTGCTTCCTTAGTTTTGCCTGTCGAATTTGTGTGATAGAAAGTTTTGCCTGTTCAATTTGTGTGTGCCTGTTCAATTTGTGTGAGAGACAAAGCTAAGAAGCAGAACACAACACCACATTAGAAGAGATTTTGCCAAGTGCTGTCTTGCTGTTGTTAGGGCTTGAACTATAGTCTGCATGCAGAAACCATGTGGGTTTGCGAAGACCATTGGTTTGGGTCCTCAGCTAGCTATTCAATGTTGGACCTATATATGATTGTTAAAGAAAAATGTATTAGTGTGGAGAATATTCTATCTCTGAATCATCCATTCTTTGAATGTGTGGTACCTAGGCAAATTTGGTTGGGAATTTCTGAAGCTGTCGATAACAATATTGGATCTACCTATGAATCTGTGAGTCATGTATTATTTGCTTTTGATGTGATTTTGCTGGCATTAACAAGTGTGATTTGAATTAGATTATTACTTGTGTGAAGTCTTGAGAGAACGCAATTTGCTTCGTGACATTATATATGTTTGTGTTCAGGAGCAAGATGCCATTATTTTTTAACACAATTGGACACAACCTAAGGAACAGATTAATTGGTACCAGCTTCACTAGGTCCGGTGAAGCAGTTAGCCGATATTTTGGACTTGTCCTACACGCCATAGATGAGCTATGAAATGAGCTTATTAGGTCACCCACATCGGAGACCCCTTCCAAAATTGCAGCGAACCCAAGATGGGATTCATACTTTAAGGTATGACAACTAAGAACTATAGAGATTTATGGTGAAAATTTTGTGATTGCTAATTGTTTTGGCTATTTCTTAACCAAATAGGATTGTATTGGAGTCATTGATTGTGCACATATAAGGGCTTTTGTTAATAAGTCTATGGAGGCAGCCTTTTGTGGTAGAAAGTCATTTGCTACTCAAAATGTGATGGAAGTCGTAGATTTTGATCTTCGTTTCACACGTGTTGGTTGGTTGGGAGAGAACAACATATGAAGCTACGGTGTTAGCAGATGCAATAGAATGTGAGAATGGCCTACGTGTACCCGAAGGTAAATAAAATCATTCTAGCAGTACATGTCCATACCAAATTATTAAGCCTCCAATCCCATAAATGTGTTCATGTCTTAGGGAAATTCTACCTAGTTGATGCTGGATATGGAGCCAAACCTGGGTTTATGCCACCTTTTCGTGGTGTGAGGTACCGCTTGAATGAATGGGGGAACAATCCTCCCCTAGACGAAAATGAATTGTTCAATCTTATGCACTCATCTCTACATGTAAGTGTAGAGCGCGCCTTTGGATTACTCAAGAGTAGGTTCAAAGTCCTTGATGATGCCACCCCATTCTGCCCCTTCTCAAGTTGATGTTGTCATAGCTTGCTGCATCCTGCATAATTGGGTTCTTTCCCAAGGGACTGATTGTTTCGTTATATCGGAGACTTCGTGGACACCTAACCTCCGTAGGATAGCAAGGGCGCAAGCAAATGACCATAGATCCATGGTTGACCAGAGGTAGACTCTTGCTGATCAAATGTGGGCAGCTCATCACAACTACCAAGGCCATTGAATGTGAATTTCATGTAAAACTATTATGTGTGATAAGTTCTTTGTGAACCTTTCATTTAAACCTATTATGTGTTATGTGCGTGGTTACTGTAGCACGCAGGTATTATTCAGTGTGGTACTATAGCACGTGGGTACTATTCACCCACGATTAGTTTCCTTTATTAGGGATTAGATTAATATGGTTAGTTTGGAAGCTTATCTTCAGTTAGTTTGTTTCTTTAAGTTAGAGATTATTCCTTAGGAGTCAAGTCAAGCTATCCTTATAAAAGAGATGGTATTATATCTTTTTTAATCAAACAAAGATGAATAAACAAGTCTCTAGTCCCTAAAGTTCAGCTGTGATCGTTCCCTTGATCAGCTATTCTAGATTTATTCCTCCCTCAATCGGTGTCCTCTTCATCTAGCGTCATTCACTCATTCTACTTCAAATCGTCGCCGTCCAACCTCTCTCCGATGGATGATTACCCTCTTGTTGTGCTAGTTCACAACATTATGTGTGTTAAGTTCTATTTGAACCTTTCATATAAACATATTACATGTTATGAGTTCTATGTAAACCTTTCATTTGAACCTACTATGTGTGTGTTTTTTTTTACCATGGATGGACAACATTTTTCTCATTTGATTACAGCTCTTTTTAAACCTTAATAGGCAATGGACAGTGAACAACATGGGGATAACATAGGGCATAACAATGTTGGCGGGGTTGTTTGGACAAATGCAATTTCTGCATTTGTGCTTAACTACTTGGCTAATCTTGTGGCTAGTGGCACTAAAATCTGCTCCGGCTTCAAGGAAGTACACCTTAATAATTGTGCAAGGGCCTTGAGTGAGTATTTAAAGGTGAATGTGACTAGAGATCAGGTTCAAAACCACCTGAGAAAGTGGAGAAAATATTGGTCAAGGATAGGCAAGCTCCAAAAATTAAGTGCTGCTCTTTGGGATGAAGAAACCTCCACTATCACACTTGCTCATGAGCATTACACTGGTCATGTTAAGGTAAATCCCAAACTTGACTTGTCATGCTATTTCTTTACACTTGAAGGCATTCCATACGTACCAACTAATTCGTAAATTGTCATTGTGTATTTTTTTGGTAGGTCAACCGGTCTGATGCTGACCACCTGAACACTCCGCTTGAGCACTATCATGATATGGCCATTATCTTTGGAAATAGCATGGCTATAGGAAAGTATACAAAGGGATCAAACGAGCCTCTTGGTGTAGATGTCACTGAAATAGAAGACGATGAAACAACAAAAGCTCCAACAGATTCTCCAGGAGTAAGGGAAGGAAATGAGGGTGTTGAACACGTCACAGAGTCAGCACATTATAGAGGTGACTCATCGGCAAGTAAACCACCACCAAAGAGAGCCAAGGTATGCACTGATGATGACATGTTCTCTTTCATGGCCAGTGGGTTTGACAAACTGACTAAAGTTATAGAGAATGCTGGTACTGCACATACCAATGTTCCTGACGACCTGTGGGCTGTGGGACAATTTGGTGGATCTCCCTGGATTCGAGGAAGCACATCTGAGTCACTACTATGCTCATTTATGTGAAAACCGGGCGTTCAACAAGCTTAAGAGTCTCAAATAAGATTGTTTGGGTTGCTAGATACGTCAGCAATTACAATCTCTGAAACTACGTGGCAAGGTTATTAAGTCGTAAAGTCGAGTCGAGTCGTGATGCTACTGACTTGGAGATTAGTCGTGATTAATCCCGACTAGTCGTCGACTAATCTACTACTACTTGCTTGTTGCTTCTACTACTAACTGCCTTCTATCACCACTACTACTTGCTTGTTGCTTCTACTACTAACCGCCTTCTATCACCACTACTACTTGCTATCGCTACCGTGCTCGAGTGGAAGAATACTCGGATCTTGCTCTAGAAGAATGCATCAAACCGAGTCTAAAAAAAAAAAAAACTCGCTACCGGTCGATTAGTCGCGGCTAGTCGCCGACTAGTCGACAAGTCGACCGACTAGTGCAACTAGTCGAGTCGATGGCACTAGTCGGTGCCTGTGTGCCGACTTGTCGACTAATCGACGATTAGTCGCGACTAGTCGCGCGACTTAATAACAAGGCTACGTGGTACTAGTTGTCTTTTGAGTGCAACATTCCAAGGCCTATCTATGAACTCATTGCACTGCAGATACCTCTTATGTTATTGTTTTCTTTCAAGGTCACATAGCCTAGGGCTGTAAAAAAATGCTCGAGGCTTGAGAGCTGCTCGAGCTCTAAAGCTTGATTCGAGCTCGGTTCGAACTCTAAATGAGCCAAGCTCGAACTTGATCCCAAGCTCGCGAGCTTCAACGAGTCGAACTCGAATAGCTCATTAGGGATCGATTCGATCTTGAATATTGATGCATACTAACTTTTATCGAGCTTACTCGGCTCGAGCTTTTCTATTATTGAAAATTAGTGTATGTTGAATTGTTTTTTTACTGTTATCGAACTTATTCTAGCCGAGCTTGAGTTTTTCTTATCATTGAAAATTAATGCATATTAAATTATTCTAGCCGGTTGCAAAGATTATGAAGATGGAAAATGAGAACTCACTGCAGTCACATTAGACTTAGACTCCCAGTGGTAACCTCACCAGGGCTATCCCATCCACCTTTGTCCCTTGCACCAAACACAGAATTGGAGCATCCCATCCACCCTCATCCCACCAACCAAACAACAATCCAAACCATCTCATTACCAAACCAAACAGGTAACTTGGATCATCCCATCCCACCAAATCATGAATCAGATCCACCCAACCAAACGCATCCTAACAAGCCGTAAATTCATTCATACTATTCATGAATTGATAAATCAACGGCCACCAAACGGCCAAAACTTAATTGCATAGTACCTATCTCCCTTCACATCATCTGTGTCATCCCACGAAAAGCAATTCGGTGGCCTACACCTCAAGGTCATCATCAGCTAAACAACACGTTCGAGCTAACTTCTAGCAAAATATCTACCCACCAGCACCCAAACCCAACATACAACACACGACCGATTCAACCACCAAAGTTCTCCGACTAGCACCAAGCCCCCAAACCAAACCAAACCAAATTGGTTTGCCAAAGCTGGGTTTCTATCGAAGAAATCGCCAAAAATCCACGCGCAGGGGAGAGAAAGGGAGAGGTAGAACTCCAACACCGACCTGATGGGCACGGGCGATCGCCGGGCGCGAGCGCGATGGCCACCGGCTTGCGGGAACCGCGTGGGAGGAGGGTTTCGCGAGGAGGATGTGACTTGCGGTGGACTGCGGCTTCGGGGTTGGGGTTTGGGTGGGGGAATCGCTCGGGGAGAAGACGAGGAGAGGGGAGGAGAGGGGACGAGAGAGGGTGGTGTGTTTTAGCCTCCATCAGGAGAGACGTGACGGGATGGGGAATCGTACGAGAGCGGATCATTTTGTTCGTTGCCTTCATCCATGGGTTTCGCGTTGCGTTGGTCGCCAAGTAATTGGGAATCCTAATGGCTTGCGCACGGGATTGCCGGTTAACTAATTAAATTGACCAATGCTAATGACTTCGTTCTTTCCGACTCTTCAGTCACTCTTAATTTTGGGTTCTCTCGATAATAATTATTTATTACACTAATAAATCATAACTAAAAATTATAAAGCACAATCTAAAAGAACAATTTCAGCAGTGTCATCGTTATTTATGATTATACTATTTATTCTTTTCTTTTAGTTTCAATGAGATAGGTATCAATGAAAGTTACATTCAACTCTCTTTGAAACTCACTTTACATATGATTCACACCGTAGGGACACCCCACCGACCGGATAAAGCTACCGAGTGTGAGCACGATCCCTTTGCATACGACAAAGGGTATGGCCCCCTCGCACAGTACGAAGAGGTCCAAGAAGTCAACACAAAAGACCTTTTCTTTCATATTTAAGACCGCATTCTATTCCAAGGAGTTTCGGAGTGCGCACTATCCTTTCACTAAGAGGTACCTAGAGGTCATTTTCCTTTTATTGTTTCGTCTGTAACCACAATAGTTAGTATCGACCATAGGGAGTGGCAAGTAAGCAAGCCACACCAACATAGCTCCTAGCAAGAAGAAGGCGAACACATCCACGGTCTCAGCGGTTGAGGCAGCAATTGTGGGCCTTACGCCAAGGACTTCGCTAGCCAAGCGCAGCAGGACCTCCGCAACTACGGCTGCCACAGCTGCAACTATTGTCAAGGTCATGGTGGAAGAAGCCAACAACTCCACACATGAGGAGCTCCTCATAAACGACACCCCGCACATGGAGTTCTCGTTACCCAAGGCCGACAGGGCAAGGCCTCTACCCGCTGCCTCGGGAGTAGCTAGAGAGGCATACAAGATGATGCAGAAAGAGCTAGCTGATCTCTGCCAAGAACTTCAGAACCTTCGCCACTACCACCCAGCAACCGCAACCCTGACAACTGTGGCCCTTGGACCAGGTGTGGTGGCCTAAGGAAAACCTGATTGGGACCTTGCCGTGATCATCATATCCACCCTAGTACCAACACGCTCCCTAGTGGCGCCCCACCACAGTGGCACTAGCCGCAGCGACCTACCCTTCGTTGCGATCGGAGTCGTACTCCAGGGGACCCGAGCTCTCCGCTGAGCGTTGACCTTGAGGCAGCTTGATGGCCAGCGGACTTCGAGATGCCCACTATCAAGATGTACAAGGGGGATATTGACCCCACAGAGTTCCTCCAGACATACGAGACAGCTATCGAAGCTGCAGGAGACGATGACACCACCAGGCGTAAAGCATCACCCTCACTCTTGTGGGCATGGTGCTAACATGGTTCTTCATCATACCCCATCAATATATGCATAGGAATAGTTGCACGACCATGGGTGGTTCTTTTGCACTTATGATTTGGCTTTGGTTTTCGTTGTTATAGTAACTATATTTTAAATGGTGTGCCTTTTAAAGCGGAATCTATAGATAAATTATAGTAGACACTATAATAAGTTTAGCTATATCGGCCAAAATTGAATGCAACTATTTCTCTCTGTGTATTTTCTCTCGTGAACAACTAGAATTCAAAAACCATAAGCCAAAAGCCGCAGCCCAAAAGAACACACCCAAATTAGCAAAAATTTCAAAAAAAAAACTACGCTATCTAAAGACACGAGGCACCTATTCGCAATAAAGCAGGCGCCAAATGAGTCCTTGCGTAGCTTTTTGAAGAGGTTCGCAGAGGTCAAGTGCCAAATAAAAGGTGTCAACAAGACCACCATCATGAATGTAGTAACTTGTGGCCTCCAAAAGGACCCCTTGACGGAGAGGCTCACCTGGAAATCCGTTCACACGGTAATGAAGCTCTTCAACAAGATGGAAGAATATGCTTGGGCCGCAGAGGATAGCACCCGAAGGGCAGGGCCAGACTCGGCTCCACTCACGCCAGCGACGGGCGATGGGGAAACTCCCACCAAGAAAGCTTTGTTTCCAAGCGAGGCAATGGGGGTCACAACTACCTTGCGCATTGACGACCTTCAAGGTCAATCATGGAGGCATGGCTGCCGCGTATACCATGTGGAAACAAGAGGCTGAACCTCTAAAGGGGTGGGCGAGGTGGCGATCGCCATCAAGACATGCGGGGCAGTGTCGAGACACCAATGCTATGGTGTGACCTTCACAATGAAGGGTCTTGTGTCACAAAGGAATGACACACGATCACAGCCTTGAGGGACTACATGAACTGAGGCACGTCTCAAGGGGGACATAGAGATGAGCAGTGGACCGAAAATGAGCTTCTGCCTATGCCACAAAGGCCTCACATCGAGGTTGTAGGCAACAACCACCCTCAAAGAATCATCAGCGCCATCACGAGAGGATCCTCATTAGGCCTAGGGTCTAAGAGGCAACGACGCGTCTATGCAAGACAAGTGCACCATGTGGCATCCTACCCTGCCAACACACCCCCAAAGTATGACAATTTCCCATCACTTTCGACCCTGAGGACACGGAGGGGTTGTACTTCCCACATCAAGACCTCCTCATTGTTTCTGCGAATATAGCGAACTTTGAAGTCAGGCGCATCCTTGTGGATGGGGTAGCTTCGCAAACCTACTCTTCATCGGGGCCTTCGACAAAATGATGATCCTCGAGACTGCTTGTTTCCACCTGACATACCGCTGATAGGTTTCAAGGGCATGTCGATGCATGCCTTAGGTCAAATCTACATGCATGTGGTCTTCGGCGATGGCCCCTCGTCCCGTACAGAGGTCATCATGTTCAATGTCATCAACATACCATACTAGTACAATGCAATTCTTGGTTGTGCTACCTTGAATAGCTTCGATGCCATTAAGCATCACAATTACATGTGCATGAAGATCCCTACATTGGGGGTAATTACAATACATAGGGACCAAGACCTGGCCAGACAAATGGATCTACAGGCCACGATGGAAATATGTCCCATCCACGCGGTGGAGCCTGAAGCTAGAAAGCACGAGAGGCCATCCGCGGTGAAGTAGACGCCCAAAGCTAGGCTAGAAGGTCAACTCAAAAGGGTCCCATTGGTGGTAGAATCCCCGAAGAAGACTGTTGCCCTTGGGGCAAACCTCACACCCAAGGTACAAGTGGAGTTCCTTAGAGTCCTCCACAAGAACTAAGACATTCCCGAGGTGGCTCGGGAACGATCGAGCACCGCCTTGCTGTCAAAAGCGAGGCAAGACCCAAAAAACAAAAGCTACGCTGCATATTTGCCAAAAGGTAGGAGGCTACGAGGATCGAGTCGCCAAATTGCTCAAAGCTGGTGTCATACGCAAAGTCAAGCACACGAAATGGCTGGCCAACCCCATCCTAGTACGGAAGGCCAATGGCAAGAGGCACGTGTGTGTGAAGTTCACCAATTTAAACAAGACATGCCCTAAAGACAACTTCCCACTCCACCACATAGAACAACTCGTGGATGCAACCTCCGGTTGAGAGCTGATGAGTTTCTTGGACACTTACTCCAACTAATATAATATATTCATGGCATGAGGGTACGAAAGCAAAGCAGCCTTTATCACCCCGCTGGGCACATACTGCTTCATACAGATGGCCTTCGGCCTCAAGAATGTTGGAGCCACATTCAATCGCCTAATAGCGAAGGTCCTAGCTCGACCATAATATTGAAGCATATGTTGATGACATATTGGTCAAAAGCCTTAAGGGGGCGCGTACCCGCCTGACTTACAAGAAACCTTCGCCAACCTCCGGGTGGCAAGGGTAAAGCTTAACCCCGAGAAATGCGCTTTTGGCGTGAAGGCAGAAAAGCTCTTAGGGTTCCTCATCTCCGAGCGGGGCATATAGGCTAACCCAAAAAATATACAAGCAATACATGAAATGCAGCCCCCTCATATTGCACGTGAGGTCTAGAAGCTGACCGAACGCCTCGCCACCCTTAGTCATTTCTGTCCTGCTCCACCATGCGTGTCTTGCCATTCTTCAAAATACTCTACTGGGTGGAGCCTTTTTCGGTGGACCAGGGAATACCAAAAGGCATTTGACGAGCTCAAGCAGTACCTGGTCCAACTCCCGAGCCTCATTAAAGGATGCAATGCACTTGTTTTGCTCAACCACCTCAAATGAGTGCACAATGAGAAAAAGAGTTGTGGAGTGAATGATCTATACTCAAAGATGTTCAATAGGGTCTATTCTAGCTATCCTTGAGCAGGTGTACGGGTATTTATACCCTCACCAACCAAAACTAGCCGTTATAAGGAGATTCCAGAAAAAATTCAGGGTGAGCTGAAGTACCGCAAGCCAAAGGCCGTTACTTCTGCACCTGTTCTGACGCGACAATAACGATTGTGTCAAAGCTTCTAAACTACTTGTTGGAAGTCGGTGTGGAACTACCGCCGTTGAAAATCTGGTAGTTCCGTTAACCGGAAGTTCCGGGAAGTCGACGCGGTATTTCCGTTTGAACCGAGGCCGAAAGTTGGCGCTCTCTGGACGGCCGAGAACATGGTGCACAAGAGAAGGCTTAGCACAGTGGTGAACACGACGCGGTTAATGTCGACGTCCAGCCGCACGACGTGGGACACAAGCATCACTTTCTTGTGGTGGAGGGACTAGTGCGTGTCGAGCCAGTTCGGGGCGAAGAGCTCTGCGGAGCAACACCTTGCGGACGGTGCCCCACCTAGGGCTGCTGGACGGGAGCCAGCCCATGGAGAACCTGTCGTAGGCAAACACGTGGACATCATTGTGGCGCTGGAGAATGCTACAGGTGTCGTCCACGGAGAAGGCGATGATCGTTGTGATAGCGCTGAGGTGCAAGGTCATGAGCGGGCTGTGGCACTCCGCATGGTGCACGAGGGAACGGTGTGGGTGGGCGCGTAGGTCGAGGAGGTTGCCGATGAGTGATAGCGAGCGGGGCAGGAGGCAGGTTGCAGCAGGCGTCGGCGAAAAGGCAAAGAAGGCACAGGAAGGAAACAACGAGGATAACGCATTGTGCATAGAACATGAAGAGCTGCGTTATAAGGCCATGTTCGTATTGGTTTCTGCTTTTGATTTATGTTTAGAAAAGCCAATACGAACAACCAGTTCTTCAAAATGGCTTCTTCACTCCTCTCGCTACTGTCTCGTTCCAGGGATAAGACAGAGGGGTCACGGATGCGTCACAGATGCATCACGCACCTCACTCGTTCTCATCACATGTACACATCTCTCCCTCATTAGTTTCACCGCTCGCTCACTCTTTCTAAAAAACACTTCTTCCAGCCTCTACTATTTATTTTTAACCAAAAGCCATAGCCAAAAGACGTAAGCAAAAGTCAATATAAACACCCCCTAAATTTCGTAGCGTGTGCTATATTAGGAAGTGCAGGGTGCTAATGTAAAACGGTATGGGACTAACATATGCATTGTGCAAGGATGTAAGTGCAATTGGGACGTCATGGTGTTGTTATTCTTGTTCTTGTTGGAATTTTTTAGAAGGTATTTTGGTCGGAGTTCATCCGATGATTCCTCTGCTGCCGTCTTCGGAACATTGCTAGCTCTGCAGAAAGTTACTTCTGACAGTGATTGATTGCCTCTGACCTCTGGGTCTAATTTCCTTTGTAAAAACGTTAAACAAGTCAAAACTCAAAACAGCAGTGTCTTGGGAGTTGGGAGTGACAGCCCAACTCAGGTAGTGGCAAAACCTGGCATTACAAGTTTACACTCAAAACAGTCTTGGGCGTAACACCCATCCATCTCAGGTAGTAGCAAAACTTAGCATTACAAGTTTACAACAGAACCTGAATTTAAAACACTGAGATTCTGCAATTTCACAAAATTAGTTTTCAGAAAATCTCACAAAAACCAACCACCAAAAGTCGTTTGCAGGGGAATAACTCCTCTGATTTCCTCCTTGCCTATGAATGCACAGCGTACTCCCATGTCCCAACTAGCATCCCAAGGTCGCGACCACGCATCAACAAACGCGCACATTTTCTGTTCTCCAGATTCTGTTCATCCTCTGAATGAACTCCTCAGCTCGCATCATGAGCTCATCCTCCCCATCATCGTCGACGTGTTTATCTTGCAACGTATCAGCGACAACGGGCTCTTCCTCTCCTCCATTGTTCCTTCCGCTTGCCGGTATTTGAAAAGCATCCGTGCCAGCTCCGCCTACGTCCACAGTGCATCCTTCGGCGCGGCCATTAAGGTCGGGAGCACAGCCGCCGCTACCGATGTTACCGGCAGCGACGGGACCCTCTTGTCCTCCACGGTTCTTTTTGCCTCCTTGTGCTTGAGCAGCGTCGAGCGTTTCAACTTCATCAGCCTCAGCAATGCACTCTCCGGCACGGCCGCTAATATCCGGAGCACAGCCGCGGCCGCCGAGGAGGAGGGCGGCGATGATGAGATGGGAGAAGCAGAAGGCCAGGAGCGACGGGCTGGAAGACGCCCAGAGCGTGATCAACTCGACGGTGGAGTTTAGCATTTTCAATATCTTGGAACTTTGGAAGGGAGAATGGCTCGTTTGCAGTTGGATGGTGGGCGATCTTGGCGCCTTGGCCCTTATATCTTCGCTTCCGAACGAATTGTGCAGGGGAAGACTCTGCCCCGCTGACCTTTAGGGCCGTGTCCTTGAGCTCCCTCTCTCAATTTCTTGACACTCAAGATGCCGAACGACGGAACGAGTCAGCAGACTCAGCGTTAGCGCGTTTTTACTCAGTTGTAAATAGTTCGTGGAAAACATCCTTATGTAAAAGAGGTTTGACCATTGATTAAGACCCTGATTTTTAGGTTTTGAATTTTCAGGATTTTTACTTCTTTGAAAGTCAAAATAAATATAGCATTACTTGAAAATGATTCTTCAAACGATTTACTGAATTTAAAACCATATAAATCGTCTACGTCGGTATTTCCGCTATCTAAGAAAAACACAGTTAAAAGAAAAGATATCGATCATACAAAATACCATCAACCGTAGCCTAGCCCAAAAAAGCGGATGGGAAAAAGGCTGTGAAAATCTTGAGTCTTAAACTTTTGCGGCACATCTTGACGAAAAAAGGAACACTGTAGCTCCGAAAGTCGTAGCAGGAGAGCGCACATGGGTGGAACGTGGAGACGGAAGGGCCTTCCTGGGGAAGAAAGCCGGGACGAACGGTTGGCTGCATCACCTCATGGACCTCACAAACAGCCAGCGACTGTTGAGACTTGTAGTCAACACTAGCCGTCGTCCTTGAGATGAACGGCTGGAAACGAGGGAATGCCAAGGTTGCCTTCCTAAAGAAACACTCGTTATTCTTAAAACCCACCCGTACAAGTACTTCGCGTTAACCTATCTATTTATTTTCCACTACAGTTTGACACCATGAGGCAACGTTGATTTGCGTTTCTTTTATGGCCATTGGATCCAAAATGAGTGTCTAAGATTTACCCACCGTGGTTGCACTTTCAATACGCCAGAATTCGAAAAGCACTTGCCTGGGAATTTTTGAACATATGAAACACCATAAAAAACACTCATCGTAAATTCTAAAGCTTTGGTGTTACTTTTTCTAAAGCACTTGCCTGGCAAAACTAGCTGCCTGTTGCCAGCAAGGTTGGCAATGTGCTGCAATGTAGAAGACACATAATCAGTAAGCAAACAATTGGACAATGACAAGCAGAACAAACTAAGAGCTTTCAAATAGCAAAATGAGTAGTCCAATACCTGGTACAGAGGAATCTTCTTGATAATAGCTCCTGCTTTGCATATGGCAAGTGACACAGCCAGGATAGCATTAGCACCAAGCTAAATTTCAAAGAATCAAATCATCACGTGGCAATTAGCAAAATGAAATGCTTTCAACTTTTCTACCAACACTACGGCAACAACATCCACACCAATTTTGCAATACCTTTTGCTTGCACCAACCCCACTCATTAGTGGTTCCATCAAGTTGCTGAACCATGAAGTTGTCAATGTCAGTCTGTTCTGTGGGATCCTGCAAAGCCAATAGAACATGTAAAGAACCATGAATTTAATATCCGCACAAGACCAACGAGAGCTCCGGCCATAGAGCACCCATGAACACCAAAGGTCAAGCCTCAGTTCTTCTCCTCAACCAGCCGCAAATCCAGCCCAAATCAGCCTTATAAAGAGAAATCCCCCTAAATCTCCTCACTGCCAGTTCTCGGATGAGAAGGCACAAGGAAACCGCATGGGGAATTCACAGAGAAGGCGATTCGGGCTGCTCGGTCACCGGCGTCGGGGAAGACCACGGCAGATCGATGCCTCAAGACCAGATCAAAGATGAGCCGAGAGAAGAAGATCAAGGAACAATGAACTCACTCTTGCGGATTGCCCAAAGAGAAGAGGGCTACCTTTTAAAGGGAATAGGGCGGAGGCCGGCGGGCTGCAGCCACGGCTAGCGCCAAAGCGCCCAAACCGGTGGCGCCTCCGTCGTCGTCACCGCCAGATCCAATCGGCCGGGAGACGCGGTCTCCGAATGCATCCCCCGAATGGCGCAGCCGAGAGGCTTCGCCTTATCCCTCTCTCATCCCACCGACAGGTGGGACCCTCCTCCTCCTTTTTTTCTTTTTCATCAAATTGGGGAGTTCCCAAAATGCCCTTAGGAGTCCAACACCATGTTGATATATCAACATATAATATTACCATATTTTCCTCCTCTGTAGTGAGAGCAATTCCTTAGAGAATGGCATTCAAATAGATCCGCAGACAAAGCAAAGCATATATACTGATGACAGCCGATATGATGTGCAAGCATATTCCTCTTCATGTAATGAATGCACTGAAGATCATCAAAGTTCCTTCAGCCCCCACAAGCAGCAACCAATCATAAACACAGTTACCAAGTTAACTCCTGTTCACTATCTGGGCAAAGGTTCCACTTTAGAAATTAGAGAGCTTATTGCAAGTTATGTGAATTTGTCTGCTGAAGAGAATGTGATTAATTCATTAAATCTATTGTGTGAAGACAGAATTATTGGATCAGCTAGTTTAGATTTCCTCAATTTTGTTGGATTTTCAGCATTTGATGATATACATCCTTCTGGATGTGTGACAATTTTTAGAGCCTAATATGTACCAGATATGAAAATATTTACATTCAACTATTGCTCTTTTAGGAACATGAATTTCACGTGCACGTTGACTAGTACCGCCAAAAACCCTAGAATTAATAGGGTGTAGTATTGTACAATGCCGGATAAACCCTACAGAAAAAGCCACTCAAATCCAAGCCGCTCTGACCACCAGGGCTCATGGCGCCATGGATCAGCCGATCGGATCGCACGACACCCTAGACAGGACAAATCAGAGTTGGGCGCTTAAGCTGCTACCTCGACGGTGGGGTTGTGAAGATCTAGCGGGCCTTCACAATCTTTTCTACTGTAACTAGCTTTAAAACGGAGTATATTTCGAATATGAAATCTATAAATTGATTGTAATATACACTATAGTAACTTCATTTATATTAGTCAAAATCGTACGTGAGTTTCTGTTACTCCGTACTCTCTTTCACGAACAACCCAAAAGCTTACATTACTTCGTACTCTGTTTTTTTTTTTTGTTATTGTGTGGCTTGTGTGTACGTTATTTTCGGTTGCAACTTATGACTGTAGCTTATGGCCCTAGTACGAGCGCCGTACGAATGAACCAAAAGCCGATAAGACGTTTTGAAATAGCGATGGAGAAGATGTCCCTGTTTGTTTGTTCAAGTAAAATCATAAGTCATAAGATGAAAAGAATAAAGTTTTGGTTTCAACTTCTTCGGAAGCCCAAACAAATAAGGTGGCTTCTCCAAATGGGTTTTCTAAGCAGCTTTTCCAAACGGCTTCACGAATCCAAAACCATGTACGACATCCGCGTCAGAGTCTTCGTAGTACACCATTGTCTTAAAAAACGCAGACAAAAGCTATCAACCGTAACTCAAAAAAATAGGCCTAATTGGCTCCATTTTTTTAAGCTTTTGGCTTTTAACTTCACTGAAAGTCAAAAAGGATTGATTTCTTGAAGTTCATTCTCCGAATGGTTTAAGCGTAAAACCATATGTATCATCCACGTCGGCGTCTCTACCGTTAGCTACAGTCTCAAAAAATACAGACAAAAATTATTAACTATAATTAAAAGCTACCATCCACATTCTAAAACAACATAGCTATTTTTTAAGAGAGGCGTGGAATGGACATTCCACGTAGGGCATATTCCATGGGGAGTGACTATTGCCAAGATGACTGAAATTTTTTTGTCTCTCAGTCACTTGAAGTTGCACTCTTCAATCAACTAAAATTGCAGTTGTTCTGAGAGTGCAACTTTTGGAGGGGCTGCAATTTTAGTTGATTGAGAGTGCAACCTTCAAGTGACTGAGAGACAAAAAAATTTCAGTCGCCTTGGCAATAGCAAAACCGTATTCCATGCAGGGGCTGCGTGCTTTGGAGTTTGGGCTATCTGACGCCACCGTCGGCGGGCGGGAATGGGCGGTGAGTGCAGGCTTTGCCGCCGCGGCCCATGGACCATGGCGTACTACGTAAGGTTGCTAGGCACTCGGGGCAGTGGCCCGGTCTGGGCTCTTGATCTGGCGTCTGTGCGTGGTCCTAGCAGTTGCAAGGCGTTGCAATTGTAAATCACGCCCAGTAATCTGATCTTGGTGATACATGGAGGTGATGTAAAATGCGTTCGACTTGGTATCCGAGCATGGTCAGCCAAATTGTACGATGCTTAATGTAATGCACTTTGGTCCTTGGATGGATCGATGTTCTCGTGCTAGGAGGAGGTAAGCCTAGAAAAGAGAGGGAGCGAGGGTTGCTTCGGTTATTTTATTTGCCCAAATTTATAGAGGAGATGTCTTCCTAATATGTCCCGAGATCCAATTCTGATTCCAGATTGCGTAGTTTCTGAACTACACATTAGTTTTTACATGTCGGCCGTCTAGGATAATCTGGGTTTCTTAAGAATTTGCGTGCAGATGCTAGCTGCTTTGAATTATTAATCTCCTCTGCATGTTTCTATGAGCAAGAAAGGTTTGTTACTTCTTTTTTGAAACGGGGGTCTATTACTATCGAAGGTTTGCAAGAATAGATTCAAAAGCACCGCAGGGGATGCGTTATGCATTGATCAACATATAGTTAGAAGGGAAACGAGTCCCCGACTTGTACATCAAGTAAGAGATAAGCTCATATGCAAAAGGACATGCACACGATTCGGTTGTTGGACGTATGGATATAGAATTCCATAGGTCATTTTTGTTTTGTTTTTGTGGCTTTTGGCGGTGAGACGGCTTCTTCAAGCGGGTTTGCCGTTTCTTCAAATGGTTTCTTAAGTCTAAAATCGTATGCATCATCTACATCAATATTTTCGTCATCCGTCACCATCTCGAAAAACACATAAAAAACATTAGTTGCAGCGAAAAACTATCAAATGCAGTTAAAAAAGCAATGCCATAGTCTATCAACTATGGATTGTACGGAACTACGAGACGGTCCATCCTATGTAGGATCGTATGGCACAATCAGAGGGGGTCAATTCATATAGAAATTATAAATTGGATGGAGACAAATAATAAAAAATAGAGAAATAGAAAGTAGATACCTCGATAATAGAAAGCGCCATGAGTGCGAGTAGCGATAAGTCACTTATATATAAACATATCAAAATTAGTAATATAATAGAAAATTATAAATGACAATGAAAATTTAGATCATATGAAACATACCGAATTAAACTAATTTAAATCACGAGACAATAGAAATAAAGGTGACATTTTTCACACTCTATCCAATGTTCTTATTATTTTCACGGTGGGGGCTTGGTGGTGGCGGTTTCTGGGCACGTGCGTAACCACATCATCACGAGAGCGGCGGAGGGAGAAGATCAACTAGAGGTTCATCGAGCTCTCCACTTGCAGGACCACATCATCACGGAAGCGGCGGCGGAGGAGAAGATCAACTAGAGGTTCATCGATCTCTCCACGTTATCCCTGACTCAAGAAGATTCATATATATTTCACTTTCTTTCTTTTTCTTTGATTATGATTTTCATTACTCTTCCTCCTCCTCCTTCTTCTTCTTTAATTTTATGATTTACATATATTATTTCACTTTCTTTCTTTCTTTGATTGATTGATTAGCTCTTTTAAATTTTATGATTTTCACTTCTTCTTCTCCTCCTCCTCTTCTTTAATTTCATGCTTGTTGTTAACCTTCCCATTAAGGAGAGTTAGCTTCTCTTTGGGTGAATAATTATCTCCACTTTTACCATTTGAAATCAAAACCCAACACAGAAACAAAAGAGAACCATTTGGATCAAAACCCAACACGAAACAAAAGAGAAGCAACTTGCTTACTCGTACGTGCTCGAAGAGCCTCTGTTTGTTACGACCACTCGTTAGCCTCTACGCCCGACTGCTCATTGCGACCACTCGTTACGACCGCTCATCCCGAACGCCCACTCCGACTGCTCGTTTACGATCGCTCGCTTACGAGTTCTCATATCGATCGCACACTTGTTCCGATCGCTCGGCACAATCTCGAATCGACCACCTGCTCATTCCGATCGCTCGACACGATCTCAGATCGATCGCCTGCTTGTTCCGATCGCTCGGCATGACAACGATGCACGTAGTCGTGACCTCCTTCCGCCTGATGTCCCCAGTCGTTCGACCACCGCCCGAACGAGTACAAGCCGAAGACAAAACAGAGCACGTAAAGCGGAGAGGAAAACAAGTCGCCGAAGAACTTTTGAAAAGATCTGATCTACTATTTCTTCATCAAATTCTTGGCTACAAAACACCTCACGACGCCCCTAAAAATCTTCTCTTTGAAAGCCTTAGAACTCCCTACACTAACCTACAACATCCCCTGCTTTTATAGGCCAGCGCACAAAGCGTGTTCCACTCGAACACCTCAAACCATGTCCTTATCCACCTGGACACGCAATCCTATCTCTTCCTTAAATCAAGGGTCGTACTACCGTGATCGAAGCCAGACGTGGTCGAAAACTGTCGTAAGGTCGAAGTCAAACGTGGTCGAAAGCTGTCGTGGTCGTAAGCCAGTCGTAGTCGACAGCTGCCGTGGTCGAAAACTGCCGTAGTCATAGTCATTTTCGAAGTGCTGTGGTTGGAGCGTGCCATGGTCGAAGTCTGTGGTCGTTTGGTTGTACTATGGTCGTAGTCTGATATCTGAAGTCTGTGGTCGTAGTCTGAAGTTTGAAGACTGAGATCATTCGTAACTGAGCAAAATCACTCGAAGGCAAAGTCTTCAACAGCAAACGACCAAGTTTTCATAAACATAAAATCTAAAACAAACCAAGTATCAATTATTCATTATCTTTTTATTTATAACCATTCACATGATCTAACATCCTGAAACGACAACCAATCAATTGCCAAATGACAGTGCCGTGGCTCCAACGGTGAGGCAATATATCTTCTTAGGACTGTTTACACGCAGAACCACACAACACAACTAGGGTCTAGGAAACAGGGAAGTCTTGAGTATCCGACCAAGCTCACGCACGACCTGAACTGAAATTGTAGCGCTCCTCTGTGTGTCAGTGTCACGTACCCACATGACGTGACAAACTGCACTGTGAGATGCCAACTTTGCTTTCATCCAGCTGACCCCCATTTTTATATTTGATCCTTTCCTATCCGCTAGCATTGACCTATGAACACTTCCCAAACCTGACCATGTAGATGTAGCCTGCTGGCGCCCTAAACGTTTTCAAAAGAGAAATCCTTCCTCCTGTACTTAAAGACGAGGACATTGCACACCTGGCGTGATGTAGATGTGAATCATGTGATCGACTTGTAAAGATGCATCGTGCCAGCCCATGCGGACTGCGGAGATCGGGGATCGGAGGTCTACATGCCTAGATGGCTGGATCCTGCCCTAAAATCCCTGAACAAAACCAGCAGGTGTGCGTTGAGGAGAATTTTTGTCATTCCTAGTCCTCCGTACTATGTTTATAATAAATTTAGCTTTTAAATCACCGTAATATCAAATTTAACTCCTTCTTGACCGCACGACTTCGAGGGTGTGACACGTGTTAGTCGTGCGGTCGGAGACCGCATGACTACACTGTTCATGATTTTTTTTCATTTTTTTGTACAGAAAAGCAAATAAAACCACAAAATAGGGTAACAGTAGTCGTTCACATGTTTTTATTTTTTTCGCGGAAAAAAACCGAGTATTGTTCACGTTTGGCCCAAAAAAATATTGACAAAAAATCCGACTATTTGTAATTAAAAATGCCTCAATTGTTGAACTATTTTTTATATATTTTTCAATAAAGGCCCAAACAATCGGTGACGACATACAGTCTTGTTGACCAATTTTTTGTATATTTTTCAATAAAAGGCCCAAAAAATCGGACGACTGCACGAGTACTATTGACCTATTTTTTATATTTTTCCATAAAAAGCCCAAAAAAAGGCTCATCGTTGACTTTATATATATATATTTTTAATAAAAGGCCCAAAAATCAAGCGACCGCATGCAGTATCGTTAACCTATTTTATATATTTTTCAATAAAGGTCAAAACGGCCCCCATCGAAATCGTTGACCTATTTTTATATTTTCAATAAAGGCCAAAAAATCGGGCGACCACACGACTACTATTG
Organism: Bonia amplexicaulis; assembly: GCA_036346245.1. Classification (NCBI taxonomy): domain Eukaryota; kingdom Viridiplantae; phylum Streptophyta; class Magnoliopsida; order Poales; family Poaceae; genus Bonia; species Bonia amplexicaulis. Next base: position 5,609,072 of record CM070741.1, read on the forward strand.
ACTTTTTATATATTTTCAATATAAGGCGTTGACCTATTTTTATAAATAAAAGGCCCGGACGATCGCACGACTACTATTGACCTATTTTTTTATATATTTTTGAATAAAGGCAAAAAATCGAATCGCACGAGCAATCTTGTTGACCTTTTTTTTATATATTTTTCAATAAAAGGCGCAAAAAATAGGGTGACCGCACGACTACTGTTGAGCTATTTTTTATATTTTTGAATAAAAGGTCAACACTACTCGTGCGGTTGCCCGATTTTTTGGACCGTTTATTGAAAAATATATTTAAAAAATAGGTCAACAATTGAACAGTCTTGTGTTTTTTAATTGCAAATAGTTGGATTTTTGTGGTTCAGATTTTTTTTGGCCAAACATGAACGGTACTCGGTTTTTTTTCTGCGAAAAAATAAAAAAATTGTGAATACCCTATTTTTTGGTTTTATTTGCTTTTCGGTCTATAAAAATAAAAAAATCACGAACAGTGTAGTCGTGCGGTTCTAACACGTGTCACGTACTCGGAGTTGTGCGGTCGAGAAGTGGCTAGATTTAGTATTACGATGGTCTGAGGAATAAATCTGGTATTAACGTGGTACAGGAGGCTAGAAATGATCAAAATTCCGCTGAGGACAACGGAGAAGAGCTAGGGTTTTGGAGCGGCACGATGGAGGCCAGCGCGGCTGTGCAGGGCGACACGCGCACAGGCGACGTCTCACAGAGTCGGACGCAGCGCTGCGCTGGCGAGTCCACTACCCACCATCACCGCGCAGGCGGTTGCAAACTGCACGGGTCACAGGGGCTGCGCCCGCTCGCCTGCGGTGGGGCAAGTGGGCTGTGCTGTCCGCGTTGCATGCCGTTCTCGAAAGGCTTGGGCACACGAAACCAGCAGACGGCGACGGCGACGTACGTTCTGCTTGTTTGCGCCTCGGCCTCTGGCGTGCGGGGCCCACCTGCGGTGGTCAGTGGTGGTCCTCCATGAACGAGCCAGCGAGCTGTGTTGTTTGTGGCACCTTGCTTTGTGGCGAATCATGCAGGAATGTGCATGGGATTTTATCGCTCCTGTGATCTGTATCCGGTGTTGGAGACATCCTACTGCGGATTGGAAGAAGTTTGTAGAGGAGACTGTAGTGGATTTTGGAGATAATTGGGTTTGCTCAGATCAGAGTTGAACTTCCCAACAAAAAGGTTTTTCTGAACTCTAGCTAGTTGATGATTGTTTATGGTTATGATCTTCATATATTTTGGTTTATTTAAATTAGAAATCAATTGGAATATATAATTTTAATTTACTTTACTTTTCGGTTTTCCTTCATTCCTTTATATTATCCATGATGATATAATAGTTTTTCTTTAAAGTTAACAGCCGCTATAATACAAATTTAACCATAAATCAAAAATATAACTAGAAACTTAAACCATGAGTCAGTTGAAGTGGGCTACATGTTGTAACGTGTTGTACTGACATGTTTGCCTCCCAGTTTCATTACTCGTGTGATCCAGTTCCTAGCAATGTACCAGTAGCAGAGTAGTGTAGGTAGAAGTATCTAACTGGTTACTCCCTAGCTAGGAAGGATTTTTAACTTTTTACCATGTTCAAAAAAGTTTTAAGTTAACCGAAATAGTACGGTCTTTTTTTATTACAATTTATAGTTTTCGGATTTAGTTTATGATTTTTATATGTGCTTTTTAAGATGATAATAAATAATACATATAATTTTAGACTCAAAAAACCGATTGAAGAATGTGATTTCAAAAACCACCGTGTTTATTTCTATTCTCGGATAAACCGAGAGAACCAAAAGCAAAGAGAGCGAGACCCTGCGAGCAGACACCGGCCAGAGTCACAATTCCCGTCAGATATGTATTTTGGCGTGGGCAGTACAAATCTGCATCAATGGTAGGTAGCATCAGCGTACACCGACGCGAACGGCTCTCTCCGGCCGGAATGGCCGGAGCCCGGACTCTTCTTGCTAGCTGCCACCCACGACCCAGACTCTCTATCAGCCGATCCAACTCACTTTCTTCCATATTGAGAGGCCCGTTGCTCGATGAACCATGATCCATCCGAGCGGTCGGTGCCGGCGCTTCAGAGCGAGACTACTGCAAGTGGAGTGATGGGCTGTCTTGAATTCCTAAATCACTCTATTTCGTGCACGAGATATGTATCTCCTTTCGGCTGCACGTCCACACCTTGTGCGTTCTTTTCAATTATAGTTGATGGTTATATGGTTATGGATTTTGATTCTAGCGTGAGTGTTTTATGCGAACAAACCGAATATCGATAAGCTGTTTGAAAATACTATCCTAATAAACTATTTCGAAATGACGATGGAGAAATTATCCCGATTATTTATCAGGGAAAGCCATAAGTCATAGGTCCTGTTAAAAAATGATGTGGCTTTTGGCTAATTACAAGATAGGTTGAGGTAGTTAGGGACACTCATGTTAAGAAGTCATTCTGTTCAAAACGGTTCGTATAGTAACTCATACAAATAACTTATAAAATTACCTTAAGAAATCACTCCGTTTAAAAGTTAACTTCTAAAAGTTAAAAGATAGAAACTATTTAAAATATATTTGTAAGTTATAAGCTAAAAAAAGTTGAACATTAAACTCCGAGTGGTACTGTTGGCCCCTACTACGATCGATTACGCCCGTGCAAGTTGTATGTAGTAGTACGACGCGCACGGGCCATGGCTGCTGCGCGGCACCACCTTACCTCTCGCTGTTCAATCCATGCAGATATCAGTTCACCTCACACTTGAGACTTAGGATATATTTTTTGTGGCTCTTAGCTTTAGATTTTAGTTTTTTACAGTAACTAGTTTTTAAATAAAGTATTTTTTAAGATATGATCTACTAGTTAATTGTAGTATATACTGTACCGACTTTATTTATATCAGCAAAAGCCACACGTGAATTTTAGTTACTCTGTAATCCCTCACACAAACAACCAAAAAACACAACCACAGTTAAAAGCCATAAACTGCAGCCACAAAAGAACAGTCCCTTACTTGAGCAGGCATGCATGCGTATTCCAGCTAAATAGGATGCGCAGTCGCGTCAAAGGTCCCATTTAGAGCATAGAAATTTCGCATGAAACTATTTAATCGGAAAGTTTCCTGTGTTAAAATTTTGGATCACGCTGGTGCTTTGAATCCCGATGATCTGCATGGATTTGCAACTGGTCCATGATCGGGATGTTGTCGCCTGCGGTCTCTCTCCGCTGCACCTTGGCGGTGGCCGGGGGTCGGCACACGTACTGTAGATGTCCGTACGAAAAAATAAATAAGACGCAACTACTGTGCAGTGCGTACAAGCTAGACGGGCGAGCGTAGGTGCCGGCCGGTACTTCAGTATTGCGCAGTAAATTTGCTGTCCATCCGTATGCAGCAACCAAAAAGGCTAAAGTGAGAGATCGACCCAAGTCCTCGCAAAGTCGCAACACAATCTGGTTGGAACTTGGAGCAGAGGGGCTGAGCCAGAGACGGCCAAGTAGAGATGGTCTGCTTCGTGCATGGGCGAATGAGCTAGCTAGAGCTTCGTGGCGAGAGGTCGTCAGTTCTTCAGCGCAGTCGCCGACTTCTCCGGTGTAGAACCGGCCTGATTGAAGCTTGCAAGCAGTTGCATGTCCTGTTCGGCTAGGTAGGCTAGCTAGACAGCTAGCTCTTTTGCATCAACAGGTTAAGCCGTTGTTCTAGCTGAAAGTAGCTCGTGATGAGACGCCGGTGAGTGCCTTAAATTGACTTGCTGGTTGTTGATCAGCCTGTACAGTGCTGTACTATAGCTCCTGTACAGCAGGAAGAGTGACTAGCTGGACTAAAAAGTTATAGCTGCGTAGTAACTTAGATGGTAGTAACTCGGTACTCCGTCACAAGCCACAATCTGCAAGCTGAAAATGGATATCAGCCATCAGAGAATTGGTCAATCTAACGGCCGTCTTGTGGGTATGCTTTTACAGCCTTTCTCCGTAACACGGACTGACTACAATGAACAGGTTTTTTTTTAATCTCGCCTTGATGCTACATTCATCACTGAGAATTGAGGAGAACTTCTAGACCGACTGGAACCAGAAGATAAGACATTAATCCTATCCAGAAATTAACTCTCCAAAATTTACGAACCTTTCGATCTTTTGGACCTGGTCGGTCCTGTTTCATTCGTTGTCACGGTGCCAGCCAGTAGAAAACGAGTGTGTAGTCTATTAAATTGACGCAACGTTACTTGCAATTTGCACAGTCCTCTGCTTGTTTAGTTGTGGAAAACTACAGTTCCGACGTCGCATACACTTTTACAATTATAATACTACAAAGAGCCTGTTATTTTTTGCTGTGCTTATAGTTTTTGATTGAAAATTTTGAATTTTAGCTGTTTACGGTATAGATTACGGAGAGATCGATACTCACTTACGATTTTGGCTTGTACAGATGTTGGATTTTTAACGTGTACTACGTTGAACTTATAGGTCCTATTTTAAAAAAATACTCCATTTAAAAATTAGGTAATGTAGTAAAAATAAAAAACCGTCCAATTTTAACTCGCCAAACAGACTGATTCCCATGGGTATGTAAAGTACGGAAACAGCGGTCAAGCCAGGGTGGTTTCTTCTCGAGAGCAACTTAGGATCCTAGTAGAGTTCTGAACTCTCTGGTCATGGCCTCTGGCCGGTCTGGACGTGCTGGGGCACTTTGACTTTGAATCTCAGATGGAGCATGCAGCCTGCGGGCATTCACACAAGTCACTGGCTTACGTCGTCGCCGCAGCAAGTCTGCTACAAGCGACAAGAGGGCAAAAAAGTTAACCAGCGCGTCGTCATATCGCTGTCATTAGGAGGAACGATTTGCTGTGCTCCCCTGAGTTTAAACTTTAAAGCTTGGGTTTCTCTATGGTGTGTTTTAGCTTTTGATTTATGATTTTTGAATCTATATATCTGTTATGAGAAACAGTTTATAGAAAAAATAGTTACATATGATTTTGACCAATACAGCTAAACTCGATACATTGTCTATTACAATTTACCTGTAGACCCCGTCTTGAAAAGACGCATCGTTTAAAAAATAGTTACTATATCAGAAAATGATGAGTCAAAACCAAAAAATCAAGCCCTAACTTTTAGCTTCTTAATTTCGTTTTTTCTAATCTTGGCTTATTTTTGGGTTTTATATTTTTTTTTGTCTTATTTCTTTATATTATTTATGATTTAATCAATTTTAATTTAATTATTTTTAAAATTTAATTACGATAAAAAATTATCGATGTCTACAATAAAAAAAGGCATCAACTTAAGCTTCATAAATTTAAATGAGCACAACCTAAGGTCCGCATTCACCTCAACACACGGACTTTGGATCGTGTCCCGACGTTGAATTCATTCAAAGCACGCAGGCCGGTCCAGATCGGTCGAGCTCCGGATTTATGATGTCCTACCCAACTTGCCAACTGGGGTAGTATGTACGTAACTCTTCGTTTCGTAACATTAAGGATGCCATGTGAGGAACTCCATGACTGTAGGAGTAGGGCGTGCCTAAAAGCTGCCATTTATGATTTCTAGTTATAGTGTGAGCGTTATAAGTCAACCGAAAATTGATAAGTCGTTTTTAAAATACTATCCCGGTAAACCGTTTCAAAACGACGGTAGAAAAATCATTTAGTTTATTTGTTTGAATGAAATTAAAAGTCATAAGCTCGAAAAGAACAGCTATATACTCTCTTTTACAAGTATACTCAATTTTTATTTGAAAGATGTTTCTATGCTTTCTTCCGATAGTAATTTACATAATTTTTAAAACATAATGAAATAATAGATAAATATTACTTATATCTTTATTTATTTTAAAATTAGTGCTACTCGTGTTCCTTTTATTTTCCGGGCACAGCTTGTATCATGGAGCACTACTACTCGTGTAATGACGAAAATGCATGTGTCCAGAGTATGCTTTCCAGTGATTCCCCCTCCCCAAAATGATTGGGCACTCGATCCCCTTCCGTAACAACGACGCAGTACGTAGGACGAACGCTAGCTAGCGGGAGAAATGAAGCGTGAGCAAAACCTATTGGACGCATCTACGTTTCACACGTGCGTGTGTGATTTTGATCGCACATCCACAATTGCTATACATCGTATAATTACTAATATATGCAATATATAACTGGTTCTATATATACTACATATACTTTATTACACACATATTATATTGATATAATGCACACATTTAATTTTGCTAGGGAGCAAGTCGTATAAATTCGAAAGCAAGTTTATATACGCATGGAATCAAAATGAGTATAATTTTCAAGCAAGTTAATAAATGTAGAATAAATTCATGATTTAGCTAAATCTAATTTTGTACAAAAATTCAAATTAATTTATATTTGAGAACAAAGTCAGTATGAATTTTAAATTTAGGAGCAAGTCACTATAAATTTAAAAGCAACTTAGATACACATGGAAACAAAATGAGTATAATTTGCAAGTAAGGTCATAAATTTGAATGCAAAGTCATGATTTACCTAAAGCAAATTTTGTCCAAAAAAATCAAATTAGTTTAAATTTGGGAACAAAATTAGCATAAATTTGGGAGCAAATCGGTATAAATTCGTAAACAAGTTGGAGATACATATGGAAGCAATATGAGTATAATTTTCAAGCAATATCATAAATTTAGAATCAAAAACTATAATTTACCTAAAGCAAATTTTTGCACAAAAATTCAACTTGATTTAAATAATAGATAACTAAAACATTGGTACAAAAATCAATGAAGCTAACAATATGGGACATGTGACAAAAATAAATAAAGCTACGTAACAAGAGGAGGTGCTATGTAGACCTTAATTTCAAAATTTTCTCGTAATTTAATAGGAGATGCCTAACAATAGGAGGAGCTATGAGCTTTTTGTGCTATGGTAATAACTTGTACTTTGCTCGAATAGATATATACCATAGTAACTTCACTCACACAACTGTGCATGTTGTTGAACCAACACCCGCATGCACCGCGGAAACAATGATTTCTGAATCCTTTTTTCCTGGATCCAGAAACCCAGGGGAGGGAGTCTCACGAATGGAAAATATATTATCAACCACAACGAGGAGCCTGAGATAAATCCAGAGAGAGATGATGGGGGGAGCACCGCATTAAACGCACGAACGACCCCAACTGACCGGCATTCATGTCCCGCGTCCTGCCCCTCTCGTCCCCGTGAAGTAAGCTGCAAACAAAAGACGTCACACACACAGGCAGCAGGTCAGCACCAACGCCCGCCCCCGCGCGCGCCCCACGGCACTATCGCAGCATCGCCTCGCCAGTCGCCACCACCGCACCGCCCCGCCCCAGAACCAAGAAAACCCGTAAGCTACCCACCGCAAATCCTTCACCAAAAGAGATCGATCCGTAGAACTCGCACAGTGAGCTCGATCCGTAGCCATGGTCTCACCTCCCTCACCCTCCCTCCCTTCCCCTCCGTAGTAAGTGTGCTCTTCCCTTCTGCTGTCTTCTCCGTTACCATGTTTGGGTCGGCAATGCTTACCTGTAAGTTGCAATGTTAGGGCTCCGAGTCGAAGCAGCCGGGTGGCACGACGGCCTCGGAGAGGGTGGACCAGAAGTACGCGCACGTCGCGACGCCGCTCCACAACCGCGGCGGCGGCAAGAAGACGCCGCGGCGGGCGAAGAGCGACGGCGGCGCCGCCGACTCGGCGGCGTACGTCGCGGCGGTGTCCTGCTCCGACTGCCGCTTCAAGCAGCGGCTCCTCGCGCCGGCGTCCCCGGGCGCCGTCATCCGCTCGCTGTTCGTCTCGCTCACCCGCCGCTCCACCCCGCGCTCGTCGCCATCGCCGACGTCGGCCTCTGGCGGCGACGGAGGGGACGGCGAGCAGTGGCGCATGGCTGCGGCCGACCTCTCCAGGCGGCTCGACACGGTCACGCGCACGCGGGACGAGGCGCTGGAGGAGACCACGAGGCTGAAGCACTCCCTCTCCGAGCTGGAGCTCAAACTCGCTCGCCTCGAGGCGCGCGTCCTCCCCACACTCTCGGCCGCCGCCTTCCCCGTCGAGTCTTTCCTCCGGGCCGTCTCCACGGCGCGCGCCGCCGTGCGGAACCTCGCGCGCGCTCTGTCCACCCACCTCCGCAGCCCTGCGAGCCCCGGCCCGAACCTCGAAAGCTTTTTGAACCGCGCGTTCCACGCGGACTTCGAGCTCGACACCGACGGCGACGTCCACACCGCGGACCCGGCGGGCCGGTGCGCGGCGAACCTCGCGGCGTACCACGCCGTCGCGGCGCTGACGTGGGAGGAGGTCCTCCTCCACGGCACCAAGCACTACAGCGAGGGGCTAAGCCGGTTCTGCGACGCCAAGATGAGCGAGGTGGTGTCCTCCCTCGGGTGGGCGCGCGCGCGCGCGTGGCCTGAGCCGCTGCTGCAGGCGTTCTTCCTGGCCGCCAAGGGCGTGTGGGGGGTGCGCCTCCTCGCGCGGTCCGTCCACCCGCCGCTGCCCGTCGTGCGCGTGGACCGCGGCGCGCGCTTCGACTCGCGGTTCATGGAGGACGCGGCGGCCGGGCGCGCCGGGCGCCTGGAGCCGGCCAGCGTGAAGATGATGGTGGCGCCGGGGTTCCACGTGTACGTGGCCGGCGCCGGCGTGGTGAAGTGCAAGGTGGTGTGCTTCTACAACAACAGCCGCACCGGCGGCCACAGAGATGGCGGGAGCAGCGCGAACGGGGGTGTGGGGCTGGGGAGTAGCTGTAGCGATGTGAATGGGAGTGTTACTGATGCCGTGGAGAGCTGTAAGACTGGTAGGGTTGTTACATAGGTAAAATACACGATGATGATTTTTATTTGTGTGGTAAAAACAGGGCCTGCATTTGACTGTTGTGTGAATACTGGTGGCTTGATCACGAACAGTTTCTGTAATTTCGCTTCTGGAGTGCAAGATTTTTTGTTGGTCGAAGCAGCATTTCTGCATTTGCAATACGAGTACGTGAGTGCGCCATTTTGTGGTTTCAACCTTGGAAGCTGGATACTTTTCCCGTCATGGCGCGGTAGCCGCGCATGCCCGATTGGAATCGGTTGGTTGGACCTTCCAACGATCTTAACCGCCACGCAACGTGCTTTTGGGTGTTTCTTTTGTCCATCATCACTCTCCTGTCTATTGTTTCCCATGAGTTGCTAGCTCTGTACGGTCGATCATAATATTTTTTTATTATCTATGTAATATTTCTTAGTCATATATATAACAAAAAAAATTAATAAGAATATCAATATTGTACATATAAAATCTAAATATTACACATATGAAATCAAAATATTGTATTCATGAAATCAGAAAGGGATAATTGGTGATTTACCCCGTCTTTTATTGGCATCAACTCATGTGAGGTAGCCAGAGAGGCCAGCATCGACGGTGGGCATCCAGAGCGTGAGGTCGGCAACAAGGTCGTGGAAGCATTAGGAAATTCCACCACGGCCACTACGACTTCGACCACGGCCGATACGACCACGATCACCTCGACCATGCCCGTGGTTGTAGTAGCAGTGGTGATAGTGGCCGTGGTCGAAGTGACTGTGGTCGTAGCGGCTAAGATCGAAGTGACCGTGATTGATCGTATGGTCGGTCACAACATTTTTTATCTATCTATGCAACATTTCTCGGCCATGTGGGCAACAAAAAATTTGATAAGAATATGAATGTTGCACACATGAAATCAAAAACGCATGAAATCAAAATGGTACGCACGTGAAATCAAAAATATTGTAACAAAAAATAACACCTACCTCCCATAGCAGGTGGCGGCGAGCCTCGGGTGCGGCGGCAGCAGGCGGTGTGGATCCATCATCGGTAGGAGAAGGCGATGGAGCTTGTACAACATTTACAAGGCCGCTATCGGCGATTGAGGTCAAGATACCACGGAGCTCGTGGAGGCTACAACTGATTTTGCCAGACTCCCAAGTGGCTGTCACGGCCATGAAGCCGGTGCCCCCCGCGTGGGATCTTGACCTGCAACGGGGGTGGGAGTGAAAGCTCGAATCGGGGCCAGCGCCGCGAGAGAGTAGACGAGCCAAGGAGGTAGGAGGCGCACTTGCGAATCTGCATGTGTGGAGCGATTGGGCGGCGCACAGCCGTAGGGGATGGATCTAAGGGATTTGGGATTGGGTGGGAGTTAGGAGGTGGGAGAGGAGGCGAGCTGGAACAGAGAGAGATGGCCATAGGGTTTGGAAAGGAGGTGCGCTAGAGTAGAGTGACCGAGTGAGACGTCCGATCAATTTATTCATCGAACGTTAAGAGCCGTATCAATCCTCTTGTTCCCCTCTTGTTGATGTACTGGTTCATAAGTGGCCAAGTTGGAGACAGAGAAAAGCAATATGGATTATGCGTAGGTTGCTCATTGGAATTTTTGTGTTACTTTCGTCTGAAGCCCAAAGATGCGACCTATCCATGGTCCAGTTAACGGGCCGGGCTAGGACCCGTGACGGGCCATTAACACATACGACAATGGAAGCCCACAGATCCCACCTCCCCTTGTAGCTTCTGCTTCCGCGTGCGGCCGTGCGCTCGAGTTTCGTCGCTCGGCTCCCTCCCTCCACACAAAGGCTAATGGCGATCGCCATGCGGAGCGCCAGCCTCCTACGGCTCGGCTTCCACCACGTCTCCTCCCTCCTGCTTCAGGGCCCCGTGCGCCCCGCCCCGAGCCTGGGCCTGGGGCTGGGCAGGGTCGGGTTGGTCCGGCTCCGGTGCTCGGCCGTCGATGCCGGCGACGACGGGGGTAAGAAGGTGTCGGCGCGGCTGGCGCTGACGCAGCAGGTGCTGCGCGACGCCGAGGACCGCGCCGCCTCGGCCGGCTCCGACCCCGCCCCCAAGATCACCCTGGGTAACCAACTCCAACTGCCCTAATGCCTCCCCTTTTCTACTGTATTTGGTGCCTAAATCCTAATTGATGCCTGCATATAAAAAAGGAAATGCCTCAAATCCTAGCAAAGAACCTCGTATTAAGAATTAGTTTGTTTTTTTTAATTTGTAGCTTATGACCCGAAGCATAGAATCTGGGGTTAAGATCACGAGGTATATTTGGCTATTTGCTAACTGTAAACATATAGATAGCATCTGTTACAACTTTATTTTGTCAATTATATTAGTTCTACATGTTTTGTCCCAGTGTAATGTGCTGATTTCTGATGATATGTGTAATAATCCGTTTTATGTCTGTAGATCATGTTACTCTTAACTTTGCAAGAAGTGGGGGTCCTGGTGGTCAGAATGTTAATAAAGGTGTTCCACATTTTCCGTTCACCTTTTCCCTGTTCATGTAAAAGTTTTCAGTGTTCTCCTTGCATTTTATCATTGCATTGATATCCTTTTGCATAGTATTTTTTTATTACTCCTGGTTCAGCATTCTGAAACTAATAAGTGGTCTGTTTTGTTCAACATTTTTTATTAGTCAGTAGCATGTTTTGTTTCGTCATTTGACATGATGAAATAATTGCAGTTGGCCCATTAAGTGTATATCCTTGTACTCAGAATGTCCAAATAGTGATTACTTAAGTATGTCATGGTGTCCACTCAATGTGCTGTGTTTTCCCCATTTCGTTCACCTCGTCATTCTAAAATGTGTACTGTCATTTAACAGTTAATACAAAGGTTGACATGCGGTTCAATGTTAAAGAAGCTCATTGGCTTGGAGAGAGGATTAGGGAACGGATATTACAAACGGTTCAAAAAGCCTGCTTATTTTGCACCTATTATTTGTCGATGTTGCTATATTGAAGATGATTATAGTTTATGTTGTTTACTTTTCAATTTTCATGGATGAACCTTTTTCGTGCGTGTCTTGTATGTACTATATTATATTTCTTTTCTAAATCTAATAGAGAGGTTGTTTTCATTTTTAGTTCTCCATATGTACAGGAAAAGAACCGGATAAATAAAGATGGAGAGCTTGTGATATCTTCTACAAAAACTAGGACACAGAAGTAAATGTTACTTAGCTAGTTCTTTTGGTTATCTTGTTTGTATAGCAACTGACATGATTTATCATCTAAGGGGCAACATTGAAGATGCTTTGCAGAAAATACAGGTATGCTTCATTCATTTCAGGTCTTTGTCTAGAAGCAATTTGCATAAGGATTATGTTGTTGTTCACCTTTGGCTTTGTAGCTTACTCCCTAAATATTTCGTGAACAGGCAATCGTTGATGCTGCATCATATGTTCCTCCTCCTCCTTCGGAAGAGCAAAAGAAAAGATTGAAAAAATGTAAGCTGTTGTTTTCACCATTTGCTTCCTCCAAATTTAGGTGCCAATGCATGGTTCTTATCGTGACAGAGAACACACCAAAAAGCTCAATGCTTTCTCAAGTAATGAAGATCTACACCATACTGTTTATAATTTCCTTAAACGGCTTGCACTTTGAAAAATAAATATTTTGCTCAGTTCAGATTAGCCCATCAGTTGCTACTTGCTACTTGCTTGGAGTATTTCCTTACAGGAGATCGTAGAAACCTTGTGTGTGTATATACTCTTAATCTTTGCTGTTCTATCTCTGACTCAGACATGAGAAAGTTAAATTATCCAATTACACTCGTTAACTCAGTTGCTCTATGTGTCATTACAGCGCTGCAGCTGCTGAGAGGAAGAGACTTCAAAAGAAGAAAGTACTTTCACAGAAGAAGGAATTCAGAAGGAACAGAAGTAGCTGGGATTGATTGCAAAATAACAAAACCGTCTTTCCGTTTCCTGCTATTTTGAGGTGATCAAGCTTTCTGCATGGTAATGTTTTGCGTTCCTTAATCTCCATTTTGTAGTTAAAATGACTATATATCACTAACATCAATACAACATTGATTCTGATGCGTTAGTCACCTGCTTTACAATGGCTATTTTGTGCGTAATAAATGCTTCTAAACTAGCTATTAAATGTTGGTGTGGTACTACCGCCCTCACAGGGCCTGGTACCACCAACATGCGGTAATACCGTTTTTCAAGAGCGGTACTACCGTTTTTCAGGAAGCAAAAGTGCTCCAAAATGCACCCCTCTGGAAATAACGTACTGCCTACTTATTCGATCATACCGGGATGCGGTGCTATCGTATTTTTCTTGCGGTCCTACCGCAGGGCAGTAGTACTGCCCCACAACGGCAGTCATACTATTTTTTTCTAAGAATTCATGGTTGATTTTAGAATCTTCATTCAAATGCATGCATGACCTTTAATTAATCCAGATGGCACAAGAAGTGTTTTCAAGCTACTAGCTATGATCATCCTTAATAGTATGACGTCTAACGTAAAATCCGGTCTTTCAACCAATTTTCAAAGACTGGTAAAATATAAAAGTATCTAGTATGCCTTCACAAGTCGTTAATCGAATTTTGGGACTAAATCTTTCAATTAACTCACTAAACACGTTAGTCCCTTTAGCAAACCTTGTCCTTAATTATCAAAATATTTTTAGCAGCCTAGATACTTTCAATCTCCTTTTTGATAATTGATAACAACCCAAATATTCTAAGAGGATTGAAAGAGTTAGAATATATCACTTGCTCTAAGATGAGTTGTATGCTAGTAATTCATGAGATGAACTCAAATTCTTCTTTTAAGTGGTAGAGAAATGACCTCGATCACTCGTTTTTGCAAAATGACTCTCTTCTAGAGCTCGAAAGATGCGGCAGATGACACGTGTCACATACTACACCCCTAGCTCAGCAATTCGGGTGGTGCGCGGTAGGAGGCTTGGGCACGGCAAGCCGGCTCCTGCCAAACCGCACTGCACGGTACCACCGTAGCACACAATAATACCACTGTTACTCATTAATTAGTGCTTTAATTAGTACTAATTAATTGTACGTAGTGCTAATTAAACACTATTTAATGAGTAACAGTGTGCTACTTTGCTACCACACCATGTCGGCTCGACGGGTGGCAGCCGTGCACTAGCGGCTCGTCCGGAGGCACCTTGCCACATTGGCTCGCCTCCTGTTGTGTGCAACCTAGCCTACTGAGCTAGAAGTGTAGTAGGTGACACATGTTGTCTATTACATAATGCGCCTTTCAAACTTGGGAAGAAAGATATTTTTACAGAAACAAACTACCGGGCTATTTTTGAAAAAAAGAATAGTGCCGAGCCATATTCGGCTTGGTTTCGCGCGTGCACTAGTTTGAGGTGGTGGTGAAAGCGGCGCTGGCACGGACGGACGTCCCGAAATTATAAATAGTATAAAAATGCACTAGTTTGATTGTTTCGCTCGGTATCTCGTGCCTCGGCAGGTGCGGGCGCGGTCGAGGCCTCGAGGGGGAATCGAGGCGTCCGCGCGGGACTGGGCTACTGTATTACGGTCCAATGGAACTGGCGCTCCATTGCAGTAAATTGTAACTGTTCCCAGCGTCGTCTCGTAGCATTGCTCGTTGCCGCTCACGGCCGGAAAGAAGACGGTAACGTTTTGCTGGGACACTGGCATTCACAGTTTTCATGTAGCGTGTACGATTGGATTGTATGTGCTTCATCTTACACAGGGTTGCGTTACTTTCACGTGACATTGCGTTGGAACATTTAGGAGTTGCAAATTTTTAAATCGGCTATCACTGATAATTTATGATTACGGTTATGTTTTTTTTTGCTCTAGCGTGATTGCTTTTGTATGGACGAACCGAATATCGATAAACTAATTCAAAAATGATGCTTGATAAACTATTTCAAAATAAAACGGAGAGACTGTTCCTTCTTTTATTTGAATCTGGATTCCATTGGTAGAAGAAAAAGACTAGGAGATTTGGGCTGCGTGGGCCACACGAAAGCCGAGCCATGTGTTGGCAGTTGGTTTTCATGCTGGACACCTGGGCCAATCGCCAAGCCCACCAAAGCCCATGTATCTCTCCAGCTTTCTCTTCCAACCACCTATTCCACTTCGTAGCCAATTCCCCAATCCCTTTTCACTATAGACACATGAATGGCGAGCCCTAGCATAACGGCAGCCTTGCGGCCGTGCAGCTAGACGGCTGCTTGGGGTTTCTTTGCGGCGGTCAACGTGCTGTGTGGCGTGTGTGGGTGTGCAACGACATCGCAGCGAATTTCATTAGCATTCCTAAATTTTCGGCAAGATAATGAGCAAATTTCATTAGCATTCCTAAAGTTTGATTTGAGTTCACCACTTATTCGAGGCGATATATTTCTAGAATAAAAAGCCAATGCAGTTGATGCAGATCACGAGGGCTCCTCATTCATGTGTGATGGGACGCAAGACACGAACGAGCACAAAGCGGAATGCAACCAATGCGCCTTTATCGGTGAGAAGTAGCACTATCGACGGTGCTTTATCCGATTTTGGGGCTGAAATTAAAATCCAATCCTTATCTCGTGCAAGGAAGGGGACCACTCGATCCGTAGGGAGCATATCTGAAATATCACCAAATGATAACGATCAGCCGAGATTTGAGCACTAACCGAAGCTCCCCAGCAACCTGAATGCAGCAAAGTTTGTGTTCAATATAGTTTAAGCTTATTTTTGCACTATTTATAATTTCGTCTTTTTCTGAATTTTGATTTTTTTTGAGCTTTTTTGTCGGTTCTTTTTTTCTCGTATTCGTTTGCGTTGTCTGTGATGGGCTAACATATTTTTATATTTTCAATTTTTAAATTTAATTATGTTAAATAAACCTCTTCACCACCATGATTTTCAACCATGTTTTTTCATTTCACCGAACCGATCACCACCAAAATCTCGCGACATGCTCATAGGCCTGGTCCACAAAGGCCCCGGCTCCACAAAATTTTCACATGGATTTGAAGTTGGTTTCGCATGATTGGACGTTTACAAGTCACAACATGATCCTTAATCGTACTAGGAGGAGTGCCAAAAATCGAAAGTGCAGGCAACAAATTGCACATTTTCGAATTTGAAGTGGGGGTCCTGAAAAGAATTTGAAAGGTACAAGTATCGCCATTGCGATTTCTCAAGGAAAAAAAACCATCTAGACTATTAAGCCAGAAAGAAAAAAGAAGAAGGAATTCTTCGGCTAAAGTACGAAACCCCACGCACTCATCGGCTCCTGAAAACAGAAAATCTAGAAGAAAAAAAAGCGAGAATAAAAGAAATCCCCACCATTTCTCCCCAAATGTAGCGCCCCGAAAACCAAATCCCCCAAAACCGAGACGGCGAAACGAATCAAAACCATCTCGAGAAAACGGAGACAAAAAGCTCTCCAAACCCAAACCTAAGCCCCAACCCAACCCCCCGAGATCCAGCGAGCAGCCGCATTGCCGCAGATCGAGATGGCGCCGCAGCTGCCCGGCTCGGCGGCGGGTGGCGCGGCGGTCGTCAAGCCGCAGTTCCACCACTACCACCACCACCGCCTCGCTCCGCGCCACCACCACCCCTCGCCGACGTCGCTCCTCTCCAAGTTCGCCTTCTGGTCCGTCTGCTCCCTCTCGCTCCTCCTAGCCTTCCTCCTCCTCTTCCCCTCCGCTGCCCCCGCCCCGCGCGCCTCCTCCGACTCACCGCGCCGCTCCCTCCACAACTCCCCCTCCACCGCCACCTGGGGCGGCGCCGCCTGGGAGAAGAAGGTGCGGGCATCCGCGCGCGTTAGGAGGGCCAACGGGCGCGGCCTCTCCGTCCTCGTCACGGGCGCCGCGGGCTTCGTCGGCTGCCACGCGGCCACCGCGCTGCGCCGCCGCGGCGACGGCGTGCTCGGGCTCGACAACTTCAACGACTACTACGACCCAGCCCTCAAGCGCGGACGCGCCGCGCTCCTGGCGCGATCGGGGGTCTACGTCGTCGACGGCGACATCGCGGACGCGGAGCTCCTGGCCAAGCTGTTCGACGTCGTGCCGTTCACGCACGTCCTCCACCTCGCCGCGCAGGCAGGCGTGCGGCACGCGCTTGTTGATCCGATGTCCTACGTCCGCGCCAACGTCGCCGGTCTCGTCGCGCTGCTCGAGGCGGCGCGTGCGGCGGACCCGCAGCCGGCGATCGTATGGGCATCTTCGTCTTCAGTGTACGGGCTGAATTCCCATGTGCCTTTCTCCGAGCATGACAGGACGGACCGACCCGCGTCTCTGTATGCAGCGACCAAGAAGGCCGGTGAGGAGATCGCTCATGTCTACAACCACATCTATGGGCTCTCGCTCACCGCGCTCCGATTTTTTACTGTGTATGGGCCGTGGGGGCGCCCTGACATGGCGTACTTCTTCTTCACTCGGGACATTCTTGCTGGTCGGCCAATCACAGTGTATGAGAGTGTGGGTGGAGGCACACACCAAACCACCATTTCCCGGGATTTCACCTACGTTGATGACATTGTGAAGGGGTGTGTTGCAGCATTGGATACAGCTGGGCGGAGCACTGGCAGTGGAGGCAAGAAGCGAGGGTCGGCGCCATTCAGGACATACAATTTAGGGAACACTTCTCCTGTGCCGGTAACACAGCTGGTGGATTTGCTGGAGAAGTTGCTCAAGGTGAAGGCGGTGAGGAGGGTTGTCAAGATGCCAAGGAATGGGGATGTGCCGTACACACATGCTAACATCAGCCTTGCACAGCGGGAGCTTGGGTACCGGCCGTCCATTGATCTCCAAACAGGGCTCAAGAAGTTTGTGCGGTGGTATCTTGAGTACTACATGCCTGAGTTGGATGAGAAGCAGAAGCAGCATGGCAGTAGCAATGGCAAGGGTTCACGTGGTCAGAATGGCAGCACAAGCAGCGCAAGATGACTGGCTATTCAGTTTCTGTCATGACCCTCTTCTGACGGTGTGTATCAGAGTTCTAGTTCCAGTGCTTAATTCATCAGAGTTGAGAGGCTCATTGTGCTCAGCACTTCAGGTGAAACGAAACAATCATAAGTAGCTAGTATTGAAAAACTGTTGCTTCTGTTTGCTTCCCCATAGCTGAGCATTTACGTCCTAGTTCCATTAGCTGGTTATTAGGATGACATTGTTAGGAGGATTTTTCAATGGTTTTGGAGGACAAGCCGTGCATTGCAAACTGATAGATTCTTTTAGTGACATTTTGTATCACTGGAGAGATGGAAGTACATCATGACTGTTTCTTTTGTTCGATTGAAGTGGCTTTGATCAACATTCAATCTCTCTATGTACCTGATGTTACTGCTATGCATGTTCCTTTTCTGTATGGTGGTGCATACTCTTGAGTGGCTCTGGTATAAAACATGTTTTTGCCATGATGGGATGAAGAACTTTTTCAGGTTGTTCAATTATAAGACATTATGTTATTGAATTCGATTGACTTGTTTTGTCTGGCCTGATCAATCTTACCACAATGTATTTCTTTTTGGTTAGTGGTGAGTTTGTGACTTTCATTGCCAGAGTGATGTAAGCTTTGTGAGGCGGGTTAGAAATACTTCTTGTTTGTTGCTTGGTCAGTGGTCACTGGTATATCTGAATACCTGATATTATGGCAATTGCAATTTAAGTGCTCTAGTTCAAGTGCTAGAATTGTCTGGTTGGGCTTTCTTATTATAAACCAGATCTATCTAATGATACGGTACTTATGTTTTCGATATGTGGATGGGTTGAATGCAGTAGTATGGGAATTGCCAATTGTTTTGATGTGGATGAGTTGAATGCAATAGTATGGGAATTGTCAATTGTCTAGA
Source organism: Bonia amplexicaulis (assembly GCA_036346245.1). Lineage (NCBI taxonomy): Eukaryota > Viridiplantae > Streptophyta > Magnoliopsida > Poales > Poaceae > Bonia > Bonia amplexicaulis. The sequence goes on from CM070741.1 coordinate 5,627,656, forward strand.
AACAGAAACGACAGTTCAGACGGTTGGAAGGTGTATGCCAGTGGGATTATTATTCTTTCATTATAGTAATATAGTAGCAATTCAGTCTCTCTGTCAGGCTTTCTACTAAACTATCGAAGTGTTTCACCATTATGTGCCGGTGCTCCAGATTTTTTGAGTCATATTGTTGGACATGGATTCTAGCAGGATGAGCTTGAGCTTTTGAGATCCTGTACCAGTAGGCCTGTACCATATGTCATGGTACACTGTACCGAAAAATCAAGTAATGTCACAGATCAAAGGCTTGGGAAGCACAATCGGAGTCTCAGTTTGTCATGAGAAAATGTCGAGTTTTGATTTTTGAATCCGATGGTTTAGTGCGCCTGCAGTTGCTCATGTGGTGGTTAAGCGACTTGGATAGACCCCTTCTCATACTGGAAATGGCATTTTGAACGTTGCTGATTTTTTACTATTTCATGATTGTGATTGTTCTGTAATTTTAGCTTCAATCTGCATGGCCATTTTAATGGTTGGAACGTGTGATGAACATCAGTAAAACAGAGGCCGCCATCTTTCAGATACATTTTATCCAGCATCTTAATTCTTAAGTCAATGCGTTTAAGTATGTTTACTACCTTCGAGTTTGCTTCATGCTGCATCATATCGCCTTCTGTATGACAGTCTACATATGCATGTGAGCAGGTCTAAACATCGTGCTCAATATGCAGTTCCATCTTGAATAGTTAATCACCAGACTGAACTGCTTAAAATACTCTTGCTTGTGCATCCTTCCTAACATGTTCTGTCCATGTGCTTCCTTCTTTCCAGGATTTTTCATTGACATGTGCATTCTGAAACTACCCAGAATTTCAAAAGGAACTTGAATTTATTTAAATCTCGATTTCATTTGAATCTTCACCCAATTTAGCACTCCTTCCAACCATCTACGCTCTCCCTGTTGGTCCATGCCTCCGCTGATCATTGGCGTCTCCCCTGTCCTCATCGTAAACACTATTCCCAATCCGATAGAACTGAAAGACGACACTACCGCCGCAATTCAGCCGCTGTACACCTCGATTGCCGAAACCTCTGAGCAACCCTTAATGGGAATATTTAAGCATTTGCCACTCTTAAGATGTGCACTTCAGGATTTGCCACTCCATATCTCACTGACATGTGGGCTCAGGATCCACATGTCAATGATACATGGAGTGACAAATCCTTAAGTGCACATCTAGACCCTCATGTCAGTGAGACATAGAGTGACAAATCCTTAAATGCACATCTTAAGAGTTTCAAATAATCAAATCTCCCACCCTTAATGGCCCCCGACACCACCGGACACGACAAGCATTAAACTCCCTATTGCCGCCTTTCTTCCTCTCACGGCAGACAGGCCGCCATTGCCAACTAGCCGCTGCAATACACCACTGGAGGAGACATCCTGCCCGAGGAGCCAGCGCACATGCCGACCCCCTGTCAGATCCGACGTGAGATGAGTCCAACTTGCAGCGAAATAATCGTGAAATAGTAACGCATCCGCAAGAAACAGATCAGATACAATCGATGGCAAGGGAGAAAACAAGGAAAAATAGGGTTCTACGCAATTCTAACTAGACAAGAGGCCTAAATTTGCATCTTCATTTCTTACTTCCATTCCAAGCCAGTCTGAGCTAAAATACCCGAGTTTTAACACCACATTACAGCCTAGCCCTTAACTGAAGTTTACTAAGGTAAAATTGCAAAAAATAAAAGATGATGTCTACAGTTTTTCCCACGCAATGAATACTGAGGCCATTGTCCTCCCTCCGATACGACTTAACCCTTCCTCGGTTCATCATCTGTGTTCATCTTGTGAAACTGAAATTGTCCAAGCGTTATACCTGTCACCGTCTTTCCTCTTCTTAGCTTCGCTTCACTTAGAGACCTGACAATTGCTCCCCCTTGAGATACACTTGTCCTCACGATTAGAGACTGGGAAAAGCTCTCTGAATAAATGTGATGTCTTCCCAAGAGGCATCTTCAGGGGATAAGTTTTGCCAGTGGATGAGCCATTGACCAACTACCGAATCTCTTGGGACTATCCTTCTCTCTAGCACCTGCAATGGTTTAGTTCTTACCTTGTCGTCAGGACCGACTAAAGGTACATTCGGTAATGGAATGGCATTGGCTTCCAAGTGTTTCTTTAGTTGACTAACATGGAAGACATGATGTATGGTAGCTGTGTCAGGTAGTAGCAGCTTATAAGCCATTCTTCTAATCCTTTCAATCACCTGAAAAGGCCCATAATATTTAGACCTTAGCTTCAGCGACCCCCTTAGTCCAAAAGCATTTTGCCGGTAAGGTTGCATCTTCAAATATACCATGCCCCCTACCTGAAACTGTCTCTCGGTTTTTAGTTTGTCAGCAAAATTTTTGATTTTGTTCTGAGCAGATAGCAAGTTTTCCTTGATCCTTGCCAACATCTGTTCCTTTTCTTCAATGGATACACTAGCTTCCTCTGATATGTTACCAAGTATTGCTACTTCACCTAATTGTGGTAGTGGATATCCATAAAGAGCTTGAAATGGGGTGGTTTTCAAATATGTATGGTAAGAAGCATTATACCACCATTCAGCGGTAGGTAGCCATGTATACCATTCCCTTGGTTCCTGGAAGACCATACTTCTGAGATAAGATTCTAAACACTAATTAACTCTCTCCGTTTGCCCATCTGACTGTGGATGGTAAGCAGTATTGTACCTCAATGAGACTCCCATAGTTTTAAAAATCTCCTGGAACAACTGGCTAGTGATTATACGGTCTCTATCCAATACAATAGCTATTGGCATGCCATGTAACTTGAATACATGTTCCATAAATGATTACACCACTTGTCCCACGGTATAAGGGTGTGCTAAGGCAATAAAATGGGCATATTTGGTCAGCGTGTCCACCACCACTAATATTACCTCTTTGCCTTTAGACTTGGGTAACCCTTCAATGAAATCCATGCTAATATGAGTTCAAGCCATATTTGGAATGTCCAATGGATCCAACAATCCAGGAGGATGGATGCCCTCAGATTTGCTTAGTTGGCAGGTTGGGCATTTGGAGACCAATTTGTCCACTTGTTTCTTAAGCCTGGGCCAATAAAATATCCTTTTAACTCTTTGATAAGTGGCTCTCATCCTAGAATGTTCTCCAACGGCTGAGGAATGTAGGTTGGTTATGAGTTTTTCCCTCAATTGGTTTGCTTCCCCACATATATTGTATTCTTGTACTTGATTAATCTTCCATGAATGCTGAAATCTTGGTCTGTGGGACTTCCTGAATGCACCTTAGCCATTAAGTCTGCAAACCCTGGATCAGTTATATAGCTGGCTTTCACCTCTTCTACCCATTCAGGTATGATTGTGGTTATGCCTGTATAGACAATTTTTTCACCATCCTCCACCGAATCTCTTCTGGACAAGGCGTCTGCCACTACATTCTCTTTTCCTTTTTTATATTCTATTCGGTAATCAAACTCCATCAACTTCAACAAAAGTTTGTACTGAATCCCTTCTTCTAACCTCTGAGTTGCCATGTATTTCAGACTGTGTTGGTTCGTTTTAATCACTAATGTATTACCTAGCAAGTAATGTCTCCATTAGAGATGGCAATTGTGCCCGTTTACCCGTAGATAAAATACCCTAATAGAGCCAGATTTGGGGTGTATTCTTTGCCCACGGGTATAAAAATGGGGGAACTTTCTACCCATCGGGTAAACGGGTACGGGTATGGGTGAGCTCTACCCGTACCCGTCTCGCCCATTTACCCGTGAAAACAGTAAACCCTAAGTCAGTCACTCGGTTCCACCAAAATCCCCAGCCGCCTCCGACTTCCTCCAAATCAGCTCATTCCGCCGCTCCTCCAAATCTCAAGTCCAGACTCCCGACTCATTTTCTCGTCGCGCCCGCTCCTCATTCTGCCGCCGCTCCTCGCCCTCGTTCGGTATCTCTCCCCTGCACCTTGGCGGTGGCGGGGCCCGCACACTTACTGTAGCTATTGTTAGAAATTGGCTCATATTTATGGCACATTTTCTTAATTCCAAAGCATGCATGGTTTAGTACCATATTGCTAAGGAAAGGTGAGGAAGACCAATTTATAAGGTGGAGTCATCACCACTCCTTGAATATAGATAGAGATGGTATGAGGAGAGTTCTGTCTAGTCACACGCGCGCGCACGTATTCTCGTATTTTCACGTGAAAATCATGTGACTTGTGACGCGCGACCGTGCCGTGAAGTGGCACGCCACTTGGTAGACCAAGTCCATCTTTATTTTTGCTGAAACCTGCACTTCACTCTCTCTGTTTGAATGAGATTCAAACTTTTGAATTTGAGGCTTAATTGGGTTTTAATGACAGACAGTTACCAGTGGGTAAATTATTGATTAAATATTATCAGTTACTAGTGAATTATTGAGTAGTAAGTAGTTACCAGTTTGTTATTTTAGTTCAATGGAGTAGTTACTAGAGAGTAATTTGCATATCTTTATATACTTGGAGACGTCCAAGGTACAGAGGTAAGAATCTCTCACTGCCAGTCTCTCCTACTTCTGCCAACTTGTGCTGTTGTACTGCGCCGTCTGGACCTCACCAACTTTTCTTCTCGGCATGCACTTGGAAGGAGGGGGAGCGGTTATCTCCGAACCACTGCCGCAGAGAGTACCTACACGGGGCGGTAATAAGTTTTCTGGGCAGCGCTTTTGCACGATCGCTCCTGCACTGCGTCATCTACGTTCTGCATTACGTCAAGCCTGCGCGGCTTCCTGTTCTTCTTCAGGCTAACAAGTAAGTCGTTCGCGTGCACGTACGACTTTGTTACTGTATTTTCTTGAGTATATTCTGAAGTATGATGAGTAGCCTATTGTTAGTACTAAATTTTGCATCACTAGTTTATTGTATTTGTCTCCTTATAAAATTTGGAATTAAAATATTGCCCACATTTGTAATAGCTATCCCTACGAAAAATAAATGCGATGCAACAATTGCAGAGGAACGACGATGATGACACGCACACGGCGAGTTCCTAGGCACCGCGAATCTATTTTGGGTGATTTGGGATGACAGGGAGGATAGCGGTGGTCAGAAAAAGTAGAGCAAGGGTGGCGCCCGCGGAAAGGAGAAAACTCGCTAGCTGTGAGCTCCTTGAAAACAATGGGTGCATGAGCACAGCGTGCGCACGAGGAGTCCTTTGGTGTTGATGGCCTGGTCTAGAGTGCAACAGGGAAGGTTGACGGCGATGGCGGTTATGGTGGTGAGGCAAAGCTTAACGGCGGTTGTGCATGGCAGACGCAGTGGTCGATAGAGGCAGGATTCTGCAATGACGTGTTGAGGCGCACCTCGTGATGCGGATGGTGAGGAAATGGAAAAATGGAGGCGGTGAATCGGTGGTGATAGTAATGTGGCCGATGGCACGACAAACGGCTTCGGCAGCTCCGGCGATACCTCGGCGTGAGAAAGGTGACATTAGAATCGCAAGGAAGTGAGGGAGATGATAGTACAACCAATTTGGAGAAAGGAACAAAGATGGGAATGAATTTGGGTAGATTACCCAGACGGCCGAAGAAAGGGGCGGCACTCTTGCTGGGTTTGTGGACGATGACATGGCTCAACAGTGGTATGGTTAGCTTCTGGAAGTGAAAGGGAAGGAAGAGTGGCTAGTTTATATATTGTCAGACCCCCGGCGTCGAATATCCGTGATCCTCGTGTATGTACCATAGTAGTCCCATGATCAGTGGCTAGAAATCACATCCATATACATTGTATTCATACAACTTACAACGATAAATCCCACATATGCGATATATATCAAGTTTACTACAAAAGGGCTGAGCAACCAAATAAAGACAAGTACCAACAGAGTGCACCAGAAGATAGTAAATAAATCAAAATGCATCCAACAGAATGCTATCTACTACCCATAGGCAATCGACAAGGATTATTGGATTAGGCTCTATAATGACCCATCATCGTACCCTCCGGTACGTCGTTAGGTATTGTTTTTTCTTCATTCTCCGAGCAACAATTTAAGCAAGGTTGAGTATATTGCTACTCAACAAGACTTGTAGTGTATCACAACATAATATATAAATGTAAGGCTAAACAAAGGATGAGGCTCTACGCTACAAGTTATTTTTAGCATAAAGCAAGTTTTCGTTTGCAACATCGATAGGTAATAATTTGCAATGGAAATTTAAAGATCAATTCTGTGTAAAGAAATAATAAGTGTATAACTTTGAATAAAAATAAATCACAACCCTCCTCGACTGCAATCAATGAATAAACTTCAGCCATAAACATGGCACATGCGTTACAACATACTATCCTATCATTTCCAACGAAATCGTTTTTGTCAAAAATAAAACTAGACCCAGTGTAGTCGCACCAAGCATGCTTATGACCGTGAGCACGGCTATTTAAGTAGTTTTGTACTCTCGAGATGTTGTATTATTTTACCCATATGAGATAATTAACTATATTGTACGTCGGATATGATACTTTCTTAGGCGTGTGATGAAGTGATTATCATATAATCTTTACATCATCTAGACCTAACCTTGTACTGGCCCAGTGAATGACAAATCCTCACTCAGATAGTCAGATGTGTCCATCCCCTAGTGAGGCACCTAATGTTGTGTTGGCAAGCTTTGGTCCTAATGTCTCGGTGAAGGAAGGCCCTACAGGCATTCTACTCGGTATGCTCTTACTACTACGGCCTACTAAAATGCAAAGCTAGTCCTACAAAACTTAGTTAGCTAAAACCAGAACCGATAATAGCACATGTAGTTACACGGTTTAGCTTGGGGAGAATTTGGTTGACAATTGCTTTGGGAGCTCCTCAAGATTAAAGGCACTGATTCCGGATCTTCTGAACGGATTACTACTTTTCCTCATCGTGGAATCGTGGATCGGATGATCCAATAGAAAATATGTTAGTTCCAGATGACTATGAATGCCAGCATGCGTGCTCCTTTACTTGAGGAAAGTTTGGCGGCATTTTATGCGCAATATACTTCATTCAATTTTGGCTTTTGGCAGCATGCCATGGAAACCTTTTGCACCAAATACGCCATGTAATCCGGGTATCTATTTGCTTTTGTCGTCGCTTCAATTCGCTGCCACGGTCTTATCTTCACGTCTTGTTCATGTCAATCTAATCCCAACGCTATAACGCATGCGCGAGGCCGCAATTAAAAGCAACAGCAGCACAGAAGGAATGCAGTTGTTGCCGCCGGCGAGCCCGGGCAGCCGCCCAGGCTTGCCGGGCGGTGGCTCCGCCTCTGAATTCTTTCTAGGTGATAGACCAACGCACGTACAGGTGTACGTCGACGTTTTATACGTGTTCGTTCGTCGGTTACGCGTACAGTACCTGATCATGCTTGTACTCGCTCCCCATCAGCACCGGCTTGGCCCGCGCGCGCGAACGGCCTGCACGCAGGCCGAGATGTAAGGTGGCCGTGCCAGACGCTCAGCCCGCCTCCCTGACGCGGGTCGCTCTTGCAGCCCGACGGCCCAGCTCATATACTGTCGGCCGTGGCCCTTCGTGCTTGCAACGCGGGCCCTAATTGACACACCGGCACACCGCACATGTTACTCACCCCCGCCGTCCGGCCCGCCTTGCGAGGCGGTAACGCATGCCCCCGCGAGCGCACGGACGGTAACTCGATCGTCGCACTGGCTGCATGCATGGCGCTGTGCCGAAGGCTGGAATCCCCAGCGCGCGCTGTTCGGCGGCTGGAGGTTTTTCTCGTCCCGTTTACCGGCTAAGGGCTTGTTTGAAAAGCCAAAAAAAAATTTCGGTCCATCCATGTGGCTGGGTCAGAATTTTAAACGTGGGTGAATCAGGATTTTAGGTTTCTTAAACAAGCCTAGCTAATTGCGATCCGCATGGCGGTCGATCGGGCAGAAAATTAGTTGGTGTTCTTTTTGGTTTCTAAAAGCAACTTTTGACTTTTGCTACAGTACCTAACTTTTAAATAGAGTATTTTCTCAAGACGAAATCTACAAGTTAATTGTAGTACACGTTAAAAGTCTAACATCTGTATCAATCAAAATTGCAAACGAGTATCTCTCTCCGTAATCTCTGTCACAAACAGCCAATATTCAAAAATTTCAACCAAAAATCATAAGTCACAGAAAAAAACAACAGGCCCTAAGTGCCTTGCGGTTCTCACTTCCTTACTGTGTGATGGGGCTTGTTTCACCTTCTTAGGTACTAGATCGTACGATTTGATCGTTTGAACTAGTCAGGCCCCGGACTAAAGTTGACACGACGCACGGTCCAATCCATGAAAGTGCTCCGCTCTTCTTTGGTTTGCCGGAAGTAGGTTGTGTAGTTCGCAAGCAAGGAATCCTGTACTTTCAACAAAAGGATCGTGCACATAGCGCGCAGTTTCGCACTAGGCGGGCGCACGCGGCTTCAACAAAGTAACTCATGCGATGAAGCATCCCACAAAAAGGTCCAAAACCGAAGGCATCCCGCGGGAAAAACCCCAAAACGGCCTGCGCTTCTGTACTGCTGGAAATGTTTCTAATGTTATATCCTCCTATATAATGCACTACTATTTATTAACCACTATTATTTATCAGGCACTGCTATTCGTTAGCCGCAATAAAAATCAATGTGAACATGTCTACAATGTCATTTGAAGAAAATTGCACCTAATATCTCTAAACTTGTGTTATTTTCTTGCACGCCCACAAAACTCAATGGTGGCTTACTGCCTCTCCTTTGTACATATGCACATCAATGAATTTATGAAAGCACAAAGGTGATGTTTTGAACCTGACTAGCTAGGCGGTGCAAAGGAAGTTATGTAATTATCTTCAGAAAAGCAACAAAGTAGTAAGTTCTGTTAGGCGGCAGCAGTAGTGTAGTACAACCTGGCTCTTAAGAAAATGATGCCCGACGATAGTTATGCATGCCCGGTGTATACTATTTGGTTGGTTGACTTGTGGAGTTGTGGTAATGTTCAACGTGATGTAAATCCAATTGGTCCTTCGCATGTAAAAAAAAAGGATGTGGTTGATGGCGCACCTACCAGGTGTCGGCATTGGCGTGGAGTAGAACATCTGTATACGAATACGTGGAGTGTTTGTGGTCGGACGTGCAGATAGAAAACCGTACGCTAGGCCACTCTCCCCGAGGCATTGCGGGGTAAAGTTCAGGTGTCGGCATTGCCGTGGAGCAGAACATCTGTATCCAAAGTTCGACCGATTCCTTCTTTACATGCGTACATACGTCGTTCTGTTTTCCTAAAAAGGCACATCCCAAATGGATCTCGGCTGATTTCGAGCGGAACCTGACGCGTGGACAAAGTCACACGAGCTGCACCGTCCAGGTGTAAGATTGCAAGTTCTATGCGCATGCAGATACGGTTCGGTGTTCGTTCTTGATTGCAAGAGACGAATTAAGTGATAACGGGGCCGTATCATCTTTGGAGCCTGGATCTTTCCGCTCCAGCGCGGCTGCGGCCGAGCTCCATTTCTCTGATTCCACCAATCTCTGGTGTTCATTCGTGGCGAATGGGCCATCCAACAAAGCTGGGCGGTGAGAGGGGCGCAGAGCTGTAGCCGGTGTCGGGGAGGGGGAGCGGCAGAGAAGGAGGGAGAGGGAGGGAAAGCAAAACTTGATGAAATTTAGTGAAACTCTGTCCTGCTGAAAATGTTTCTAATGTTATATCCTCCTGTAGCAGCTCCCTTTGCCAAAAGCCTGCCCCAATGATTCGTACACATCATCATCGTTGTTGCAGCCCTTTGAATCATTGCAACGGGAGCCACATAAGCAAAATTCTCGAACATGCTGTCGATGCAGCCTGCGCGCGTTGGTGAATGGAGATGCCGCTCGATCAACTTTCTCCTTAGCCCTTCGGTTTGCATGCTTTACCGACAACGCTGCTCAATGCTGTCGATGCAGACTGTGCATATCATCTAAGTCGAAACGAAAACCGGGGACTCGGTGAAATTGTCAATGTTTCAGTAGACGTTTCGAAGGACAGATGGATCGACAGGAGATTCAATTCCTGACACGTCAGGTCATTTTGACATTTTCATGGTACAATGATCCATGAATGGGCCAGCAGGTTTCGGCTATTTGGCTACAGCATGCTGACTAGCGCGGCATGGGTATGGCGCGTCGCCGCCTGACGGGATGGAAGGACGGTGGTGGTAGCGATATGTTGGTGGTTGATGGAAGAAGTCGTGGCGAAGCCGCGCACCAAGTGATGGGCACCGCGCGAGCGACAGAAAACGAGGTCTAGAAAGTGACACTAATGAGGGAGGTTTTCAAGAGAAAAGGGGTGCGAGACTCCTGCTGTAAAATACACCATAGGAAAGAACAAGTTTGCACGATCCACTGAAACCTGCAGGTTTTTCTGGATCGTATTGATGCAGTATGTGCGCAGGTAATTTCCGTGACGTCCCAACCACCTCTCCTTGTCGGTTGCCATGTTTGTCGAAGTGGCGTCCGCGTCATCCGAGCACAAGGTGGTTAACACGACAATTTGTTGGAAAACGTAGACAATATTTTAATTTTAGATTTTACTAATAGATAAATACAATATAAGATTAATGATGCAATAAACGAATCTAACAACATACTATTCATTTTATTTTAGAAAATACACAAGAAAAAATTTATAATAAAGTCGATCGATTGCGCGAACAATTTAATGAAGAACTGGAAATAGAGTAGGTTTGATGCAGTTCAAAATGTAGATAAAGCAGTAGGAGTGGTCGCGCATGTTGCGCTATCCGAAACTTTATTATCGTCTTGTGTAGATACTCTCTGCGACAATGGCTTGGAGATAACCGCTCTCCTCCTTCCCGGTGCACGCCGAGAAGAAAGGCCGATGAGATTCGGTCGCTCAACACTCAGTACAAATTATCTGGAGAGGAAGAAGATAATGGAAGAAAGAAATGGAGGAGTTCAGTATCCCAAGCTTAAACATCTTCAGGTCTTTTATAGACATCGAATTACTCTCTAGTAACCGATGTCATTAAATCGAAATAATCTACTGGTGACTGCTAAATTATTCATCGGTAACTGCCCATATTCAAACAAAATGATAATAATTAAGCAGTCTCATAACTAGTTAAAATAAGGATGATGTACGGTTTAACAAAAATAAGATATAATTGAACTGTTAAGTGGCGTGCCATGTCACGATATGATTGTGCCACACGAAAATACATAGATACGCACATGTATGCGTGTTTAGCTAAAATCTTTTCATACTATATGGACACGTATGTGTGTTTAGCTAAGCTTCTTTTCATATTATCCCTATCTATGTGACATGATTCAAAAGTAGTAATGACTCTATCTTATAAAATAATATTCTCTAAATTATTTTCATAATATAATACTATATATATTTTAAAATTATAGAAAATAGGCTTCACGCGTATAGAGCAATTTCTAACACAATTGCTCTCAAGTCTGAGGTCTGAACTCTGAACCATACAAAACGTCAGAAAGGAAAGATAAGACGAACACGTGTCATGATTTGTCTGCGTCCGAACTCTCCAGTCTTCACTCTTATCATATATATTTCTATCATATATATTCGCATCGTCCTGTGTACAGATGTCCGTTGTTCTGACCAGCTGATCCGTTACATCGACGTATGATTGCCCCCACCAGCTGCCGTCCAAGTCGAACCAAACCTGTATGAACTCGAAGAACAGAACCTATCTCGACATAAAAAGGGGGAGTGAGGACGTAGAGATTAGTTCAGGACGGGAGAGAGATTCTGAATGAATGACCTAAATTACACAACAGTACGTCAGTGCTCGATCCTTAGATTCATGCCGCAGAGATCAGCAGGGTAAGTAAAGAATCTCCCACACAGTACCACCTATTCACCTGTTATATAATATAACACCGACGACAGAATAGTAAAAGAAGAAGATTAAGGTGAGATGGATCCAGTAAACTCCCGAACAAAAATCAAACCAGAAATTGATTGATTAATTAGACAAAACCAAAACCAGAACAGTAACAGTCTCCATCTATGTACATACGCATAACTAAGCAAGCAAGCAAAGTATACAGATGCATCGACGACCGCGTGGAAGCAATAAGCATAGGTGTGTGCAGATCGAATTACATTACACGTACGTAAGCATCAATCAGGGCTTCCACATGTCCTGGAAGGTGGAGTGGAAGCTGGCGAGCACGAGAAGGAGCACGACGACCATGGCGACACCCCAGGGAGAGCTGCCCTCGGCGGGGGCGCCCTCGTAGCGGTTGCCCCTCCAGCGGCGCTCGCTGGGGTAGAACCCGAAGTAGCCCTCGAAGGTGTCGACGGAGGAGATCCAGCGGATGAGGAGGACGAGCGCGATGGGCACGACCAGCAGCGCCCAGCTGAGCTGCTCGGTGGCCTCCTCGATGAAGTCCTCGTACGTGAAGAACCACGACACGCCCAGCAGCAGCATCACCATGAGCAGGATCAGGATCACCGGGTAGGGCAGCGGAGACAGCGTGAACGCCTCCAGGATGGACGACTCCGCCCGACGGTCGTAGTACGCCATGGCCGCGCGCTTCCTTCTCGATCGCCTTGCTGCTTTGGCTTGCTTGGCTTGGGAGGTGGGGGAAAGGGAAGGAGAAGGCGAGGTGGTGATAGGTGCGTGTAACTACTAGAAACGTGTAGTGCGCGCGAGCGTGGAGATAGGCGCGCGTAACGAATTGAAGGTTCGTGCTTGTAGTGGAGTCTTTGGGTTTGTGGACACGCGGCATGTACAATGCTGCGTGCGTAGAGCAGAGAATGGGTGGGTTGGGCTCTGACGTATCGTTTAAGACTTAAAATTTTAAAATTTAATTATTTATGAGAAGTAGTATTTAGAGAAAAAAGTTATATGTGATTTTGATCGGTACAGCTGAACTTAATATACTTTTTATTACAATCTTTCTGTTGACCCGCTTTTAAAAAATATATCATTTAAAATCTAATTACTATAATATAAGCCATAAATGAAAAAGAAAACACCTAATATTTTTTCAGGAACATATGTAAGATAGAGGATTCACTTCTAGTGAAAGTCTTATTAACAACAGCAGGACAAAACCGATAGAGAGTGGATTTTTTTTTACTGTGGTTGATGATCTATAGTTATGGCTAATAGTTTTTAGGCTTAAGGTGAGTGTTTGTACGGATAAACTGAATACTAATAGATTATTTTAAAATAACTGTCAGATAAGCCGTTTAGAAAAATACATACCATTTGTTTCATCCAGAAAAATTACAAAACATAAGCAAAGAACGGACAGAGTAATAAGCCTGGGTGGTGTACGCGTGGAGGCAGAAGCAGCGCCGATTCCTCCTTTTCGGGGGAGCAAAAGTCGTAGGTATCATTTGGCGTAGGATGTGTCGGGGAAGATTTTCTATGATCTTGCTAATATTCTTAATTCATTGGCATACTTTATGATGATGATATATACTATTCATGAAGAAGAAAAAGGTAGTCTGCGAGGATTAAAAAGGAGCTGTGATGTACAGAGCGATCTCTCCAAATGAGGCAGCACAAATCAATTTGAGCCTAAGGTGGTGATCGGTTGGTTTTGAAAAATTTCTTTGTGCTTATATTGAAAACATGGGTTGTGAATGTTGGTGAAAAACATCATTGTTTGGTGAGAGAGGCTTATTTAACATAATTAAATTTAAAAATTGAAAAATATAAAAATATGTTAGCCCATCAAAGATAACGCAAACGAATAGGTGAAAAAAAGAACCGACAAAAAAAGCTCAAAAAAGTCAAAATTCAGAAAAAGACGAAATCATGAATAGTGCAAAAATAAGCTTAAGCTTTAAGCCATAAGCCATATTGATCACCCCCTTAGATGTCTGGTCGGTTTGGATTTGGATGCCCTACAGTTACCAAGTTTATTAAAGTGAACCTACATATGTGATTGAAGATACAAAATTTAAGGGAGTTGTATGACTCGCCGTCGGATAGCAGTTACCTAACGGAGCATTCTCGTCCAGTCAGGTAGATAACAGTCCACTGTCCAATTATTGAATGGCAAGTTGCTAATCACGCCTGAGCTCAGCCCTCAATTTAGGCCTAAAGGCCAGGGAAAGTGAGACTGGGGCACCGGATCCTCTGCAGCTGTACCATTGTAACCTTGATTGCCTACGTTGTCCGACCAGATTACCAGATAGCTATATTAGCTCAGTCTTAAGGCTATATTAGCTCTGGTTGAGGGCTCTCACTGCTTTGTTTTAGAGCTTATCCGAATAATTGGGAACTTGTTTTCTTATCGCTTCTCCCCGGTATTTGATTCTGCAAGCACACGTATACACTTTTTGGTGAAAATCAGCATTTGGATATGGACATGTGCTTTTTAGTTTTGGCTTATAGTTTTTAGCTGTGGTTTATAATTTTTAGGCTATTCGTGAGAAAAAAATACAAAGTAATATAAACTCGTATGCGGTTTTGACCAACATAAATGAAGTCGTTATATTGTGTACTACAATTAATTTGTATATCTCATTTTAAAAAGATACTTTGTTTGAAAGCTAATTACTATAAAAAATTAAAAATAACTTTTAAAACTAAAAACAACATACCATATATATATATACACACACTTCATAGAAACAAAAGGAAACGGTAAGATTATTTTCGCCGGCCAGACAACGAAACCCGAGTAAAAATCAGGCCTTTTCGCCGGTCAGACCAACGAAACCCGAGTAAAAATCAGGCTCTTTCGGGACGGCCCAACTTAAATTTGGCCCAATAGTACTCGCGCTTCAACCGTGCGAGCCCGAGAGAATTGGACCATTTTTTCCCGTGCAGCCCTACCGAAAAACTACCTGTGGTCTCGTCTCACTCGGCCTTTCGGTCTCTCTCATCTATCGACCCCAAAGCCAACCGCGAAACGCCGAAAACCCTCGCCTCACCGCAGCCATGGCCAGAGAAGACGCCGCCGCCGCCATTTCCTCAGGCACTGCGGCCCCCCAGAAGCCCCCCAAGAAAGAGCCGGACGATGAAGATGACGATCTCGACAACATGCCTCTCTCCCTTTCTAGGGCCAAGAAAGCGAGCAATGCGGGTGCCTCCAAGGTGAAGGAGGGGGACGATGACTGCATGCCACTCTCGCTTTCTCGGGCCAAGAAGGTTTGATTTGGTTCTTTCTTGATGGATAGTGTTAGTGGGCTCGCCTTTGTTTGGTTTGATCTTTTGGGATATTTTTGGGGCAGTGTGAGCAACGTGGGATTTTGAAAGATCTGCTTAATCATTCCGCGGATATTTGTTTGTTAGGTTGCCTTCGATTTGGGCATTTTTTTTATGAGCCTTTCGTGATTGTTGAGGATTCATAGACGCACAGCAAAGCCATGCTTTGCTTAGAGTTGGATATGTATCAGGACGATGTTTTCAATTAGGAAATTGTGAGGGTGGTCAAGTTGCGAATTGCGATTTCGTAGCATGCATACCATTTTGTCTTCTATAAGATACCATTGTTGTGTTTTCTAGGGAAATGAGAAGCAGAAAAGCACTGTGGGTTGCAATGCGAAGGCTTCTAAAGTTAAGAAAGAAGAAACTGATTCTGATGATTACTGCAAGGTTGCCATTGTTCTCTTTTTCCCGCTTTATTTCCCTTGATTCTGTTGTTGAGGTTAGTAGGTGTGAACTTTTCAGCCAAAATTGAAGAAAAGTGGAACTGTGAGTACTGCCAAAATCTCCAAGGTTAAGAAAATAAAAGATGAAGATTTGGAAGATGATACCATGGTATGCCATTTCCTTGATTTATGTTGTGTTGTTTAGTTGCTAAATTAGTGTCTTGACTCGGTGAAGGAGCAAAAGAAAAGAAAGAAGAAAGTAGGTATCAAAGAAGATGAAAAGAAGGCCGCTGGGAAGGAAGATAATGAGAAGGGAAAGAAGGAGAGAAAGGTGTATGAATTGCCAGGGCAGAAGCATGATTCTCCTGCAGAAGTATGACCATTCTAACATTTTCCCTATCTGGTAGGTTCTAATTCCTTTCATATGGGAAATGATTGATTTTCCATTCACTGCAGAGGGATCCATTGAGGATATTCTATGAATCGCTCTATGAGCAGGTGCCCACCAGTGAAATGGCTGCAACCTGGTGAGATACCACATCTATGCAAGATTGTACAGATCTATGTTAATTACTAGACAACTAGGTGTAGCCATAGCTTATTCGGTGTATCTAAATCAATGTGAAGCTGTGAACCAAGGTGTTACTCTGAGACTTATTGTAGAAACTGCCTGCATAAGTTGGATAAATATATTAATTTACGATTATGTAACTATGAATATTGAAGAATAAATGCAAGAATTTCACTAGGTAGTTTTAGACCTGTCTTCTAAATTTCGATATTATACTTGTTTCCACAGTTAATCCCATAACTAGCATTATAGCACTTCGCTCATCTTTATGCTTGATAATGGAATCCAGCGCTTGTGGAATTTTAAGAATACATAGTTGTACTACTTTTAAATGCAAAAGAGTGAACACTATGAATGCCATTTGCACACCCCAAGTTGTCCTATAGTACTATTTATTATGCCTTCCCTTCTGGTCTACATTTGCAATTTTATGTGCATCTTATATAGCTGAATTATGTTCACTTGTTGGTAGATTAAAATATTCAAAACGTCAAAGGTACAACAATGTCAAAGCCTCAAAGGTAAA
This sequence comes from Bonia amplexicaulis, assembly GCA_036346245.1. Classification (NCBI taxonomy): domain Eukaryota; kingdom Viridiplantae; phylum Streptophyta; class Magnoliopsida; order Poales; family Poaceae; genus Bonia; species Bonia amplexicaulis. The sequence goes on from CM070741.1 coordinate 5,644,322, forward strand.
GCAAGTTCAGTTGAAAGTTGAAAGCATCAGAACATTTTAAGCCTTATTGCTCTAGGGTGAATTCCTCAAAAGCATCCGCCCGTGTTAAATATTCAAAGCCAAGTTTCTAATATCTGCCACAGGCCACAGCTGAATGGTTAGTTGCTTAAGATGGTAACCGAAATCCTAGCCTAGTCTGATTTTTCAAAACTGGCTGGTACAGGTTCCAAATAAGAACTTTTTGGAACGAGTTACTGTCAATTATGGAAGATTCCTCTGCTTACAGCTGAGGGTTTTTTGGGGTAAACATGATGTGTCATAACACAGTGGGGACAAGGAAAACATGAAATGGGCCCATGAGTAGGCAGTTTAACAACCTGTTTGATTTTCAGCTAGTTTCTAGTTATTTCCTGACTGAAATATTCCCTCAACATAGGGCATAATATTTCATCTTGTACTGTACTGTTTACAGTCATAGCAAACCAGAAACCAAGTATTGGCTATGCAGCATTAACTGTTCAGGTGCAAGTTTTCAAACCCTAGTTAATTTGTAGTTTGTGTTAAATTGTTATTCAGTAGCCTACCCTAACTTGTTTGGAACAAAAGGCTTTGTTGTTGTTGTTGTGTTGTTGTTATTCAGTGTCTACAATTTGAAGCAAATTACTACTTTTCCTCTTATTTAAGTAAATTAATATGTTCAGTAAGCCTTTGGATGTGCATAGGTTGATGGAATGGGGTTTGCTCCCATTGGATGTGGCTAGAAAAGTCTTTGAGAAGAAACAGGGCCAGAGACTGAAGTCACAGGTTAAAACAGCCTCAGCAAAGAGAAAGCCAGGTTCTCCAACCAAGAAAACACCGTTATCATCTGCTAAGAAAACCAGCTCAGCTGCAAAGGATGCTGGAAAAACCACAACACAAAAGAAGAGGAGGGCAAGTAGTGACACAGACGACGACGACGATGACTTTATCATTTCTAAGATGAAGACCAAAAGGCAAAAGATCTCTAGCTAGGTATCTCCGTCTTATTAAATGAGATGTGTACGTCATTTATCAGACATTATGCTAGATCAGGATAACCTTAGGAAACGATGAGAAATTTGCTCCTCCGTGCACCAATGCAAATGAGCATCTGGAGCAAAGCTATTTTAGTGAAGCTGTACACTGATTTTGTCTTAGAAGTACCACCAGTTGCTTGCATTCTAAAATTTCAATGGCTTTTCAGAACCACAATGAAGGGAAAATATTACAAACTGTTACTCACTTTGGTGTTAGTACATGTGTAGTGGTTGCAAAATTTTTCCCTCCAATGCTATTGTTGAGGTTATCAAACTGGCAATTTTCATCCGAAGTTCTCTTCCAACCGCCGGTGATAGCTGAGAAGTTAAGTTTCCTGGAGTGGCAAACTGGTAATGTATTTGGTACATGAAATCTAAATCCATGATTTTCCATATTGACAATTCTTATTGTTAAGTAGTGTATAGTAGTGTATAATGGCCCATTAGGCCCAACTTTTCCTATATATATATATGTATATATGTATATATATGTATGTATATATATATGTATATATATATATATGTATGTATGTATATATATGTATGTATATATATATATGTATGTATATATGTATGTATGTATGTATATATATATATATATATATATATGTGTGAGTTAGGGTTGAGATGAGATGATATATGCTGATTGAATAAAAAGTTCATAGAAAATTGTTCATACCACGTGTGGTCTCCTAGACTTGCGCCACGAATGAACTACACCCGGTGAAAAGAGGCTTATATACATATATATATATATATATGTGTGTGTGTGTGTGTGTATGGTGCCACTACGACCCACTCCTACGCCAACAACGCGCGCGTCGAGCTGACACCACATCCACGACCACGACTACGCCCACGATCACACACACGACTACTCCCACGATCACACACATGACTACGTCTATGACCACGCATTTGACTACGTCTAAGACTTATCCAACAAAGAACATGCTGTTGGTGGAGAGAAGAAAGAATGGAAGAAGAGGAGAAAATAAGAAGCTGGCTGCTGGTGGAAGAAATATGTAGAGAAGAGCAGCACAGCTCGGCATGGAGGAAAGAAAGAGAGGAAGAAGATGGAGACATGGAGGCGCTGTTTCTGGGGAAGAAAAGAGTAAGAGGAAGCACTAGGAGGGAGACTTGGTGGATCGAGAGAGGTAGAGAAGTCTGAGAACAGCATGCAGGTTGCTGCAGAGAAGAAAGAAATGAGGGAAGAAAAGAAAGAAATAGAGAGAGAAGCTTAGTCTGAAGTGAAGAAAAGAAAGAAGAAAAGGTGCTGCAGTGGAGAAAAGAAATGAAATAGAAAGGAAATGAGGAGAGCTAGTGTGTGGCTGTTGGATGGGAAAGAAAAAGAAACGGAGAAGAGGTGAAGAAGAGGAAGAGAGAGATGGCTGGAGGTACTGTCGACAAGAAGAAAAAGGAACATGAAGAAAAAGGAACAGTCAGCAGTGGAGGAGAGTGGAAGAAATAAGAGAGGAGAGAGAAGGCCAGTGTGGCTGTTGGGTAGAAAAGAAAAGGAAGAGAGGGAAAAGAAGAAAAAAAGAGAAAAGAAAATAAAATAAAGAAAAGAAAAGAAGAGAAAGAAAGAAAAGAAAAGAAGAGAAAGAAAAGAAAAGAAGAGAATAGTAGAAAAGACACGGGCACAAGTTTGGCGTCGAAACCGGCGGACACGGAAATGGTGACAACTACCGTGGACACCGATGCGAGGCCGAACTGTATGCGGAACCGGCAACGCCTACGGTGGATGCGGACGAGTGGTCGAGAAGATGATGATCGGTGATCATTCGCCCACCTAGTGTTGCGGTAAAAATCCTTAGTGTTAATTGGGTACCATGTTTATGTTACTTGTGCATGTTGCATAATCATCATAAGCATGATATCTTTTCATGCATGTTAAGTGCAAAAATTGTTTGGTAGATTAAGACCGGTGTAACTCTTCGGTTAGGTCTTAATTGTGTGTATGCGTGATCATGTGATGAAATGTTGGTGGATGCGAATAATTAGATCATTGTAGCGGAATATGTGTATTTTTGATCGGTGGATGCTAGATTAAATATATTACTGGATTATGTGATCGGGTGATATTATTTTGGAGTCGTATGGAAATTGGTGGCAATCTTTAGATGATAAATTGATTGGAGGTTTTCCCTCACATTGGATTAGTAATTTTAGGAGATAGGACGCATAAGGATTTTATAATTTATTACTTGATGGATAGCTCATGTGATGATATTTAATTGGGATATGGAGGTTGAATTGGATGATTTATTTAATCATAAGTAAATTGATCGGATGCCTTAAGTGATAGTTATGTGAGTTATAGATGTTAGAATTGGGAGAAGGTAGCAATGGATTATTTGATTGCGGACAATTATTTAGAGTGCCATGTAATTAGTAGATAAGTCCTATATGCCGAGTTGATAGAATTGTGCCCTTAATTGGATTAGTAGATAAATGATTATTAGTTGATAGTAGAGGCACATATGTGATTGGATTGGTAGATGTCATACACGACTAGTTCAATGATATGAATATGAGTTGATCAATTAGTGAGCTATTAAGTATTGGATGTGCAATTAAATTGTAAAGCTCATTAGGTGTCGGTTGGTCAAACAAACCTCGGTCGGTGGAAATTTTGGTGTATGCAAATTATGATTTGCCTATGTGAGATTAGTAGAGCTAGGTAGATAGTAAGCTTAGATAGTTTAGTGGAGAATGATTGATGAATTTAGTCAGGGTCATATGCTCATAACTTGGTGGATTTCGTACAATTATCGGATGGATTGTTTAGATGGAAGATCGCGAGTCCAGGTATTATTTATTGAATTAACTACCTTGCTTATATCTTGGTGGATGTTAGTGTGGGATTTAGACCAAAGATGTGGGAATGAGATTGGAGAGTGCTATGCATGCGCTTGGATTAAACATTTGTGAATTGGTTAAATTAATTAAAATAGGGAGATTAGATGTACGCGTTTGTGCATGATGAGCAATCTTGATTGATAATAGCGGAGCAACATATACATGTCAAATTGGATTGAGTTGGAGAAATTATTGTAGATTCTATATTGAACAAAGATCATGAGATAGGAAGTAAAATAGGAGGTTAATTCCAGATATTTGAAATTCGGTTGACATAAAATACTGTTATTCTTTTTCTAGATTTTTCCTGCCAAACTAAATTGTTTTGCTAATAGCTTTTGCATACGAACTCCAATTTGAGTGTTTTCTGTCTCTAAATTTTTAGAAATTAATTCTCTTTCATAATATGTAAAAATATTTATATTTGGTTTCTGTTTGAATATATTCGGCTCTTATTTGTGCTCATTTGGCTTTTACCGATTAGATACCGACGTACCGGAAATGTGCGAGATCGATCTTGGGCAACTCTCTGAGCAACAACATCAAGCAAGCACCCCCTTTGATCATGTTGATCCCAGTATTTCAATTATTGTATATTGTTTGCAAAAATCTATTGTGCATGCGTTTATGTTTAGTAAAATTGTTATATTGTGGGTAATGGTAGTTATGACCGCTCGAATGTATTGAAACATCTTTGCAAATTTGATATACTCACTGTTGTAACCCATAGGATATGGTTAGACATAGCTAATGTGAAAATTTAGGTATATTACTTTGAGTACATGTTCTAGATGCTTAGCCAAGAACTAGTTTATGCTAAGTTTGATTTTTTGAACAAGTTTACACGTGGGCATGATGGTTTCAAAATGTTGGACCAAAGAGGGAACTTCTGTTACTTTGATATCAAATAAAATGAAAAACCTAGTTTTTGGACGCGGGCGAGTTATATGGTACACTGTCAAATATGAGAGGGAATCTCGCATGAGAGGGAATCTTGCATGTATATAGGGGAGACTCTCGCCCGGGTCAATGAAGGACCGAACGCTATTGCGCACATCTAAGTCACACTATACAACCACATGTGCTATATGGGCTCTTGCATTTAGTTGATTAAGTTGTCTAGGTCTAGTCTTACATTGTGGTAGGCACAAATGTAGTAAGGGCACTTCGGTTAGGTTTGCTCGTAGGGGCCCCTTCACCAAGGTGTTTAGGACAAAGCTTTAATATAACGATGAATGTCCACTTAGGGGATATACCTAAGTAAGGGTCTTCGCTTAGGGGATTTACCTAAGTGAGGACTCGAATGCTCTCTTAGGGGATATACCTAAGAGAGGTTCGATGTTCATCAGGTTGGTGTAAGATTAGGACTAGATAACCAAAAGTTTATAAGATAATCATTTCCGTCGCACGTCCAAGGAAGCATGTAATGGCCGACAATACATTTGATTATCTCGTGTGGGTAAAGCTGTACAATCTCTGCAGAGTGTTAAAAACTATTTAAATTGCCGTGCTGGCAATCATGAGCAAGCTTAGATGTAGCCACAAAGGGTATAGTTTCCTTTTTAAAACTATTTCACTGAACATATGGGATGACATGTACGCGTCTTCCATGTGCCATGCCTATGGGTAGGATTTGTGTGATGTTCTCAGCTGAGGAAGGCTATGAATGGATTTGAGATACTATTATGGAAATTATGCAAATGTTATTTCATTACATGTCAAATGCTCTTTACAATTCCGTTTGCAAATTATTACTTATTGATATTGCAAAATGAAATCTGCTTTCACTACTATAAAAAGCCTAATACTAGACGCCACATCACAGATGGTTACCCAAAATCGTCAGTATTAAATATAATCACAGAAATTTTAGTTTAGAGACCATTTGTATTGATGCTAGCGCTAAAAACCATATGTGAAAGTAAAATATCACAGACGGTTCGTGGTTAAAACCGTCTGTAAAGTATCACAAACAGTTATTAATAAGAACCATTTGTGATATTATTAAATATCATAGACGGTTCTTACTTTGAACCGTCTATGATAATTCATAGACGGTTCGTATTAAAAACCGTCTGTGATAATTTCAATATATTAATTGCGCATAGATCCGTCGATCTCTATCTTAAATTCCACATCTACGCTGCTGCCTTGAGCTGGAGGTGGGGCTTTGAGGTCATTCGGTAAAATGAGACTATTTGGTAAGAGTAATTATAGATCCACTAAGTTATTGGCTACTTATGGTTAGTAATTTGTTCCTAATTGTATTATAATTTAGATCTAGCTTTTGGCCAAAAGAGAATTGAAGATGGTTTAGATCTAGCTAGCTTGATGTAGAGAGAAAATTATTTACATCTAACATGGTTTAGGGTTTAGTCAATTCATAGTATATTTCTACTAATTCAATGTAATTAATTATTCTTGCTACATATAGCTACTTAATTTAGATCGTACAAATATAGTGTACTAATTAATGAATTCAATATGTAATACTAAATTATTATATGCGTAACGTAGGACCGAAGCTGCATGTACTCTAAGAATCGTATGAGTGAAGAGTACATTAATGTCATTTCTGCTTTTACAAGAGCTACCGAGGAGGATATGTTGAATAAGGGAGTGTAATATATGTACTGTCCATGTATTGATTGTGAGAATCTAAAGATGTTTAAGAACCGAGCGCAGATTGAAGCGCACTTGATTCGAAGGAGTTTTAAAAAGGGGTATGCACGTTGGACCAGTCATGGTGAAGAGCAGATTACACAGGAAGGTAGTAATAATGATAACACCAACAAAGTCAATGATATGCCACTGGATGATGTCAATTGTGGTTCTGATTTGGATATGCTACATGATGATAATCTGGATCAGATGCTTCACGATGCAGAAGGGAATTGTGATGAGAGAGAGTATGTTATATTCTGGGGTTTGATGGAGGACTCGGAGAAACCTTTGTTCACGTGCTGCAACTCAAAGTACATGAGGTTGTCAGCCGTGCTTGAACTGCTGAAATTGAAGGCAAGCAATGGTTGATTCAATAAGAGTTTCACGTATTGTTAGGTATTTTAGCAGACATAGTTCTAGAAGGAAATGAGTTGCCCAAAACCACCTACAAAGCCAAGAAGGTTATATATCCATTGGGAATGGAAATAGAAAGAATACATGCATTTCTGAACGACTGTATCCTTTACCGTAAAGAGTATGCAAACATGTATGTATGTACGGTGTGCAACGTATCCCGATACAAGCGTAAGAATCAATCAGATGACAGCGAGGGAATAGAGGTGAAGGAAGGACATCCTAGTAAGGTGGCATGATATCTTCTTGTAATTCTCTGTTTGAAGCGATTTTTTGCGAACCCAAATGAGGCAAAACTGCTGCGTTGGCACTCGGAGGAGCGTAAGAAGGATGTAATGCTAAGACACCTTACTAATTCCTCCCAGTGGAGTAACATCAACGGAGGTTTGTAGACTTCGGTGCAAAACTGAGGAATATAAGGATTGGATTGAGTACAGATGGAATGAATCCTTTCAGTAACATGAGCAGCAGACATAGCACTTGGCCCGTGACTCTGCATCTACAACCTTCCTCTTTGGTTGTGTATGAAGTGGAAGTATATTTTGTTGTCGATACTTATCCAAGGGTCAAGCAACATGGCAATGATATTGATGTGTACCTAGCACCGTTGGTGGAAGATCTAAAAACATTGTAAATCGAAGTGTTACAGGTATGGGATGCGTACAAATGAGAGAACTTCACTTTATGGTCCTTGTTGTATTGCACCATATATGATTATCCTGCTCTTGTAAATCTATCGAGCCAAAGTACAAAAGGGGTCAAAGCTTGTACTCACTGCTTAGATGATACCAAGAGTGTGTGGCTGAAGCACTCACGCAAAGCCATATATATGCGTCACTATAGGTTCATTCGGAGGGCTCACCCATACCGCAAGATGAAGAAACAATTCAACGGAGATAAGGAGGACAGTTCAGCTCCAAGGCATTCAAGTGAAAAAGAGGTCTATGATATGGTTAAAGATTTAGATGTTGTGCATGTAAAGGGACGTAAATCGACGACCCACGAGAAGAACATCTAAAATAAGAGATCAATATTTTGGGACTTACCTTATTAGGGGCACCTAGAAGTTCGTCACTGCATTGACGTCATGCACGTAGAGAAGAATGTATGTGACAGCTTGATTGGTCTCTTACTGAACATTTATGACAAAATAAAGGACAATATCAATGCACGGCTTGACATGGTTGATGTGGATATCAGGCTTGAGTTAGCACCGACAAAGATCGATCTCGGTCGGAGGGCAGCATCGTCGAAGGTTATGCAACCGAAGAGGTCATTGAGTTCTACGTCGATTATATGTCTTAGGTCAAATCGATAGGTGTGCTTCGATCTCGCCATGAGGTGAGGCTCAAGAGCATCGGGACCATTGGAAGGAAAGTAATCACTCTAGATATGGATGCGTATGCTCAAACCCATTTCACGGTCTTGCAACACATGACTGAAGTATCCCCGTATATCGACCAACACAAGGACATGTGCTTCGGCAACAGAATCCAGAGCGGTCGAATGTTTGGATCACAAGATAACACAACAGTCAGTTCAACCAATGATTGAAGGAGCGATTCGCTAGGAGCTCATCAAGTGATATGCTGACATGGTTGGCAAAAGGGCCAATATTTACAGTTATGATATGACATGGATATGACATAAATGGGTACACATTCTATACACAGGCTCAGAATGTAAAGAGCACTAACCAGAATAGCGTTGTCCGCATAGATGCGTTCAGCACCGATGGGTTGAGGAACTCCTACTATGGATTCATAGAGGAGATTTGTGAGCTCGACTATGTACTTTTCAAGATCCCCTTGTTTTTGTGTCGTTGGATCCATCTCCCACAGGTGAAGATCGACGAGTACGATGTTACTACCATTGACCTCAAACGTGTCGGATACAAACATGAACCATTCATACTCGCTAACTAAGTTGTTCAAGTTTTATATGTAATCGACCAAGCAAATAAGAAGCGCCACGTAGTTCTTTATGACAAAGGAGTATTGTCGGAGTTGAGAATGTAGTGGACGAGGAAGAATGCAATTAATTTGACGAGTTGCCTCCTTTAAAAATGATATAAGGGTCGAGAAAGAACAACGTGATGAAAATAGCTACATACGCATCGATCATCATGAAGGGCTAATTTTTAAAGGAAATAAGCAAGTGAAATGATGAATGAAATATTTATGTGTCATATGTTCTATATTTGCATTTATATGTGTGTATGAGAATGTGAACCACGTTGATCATTTTGGTTGCAGACAAGTTTCGACTACATTGGTTGTTTGATCACTCATTGGCTTACGAGCATGTTGGTTACGACCACATTGCCGACTGGTTTCGACCACATTGGTTGTTCGACCACTCGTTGGCTTATGACCACGTTGGTTACGGCCACGTTGCCAACTGGTTACGACAATGTTGATTGTTCGACCACTTGTTGGCATTCGATCACGTTGTTTACGACCACATCAGTTTTGACTACAACCATTTTCGATCACGTTGGTTCTGATCTCGGTGGTTATCGACTACGACGATTTCTAACCACGTTGACAGCTATCGACCACGTAGTCGAGTTTACAATCACGTTGTCTGCTTTCGACCACGATTTATGTACATAAGAATGTGTAATATATATGTGAATTTACATTTATGTATATAAAAATGTGCGACATATATGTGAATTTGCATTTATGTATATGAGAATTGTTCATATATATGTGAATTTGCATTTATGTATATGAGAATGTGTGATGATTAGCATAGACGGTTTTAATTAAAACATCTGTGATATTTCTAATCACAGATGGTTCTAAATTAAAACCATCTGTGATATGTTATTATTACATATAGTTTTTAGAAACATCTGTGATTAAAAATATCACAGACGATTCATAAATAGAACTATCTGTGATTATTTCTATATATATTGCGCTCTAGGGTTTATCCCTCGTGCTAACGCTACACCCCAGCCTCCCCCGAGTCCGTCGCTGCCTTCCTTGACTCCGGTGGCCCTCCTCCCCCGCGCCTGGGGCCCTCCTCCTCCCCGAGCACTCCGCCTCCCCAGATCACGCCGCCTCCCCCGAGCACTCCTCCTCCCCCAAGCTCGCCGCCTTTCCTGAGCCGCACAATGAGCTTTACTTTATGTTCTTCATTTCTTTGTGAGATCTGATTGTGCATTAGTTAGCCGTGCTAGTCTTGGTTCATTATCTCTGAAATCTGATTGTCGAGTGGCACTAGAAGAACTATTGCATGATAGATCGTGGGTTTTTGATCGCTCAATGAGAAAATTTGTCAAGATTAAAATTTCAGTGACAATTTAGGACTATTCTGCTAGTTTTAATTCACATTTGCTAGTTGTATACTTCTGTGTAGTGTAGTCGGTAACTTTGTTAATAGCTAGTCCTTAGTCTTCAGCACATTATTGCTTACTGTTGTCCTTTAGTTTGTCCGAATGTAAATTGGATGTATGTATACTATGTTGATCTGTTTGTTTCAGAAGGTATAGGTAGCATTTTCTGAGGCTAACCAACAAACAGAAATATGTTTTGGAGTAGAAAGGAGTATCACAGATGGTTATTAACTTATAACCATTTGTGATAATTGACAATCATAAACGGTTTTTAGTATAAACCGTATGTGATATGTGATATATCACATACGGTTTCAACTACAAATCGTATGTGATATTTTAATATCATAGACTATCACAGACGGTTTGTAGTTGAAATCGTCTGTGATATATCACATATCACAGACGGTTTTCAATGAAAACAGTCTGCGATTGTCAACTATCATAGGCGGTTTTTAGTAGAAACCGTCCGTGATAGTCTGCATCACAGACGATTCGAAAGCCGTCTGTGATGACCTCATGTTATTACTGACCCATAAAGTCAGATGGCTCATGAAACCGTTTGTAATGATGTTTTGAACCATCTATGATGACCTTTTCCGCAGTAGTGTTTATACTGAAAATAACTTAGTATAGAGTCTCATCCTTTGACAACCTTATATATATATAAAATTTTGCGATACAATACAAGTCTTGTTGAGTACACAATGTACTCAACCTTTCTTAAATTATTGTTGATCAGAGAACGAAGAAGGATATGCGCCGACGACGCGACTTTGCCCCTGGCACTAGGGAATTCGACGATGCATTTTTCTAGGGTCTAATCCCCATTCGGTTGCGTTTGGGCTAAGTGACATACCACTGGATGCTTTTGCTTATTTATTTGTCTTCGATACAACTTAGTCTTAACTTTGATATTTATTTGGCCGGTCGGTCATATGTTGTAAATTTTATCTCGCATCATTTACATATTTGCCTCTTTTATTGTAAATTTATTTGTGATGTGTATAGATGTGATCTCAATGTTATTTAAAATGTGTACTAACCATTGATTATAGGACTAGTATAGAACACATATGGCGACCTCCCCTATATACACCTACGTGCAGTGCACCGAGGAAAAAAGTTGCACCGGTCTTTGGATGGCTCGATCGATCGATCGCTTTGCGTTTGTTTGTGTGGGTGGAGAGGGGAATAAAAGCGGGGAAAGGAACCGGCCGGGAAAGGTTTGGGGTTGGGGTGTCGGCGGCTGGAAAATGCAGGGGCATGGGACGGCAGCGACTTGTTCGACGGATATATCGTGCGGTCGTAACGACGCACGCAGGCAGCGCGGAGGAGTCTGGAATTAGCCGGCCGGGGAATAATAATCCCATTGGCTGTCACGCGCGAACCTGATTATATATGTGGAAGCGTTAAGCGTTCGGTTTGTTTGTTACTCGGTCTAAGCTAGACGGAGGGAGGCTGGCCTTGCTGTTTCAATTGCTTCTCCGGCGGGAGAAGGCATCATGGTCGGTGTGATGATGGTGAGGGTGGGAAAAAAAAAAAGCGACGACCGGCCGTGTCTGTGCACATCTGCAAAGATCAAAGTTTTCTTGGATGGGATCATGAAAGGGTTTGGCAAACGACGGGCTAGGGCTAGCTAAAAAAGAGAGAAAAAGGAACTCGTCCTCTCTTGATCTTTCCCTTGCTTTGGCAATTGTCATTGGGTAGTTTTTTTTGCTGTGGCTGATAGGTTATGTCCGCGGTAGATGGCTTTTAATCCTAGCATGAGTTTTTGTGTGAAAGAACCGAACGTCGATAAGTTACTTTGAAAAGATTGCCTCAATAGGTTGTTTTGAAAAGACGATGAAGAAACATGTTCTATTTATTTATGAGAGGAAATCAAAAGCTATATGCATAAGCTAAAAAGAAGGGCATCGTCATTTAGCTTCTAAGCAAGGAAGGGGGGACATTGGCTGTACCAATTGGATACATGTAAGTTTGATCTTTGATGAGGCATTCTATTTACCCTTTTGTCATCAATCAATTATACGCAGCAGTTATGGATCAGTATGAACATACTTGGAGTGATTCCATGTCTTGCTGAGATACCCTAAAGCATCTGATGATGTTATCAATCAATAATCACTAGTTGCGTGTGCAGTGCAAACCACCCCATCAACCCTTGTTAGATTCATAAAGCTAGTAAAGCGTGTTTCAATTTTTCCACAAGTGACGTAACTAAGAACACGTGTCAGCATTCTGAGGTGTACGTGTGGAGGATCCAAATGGCGCATGGGTTTAGAACACTGCTCTACAATTTGTTTCGACCTAATTGACGTGAGCTTGTTTGTCTCTGGCACATTCAGCTTGCTCCAGAAGCATCCCAAGTGTTGCTGGCCGCACTTTGCTTTTGTTGCTTTTGTATGATTCTTCGGAGCACTGGGCCACACCTGCTCGAAAGAAAAGGCATCAGGCAGGCCACTGATCTATCAGGTTCGTCCATTCGTGTTTTCTAGACATGTGCGTAATCAACTGTACTATTCATAAGAAAAAATGGAGAATATTCTGAGTAACCAAAAACAACTCATTGCAATTAGCCAAGGTCTCTGCAAAACGGGTTGCCTGTAAATAGTACATACAAATGAGCACCCACCGATACAAGAGTATGAACTATGCAGTTGCAGATTGCACACTGTAGTCAGTAAAACAAAAGAGGCAGGACTCATGGAATGACTAGATTTGTGTCCAATGTTTCAAGATACAGGCATTCATTGCCCATGCCACCAATCTATATACACATGCCCAGTGTTATTTACAACTTCCAAGCACAGAAACAGGCTAGCAAAAACCACAAAAAAAAAAGCACAGCAAAGATTGTAACTCTGGAACAGAACGATCAATTAGACCAATACATATCCTCCCCACCAAACAACATGACAATTTTTGATTGTAACTCAAAAGGAACAACACAATGTGCAAGAAAAGAATCGCTTGCAGCTAATTTCCTTCAGGACCCTCAGCAGCAACACGCCTCCTTAGCTTGGCGCGTGTCACGCGGATCGTCTCCTCCATTGGTGTCTCCTCTGGTGCAGGATCAAGCTCTTCCGTGCCCTCTACAGCGTCGTCAGATTCATCAACGGCCATCATGTCCACTCCTTCGGCTTCGGGAGGTGGTGGAGCGCTAGGCTCAGATCTTGGTACATCAGCGTCAGTAGCTGGGTCTGGCACTTGCTCGGCGGCAGGTTTCACCTCACTTTTCTTTGTGTTCTCATCAGGTTTTGTTGTAGATGCAGCTGCGGTGGGTTTTGTGGACGCCACTGCACCAGCTTTTGCAGATGCCTGACGCTTGATCTTGGGGGAAGATGGAACAGTCTTGGTCTCCTGAGATTGATGTGCCATTGCTGCTTGCCGAGCAGCTATAGATGCTGCTCTGCGGATAACAGTTGGTGCTTGTTTTTGTGGTGGCTGCTGCTGATGTAGCTGCGGTTGTGGTTGCTGTTGTTGTGGCTGCTGTGGTTCCTAAAGGAATCGAAGCATGATTTCAATATAACTGCAGTTGAAACTCTAATAGAAGGCACAGAGGGGAAATCATGGGGAAAACTAGTTAATCCAACTTGAAGATGGGTATAACATTAGCCTAGGGACACCGTGAGATCAGATAAAGGAGAGTGCACATTTTCCTGACTAGTCTGACTGAGAAGTGCCTAAAACCAGGAACTAACAGTAGCAAGTGGATGTAGAAAATATGTGTTATGCTTGTGCCACTACCTAATCCTTTCCCTAAAAAATAAATCCTCTCTCCTTCATAGTGTTCCTAAGGGACGTATTTATAGCCATGTGGAGGTCGTTTACATAAATGCCCCCTTGGGGGTTCCCTAGCATAGCCATTCTGGGCTTGCTTCGGTCACATACGTGACGGGACTTTTGGTGCTGTGGACCAATTGGGCCAGTGTGGAGGCACTCCCCCAACAGTAACATATCATGGAAAAGGGATTAGTTACCGGTAGGCCAAAACCATGCTGCTTGCTCCTTAGCCCCCTCCGTCCCTTCGGCTCACTGGTTGTTTGCCTATTCCCTTTTCCCGCCATTTCTCGATCGATGCCGTTGGAGTGTGCGTCGTGCGAGACGTGGCGTACATGTGTGACCGTTGCGTTCATGGTTGTGCGATGTGGGCCAACACACGGTAGTGCTCGAAATACTTTCGCAGCTTCTCCCCGGCGTCTGCCTTACCGTGAAGAGCTGGTCAGCGTTGACCCACTCCGCGTAGTTGCCCTGAAAGTTATTGTGCATGAGGTCCCGGACTTACTCCCACGCATACACGGAGCCGGGCGCGATGGTGAAGAACCAGGATAGCACGACTTCGTAAGAGGGCGAGCGGCAATCCATTCGCCTTTATTGAGTCGTCTCCCCCCGCGGCTTTGATGGCCGTTTCCTAAACGCATAGGAATTCGTGGGGGATCCGTCGCCCTTATACGGCTTCACCGTGGGCATCTTGAAGTCCTCTGACAGGCACTATGCTGCAAACCTACATTAAGGGGGGCTTGGAGTCTACCCGCCGAGGGACGCTGCGGGCGTCGACGTTGGCCTTGCGACTCTCTGCCTTTTCCGTGGCCACCTCCGTTATCACTGCGGCAGGGGTCTATTGACTCCGGGTCTCCTACATCCCGCGCATGGCTCTCCGTAGGTCCGTTAACTCCTATTGCAACGTTCCATAGATTGCCTCTAGGGCGCCTCCGCTTGTGCCCAACCTAGGAACAAGGGCGCCCTTCGCTCTATGCGTGGTGATGGTGTTGGGGTTAGAGGAGGCCACCACTTGGGTGCCACAGGCATTGCCCAGGGGGGCACAACCGGGTCCTCCGTTCGCGATGCCTCCTACTCCGTTGTTCGCACAGCTGCCGGAGATCCGTCTTCACTACCTGTTGTGGCCTCGGAAGCAACCGCTGGCGCTTGCGCCACTGGAGGCGGTGGGGGCTTCGACCACCGGCTCCCTTCCTCTCACCGTAGCTATCTCAGCCGTAGTACTTCTCTTCCGCTTAGAGGCTGACGTCGTCGCCCTCCTCGGTGCATCGCATCTAAGCGTCCTTGTTTCGACTTGTAGCTTCCACGCCATCCCCCATGAACGACACCGACTATTATGGTTACAGACCAAACAGAGAATAATGGGGGCTACGAGGAGGCCACAAAGGGGCTGCTTGAACTAGTAGTAGGGAGTGAATGTAGAAAATGTGTGTTATGCTTATGCTACTACCTAATCCTTTTTCTAAAAAATGAATCATCTATCTTCCATGGTGTCTTAATGGATGTATTTATAGCCATGTGGAGGTCGTTTACACAAATGCCTCTTTGGGGGTTATACAGTAAGGGCAAATATGTCTTTTCCCTAGCATAGTCATTTTGGGCTTGCCTCAATCACATACGTGATGGACCTTTCGGTGCAGTGGGCCGATTATGCTAAGATGGAGGCCACTCTCCCAACAATTACAAATGTAAGATGAAGATTACATGCCGATATAACATTAATTATAATATTTGTGGTAGTAATGTAGTATGCATAAAGAATTGCCTTTTTTATCATGCAATGAACAAAAAAAGAAGAGAAGGCCTAGTAAGTCATAAAGAAGTTCCAAGATGGAAAGAACATCCTATGATTTAGCTTGCGGACTATGTGTACCAACAAGGCGGCAGTGCCTTTTTTAAGGACATAATATGCTTACTACTTGCATATTTACAAATTGAGCCGCATTATATAAACATATCTAAAAATTGTGTAGAGTTCAAGCGTTCACTCAATAGATGTTCAGTGACCGGATAACTTATGACTTTGCTCACAAAGTCCAAGCATTGTTGCTTAAGGTGCTTCGTACTGTCAAACTCAAGTTAGAGATGTGGATTAAACTTTAATGATTAAAGCAATAGATTTTGCTCAGTTTCCTCTATTTATGGCAAAACCATATTTTAGAGCAGATTTCTCAGCATATATAATATGCAATTCTTTGGTACATTATTGATTTTTTTCTCTAAAAAAGTAAGTGCACATGCTAACTTAGTCTACATATGATAACTTAAACAATGCCATTTCGCAGTAATAGTAAATGCATCTTGCACAAAAATATAACTAACAAACTAGTACAACAGCATGGCTAGCATTGCTTTAGAAGCGCGAAAAAGAACTTGAGCTTTGGTAACAGCATAAACACGGTGAAATTAAACATCCTTAGGGTGAAAAACAATCAATTGGTTCAATGGCTTTGACTAAAAGAAGCATAATATAGTGTGCATGAATTGCACCTGAGAATGTTGTTGCCTTGATTTCTGAGATGGCGACTGGGCAGCGACATACTTCAAAACATCAAAGAAAGTATTCTGTCCTAGGGTAGCAGCCATTTGAAAATAAACGACAACTATATCACTGGCTCGAGCTCTCATCTCAAGCAAATTACGGTCAATTTCATTCTCATGCTGTGAAATATATGGCTTAAAGAAAGTCCCATAAATGTAGGTAGTTCCCTGCAATGGAAGCACGCATCAATCCAATGTATAGAAAAACCTGTAAAATAAAAGGTGCAAGGGAAATCGAGTACCTTTGTCTTGGGGTACCATAAGTATATAAAGAACATCAGCTTTGCTTCTGAGTAAAATGGTAGCCTTCAACATGAGCACATGCATGATGCAGTTAATGTTAGAGAGTTTTCGAAGAACTGATGAAAAAAAGCAACCTTTGGCAGTCTTACCATGATATTGTAAAATCCCCAAATCTCTCCAAAACCGTCATAAGAGCAACTAAAATCCTAGATACAAGAAACAAAACAAAATTTGCAAGATTATTCATCTTGTCTAACGTTGTGAACTTGTGATCATAATTTAAAGAACCACCTTACCAATACTGGCACCAAAATACGAGCTGCTCGATCTCAGGTTTGTTCAGTTCAATAGTCTTGTAGCACTCATATGCAGGGTAGGCATAGCCAAAAGCCAACCTACATGCAGTTGGTATATCAAACGCTAGAACATAAATGAAATGTTTGTGCTTTATTTCTAATCCACACCATCAAAAAAATGGTCGTGCTTTCTTATCAAGTAATTTGATTTATAGGGAATAAACATTATTTTATTTTGTTTTTGCTTCGCTCCACAATAATCCATAAAAAAGGAGCAGTTGACCATTTTGAAGATGCATTGAATTTGAGCATCTCAACATCCGATATGATCTTTATGTGTGTTTGGGAGTCGTTATGTCCTGTTAGGGACCGCTATTGACTTATGGGCGGAAAGGAGTTTTCGGCCCATGGCTAAATACATATGAACCTACAGGGTCACACACTTAATAGGCTGGAACGATAAAGGGTCGAATGATAGTTTTCGAGTGGGATTCGATCTCTACTCGTATCGGATATAGATCCGATTGGAGGCTATATAAGGAGAGGTGTGAGGGGATGAGGGAGGGATTCTAAAAAAACACATCCGTCGAAACTCTAGCCGCCACCTCTCGTATCATTTGTCGTGCACGTTGGTGCTAGCACATCGACGCACGGTGCTCCATCCCTGGATGCGTGGACTTCGGTAGAGGCGTTCTGTGATTGCGGCGCTAATCAAGACGATCACGAGGAGGAGACGTTTGGACGGAGGACGTTCAACTACTACCGCTACACTGACACGCTCTTCGTTGAATCAACTGCTTCAACCCTACTTCCGCTGCATTGCGCGTCTAGTGGTAATGATCCATGATCTCTTACTCGTATGACTTTCTGGTTTACGCGGTAGAAAATTTTAATCTACGCTAGTGTAGCCCACCCGTATCCCAACATGGAATAATGCTGATTTTCTGGTCTACAATGAAGGAGCGGTCACACCACCCCTGGGACCGGTCATACTGCCCAAGGCCGGTCAGACCGTTCTTTGCACTCCGGTCTGACCATCTGGATATGTCCTAATCCATTTAGCTTGGTTTTTTTTAGATGTCTTTGTGGATGATTAGGCTTTGTTCTTCGTAGGTCCTTGTAGCTATTGTAGTGCGAGAATGGTGGTATTCTCTTTTGAAAAAAAGATTTGTAAAAGGCACTAATTATGTTGGCTCCTATTCTCTCCTCTAGTTGCCGATCTCGGTCCTACAATTTTTGAATGTGTTGCGTGCTCTCGGCTCCCCGTTTCACGCCGGAGAAGAAGGTTGGCAAATCGACACGAAGGAAAGCATCTTCCGATTTGTTTTTTCAAACAAAATATGAAAGCAGTACAGTATTAAGGATGCAAGAAACCAAGACTCTGAGCTCTCCGAATGGACGCGCATACATCCTCGTTTAAGAAAATCAAACCAAAACCGAAGACACATGCCACCGATCAGTTCCCAAACTCAAATGTCAATTTGCCAAGAACACATTTCAAGATTCAGCGGAGGGGAATGCTTACAGAAGGACCCTGGAGAGGAACCCGCCCATCATCTTCTCCGATCTTCTGTTCACAGCCAGATCCAGCAAAACAAACACAAATCAAAACGCCATCACCAACAACAACACATTCCGAAAAGAAACCACAAAAACTGGAGAAACCGCAAAGAAACCTTGTGGAAGAGGGATCTGGAAGGAAGGCGATGGGGAATGGATGGACAAAACAGACGGAGCCCGCTCGTCTTCCTCTCTCGCTCTACGCTATCCCTCTCCTACCGCGGCTAAATATACCAGTAATGCGGTCGAATGCGGAGATGGAGAACCGGGGAAGAGGCGAGCATGTCCGCCCTCCGCCGTCGGCTCGAGCTTCTCTAACCAGCTCGACTCTTCCTCGCTTCTTTCGGGGGAGATGGTGAGACTGAGATGCATAGAGTTATAATAAGTGGATGTACCTGATAACATTTCTTTAGCCTATTATAAATGTACCAGGACTCCGGTTTCAAAAAAAAAAAAAGTACCAGGACTGACGGGTCAGGAAAAAATTCAACGCCCTGTATTTTTATACTCCACATCATACGTTCTTCCCTTCGTGCACCTTTCCTCCTTATCCAAACGTTTGCACTGGGAAATTTAGCCGGTAAATCATCTGGGCTTTTTCCTTGATGAACATCATGGTTCAAGTTTCTTCAGTTGATGTTCTCATGATTGTCTGTTAATCATTTTTAGGTTTATTGAGATGTGACTCCGCCGTCTCTTCAATTGATAATCGTATAATCACGGTGGTAACCTATCCTCTATGCCCTTGGGAGGTGCGTGCCTTTTGGCTTTACCACCTACTAGATGCTGATCCGTTAAGAAGGCTGAAAGGCCCTCACTGAACTGGTTAAGTTGGGTAGAGTGACAGAGAGCGCTTTGAACTCACGGCTCAGATGCGGTTTACATGGAGCGGCAGCCGTGGGATAGCGGGGACGCACGGGTTGGTGGGAGCGGTAGGTCATATGTAGGTGCACTCCAATGGGATCTGGTCGTGTATTTTCCTCTCTGGCATGTTTGGGTGCGGCTATGGTTCATGATTTTTTGCTAAAATTTTTAAATTTTAGCTGTTTATGATACAGATTACGGAGAGACAGATATTCACTTGCGATTTTGGCTGGTACAGATGTTAGACTTTTAACGTGTAGATCGTTTAACTTGTAGACCCCGTCTTGAGAAAATATTCCGTTTGAAATTTAGGTACTGTAGCAAAAACCAAAAGTCATCAACTTTGGAGGAAAGAACAAGCCCTCTTTCTGGCTGGCTAGCACATAAAAATTCTATTAGTAGTGATCTAGAATTTTATCACATCTTACGTTGTGAAGGGCTAGAGGCTACTACTATATAGATTAGAAGAAAAAGTTATTCTAGTTTTATCTGAACTTTGCGCTGATAAATAAGCTAAAGCTTAGGTTGTTATATACGTAGATCCACTCCTGGTGGCCACTGACATGCTTCCAAATCGTTACGTGGGCATGGCCTAGTTGCTCCCTCTCTATGTACATGCACATGCGTGCTTCACCTCACCTATCAAATCCGGCGCAACATACGTATGTACCGTTGTTCCCAAGCCGCCGTGGTACGTGAACGGCTAAAGTGATTAATTTCTTGGGTAAAAGAAAGCTACATACTCCCTCTATTATGACCGGGGACTCCTCGAGCGCTCGCGACGCCACCTCACCCTCGCGCCAACGCTCGCCCGCCACGTGGAAGAGAAAATTTCGGTACGGTCTGGTGACCAGCTTTGCAAAAAAATTCCTGTGTTTTTCCGAAATTACGTACAGGTCCTTGGTTCTTACGGAAAGGTCCCTGGATTTTTTTTGGCCCCTCCGTTTTGCAGGATGGCCTCGTGGTTTTCGAAATTACGCATGGGTCCCTGTTTTTTACGTACAGATCCTTGATTGTTTACAGAAGAGCCCTTAGTCCCTATTTTTTTTGCGAAAACCCCTCCGGTTCCTCTAAAATTACGCATTCCTCCTTACTTTTTTTAAAAAATGACCCGTCTCACGAATTTTTGTCTTTTTTATTTCGGTCCACACGGTGTCTAGCGCGGTGTGGCGCCGCGCTTATGTGTCTAGTTATACATACAGCTGAAGAAGGTGCACGTGAGCGCGTTTCGGCTTTCGGTTGCATGGTATCCCATGATTGCCGTGCATGGGCGCGGTCCCAAGCAAAGAGCGAGGTATGATTGATTCCTCCAAAGCTAAGGACATGTTTATATTGTTTTTTAGTTTTGATTTATAAATAGTAATAATTTATAGAAAAGAGATATTTGTGTGTGATTTTGACTGATGTAAATGAAGTCAATATAGTATATGCTACAATCGATTAGTAGACTTCAACTTGAAAAAAACACTCTGTTTGAAAGTTAGGTACCGTAGAAAAGACATTTACTTATAAGCCAATATGAATAGGGCCTAAATCTAGCTAACTTTCTTTGTTTAGTAGCATTGGTTTATTTAGGGGGCACTAAGCAGCTTAGGGCTACGGGTCTGACAGTTGGTTGAAATTGTACTATGGCGCTGTTAGATTTTTCTGAGTCATTCAATTAAAAAATGAGAAAAAATAAAAACACCATTATAACTCTACTGACAATACAAAGAAAAAAGCAAAAGCAAAAGCAAAAAAAAAAAAAAAGCCAACGTGTTTTAATAGTTTCTGATTCAAAAAATCGAAAGTTCGAAAAAACCAAAAACTGAAGCAACTAGGAGGGGAGCCTAACACTGGCGCCTCTAAAGTTAGAACCCGTGAAACAGAAGAATATTTATTACATGCATTATAGTAGATTGCTAAAATGCATAGTGTGCAATGCAGCATGTGCATGTCCTTGGCTTGGAATCTAGCTACGAGGTTACGGCACCCATGTTCTCTTGCACCAACGTAATAGTACATTCTTGTCTTACTTTTTGTCCGCGTCTAATTGGTAGATACATCTCTAATGATCCGGCGTTGACGATCGTTCTAATTAACCGTTCATGTAAGAGAGATGCCACATGAACAAAGATGGTTCCCGAGTGCATTGAAGACTGGTATGATCACATTTGTTTCAGATTTTGTAAAACCTAGCTACTTACCATCATATATTGAAGTGGGGTTGGCGATTGACTGGTACCTTCAGCTGATGTAGCACTCTCTCCTGGAGCTACTATGTATTAGAGATGGTCCATGTTGTTGGTACTTGGTAGTAACTCAAGTTAGAATAATGGTTGTAACATGCCTGATGAGTGGTACATTTCTGTACACTCTTTTATACGGTGCTTTATCCAACGGCGGGGGGAAGGGGATACCAGCAGGAGCCACCTCATCCTGCCAAAAAAAAAAAATGTTTACACCGCTTGATCTTCTATGCCAAAAGTTTTAATGCATGTTTACGCCTTCGAGTACGTATATTAGTTTATACACTACACTAGATATATATGATGCATGTGTTAGTTCCTTCCACTTTTATTCGTCTATGTTTTGCGTTTGCGTATAGTGTAGTTGTAAATTTTCTCTCTCCATTTATCTTTGGAATGCGTATTTTGACAAGATCAAGAGGATGGCAGACGAAAATGATCATGATATCCCTACGCTGATGTCTTGGAAATAAGACAGAACAATTTATACGAAGGTTTACCATAAATACTGAATAGCGAAGGATGGCAAATGAGGCAAAAGAGTGAAATGGTCATTAAAATCGTGTACGTCGCTACTGACCAAACAGTGAAGTAGCAGAGTGATTGAGATAGATGCTCCAACTCCTCATGTGAGGGGTGCGTATATATTTCCTCATAAAGCATAATTACAACTTTGCTCTTTTGGACATATGTCTTCTCCAAGGGTACACAAGTCATTACAACACTCGGAAACGGACTCTACTACGTCTTGAACTCTAAGTCAAGATTATTTCTAACAATCTCCCCCTTAATCTTGACTTGGCATTCGCTAGTTTTAGTCTCAATGCATTATGAACTACCAGTCACGTCTCCATATGAAGCGTTCTACATGCAAGCCACATGTAGGAACTCAACTCAACTGGTACAGGTCCATTCAGATACAAAGATTCTAAAACATTGAGGCAGTCGGACTCAACTACGACTTACTAAACTCATACTTGACACAGAACGGTGACACATCTCCTCAACATTCCGATCTCAACTTTTCTTACTTGAGTTTGGACGGCGAATACATCTTCTCAACGTACAACACTCCTTGAGCCTTCATGTACACCTTCATCTTGATTGCCCATACTGCATAATTGCTCGTCGTGAGCATCGGAAAATGCAGCGATACAACGAAACTCTCCTTCGCTATCATACTGGATGATGACTCGTCGTCGGTGACACCACTTCCCGGAGAACACGACATGATCTTAAGCACGGATCAAGAACTCGGGCTACTTTAAAATGACTCTTAGACCGAGAAAATAGAGAAAAAACTGCATTATTTTTTTTCCTTTTTTACCCTTCTTGGTGACTTACTGTTTCTCTCTCCTGCGTTGCCTTTTTTACTTTTCCTAGCGCATAGGCTTTGCAATGAATTGTTGGCCTCCTTTTTCTTCACGTGATGTAGCACCACATGCAAGGCAGATGCAGCACCCCATGCAAAGCACCACTGCTGCCTCAAGCATTGCCTTCTCTCTCCCAGATCCGCAAGCAAACACACACGTCTCGGCTGCGTCGAGTTTTAATCTGACGAGCTTGATCGATGGGGTCTCGCACAGGGAGGGCGCAGAGGTGTACCGCGGCGCGGCGCTGTGCGCGGAGAAGTCGGTGGAGCTGCTCGCGGAGACGAACCTGCCGCTGGACCTTCTCTCGATGGCGGAGATGCAGGAGGTGGGGTACAACCGCGCCACCGGCTTCGTGTGGCTGCGGCAGAAGAAGGCCATCACGCACACGTTCAAGCAGATCGGGTGGCAGGTCTCGTACGCTGTGCGCCGTGCGAGACGCACTGAAAATGAAATCGTCGAGACAATTTTTTCAATTACTCGATTCTTGGTTAGGCTTTGATACAACTTGTTAACTTTATTTTAGAAGAAAAAATACATATCGCAAATAAACTAAAAGAACACTGAAGAATTTCTAAATTTCTCTATTATCTTATTTGCTCCCCCTTTCTCTTGCTTTTTTCTTATCGTCTTCTTTTTACTAAGAAAATTGGGTACACGCCTTCTCAATATAAAGGCTAAACTCTCCTACTAGTATATCGGACTTGAAGTTAAACTTAATTTTAACTTAGTTATACTTAAAAACGAATTCTACTATATCTTAAACTCTAAGTTAAGATTATTCCTAATAGAGTACAAATTCAATTGACGGAACGTGGGCTCGTGGACATAGGAATCGCCTCGATCAGGACTTGGCTTCAAAAACTGCTAGCTAGCTACTCGTGTGCCAAAAATCTGCTGCTGCGCGCGGTGGTGGCTTGGGAATACATGAGAATAATGAGCGCCTGACTTACTAACTCAGCCGGCCAGTACATATAAGTAGGCTATAGAATCTCCAAGGCCTAGGTTTTAGAAGCAAGAAATAATACTGCAGTACGTAGACTAGAAGGTACTACTATTGCCATTAAAGGCGCATTCTCGTGCAGAATTAAAATTCAACGATGGACGCGGCTGGAAAGGTTGAAGCGGAGGAGAACAGGAGAAACTATCAAACTACGTACCGTGTGTCTCCGATCCGTATGTTGCACTAATTACGAAGTCCGGGCAGCACGGGCTGTTACTCCGCGCCTGAGTACGTACGTGAGGGACGCAATCTTTCCCACAATTCTCTCACTGCTGAACCATGCATATTCACACAGCCATGGATAGACCTAGAACAAAAATGATCGAGGTTCATCACTTCATATATATAATAATATATATAATTTTTAAATAATACTGTGCTAAATAATAATATGTTCAATAATTTTTAGCATCAATCCTTCAATGTAATCGATGATAGTGTATGATGATACAGAAATAGTGATCGAAATACTTACCAAAATAAAAAACTTGATAATAATATTGATTAGTAGTAGCAAACTAAAGAAACTAAGGGCGAAACGACAGACAAAAGTTGGTTGACATTGGTAAAATACATCATTCGATCTCAATGCCTTGTTAAAATAGTACAAAATTACTTAAGGTTTTCAAGTAAAAAAAGTATAATAATCAAACGTAAGTTAATGCATTATTTTTTAGCATTTACGTTCTAAGTTCATAAAGCGACGAACCATAACATCATTAGAAATTTTCGTCAATTCTTATTTCTCCACATAGAAAATAAGTATATCTTTCATAAAATTATCACCAATTAATTAAAAGATCAGTTAGATATTTGTATATTCAATAGTATTAAAATAATATAGTAGAAAACTACGTCTAGTGATTTACTTACTTGATATTGCAGTCAAATACTATAATTTTGCCTCCAATTTGCAACGAGCTAAGTTGGTATTCCAAAAATCAAAATTGAAACCCTAAGTCTTAACCCTATAATTCAACAAAAATCAATCTACAATCATCACATTAAAATCCTAACTCACAAATTAGAATAATTGAGGGAAATTTAGAGCAAAGTACATATTGATCTAGTGGATCTAAGCTTTCTTCGACAAGCGAGGACGTGAGGCAATAGAGACCAAGCAACGCCACGACGAAATGGTAGGCGAGGATAGCCAGTGGCGCCAATTTCTCCCATTCTCCAGCGATCGGTCGCTACCTAGCTGGGTGCGGTTGTGCGACGGACAATGTGCACATCTTCTGGACAACCATGCGAGACGAACAATTGTCGAGGGCTGTTGCGAGGTGATATGCTTCGGGATCATCAAATGGATACCGTGGCCTGTTGCGATCCTCCTCTTATGCTAGCTCAAGGGTTGGCTTGACCTGTTGTAGTTGCCTCATGGACTAAGGGAAGTGGAGACTTCTCGTGAACTGCTGCTAACTACTAAAACTTTGGGTTGCTAGTGCTCCCTTAATTGGGTTTCAAGGAAAGAACCAGGTGCACTGAGTTTAGCCTAGAGGTTCACACGTGGACTAAAAATGCTAATTCCTACTAAAAGTTTTTTGCACCTGATGTCCTGTGACACCGAGTCCCACTTTTTAGTTCCGCCCATGTGCACACCAAGCCACCTACTTTTCCACCTCCACGGTGTTCTCCGGCAACAAGCCGATGGATGGATCGATCGACTCACCTCAGCGGCATATTAATATATCTAGTGATACTATGACGACAATGTTGAAAAACGACAGCTGCGCGTACGACCATGTGCGATGGTCGTAAAGCAGGTTTCCCTTTGGACTCCTCCAAATGCACACAAGTTGTTGATCAACATCTTTGACACTGATTGGACTGGTCCGACAGCTCTGCCCTTGAAATCATCGACTGAACCGCTCAAATCTTGAGCAATACCTTTCAGACACCATCGATGCTTCAACACCACTTGAACGATGACGATACTCCGCTGCATGGAACACCGTCCGATGCTCTTACGCAACTCGCTCAAGTTGAACGTCGAGAGATGCAGGAGGTGGGTACAACCGCGCCACCGGCTTCGTGTGGCTGCGGCAGAAGAAGGCCATCACGCACACGTTCAAGCAGATCGGGTGGCAGGTCTGTACGCTGTGCGCCGTGAGACGCACTGAAAATGAAATCGTCGAGACAATTTTTCAATTACTCGATTCTTGGTGGCTTGATACCACTTGTTAACTTTATTTTAGAAGAAAATACATATCACAAATAAACTAAAAGAACATAAGAATTTCTAAATTTCTATTATCTTATTTGCTCCCCTTTCTCTTGCTTTTTCTTATCGCTTCTTTTACTAAGAAAATTGGGTACCCTTCTCAATATAAAGGCTAAACTCTCCTACTAGTATATCGGACTTGAAGTTAAACTTAATTTTAACTTAGTTATACTTAAAAATAAATTCTACTATATCTTAAACTCTAAGTTAAGATTATTTCTAAGAGTACAAATTCAATTGACGGAACGTGGGCTCGTGGACATAGGAATCGCCTCGATCAGGACTTGGCTTCAAAAACTGCTAGCTAGCTACTCGTGTGCCAAAATCTGCTGCTGCGCGCGGTGGTGGCTTGGGAATACATGAGAATAATGAGCGCCTGACTTACTAACTCAGCCGGCCAGTACATATAAGTAGGCTATAGAATCTCCAAGGCCTAGGTTTTAGAAGCAAGAAATAATACTGCAGTACGTAGACTAGAAGGTACTACTATTGCCATTAAAGGCGCATTCTCGTGCAGAATTAAAATTCAACGATGGACGCGGCTGGAAAGGTTGAAGCGGAGGAGAACAGGAGAAACTATCAAACTACGTACCGTGTGTCTCCGATCCGTATGTTGCACTAATTACGAAGTCCGGGCAGCACGGGCTGTTACTCCGCGCCTGAGTACGTACGTGAGGGACGCAATCTTTCCCACAATTCTCTCACTGCTGAACCATGCATATTCACACAGCCATGGATAGACCTAGAACAAAATGATCGAGGTTCATCACTTCATATATATAATAATATATATAATTTTAAATAATCTTGCTAAATAATAATATGTTCAATAATTTTAGCATCAATCCTTCAATGTAATCGATGATAGTGTATGATGATACAGAAATAGTGATCGAAATACTTACCAAAATAAAAAACTTGATAATAATATTGATTAGTAGTAGCAAACTAAAGAAACTAAGGCTAAACGAGACAAAAGTTGGTTGACATTGGTAAAATACATCATTCGATCTCAATGCCTTGTTAAAATAGTACAAAATTACTTAAGGTTTTCAAGTAAAAAGTATAATAATCAAACGTAAGTTAATGCATTATCTTTTAGCATTTACGTTCTAAGTTCATAAAGCGACGAACCATAACATCATTAGAAATTTTCACAATTCTTATTTCTCCACATAGAAAATAAGTATATCTTTCATAAAATTATCACCAATTAATTAAAAGATCAGTTAGATATTTGTATATTCAATAGTATTAAAATAATATAGTAGAAAACTACGTCTAGTGATTTACTTACTTGATATTGCAACAAATACTATAATTTTGCCTCCAATTTGCAACGAGCTAAGTTGGTATTCCAAAATCAAAATTGAAACCCTAAGTCTTAACCCTATAATTCAACAAAATCAATCTACAATCATCACATTAAAATCCTAACTCACAAATTAGAATAATTGAGGAAATTTAGAGCAAAGTACATATTGATCTAGTGGATCTAAGCTTCTTCGACAAGCGAGGACGTGAGGCAATAGAGACCAAGCAACGCCACGACGAAATGGTAGGCGAGGATAGCCAGTGGCGCCAATTTCTCCCATTCTCCAGCGATCGGTTGCTACCTAGCTGGGTGCGGTTGTGCGACGGACAATGTGCACATCTTCTGGACAACCATGCGAGACGAACAATTGTCGAGGGCTGTTGCGAGGTGATATGCTTCGGGATCATCAAATGGATACCGTGGCCTGTTGCGATCCAACCTCTTATGCTAGCTCAAGGGTTGGCTTGACTGTTGTAGTTGCCTCATGGACTAAGGGAAGTGGAGACTTTCGTGAACTCGCTAACTACTAAAACTTTGGGTTGCTAGTGCTCCCTTAATTGGGTTTCAAGGAAAGAACCAGTGCCGAGTTTAGCCTAGAGGTTCACACGTGGACTAAAAATGCTAATTCCTACTAAAAGTTTTTTGCACCTGATGTTCTGTGACACCGAGTCCCACTTTTTAGTTCCGCCCATGTGCACACCAAGCCACCTACTTTTCCACCTCCACGGTGTTCTCCGGCAACAAGCCGATGGATGGATCGATCGACTCACCTCAGCGGCATATTAATATATCTAGTGATACTATGACGACAATGTTGAAAACGACATGCAGTGCGACCATCGTCGCGATGGTCGTAAAGCGTGTTTCCTTGACTCTCCAAATGCACACAAGTTGTTGATCAACATCTTTGACACGATTGATCGGTCCGACACCGCCCTTGAAATCATCGACTGAACCGCTCAAATCTTGAGCAATACCTTTCAGACACCATCGATGCTTCAACACCACTTGAACGCAGTACGATACTCCGCTGCTACTGGAACACCGTCCGATGCTCTTCTGCAACTCGCTCGAAGTTGAACGTCGATCGTCCACCCAACTTTGTTAGTCAAACTCGAAAAAATACCCGAGTACTCGAGACTCCTCTGTTCATCGAGTGCGGTAACGATAACTCAATAATAATAGAGCGATGAAATAAACAAGATCTTTAGGCGGTGCTCCAATCGCTACACCTTTTCTTTGGTTTTCTCCTCTATTTATACACAACTTACAAGTTAAGCAATGACAATGACTCGGATACAGAAATCGACTCTAAAACATGAATTTCTATTTCTAAACTGACTCAGACTCAACTCGATATAGACTCTGAGATAGATTTGGTAGGATTATTTCCAACAACACCCCCTAATCCTTGCCAACTTAACCAACTTCCTTGACACCAAGTAGATTGATCATACGACCAAAATTGACTCGACCCAATGCCTTTGTGAGCGCATAAGCTCTCCGTCCTTCTGTTGGAATATATGAAATAGCCACCAGTCCTCCTTCAATGCTTTCTCAAATAAAATGATACCGAGTATCAATGTGTTTGCTTCTTCCATGAAACACCGGATTTTTCATAAGCACTATTGCTGATTTATTGTCCACAAATAATGTGAAAGACTTGATGGTCTGTTTAGTCAATTCATGTAGTAATCTCATCAAGCAAATACCTTGACATGCAGCTGAAGTTGCTGCCATGAACTCTGCTTTGCATGATGACAAGGCTACACTCCTTTGCTTCTGTGAGCACCATGTAATCACATTTCCATGAAGATAGAACACCATACCAGTTGTGCTTCTATGATCAATTGAATCACCGGCCAGATTACTATCGTAAAATCCTTCAAGCATTGGTGTGTTGTCATGCCTGACATATATCAGACCATGATCAATTGTTCTTATTAGATATCTCAGCACATGTTTTAATGCTTGCTTGTGTTGTATTGTTGGTCTTTCCATAAATCTACTAAGTACTCTAACTGAGTATGCAAGGTCTGGTCGCGTATGTATCAAATATTGTAGGCAACATATTATATTTCTAAGTTCAGTCGCATCGACTAGCTCTCCTATCTCATCTTTGTCGAGTTTGAATTTTGGCTCCATGGGGTACTAACACGGGTTGCAACTCAACATGCCTGCCTTCTCAAAAATTTTATTTGCGTAGGTTGACTACTTGATTGAAATATTGTACTTACTTTTTTTCACCTCCAAACCAAGGTAATAAGTCAAAAGTCCCAGATCGCTTGTCTCAAATTGCTTCATCATCTCTTTTTTAAACTCTTCAACTTTCGATCACATGTTCCTATGATAATAAGATCATCAATATATATGCCAAGTATCAGCATGCCTTCTTCTGTCTTTCTTGTATATATGGCTGGATCTTGCTTGCATCTTTCAAAACCAAGGTTGATCAAAGAACTATCTAGTTTCTTGTTCCAAGCTCTAGGCACCTGTTTCAGACCATACAAAGCTTTTAAGAGTCGATATACTTTGCCTTCTTGTCCCTTCACTTGAAAACCCTTCGGTTGTGATACATATACCTCCTTGGTGACATCACCATTTAGAAGCATAAATTTGACATCCATATGGTGTACTTCCCATCCAAATTGAGTGCAAGAGCAAATATCAATCTAATGCATTTCTAATCTTGTAACTGGTGCAAACACTTCTTCATAGTCTATGCTTTTTTCGAACATAGCCTTTGGCCACAAGTCTCGCCTTGTGACGAACAATGTTTCCATCGCACCTCTTTTCACTTTGAATATCCACTTTAGCCCTATTGCCTTCTAATTATGGGGTAAATCTATCGAGATCCATGTTTTGTTCTTTTCAATGGAATCAAGCTCTATCTGCATAGCAGTATTCCAATGATTTTCTTTTAAAGCTCTTGAAATCCCATTGGTTCATCGTGATTACCATATGTAATTCTTAGACATCTCAATGGGTTCGGTCTACTCATAAATTTCAACAAGACTTTGATAAGCAGTGTTTTACTCGTGGGTCTCTACCTCTTCTTGTTCAATTTGAGGGAAGATGGAACAACCTCTGTAGCCTCCGTGGACTTGTGGATGTATTTGACATGGGTGTAGCCGATTCTTGAAATTGATCTATTTCATCATTGTTCTCTCCTTCAAATGAGAAAGAAATCCACTACGTAGATTGTTTTCTTCGATGGATTTGCCTCCCACTCCCATGCTTTATCTTCACAAAGACCAAAATTGAAACCCTAAGTCTTAACCCTATAATTCAACAAAATCAATCTACAATCATCACATTAAAATCCTAACTCACAAATTAGAATAATTGAGGGAAATTTAGAGCAAAGTACATATTGATCTAGTGGATCTAAGCTTTCTGACAAGCGAGGCGTGAGGCAATAGAGACCAAGCAACGCCACGACGAAATGGTAGGCGAGGATAGCCGGTGGCAATTTCTCCCATTCTCCGATCGGTTGCTACCTAGTGGAGTGCGGTTGTGCGACGGACAATGTGCACATCTTCGGACAACCATGCGAGGCGAACAATTGTCGAGGGTGTTGCGGTGATATGCTTGGGATCATCAAATGGATACCGTGGCTGATGCGATCCAACCTCTTATGCTAGCTCAAGGGTTGGCTTGACTGTGTAGGTTGCCTCATGGACTAAGGGAAGTGGAGACTTCTCGTGACGCTAACTACTAAAACTTTGGGTTGCTAGTGCTCCCTAATTGGGTTTCAAGGAAAGAACCAGTGCACCGAGTTTAGCCTAGAGGTTCACACGTGGACTAAAATGCTAATTCCTACTAAAAGTTTTTGCACGATGTTCGTGACACGAGTCCCACTTTTAGTTCCGCCCATGTGCACACCAAGCCACCTACTTTTCCACCTCCACGGTGTTCTCCGGCAACAAGCGATGGATGGATCGATCGACTCACCTCGCGGCATATTAATATATCTAGTGATACTATGGCGACAATGTTGAAAAAGCGCGTGCGTCGACCACGTCGCGATGGTCGTAAAGCAGGTTTCCCTTTGGACTCCTCCAAATGCACACAAGTTGTTGATCAACATCTTTGACACGATTGGTGGTCCGAACGCTGCCTTTGAAATCATCGGTCAACCGCTCAAATCTTGAGCAATACCTTTCGACACCATCGATGCTTCAACACCACTTGAGCAGCGATCGATACTCGCGCTCTGGAACACCGTCCGATGCTCTTACGCAACTCGCTCGAAGTTGAGCGTCGATCGTCCACCCAACTTTGTTAGTCAAACTCGAAAAATACCCGAGTACTCGAGACTCCTCTTCATCGAGTGCGGTACGATAACTCAATAATAATAGGCGATGAAATAAACAAGATCTTTAGGCGGTGCTCCAATCGCTACACCTTTTCTTTGGTTTTCTCCTCTATTTATACACAACTTACAAGTTAAGCAATGACAATGACTCGGATACAGGAATCGACTCTAAAACATGAATTTCTATTTCTAAAGCCGACTGAGACTCAACTCGATATAGACTCGAGATAGATTTGGTAGGATTATTTCCAACAACACCCCTAATCCTTGCCAACTTAACCAACTTCCTTGACACCAAGTAGATTGATCATACGACCAAAATTGACTCGACCCAATGCCTTTGTGAGCGATAAGCTCTCCGTCCTTCGTTGGAATATATGAAATAGCCACCAGTCCTCCTTCAATGCTTTCTCAAATAAAATGATACCGAGTATCAATGTGTTTGCTTCTTCCATGAAACACGGATTTTCATAAGCACTATTGCTGATTTATTGTCCACAAATAATGTGAAAGACTTGATGGTCTGTTTAGTCAATTCATGTAGTAATCTCATCAAGTAAATACCTTGACATGCAGCTGAAGTTGCTGCCATGAACTCTGCTTTGCATGATGACAAGGCTACACTCCTTTGCTTCCGTGAGCACCATGTAATCACATTTCCATGAAGATAGAACACCATACCAGTTGTGCTTCTATGATCAATTGAATCACCGGCCCGATTACTATCGTAAAATCCTTCAAGCATTGGTGTGTTGTCATGCCATATATCGACCATGATCAATTGTTCTTATTAGATATCTCGACATGTTTTAATGCTTGCTTGTGTTGTATTGTTGGTCTTTCCATAAATCTACTAAGTACTCTAACCGAGTATGCAAGGTCAGTCGCGTATGTATCAAATATTGTAGGCAACATATTATATTTCTAAGTTCATCGATCGACTAGCTCTCCTATCTCATCTTTGTCGAGTTTGAATTTTGGCTCCATGGGGTACTAACACGGGTTGCAACTCAACATGCCTGCCTTCTCAAAAATTTTATTTGCGTAGGTTGACTACTTGATTGAAATATTGTACTTACTTTTTTTCACCTCCAAACCAAGGTAATAAGTCAAAAGTCCCAGATCGCTTGTCTCAAATTGCTTCATCATCTCTTTTTTAAACTCTTCAACTTTCGATCACATGTTCCTATGATAATAAGATCATCAATATATATGCCAAGTATCAGCATGCCTTCTTCTGTCTTTCTTGTATATATGGCTGGATCTTGCTTGCATCTTTCAAAACCAAGGTTGATCAAAGAACTATCTAGTTTCTTGTTCCAAGCTCTAGGCACTGTTTGGACCATACAAAGCTTTTAAGAGTCGATATACTTTGCCTTCTTGTCCCTTCACTTGAAAACCCTTCGGTTGTGATACATATACCTCCTTGGTGACATCACCATTTAGAAACGCAAATTTGACATCCATATGGTGTACTTCCCATCCAAATTGAGCTGCAAGAGCAAATATCAATCTAACTGTTTCTAATCTTGTAACTGGTGCAAACACTTCTTCATAGTCTATGCTTTTTTTCTGAACATAGCCTTTGGCCACAAGTCTCGCCTTGTGACGAACAATGTTTCCATCTGCACCTCTTTTCACTTTGAATATCCACTTTAGCCCTATTGCCTTCTAATTATGGGGTAAATCTATCGAGATCCATGTTTTGTTCTTTTCAATGGAATCAAGCTCTATCTGCATAGCAGTATTCCAATGATTTTCTTTTAAAGCCTGCTGAAATCCCATTGGTTCATCAGCAGTTACCATATGTAATTCTTCAGACATCTCAATGGGTTCGGTCTACTCATAAATTTCAACAAGACTTTGATAAACAGGTGTTTTACTCAGCGGGGTCTCTACCTCTTCTTGTTCAATTTGAGGGGAAGATGGAACAACCTCTGTAGCCTCCTGTGGACTTGTGGATGTATTTGACATGGGTGTAGCCGATTCTTGAAATTGATCTATTTCATCATTGTTCTCTCCTTCAAATGAGAAAGAAATCCACTTCTGTAGATTGTTTTCTTCTGATGGATTTGCCTCCCACTCCCATGCTTTATCTTCACAAAAGACCACATCACAACTGACTACAATCTTATCTTTACGTGGATTGTACAGCCGACTAGCTTTGGATCTTGGTTCAACTCACAATATATCAATTCCTTTGATCTGTCATCTAATTCTTCATATGAGTGAGCACCTTTGCGTATGCTACACAATCGAACACCCTCAAGTGTTCTAGACATGGTTTTCTTCCGCTTAATGCTTCATATGGTGTCTTCCCTTCCAGAGCTTTTGTGGGTACTCGATTGAGTATATAAATAGCATGTCTTATAGGCTCAGCCCAAAATCTTCCCGATAGCTATCTGCTCTTGAGTAAACTTCTTGCCATATTCATAACCATTCGGTTTCTTCGCTCGACTACTCCGTTCTGCTACGGACTGTAAGGAGCTGTGAAATACCTTCTAATTCCTTCCATCTCATAGATTGATTCAAACTCTTGTCCCAAGAATTCACCCACACGATCTGATCTCACCACCTTGAGTTTGTGATTGGTCTCCTTTTCAACCAGTGCCACAAACTTTTGAAACATGTCTTTGGCTTCTGATTTTCTTTTGAACATGTATACCTGCATAACTCTAAAACAATCATCAACAAAAAGTAGAACATATTTATTACCTCCATTTGACTCAGGGGTAATAGGACCACAGAGATCAACATGAAGCAATTCCAAAGGCTATGTAGCTCTATATTGAGCTTGCTGAGGGAACAGAAGTCTTGATTGTTTGGAAATAATGCAGTCTTCACATACTTGAGATGGATGATTGATGGATGGCAGTCCATGAACCATCCTTTTCTCTGTCATTAGCTTCAAAGAGCAAAAATTCACATGACCAAGTCGATCATGCCACAACCACATCTTGTTGTCCACACTGGCACTGAAACAAGCTGGTTTGGCTAACTCGAGTTCAATCTTATATAGCCGATTTGGTGTTCACATCACCTTCATTAGCAGTTGTCCGTCGTGATCATGCAACAACAAGTATGGTCTACTTAGTGATACATCGCAGCCTTCTTTAGTCAGCTGACCCATACATATGAT
Organism: Bonia amplexicaulis; assembly: GCA_036346245.1. NCBI lineage: Eukaryota > Viridiplantae > Streptophyta > Magnoliopsida > Poales > Poaceae > Bonia > Bonia amplexicaulis. The sequence continues at coordinate 5,679,523 of CM070741.1, forward strand.
GTTATTGCATAATTGTGGTATATAATAGACATCAGTCAACGCTCTTTAGTCTCCATTCTTGCTTTGCAACAGAATAGTGCCCTTTAGTTCTATATGAATAACTAACCTGTCTCCAAATTTCACCTTGCCTCGAAAACCTTTATTCAATTCACTGAATTTCCCTTTTGTCTAGTCATGTGATTAGAAGCACCATTGTCGAGATACCAAAGATTTGACTCCACCATCTCTTCTCCAACTTTCAGTAATTGCGGCTAAATATGCTCTTCATTTAGCATCATAAGTTGTGTGCTTTTCTCTTCATAGATGGACAACAGAAGTGTTGGCTCCTACTCTATTTTGGCTTGAATCAAATTTGCCTCCTCCTTCGTCTTGTATCGGCAGTCAGCAGAATAGTGCCCAAACTTTTGGCACTCGAAACACTTGATATCACTTCTACAGTCTACAACATAATGTCCTTCTTTGCCACAGGTAAAGCATTTGATTTGTGGCTTGTCTCGGTTATAAGAGAACTCACCTCACATTGCTTTCTCTCCATGATCAACAGTAAAACCACGGCCTCCTCGACCAAAACCGCGGCCACCTTAAGCATGACCTTGTCCACGCTAATTGCCAAATCCCCGGCCTCCTCCTTTGCTTGGATTTGATTCCCGCCAAGTTTTATTTTCAACATTTGCTTCACTTTTCACTAGTAATGCTTGATCAGTCCTGGCCTTACACCCTTTAAGCAATCCCTCATGAGCCTTGAGAGATCCTGTAACCTCTTCTATTTTCATGTTTTGGAGATCACATGAATATAGAAGAGTTGTGACCACCGGTACAAACCTCTCAGGTAGGACACACAAGTACTTTTCAACCACTGTAGTTTCCTCCAATGTGCCTCCAAGAGATCGAATCTCATTGACCACAACAGTTAATTTTCCTCCAAACTCATCTACCGACTGAATTTCATCCATATGCAGTGCCTTATATTCTCCTTGAAGAGTTTGTTGTTGAACCTTCTTTACTCGATCCACTCCTTCGTGCATAGTTCGAAGAGTAATCCAAGCTTCATGTGATGTATCTTTTTCGACAAGTTGACTGAGCATTGAGTCGGGTATGGCAGCATAGATGAGTGCTAAAGCAGTTTGATCGGTCTTCACGTCAACATCCTTATCCTATCATTTTCATCGACCTGTCTATTAGCGTTGGCCGAATCAGCTACAACGTCCCAGACCCCATGGGCATGCATATTCACATATATCTTCATAGACCATGCTGGGTAGTTCTCTGAGTTGAGAACTGGATATGGAAGGGAATTTAGTCCTTCCTTCATTGTCGACGAAAATTTGCTCCCTACCATGTGCTGCTCCTTCTACGAGTTGATCGACACCGAGCTCTGATACCAGATGTTGAAAAACGACTGCTCCGCATACGACCACGTGAGATGGTCGGAAAGCAGATTTCCCTTCAGACTGCTCCAAATGCACGCAAGTTGCCAATCAGATTGGTCCAAATGTCTTTGACACTGATCGGACTAGTCCAACCGCTCCGCCCTTGAAATCACCTACCGCACTACTCAAATCCTTAGCAATACCTTTCGAACACTGTCCGATGCTTCAACATTCTGGGTGTGGACATGCGGTACAGAATATTCAACTGTAATTCACATTGCCATACAATAATCATCAAATACATTTGAAGTAAATTCTCCGGCGTTGTCCATTCTGATGAACTTTATGTGATGATCGAAAAATATTTCTAATGCGAATTATCTGTGAGATCGACTTATGAAAGCATGGTTTCTTGTAGACAATAAACATACATGCGACAATAATTTTTGTAATTTTTGAGCTCATTTAATATATTTAAAATTCAACAGAAAAATTAGGCGATAACGACAGAAGCCTCACCGCTGCCAACGGCGGCAGTCGCCGTCGGTGAGGGCGGCAGCGCCCACGCGGCGGCCGCGTGTTGCTGCGACATCGCCATCCGTCCACCGGACGGCAGAAACAATATTTTTGTTAATACGGTACGCATATCGCTATTTTTATAAATACAATACAAAATAATACCAAATATGGCTTTAACTCCTCGATCACTTGTGCTTTCATGCTCGCTTAGTGCAAAAGGATTGTCTGCGCTTGCTTTCAGGCAAAATGTTAACTGAGAGAGTTGCTACCTTGGCTAATATCACCCATCCATCTTCCAGTATATAGCACTATTATTATCACGGGGCAACCGGGCATGGCAACTTTACCCTGCTTGATAAAAATTTAGAAAGCCAAGTTAATTCGATACAAGAACTCCAGAAACTTTTAAGCGTAGTGTAGAGGGACTCGGCCCTAGACCTGCCCTGATGTGCATACAATCCCAACAAACTGATACCATATCTCAAAGAGTTGCTACCTTGTTAGCTCGATATCCCCTATATATCCAACTTCTTGTATAGTGCTATATATTATCACGGGGCACCGGCATGCATGAAAACTTCGGTATGCAAAATTTAGTGAAGTACTGAAGTTTCATGCATGTGAGTAAGACACTGAAGAGGTAAATTAAGGAACGTAACACTGCAAGTAAAATAAAGGGCCACATAAAAATTCAGATGTAGTAACACACTGGTACCGGGTATATATATGTTTCATTAGCACACATAAAACTTCAAACATGTGTTACACAAGCAGACTCCCGTTTAATTGAATTGATCACGTGTACAGACGACACAAGGTAAACGGCAACTTATTCGTAAGACGCCGCACAGCCACGAAGCATGCACATATGCATGCCGCTAGCTAGCTCTGGGTCCAAAATACGAGTAAATTAACTAAGCAACACACACATATGTATGCATCCTTAGATCAGCAATCGGGGAGGCCGACGGTCGCCTTGCCGCAGGTTCCAAGGACCGTTTTGATCATAGCTGGATCGACACTGGCACCAAACTTGATCTTGAGGGCGGTGCACATGCACTTCGCGGCGTCGGGGCTTGAGAGACTGTCCATCCGCGGGCAACACAGCGGCTTGAACAACAGGTTGCTCGGCTTAAGTGTAACGCACAATGTGAGGTCTACGTTTATTGGGCACTGACCGCCGGGCTTAGGTGGTGTTGGTGCCACAATGGGTGGTGGCGGGCGGCGGGGACATGGTCCGACCTGGAGGCGGTGGAGTTGGGGTTACAACGGTGCTGGAGGCGGCGTTGGGGTCACGAATTTGCTCCCTACCATGTCTTGCTCCTTCTACGAGTTGATCGACACCGAGCTCGATACCGGATGTTGAAAACGATCGCTCGCATACGACCACGTGAGATGGTCGGAAAGCAGATTTCCCTTCAGACTGCTGCAAATGCACGCAAGTTGCCAATCAGATTGGTCCAAATGTCTTTGACACTGATCGGACTAGTCCAACCGCTCCGCCCTTGAAATCACCTACCGCACTACTCAAATCCTTAGCAATACCTTTCGAACACTGTCCGATGCTTCAACATTCTGGGTGTGGACATGCGGTACAGAATATTCAACTGTAATTCACATTACCATACAATAATCATCAAATACATTTGAAGTAAATTCTCCGGCGTTGTCCATTCTGATGAACTTTATGTGATGATCAGAAAAAATATTTCTAATGCGAATTATCTGTGAGATCAGCTTTGCGAAAGCATGGTTTCTTGTAGACAATAAACATACATGCGACAATAATTTTTTGTAATTTTTTGAGCTCATTTAATATATTTAAAAATTCAAACAGAAAAAATTAGGGCAGATAACGACAGGCAAGCCTACCGTCTGCCCACCGGGCGGCAGGCTGCCTGCCGTCTGGTGAGGGGGCGGCAGGCGCCACCGCGGCAAGCTGCGCGCGTGTTGCTTCATGGCATCGCCATCCGTCCACCGGACGGCGAAACAATATTTTGTTAATACGGACGCATATCGCTATTTTTATAAATACAATACAAAATAATACCAAATATGGCTTTAACTCCTCGATCACTTGTGCTTTCATGCTCGCTTAGTGCAAAAGGATTGTCTGCGCTTGCTTTCAGGCAAAATGTTAACTGAGAGAGTTGCTACCTTGGCTAATATCACCCATCCATCTTCCAGTATATAGCACTATTATTATCACGGGGCAACCGGGCATGGCAACTTTACCCTGCTTGATAAAAATTTAGAAAGCCAAGTTAATTCGATACAAGAACTCCAGAAAGTTTTAAGCGTAGTGTAGAGGGACTCGGCCCTAGACCTGCCCTGATGTGCATACAATCCCAACAAACTGATACCATATCTCAAAGAGTTGCTACCTTGTTAGCTCGATATCCCCTATATATCCAACTTCTTGTATAGTGCTATATATTATCACGGGGCACCCGGGCATGCATGAAAACTTCGGTATGCAAAATTTAGTGAAGTACTGAAGTTTCATGCATGTGAGTAAGACACTGAAGAGGTAAATTAAGGAACGTAACACTGCAAGTAAAATAAAGGGCCACATAAAAATTCAGATGTAGTAACACACTGGTACACAAGCAGTAAACTTATTCGTAAGACGCCCGTTTCATATATATGTTTCATTAGCACACATAAAACTTCAAACATGTGTTACACAAGCAGACTCCCGTTTAATTGAATTGATCACGTGTACAGACGACACAAGGTAAACGGCAACTTATTCGTAAGACGCCGCACAGCCACGAAGCATGCACATATGCATGCCGCTAGCTAGCTCTGGGTCCAAAATACGAGTAAATTAACTAAGCAACACACACATATGTATGCATGCTTAGATCAGCAATCGGGGAGGCCGACGGTCGCCTTGCCGCAGGTTCCAAGGACCGTTTTCATGATAGCTGGATCGACACTGGCACCAAACTTGATCTTGAGGGCGGTGCACATGCACTTCGCGGCGTCGGGGCTTGAGAGACTGTCGATCCGCGGGCAACACAGCGGCTTGAACAACAGGTTGCTCGGCTTAAGTGTAACGCACAATGTGAGGTCTACGTTTATTGGGCACTGACCGCCGGGCTTAGGTGGTGTTGGTGCCACAATGGGTGGTGGCGGCGGCGGGGACATGGTCCGACCTGGAGGCGGTGGAGTTGGGGTTACAACGGGTGCTGGAGGCGGCGTTGGGGTCACGATTGGTGTAGGAGGTGGCGTTGGGGTCACAGTGGGTGCCGGCGGTGGCGTCGGGGTCATCGTGGGTGCCGGCGGTGGCGCTGGGGACACGGTGGATGCCGGCGGTGGCGTCGGGGATACGGTGTGTGCCGGCGGTGGCGTCGGGGACACCGTGTGTCGGCGGTGGTGCTGGGGACACGGTGGGTGCCGGCGGTGGCGCGGGGACACGGTGGTGCCAGCGATGGTGCTGGGACACGGTGTGTGCGGCGGTGGTGCTGGGACACAGTGTGTGCGGCGGTGGTGCTGGGACACAGTGTGTCTTGGTGGTGGTGTCGGGACACAACAGTCCCGACGATGGTGCTGGGACACAGTGTGTGTGGCGGTGGCGCTGGGACACATTGTGTGGGCGGTGGCGCTGGGACACAGTGTGTGCAGGGTGGCGTCTGGGACACGGTGGTGCAGCGGTGGTGCTGGGACACGGTGTGTGCAGCGGTGGTGTCGGGACACATTATGTGCGGGCGGTGGCGCTGGGACACAGTGTGTGCGGCGGTGGCGTCGGGGACACAGTGGGTGCAGCGGTGGCGTCGGGGACACAGTTGGTGTCGGCGGTGGCGTCTGGGACACAGTGTGTGGGCGGTGGGCTGGGGACACAGTGTGTGCCGGCGGTGGTGCTGGGGACACAGTGTGTGCTGGCGGTGGTGTCGGGGACACAACAGGTCCCGACGATGGTGCTGGGGACACAGTGTGTGCCGGCGGTGGCGCTGGGACACATTGTGTGGGCGGTGGCGCTGGGACACAGTGTGTGCAGCGGTGGCGTCGGGACACAGTGGGTGCAGCGGTGGTGCTGGGACACAGTGTGTGCAGCGGTGGCGTCGGGGACACATGTGTGTGGCGGTGGCGTTGGGGACAGTGTGTGCAGCGGTGGCGTCGGGACACAGTGGGTGCAGCGGTGGCGTCGGGGACACAGTTGGTGTCGGCGGTGGCGTTAGGGACACAGTGTGTGGGCGGTGGCGCTGGGACACAGTGTGTGCGGCGGTGGTGCTGGGACACAGCATGTGTCTTGGCGGTGGTGTCGGGACACAACAGGTCCCGACGATGGTGCTGGGACACAGTGTGTGCGGGCGGTGGCGCTGGGACACAGTGTGTGCCGGCGGTGGCGTCGGGGACAGTGGATGCCAGCGGTGGCGTCGGGGACACAGTGGGTGCAGCGGTGGTGCTGGGACACGGTGTGTGCCGGCGGTGGCGTCGGGGACACATTGTGTGCGGGCGGTGGCGCTGGGGACACAGTGTGTGCCGGCGGTGGCGTCGGGGACACAGTGGGTGCCGGCGGTGGCGTCGGGGATACAGTTGTTGTCGGCGGTGGCGTCGGGGACACAGTGTGTGTGGGCGGTGGCGCTGGGGACACAGTGTGTGCCGGCGGTGGTGGTGGAGACACAGTGTGTGCTGGCGGTGGTGTCGGGGACACAACAGGTCCCGACGATGGTGCTGGGTAGACAGTTGGTGTTGGTGGTGGTGTCGGTGATACAGTGGGTGCCGGTGGTGGTGCTGGGGCTAGGCATGAGCTAGGATAACGTCCACCTTGGACAGGCACCAAGACCAAAACAATCATTGCGAGGAAAAGGCCGGGGGACGATATCGACTTGGTGGCCATTGTTGCGGATGTTGGTGCCTTTAAAGGTATGGAACTAGGAACTATTTATAGGCCGCTAGCGTGCAAGTTGTTGGTGCAGCGCACCGTTAATCAGCTCACAAGTTTCTCCGTTGGTTAATTACTGTTCGCGTACAGATTACTGAGTAAACGCTCGCTAGTTTGTACCCAACAGGTCGGCATATATATATTCAACAGACGCAACGTGGGCTCCTGGACATTTGGAGTAATCTCAAGACTTTTTTTCTAGGTGCAAAACTAGTAGTGCATCCATACAACCATGCATGCATGCTACTGTACCTCAAAAGTTCGGCCGTTGCGGGGTTTGGAGCACGTCAGAATAATGTGCGCCTAACTCAGCGGGTACATATGCTATATACCTCAAAAGTATGCACGATTGGTGCCGCACAGCCACGAAGCATGCACATATACATAAGCTCTGGGTCCAAAATACGAGTAAATTAACTAAGCAACACACGCATATGTATGCATGCTTAGATCAGCAAACTGGGGGCGCGACGGTCGCCTTGCCGCAGGTTCCAAGGACCGTATTGATGATAGTTAGATCGACACTGACACCAAACTTGATCTTGAGGGCGGTGCACATGCACTTCGCGGCGTCGGGGCTTGAGAGACTGTCGATCCGCGGGCAACACAGCGGCTTGAACAACAGGTTGCTCGGCTTAAGTGTAACGCACAATGTGAGGTCTACGTTTATTGGGCACTGACCGCCGGGCTTAGGTGGTGTTGGTGCCACAATGGGTGGCGGCGGGTCCGACCTGGAGGCGGTGGAGTTGGGGTTACAACGGGTGCTGGAGGCGGCGTTGGGGTCACGATTGGTGTAGGAGGTGGCGTTGGGGTCACGATTGGTGCCGGAGGTGGCGTTGGGGTCACAGTGGGTGCCGGCGGTGGCGTCGGGGTCACTGTGTGTGCCGGCGGTGGTGCTGGGGACACGGTGGGTGCCGGCGGTGGCGTCGGGGACACGGTGGGTGCCGGCGGTGGCGCTGGGGACACGGTGGGTGCCGGCGGTGGCGCTGGGGACACCGTGTGTGCCGGCGGTGGCGTCGGGGACACAGTGGGCGCCGGCGGTGGCGTCGGGGACACAGTTGGTGCCGGCAGTGGCGTCGGGGACACAGTGTGTGCGGGCGGTGGCGCTGGGGACACAGTGTGTGCCGGCGGTGGTGCTGGGGACACGGTCGGTGGCGTCGGGGACACAGTATGTGCGGGCGGTGGCGCTGGGGACACAATGTGTGCCGGCGGTGGTGTGCTACGCCCCACTATGCAACGCCCCTCTTCCATCATGCTTGGTCTGTGCTACGGCTTAGGCTTTACTGCTTTACCAAGGATCGGCGGGCAGCAGGCGTCTGAGCTGAATTCACCTTCTTATCCCCTGCTCTTCCTATAATTCCATCACAATTAAGTAAATAAACCCAATGCCAACCATCCCAAGCGAACTCACAACCAAACTGCAACACATCGACCAAGCAAACGAATGAAATCACCAGCACCATGACTCCCCTTTTTATCATTACAATTCCACTTAAAAAACTCAAGGCAGAACTTTGAAAAGGCAGTGAAGTTTTCAAGTGACAGGAATTACACTACGTCATCGGATAATTGACAAAAGAACATATCAAATTGAGAGACCATGTGGCGGTATCCCATATTTGTAATGAGTAATTGACCCTTGTTTTGGAAAATTTGAGTTTGGTTTGATCTGTTTTTGCTAAGTTGTAGCCTCGGCGAGTGGTCGGACTTCGGCTTCGATCCCTGCGAAGTCAGTAGACTTCAACCTTGTCCACGCTGCGGAGTCTCTGGTCTTTGACATCGGTTGGACTTTTGGCTTCGATCCCTACGAAGTCGGTAGACTTCGACCTTGTCCATGCTACGAAGTCTCTGGTCTTCGACATCGATCACCCTGCGAAGACGGTAGACTTCGACTTCGAACACACTGCGAAGTCGGCAGACTTCAACTTCAAACACACTTCGACTACACTATCTTGCGGTCACGTTGTCCTCAGTCGAAGGCTGCCGACCACGTTATGATGTCTCGGCTAAGTTGCAAGTCAAATCGGAGGACACCAGAAGGTTTACGACCACTCTGTCACTGGTCGGATGTTGGCTGGTGCATTTACGAGTGGTCGGAAGTCGGTGGCTCCAGTTAGCCGTGGTCGGAAGCCAGCAGTAGAGTGTACGACCACATTATCAGCAGTCGAAAGCTAGCAAACTGATTTAGACAACGTTATTGCAAGAAGCGGTCGGAACTTGAGGCTTCGATCGTTGAGGTCGGAAGTCAGCAGACTTCGACCACGACCACGTTGGGAAGTCGGCGGACTCTGACCACGTTGTGAAGCGGTTGAACGAGGTCGGCTCGAAGTCGAACGAGGTCGGATGTGGTTAGAAGTCTCTTCGACCACGTTGAATGCGGTCGGAAGGGCTTCGACCATGTAGTAACTTGTTGGGATGGTCATATCTTCTGATCAAGCGATCGTATGGAGTTCCGATGAGGTCGTATCTATCTAGTATGTGGTCGTAGACTATGAGCGTTGCATATTTTTTGAATTCGACCGGTCGTAAGTGGGTTACGATCAGTAGGGATGTCTTACGAGTACATTTTTCCTGATGTAGTCGATGCTCATGATGTTTTGTGTGGTGTTATGTGATGGTTTGCTTGTTTGTGTGGTTGCAAGACTTCGGATGTAGGTCATGGTGAGGCGTGGGAGGACTGGGACTAGGTACAGGAGGTGTTGAGGTCCAGATGCTTGGAGACACCGAAAATGATCAAGGCTGGTGAGGTGGTTGCGTGCTGGGAGACGAGGAACTGGAGCTAGAACTGCCGAGGTGAGCACGACAGGCAACGACGAGGATGACCAGACCTAGGCTCAGGAGGACCCGAGGTCTAGACAATCAGAATGTCGAGTGCGATCGTGTGCATGAGATGGACCGGGACTAGACTCAAGAGAAGTCGAGGTCCAGTCGGTCGGGTGCAAGCTTGGATGGAAAGACAGAAGGAAGCTTCCGGGAAGGTGCATGAGGGGAATTCGGTGAAATTGACTCAGGCCTGCAAAAGGAAGCGGATTCTGTTGGTGTTAACGGGTAAATCACTGAGATTGTTGGTGCTAATGGGCAAAGCAACGTGTAATAACCGGTGTTAGTTGGGGTTAACGGGTTACCCCACTTGTGAAGGCTATAAATAGAGAAGATAGAGCTCGAGTGCTCGGCGAGGTTGTTCCTGAGATGCTCTGGGTTTTCATTTCTATTTTGCGCGAGTTGTTCTCTGGGATGGAGCAGGTGTGCTCCTGAATCTCCTAGTTGGAGTGGCTGTAGAAACCTCCATGATCAATCATTCATCTCTGTTCCTCTATGTTGAGTTCTTTTATCTGTGTGTTGTTTGATTGTGCTTTCTCTGTTATATCTTATCTCCTCCTCATCTTTGTCTGAGAGGCTGGTTCTCTGGTTTGCTCTACCCTCTCTTGGTTTGAGGTGTGTTGTTGTTCTAGTAGCCTCAGTTCTGTTTTGCTCTGAACTAGGAATTGGCTAGCCTATTCTTGAGAGCAAAGTTCAGTCGGAGAGTTTTTGGCTTGCGGTCATGCGCCATCTTTGCTTCCTCTGTTTCGTGTTCGACTACGCCTCCTGGTTCGTGCTCGGCAGAGAAGTCTTATTTTCTTGGTATTTTCTCGGCCAAAGGATGTATTCTTGCTTGGTTTGAAATCTCATGACTGAATGGTCTATGAATCAAAAGCTGTTCGCAAATCGGATTCAGCGGTCGTGCGACTTCCCTCATCCTCTGTTTCTTATTTGACCATGTTCCTCTGATCGGCCTCGATGAAAAGTTTTCGTTAGCTCTGTGATTTCTCGACTTGAGGTCGTTTCCCTGCTGTGGTTAAAATTTCCTTATCGATCGACCCGAGAATCACAAGATATTCGGATTTTAGTCTCAGCAGTCGTTTTTCTCTGTTTTTCGGCCGGGTCTGTTCTTGTTCTATTGTCGGTCTCGTTTTCGGTTTTCCAGTAAGCATTCAATCTCCGTCTTCATAGCTTTGTAGCTATTGGAGAAGAAGGTTGGTGAGAATACTTGGGGAGATTTGAAGGCACCATTTACACCCCACTCTGTTGTCTGTTCGGTCCTACCTAGCCTTGAATGCATTTTGCAATGCCACAAATGAATCCAAAATGACTCCTTGTATGGGGAAACCAATTAGATAAGTTGTACACATGTTCAATGGAGTAAGACATATAGGACTTAGGATAAAAAAAATAATTATCTCATAAGTCAAATGTTGCATAAATTACATAATGGAAATCTAAGAAGTAAAAGATCGCGTTGTAAAAATTGCATCAATTACAAGAACTTGAGGCGGTCAAAAGTGGTAGAAATTGAAGGAAAGCAATACCAGCAAAATGATGGCCTGCTTCATGTACAAGGACTCAACGCTTGTATGGAGGGCAGAAACATGAGATTTGTGCAAGACAAGTACCACCATGAAAACTCGCATATGTTGTTGCTAATGCCAATACAGTAGCCAAGTTAGGTTGTACATCATTTCCTTGAGTTAGTAGATAAGATACACCTACAAGAAATGCAACCAGAACATAAGGAGAATTTCTAGAGAGACACCTCTTCTTTGGTGCAATCTCTATGGCTGACAAAAATAACACATAAATAAGATGAGAGTTATAGAAGAAATAAAAGTCCTTCAAAATTGCTCTATCCGCCTGTTGCAATTATGTACTGTTAAGGAGTGCTACAATATGAGATCGATAGGAAATAGAAGTACAAACCCACTAAGATCTTTGAACAAGGAACAATATATCAAGAAGAAAGGGGATATTGCCTCAATTCTCACTTTCCAAGCCGGTCATCTCCTTTAAAGATGTTGGTGTTACTTCTCTTGGTCCCTCTAGAACTACAGTAAAAAATGCATATACATTGGTAAGTGGGTATAAATATCAATCTGAAAACCAGTTTGAATGAAACCAAATTATTAGTACATTGATGTAAACATCAATCAATAAAACTGTAAACCAAGTTCAAATTTTGTGGGCATGCCTTCGATATGACTCAATCAGTACACATAAATCATCACTTACCAATGCTTTTGCATCCCTAAATCCTACAACACCTTCACTAACAATTTCCACTTTACAGACACTAACTACTGTATCGATGTTTTAATATCGATCTTACGTATGATTTGTTTGGATTCGGAGAAACTTTTAGAGGACCTGGTGTCTGCATATACAAAATAGAGACATGTGAATTTTTATACATGTTTGGGTCTTCTCCTAAGAGAATAATAACCTTACGTCCTATGTGAATACCAATCACCAGAAAAGGATTACAATTGAGACTAATATGAATGCCTAACACTATCTCCTTCTTCGATCCGAATGCCTCCCCCTTCTCTCTTTGACTTTAACCTTTATATAACCTACAAAGCAACGATGGTTGTCCTACGCTAGAAGACGTCTCAACGCTTCGGATGACAACCACCTGATAGAAAGTTACTGTCAGAGAGACGTAAAAGGCTATTCGCCATGTAGCAGTTGTTGTCAAAGAGAGATCGTGTGCAGTTATTGGATAAACCCATGTTCTAACTGCCTTATCAGATGAACCCACAATATAGCTGTTCGTCGTAGACAAGTTAGTCGGAGATAGGTTGGTCGCAGGAAGGTTCATGACCATAAGGTGGTCACAAGTCAACTTACAACTACGTGGTCGTAGAAGAACTTACGACCATGTAGTAGTCATAGTAATATTTACGACTACATGGTCGTAGAAGAACTTACAGCCAGGGAGATAGTCGCAGTAAGACTTACGACTATATGGTCGTAGAAGGACTTACGACCAGAGAGCAGTCGCAGTAAGACTTACGATTATTTGATCGTAGAAGGACTTATGACCAAGGGGGTAGTCGTAGTAAGATTTATGACTACGTGTTCGTAGAAGGACTTACGACCATATAGAATAGTCGTAGTAAGACTTACGACTATCCTGAGGTACTTCTCCCCTACTAATAAGGGGGTATATTCAAGAAATATAATGATGTAATAATTTGAGGATTATTCTATCTTCATCATCTAGCGCCCCAACTTCAAGTGAAAGTAACTTATTCGACCAAGCGAGGTCATAGATAAAAATGTGGTCGAAAGCAAAAACCTTCTCGACTCTTATCGACCAGGAATTGGCTTGGTCGATTTGGTAATTTCGCTTAAGTTGTGAAGATAAATAGACATCAAACAGAGAAAATGCAATTGATTTCCCTCGATTTGTCCATCGAATCGGTTCCCAAGGCGAACGTTTGGTTCCCGAGGAAAGTAATCGACGCATTGGCTATAAAAACTTACCGGGGGTAACATTTGGTTTTTCACTTTCCCCATTTGCTCTGATTCATTCGAGCTCTCTGCCTCCAATTGATCTCCATAATCTTCCTCAATCTTGCACAAATTCCTTCTAATCACCCGCAAGAATGACGACGTCTTCATCAACCTGGGCTGAATCAGAGATGGATCATGCCAAGATAAAGGCATTGGAGACTACGGAGAAGATCCCACCATGGCGATTTGTCAGATGGATCGAAACCGCTGGGTAGCGGTGGCCAACCGGACAAATTGGAGAGATTCTGGTGTTCCAAGCGTACTGTAAGTGTGGCCTTCGTCTCCCTGCTCATCCCTTATTGACGACCGTTCTCGAGTATTTTGGGGTTGAATTGGTGAACTTGGTTCCCAATTCAATCACAATACTCAGCATCTTTGTATACCTATGCGAGGCATATTTGTGTATCCCAGCAGATCTCGAGCTCTTCCGGTTCTACTACAAGATAAGACAACAAGCAGGGATCGCTGGGAGTTGTGGATTGAAGCTCCATGATGGCAAGATGAAGCTTTACATCCCCATGTTTACCTAATCTTCATGGCCGAGATGAAAGAAGAGATAGTTCTACTGGAAGACGACCAATGAAGACAACCTCTCCTTCATCGGGAATGCCGTCGAGAAGAACAATCTTTGGAACTCAGCCCCCAAAGATGTCACAAAAATAGCCCCCTATATCTCAGCCATTAAGGAGCTGAGGGACAGGGGCTTACGAGCTGGTATGTGGTGAAGGACTTCATCACACGCCATATTAGTCCCTTGAAGCATCGAGCACATCATATATGGATGTACTCGGGAGTCTCAGATTTGACCCGGGACTACGAGAAAGGTAAGTGATACTAGTACTCATATTCGTAACCAAGTTACATTTCCTGAGTACTCTTTATCGACTACCATGTTTGTTTATTCAGACCTTGATTTGGAGGAAATCAATTATCGAGTCAAGGCCATCTATGAGAAGGCTCTATCGCTTGAGGTGCAGGCTCCTCGTATTCTTGTGGATGTTTTTGCTGAAGAGAGGGAAGAATGCTTAAAGGTAATAAAAAAATCGACTTCATCTTTAAGACTTCTTAGTCATAGAGCATGACCAAGTGGTATCTTCTTCTTCTGTAGAGCGTAGGTATGAATTTCCATCAAGACAACCAAGGGGTCGAATTGATGGTGGTCCGTGGAGAAGAGAAAAAATAAAGGCTCCTCTGGCCAAAAGGCGTCGACTGGTTAAGTCAGTCGATAGGAAAACGAGGAGCATAGTTGCTGCTGTCCCCCTTAAAATTCTTCCTTCGACTACCTTGAGCGCTCCTATTCAGCAATTTATTGCGGATATAGGTGCGACAAGCAAAATAGCGGCAGCCATATTGAAGCAATCGACTCCTACGGTCAAGGTACCTTTCTATTATAACATTAAAACTGACTCAGTTGTCCTTTCTAAAGGCTTTATCAAGCGTCTTGAAAAAGTAAACTAGAAGAGTTTGGTGTCTTTTGCGAAGAAAACTGTCGCGTCAGCAGAACCTATGATCGAGAAGGAGATCGTCCCGATGATTGAAACTGGTTCTGACCATCAGGAGGGACAAAAGAAGGAAAGAACAACAATCCTTGCTGTAGACCTTCAACCAGATGTGGTCGAAGGAGCCCAATACTCTTGACCGAAGGTGGTTGAGAAGGTCCTCATTCTCCTGCAACCAGATGTGGTTGTGGAAAAGAAATCAAAGAAACCACTCTCTAGGAGGGTTTCTTCCAAATTTGTGTTGAAAGTAATGACTCAAAGGTATAAAAATGTAAGTACATATACTATATTTTACCTTTGCCTTTTCAACTGCTGATTCACTTCTTGCGATTGTAGTTCGGTGTCTCCATTGCTTAAGGACTCTTCTCCTGAGAAGCCTCCTGTGGCTTTGCCCGCAATCAAAAGGACGGTGGAGAAGGTGATCGAAGAAACGACCACTGTCGCGACAAAAGCTGTGGCCAATACTACAAAGACTATGACCACTAAAGTGGTCGTAGCAATAGAAGGTGCTGGAGAAGAAGAAAAAGAGGAAGAACAACCTAATCTCTTCTCCTCGTTCTTTAATCCTCCCTTTGTGGTAGGATCTTTTTCTGGTCAAGCTTGGAGCCTAGTCCCATACCCCAACGATCTTCCAAATAAGGAGTACATCTTCAACGATGAACATCTTGAGAAGGTGTGGCAGACCAGGGTTGAAGTGCTCGACCAACTCAAAGATTCCGAGCTGGTGCTCGAAATTTTTGGTCGCAGGTGTATGAATGTGAGTATTGACAACTCAAATATTCATACTTTGCCTCTTTTATCTCTCATTGCCTTTCCTTATCCAAAGAGCATTAGAGACATGGCAACCATGGCTAAGTACCACAGACAGCTGATGCTCCTATGACAAAAGAACGTCAAACTCTCCAAGAAAGCAGTGGCATCGTAAGTCTCTTAACTTATATGGTTGTATTTTATCTTGACCACACAACTAGAATTTCAAGTCTACCTTTAACCTTTATAGGTCTTGTCTAGACATAGAGCTCTTGGCTGCTGCGCTCAAGAACAAGAAGGTTGATGCACGGAGGCTAAAGGAAGAAAATGCTAATTTATCGATAAGCCTCATTAAAGCCAACTCTGTTGTCAAAGCCTTGGAAGAAAAAATAAATAGTAAGCCCTGAAGCTTAAGTTTGTTTATCTATGCATATTTCTGGCCTTTCTTTTATCTTTCTCTTTTTAACAGAAAGAGAGATTGAATCGAGTAAGCTGGTCACTAAGGTCGAAGAGAAGACAAAAGTGATTGGAGAGCTTACTCGTATTAGTAAAGAAAAAGGCGAGAGGATATAGTTGCTTGATACTCAGCTATCAGGTAAGAAAAACTTTACCTTCGACCAGTTTTTGAAACAGATCTTGTAGGACTTACAACTACGTGGACGTAGAAGGACTTACAACTAAGGGGTAGTCACAGTTAGACTTTTGACTACGTGGTCGTAGAGGGACTTACGACCATATGGTCGTAGAAAAGTTTACGACTGTAACGAGTATTACCCTAACCAACTTTAACTCTTTTGTAGAGTCCATGGTCGAAATGAAGTGTCTTTCTAAAGCAATGACTTGTATTGAGGAAGAAACGAAGTCGATGAAGATGAACCTTCAAGACTGCGGTATTCTTCTGAACAACCTACTCAGTGAGTTTGGTGCAGAAAAGATGATTCCCTATGAGGAGACTACATCCGCTCACACAAGTACGATTGCACTACAAGCCAAGACTTTGGAAAAGACTTTGATACTCTGAAGGCTGATCAGACGGAGTCTTTCAGGGATGCTGTCAGGGGCGCTGTGAGCTATGCGTTGGCAAAACTCAAGGCATACGACCGGAACCTAAACTTACATCCCATCGAGCACAACTTCACCTGCTCTTTGGAGGAGGCGTCTCACCTGATCGAAGAAGTAGAGCCATTTGGACGAAAAGTGTCTGAAGAAATGGAACATGGCTCTTCCTCTCCTCTAAAGTAAAGTAGTTTGTAAATAAAAACAACTTTGTAAAGACTTACCTTTTGAGAGATGAATGAACTTTCTTTTTCCTATAATTTATCTTGTTGAACAATCAGTACTCGTAAGGTAAAATACAAATGAAAAGAAAACATATTTACAGCAAAGAAATAAAGCTATATGAATAATTCTATCCTAGCCCCCGACTATTTACTTAATTTATATGAATAAACTAAGAAAATAGTACAGAGTGAAGTATGCTGAGAGCAGGGTAATGTATCTGACCATTGTTGACGAATTTGTTTGTCACGTACTGATAGCAAAAGTGAGAAATGAGTTGACGCTAGAGAGCTCCTTCTAGTGGGCAAGACCACATGCAGAGAGGAGTGACTCCAACTAGGAGATGCTATCTCCTTTCGACCAGGTTTAAACAAATCGAAGACATGAACGATCAAAGGATAAACACTCAGATTGCCTTCTATTATATTCATTCAACATGTTCGTAGGCAATGCAATTGTTATATGTTAGTAGCAAGAGTTAGCAATAGACTGACACTAGGAAGCTCCTTCTAGTGGGCAGGACCACAAACAGAGAGGACAGGCTTTAGCTAGTGGTATTCTCATATCTGACCAGTTAAACAAATTTGATGCACTAGAAGTGGTCGAACTAATATAAGAGAAGCTCTACAAGACATACGACAATAAAAATTTGCATAAAGTGAAATTGTTATTGAAAAAAGGCAGAAATATTTACACATAGAATTTGCATAATTAGTCGATATTCCAAAAGTTCGAGAGAATTTGGCCATCTTCCATCGCAAGTTGTACAGAGCCAAGGCGTGCAACTTCGACCACAATGTAAGGACCTTCCCACTTAGGGAAAAGCTTGTTCCGATTAGACTGTGATTGGATTTTCCACAATACCAAATCGCCTACAGCAAGGCTACAAGGCTAGACCTTATTCGTAGTACTTACGCCTGGCCTGCTGATAGACCGCTAAATGGATTAAGGTTTGATTCCTCTTTTCTTTGAGCAAGTTGATATCATCCGCTTGAAACTGTTCTTAGTTAGAGTCACTGAAGTTCTCGACTTTAGCCAACCGGATATTTAGTTTTGGAGGAAGCATGGCTTCAGCCCTAAAAATTAGGGAAAAAGGAGTTTCACATATCGCCCAACTCGGAGTTATGCGAATCGCCCATAATACTGAAGAAAATTCCTGAACCCGAGCCCCCGAGTGTTTTACTAGCTGGTCGACGACACGAGTTTTAATTCCTTGCTTGATTTGACCATTTGCACGCTCGACTGCTCCGTTACTCTATGGATGGGTGACTGAAGCAAAACATAATTTGGTGCCTAATTCATTGCAAAATTCTTGGAATTTCGTACTCAAAAATTGCTTACCACTGTCTGTAATTATCCGACTTGGGACTCCAAATCGAGTAATTACACTTTTCATCAAGAACCTTTTTGTGCCTTCCATTGTTATCCTAGCTACTAGTTTAGCTTCAATCCATTTCATAAATGTATCAATAGCTATGAAGAGGAACTCGAAGCCCCCGGTGCTATTGGGAACAGCCCCAGGCGCTCTTGGGAACAGCCCTAGGATATTAAGACCCCAGGTTGCAAAAGGCCAAAACAAAGGAATCGTTTGAAAAGCCTGAGTTGGTTGGTGTATTTGCCTGAGCTAGAGATGTGTTCCTTGTTTATAGAGTTGAGGAGAAATTGGTCGTAAATAGTTACACTGATGCTAGCTTACAAATCGATAAAGATGATTTTCGATCACAATCTGGGTTTATGTTTTGTCTAAATGGACGGGTAGTGAGTTAGAAAAGTTTCAACCAAGAGACGGTTGCTGATTTTACAACAGAAGCTGAGTATATTGCAGCTTCTTAAGCTATAAAGGAGGCTGTTTGAATAAGAAAGTTCATCTCCAAACTAGGTGTGATCTCTAGTGCTTTTAATCTAATGGATTTCTGCAGTGATAGTAGTGGAGCCATTCCACAAGCCAAGGAGTCTAGATCATATCAAAGGTCCTAACACATACTGCGGCGTTATCACCTCATTTGTGAGATTATTGATAGAGGTGATGTGAAGATATGTAAAGTGCACATGAATTTAAATATTACTGATCCATTGACCAAACCTCTCTTATAGCCAAAGCATAAGGCGCACACAAGATGTATGGGTATTAGATACTTGTATGATTGATTCTAGTGCAAATGGGAGATTGTTAGTGATATGCCCTAGCGGCAATCATAGAGATAATTGTATCATTTTTATATTTATGTTCTTTTGAATAAATATTATTATGTTCATCGAGGAAAATCCCTGAGACACACTCATCAAAACTCTAACTGCCATCTCTCGAAACTCTTGCCATACGAGTTGGTGCTAGCACCCCAACGTATGATGTTCCATCGTTGGACGTATGAACTTCAGCAGATGTGTTGCTATGATTGCGATGCAACCGGTGTTGATCGGGACAATCATGAGAAGACGGTTGACTCGTGAAGATTAACTATTGCTCATGTACGATCAACTACTTTCACTATATCAACGTGCGATACATTGGATCAGATTGTCTCAGCTCTTCTTTTGTTACTGCGTGTCTAGTGGTAATAATCATAATCTTTTACTCATAAAACTTTCTGATTTATATAGTAGAAATTTTAATTTAGGCTAGAGGCCTGCCCGGTTTCCCTGATTAAAGAGATTATCTCTAAGACTTTGCAAGCTCCAAATTAAACAGATGATTGTGCATGTGCATCCATGCGCGCATGCTACTCGTGCATAGAAGACATGCCGTTGCGGGGGTTTGAGCACGTCAAAATAGTGTGCGCCTAATTCAGCCTGTACATGAGTACATAGACCAACTCGTAGTCCTTGTTCCTTAGGAGTATGAACTATGAAATACTTGCTCGTTAACCCATACCTGTCATACGGGGCTGGAAGCTGGCTGAAGCGAGCAGGCCGCGCCCGCACGGAAGAAAATTATATGGGAGCGGGTCTCTAACTCCAGCTCCTAAGGGCCTATGCAAGATAGTTTTCTGAACCGTTCAAATTTATACGTCAGTGATAATCAGAGATTATTACTGATGGTTTGTAAGTCATCTGTGATAAATATATCACAAACGGTTTATAACTAGAACCGTCTGTGAAGAACACTATCATAGATGATTCTAGCTACCAATTGTCTGTGATACCCACACATCGCAGACGGTTACCATTTGTGATATGTGAGTGTCACAGACGGTTGATATATAGAACAGTCTGTGATACTTTCCCATCACAGACGGTTTCTGGTTCGAGCTATCTGTGATAATTCTTCACAGATGCTTTATACCACAAAACCATCTGTGATACTTCCCCATCACAAACTATTTCTGGTTTGAGCTGTCTGTGATAATTCTTCACAGACGGTTTATACCACAAAATTGTCTGTGATAGTTCATTCTTTACCTAAATTTTTCTATTTTTCGACTAGCCTCAGAAAATGTTAATTGTATCATTTGAAAATAAGCAAATACAACAACAAACATAGCAACACATTCTATTTCCACTAAGATTAGAATTCACCATTATAACATCACAAGATATCGAGTATGTTACCTACAGTACTACATACACAAGAGGACACATACAATTTTACAAAGATAAACTTCATGGCTACAAATTCAAAAAATGCTTACACTACAAGAAACTTCAGGCTAATGCAAGCAAGACTTACATATCCTTCATTAAACTACAATCTAAAACAAGTGGTGCGAAAAAATTTCAAGTAGCAAAACAAAAGACAATAAATACCATTTTCAGATTCTATGATAAAATCAACAGCTTCTATGCTGGTGACTTAGAATAGTGCAAATTTACCATTGCCTCATTTCTTTCCATCTTGCTTCAAGCGAAATTTCAGTCGCCCTTGCCGAACCCCTTCCCACCCATGCCGCGCACAAACTAGTTGGAGTAGTATTGGTGGTATTGGTTCTTCGAGTAGGGAAAGTGGGTTAATAAGGGGCGAGAGGTGGGGAGGACAAAGATTCCTATCGTTCGATACGGAGGGAATGGACCGGTGAGATCGAGATCCTGGGGATATCCCACGGATCAGTGACGTGGCGGGACATCACAGACGGTTCGGATTACAAACCGTCTAAGATAGAGACATCACATATGATTCATAACAAAAATCGTCTATAATAACAGGAGATATCACAGACGGTTCATAATAAAAACAGTCGGTGATAATGGTGTCACAAAGATAATATATCGATACAATATAAATAGATAGTCTCCAAAGATAAAATAGCAAAATTTTATATGGCTTATATATACTCGTTTGAAAGGTTTTGACGAGATCTACAACTTTACAATTGAGGTGAAACCGAAATTCCGAAGGGAAGATAAATTTTTTTGCAAAAACAGAAACTGAAAACTTAAAATGCAAATTCGGGGCTAAAGATGGCCAATTTTGAGGGTATTAGAGGGTGACGGGTGCAAGCCGATAATTTTTTCAATCGGGCTCGTTGTTAGCTTTTCAATGAGTACAAGAATGTCGAAAACGGATACCATACACAAAAGTTATGCCCGTTTTACTAAAGATGTCTTAAAACTAAATTCTACTCGGACTCGGACGGAGATTATGAAATTTTAGGGGATAATGAGGCGGGAAACATATCATAGACAGTTTTTAATACGAACCATCTATGAAGTATCACATACGGTTTAAATAAAAAACCATCTGTGATGTCTGCCATTATTATAGACAGTTCTTATCAAGAACCGTTTGTGATATATTGTATTAGCACAAACGGTTCGTATAAATAATTGTATGTGAAAATACCACAGACGGTTATTCGTATAAACCGTCTGTGATACTTACAGCATGAACGGTTCCTAAAAACCGTCTATGATGTAATTATCCAGTTTAACCTCTTTTGTAGTCGTGAACCCACCTTCAACACATCCCTTGCTCTCTTCAAAAGGTCCTCGTTGGCTTCGGCCGACACCACCATAGCAAATTCGCCGTTGGCACTGATCGGCCCACCGCCGAGCTCGCCTACCGCGCAATGGGCCTCCTATTGTTCCTCTATTAGATGGACATCCATCCAGAACAGACGCCTCTTGAGTCTTGCGCGTCGGCCGCCACAAAGACCGGGTCTCATGATCCGGGTTCACATCCACCTTCTGTGTCCTCTGCCTCCAGACACGCATTGCCATCCCTGGGTCTGCCGTTGCCTATCGTAGCAGCACACGAAGCGCCATTGCCTCCCCCGATGCGTCACATGCGGAGCCGCCGCCAGGTCCGTTAGCTCCTGCCGCACCATGGCGTTCCATTGCTCGCTGGTGTCGCCCGCAGCCACGCCACCGCCATCCGTGCCACGCTTGCCCGCCGCCATGTGCACCCGCCACCACGCTCGCCTCACCCGTCGCATCGCTTGTGTCCCGTCGGCCTTGTGCGCACAAGCCACCGCCACCACACGCAGACTCGACAAAAAGCATGGAGCAATGGGAGGGAGCGGTAGGAGTTCTTTGAAGGGAACAAGGGATTTGTGTTGAAGATGGGTTGTTATGAGATTAGTGTTGTTTGCAACGTGGCAAGATCTTGCATAGGGCCTTACAAGGTGGAGTTAGAGGCCCTCTCCCCCGTATAATTTTCTTCCAGCCCGCACCCGAAGAAAGATTGCCGCGCGGCCATCGGACAACTTTCCAGTGTGGTGCCGGCCCAGATGTGCGCGCGCGGGGCCGAGTGGCCACAAAACGAATCGGCCCCATGTGTACGCCTGCGGCCTGGCGATGAACAGCGTCGCAACAGCCTGCACTACCGCGTGGCCGAGTCGACGCGTGAGGCGCGCCGCGAGTGTGATGGCCGGGCTCTGACAGAGAGGCATGCACTCCACGACGGGAGACGGCCGGGAGCCTGGAATTGGAACTGCCCGGCGTTCCCGAGCGAGTCGCGACTCGCGATTGTGACGCCAGCCGTGGCTGGGCTCCGTGCGTGTGAGCACCACAAGCGAATCTGTTTCTGAGTCTCCCGTGTGCCCACTCGGCGCGTGCCAAGGACAGTTAGGTCAGCACGGCGGCGTATACGTAGCTTTCGGCCTTCGTCAATGCCAAGCCCATCCCTTGCGTAACTGCGCGCGTTGGTGCACAATATTAACTGTTAGAAACCTAATCTGACCTTTAAGTCTCAGTCTATAGTGGACAACTCACCACTAGCAGTGACGGAGAGAGGGGGGTGGGAGGGGCCTGACACCCCCAATCTTCTACTAATATTTCATTATGTAGTTAATTACATGTGTTTAATTAGTGGTTTGGCCCCTCCAAAAAAATACAAAGTATATTTCACCTAATGATCCTGCTGATTTCTCAAATCAAGAATATTATCCACCCAAAGTGAAGTGAAAAAATATTATCCTACTGATTTCTCAAGTCAAGAAAGAGCTCAATTGAAGTGTCAATTACCACATTTTCAACTTAATGTATGCAATCATCCAGACCTAAGTGCATTACCATCACTTCCTGATCTAACAAGTGGACCAGTTAAGACTGGTAAAGATTCATCTTATCCTATGGTGGACAGATTGTTAAGATTAGTCTTAACTCTTCCGGTTTCAACTGCAACCACCGAGAGATATTTTTCACTATAAAACTTATAAGACGCGATCAAGTACAATGGGAGATGGATTTCTAAGAGATTGTTTGGTAATTTATATTGAAAAGGAATTGGCCGCAAAGATTAGTAATGATAATATTATTAAGGCCTATGATCTTGCTGGTAGTCGTAGAGCTAAGTTTAAGTTAATAGAGATGTAATTTTCTTTGCATTGTAATTTGCGAAATATATTACTGTGATATGCGACTATTGAATCGATAAATCCGGCATGGTTCATTGGTTCTACTCTACGTGTTGTCCAAGTTGCCCCCCCCATATCCAATTCCTGGCTCCGCCCCTGACCACTAAGCTATAAATAGAAAGTACTATTGGCTATCTTGTACACATGCATGGTAAAGAGAAAGCAATAAAGAAAGACTAGGAGTTCTCCCCCTATCTCTATGTTTCAATCTATTATTTGCGTCTTTTGTGATTGATCTGCATCTGCATAGCCAATATTCAACACTCTCCAGTGCACTGTGTGCAGGCACATGTGACTTACTCACACTTTTTAAATCACTAAAATAATCAGGCAGTTGATTTGCTAATGCTTGCAAGTTAATGATCTTTTGGACTTCTTTATTTGATTCACTAGTGAGCGGGTCATGTGCATGGATTCTCGTGGCTTGTCACATAATTTCCCGATATTTTTCATCAAATTGTTGATTTCCTCCCCCTAATGTTGGGAAACTATTCTCATCAAATATGCAAGCAGCGAAGCGGGCAGTATGCAAATCTCCTGTCATAGGTTCTAAATACCTAATTATGGATGTTGTCTCATAACCAATGTATATCCCAGTCTTTCGAAGCGGACCCATTGCAGTACGCTGTGTAGGGGGTATAGGTACATAAACCTTGCACCCAAACCCCCGCAGATGAGAAATTTTCGATGCTGACCCTTGCGCTAGTTGTATAGGTGAATGGATATTGTAGGCCGATGGTCTAAAGTTGATGAGAGTTGCTGCATGCAAGACTGCATGTCTCCAACATGTAGCCGGTAAATTACAATTCTGCAAGAGGGTCGGGCAATAAATTTAATTATCTTGATTAATGCCTCTGCTAAACCATTCTGGGTGTGGACATGCGGTACAGAATGCTCAACTGTAATTCACATTGCCATACAATAATTATCAAATACATTTGAAGTAAATTCTCTGGCGTTGTCCATTCTGATGAACTTTATGTGATGATCAGAAAAAATATTTCTAATGCGAATTATCTATGAGATCAGTTTTGCGAAAGCATGGTTTCTTGTAGACAATAAACATACATACGACAATAAATTTTTGTAATTTTTTGAGCTCACTTAATATATTTAAAAATTCAAACAGAAAAAATTAGGACAGATAACGACAGGCAAGCCTACCGTCTGCCCACCGAGCGGCAGGCTGCCTGTCATCTGGTGAGGGGGCGGCAGGCGCCTGCCACCGGCGGCTGCGCCACGTGTCTCTTCGCGGGCACTGCCATCCGTTCACCGGACAGCAGAAACAATATTTTTGTTAATACGGTATGTATATCGCTATTTTTATAAATACAATACAAAATAATACCAAATATGGCTTTAACTCCTCGATCACTTGTGCTTTCATGCTCGCTTAGTGCAAAAGGATTGTCTGCGCTTGCTTTCAGGCAAAATGTTAACTGAGAGAGTTGCTACCTTGGCTAATATCTCCCATCCATCTTCCAGTATATAGCACTATTATTATCACGGGTCAACCGGGCATGGCAACTTTACCCTGCTTGATAAAAATTTAGAAAGCCAAGTTCGATACAAGAACTCCAGAAAGTTTTAACTTTTAAGCGTAGTGTAGAGGGACTCGGCCCTCGACCTGCCCTGATGTGCATACAATCCCAACAAACTGATACCATATCTCAAAGAGTTGCTACCTTGTTAGCCCGATATCTCCTATATATCCAACTTCTTGTATAGTTCTATATATTATCACGGCCGGTTTTTAATACAAACCGTCTGTGATACGAAATTATCACAGACGGTTCATCGGTAAGAACGGTCTGTGATACTCGTTTTCTCCGACGCCACCAACACAGACGGTGTCCAAATTAAAACCGTCTGTGTTAGTGTCAATCACAGACGGCTTTGTCAAACCGTTTGTGATTGGCCGTCTAGTATTAGGCTTTCTGTAGTAGTGGAAACAACTTTGGTGGTGAATGAATAGTGCTAAGCCTTGCTCTGATACCAATTGTAAGAAAAAATGCAGAAACTATAAGATCAATTAGCACAATTTGGTTCAACTGAAAAGCAACCTTTATACAGCCAGAAATCTTTATATGTGCTACAACTCACAAACCCACCTTGTGACACACTAGCTCCTTGCATATCAAGTTTTGTCTCCTCTCTTCCTTTTTCCTTTGTTTCTCTCTCGATGATCAGAGAGTGTGTGTGTTTCCTTCTTCTGGTTTCTTTGCTCAAGTGTCACCTCCCAAAGCCTCCCTACATGCTTATATACTAATACACAGGAGCTCCATTCAATAAACTTAATTCCAAGTGAAACAACAGCTAGCCTTAATGGCTATTGCATGTTGGCTCCATAAAACCTTGAAATGGATACCTGGAATAAGCACTAAACTGCAACCTTAATGCATGCATGAGTTGACGCATCCATTCTTATGACAGCTACGTGCATACAACAATTTATTATTTCCTAATGTATGCACATGTTCGAGAGCACAAAAGTGATGCTCTATATTTAACACATCAAGCATGCAATGCCTAGTACATCAGGAGGTAACACTAAATATTCAAATCAGTGTTTATACACAAAAGAAATTTGAAGGGAGAGGAAAGGGAATTTAAACATATGATTCTTAACCCCTTAGTCTAGCAACCATCACACTAAGACCTTTTATTATATGAACCACTTCTATAATTTACATGGGTCACTTTTAGTTAAACTAATTTAACATTAGCGCCATCGAACTGCTAACCTAGCGTCTGATCTAGGGCCTGCTAAACCAGTGGCCTGGCCCCAGGTAGTTGGGATGTTAAACCTGCAAGCCCAACCGGCAGAGCAGCAAACTTAGAGGTCTTGGGCCATCTTCCCCCAAAGACTAGCCTGATAGGTGGTACCACCTTCATGCTTATAAGTTGTGCTCTGTCTCCTCCCACAATCGATACAGGACTATCCTAACAAATCTCCCCCTCACACATCGGGTATTCTCTTTGGCAACCATGAGGTCCCCCTCATACATAGGGTGTTCGCGCTCGGACCATGAGACCTTAGGGAGATCTGTATCAGGAATATACCTGGGCTCTGATACCAATTGTTATGCAACATCAGTGCTATGGGGCCGCTAAACCAATGTCCAACCTCGGGCTTGCTAAACCAATAGACTGGCCCCAAGTAGTTGGGTTGTTAAACCCACAAGCCCAACCAGCAGAGCAACAAACTTGCGGGTCTTTATGCATGCATCTTATTTCCTTGGCTTTTATTGGAGTTTCATTAGAAAAATAATTTGCAAACACAAACTTTTGAAAAAGAAGAACATGATTAATAGAATTCAAATTGAATTCAAAATTGAATTGAAAAGATGATCCTAAAGCGGCCTAGGAGAATTTGTAGTAGACATTAGATTATGGCACTAGAAATAAAAAGTTGAGTAACTTTAAACATATTCCTTAAATAATTCAAATTAAATTAGTGTATGTTACACAAAATAGTAGCCTTCAAAGATTTTTTCAGAAAAATCCAAGGTAGATAAAATTTTGGAAAAATTACACAATGATTTGCACTTTATCAAGAGCCTTTACAAAAATTTCATAAATTTTGGAGCTCATCTGATGTATCTTAAAATTCCTTAAACCTCTCAACCGAACAAAATACACTTTTACTCACTTATCCTTTCCACTTCCATTTCCAAAGGTTCATTTCTGAACTTTACACCTTCTCTCTGTCACTTAAAACCCGACGCTGATGAGTGGGACCAAACCCCATATGTTAGGTTGTCTCTCTTTGCCCACTGACACACCAGGCCCAGCGACAATCTTCTTCTTACAACTTGCGTGCGCTGTGCCAACTCCACTGTTTCTACACTGATGCCACTGGGTTTTCATGCCACGCCTATGATTTTCTACTCACCTGCCTGGCCTCAAACACCCATCACATCACTACACCAAGTCACCCACATCGTCCCTTCTGCGCATCACGCATCGCCAAGAAGAATTGGCCGTGCCAGCTCTGCCATGCTCGTGAGATCTCATGCCCCAAACTCAGCCATCCCATGCTTACAAAGCACTCTCAACTATGCCATCATCTCCCTTGTCTTGCCTTCGCTCTATTTCCATGAAAAACTGAGCTCTTCCCTCCTTGCCTTGCCCGGAACATGCTATCTCCATCAACATCTGTGAGCTTGCTCTACTGAACTCAACGGTGGCTTGAGCTCTCTAGTGGACTTCTCATCTCTCAAACCACATCACTTTGTGTCCCACATTTCATTTTGTGATTCATGCATATGCTCATCGAGATTGAGCCGTTCTTCCTCCTCAGTAAGGCTTTGGTCGAGATCTTGCTCTCCAAGCATCTCCACCACCTAAGTAAGTTAATCTAACCATGCTTTTGACTAGTCATTCACCAAAGTTGGCTGTCAATGTGGACCTCTTGCCGCCGTCCCAGATCAATGTCAACGAACCACCTCTGATGGCCTCAGCTCCGTCCAAGCCCTCGATGAGCACCCTAGGAACTCCTTGAAGCTCATGCACCAATAAATTTGGCTGTTAACTATTAGTTTGGTAGGACATTGCCTTGGCCAACCATAGCACCGCGGTGGGAGACCTCGTCATCATCGCTCCGGTGACCCTTAGTCCTCGAGCCAAGACCCAACACCTTACGACATCTCCTTGAGCCAAATCGATTTGTTTTTGCATGAATGCATGTCTCCCTTAGCCACGTCTCGCAGTTCACCACAGCACTTCCACTGCCTTTTCGCTGTCACATTGCACCTCCATCCACCATTCTAGACGTCATTGCAGCCCAAGGTGCACGGTGACACTCCCAACCCATTTTTCCTATGTCAAAGCCAAGCCACCGCCTCCCTCACTATCGACAAGCTCTGCCATGGTGCTCAGCCTCTCACACTTTTCCTCTCTATGACATGTGGGACTCACATGTAAGAAGGATTAATTAGTTCTAATGACACATTCAAAATTAATGTATGCATGACATGTGGGCCCAAGCAAATTAGTTATTTGAAACTCTAATTAAAACTAGATTTAGCATATATGAGTATGACATGTAGGACCCACATGTAGATGATGTTTAAAACATGAGAGTATACAAGGAGGACCCACTTGTAAGAAAGTAAATTGCTCTAATAACATATTTGAACCTAATGAGTCTATGACAAAGTGGGCCCAGCTGAAATCAATTAAGTAATTTTAATTAAACTGAGAATTAAATTATGAGTCACTAACACATGGGACCCATACAGTAAATAAATAATTAAAACATGATTTAAACCATGTGAGACTAACATGCATGGCCCACATGTTAGTCAATTTGGAAATTAATAAAACTCTGATAAATAGACCCCACATGTCAGTTTAATGACACAATAAATTTAGGATTTCCTTTAGAAGGAAAAATACAAATTAAAAACAAAATTCGAGCACAATACCCTTTTTCATTTTCTCGGTATTTTTCAAACCGAATAAAATTCAAATGGCCATAAGTTTTGCATATGAACCCTGAATTTAGTGATTTTTATCTCTAAAATTTTATAAAATCATGATCTACCCAAATTTGCAAATATATTTAAGTTGTCTCTATCTAAATTTGTTTGGCTCTTGTTTGTATACATTTGGATTTTATCGATTAGATACTGTCACACTAGACAACTTCGAGAACGCTTCCAAACCATTCTCTAAGCAACAAGAGTAAGGCAAGCACCCCTTTAACCATGTTGATCCCAATATATCAATTTTGTATATTATTTGCAAAATCTATTATGCATATGTGTGTCTCATTAAAAATTGCTATACTGTGGGTAATGGTAGTTATGTCCGCTTGTATACATTGAGCCTCCTTAAAAACTTGATATCCTTACTGCTGTAACCCTTAGGACATGATTTAGACAGTAGCTAACGTCATTTTGGATATATTACATTGAGTATATGGTCCAGATGCTTAGTTATGCACTAATTTTCATTAAGTTTGATCATTCGGGAAAAAAATGTGTATAGACATGGGAAATATTGAAATGTTGGACCATAAGAGGAACCTCCGTTAGTTTGAAATAAAATAAAATAAAAAACCTATATTTAGATGTAGGCGAGTTATATTATGAACTGCCAAATGTGAGAAAGTATCTCGCATGTAGATAGAGGGAGATTCTTGCCCAGGTCAATTAAGGACTGAACACTTTTGCTGTACATCTAAGTCGATCACACCGTACAACCACATATGTTATATGGGTTCTAGCTTTACAGGATTAAGTTATCTAGGACTAGACTTGCATTTTGGTTGGCCAAAGTAGTGAGGGCATTCTAGGAAGGTTTGCTTGTAGGAGCTCCCTTCACCAAGGTGTTGGAACCAAAGCTTGCTAATACAACCATGAATACCCACTTGGGGGATGGACCAAAGTAAGGGTTCTCATTTGGGGGATGGACCTAAGTGAGGGTTTAGATGCTCACTTGGGGGATGAACTTAAGTGAGGGTTCAACATTCATTGGGCTAGTGCAATGTTAGTATTAGATGATGTAAAGGCTATATGATAATCACTTTCGTCTCACGCCCAAGAAAACGTGTAGTTGCTGATAGTGTATTTGATTATATCATGTGGGGTAAAGTTGTACAACCTTCCAAGAGTGTTAAAAACTATTTAAATAGCTATGCTCGCGGTCATGAGCATGCTTGGATGCAGTCACAATGGATATAGTTTTTATTTTTATAAAACTTTTTCGTTAGAAATGTCGAGATGGCATGTACGTCTCGCATGTGCCATGCCCGTGGTCAAACATTGTTCGATGTTTGCAGCCAAGAAGGGTTGTGAATCACTGTGATTTACTGTTATTTAAATGTTGTACAAATTTTATTTTATTATATGTCAACTACTCTTTACAATTCCATTGCAAATTACTACTTATCGATATTGTAAATAAAACTTACTCAATATTGAAAATAACTTGTAGCATAGAGCCTTACTTATTGTTAGCCTTGCGTTTATATATATGTTGCAATATACTACAAGTCTTGCTAAATGTATAATATACTCAACCTTACTTAAATTATTGTTGTTCAGATAATGAGGAATATAACATGCCCGACGATGCATATTTTGCCCCGGCACCGGGGAATTCGACAATAGATCTTTCTAGGGCCTAACTATAGTCGGTTGCCTGTAGGCTATGGTGGCACACTGCTTGACCATTTTGTTTATTTACTTGACTTCCACTGTACTTTACTCTTGATACTTATATTTACTTGGCCAGTCGGTCTTATGTTGTAAACTGTATAAACATCACTTATGTACTTACCCATTTTGTTGTAAATTAATTGTATACGATGTGTATGGATGGGATCTCAATATCATTAATGTGTGTACTAGTCACTAATCATGTGACTAGTACGGAACACATACGAGGATCTTGGGTATTCGACGTCCGAGGTCCCCACACTCAACTAGCCACCAACTTCCACCACTGCATATTACATACTAGGGAAAAACCATTTGAGTCATAAGGGCATGAACTACCAATAGTAAGTTGCAATATCATCTCGGTTTCAATAAATGAAATCTGGGAGTTGCAGTGTCAATATGGACATAATCTTGTTGAATCAATCATTGTATTTGTATGGTATCGAAAACTATGAATTATGTATGCCAAATATTTCTGATGTATTATTTATTTTATTATTTTGACTTATGTATTTTAATTTAGATATAGTTACAGCACGAACATTTGTTAGATAAAACAAAATATATTTTTCTAACTTCCATATCATTCCCACTTAGAGGGGTAAAACATATATGATGAAAGGGAAAATTAAGGCAGTAGCCTCCCAAAGAATCAAATTAATTTGCTGCAGAAAGTTATAAATCCCTACATGGTTTAGTTTTAGGGAGCGACTAGCACTCGGATGTACGATAGGAGCATTCCCATTATACGCTCTCTCCCACCGTTAGATCTCACCTAGATTGATTCCGGGCTATTTGATTTGCCACAACAAAAATTCATGAGGGTCTCATCTCTGGTGGTGAACTCCAACCACCGTTGGCTTGCTAGAGTTCCATCTTTCTGGAGGAGGAGGCCATAGCGGATGGTGTCCCTCGGGCATGAGTAACAACGAACTCGGACTAGCGGTTGTCGTTGGTGCTTGGGATGACAGTGGCAGTCAGGGCTTATGGCATTGAGAGGAGATGCAGGGAGGGAGAGGAGCTCGTCTCTAGTGGCGATCTCCTCCGCGCGGCTTGTCGAAGCTCCGACTTCTTTGGAGAAGGAGGGAGGAAAGAGGAGGAACCAAATGGTACACAGTACATCCAAACAACCAAACACCAATATGCAACACTTAAAATATGTGATGCAACATTAACAATAACTATTGTAACAATTAAGAATTCTCATGCAACAAATCAACACAACTAATGCAACAAAAAAGACAAATGCAACAATCAATTGTTAAGCGTGCAACATAAGATCCTTCAATTGCAATAAACCCAACACGATAAAATTGTGCAACGAATAAAAAATTCTATTGTAGCAAAAAAAAATACTCAGGTGCAATAAATCGACAAGCTCACTATAACAAATCCCTTTTGCTACAAATTTGAGAAAAAATATGTTGCAAAAAAATCCTTCTTGCAACAATGAAGAAACAATGTTGCAACAAACGTTGAGAATAGCCTACTGGAGAAGGAGTGGACGGTAGCGGTGAGTGAAGCTCAGAGGAGGACACCATAGGAGTCTCCATCACCCTAGGCTATAGAATGCATGGGACGATGAGCCCACGCACTCCTGTGCAATGGCTTCAGCTGGCGATAGTAGACTTAGACCTAGGGTGGGTGGGCCATAGATCTAGTAGAGGTCATGCTAATTTGGTGCCTTACAGCCAGCCTCTCAGCACCTATGCTCATCGATTTGTTATTTTAGCTTCTTTGCCGCTAGGCACCAACAACCCAGAGAGAGAAGGGATAGGGGTTAGAGAGAGCGGGGAGAGGGGGATTGGGGAGAGGGAGAGGAGATCTGATCTCGTCACCAGTAGTAGCTGTTGCAACAACAACATTCATGGCCAGAGGTGGAAGTCTGGAAGAGAAGTGGAAGATGTGAGGAGTGGGTCTGTGCTGTTGGGGAATAGAAAATGGGAGAGAAGTGTGGAAGGGGTATTGGTAGGGGAGTGGCCAAGTGGAGCGTTCGATTTGCTACTTCATATCATATGAATACGTGTTATCAATTCCCTTAGTTTTAAGTTCAACTAGTCGAATTCCCCGCACAACCGTGCAACTAGAGATTACAACATATATGTTTATATCAACACATAGAGTTGTACTTGTTATATAACTCTGATGCTTACAATGAAATATAATTGTATTTCTGATGCACTTGACACCTCACATATCTATCTAATCAATCTAGACCGTTATAATTAATCTAGACCCACTAAAATCATCGGTGTAAATTTTCTTTTTCTCTCTTGATTAATGAGAGAATTTCTAAGTTTTTTGCTTTTTCTGATTTAAAGATTATTGTGAGATTTCTAGACCTCTAAAACAAAGAAAATATCTTAAATATCACCGGTTATTTCTAGATATATACAAAATATATATATATATGCATTTCTATAGTCAATCATGAATACATGGATCCTGCATGCTTGCATACTCATGACTATTAACTGCTCGTTAGTCTTTAATTAACACATCACATGTCATATACAAATTACTACACGTCGATCACTTGTGCGCCCCTTTCCCCATTGCCCGCCTTCGTAAATACCACGACACATTGAGCATGCAATGCGTGCATCTAGAACGCCTATAGCACCGATCACTCGGAGCTTGGGGGTGCCGGAGGGAAGCCAGCAGCTGCACTACCATGGCCTGTAAACCCTTGGCCTTCCTCGCCGAAGCTGCTGGCGCCCTGATCCACATCTGCCGCTCCTTGCTGCCACGCCGGGTCCCACGCTGGAACATGCCATGCCGGCATCATCGGCGCCGGCTGCCCCATCGGCGGATAGTAGTACGGCAGCCCCGCCGCGGGCCCCCCGCCGCCTGCGCCACCGGTGCCCCCTCCCGCAGCGAACCCGAGGGCGCTTCCGGGCTCCTCCTTGGCCTCCTCGCGCGGCACGATGTCGACGAGGAAGTCGAATACGTCGGTGCGCGCGATGGCGGCGGCAACGTCGTTGCGCTGCAGGGTGCGGCGCTTGTTCTCCTCGGCGTGCAGCCAGGAGCGGATGGTGAGCTCGAGGATGAAGAGCTCGGAGGCCTTGGCGAATAGCACGGGTGCCTCCGCGGAGATCATCCGCACGTCCTCGTCGGCCTTCATGATCTTCTTGATCCGGGCCAGCGGCAGCTGGTGGTTCTTGAAGTCGGAAGCCGACGCGCGCTCCGCCTCCTGCCGCTGGTACGCCCAGAACGCCTGCAGCTGGGCCTGCTGCTGCTGGAGCAGGTGGTGGTGCGGCACCGGCGGCGGGCCGCCCCCGCCCGGCACCGGGGCTCCGGCGCCGGTGGCCGGGGGCTGCAGGGTGGTGTAGGGCAGCTGCTGGTTGTCCATTGCTAATCAACGTACGTAACTTGCGGTCGATGCTTCCTGCCTAGGACGTTGTAGCTGCATGGAGAAATTTAAGATGATTACGTGTTAGAAATGAATGATCGGTGCATGTTCCATGTATGTAACAATGGCTACTAGTTCAATATACACGCAAAGTGTAGACGACGCTTTTCAGAGAGATCAACAGGTCGATGAGTTGCAGACGAGAAAATGTTTCTACGTACGAGTGTAAAATTATGCTGAGAGCCGGGAGAGTAGAGACAAGATGTATTAGCCATTTGGAAGTGGGTAATCTAAAGTTTGGTAGCTTAGCATGTGCAGCGAATCAAGAGATGAGGATGCGAGGCTAGCTATAGGTGGCGACGTGCATATACGGGGGCCTACTTATCTTTTGTTAATTATTATATCATGCATGCATATTTATATACATGCACAATATATATATCATTCATCTGTCACCAAGGAATACTTACTAGCTAGCTATTACTTATTGCCAATTAGGATCGACATGCATGCGTGTTCTTCCTTTCGACATTTCGTTCATATTTTTCAGATGAATGAGCATTCTCTTAAAACTACTTCAGCTCTTAAAGCTATAGAAGAAAAAGGGTCGGATTGTTTCGAAATAGATCACGTGTGATATACAGTATCCAGATCTAGTGATAAATGATTGAACCTTCTTTTCAAAGTAAAATTTGTTTACAAAAACCGCATGTAGACATGAAGCCTCAAGAAGGAAAAGGAAAACTACACTGATGATCTACTAACCAAAAGGAAGCTAAAATGGTATTGTTATTTGCAACAAGGAGAGAGGAGAAAAAAATCACTGCTTCTCTTTTATTCAAGAAGTACTCTCTCTCTATTCAAGTCAAGAAAGAGGTGAAAAATAAGAAGAGGACAGATCGAGAGAGAGAGAGGAATTGCAGACTGACACACATAGTAGTATAGCACTACATGTCTGCATGAGCAAGATGGTAAGGAAAACTGCTAGAAAATTAAACTGGAACAAAACAAACGGTTCAAATAACAAAACGCTCGAGAACCAGAAGGCGGATCAGACTAACCTGGCGCGTTAACCCGAGCTGTTTAATTACTGCTTCAGATATCGGGAAGTCTTAAGGAGCAAAGGCGAACAGCTCCTGCTGCACAGCAAAAGTATCAGATGCCTCAGCACGCACGCATGGAGATCAGGGGAAGCGGCAGGGCACACTCCTGACACACAGCCATTGCAAGAAGTCTGAATAAAATGGCTAGCTCCTTCTCATCTCATGGGTTCTTGGTCCAAATGAAGCTGAAAAATCACGTAGTAGACGGAGACCTTGGATATCTGGAGCATGCGCGTCATTTTCGGGTGCTTGGAAGCTAGCTAAAAATAATTTTGAGTGTTTACATATAGTTTAGACTATGTTATAGGAGTAGCTAAACAGCAACAGCAATGCAATATGATTTGGACCTTGGTACATGCCAATATATAATGAGAGACTGGAATTGTATGAGTAATAGTCATCACCACTGTTAATAAACTGTTAGTTAATTAAGCATCAGAGTGAACACTGAAAGCAGAAGCAGTGCAATATATATCCATCCAGTTGGTCAAGGACAAGCTAAAGCTTTGTCCACTCTGCTGTGAAAACTGAAAAGGTTATCTTATTGTGATTTATTTTTAGTTTGTACCTGAGGATAAGAAAAGATGGAGAGGAGATCTGGGAGAGCGGGCATTCGTGGCCAGGCTTGGTCTTTTTGGATATGGACATTATCCATTCTGGAAGTTTGGTAGCCTCTCAAAATATGCGCTTAGATGGTATCGCCCCAGCTGGAGCGATCCATCCCCGCCGGGAAGAAATCTAAATCTGCCGCATGGCCCCAGCTGTAGTTTCTAGACGCGCGCGCTGGAACAGTGCTCATGAGAAATATCTGGCATGGTCAAATCTTTCAGAGTTTCAGACTTAGCAGATACCAACGGCTTTGATTAAGCAGAGTTTCAGAGCTAGCATAATGGTATGAGATAGGCCCTACTTTCATGGCCTAAGGCTTCGCTTTAAATAGTACTTCTAATTTATTTAAATCAGAAATCATTTAGAATAGATTAACTTCTAATTTCAATTTTTTGTCTTTTTAGGTGTCTTTGGTTTTTTGGCTTTTCTTTTCCTCTTTATTCCTTTTGCACTATCTGTGACGATATAACGTTTTTTTTATTTTTTTTTCAATTTTTTTGAAAAAATTAACGACCGCTGCAGTGCAATTTCAGTCAAAAGCTACATCCGGAAGTTTTAAAAAAGCTAATTAAAACAAGCCGACACCCGATTTCTAGAAGCGGTTTCTCGACTCCTCTCGTTACTGTCTTGCTCCGGGGTAAGGCAGGGATCACGGGTGCATCACGCATCATATTCCTCTCGTTTATATCATATGCACACATCTCTCCTTTATTTTTTACATTGCATGTCACCTTTTCTAAAAATGACTTTTTAGCTATTATTATTTATTTTTAACTAAAAACTATAATTAAAAGGTATTAATAAAAAGCCAATACAAGACCCTTGCACCAGTGATAGTGCTATCCAGGGTCCAAAATGAGTGACACCCAAACATTACGATTAGTCTAGTTGGACCCAAGCCCAAGATGGTATCATGATCCATTGTTGTTAAGCCCTGGTATCATGATCCATACTAAACCCCACGCTTGGGAACTCCGGCCTCACATGAGCCACGTCCCCGGCGCGACGTGTGGCTCTCAGCGCGCGTGGCGGAAGAAATTGGTACGGTCGGGGGAGGGCTTTTCCCCACTTTTTGCGAAATTACGTACTCCACTTTGCAGGATGCCCCGTTTTTTCACTTACAGGTCCTCGATTTTTTCAAAAAAAAACCTTTGTTTTTTTTCGAAAATGCATTTTTGCCTTTGGTTTTTTTAACAGGTCCTCGTTTTTTTCGAATAACCCCTTTACCTTTTTCTGTAAATACGTTTTTCCCGATTTTTTTTAAAACTCCTCACGAATTACCTTCTCATTTATTTTTTTACATACGGTGGGCGGCGTGTCGCCGCCTATACTTCTAGTTGTTGTTAAGCCCGGGGGAATACTCAAATATAAATCATACGATGTCCAGAATAATCAACTCCAAACAACACTAGGCCCAATACGATGGAACTGTACATGTCCAAGCCCATTACGAGTTCATGACCCATCGTCAATGCCGAGTGGGCCCACACGACACGTTAAGTCGTTAACCAACCACCAAAACTCTTCTTATCCATAGCTTTGATTTCACCCCGGTCCCACATGTCAGCGACACTGCTAACGCTAGCTCCCCCGCGAAATCCAGGCTCTTCTTTTGATCTGAAGAATCCCGGACTCTCCTGCCCCCAATCACAAACCAACTCCGCCTCGCCTCTGACATATGGGCCCCACCATGCCACGTCTCCGCATAATAGCACATGGTCGACAACCCCCCGCCCCGCCTGTCTCCTCCTCCCCCTCCGCTCCCACACGACGCAAGAAACTGATCAGGCCGTCGTCGCCTGCGTGCCACCGCCGGAGAGGAGGAGCCTTCGACCGCTGACCGGTGGCCCGTACGCCATGGCGCGCGGCGGAGGTGGAGGCGGGTGCTGCCCCCCGATGGATCTGATGCGGTCGGAGGCGATGCAGCTGGTGCAGGTCATCATCCCCACGGAGTCCGCGCACCTCACCGTCTCCTACCTCGGCGACCTCGGCCTCCTCCAGTTCAAAGACGTAAGCCTCCTATCTCCACTCCCGCCGTCGATTTGGCTGTTCATGGTTGCCGATTCCGTGGGGATCTGGCTGGTGCCTGTCCCGAACTCCCGATGTGCCGATCTGAGGTGGTGGCTGGTTGCTAGGGCTCGGTGCTCGCGATTTCCTGGAAATTAGCGGTGTTTCCCGTCGGCATTGAAAAATTGGGGAATTGAGACTTGTGCGGTTACCGCGTGTAATTGCTTACTGTTTAGAAATGGTGATGTGTTGGTTCGCATTGGCGTGATTGGTAAGCAATCCGCGGATTGGGAATTTAAGCAAAGGAGCGTTCTTTAATCTGGCATTCTCTCTCGCGTACGCACACTTGCAATAGCCCATTTAAGTTACTGTTAATATGCAATTGAACTGGATTAGTAGATCATGGAACGTGCGTATGTATTTTGATGCTTCGGCACTGTTCTAGGTGCTGCTTTTGGTTTTTGGTTGTTCCCTTTGTGGTTAATCTGACGATTTTTTTTCTCAGCTCAATGCAGACAAGAGCCCGTTTCAACGAACGTATGCTGCCCAGGTGCTATGTTTTTTTGTCTTAACATTGATTTCTTCTTAATTTATGGTAAGCTATATCTTCTTTTAGAGAGAATGTTATGCTATATCTTCACTGTTTGATTATAAGCTTGTCACAGCAGTTTGAAATCGTCATCAAGCAGCAACACCTTGTGTTATTTTCCCTCCTTTTTCTAGAAAATTAACCCTTTTTCAATGATGAATAAGAGTGCTACATTTAGAAAATGGTATGAATGTGACATTTACCTAAATCATAGTCTGCCCGACTTGCATATGTATCTGTTTTAAAATATACTCACAAAACTATTACTCGTGCATTTTAATACGTAATTTTTCACTGTTTTCTTTGTGCTCTGGCTTTACTCGGTGTGCAGATCAAAAGGTGTGGTGAAATGGCCCGCAAGTTGAGGTTTTTGAAGGAACAAATGTCGAAAGCTGGCATATCAGCTTCTCCTGTGCTATTAACCGAAACTCCCCTGGACTTTGATGACTTGGAGGTATGTCAGTCGATGGGATATTCCCTTATATGTGCAAATTATACTTCTCAGAGTTTATTTTTTAACACTGTCAAGTAACAGATAAAGCTTGGAGGACTGGAAGCTGAACTAACTGAAGTTAATGCAAACAATGAAAAGCTACAACGGACCTACAATGAGCTGTTGGAGTACAGTACTGTTCTTCAAAAGGTATAACTCTACTTAGCTTTAAAGTATTTATTCTTGATTGCACTTGGATATACCTATCATGCATATTGCAACATGCAATTGAGCTTAAGGAATGGCTGGTCTATTGGAAATATTTAACTTGTTCTTGCTCCTGGTTCTTCACCCTGTTGCCAGAACATATGATGTATCAATTGCACGAGTATGAGAATGGTTTTCCACTTGTACATGTAAGTACATGTACTATTACCATCATCAAGGGCCTGTTCTTTCTGACTATGGCTTTTGATTTTTGGCTGAAATTTTTGAATTTTAGCTGTTCGCGACAGAGATTACTAAAATAGAGATACTCGCATACGACTTTGGCCGATACAGGTGATGGGTTTTTAACGTATACTACAATTAACTTGTAGATCACGTCTTGAAAAAAATACTCCGTTTGAAAGTTAGGTACTATAACAAAACCAAAAACTGCCCACAAAAGCCAGAAAGAACAGGGCCCAAATGTGCCTCGAGATTGATGCAAAATTTCAAATTTCAAACCATCATCCCATCTTCTATCCATTGTAATGTCCTTGCACAAATCTCGGAGCACTTTGGAGGGCTAAGATAGTACATGTACGGATGTACCTACATGTACAAGTGGTTTTACATTTTTTCCACTAGTATTTGCTTTATCTATTATTACCTCAGCATCAAATTACTTCAGATTTAGTTAATGAGGTTAAACATGTCATATATTTTTATGGTAATCACTCTTGGTTTGTGCCCTAAGATCTAAAGACAAGTAATTTGGACCAGCAGTAGTATCTTTTTGCCATGCTGAGAAACAATGTTGTTCGACATGCATCACTTGGGAGGCTTGAGATTGTTTGTTAGCATAAAATAAAGTCAACCTTCCCGTTCTCACCTCAATTCTCATGCTGCTCCTGTATAGTGGCTAAGCTTCCTGCACCCTATCTATCACCAAACTTCTCTTTACTTACTCTTTTTTTTTCAGGCTGGTGAATTTTTCTATTCAGCCCAAAGAAGCGCTGCAGCACAACAGAGGGAAATGGAGGCACATCAATCTGGTGAGACTTCACTGGAGAACCCTCTGCTGGAGCAGGTAAAAATATTGTTTCATGAAACAGAATTCACTGTCACCCCTGTTTTCTTTTCTTGTTTCTCTTTCTGATAGGATGTTGGTTGTGTTTATAGGATATGTTAACAGATGCATCCAAACAAGTGAAGTTTGGCTCATTGAGTGGTCTTGTGCCAAAGGAAAAGGCAATGGCTTTTGAACGTATCTTATTCCGTGCAACAAGGGGCAACATTTTCCTCAGACAAGAGTCTGTTGATGAACCTGTCACAGATCCACTCTCTGGAGAAAAGGTTGCTGTTACTTTTTTTTACAGTAATTATAGTCTGTTTGTTCCTTGCAAAATCACTATGCACATCCTTTCAAATTTTGCAACTTGATATTGTGGTAATGTTCCCCCTTACATTTGTGCACTGGCGAAGAAAATTCTGTTATTTGAATGATCAAAATATACCTATTTATTCTTCTGTAGAAAATGGCAAATAAATCTCAGCCTCATATGCTGGACAGATCTGATTGTGCTAATTACAGTTTTGCAGCATACTATTGATTTAGTGCCTAGTGATGGTTGTTACTTAGGCTTTAGCTGTTTATAGATTCTTGAGAAAATTTATAGATTCTTGAGAAAATTTATAGATTCTTTGATTTCTTTCCAATGGCTGTTTAGATCTGAAGCTATGCTTATTATTTACTTCAAACATACACTTATTTGCCACCTGTCATATGATAATGCAGATTGCCAAAAATGCATTCCTTATATTCTACTCTGGGGAGAGAGCAAAAGCCAAAATTCTGAAGATATGTGATGCTTTTAATGCAAACCGCTACCCATTTCCAGAAGACGCTGCTAAACAACTGTGTACTGTTCAGGAGGTCAGCACTTGGAAATATGATGTTTACTGTTATGAAATTCTTTCTTGTTGATTAGTATTTGGATATTTCAACATGGGCTTAAATCCTTGACAAGGCAGCACTTCTAGTGAGGAAGTCAGGATTTGAGAGAAGGGGCTTAAATCCTTGACAAGGCAGCACTTCTAGTGAGGAAGTCAGGATTTGAGAGAAGTCCTTTGAAGGAGATGCCCGTTTTGGACATGTATATGCTTTGCATGTGATATAGCCATGCTTAGCATCCCTGTTCTGATGCTATCATACTGTTGTCGTTTTCATTCCCAATAAAACAATCTCTAATTAAATGATTCTAATATTTAAACATTGTTTTGTCCCTTTTAAACTTATCATTGCCGTTGGTGACTACTGAAAATGATTTGCTGTCACTGCATCATTTTTTAATAATAAGGTGGATGCTATCAAGAGAGCCTTGTCATGCGATTATTATTGTGCATCTAAATTTCACTCTGTAAACATATAATATGTACTGAAATGCTTACAATCATGTAGGTATCTGGAAAGATATCAGAGTTAAAGGCAACCATTGACATGGGATTAGCTCACCGTAGCAGTATACTTAAAAGTATCGCATCTGAGTTTGAGCACTGGAACCATCTGGTGAGCTTGTATTGTTTTTCCCCTCATTTGATAAACTCCATGTCTTAAAGTTTGGAGTCCACACAGCCAGGGTGTTACTTTCAGTGGTGTATGTTGTAGTCTTCTATCTTATTTTCATTACTAATTAGCATACAAACGCTCCAGGCAAAGAAGGAAAAATCAATTTACCACACTTTAAACATGTTGAGTGTTGATGTGACGAAGAAATGCTTAGTCGGTGAGGGCTGGAGTCCAATTTTTGCAACTAGTCAGGTAATTTAATGCACTCTCACCCTGGTGCCTGATGATGTTTTTCTGGCTGCCTCCCTGATTTTCTTATTTCCATTTGTGGTCTGCATGATTTACAATATATCTTTTGCAGATCCAAGATGCGCTTCAGTGTGCTACTCTTGGTAGCAAATCCCAAGTTGGCTCAATTTTTCAAGTTCTCAACACAAAAGAATCTCCTCCAACATATTTCAGGACAAATAAATTTACTTCAGCCTTCCAGGAAATTGTTGATGCATATGGGTATGTTTCCAGAGTACAGTATTTTTATCCCTTCTATATTTGAGATGCTATTTTTTGGTTTCTTTGTTTCCTTTATAGATTTGAAAATAATTAATTTGCCTGTGGGTGTATTCCCAGTTGTTTATAGGGCCGTTATATGTAAGAGCTATGTTCCTGCGAGGCATTCTTCCCTTTTCCCCAATTTGTTCAGAAATGATGCTCTTTTCCTCATTCCCATACTGGGATTGCTACTGATCCATTTCATGAGCAACAGACAAACTTTTTGTTCACTTTAAGAAAAAACTCAGTGCATTCCCTCTTCTTTACTCTTCTATTAGACAGACATGCCTTAGGCTGGTTGTCTCTGTTGGCATGCTAAGTGAAATAGACCTCGAAATTGTGTGTTTCATCTTGTAATGGAAATTTCCAGAACATTTTTCTGTTTCTGGAAATTTAATAAATTATTTCCTTTGAATTTGAACAAACATGGACTGCTTGTTTTGATAAATAAATAAATAAATAAGGGGGACTTATTTTTTGGGGGTTCGGGTCAAAATATCAAATGTTTTAAGTTGGGTAAGTGCTAACTTTGTGTTGCATCTGATACAGGATAGCCAAGTATCAAGAAGCAAATCCTGGTGTATTCACTATTGTCACTTTCCCTTTCTTATTTGCTGTCATGTTTGGAGATTGGGGTCATGGAATTTGCTTATTGGTTGCAACACTCTATCTGACAATCCGAGAGAAGAAGCTAGCTTCGCAGGTTTGCTCACTAGTCTTCATTAAATTTTGCTTCACCTACCTGTAGCGGTATCACTACAAATCTACGGCCCTGTTTAGAACTTGTTCTCTTGGAACATATAGTAGTGATTCCAAAGAGTTTAGTGCAAGTATTTATAGTTTCGTTAATAGTTCAGTGTAAAAGTTGTGTCTAATGTCTGATTTTGATCACAGAAACTTGGAGACATAATGGAGATGATGTTTGGTGGGCGCTATGTAATTATGATGATGGCATTTTTTTCAATCTACACAGGATTAATATACAATGAATTTTTCTCTGTTCCCTTTGAGCTTTTTGGTAAATCTGCCTATGCATGCCGTGATCCTTCTTGTGGGTAAGGATTTTCTTTAAATAACTGTCCTATAAACTTTATGCATCATTTCTTGCTCATCCCTTTTTGTGTGTGGTGATAGAGATGCTGCTACTGAAGGATTACTTAAGGTAAGGCAGACGTACCCATTTGGTGTGGACCCTGTGTGGCATGGTAGCCGTAGTGAGCTGCCATTTCTCAACTCACTGAAGATGAAGATGTCAATTCTTCTTGGAGTTGCACAAATGAACCTTGGAATTATGATGAGTTACTTTAATGCGAAATTCTTCAGGAACAGTATTAATGTGTGGTAAGTTTACCTTGCCCTTAGAGAAATGCACTTAACTATGATATTGTAATTTGAGATGAGGATCTATAATCCCAGTGAAGAAGCAGTTGATCCTTCGTAGCTTGTGCTACAGTTATTACATTATGCTTATTGTTGTTGTTTGCTTTTTTAACAGGAACCAGTTCATTCCCCAGCTGATCTTCTTGAACAGCTTATTTGGTTACCTTTCCCTGCTCATCATTATTAAATGGTGCACAGGGTCAACAGCAGATCTGTACCATGTTATGATATATATGTTCCTCAGTCCAACAGACGAACTTGGGGAGAACCAGTTATTTCCTGGCCAGAAAACAGTGCAGGTCTATATTCGTTATTGGTAACTATGAATTAAACTGGTGGGTTATTCCTAACATTCAGTGTTTCTTATACAGCTTGTTTTACTTCTGCTTGCCCTGGTGTCTGTCCCCTGGATGCTGATTCCAAAGCCATTTTTATTGAAGATGGAACATGAGCGAGTATGTTTTGTACTTTTATATAGTATTCCAAATCTATCACTGTTTTACAGTTTTGAATTTTCTTCTGTGCTGACTAATTTTCTATTTGATTTCTATCAGAGGCATCAAGGCCACCAATATGCCATGCTTCAGAGCGCAGACGAATCAGTGGTAGCAGAGTTGGGGGAACAACATGAAGACTCAAACCACCATGAGGAGTTCGAGTTCAGTGAAGTTTTTGTTCACCAGCTGATCCACACGATTGAGTTTGTTCTTGGTGCAGTCTCAAATACCGCTTCATATCTTCGTCTCTGGGCTCTTAGGTACTGTTAGACATTGAGCACGATCCCAACATCTCAGTTTTGAATAAGCCAACCTTTAAACACAACCTCACTCCCTCACCTTCCCACTTTTTGTCAAGTTGATCAAGTCAATCTTCACCATGCTAGATACTAACTAGAAACTGCATTTGTCCCTGCAGTCTTGCGCACTCGGAGTTGTCCAGTGTATTCTATGAGAAAGTTCTCCTTCTTACATTGGGGTAAGCAAGCAAGCCTCTCTCTCTCTTATCTCTCTCTCTCTCTCTGAAAAATCATGTTTCGTGCATTCTTGTAGGTACAACAACGTTTTCATCCTCATTGTTGGTATCATCATCTTCGTTTTCGCGACTGTTGGTGTGTTGCTTGTTATGGAGACCCTAAGCGCATTCCTTCACGCCTTGAGGCTCCATTGGGTCGAGTTCCAGAACAAGTTCTACGAGGGTGATGGGTACAAGTTTGCGCCATTTACTTTTGCACTGATCCGCGAGGAGGAAGACTGAGCCAGTCCGAAACCTGTCTATTTGTAGTCCTTGTAATATCATGGGGCTGGCATTTGTTCCCAGAACAATCATTATTTATCACGGAAGAATCACAAACCTCCAGTTAGGGACGCACAGCATCGTTTTGTCCTTCGTTAGGTATTGATCACACGAAGGAAGAGGGGTTGGCGTCACCCTTGTTTCGGTGGCCAGAAACTGGTAGCACCCCAGGGTTTTAAGGTTTGATT
This sequence comes from Bonia amplexicaulis, assembly GCA_036346245.1. Classification (NCBI taxonomy): domain Eukaryota; kingdom Viridiplantae; phylum Streptophyta; class Magnoliopsida; order Poales; family Poaceae; genus Bonia; species Bonia amplexicaulis. The sequence goes on from CM070741.1 coordinate 5,724,396, forward strand.
ACAAAAATTATCTTCCGAGGGGATAAGCTCTGCTAGGCTCTTTCCCGCTAGGGTCTAAGCTGCTATTTCATTGCTCCGTTCGTTTAGGTTTCAACTTTTGGCTTCTAGTTTTTTAATTTTGTCTTTTTCTGGTTTTTTGGTGTTTGGGCATTTTTTCTCCTTTTTTCGTATTTCTTTGTATTGTTCGTGATGGAATAACATGTTTTGTCTATTTTTAAATTTTCTAAAATTTTACCTGTAGCTATAGTGCAAAAAAAGCCTCAAACAGTAAAAAAAAAAGCAAAATGTCACAAAAAGCCCAAATGAGCACGTAGGCAATCAAAAGCATTAGTGTATTAGCTGAAGAGCGGAAAATTTGGGTGTTCTGATCTTTACAAATCTCCCATGTTATCAGCATCACCAATGAGATTAGAGCCTTCTGTGGCACTTCCAACCGCATGACAATCCACTCCCACCATTGGTGGGTCGAGGAGAAGGTGAACCAAGTTGACAGTTGTAAGAAGTCGCAAACCGTCCAGTGCACAATGGAGGTTCAAACTCTAGTCGTGTAGCGACACTTGATGAGGAGGTGAATGTCTGATTCAGGTAATAACTTGCAAAGAGGACATGTTGAAGGTAATAACTTGCAAAGAGGACATGTTGAATGGTTTGACCACCCTCGTAAGGATAGGCGCTCAGCTGTCCAAAGCTTATTTTGAACTACCAACCATGCAAAAAAAATTACATCTTTGTAGTGCCTAAGTTTGCCAGACTATGGGGTTCATTATGGATTTTGTTGCTCCAAAGAACTGAGCCTTCTAGGCTGAGGAAGCAGTGTAAATCCCTTAAGGGGCCAGTTTCCAAATGATTGTGTCCTTTGCCTGATCATGGAGGTTTGTGGAGGTGATACGACCGTAGAAAGCAATGAGTCTTGAATGAGTTGTGTTGTTAACTCCCTTGACTAATGCAAGTCTTGTAGCCAATTGTTATCCGTTAACGCTGCATGAAGGTTCTTCCTCCTGGAGGCTCGGAAGATATTAGGCGCAATGTCCCACAGACACTTCTTGCACCCAAGGCGAACTCCAAAAACTCACTGTCTTGCTATTACCAACCGTGATGGAGGTTACGGCTGCGAAGAGTTGATGGTTATGTGCATCACATGGGATTTCCCATGGCCCCACGTGCACCACAACCATCTAAGCCTCAAAGTTCTGGCAAAACGCTCTAGGTGTAGGAGACCAAGGCCTCCCAGGTGTGTAGGCTTGCACATTTTTTTTCCAGTTGACCTTGCATTTTCCACCAGTTAACTGCTCATATTCGGCCCACAGGAATTGTCTCATTCGCCTATTGAGGGCTTTGAGCACACCTTTTGGTGCTTTGATGGCCGTAAAAAGTAGGTAGATTAGGCATTAACTACTAACTTGGCCAGGGTTTTTCTTCCCACAAGTGTGAGTAGTCTACCGCTCCATGTCATCAAACGACCAGCAATCGTGTCTTGTAGCCTATGGAAGTTTGCCCTCCGTGGTCTCCATAGTGTAAGAGGTAGGCCTAGGTAATCGAGGGGGAAAGCCACTCAGATGGCCGGTAGGTCATGTAGCGCCACGTCTAAGTTTATCCCTTCGCATCGTATTGGCGCCACATGGCTTTTTTGCAAGTTGGTTTGTAGGGTTGTTGCATCACCGAAATTTTAAAGGATGTGGATGAGCATGCAGATATCTTGCGGATTTGGCTTAGGAAGATAGCTGCATCATCTGCATAAGGGGATGTTCGCATTGTTGCTGCCCAGTCTCCTAGTGACTGCAGAAGGCGATGATTTGTCGCTAGATTGAGGATCCTTTAGAGGGAGGCTATCGCTAAGTTGAAGAGGAGAGGCAAGAGCGGATCACCCTTCCAAAGGCCTTTTCGGTGCTGTATTTTGGCCCCCGGACACCATTGAGGAGCACTCTGGATGTGGCAGTGGAGAAGAGGCACAATACCTAGTTAGTCCACAGTAGGGGGAATCCTCTTTGCACGAGTAGATCAAGAAGGTATTCTCATCAAACAGAGTCAAAAGCTTTTACGATGTTCAGCTTGAGAAGTAGGGTCAGTGTTCTGTTTCGGTGGAATCTTCTTGCAAGGTTCTGAACATACAAAAAATTATCTTGTATGGATCTCCCTTTAATGAAGGCACTTTGGCTCTGGGAGATTAGATCATCCATGAACGGATCTAGGTGCAAGGCCAAGCCCTTTGCAATGATTTGGAGACGCCGTGAATGAGACTGATCGGCCTGAATTCCGCCACCGACTGGGCTCCATCCTTCTTTGGCACCAGCACCAAATTTCCCGTATTTACACAGTGAAAGTTCTTAGTTCATAAGGCATAGAACCCTTGTAGGGCAGCCATGAGGTCTCCTTTTATTGTGTCCCAATAGGTGTAGTAGAAAACCCCGTTGAAACCATCTGGCCCCGATGTTTTGTCCGATGGTAATGCCAATATCACAGTGTGCACTTCCTATTTGGAGAAAGGTTCAGCTAGGCTTTGTAGATCAATCATTAGCAGTTGTAGTGTGTTCCAATCGAAGGAGGTGATTCTAGGTGAGCTGTGTCAAGGACCCCATGAAAGTGATCAAATAGGACATCTAATTTATCGTCATGCAAGGTGGTCCAGCTAGGGCCCGTCAAGAGGTGTTGGATGAAGTTCTTCCATTTACGAGAATTTACTCAAATGTGGAAAAACTTTGTGTTAGTGTCACCCTCTTGTAGCCAGTTGATCGGCGATGCCTATTTTTTTCTGGATTTTTTAATTACCGCCAAGCCTATTACTTGCTGCTTCAGGTGAGCTCGAAGTTGATCCTCTCCCGAGGTGAGTGGTCGGCTTTCTTAAGCAATGTCAAGGTGTCCGGTCGAAAAAGAGGAAAATCGTCACGGTTGCACAGGGCCTCATGATGAATGCATGGACCAGCGACATCCAAGGAACTCTATCAGTTCAAGCCATTACTAAATATTTACTCCTCTGGAGCAAGATTTTCGTCGTGACTTTGCAACCGGAGATTGAAGACAGGTGGGTATGGAAGCTAAACTCTTCAAAGCAATATTCATCCAAGTCGGCCTACAACCTGGCTCACGGCCGCTGTTGGACGGCAGACCGCTTGGCGCGTCGAGACGTGCCGTCGCACACGCTCTGCCCCCTCTGTGAGCAACATCCGGAAACAATCGATCACCTTCCGATCCAATGCTCATGGGTGCAGCAAGTTTGGGCTAAAATCATGCATCTCTTCGCCCCAATGCTAAGCATGGATGTTCGACTTCTCGACTGGTAGAATTCCTTACGAGAACGCTTGCTCAAGGTTCAAAGGAAAGGATTCGACTCAATCGCCATCCTCTTCTTCTGGATTGTCCGGCGAGAATGCAATGCCCGCGTCTTCAAGAACTCCAAATTGGATATGCACGGCCTCGTGTCCAAACTCACGAATGAATTAGAAAGTTGGTGCTGGGTACTACCCTCGCGGCTGTCCCGCGTCGCTTTGGAGCTCCCTTCGTCCATGAAATGTTCTTTCTTGCACTTTTGTTCTTTGCCTGAGGTTACTTATTTCAGAATCTGTACTCTTGTAAAGTTAGGTACTAGCTTGTCTAGTGGTTTGTCTGGTTTTTTCTCTATCATAATACAACGGCGTGTAGGTCTTGTGCATGTTTCCCTAAAAAATAACAACACAAATCTAAACTCATTCAATCGCTCTGTTGCACAATGAATACAAGATCAAAATCAAAAGTACAATGCAACACTACATGATAAACTCGTAATGCAAAGACGAAAAGATTTCTTTGTAATCTGAATCATAGCAGCGCTAAGTAGTACTGGCAATTAAGGCCCGCGAACGGCAAAGATAACTGATAGTTTCTGTTAATTATTCGTCGATCGTCGGCACGCTGCTGGTGCTGCGCCTGGCGCTGCTGAACGGCCCCGTGACGGTCCGGCCGACGAACTTGCCGGCCTTGCTGAGGCCGCTGCCGAACGCGCCGATGCCCGTTCCCACCAGCCCCACGCCCGAGCCGGCCATGCTGATACCGGACCCCGCCACGGTGGCGCCCGCCGCGACGCCCGTGCCGGCCACGGAGGTCACCGTGGACGTCATGCCGCTGGCCAAGTCCGTGGCGCCGCTGACGGCCGCCGTCTCCTCCTTCATCTTCCGCCGCTCCTCCACCGCCCTCTTCTCCAGCTCCAGCGCCTCAAGCGCCTCCGCCTTGGTGAACGGGTAGTACAGCACCTGCGTTTACGACAGGCAGCAGCGTCAGAAATACTACACTGAAACAACTCGAGTTCTTGTTCCAAAACATCCTGGTCGAGGGTATTAGTTTACCTTGATGGTGAGAACGCCTCTGTCCTTCTTGTCCTTGACCTTGGTCGTGTCTAGGGACGACAGCAGCTGCAGTTTGACCTCCTGCTCGGCCTCCATTTCCAGGTCTCTCAGAGGCAGCTTGGCTATGCCCAGCCTCTTGTCCTGCTTCAGCTTGTCCTCGTCAAACACCTGGGAAGCAAATATTTTTTTAGCGAAACATTGTGTGTGATGTGCGATTGCACCTGAAGTTTACTATTTAACAAGGAAGCCAGGTGAGATGCATGAGTTGGTGTACCTCAAGAATAAGATGCTGCGTCTCCTTGTCCTCGGCGATCAGCTCGAACGTCTCGTTCCATTCTGGGCTCAGGTTGTCGTCGATGACCCTGGTCCTTTCCTTGAACATTGGGCGTATGAACAGGACCACGTACGGGTCGGACTTGCCGATCAGTTCCTTGTTCTTGAGCGACTCCGCGCGCACCACGGTGACCGTGAGCTTCCCCTGCGGCTTCAGCTCCAGATCACTGCAGAAGAGCACGAAAACATGTCACCCTAATACACCGTTCCAGTGTGGACACATTAACCGAACGAGCTTCCTGTGACAAGTTCAATACTCATATTTTAACTCCTCAGCTCTGTAAAATGGATAAGCGAACCTTATGTCGACGTCGACTCCACCCAGTGGAACAACAATTCTGTGTGGCCATTGGAGCATGTCAGTGATCAACGATGCCACGGTGTCCTACGGAAAAATAATCAAACATTTCTCATCTGTCGACACAGATATGCAGCTAAAAGGAGATACGGGGCTGTTATTTTGTTGGACAAATAAATGCAACCAAGAAGGGCAGAACGGAAAGGAATTCATGACATACGTCGATCATGTCTGAAAGTCCAGGCATTGCCGTCAGGCTTCCTCCGACCGCCTTCAGTATGTAATCGATTCTTGGTTTTGGCTGCAAGTGAAGAAAACCATTTACCTCAGCAACAAATCAGTCACAAAGAAACCAGTACTATTCATGACGGAGCAGTTAGTGTTGTTATAAGAAGCACACCTCTGCCAGAAGAGCAATAACTATAGCGGAGATGCAAGGTATCTCTTCAGACAATTGGAAGACAACACGGATGATGGTGTACACCTGAAGGTTCTTAAACTGTATACATGCAAACATGGGAATTGTCATCCTGTGTAATTGAAGTCCTTCTACTTGCAAATAAGTATTAGATAATAAAACTTGTAAGGTCAATTTTCACCTAGTTTGGGCAAACTGGAATTACTAATGTGACGTAGTAAATTCACTACGTTACAAGCTTTAAAAAATGCTGTTAGGTTTATGTAGATTTACATTGTACCTTTAGATAACAGTACTATGTTAATCCACATTGTCGATGTTACAACAATTTCAGCTAAAGAAAATTAAATCTACACACTAAATTACTACGGATCTATAGTTACTGTCATGTGAAAACTATGGTATATTTAAGCTAAGGCGAGTTTTGTCAGGCTTGCTGCGCGATTTGCAAACCTGAATGGGAAGTGAAGCAACTAGAGTTTCAACTGCAATGATAATATTTGGATCCCCACCCCACCGGATGTCAATGTCCATTGTAATTTGCCCTTTCTTGAAGCTCTGAATCCGAATGCCTGGACAACAGAACAGCCGACATCAGATCAAGATTTTAGCCTTTTAGGAGAAGATAGTACTGTAGTATTGACTACATTTTGTCTCTGCAACCTTCAATTTTCGGTGGAACAGTCCCAAGTGAGAGTTTGCTGAACTTCAGTGAGGATATCCCTGGCGGTCTATAATCATCGAGTATAGGCTCCACAGAATCCCTGATGACCATAGTTGCTGCCTGTAACCAAATACAACTACAGATCAGAACAGATGTTAACAACAAAACGATAAGTTGTTTGTGTGTCTTGAAATGGAAGTGACTTCGTTTTAAATCTATGGGGCTCTCCCCTAAAGTTTACTAAAAGAACAAAGGGAAGTTACTTGTATGTACCTCTTCAACAAAGGGCCAAAGCTTGCTCAATTGTCTGTTGAGCCATTTAACCTGAAAAACAAAACCAAAATACTCAAAACATGGATCAAGGTAAGCATGCAAGCAAGACATCGAGTATAGCTCTTTGATTAACAATGAAATGCCATTGGTATTGTTTTTAATGTTTTGAATATTGGAAAGTTAGGGAATTTGGTACTTCTATAGTATGAACTACAAATATCTGTTCTCCATGGAATCTTTTTTTAGGCGCACTTTTCAGCATTTAAGATGTTATGATGAATAGGATACATCAAAAGAGTGGCACTCAAGTAACATTTCACCTGTTCATACTCTGGGAATGATATCCATTCAGGGATATTTTCTCCACATATTTTCTTCACGTCTTCGCGGTTCAGAAATCCAAGTGAATTGATATCGGCAGCCTGTTTCAAAATGCATTTATTCTGAAAGTTATCTCAAACTACTCTTTACATACCAAACGAAAAACATAGCATTCATTTGCATCACATTTTATCAACAATACAAGTTCAACTAAATGGGATTCCCACATGATATACTCCATGGCATCACCTTCAGAAACATTTTTTAAAAAAAAAGTGGCAGGAGCTCTACCTTGCATTATAGAAGAATAGAAGAAATTAAGTTACAGCTAAGCTGTTCAACTACAAAAACTTAAAAAGGGCGCGTTACACTCCGGGCTAAAGCAAAGTAAGACGGGTACAAAGCTGGTTACTCTCCAAGATGAGAAGCACTAGGCCGCAGTTGGATCTTCTCCTGAATTAATCCGAACACCTGATGAGCATCCATTGCCTCATTTCGGAACGTACACCTGCTTCTCTCTTTCCATATGTTTCAACAAGAGTAGATGAAAACTGCATTGAACTCACGCCGATCTTGCTTCGGTACGTTTGATGAGAAAGTTGCCCACAACGCCGACATGCTCGTTATGTTCGTGGTGATCCTGAATCCCGTCTGCCCAGTCCATTGTGCGACCTACTCCCACACTTCTTTGGCATAGACGCAATTAAAACAAAAATGCATTGCCGTCTCCTGTTCTTGATCACAGAGAGTGCACCCCACCTTGTGCGACCATCCTCTAACTGCTAGCTTGTCTGCTGTCAGTATCCTTGATTGCACTAGTAGCCATGCAGATAACTTGCATTTGTTCTCTGCCTTGGCACTCCAAATCGAAGAATTTTTGGAGCCTGAGAAAGATCCACAGAATTGGATTGCATAAGCCGATTTGGCGGTGTAGTGCCCTTGTGATGTCCATCTCCGAGTGAGGGAGTCCTGCATGTTTGGGTTAAACTGAGCCTGCGAGAGCTTTTCCCAGAGGTCAACATATTCCACAAGCTGCTGCTCCGTGGTGATATAGATCGCAGGCATTTGATCCAATTGCCATCTGCCATTTCGTGACTAACTGATCGATTCTTTCTTTTAGTGAGGGCGAAGAGTGACGGTGCAATCTCCTTCGGCACTTTGCCTTGCAACCATCTTGAATGCCAAAATTTTGCTAACTTACCATCACCTTCAGAAACTTGGAGTAAAATTTGCAACGAGGCAACGCCCTCATGCAAAAACATTTGCACAATGCAAATGATCAATAAAGAAACCAGAAAACTGTTCTTGATCCTGAATCTTTCTGGCGATTCAACACATCAATCCAAATTAAACATATCCTTTTTTTATTCAATTAATCACGAGAAAGAGAAACCAACCGAACCCTTAACATTGCCATGTAGATCAGAACGGGATCAAGAACAACAATACCATAACGCAAACACATCAAGATCAAAACTTTGCATGACTGCATGGATAAAAATCAAATCGTACATATGCATATGAATGTCTATAGGTGCACTTGCCTTGGCACTTCGTTTGGCGGCGCGGCGAGCCATGGCGCGCGACCAGCCGGCGATGAGGGCGATGCCGACGATCATTCCCATCACAACTCCCGATATAAACCCCATTTCTCCTCTCTGTCTTCTCAATCGCAAACAGAAAATAAAAAGGGATCAAACAGCAATGGCGTGCAACAGTTCTTGGAGCAAATTGTTGCGCCAAATCTCTCTCCAAATTATTTTTGCTGCTAACGCTCCATTTGGGGCCGAGTTTTTCGCGTGCAAATAGTAACAGCAACGGTGGGAGAGAGAGGGAGGGGCAGAGGTGTAATAACGTGCGATTGGTGGAGATGGCGCTGTGTGATCACGGTGATTTTCGCATGGTTGGATCTGTGCACGAACACATCGAACCCTAGTGATTAGTGAGCCTAACATGTATAATAGTATAGACATTAATAGTCTATAATATATCTTTATGTACAGAATTAAATATAATATATATAATATATTGTCTATATAGTTACCTATAATAATCTTATGTAATTAATGTGATGCCTATATAGTTGTCTATACAATGGTATAGATAATAAAAAGTCGTATATAAAACCGTCTATTAAATAGTAAATATATCTTTCTCCCTCCTTCTTTTTTTTTCTCCATATCACCTAAAATCCTATATAATATATGTTTATAAATAGCTAATATATACCATTATACATGTCTTAAGTTGAGGAGCGGAGCAATAACACATCCGTCAACATATCTAGTCAGTAGTTACTGACAAGTTGGGCCAATGCACCACCGACAGATGGGGCCATGTATTAGGGGCAAAGAAAGGGCGAAATTGAAATATATTGTTATACGTTGTCTGGCTTTTAAAGTTTGAGATTCTTCGACCACATAGTAGATCGGTGCTTGTGATGCGGAGTTTGTTTGGTTAGAACCACGCTTCGCTGAAGTTGTTAGGCGAAGCATGGCATGCCACGATTTTTTGTGGTTGATAGATCGTAGACCGTAAGTGTGATAAATTTTGGCAAGAAAATATAACATATCAAAGTGTGGCGGCAAAACAAACACTAGTCTTACAATTGTTAAACATGACTAGTTGGGTTTTGTGACAAAGTATGCGGGAAGTGAAATGGCTGGCGTGCTCTGTATCCCTGTGCTATTCTCAACCTTCCTTGTTTATGATATACTAGCCTCATAGACGCGGCGCCACGTCGCGTCAGCCACCGTACGTACCAAAGTAAAAAAGGTGATAATTCGTGAGGAGTTTTTTAAAAAAATCGAAGGCATATACGTATTTTCGAAAAAAGTAAATGTCTTTTTCGCAAAAAAATGAGGACCTGTACGTAAACAAACGAGGACCTGTGCGCAATTTCAAAAACCGCGGGGGGCTATCCTGCAAAGTGGAGGGGCTAAAAAAACTGGCAGGGACCTTTCCGTGAGAACCAAGGACTTGCACGTAGTTTCGGGAAAACGCAGGGGCTTTTTCGCAAAACAACTCACTCGACCGTACGCAAATTCGGCGGCGCACTTGGGCGGGCGGGCAGTGCGGGTGACGCGGCCTTCCCTCCACGCGGAAACTCCCCCGGGAGTAATACATGTATGATATACACGTCTTCCTAACATAAAGCACCTTTAAAGATGGATTGAGAGCCTGATCTTTTCCTCCGAAGCTAGCGGCATTTGGTTTTTGCTATAGTACGTAACTTTTAAACGGAGTATTTTTTTCAAGACGGGGTCTACAAGTAAAATGATGTATACGTTAAAAGCCCAACATCTGTACCATCCAAAAACGCAAGTGGGTATCTATATCTCCCGTAATCTGTAACATAAACAGTCAAAATTCAAAAATTTTAGTCAAAAGTCATAAGCCGCAGCCGTTGCCAAACAGGCCCTGAGACTACTAACCCCTTTATTGATGCTTTAGGATTTGTGCATGTCTATGAAAATAAAAAGTATGAAATCACTGCTCATATAACAATGCGACACAGACTAACTTGCCCACGTTACCGGCCAGCAATAAGATACTCCCACAAAAAAGTGAAGCAGCCATTTCTCACATGCTCAAAGAGTCCAATCAAAAGCGATATTGTAACACAGCCCAAAAGGCCGAGGTTCATGGACAAAAGAACTTCTGGTTTTATTCACCTTTTTGCCTTGTTGGAAAAATGATACTAGTACATACTCAGGAGAGAAGAAAATGCCACTCGGATCCCTTCTGAGGAAGTATTTGGATCGAAGGAAAAACAAAGGTATTTTCGAGGAATCTATACCTATGGAAAAAAAATCCTATATGAGGTATTTGGTTCAAAGGAAAGGCCATAAGAGTTTCTTTGAAATTTCAATGGAATGGTATACTTTCATAGAAATTTTGAAGGAAATCAAACATCCACTCAAACGTCTTGGAAAATTTTCTTCGACAGCTACGGTAATCACCTAAATTCATGTGTTTTTTTTGGGGTCCAACCAAACAACACTTTTACTCATTCCTGTGTTTCTAATTCATGTATGATTTAATCCTTGCTTAGGTGGCTAGTGGAGGTGGCTGTATCTCTAGTCCACTAGACTTTAAACTCTAGTTTTGGTTCTTCGTGTCTCATTTAGGAGGGTTTTTTTTCAGTGAGAGGTAATGTGTCCGTCGCAAGCGAGACATCGGTAATGATTTTGTCATTTCTTCGTCAAGCTCCACTTGTCCAGTCTTTCGTAGACGTCGTGTGTGTGAGTGCGTATGTGTATATGGGCGTTTATTATTATATTGGGTGTGTTAAAAAAACAAAGCATGGCATCCAATCCAATTCATATGTTTTTTTTTATTTGTGTGTTTCTCAATTCCTGCGTTCCGAAAGAGACCCTTATCTCCTATGTTTTTGCTCCACGTGGCATCCAAAAGGAAAGAAGGTACGTTATAATGTAATGTAGGACTATTATTTGGAGATCTTTGCACAGTATGCTAGCCTACTTGTAAAGTAGCTTTTAGTTTATGCGGATCAGTTTCTTCTCTAAATTTTGAACTTCCTCTTGTCCAGCATTTTTCTTTCCTATTTTTTGATAATTTCCATGCTACGTGGAGTACTTTATATCTAAACACTCAGTCCAAGAAACACGACTTAGGAAGGGCTCTTGAGCCGTACTACTAGGGGCCCATTTCAAGCCGTGTCGCCTTCCAGGTTCGCGAAGAGGGACATAATTTGAAACGGGTCTACTTGTGTCGTAACTGCTGGAAAACAGTAGTATGTGATCGGAGCTAGCGTGTCACAGAGTGAATGGATAAGGCCAGGGAGCATTGACACTTTGCTCCCTCATTCTCTAGCCACCTTTCTCCACTCCTCTCTCACATGCTCGCTCACTCGGTGGACCGCTCCCTTTGACCTTATCGTCTTCGTCAGATCCGCTATGGTAGATCTCTTTCATGGCCTCCTGCTCTGCCCCTGGGTCCCCCGTCCCCACGTCCTCCCTCGGTCGCAGTTCACTTCATCCCCGCCTCTAGCTCCCCCGTCATAGTTCGCCTCGTCTACCTCCTCCATCCCCACAACCAGCTCCTCCACGGCCTCCGTCTCCTTCTCTAGCTTCCCCATCCCCGTCTCTGGCTCCACCGACACACCGAGGTTCACAGATGTTGGTTTCGATTTCGTCATTTCGATTTGTCGAGCATGTTGTCTATTACCTCCAATTTGTTGCTTGATCATGTACGCCTCGTCATTGCTTTGGATTTGTTGCCACATAATGCCGATAATGCTATTTTTTTGTCCAATTTGTTGAGAATGCATCTTGTTGCTCAACTTTGTTCTACTTGCCTTGTTGTCTCTATTTTCTTGATTTATTGGTCTGAACAGCTCCTTCCGCACTGACGCAAATGAACAAGACCGTGGCTACCTGGGGCACAGACTGCATCCGTGTTTTCTTGGAGATATGTGTGGAGAAGATTGCCACACACAACCGTCCCTTTGGGTGTCTCAACACGAAGGGGTACAACAACCTTTGCTAGAAGTTTGTGAGCGCATTGCTTGCACGTACCTTCCGAAGCAAATGAAGAACAAGTGGGACAACCTCAAACGGGATTACGCCGCCTGGAAGACCTTGAAGCAGTGTGCCACAATCCTTGGGTTGATCCAAAAATGGCTCCATCGCCTCCAACGACCGGTGGTGGGCGTAGGTAGCTACAGTGCGTGTGCTTTGTAACCTTTATTTGTTCTTCAATTTATCAGCAGTACAATCCATCGGTCGTTTGATGCTTCCCAATTGTTTTGGTATTTGTAGGGCAAGGCTGGGGTGCTCAAGTTCAAGAAAGGACCTAAAAAATGAAGACCTTATGGAAGTTATGTTCGGCTCTGGTTCGTGTATAAGTGAGCACGTGTTTATGCCTAGAGTGAACACACTGCCGTCAGAGAACATGCCTAAATTATATTTATATCAATTTAGTTTAATCTGATAAATACTTTAGCCTACTTTTAATTTTAATCCTGGTGACGACCGTCAGTAAGCACATGACAGACTCGATTCGCCGGTAGGTAGCAACTCTCTGGAAATTAATAACGAAAGGAAAAACCAACGTGACAAACCCAGACGAAAAGCGGAGATAAGGAGCTCGTCACTCTCCATCATACCATGAGGTTGATGATATGATTGATGTATATCCTTAAAAAATTGTCGCAAGACAGTGCCATTGTAACAACCTCCACCAGTGCGATCCATTGATCACAACCTGCTTCTATCGACCATGTCGCTGCTGGCGCCGGCGTGCCGGCGGACGAAGTCCGTCACCTGCGCGATGAACTCCGCGGCGCGGTCGGCCTTGAACAGCTCCATCGCGTGGTACCCGGCGCCGTCTAGCCGTGCCTCAACGGCCACCCCGGCCTTCTGCAGCGCCTGAACCAGCGTCCTCTGCCGGTCCCTCGGCGGGTCTTTCACCCGGCCGAGCACCAGGCACGGCGGCAGCCTCCGCAGCCGCGCCGCTCCCACGCCAGCCAGCATGGCATCCGGGTTGCAGTACTCGTGGTCCCGGTCGGCTCCGAACGGCAGCGAGAGCTCCCAGAGCAGGTCGTTCGCCGGCAGCGGCAGGACGCGGTCGTCCACCGACGCCTCCTCCGCCGCCGTCCTCTTCACGCCGCTGTGGTGCGGCTGGTTCAGTATCAAACCGCGCAGCTCCACACCCTCGTCCACCGCCGCCAGCGCCGCGCGGAACGCGATGCTCGCGCCCGCGTGACAGCCCATCACGAAGACGGGCCTGCTGCTGGGCGAGCCAGCAGCGTACGAGCGGACCCACCGGACAGCGTCTGCGGCGTCCTCGAATGCGGCGGGGAGGCGGTGCTCGGGCGCGAGGCGGTAGTCGACGGAGGCGACGGCCGCAGGGATATTGGCGGCGAGAACCGCGCAATTGTTGTGGAACGGCTCGGAGGCCGCGCGGAAGAGGACGTACCCGCCGCCGTGGAAGTACAGGATCAACGGCAGCCTGCCGCCGCGGGGAGCCGCAGCGTCGACGCCGGACGGAACGAAGAGGCGGACCCTCGTGCCGTTGGCGCCGTTGAGCGGGGCGTCGTTGGAGTGTACAACGCGGCGCGCGGGCCCGTCCGCGGCGGTGACCGCAACGGGCTCCCCCGCCGGCGCCGGCGGGAGGAGCTTCGCGGCGCCGTTGCGGGTGAGCGTGCCGTCGGGGTTGAAGCGGATGTTGAGATACTTGTACGGGTCCATCGCTGTTGCTACTATATATACTGTTTAGCCCTAAGTTGCCGGCGAGGCAAGCATGGGTGTTACCCACTCACACGGAGCTGCAGGAGCGGCATAACCGAGCGTCTGAGCTCGTAGCACATATATAGCTCGCGCGGCGCGGGAGCAGGCGGGGTTGGGGGTTGCGAGTTGCGACGTACTCCAGAGAGCGACGGGGGCGCGCGGGAACAGGTGGTGGTGGGGCGTGAGCGTGGCTCGATGGATCGTCGACGGGTGAGGCAGCGGCGCGAGCGCAAGCACACGGCACGCGCGTGGTTTTGGCTGGACCGGGGAATCCACCGCCGAATCGGACGGCCGCGCTGGGGCGCTCGACTGCCCGCGTCCTTGTTCATTTCACACCTGCGATGGGACGGGCCGCGGGAAGTATGATGTATCGACTCGATCGCCACCCGCCCCGGGGCCTGTCACCTTAATGCCGCCCCAACGAACACCACGTACGCCTTCTGCGAGTGGCTGGCCGGGATGCGGCCACGCAGGCGGCGGGACTGTGCGGTACCATCGCCACTGCTCTCCGCCCTTGTTCTGCAGCCACCGCGAAGTGTCGGAGTTGTGAGCGGTGAAATTGATGATCTGCTGATCTGACACTTATCTTTGAGAAAAAGATTGCGCAGGTGACACTTACTGTACTTTGATTTCTAAAGTTTGTTAGTCTTCACTTTCATGGGATAACACGAAAACTTCAACTGTTGAAAAGCGTACAGGCGACACGATTTTTTTCTTAAAAATTGTGTCAGTCATCCCGATTCCATAACATTTGGTTTTAATACAAAATTTAGTTTTATGTATCAATCAATTTACTACGAGGCTGAAGCTTCAACATGGACTGAATGTTCATACTTCAACAGTCTGGAGAGGTGTATTAAACCCTTGCTGCCGGGTGCATGAAACACGGCAGGATTGTCCGGTAGCCTTGTGAAATTTTCTACAAAACGATTCCAAAGTGTTTGTTTAGTCCGGGTAGCTGACCTATGTCAGCCCCAACTAGCATACTTGTTAGCGTCCGCCGAAGACAATCAAGCTCGCGGGCAAAATAATGTAAGAAAATGGTGTATACTTGGATTGTCTTATTCCTGATCGTCTGCTCTAGGGGTGGATACGGAGCTGGCTCGGTTTAGAAAAGCTCATTAGGGAGATAGTTCAGCTCGGCTCGTTAGGCTAGTGAGTTCAAAAGGTGGCTCAACTCGACTCGGCTTGATAAAAAGTTTGAGCTCAGCTTGTTAGGCTTGGTAGGCTCGGTAGGCTCGGTTGTAATTTGCAGCCACACAACTTGAACTCATTCAAAATTCCAAGTGTATTGGTAGGCACACAAAAAAATCAGCATACATGATACATTACAGGATACATGATAGAATCCAATATGTGTCATGCATACATGATACACACAGTCAACAGATCAGCCACATCAACAATCCAATATGTGCCATGCATGTATGATACCTCATAGATCAACACATCAGCCACATCAATAGATAGTAACAACTTCAACACATTCATGATGGGCATTAAACTATCTCAGCCAGAAACTCTCCTGCTTGGCGACTCTCCGGGCGACTCCCTTCCCCATCCCGCCGTCGGCTAATCTGACAACGGCATCCACTATCCCATCCCTCCCCCACCAGATTCGGGTTCTCCAACCTCACCTCCACCCGCCCCCAGGCCACTCCACCTCTCAGATGTAGCTGCAACCACCATCCCTGCCCCAACAGATCCAGATCTCCGTTCTAAGCTGCTCCACCATCGCCTCCAGCGTGGCTAGTCCTTCCTCCCTACCATGGCTGCTGCTCTACCACCACCACCGCCTATGCCGTCGCCTCCTTCGCCGCCCCTAGAATCTTCACCGACTTCCCTAAAGGGCATTCATCTTCACCACCTCAGTACCTCCACCAGGCGCGTCGCCACTTACCCAGGGGAACCCTTCAACCGCGAATCCCCTAAGGAGTTACCACCTCCACCCCCAGCAGGTTGCATTCAACTCCAACCACCTTCATTCAAGGCGAAATAGCTCCCTGATCTATCCACTTGCATGAGCTCCTACATTCAAGGCGATACACCCCATATCCTACTAAATCCTCTTCGGGTCAACCCCCAGCTCACTTTCACTCCACAGGTTGCCTCAATTCAATAGTGGTCGCTCCCTCGCTTTACTCCAACGCTCAAGGCTCTGATGAGAATGGTAGCTTCAATTCCCCGAGGTGCTTTCCTTCTCGAGGGCCCTCTGTCCGCTCAACGGAGCATTCACCTCTCAACAACCAACCTACGCAGCATCAACGAAAGCTAGTAAAGCCCCGATTCTAGTGGCGCAAAGCCCGTCGACATCCAATAACGACGCCACTCACCCCCAAACCAGAAGTCTTCTTCCTCCAAGGCCTCATCTTCGAGACACCAATGCTTCCTCCAGCACATGCAGGGCTGCTGCTTCAATTGCCTTAGTCATGACCACAGAGCCATTGCTTATTGGGATCCTACTACATGTTTTTGATGCCTTTGTTCAGGCCATAAAGATAGAGACTACCACCAACCTGCTACCCAAAACCTTGACTCACGTCATCCCGCCGGCTCTGACCCCATCTTCGTCCTCGCCAACAACGACCTCGGCAACATACCACGCTACCACTTCCTCTGCCATCGCCTTCACCCACCCTGCACAAGGTCGACCAAAGCATACCACCTTTTCCATGGCCAGCCACAATCTCAGCAACCTAGCTACTCGCTCGGCAGAGGATGTTATATTTTTCTCCTCTTTCTATTCCATCACTCTCAATTTACTCAACATAGTACCTGGCTTAAATAGCATCACCTACACACAGTAGATCAACAAGTGGCACGGGTCTCATGCCACACAAGGACTCCACTACTGGTCATGCGCGCACACAGCTAATAATAGACTTTCTCCACTAACCACTAACTCAGCTAACAATAGACTTTCTCCACTAACCACTAACTCCATGCAGCTATTCTCATGCCACTTCTCAACGTGGCTTTGACTAGCCTCCTGCATGCACATACACGCATGCAAAATGCAATAGCAATCAAGATTAATATCCAACTGAGGATGCTTGTATCATCCCCTCCACCAGGGAGCTCCAGAGGGAACTCCAATGACAAGAGGACTACTCGGCTGTGATCTGGCTTGGCAAGACTAGGCCTGAGCCAGAGCTACGAACCATTGTAGAGGTAATCAAGAGAAGGTTCAATTTGCGAGCTTCATACTTCTCGATGCATCACCACTACCCTGAGATCTCCCTCGTCAATTTCGAGCACAAGCATCACCACGATGAAGTGGCAGGTCTCCAGAGGTTTGCTTTCCATGACCTCGAGCTCCATGTGCGACTTGGAAACCTCTACGACATGCGTTCGAGGCAGCGCTTCGCTTCCATGTGAGGCTATGTCTGGAGGACATTCCCTTACATGCTTGGAATGAGGAGGTGGCTAGTTGAGCGATCGGCAACAAGTGCTCACTTGACCGTGTCAACGGAAAATCGCTACACCAAGAAGATGCTCATACACTCGATCCGTGGGCTTGGACGATGAATCTAAGCTCGATTCCCAAGGTAATGTGGTTACCTTAACTGATGGTTCTTCCTATGGCTCATCAACAGGGCACTATGAAGAGCCAACAGAGTTAGACCGTTGCAAGAAGGGCCTCACCTTCAGAGTGATAATCCACCTTGACTTCATCGAGGACTTCTATGTAGCCCCTCTAGAAGCCAATCTCCGTATTGAGACCTTTGTGCCTTTCAAGCCTGTTAGGCAAGGGCTTACCTAGGGCTTGGGAGTTGTTGATAGCACCCCAGATCATGCAGAGGATCGCCTAAGCCATCACTAAAGCAATGACGCAGGCCGGTCGGAAGGGAAAGCCACTGGCACCTCCCATCGTAGCAGGCTGGGAAGGCAAGAAGTTTGCCAGGGTAAAGGTAGACACCACCGAAAGCGGGGTGACAGCGACAACAATGACGATCGCCACCACCAGCGTAACAAGGAGGCGGACCAGTGGAGATCATCCACCAACCATCCTGGACACCACGGGAGGTCCAAGGACTCAAAGCGCCTCCATGACTGATCACCATGGTAGCGATAACATGATGGAGGCAACCGTAGGTAGCACCACAAGGTCTTGGCAGGACCTATTATCTTCGGTTCCCCAATAGCCAGGTAGACCAACCAACCGGAATTGCCCCAACGCCGCCTCAAGGACTATACAAATTCCACACTGTAGGTTCTCTTCGCCTCTCATGCCACGCTCCTCTACTAGGAGCTCGCTGACCTGATGGACAGCAAGCTTCACCAGTCTGAGGAGGAGGCACACTACAGCCGCCAGACGTGGCTCCGTAAGGCGGAGGAATATTTGGCGGTAGCGCATGAGGCTGACAGCCGACTAATTCTTCCTGCCCATCGTGCTAGCCATGACATCGGACGCCCCGCCACCTTGGTTGATCCACCGAGTAGGGTGTACCCTGAAGCCTTGGTCCATACCTTCATGGCCATGAGTCTCAACCGTGACCCATCTTGTAGAGGGGTGGATGGCGCTTCCAACCCAAAGGTCGCTACTGTTGGAGGAGGCATCTCCTAGGTGCCTCCCAGCTTGCCTGCGCCAGGGCCTCCATAGGCCCCCTGAGGATCTCCGCTGAGGCCACAACCCCTGCATTCTCAGCTACAACTTTGGCTGCTAAGCATGCAGAGCTCCCCACGGCCTACATACATACATACATACATACATACATACATGCATGCATGTATGTTTGTTTGTTTAGGTATCTATCTGTCTATCTATCTATATCTATATATGCATATATACATGTATATATATACATATATATATACATACATATACATGTATGTATGTATGTATGTAGGACGCTAAAATAGGACATCATGGTGTCTGGACACAAGTCTTTCTGTTTTAGGATTGCTTTTAGATGCGTGCTAGTGCAATGGTATGTAGTATATTAGGCATGCTAAATCAATCATGGATGAAATGTCTTAATCATGGATAGAAAATCTCAATCACACAAGTACGTATCTAAAAGCAATTCAAAGTCAGGGAGATTTGGTGCCTAGACACCATAGTGCCTCTGTTATTTATACTCTCTCTCTATATATATATATATATATATATATATATATATATATATATATATATATATATATATATATATATATATATATATATATATATATATGTATATGTATGTATGTATACACACATATATATAACGTACATGTACGTACGTACGTATGTCTATGTGTGTGTGTGTCCAACAATCAATAAGATGCATAACTGTGTATAGCAAAATATGTCTCTTTTTAAATCTTACAAGAGGGTACAAACACGGTAAGGTTACTGATGAAATATGAAATATCTAGTTTACTACTAGGAAATCAGTCAAATGTACAGCAGCACAAGCGCACCATCTCTAACCACACTGTTCTACAAAATTTTATTTTCAAAATATTGTAGGTATGAGCGACAACAAGATTAATCCATCTAGAAATGTACAGGTTATGTTTACTAAAGAGACACATCCCAGAGTACACAGTGCGTAGAATAGGATCGAGTTCGTCTCGAAGGGAATCCGGGATCAAATGTAATCTGAAAGGACTGATGCTGAAACCCTCTTCAAGGATGATGACACTTTGGAGATGTCTGATTCGGTGTGACCAGCTGATAGGAATAAGCTGATTCCAACAGGAAGCTTGCACCTGTCCAAAGTTGACCTCTTCGATGCCACAATGAAAACAGAATCTTCCTTAAAGACCTGTTGGGAAAAGAGTGTGTAAATATATGCTTGTGAAAATTCATATAAACTTCAGCTTAAGTTTTGTCTTTAGTCCAAACTTACCCTATCGGCAATGGTTTCAAGAAGATCTAGGTCGGTGGTCAGAGAACCTGTCGATTTCTTCAGCTTAAGGAAGACGATAGGTGACAGAACATGGCTAGAAATTTCAAGACCTGGAGTATCTGACAGTTCTGCAGATCAAAAACGCATACAAGGAATCAAGGTGGTGACCAGGTACAAGTAGCTGGCAACAAGATCAACTACGACATGCCATATTGTACTTCCACAGCACATTTCAAAGATTACATATATTGATATATATAGTTTCACTACTATAGTTCTAGCTGAGTTTTAAAAACTACAGATGATGAAAAAAAATGTAAGTAACTGCTAGCACAATTTATGCTAATCAGTTAACAGTATTGCATTCACATGGACCCATCTATTTCTCCATTAACCAAGAGAAAAGAGCAGACAAGTGCAATCTGGTTAAATAAATAGTTAAATGACAAGAGAATCATCTTTACCTTTATGCAGAAGAGCAACATTGCTCCTTAGGCTTGCAAGAACTGACGGGTTCTCCTCCAGGTAGTTGACAGCAGAAACTGCAGCACTGGCAAGATAGGGTGGCAGAGAGGCGGAGAAAACATAGCCCGAGCTGCTAAGACGCTGCAAAAGCATAGCTCCTTAATCAGTCAAAACTCAAAACGTTTAACAACAGAATTTCTATTTATCTCAATTGATGTTACATCAATCTGGTATTGCATCTACCTGATGATCAACAACTCTGGCACTTCCTGTACAGAAGCCACCATCACTAGCTAATGCATTTCCCATTCCAGCAGTGATAATATCAATTTTCTCAATCTGGTGATGTAAGAAAACTTCAGAAATAGGAAGAGCGTGTGCGAAAGTATCCAGCTAAAGTTAGTCAATAAGACAGATTTCATAAATTAATAGGTGCCTTCTCAGGAAGCTGTGGAGTACCAACTCTTTTTTTCTTTTACACTACTTTGGTGTCGCAGCAAAATAATTTTTAAAACACTGAGAGTAAACACTCACTGGAATTCCATAATGTTCAGCAAGGCCACGTCCAGACTTGCCAAGCACACCAAAAGAATGACTCTCCTCCAAAATAACACGGAACCGATATTTCTCCTTCAATCTGACAATCTCATCCAAGGGGGCGATTTGACCAGAATTCTGCAATCACCACAACAGTCAAAGAGGTTTCATCCAAAGTTTTATGAGTTTCTTAAATTCTACAGGCAGGATCAATATTTTATGTTGCAAGCTTCCATGAGCAAATAAGAAAAAACCTGCACTTATCTAACACAAAACAATTATACAAGGTAACACACCTGGTAGATAGATTCTACAACAATGTAGCGTCTAATCTTTTCAGCACGTTTATTTCCACAAGTAAGTTTTTCCAAAGTGCTTGCAAGTGAAGCCATATCATTGTGCTTGAAATAGACAACAGTACTTCTTGATAGATGGAGACCATTTTGCACTGCCCAGTGAGCACCCTCATCACTGCAATGCACATAGAAAGAAATATCAACAAATGCGATTTAACGCAAAGAACTAGCCAGATAAAGTTAACCGCATGAAAAAAATTGCAATTGACGAATAGAGAACTGAAAGAGGCAACGACTTTTATTAAGCTTATGTTAAATAAATGCACAAATACCCAATCGGATGATCAAGTTCGTCATTAAGACAAGAAGCAAGTCAAAATTCCATAAACACTATAAAAATTTAAATAAAGCTGTCATACTAGAAGCACTAGAACAACTATCTGTGTGCCTGAAGCTATATATTTCATATATTGTTAAGAGGGAAAAAAGGGTTAACTTACGCAACTATGATATCTCCTTTCTTACAAAAGGCAGGTATCACACTGAATATTGTAGAAATCCCATATGAATACAGAATGGAGTCCGGAGTTCCCAGGAACTTGGCTATTTTTGCCTCACAGTCAAGGTGGACATCTGCAAGTGTTCCATATTTAAAATCTAAGTTCCTCCATATTTGCAACAGAGGTCATTGGCTATGAACAGAGAATATGCAAACCTATTGTTCCATAAAAGCCACGTGGACCACAAGATCCAACACCGTATTTCTCCAACGAACCAACGCAAGAATCCTGCAATTCACTCACTTTGATGAGATATTCCGAAAGAATATAGTTGTCAAAAAATGCTGTCAAACAATAGAGTTCTCTCTTACAATAATTTTCTCATTGCCAATTAAACCAAGGTAATTTGCTGATGCAAAGTTTACAACTTCTTTCCCATCAATGGTCGTATGTGGTCCAGCAGCACTGTATCAAAAAAACATAATAGTTAATTCTGACCGTTAAAAGTCAGGACAAATCATATGGGATGTCCAACTGCAGATATCCTGTGGCCATAACTTGCTCAAATAATAAATATCTACATAACATTTCATGGATCTAAGCAAATGGATCGAGATTGACAACCACATACAATAAAAATCTTTTCTGACGGAAAGACAGTAGGAGAGGCCACTATATTAACAAAAAGCAGAAGGTTAATATACATGTAAAGTAAACTCAAGAAGGATTTGTGCTAATGCTGAGCTTTGATCAAACATATTGATTGTTAACTATCATTTGCAGATAATTAAACAATATCCGAGGTGAAGAACAACAGAAACAATATTCTATGAATGGGAATTAGTATACTTCAGACAGAGCAATGTCAAAGCTAGGAGTTGGCAGCTATTCCTAAAATTTAAAAACAATATACATTCTACCATATACAAGTGCAGACTAAGAAAGCATATGATGCATGAAGTTGCTGCCATTATTACTGCAATGCAGGCACAGAAATGGCATATTATTGATAACTACATAAACATACAAGCTTATTGAGATGACAAGAGACTTTTTAAGTAATAATATTAGTAAGATACCATCTGGGAGCATAAATTAAGTGTTTTAATGATCTTATTGATATCAATGAGAGGAAAACCATTTGAGAAGACACTACAGCAAATAGTTTGAGGGGAGCAACCGTATCAAGTAGTAAGCATAGTCGTCTGCCTATTGCCTAAAGAGTTAAAGGACTGTAGGGTGTAGGCATTTAGGCAGCAAGGGGAATATGATACTGCATGTGGTTCATAATGTCCTGTACTGCTTTAAAATGAACGCAGTTCTACATGGTAGCATGCAAACCATATTTTGTATGCTTTCACATAGTAAATCTAGCAAAAGAAAAGGTTCAATTCAATATTGGTTTCTCAAGTGCCGTTACTACCTTAAGTTAAACCAATGTTATAACTAGCTCAACACTATCACGATTTCTCCCGCTAATAATCTGGTAAATGCCTAGTTATGAAATAACCTGTAGGAATACTGAACAATGAACTCATTTTGCAAACACAACTTGAATTGGTCTTCAAAATATTAGATACGAATATACCTTAAGAACGGAAACAATTAGAGTTAAAAATTCCCAACACTGGTGCATCCACTACTAGTTTAAACCAGGGTTATCAACATCGGTCGAAAATCGGTGAAAATTGGTTCTATCAGGCATCTCCGATTAGACAACAAACCGGTCTTAAATATTTCGTTTTAAACCGATTTACTCGGATTTAATACCGATTTAGACTTCAGCTTATTTTATTTAAAATTTGAATTTTCATTTGAAATTTTCAGCCCAAAAACTACCGAAAATCGATGGTATCAGTCCTACTGGAGCCCCGGTAAAATTTAAAACCGGTTTTGATAACCATGGTTTAAACTAGCAAATTGATATGACTACATCATTAGAAATCAAGCCATAGCACAAACCTTTCCAACATTGGTGTGTCGATTCGGGCCCCCTCCTTGACAGGAGGGCATAGAGGTTCTGGCTCCCATTCATCACATAGCTCATCAATCTCCTGCAGAGATCAAAATGCTAACTTTCACCAATATGTTTCATGAAGCAATGACCAATGCCGATACTTTTTAACATGAACAAACAGTGAGCAATGAGCAGAAAAACACTTCACCTTTTCAGTGAGTGGCTTCTTTGGAGGTTTGTAGCTCTTCCTGGAAAGCTGAAACACTATAACCGCAACAAGAAGCCCTTCCACAACCAAGTGCCCTGAAAAATCACATCACCAAATGTCAAACACTATGACCAAAACCATCACCACATCATAAGTCCGTAGTTGATGGGCAGAAGAGGCTTACCATCAATATGAACCCCGAAGACGACCGCACGAGCAAGAGGGGCGTTGAATGCAGCTGAGACACGAGCAAGCACCGCCGCGGTGGCATTCACAACCGGCAATGTCATGTCCATGTCCTAACTCTAAGGCGAGCTCTTTGTAACACAAGAAAACTTCAGCGTCTCAAATCTGCCAAACAAACAATGCCTTACTCATCAATCAGCCGGATCGATGACAGAAAAGAAGAACCCAATGCTGAAACCCACACAAAACTGGGCCTAAAGATTGAAACAGAGACACAGAAGGGATCGGGTTCATCTCAGATTGCTTTGCAACTGTTACAGGAAGAAGTCACACGCTTGGATCAAATCTAAGAGCGAGCTCGATGAAGCTCCTAACTTTCCCACTTTCTGCGTGCCCCTAAAGATCCCAATCTCACATCGACGAACAGCACGAACAAAAGCTCAAAAGGTCCTCCTCGAATCCTTCGCCCTCATCCTTATCTTTGCAGCCCAAAACCCGATTGTGGCTAGGCTTTCCCACTATTCCTCAAAGATCTCTGGAAATCGAACAAAGGGTTGGTGATTAAGGCCGCAGCGATTGCGCCGAGCAAATTGCCCCAGGCGACGGCGGCGATCTCAGGCGGGAGGACGCTGACGCCCACGACCTCGTCGCGT
Source organism: Bonia amplexicaulis (assembly GCA_036346245.1). Taxonomy (NCBI): domain Eukaryota; kingdom Viridiplantae; phylum Streptophyta; class Magnoliopsida; order Poales; family Poaceae; genus Bonia; species Bonia amplexicaulis. The sequence continues at coordinate 5,748,911 of CM070741.1, forward strand.
CTGGTTTGGTTAGGTTGGGCATGGGATTACTTACACCCAGGAACAGCAAATTCAAGAAAAGGCCCACCTCTGCCACGCAGTCTCACACAAAATGCCCCCAAAACTCACATCAAGAACTCAGGGAAAGAAATAGGACCAGCAACCCTCCTCACCTTGGACAATGGACACCCAATCCAATGCGCTGCACGACGTAACAGCCGGTGCTGGTGCCGATTACCAACACCAATGCAAGATCGCAGTGAGGCAACGAGAGATAGCACGGGGATATATACGGGAGAGGGGATGAGGGCGAAGGATTCGAGGAGGTCAGCGTTGGACTCCCCGATTTCTAATGGAGCGCACTCACAGAGGACGACGAGGAGGAATAGAATGGGAGATGATGAGCTTGTTTGAGTGGGTTCGTGTTCGAGCGGCGGTCGTCTTCGGCTGGCTGGGCTTGTCTTTCTCGTGCTCGTTCTCTTTGACCGGGCCAGCGTTAATGAGGATGGCAACGGTCAATCCTGGCTGACAGTTACAAAATTATTTTGGGAGGGGTTTAGTTAGTTAACCATCACCTATCTGCTGCATGGCCCCGTGATTGACTTCACGGTTCAAAGTCTGCTGCGGGCCGGGAAGAGGGGCGGCGCCGGGAGGCGGGCGGGTCGGGAGGAGGGGCGGCGCCGGGAGGCGGGCGGGCGGGCCGGGAGGAGGACGCGCCGAGAGGAGGGCGGCGCCGGGACGAGGCGACGAGCGGCTGCGTCGGCGAGCTCTCGCTTCGGCAATAGAGGTGTCCAATAATTTGTGTTGCAGGCAAATTCTCTAGCTTCGGCAAAACCTTCACCTCGTGTCTTCGAACGAAGGATCCTATCATCCTCTGTAGACTAAGATTTGTAAGTTGTCAATAGTTTCAAACGTTGCTTCCCTCTTTCACCAATTTTTTGGGGTCTTTTCAGTGACTTTTAATTTTTAGGAAAAATTTGTTGAATACAAATATGTATTGAAGATCATGCGAATATTTTCGAACATGAAAAATACCATTAAAAGCGAGCTTCAAAAATTACCATCCAAAGATTCATTTCGCTTTGGGATTTAGCATTACGGACAAAATGCCCTTATCCTGATTTTTACTAGTTGTTTTTAAGAATGTAACGACTTGCAATTTCAGTTCGATTGCTCGTATCCGTATCCGTCCGGATCCGGCGGAAACTATCAATCGTTTTCACCCCTCCTCGATCTTGTGAAGCGGCGTTCGTGGTGTTAACTCGAAATCGAAAGCACTCGGTGTTCATTTGGGTTTTAAGTTGGGAATTCGTGAGGTAAGGGCATTTTGTCCGAATGCTAAACTCGGCGAAATGAATCTTTGGTGGTAATTTAGAGCTCGGTTTTTAATGGTATTTTCAAAGCGTCCTCTTTGATCTTCGATGGGTCTTTGAACAAATTTTCCTAATTTTAACTTCTTTTAACCATCACTATTTATTAGATTAATAAATCATAGTAAAAATTTATAAATTACAGTCTAAAAGAATAAATCTTTTACCGTTGGTAATAGAGGTGGTGAGGTGCTAATGGTAGTGGAGCATAAGAAGGTGGTAGAGGGTTAAAGGCACCTTGGTGCTGACGTCTAGGTTAGGGATAAAAATAAAGGGGTTTTTATAAATGAATATAGGGCAGATGTATAATATTTACATCCAATAGCTCAAAATGATTATTCAAAGAAAAAAATTCAAAAATGTTACGTAGATTTCAAGGGGAAAAAGATAAAAAACCCAGAAGAATGGTCTCATAACATAACCGGTGCGTGGGGTAGCAGAAGATATTTGACATTTTTCTAGTTTTTGCGAAACATATGTCAGTTTTTTTAGAGGGCGAAACATATGTCACTTGTACGGTGGCATCGCAGTGAAAACTCCATCGGAAGCCTGCCTGTGCCAGGGCCGGTCCTCTTCGCCCCACCCGCGACTCTGCCTTGCGACACCGAACGGCCAAGCGTCGGCATGATCCATTCCTACGTGGCTCCAGGGCTTCACGGCGACAATGACCCTGATCAGCGGCGACGACGAGCGATTCCGGTGGCGCGAGGTGCAAGGGCGGCGCGGGTGGCGAGCGATTTAGCTTCTTCTGTGTTTACGCCATTCATTTTTATGTTAATTTTGATTTGTGGTTTGGCAAAAAACTGTACACGCCTTAGGTTAATTTGAGGCTCCCTTAGAAACAGCTTTTTGAGCACGTTGATTTTAACACGGCCTTTTTTTCTTTTTTTTTTTACATTATTGATAGAGGTATAACAGTGATTTTTTTAAATTAAATATTTCAACAAAAGATAACAGCCGCTATAACGATACGCGTTGATTGATCAAGAGCAACATGCCATTACAAAGTAGAGCAAGCTTAACATGCCCCAGCTAGTGCTGCCATAGACGAAGAGCATTGCATCCACCGCGCGCGCGCGCTTCATGCATGGCCATACGTACTACGTACTCTTTCTCACGACATCGATTTCCGAAATCCAAATACACAGCGGATACGTACGTATAGACACACTTGCATGCATGCATGTCTATAATTAGGTATGAACATATATATACACCTCACATGACGAATTAAGCTGCAGCTTGTACGTACGTACGTAGTACTTGCTTGGCTTCCATCGATCGATTGATCATGTCTGGGGCCGGTTGGCTCTGCGAGTGCACAATTAAACGACTCGTAAACTTTTGAACGGGAAGTGCACGTGTGTATACACATGCATGTCACTGAGCTGCACAAGAAACATATATATTGCGCGTGTGATGATCGATCAGTAGTTTCGATCAGAACGTGCGTATGTTACCTGCCGTTCTTATTGCCGTCGGAGTTGTTGGCGCCGTTGGGGTAGCCGTCGCGGCCGGACTCGATGTTGCGGAGGTCCTCCACGAGGAGGTCGTAGTGGCGCCTCACGTCGTCGGCCGTCTTGCCGCCGCCGACCACGGCGGCCACGCGCTCCCAGCGGCCCGGCGTGTCGCGGTCGTACATGGCCAGCGCGCGCTCGAACCTCTCGTTCTCCGTCGTGCTCCACGCCATGTATCTACTATATATACGCCTCGATCTCTCCCTCCTCTATACCAACAAACAAGACGTACGATCGATGTCGTCTAGCTTTTCTTCTTGTGGCGACCGATCGATCGATCTGTGTTGCTTCCAGAGGAGTACACGACGAATCCATATTTATAGGGGAGGAAAGGCCCTTGATTTGTCGCAACACGGATCTAATAATTAAAACCGCCGCAAATAGCAGTGGAGCAGTGCTGCGATTAAACTAAGAGGCCATTTGCTGAAGCTATCAGGTAGAAGTGGGGATGCAAATTGCGCAGCGGGCGGCCGCCATGAATAGCTAGCAGCGAGCGAGCGATTGGAGGGCGTTTTATTCGACCAACGTAAGAAAGTACGTAGTATCAAGGCTTTAGGTGGCAATTATTACATTATTTTAACTGCCTCTTGGCATTGTTAATATGAAGAGTTCATTGGTTGCCAGCTGATCAGCGGGATCGATGCCGTTTCTCGTATATACTGGCCTAGCGAGCACTTGTCGGCTTCCATCTCGCAACAAATTCATTTCAGTTAACTCCCCCCCCCCACCACCACAATGTTGTCAGGTAGACTCGGGGCCTGTTTGGCAACAGCTGCGGCTTATGGCTTTTAGCTGAAATTTTTAAATTTTGACTGTTTACGGTACAGATTACGGAGAGTGATACTCACTTGCGATCTTGAATAGTACAGATATTGGGCTTTTAATATGTATATCGTTTAACTTGTAGACACCGTCTTAAGAAAATACTCTATTTGGAAGTTAGGTACTGTAACAAAAGCCAAAAGTCGTCAGCTTCGGAGGAAAAGAACATACCCTCAGTACTCAGGAGTCTTCCTATTAAAGACATGACTACCATGAGTGCAGAAAATATCACTGACTCATGATGCTAAATTTTATGATATCACTGTACTACATATGCTGTTATCTCCAATATTCGCTTATATATGCTTACACCAAAGGATTAATTAATTGTCTTCCCATTTACTGAAACTATATTGTGAACTAACATAAGCACAACCAAGATCGGTCGGCAGTCGGCACCAAAGGTATAGTATCCTTACTTCCACTAGTAGATACGTCGATCGAACTGGATAGTCAAGAATTTTTCTCTTTTCTCGAAAAGAACATTTCACTTTTCTGAGGTAAGGACTAATTAAAGCAAAAGTTCCAACAAGCGAGATTTGCACTCTGGATCGCATGCTTTGCATCCACGACGAGTGGTGTTTTGACGGCTAGTCGTTTAGCCAGTTCTGTGCTTTGACTAAAAGTCTACTGTCTAATAGTCAGGCAGATTCAGCTAGCTTTTTTTTCGAAACTGAGATTCAGCTAGCTTTTTGGCTAGTGTTGTATCTTAGTACTATGATTCAGTAAAAACCCTTCCCAAATCCAAACCAAACACAAATACTCGCTGAAAGCTAATGCATATCAATGTACTTTTATAAAAAAAAGACTTAACATGTATATACTTGATCAGTGAATTGTGACGTATCCTCTAAAGGTCAGAAGAAAAAGCTCCACGATATTGTACAACGATTGGTTAATTAACTTATGTGAAATTAAAAGAATTCTAGCACTGAAAGAAAGAAGGCAGGCATGCGTCAGAAGCTCCTAGATACAGAATTTGAGAATGTACAGGCGATGCAATTTACCGTATTATATCAGTTTTTATTATTCCACAATGGTAAACTTTTCCTTCAGATTTTTGTGGGCGCACACAGGAAGATTAGATGCTCCAACTTCTGAGATTTTGTGTACTGCATCATCATTTACAACTGTATTAATTTGATTATTATTTCTACCGTGATAGATGGAGGCACTAGTATAGTATTGTTTCTGATGAATCAATCTCATCTTTAAAAAGAATCCTTCATAATAAAGTTCTCTCAAATAATGTAACGCATTGTTCCCAACATATATCTACGTGCGTACGCGTGTGTTGTGTTGTCACATAACGGCATGCCTACAACATTCAGTAACATTCCAGGAAGCTTAATTTTACCCATCTAACCTTTGTCCAAACAGTTTATCCGGGTCGTGTGTGTTTAATTAATTTGTTTCTTATACTTTCTCAGATATGTACGTTACGTTGCTGAAAGAGTATCAGTTTTGATGCATATCTAAGCCATCAATTTTAGGGCTAAGTTCGCATCCGTTGAACACTTCCATTGCTCATGTTATACATGGATGGAAGACTTTCTGAGTCCTGTTTCTAATGCAACAAACAATACGCTATTGGCCATTTGAATGAAGACGTACGGCTAGTAAGGAAGCTGAAAGAAACAAGCTGCATGGCTCTTTTTGTTCATCGTAACTATGCTGTCTTTCTAAGAGTCTTACCTAATTTAGATTTAAGAATATTCATTAGTTTTGTATTTTTGAAGAGGTCTTTAGTTTTCCTGAATGTCCTAGAAATTTAAGTGTAATCTTTCTCCTTCTCTATGTAAGCGGATGATATGTAGGGTATGTTTGGCAACGGTTGCGGCTTATAGTTTTTGACTAAAATTTTTGAATTTTGGTTGTTTACGGTATAGATTACGGAGAGAGAGATACTCACTTGCGATTTTGGATGGTACAGATGTTGGGCTTTTAACGTATGCATCGTTTAACTTGTAGAATCCGTCTTGAGAAAATACTCCGTTTGAAAATTAGATACTGTAGCAAAAACCAAAAGCCGCCAGTTTCGGAGGAAAAGAACGGACCCGTAATGTGCTGGGCAGTAACTAGGAAACCATACGATATCTACTTTGGTAAGTCAACTACGGAGGAGGCGTGAAGGATCATCGCCTCTTTCCCTCGGAGCTTTGCGCGTTTTCAACGAACCAAAATTCGCCATATATTCCTCCTCTACGTAAGCATATCGATCGAGCATGGATGCCCTGGAGTGAGCCAGCAGAACTTTGCAGGGAATGAGAAAATGACGATCACTACTTCCCCGGATTGATTCATTTCTATGCTCCAAATTAAGGTACGTAAGCGTACCATCGTTGTACCCACAGGCCTATATCTTAAACATGTTAGGCACCCTGCTCTCCAACCAGCCGCAGTTTTAGTGAGCTCCAGTGAGAAAACTTTTGCTTCTAATTCTTCATGACATATATACTCCACGGCTCTCTCTACTTTGGAATAGCAAAAAAAAAATATGGTATACAATTTGGGAGCACTTCACTTTGGAATTAAAAGGTGATGAAAGAAGTATGACTTTTACAGTCTCACAATTAATAATCTGATAGTAATAACGGGTACTCCTTTCTTTTTTGTTTGTCATTTTGAACATTGACATAGTAAATACACATTTTTGACTATTACTTTTTATAACTATAAGTTGGCAAAAATTATTAAAAATGTAATGGTGTTCCTTTTTGTTTGTCACTTTGAACATCAACACGATATCTAATACACATGTTTGATTGAAACATAATGATATCAAAGTACCTTTGATGACAAATATGTTAGAATCGCTTTAACGTGACAAATGTCACAAATCTAAATGTTTGTGTATAATGATTGAATAAGTGTTTCATGCGCCTTAGTGCCTAGGCACCCAAATCAACTCCCGTTGATGTGCTTTGAAATTCCGAAGCTTGACGTGGGTATCTTCACATACCCATAAAACGTGCATTTGAGATATCAAACTCTAAAAAAATTATATTCATCTTTAGTTGAATTGGTTTAAGCTAGTTTCATGGTATATAATCACTCTAGCCACATTAAATTAGTTTGAACTGAGTCTAAAACTCACTTACCATAAATATATCAAGGATATATAACATTTCATACCCAAACTCCAAAATTTATATCAATCGTGCACACGTATCGGACAGTTCATGGCATGGGTGCCTAAGCACTCAGGTGTCTTATGTAATCTCTATATATGAAACCTATTGGGCTTCTCTGCAAAACAGCGCACAACGTCATCTGATCATCCTCGGCCATCCGATCTTGCTCCAATGCACTAATGGCCGTTGGATCGAGTCTTTATCCACTGAGGAAAAATATCAAGCGGGTCCTTGTGAAATGTCTAAATTATTCGACTTGCCTTTCTCGCACATTTTTTTACAATCTGGCCCTCATTTCTCTCCTCCACTCCCCACTCCCACCCCCCCGCTCCCCATCCCGTGTCCCACACCGCCTCTCCCGTGCCACACGTTGCTGCCTCACCCTCCTACATGCGGCCCTCTCCGTCCACCACCCCAGCCATGGCATGGCTAGATCCAGCCATGCCCAAGAGCCCCTCTCTCTCTTTCTTTTTTTTTCTGGGTATTACATTTGTGATTCTGGTTCAATCTGCAAAGTTGGGACATTGAAGACAAACAAGACTGCTTAAATATATTGTGACCATCATCTACAATTTCATGACTATAACTCAGCAATTCATGTAGATATCACTATGTCAATCACCATGCAGAAGAAACTTCTTTGGACATACTATACTATAATAGTAATAATTTCATAAAGGGAGTCTTACTGGAACACCGGCTGCTACGCCCATCTCTCGCATATGAAGCCTTATTTCAAGGAAAGCATCTCTTGCAGCCAATAATGACTTAACAATCAATTCTTGATATTGATTAGCAACCACCTCTCTCCACTGATGAGAATAAAGGGGAAAAAATGGTTTTAACATAGATCACTAAATATTGCATTTCTCTTCCTTTCCACAGATGCACATGGTGATAGTTAGGAACTACTAGCATGCAATAGATAAAGGTAAGGATTTCAGAATCATGTAACAGAGGCTGATAAAAAAATTATGGGTGATGCAGGCTCTGGTCCATAAAAAACAACATCTTTTCACAATTTACAGAATTTTTTTTGCACAATTGATGCAATCTTTATTTTTTTGTACATGAACCTTGCCGTGCCTAATCAGTTGACAACCATTTCGTTATGGTGATTTGATTTATCCTACCATTGCTTTTTCCTTGATCACTGATCTATTACATTGAACAGACATTGGTTGTCTTTCAGAAAATTGACAACATAATCTAACAAATTTATTATACATTTACGATTTTAATATGTAAAATATGTAATCCAGTTCTCTAGTAAAACTAATGAGAAGTTACCAAGTAGTTACCTTCCCGCACGTGCCATGACTACATGACCATACTACAGATTCATAAACCTCCCAATGATCTTCAGCAAGTTTGTTTAAGTTTCTCAGTTGGTTCTCCAGCACTGAATTGACAATCGCCTGTTTAAGTTTCTCAGTTGGTTCTCCAGCACTGAATTGACAATTGCCTGTTTAAGTTTCTCAGTTGGTTCTCCAGCACTGAATTGGCAATTGCCAACTTACTCCATGTATCTTTGGATTTCTGAGGGTCAGACTTCTGCCACTGTTTCACAGATCCAGCCATTGATGGAGTAGATCATCCTCCAGCTCCAGGTTCCCCTAGAAGCTAATAAGAAATTCAAACAGTATGTTAGAATTCTTGAACTCGTCCTCACCAATCAACAGGTACACATAATATCAAATAAGACTGCTAAAAAAATATTAGATAGGCTGTTGGTTCATGTTCTCGCAAAATTTTGCCTGGTCTCTGCTGTGCCTTTTGAATAGGAACGTGTTTTTTTATAGTGTCCTTAAAATTTTGCCTCACCTAAAAATTATCTTGTGCAAGACACCGAAATTTTGAGCCTTGTGCGATGCATGCTTAGCAAGGCTAAAACACGAAATCAAGCAAAAAAACAATTTAACAAATTTGAAAGGACAAATATTTTTAAGGGAAGGCAAATCTCCAGACTAAGGCGAAGTGAAGATATGCCTAGTGATGGTGAGAACATGAACAAACAGACCCACCATTCTATGATTTTCATATCTGCAATGTGTTGATGAATATTAGCATGTTAATTTCTTACAAAGAGAAACAAGCATGCTTTGTGGTGGTCATGCTTATAACAATATTTTTCGCATGCTAGTAGGTCGGTCCAGAAATCTAATAAGATGAGTAGGGCTCAGCCATGCCCAGGAATCGGGGCTGAGGTCGTCGTGGAGCAGGCGGACGATGGCGTAGAAGCGGGCGGTGGCGCTGAGGACGAGGCCAGCGTTGGGGCGCTCCAGCACCAGGTAGCCTCCCGCAACGAGAACCTTCCCCGGCGGCGACGCCACCCTGCCGGCACAACCGCGCGGGATGAGACGAACAGATCGGACCCCGCCCGGGAAGACGGCCGGCAGAGAGAGAAAGGCAAAATATAGCCAAAATCTAGTAGAGGCCACTCACACTTCCATTGCTCTTCTCCTTCTCTGCGGCCGAGGCGCGATCCGGCGGTCGCCGACACGGCGGGAAGGTGGGGTGGTGTTGAACTTGAGGGGAGAAGGCCGTGCGCCCAGCACGCTCTCGAGGTCACTTACGGCGAGCCGCCGCGGAGGAACCGAGGAGTACTACAGCCCAAGTGGCCGTGACCGTGCTGCTGATCTGAGACTCGGTCTCGTGATGGGCTGGAATAGGAGGCCGCTGGCTTGGTGGGCTGAGCCCTGCCACGTCGCGGCGTGAGGATAGGAATTTCGGCCAGTTAGTGGGCTAGGTCTTGTGGCCCCCGTCCTAGTAATGGGCCAACATCCGGCCCTAACCTTCTCCTAGACCAAATATTCAAGCAAATAGCCCAACCCTATGCAAACTCAGCATATTATTTCAAAACTCGCCCTAGCCCAGCCCGTAAAGTGGACAAAGCCCAACCTATCCTATGTCGTTTTCACTATACGGGCCGGCCCCAATTTTGTGAAGTGTTTAAACCCTTTGGGCCTTTGCCACAAGCTAACCTAATACATTAGGTCTATTTTCTTTTTTCTTTTAATTGAAGCATTATTGGCTAGCCTTTGGCTAGGGTGACAACAGGCTGCTGTGGGTCTCGAGGAGGCCCCCACGGCCCGTCCTAATTCCCGTTAGCCTTATCAGGGAAGGTTGCCCCTGCCCTTGGTCCCGGTAAGGACTCTACCCCACGGGGTTTGAAAAATAGGGTAAATTATTTTTAAATAATAATAATATGAATTTATTTATTATTATTATCTAGGAATATTTTAAAAATATAGCTTTAAAATATATATGAACATATAAATTTAAGTTTTAGTCCAAACATATAAGAAAAGAGTATAATCTCCTATACTAAACACTATAATCTATTATTTTAAAATGTATTCTTTATTTTTACAGAGGGCCTCTCGTGGGGAGGCGACCCCCTATCCCAATTTGATTCCCGCTAATGTGCGGGGCCTCGTTCCTTAATGTGTGGGAGATCGCCCGCCCGATAGGGGTGCAAAAGGAAATTACTAGTAGTAGTCATCTTATTAAAGAGGCAAAAGAAGGCCCAACTGTGGGAAAAATTGCCACACCTATAAAATTCAAAATTTTCACCTTTAAAAGCCATAGCATGGTAGTATCAAACAGACCCTTTGACCATCGACCACTCCGAAAAAACAACCACCGACCTCAATGCCATCCATGATTCCTATGTGCAACTGACGGTCTCTTGCTTCCATTGGATGCATCATTTGCATCCGAACGCATTCATCTTGTCATGCATAGCCCATCCACCAATTTCGTGCCATATCTAATGACCGGTCCGTCTTTTGATCAATCAATCAGCCACTAGCAATTGGCATCGATTTAATGTTGGTTATTTTGTTCCCGACCATGGGCATCCCTATGTGCTTTGTCTATGGGTCGGTTTTTTTAGCTATGGTTGATGGCTTTTGACCCTAGCGTGAGCGCTTATTCGAATAAATCGAATACAGATAAACTGATAAACCGCTTCAAAAAGGTTATCCTGATAAACCGCTTTGAAAAGGTGACGAAGAAGTCATCCCGTTTGTTTGTTCAGGAGAAGCCATAAGCCATAGGGTGTGTCCATAAGCCAGTATCAGCAGTATCACCTCTCAGTGGCCTCGGGCTCGGGATCAAGCGAGGGCATCAAGGACCGTAACAGCCAAGGTCTCAACTTCCCTGTGAGTCCACCCCTTCTTGGACTTGGAGTATTTTTCCATGATGGAGAGGAACTCTGACACAGTCTTTGGCTCCTTCCTGTCCAGCTTGTCGACTAACTCCGTTTTGTGGAGAGCCCGGTGTGTGGCCTCGATAGCGCTCGTGTTGGAGATGCTCTGGACTGGTAGTGGATATGGATGAAGTGACACATGAACTCTCGAATGGACTTACTAGATATTTGTTTGAGTGCATGCAGATTGAAGAATGTCATCGCCTTGTTATAGCTTTTTTGGAGATGCTTGCTTAATTTCCCCAGTCTGCTCCACAGTACAGGAGTGTAGCGAAAGGCGAGTACAAGGCGAGCAACCCTCAAAAGGGCTAGGGGCAAGCTCTTTGCCATGATGTCTTCGCCCCCTCCCACCACTACTATAGTGGTCTTGTAGACACGAACGAACTCCATAGGGTCGGAGCACCCAGAATACTTCATGACCTCTGTCATCCGGAAGCATACAGGTCACGGAGTGCCTTGCAAGCCTAGGCTCAACAGTCTAGGGTGGTCGGTGAGATCGGCAACCACGTGGGTAGGAATAACTTGAGGCTAGGGGCACGAGGGAATTCCACCGCAAGGTCGGGCACGGAGTCCTGCCCCTTGGCCGCCCTGGCCAAGGCAAAGGCTTCCCTCCACACTTGGTCAAGCTGTTCCCTGAGGTTGTTGGCTTCTCGGACTTCGGACGAGGTCAGCAAGTTTGCCCCGGCATGAGCTTCGGCCAGCTCGGCTCAGAGGGCTACGACCTCGGACACCTCAGGGTGGGTTGACTCCCATGCTAGTGCTCATACTACCTCTAGCTAGTTACTCAGTTCCTCGGCTTCCCAGGTCCCCGTAGGCGGCAGGGGTCTTGCCTTAGCTCGCGCCGTTTTGAGCTGTGCCCAAAGATTCCCGCTTGGCGAGCCTTAACCGTGAACCATAGAGCTTCGGTCTATGATTTCCTCAATTGCCTTTGGAGGTCCTCCAACTCCTGCTCAACCTCCTCAGAGCACTTTGAGGGTCGACCTCCCTGGATGCCGTGGTCGTGCCAGTGACCTGAGCCTCTGTGGAGAGGTCCGGCTGCACCTCCGGGACCCGAGTGGTCCGAGCTACAATCTAGCTTGTCTTTAGCCTTAGAGGGGGTTCACACCTCCCACCTAGGCGACCTTCTGTACTTTCTCCATCTTAGGCAGCATGACTTCTCGCTCGAGTCCCCATGGACGGCACCAATTATTATCAATACAAGATCAAATAGTGAATTTGTAAGCACCCCTAGTTGAATTCGAAAACTACCGAGGATGCAGAGGGACACAATAAGAATCAGGACGGATAAGTTTATCACATATGGGTGTCTAGGGTTATAAATAACCTCCCTCTCTCCACTTATAAGAGGTCCTATTTATAGAGTGCGAATGAAGTTACAAGTTTGCCCTCCGGGCCTAACTTACTCCTAAGGGTAGCTTTGTCCTTCACACCACGTGGGTCCCACCATGTCCGAAAGACTCCGAGGTCGGTCCATGACTGGCCCTAGACCTTATCCGAGGGCAGCTCGATGTTGGCTCCAGACCTCATCTGGAGTTGACTTCGAACCCCGTCTAGGGGTTGGCCTACGGTCAGCTCCAGACCTCATCCGAGGTTGGTCTATGGACTTTGTTCGAAATTGACCTCTAACCTGGACTTTGTCAAGACGAGGTTGTAACAGCACACTTTGGCATGCCTTCTAGGTCGGAGTGCTCCGTTGTCCGAGGTAGCATGGAGGCCCTCTCTCAACAAACCCATTTAGCCCATTAAATACGTTAGCCCATTAGGCACAATAGCGGCCATTAGGCATGATTTCAATACGTTTAGCACAATCTCAGCCTATTAGGCACGGTAACGGTCGAAATTTTGAATTTTCTAGCCGCTTCTAGCCGTTTGGGAGTTTAAAATTACGAAAATAAAAATCTCAATTTTTCTATAAGTAGGTCTATTCTTGCAATTGCGGATCACTTGAAGGCTAATCAAAATGAGATAATGTTACGAGAGGCTATTTGTGCTATGAAATCTAAATATTGAAAATATTGAAAAGAGATTCCATATTTATACGTATTTGTATTTATTTGAGATCCCAGATCTAAACTTAAGGATTCACTAATGTTCTTGCACTTCTAAGTGATGCTACAAGGATAGATTATTCTAACTATTTTTCATATGCTTGTACTAAATTGTTTGATGTTTACCAAAAAGTATGAATTAAAGTTTTAGGGAGTTCACTTGTAATGACCTCCAACGGTACCTAGGGGTGCAAACGGATCGGATTCGGACGGATATTGTTGTTACCATATCCTAACCCATATTTTTCTCCGGATTCGGTACCAATCGGATTCGGTGCCGGATCGGTCGAGATTAACCCGAGCCGTTTGCACCCCTACTTGTTTGTAAGGAATGCATGCAGAACAACAAATAGAGTAAGTGGGCGTACTGTTAAGAACTTGATGTTACTACTTAATAGCTGATGTGGAAGATTTTATTTTACCATTGCAAAAGAAAATGAAACGTCAAATAGTAGCACTAACCTGAAATCAAACTTGAAGACGTATCGGATTCGGATGGATATTGCTGTTACCATATCCTAACCCATATTTTTTCTCCAGATTCGGTACCAATCGGATTCGATGCCGGATCGGTCGGGATTAACCCGACCCGTTTGCACCCCTAACGGTACCCACCACAGGTAAGATGGAAACTATATGGGGCAAAATCTTTGGTGCACCAGGTTTCTTAGGAAAATCAAGTTCTACAACGTCAAGTACTGGAGCACTACAAAACCACCATAGCAGTGGAGAACTATTCGCCTTTCTAAACAGTGATCCCGTGTGTCACCTGGAAGATGACTTCTTTTGGAATAGTGGCACAAGCATAAGATAACATATTCGGTGCTATCCATATTAACATGGGATGTGTTAATTGTTCATATCTCGACGTTTCCTTTTGAGTCTACTTTCAGTCTTTCTAGAAGAATATTAGAGGGAAGAATAAGTCCCATGAGTGAGATGGTTGAAGTACTTTTAACAGTGAAAGACTGGGAACAAGCTGATTCACGTGTTCAACACTCTATAGAGAATACAGAGTTGGCATATATGTTTAACCATCTTTATCTTGGTGATGACACTTAGAGCATCGATGTACATTGTACCTTTTCTCATTTTATACATGTACTGTAGAGTTGTAGGTCATACTCTTTTTTTATTAGTCAAGGTTTTCTCAAGTTGAGTTTTTACTTAGCAAATTTTTTAATGAGACAACAATTTAAACATTAATAAAGCTCATTATTACATTTCTATAATTTATTTTTTAAAATTCTTCCCAATTTTGGAATTATTATATTTTTCAAAATTTTCTGATCGAAATGGACTATACGGGTCTCCTTGGCCCATCGGGCTAAATGAGCTCGGGCCGGCACATCACGACCTGTCTAGGCTGACGGGCTAAGTGGGTCGTGCCATAATAGGCCCATGCTATGTCGTGCCACCCATTTGACCAGCACTAGAGGTAGGCAAAAACTTCACTATCTTGGCCCTGTAGTAATTTAAATGTAGCCTCCTCACACGTGTATTTGTATTTTCAGCCTCCTTCTTCACCGCGGCAGTAGTAATAGGTGACACGTGTCACTACCGCGCTATCCGACCGCAGCAAGTTGCATCCCTTGTAGTAGGTCCTACCACAGTGCCTGAGCGTAGCAACTCCTGCTACGGTGCCGCACCGCAGCAGGATTAGCTGGGCCATGGGCGTGCACATAAAACCAGCGGTAGTGCTCCTACCCAGCATGTCCTGCCGTGGTCCCACAACGCGATAGGTCCTGCTGTGATGTCATACCACAGTAGGTTTGTGGGTACCATACTCGTGAGCGACTTACCGTGGTCTAGACTGTTGCCACGGTAGGTACACATGTCACGTGCAGTTGCTACGTGGTCATGGAGGGCCAAAAGTGCAATTTCACACTAGAGAGGCTAAAATTGTAAAAATACATGGGGACCAAATTGTAAAAAAAATGTCCAGGGACATAATTGTAATAGCTTCAAGGCAGGCCGGCACCAGCATTAGCTAGCTAGCTCGTTGATGTAATGGTACTTGGTAGTAAAGTACATGTCAGAGAGGGAGATCGGTCGACGATGCAACATCCAAGCTGGATAGTAATTTAGTCGGAGCAACGCCCTGTCCGTGACCTTAAAAAATTCAAATTCCACACACGGTTAAATATTATTATGTATATATTTACAATGAAACGTAGAGTTGTATTTATTATATAACTATAATGTTTATGATAAAATATAGTTATATTTCTTATGCAATTGTGGTATCTTTTATATCTATCTAATCAAGCTTGACCGTTATAATTTGAATCTATCAAAATCATTTGTATAGATTTTTCTTATTTTTTCATAATTAATAAGAGAATTTTTACTTTTTTTCTGATTTAAATATTATTATAACATTTTTTAGATCTCTAAAACGAGAGAGATAACTTGAATAGCACCTGTTATTTGTAGGTACGCAGATGCTAGCTAGGTTCCAACTGGTTTATTCCTGGCTTATGCTCGTACTGTCTACAGTAACTAGTTTTTAAGCATGTGTCTTTTTAATATGGGTCAATAAGAAGATTATAGTAAAAATGTACTGAGTTCAACTGTACCTGTCAAAATCACATACGACTATTTTTACGTACATATCATCTATCACGAACAGCCAAATTCAAACATTTAAACTATAAACCATAAACTACCAATTTAAAAAATCCGCGTAATATACTCTAGATCGGTGGTCGTGCTATTGCTAGCTAGCTGCAGGTAATTTGACGGTGAAAAAATGTCTGGTCGGCTGCAACTTGCAAACTGACTGGCTTTATAGTACAGTGAGCTAGCTGCAGCCTAGCTCGATCCCACGCATCAGATTACCAACTGTCATCTCGGGTGATCTGACATAGATCTACTGTATCACAGGACATGAGTCTTTTCTAATTACTTCATCAAGTGTTACTTAATTATCCTGTATAATACATCTCTCGGTGGACATTATTGTAGTAGTGACAGAAAATTTGGGAACGGTGATCTGCTGGTCCATTCCTTTCATTTTATAAGTTATAGTTTTCTTTCATTTATTAAGTTATAGTTTTCTTCAAACAAATAGAATAATTTCTCTGTCGTTTTTTTAAAACGGTTTATCAGAATAGTCTTTTAAAATATTGTATTAATTTATCAGTATTCGATTTATTGGCACGAACGTTTGTTCGTTTTAGAAGTAAAAATCATCTGCCACAGCATATAAAGGACAGGCCCGCTAGCTACATGCTGCTGGTACTCATTGTTATTTACAAGGCAGGCTGTAGTTGAAAGCGTGCAAGAATTGGATACTCACGCAATGAATTGATCGTAAGCCAGGAACGGTACATATATAGATTACATGAAGGAAGAAGGAAGGAGATAACAGAAAAGGCAACAGACTAGAGTAATATGCGGAACGCATGCATGCATGCCAAACATAGAATAGCTAAGTATGGGAATAGTTGTTGCCGTTGCCGTATGTAATCTTGACTCCTGGAGTTGTGGGAGGCCGCATGTATGGGAGACAAGGGTACGTGCGCCTGTTCACGTATATACGCCGTATATATGCTAACACGCCCCCGCAATCAGAGCGGGAGCAGAGCGGACGTTCAAACTGGTCCTGAACTCCGTGAACAGGGAAGATGGCAGACCCTTGGTGAAGATATCGGCGTACTGGGAGGACGTAGGTACATGTAGAACACGGACAGCCCGGTAGCACACGTGATCGCCGGCTCCCTCTACACCCGCCATGGCTCCTCGAAGGCGAAGCACGCTGAAGAGCGAGGTGGTCGAATGTCGGACCGGATTTTTCAATCCGAAATCCTCGTGATTTAATGCACTATTCCACGGATCGGTAGATAGTGCTCACGATTCTGAAAATGAATATCAAATACATACCATACGGAAGCATAAATAAAATAGTAAACTTACTCATGGGCGATTAGGCGAAATCATTAAATTGCGGCGGAAGAGCGAAGCACTGGGTGGGACCTTCAGACATGCCCACAGCGACCAACCGGAGGTTCGCGACCTAGCCCTTGACGTCTTCACCTTCTTTGCCTTCAAGACCCAAGTATTGCTGAGGCGTAGTGATCCGATTCCTGATTCTGGATTTTGTTATGAGAGCGAGTGTGAGCACACTAACCACCGTGTTCATGAGCCAATACACGTAATGCAATATATAGTATGCATGGCTTATCAAAGGAAAGGCTCGGATTGTTTTATTTGCCGAAATCGCTTTTGGTAGCATTATCGTTATTAAACCATAGCGTTATTGCTACTACCTAAAACTTCCCATGGCGTTTGCCAAATTGACTCACTCCCCAACGCCATAATTGACTTAATCCCCAAAGACACAATCCTTTGCTAAATGTCGTCTAAGACTCCAAACAATGAGTGGCATCATTTAACTAATCCACCGATCAAACCCTTTATATATATACATTCATTTTGAATCCACCAATGTCTTCACGTATTCCGAATTCATACTAGTCCAATCTTGTAATCAATATTCACCTACTCCCTACTGCTGAATTCCAAAGATTCCCTAATAAGATTACTTTCTAATCCACCGACACTATTCATATCAGAACTTTCTAACAAATCAATCCTTTCTGCTAATGATCCAGAACCATAAATTGCTTTTTCCATAATCATCCCTATTTTCATTATTTATCTCTAACTAATCCATCAATACTTCTGCACCAAGAATATCATTAATCTAGTTTATGCTTCAATTATCATATCTCCAAATTTCCTCAAATTCAAATCATCTATCTAGATCAATTCCTGTTAATCCCATTAAATCCAACAATTACCTTTACACTCTTCTAATTCTCCAAAATCATTGATCCAGATTATACTCCGGTAATTATTATTTTTCCTCCGATATACCCAAAAATTCAATTCATCCTTCCAGTATTTTAATCAAATCCTATCAATCACAATATTACGACATCTCTCAAGAATTTATATTAGTGTCGTAATCCAACAATTTCATTTGCACTCTCTAATCTTCCAAAAATCATTTAAATCATCGTTCTAACCCACCCAATCACATAGACTCCACCGATTTATTTCTCCTAAACCCTTTCTAATATTCTCTTTGTATAATCGACATGAATCCACCAACCATCGTTATGTATTTACCACAATGACCATCCTCTTTTCCTACGACTCTATTTATTCTTCCGTCACTTTACTTTGTAAAGAAGAAGCTTTATCATCGTTTAGCTTTTGAAATATAATACATAGAAACCTCCCGAGACTTAGCAGTTTGAACAAAACGTAGTATATATGAGAATGCAATATCAATAGCGATTGATTCCATCCACCGTTACATGGCATCTGCACCATATGCTTAACCCTTCAGCGTTATAGCCGCTTAACTTATCACTGGGACGACACCCAGGACAACACAAACCAGGGCCTTGCACTGCCCTTCGCTTTTCCATTCCCACCCACAAATCATTTTGAAACAGAACTATATCGGTTAAGTTTCCCATGTCCGCCCATGACCGTGGGCACGGCTATTCGAATAGTTTTGACTCTGCGAGTTTGTACACTTTCACCACAAGCGATAATCCACTGTTGCCCCACCCGATTCCATGGTCGGTGGTCAAATAGATTATCACATGACTGTTCAGGATATCTAGTTCCACTAGTCATCTCACCCTATGGGAAACTGCCCACTTGCGGTGGGTCCCATACGTTGCACGGGATGTTCACCACGGCTACCAGCATTATTCGGGCTCCACTCCCCTCAATGCTAGTACGACTGGTGAACGTCACCCTCCACTCGGTGTCCCTTTAGGCCTCCTTGCCCTTGCATAACCACGTCTATCCACTACCGGTGAGATGAGTCGGGGAGTGTCGATACCGCTACTTAGCCAAGTTGTAATTTCAGACATGTGGTTGCACACTGTTTTACGTGGGAGATCATGACAAGATTCAGTCCTTAGCATTACCTAGGCGGTTCTACCACACTCCATATTTGTGCTCCCACCGCACCACACCAGCCCCCAAATCATCCGCCCAGATATTCAAGCAAGTTGAGGTTTTTGGGAGCATAAAATAATAGTTCCAAACATTTCTCCAGTCATTCCCACTATGACTGCCCAAACCAGTTTCTTATGACTGAAAATGATGATTGCGTGGGGCTCACGCCCAAGAATATCTAAGCAGTACTAAGCATGGCATATAATTACGGACTTATTTTCGAAAGGATACTATTATAATTTTGCTAGGGCGACAAGGTTCACATAATCAACTATTAAAAAGGGGTGTAATATTAATCAAGGCAACAATAGGCATATACTAGAATCTTGAATTAAACATGTAGTTGCACATAAAATATTAGCATGCAATTTGATAATTTAAACAAAAGTAATTTGCATAAAATGTAGGTTCAACATGATCAAAGTATTGACTACTTTGGCGCGGTTTTACCGCGGTCTTGAGCTCATACAATGCTTTCTCTTGAGCTTTTGGTCTCTATCTTCGCTTCGAGCTGACCTCGCTTGATCCATTGAATCTTCACGACTTCCAATTTCTAATTACGCGCTAGACGACTGAATCCACATAAAAGCAAATAACTCAAAAGATCCAAATAAATCCGAACAAACTCAATTTGGTTTTATTCTGGGTTAATGTGTGATTCGAGTGATTTGCGGCATAGCCGGGGGTAGAATATGATGACTTGATCTTTTTATTAATAACAACTTTTATTATTTTTGTATTTATCAAGGAAGTTTCATGAGTCAGGCAGGACTTATGGATAGACGGGAGAAATTACCAAGGATACAGAACTTTCTGATTTTAGAATACGGGGATTTTGCACGAGATGAGTATAATTTTAATTACTCAGTGTAACTTTGGTATTTCATGTAGCAGTATTAACCTGTGATAGCAATTGCCAATCCTATAGTCAATTATTCTGCTTGATCAACAACTTTATTTGATATGACCAACGGCTGTGATTTGTCAGGAAGTCAGGATTTTTACAAGGATCCTCTTGATAAAGCTATTTCTTTTATTATTATTTATTTTCGATCATTAAATTTAATTTCCGAGATAACGAATGGGGATTTGGGTGCGGGACAAAGATTAAGGATTGCTCTTTCTTGTTCAGAGTTTTCCCCCCCCCTTTTTTTTTATCGAACTTTATTTGTCATCTTGAATCTCAGTATTTTAAGAAAACGTTAAAGTATTTACTACCAATATTTTAAGCATTCCTGGAAAGAAAGTTTCCATGATTTTAGAGATGGGCAATTTATGGTCAATATTTTATGTGGCGAAATCCTGTTAAATTGATTTGCTTAGTTTGTATAATTAGGTCTTGACCAACAGATGAAGGATAGTATCTAAACCACCCGAGATAGTAATAAAGTTATTATTCGAGTTTCTAGTGTAAAGTTTAAAAGCATTGACTTTTTATATTTTTAAGGCTTTATGCACACATCTTCAATTATTTAGGATTAACACGTTAATCTTGGTTGGCATAAAATTTGCAAGTGCTAAGTTGTTCAATTGATTGTATCATTCTATCTCGCACTAGATCATGGAAACGTTCTATTTTATTACAGCCATACTTCACTTTATTAGAACGCATGCATGAACATTCCCTACACATGTTTTTAGCATTTAGCAAAAGGGTTCATGATCACTATGTACTTCTTACTTAAGAGATTAACTTAATCACCTTGTTGGGCCCACATGTCATACTGAACAGAGGAATCAGGGGCTGCTCGATCGGTAGACACAGAGCGAGGGCGAGGCGGCGAGAACAGTGAGGAGGACGGCGCCAGGGCCGGACGGCGTCGCCGGCGGGGAACGATAGGAGAGGC
Organism: Bonia amplexicaulis; assembly: GCA_036346245.1. Lineage (NCBI taxonomy): Eukaryota > Viridiplantae > Streptophyta > Magnoliopsida > Poales > Poaceae > Bonia > Bonia amplexicaulis. The sequence goes on from CM070741.1 coordinate 5,769,826, forward strand.
GGCAGCGACCGGTGGAATGGAATGCCCCGACGATGAGGAAGCTGGGGAGGCAGCAGCTCCGACCGGGGAGACGCCAAGCTAGCCGGCGGCGGGGGAGCGGTCACCGAGGAGGGCGATTGGGCGCCGGTGGCGGAGAGGAAAGAGGAAGGGTGAGGTGCGCGTGAGCACGAGTGCCGCACCAGAACCCACTGGCGGTGAGTGGCCGGAGGGTGGCGGAGGCGAGCCGGCGATGGGCACAGGCGGCGGCACGGGGAGGCTCCCGCGGAGGGGCCGCGCCAATGGGGAAGAGGGTCAGCCATCGGTTGGGGAAGCCTCTGGGCGCCGAGGTGCTGCTCCCACCACGAGGAATCGGAGGGGGATGGACTATGGAGGGAACGGCGGCGGTGGAAATGGCGACGGCGGCCGGGGATTTGGGGAAAAGGGAGGAAGGTGAGCGAGGGGGGAGAGGCAATGGCGCCGGAGGAGAAAAGGAAAACCGGAGGCTCTTATAGCGCGAAGGGGGGAGACGCAGCTGCCGGAGGACCGGGCGGCGGGGCGGAGGACCGGCGGTCCTTGCCCGGGTGCGGGGCTCGGCGCGGCGCGGAGGTGATGGGTGAGCGGCGACAGGACGGGCGGGCGGCGAAGGGACTAGTCGGCACGGGGCTCGAGCGCGCTGCGAGATCAGAAGGAGCAGAGCACGCGGAGAAGGAAGAAAAGAAGAAGCAGGCGTGGGCGCTCGGTGGGGAAGGAAGAAAAGAAGGAGCGGGCGGGGGGCAAGCGAGGAAAAGGAGGAGAGAAGGAAGGGGCCATGGCGAGCAAGGGAGGAGAGAGGGAGAGAGAGAGGGGAAAAGGTGGGCCCCACCTGCCATAGAGAGGAGAGAAAAAGAAAGAGAAGGGCAGAGAATTTGGATTTTTAAAATTTGATTTTACACTTCTATATTTAAGATTGTGAATCCTAATTTCGGAAATTTTAATTTAAGTCTTTGTTCTATTTCCAAAATATAATATATATATTTTTGTTTTACTTGTTGTTCTTATTTCCATACCTTTATTTCCTTTATGGTTCATCTTTTTGGATTCGAATTTAAAGTTATAGGTTTATTTTACTTTCATATTTTCTTTATGGTCTTTTAAACCTCAACCAAAATTCAAGGAAAACACAATTAAAATCCAAATACCAAAATATATTGTAAAATAATTCAAAAGCTTTGTATTTTTATATTTAAGTTTTCCAGGATGTTACAAACCTACCCCCCTTAAAATGAATCTCGACCCCGAGATTCCGGTAGAACAGAAAGAAAGGAGGTGGGTTATGTTGGCTAGCAAGGGGTCTCTGGGTGTTGCTCGACGTATAATCCTTTAGCTTCACAGAGAGGTGGAAATCTGCACAATTGGGTTAGCACTTGGAGAAGTCAAAGGAGAGAGAAACCTTGTCCTCTTGGGTAGGTCGTGACTTTCAAATACTTGTTCTTCGACATTGTTGTCTTCACTTTGTCGTCGAATGAAGTAGTCGCATTGTTTGGTGGACATACGGTTGTAGAGTTTTACACTGATAGGTGGGTAGCAATGATCTGTGCCTTAGGGGGTAGAGGGCCTTAGGAATGCAGAGGTGACGATGGGTATTTTTATAGGGTGGTCTTTCACTTTTGCTAGGGTCTTGCCCTTACTCTAGGGTTTTGACGAGCTGATGATTTTAGCTAAGGGTACATCTCGTAATCCTTGCCTACAGAAGATTTTTGGCTTTGCGGACCTCTGTGTTCTGGTTTGATTTGGCCAAACACAAACTGTTGCATCTCCAGGGTAGGCATACATCATATCGATACTCCCAAAAGTGATTACACGTCATAGTAGCCTTCCAACATTTGGTCTACTCTTGCTACCCCCCTTAAAATAAATAGTTACAGATATTAGTTATTCTTCCTAACTTCGGGCCTGATAAGTCCTTTGGCGACTTGGAGACTTGTCCGTTGTATCTCAGTTGTCTTGGTCAGCAATAGGCTCATGGAGCAGTCCTTGGGGCAGTGGTCTTGTCCTTCGCAGAGAAAACACGTGATCTTGCTTGTTGGGCATGCTCCTGGCGGGTGGTCTCCTTCGCAGTTGGGGCGCTTAGTGTACATTGACTTTTCTCATGTCCTTCTCCCACAACGCCTACATGCTACTAGATTGATGAGGCGATCATCCGGGTAATGATGTTTCTTGCAGTATAAATAGTAGGGAGGCGGGCAATTGTAGCAAATATGTCCGGTTTGCCCGCAAGTGAAACAGGCTCCTTGTCCAATTTGTCGTAGTGGAGGCGGTGTTGTGCGATATGTCCTTCTTTGCCACACTCTACGCATATATTATTCTTTGTAGCTTCTCGGTCTAGTGACAAAACTTTTGCAACTTGTTCTTCTTCGTCGAGTTGAGGGCGATGGTGATGGCATCTATTATTCGCTTGTCTTTCCTCTTGATGGGACAATTCTTCACATAATGTCCTTGGTCGCCACATCGAAACACTTGCCTTTCTTCTTCGAGCACCTTTGCCATCGCAGGCTACTGTTATTTTCATGATGATGACCTTTCTTTGACTTTTCTCGTAGAATGAATTCTCGTGATGGCTGGTACACATGGTTGGGGCTATTGCGAGCATCAATTATTATTCTTCCCTCCTTACTCCTGACTGTGGCGGTGGCCCTGCTTCTATCCATTGGGCCTGATATGATTTTCCAGAAAAGGTGAGAGGGAACAGCATGAGACGAGTGTCACATCGTAGAGATAAGATACTCTAAACCCATTAAAATTTTTAAGAGAGTATACCCTAGAAGCTGGGGCGATACGGAACCACACAAATTTTGAAAGCAAGCTTTTCCTGTGACTGCGAAATAGGACGCCCGAGGGCAAGAAGGCAGTGCACAGGGCCAAAGTGAAATCTTGCAACAATACAATCGTCTATTCGGGGAAGCACGCATAAGGGGGCACAGGGTTCATCTGCGTAGTTTGTTTAAAACGAAACCACTTTATCTTCATGACGATCTTCAACGTTCCTAACCTTAAATTTTTGGGGTAAGGGTACGAGATGAGGATCAAAAATTTCTTCCCAAATCAATAGGAAGAAGAGGAAAGTATTTGGAGGTGATTGGCTTGATATCATTTCTTATTCCAGTACTATCATTATTAATATTATCATTTCAATGAAACTTTGTAGCAAAATGAAGATTTTTCTTTTAACTAGGGGTGATAAAACCAAACAGGAGTTTAGGTTTTACCAACATAACTCTTTCGAAGGTAACACCCCAAGGTTAACCCTTAGGATCTATTTTTGAAAAACAAAGTCCTTGTTGGTGAAAGCTTTCAAGAAGTAACTTTATTTTGCACTATTTGAGAAACCAAGGTAAAGTTTTAGATAAGTTTTTGGTAAGTAGTTTAACTTATGAAAATTCCTCGGAAGATCCAGGTTTGTCAAAATGAGTTTGAAAATGAATTTCGTAAACAATTTGATAATCTGTCCTCCAAGGATATTTTTTTTGAAATAAAGCTTTAAATTCAAGCATCATGACTATTGGCCCAAAATAGGTTTTCAAGGAGAGTTCACAAGAGGAGCACTAGATTTTCATCCTTTTGAGTTCAGGGTAAGAGAGCACGAGAAGTAGAAATGGCTAAGGCAGCATGTAGATGAGAGGGAATCATCTAGGAGAGAGAAGATTAAGCAGTATTACTTATATTTTTGAATATGGGTGTTGAGAAAGTAATTCTATTCATGAAACTAACGGCCAGGCTAACTAGGTCACGACTGCAATGATATGCTCGATACCATGCTCGTCGGACCGGATTTTTCAATCCGAAATCTCTGTGATTTAATGCACTATTCCTGGATCAAGAGATAGTGCTCACGATTCTGAAAATGAATATCAAATACATACCATGCGGAAGCATAAATAAAATAGTAAACTTACTCATGGGCCGATTAGGCGAAATCATTAAATTGCAGGCGGAAGAACGAAGCACAGGTGGGACCTTCAGACATGCCCACAGTGACCAACCGGAGGTTCGCGACCTAGCCCTTGACATCTTCACCTTCTTTGCCTTCAAGACCCAAGTATTGCTGAGGCGTAGTGATCCGATTCCTGATTCGATTTTGTTATGAGAGCGAGTGTGAGCACACTAACCACCGTGTTCATGAGCCAATACACGTAATGCAATTATATAGTATGCATGGCTTACCAAAGGAAAGGCTCGGGTTGTTTTATTTGCCAGAAATCGCTTTTGGTAGCATTGTTATTATTAAACCATAGCGTTATTACTGTTACCTAAAACTTCCCACGGCGATTGCCAAATTGACTCACTCCCCAACTGCCATAATTGACTTAATTCCCCAAAGACACAATTTTCTTGCTAAATGTCGTCTAAGACTCCAAACAATGAGTGGCATCATTTAACTAATCCACCGATCAAACCCTTTATATATATACATTCATTTTGAATCCACCAATGTCTTCACGTATTCCGAATTCATACTAGTCCAATCTTGTAATCAATATTCACCTACTCCCTACTGCTGAATTCCAAAGATTCCCTAATAAGATTACTTTCTAATCCACCGACACTATTCATATCAGAACTTTCTAACAAATCAATCCTTTCTGCTAATGATCCAGAACCATAAATTGCTTTTTCCATAATCATCCCTATTTTCATTATTTATCTCTAACTAATCCATCAATACTTCTGCACCAAGAATATCATTAATCTAGTTTATGCTTCAATTATCATATCTCCAAATTTTCTCAAATTCAAATCATCTATCTAGATCAATTCCTGTTAATCCCATTAAATCCAACAATTACCTTTACACTCTTCTAATTCTCCAAAATCATTGATCCAGATTATACTCCGGTAATTATTATTTTTCCTCCGATATACCCAAAAATTCAATTCATCCTTCCAGTATTTTAATCAAATCATATCAATCACAATAGTACTGACATCTCTCAAGAATTTATATTAGTGTCGTAATCCAACAATTTCATTTGCACTCTCTAATCTTCCAAAAATCATTTAAATCATCGTTCTAACCCACCCAATCACATAGACTCCACCGATTTATTTCTCCTAAACCCCTTTCTAATATTCTCTTTTTATAATCGACATGAATCCACCAACCATCGTTATGTATTTACCACAACAGTCATCCTCTTTTTCCTACGACTCTATTTATTCTTCCTGTCACTTTACTTTGTAAAAGCAGAAGCTTTATCATCGTTTAGCTTTTGAAATATAATACATAGAAAACCTCCTGAGACTTAGCAGTTTGAACAAAACGTAGTATACCTGAGAATGCAATATCAGTGGCGATTCAGATTCCATCCACCGTTACATGGCATCTGCACCATATGCTTAACCCTTCAGCGTTATAGCCGCTTAACTTATCACTGGGACGACACCCAGGACAACACAAACCAGGGCCTTGCACTGCCCTTCGCTTTTCCATTCCCACCCACAAATCATTTTGAAACAGAACTATATCCGGTTAAGTTTCCCATGTCCGCCCATGACCGTGGGCACGGCTATTCGAATAGTTTTGACTCTGCAGAGTTTGTACACTTTCACCACAAGCGATAATCCACCTGTTGCCCCACCTGATTCCATGGTCAGGTGGTCAAATAGATTATCACATGACTGTTCAGGATATCTAGTTCCACTAGTCATCTCACCCTATGGGAAAGCGCCCACTGCGGTGGGTCCCATACGTTGCACGGATGTTCACCACGGCTACAAAGATTATTGGGCCCACTCCCTCAATGCTAGTACGACCGGTGAACGCCACCTCCACTCGGTGTCCCTTTAGGCCTCCTTGCCCTTGCATAACCACGTCTATCCACTACCGGTGAGATGAGTCGGGGAGTGTCGATACCGCTACTTAGCCAAGTTGTAATTTACAGACATGTGGTTGCACTGTTTTACGTGGGAGATCATGACAAGATTCAGTCCTTAGCATTACCTGGGCGGTTCTACCACACTCCATATTTGTGCTCCCACCGCACCACACCAGCCCCCAAATCATCCGCCCAGATATTCAAGCAAGTTGAGGTTTTTGGGAGCATAAAATAATAGTTCCAAACATTTCTCCAGTCATTCCCACTATGACTGCCCAAACCAGTTTCTTATGACTGAAAATGATGATTGGGCGTTCTCACGCCCAAGAATATCTAAGCAGTACTAAGCATGGCATATAATTACGGACTTATTTTCGAAAGGATACTATTATAATTTTGCTAGGGCGACAAGGTTCACATAATCAACTATTAAAAAGGGGTGTAATATTAATCAAGGCAACAATAGGCATATACTAGAATCTTGAATTAAACATGTAGTTGCACATAAAATATTAGCATGCAATTTGATAATTTAAACAAAAGTAATTTGCATAAAATGTAGGTTCAACATGATCAAAGTATTGACTCGCCTGGCGCGGTTTTACCGCGGTCTTGAGCTCATACAATGCTTTCTCTTGAGCTTTTGGTCTCTATCTTCGCTTCGAGCTGACCTCGCTTGATCCACTGAATCTTCACGACTTCCAATTTCTAATTACGCGCTAGACGACTGAATCCACATAAAAGCAAATAACTCAAAAGATCCAAATAAATCCGAACAAACTCAATTTGGTTTTATTCTGGGTTAATGTGTGATTCGAGTGATTTGCGGCATAGCCGGGGGTAGAATATGATGACTTGATCTTTTTATTAATAACAACTTTTATTATTTTTGTATTTATCAAGGAAGTTTCATGAGTCAGGCAGACTTATGGATGAGCGGAGAAATTACCAAGGATACAGAACTTTCTGATTTTAGAATACGGGGATTTTGCACGAGATGAGTATAATTTTAATTACTCAGTGTAACTTTGGTATTTCATGTAGCAGTATTTACCTGTGATAGCAATTGCCAATCCTATAGTCAATTATTCTGCTTGATCAACAACTTTATTTGATATGACCAACGGTTGTGATTTGTCAGGAAGTCAGGATTTTTACAAGGATCCTCTTGATAAAGCTATTTCTTTTATTATTATTTATTTTCGATCATTAAATTTAATTTCCGAGATAACGAATGGGGATTTGGGTGCGGGACAAAGATTAAGGATCACTCTTTCTTGTTCAGAGTTTTCCCCCCTTTTTTTATCGAACTTTATTTGTCATCTTGAATCTCAGTATTTTAAGAAAACGTTAAAGTATTTACTACCAATATTTTAAGCATTCTTGGAAAGAAAGTTTCCATGATTTTAGAGATGGGCAATTTATGGTCAATATTTTATGTGGCGAAATCCTGTTAAATTGATTTGCTTAGTTTGTATAATTAGGTCTTGACCAACAGATGAAGGATAGTATCTAAACCACCCGAGATAGTAATAAAGTTATTATTCGAGTTTCTAGTGTAAAGTTTAAAAGCATTGACTTTTTATATTTTTAAGGCTTTATGCATACATCTTCAATTATTTAGGATTAACACGTTAATCTTGGTTGGCATAAAATTTGCAAGTGCTAAGTTGTTCAATTGATTGTATCATTCTATCCTGCACTAGATCATGGAAACGTTCTATTTTTATTACAGGCCATACTTCACTTTATTAGAACGCATGCATGAACATTCCCTACACATGTTTTTAGCATTTAGCAAAAGGGTTCACAGATCACTATGTACTTCTTACTTAAGAGATTAACTTAATCACCTTGTTGGGCCCACATGTCATACTGAACAGAGGAATCAGGGGCTGCTCGATCGGTAGACACAGAGCAGAGGGCAGGAGCGGCAGGAACAGGTGAGGGAGGACGGCGCCAGGGCCGGACGGCGTCGCCGGCGGGGAACGATCGGAGGCGGCAGCGACCGGTGGAATGGAATGCCCCGACGATGAGGAAGCTCGGGAGGCGGCTCCGACCGGGAGACGCCAAGCTAGCCGGGATGGGGGGAGCGGCTTACCGAGGAGGGCGATTGGCGCCGGTGGCGGAGAGGAAAGAGGAAGGGGTGAGGTGCGTGAGCACGAGTGTCGCACCAGAACCCACCGAGCGGTGGTGGCCGGAGGGTGGCGAGGCGAGCCGGCGACGGGCAAAGCGGCAGACGGGAGGCTCCCATGAGGGCCGCGCCAATGGGGAAGAGGGTCACCGTCGGTTGGGAAGCCTCAGGCCGAGGTGCTGCTCCCACCACGAGGAATCGGAGGGATGGACTATGGAGGAACGGCGGTGGAAATGGCGGCGGCCGGGATTTGGGAAAAGGGAGGAAGGTGAGCGAGGGGAGAGGCAATGGCGGAGGAGAAAAGGAAAACCGAGGCTCTTATAGCGAAGGGGAGACGCATGCCGGAGGACCCGGGCGGCGGGTGGAGGACCGGCGGTCCTTGCCGGGCTTGGGGCTCAAGGCCGTGGCGGAGGTGATGGGTGAGCGGGGCGGGCGGGCGGCGAAGGGACTAGTCAAGACGGGCTCGAGGCTGCGAGATCAGAAGGAGCAGAGCACGCGCGGAGAAGGAAGAAAAGAAGAAGCAGGCGTGGGCGCTCGGTGGGGAAGGAAGAAAAGAAGGGAGCGGGGCAGGGGCGCTGCGCAGGGAAAAGGAGGAGAGAAGGAAGGGGCCCGCGCGGCAGGCAAGGGAGGAGAGAGGGGAGAGAGAGAAGAGGAAAAAGGTGGGCCCCACCTGCCATAGAGAGGAGAGAAAAAGAAAGAGAAGGGCAGAGAATTTGGATTTTTAAAATTTGATTTTACACTTCTATATTTAAGATTGTGAATCCTAATTTCGGAAATTTTAATTTAAGTCTTTGTTCTATTTCCAAAATATAATATATATATTTTTGTTTTACTTGTTGTTCTTATTTCCATACCTTTATTTCCTTTATGGTTCATCTTTTCGGATTCGAATTTAAAGTTATAGGTTTATTTTACTTTCATATTTTCTTTATGGTCTTTTAAACCTCAACCAAAATTCAAGGAAAACACAATTAAAATCCAAATACCAAAATATATTGTAAAATAATTCAAAAGCTTTGTATTTTTATATTTAAGTTTTCGAACCTCCTCCTCAACACGTGATGTTACATCCGATGATGGCCAACGGTGTACAATCCGTGGACCGGATCCATTCACCGTGGTCCGGTCACCATCTCTCGCCCGGCCCCCAGTGCTTGGGCCCCGTCCGCATCCGCAGCAGGCGCTTGTCGCAGAAGGACTCGGCGGCATGCAATCGCCCACGCCTAATGGCAACAATGCCATGCGGCGCCTTGCGGTCTCGGCGGCATGCGTGGCGGCATGCTGCGCTTCCACCCGGTGTACGGTGGCATGCGACCTCTTGCTCGGCGGATACAACATGCATGGCATGCATCCGCCAACATGCATGCACTGCTGCACTGCACGGCGGCATGCGGCAAATCGCCGGTGGTCTCGGTGGGACCGAACATGTTGGCTCACTCGTTCAACACGATGACGCTAACTCCACCCGCCAACTCGAATGGTACCTCGACTGTGCGACCTCCCACATGACTTCAGACGCCGGTAATCTATCAGTCTCCCACCCACCCTCTTATTCTACACCCTCTAATATTATCGTTGGCAACGGCTCCTTCCTTCCTGTTACTTCCACCGGTGCTATTTTTTTCCCTACTAGCAGCAGATCTTTTCACCTCCGTGATGTTCTTGTTTCTCCTGATCTTATTAAGAACTTAATTTCCGTTCGCCAATTTACTACTGACAATCTTTGCTCAGTTGAGTTTGACCCGTTTGGCGTGTCTGTGAAGGATCTTCTCTCCAAGAACGTGATCGCCAGGTGCAATAGCTCTGGGCCACTCTACTCCTTGTGTCCGGAGGCGTTCCTTCCTCATGCCCTCACCACTGGCACCTCCTCCGTCCTTTGGCATCGTCGTCTTGGTCACCTTGGTCATGAGGCTTTTCCAAACTTGCGAATTCTAGTGACATTCCTTGTAATAAAGTTGAGCTAAACTCCTTATGTCATGCATGCCGGTTAGCCGCCATACGCGCCTACCTTTGCTAGCTCATCCTCACGTGCATCTAAACCCTTTGATTTAATACATTGTGATCTTTGGACATCCCCTGTTCTCAGTGTCTCGGGTTACAAGTATTATCTTGTTATATTAGATGATTGCACACATTTTTTATGGACATTTCCCCTACGTCTTAAATCTGACACCTTCACCACATTGTCACATTTCTTCTCCTATGTTACCACTCAGTTTGGCACATCCATTAAAAGCATACAATGCGACAATGGTCGCGAGTTTGATAACTCTAGCTCCCGCACGCTTTTTCTCACCCATGGGGTCAACCTTCGCATGTCTTGTCCCTACACCTCGCCTCAAAATGGTAGAGCTGAGCGCATCCTTCGCACAATGAACAATATTATCCGCTCTTTGCTTATTCAAGCCTCTCTTCCTCCCTCCTATTGGGTCGAAGCCCTACACACCGCTACACACCTGTTGAACCGCCATCCCACCAAAACTCTAGCCTTCTCCACCCCCTTCTTTGCCCTACATGGCACCCCTCCCTCCTATTCCCATCTCCGTGTTTTTGGTTGCAAGTGCTACCCTAACCTCTCTGCCACCGTCCCTCACAAACTCTCTCCTCGCTCAACCCTTTGTGTGTTCCTAGGCTATTCTGCCGACCACAAGGGCTATCGATGCCTTGACCTCTCCTCCAACAAACTCCTCATTTCTCGCCACGTCACGTTTGATGAGTCTTCATTTCCCTTTGTCGAGTCAAGCTTCACCCCTCCTTCCTCGGACTTCGATTTCCTCCTGGAACTTGACATGGTCTCTTTAGCTCCTGTTGGCTCTAACCCTCTTGCAGGTTCTCTTCCAAGTGCTGGCCCTGCTGCCCCTGTTGGTCTCACGCCTCAGGTTGCTGCCGGTGGAGCCGGCCCTGCGCCGACGCATTCTGGTGCCACGCTCGCAGATGCTCCTGCACCCCTGGCCTCCCGTCGGGCTGCCCCTGCTGACCTTTGGTCGCCGGTTGTTGCTAGCCCGGCTTCTGGCCCGTCCCCTGATGCTGGCCCTGCAGGAGCGACATCTCCACCTACTGCTGGTGGCCCTGCGGGGGCGTTTTCTCCACCCACGCGATACGGACACGGGTCCTCTGGACCAATGACCCCTGGCTCCACTTCCGGTCTGGGGCCTCTGCATGGAGTCGCTGAGCCTCCGGCTGCCAGCAAAGACGAGCCTCAAGCTCCTTGTTGCAAAGACTTTGGGCCGGCCAGTGCTGGGTCGCCTCCTGTGTGCGCCCCCTCACCTGCAGCTGCCGTTCCACCCGTGGCAAATGAGCACGTCATGATCACACGCGCCAAGGCTGGTTTCCGTAAGCCGTTGACCCGCATGAATCTTCACGCTACTGTTTTGTCGCCACTACCGAAATCTTACAGAGGTGCTTTGGCTGATCCTAACTGGCGTGATGCAATGATCGAGGAATTCTCCGCCTTGCAGGCCAACAATACCTGGGATCTCGTCCCTCGTCCGTCCGTAGCAAACATTGTAACAGGCAAATGGGTATTTCGTCACAAGCTCTCCCCTACTGGTGATCTTGAGCGCTACAAGGCGCGGTGGGTTCTTCGTGGCTTCACCCAACGGCCTGGCATCGATTTTGATGAAACTTTTAGCCCAGTTGTCAAGCCTGCTACGATCCGGACAGTTCTCACTGTTGCTCTCTCCCAGGATTGGCCTATTCATCAGTTGGACGTAAAGAATGCTTTCTTACATGGCACACTCACTGAGACAGTTTATTGTGCTCAACCCTCTGGCTTCGTGGATCCCACTAAACCTGACCATGTCTGTCGGCTCTGATACCATGAAAGCGTGCAAGAATTGGATACTCACGCAATGAATTGATCGTAAGCCAGGAACGGTACATATATAGATTACATGAAGGAAGAAGGAAGGAGATAACAGAAAAGGCAACAGACTAGAGTAATATGCGGAACGCATGCATGCATGCCAAACATAGAATAGCTAAGTATGGGAATAGTTGTTGCCGTTGCCGTATGTAATCTTGACTCCTGGAGTTGTGGGAGGCCGCATGTATGGGAGACAAGGGTACGTGCGCCTGTTCACGTATATACGCCGTATATACGCTAACAGTAGTGTTCATCTGAAACAAAAGCATCAACAGATTATTTGCATACATTCTATGCGTGTCCAAAATAAAATACCAAGACCGGTCCTGGCCCTAAACGTAAGCTCATGCCATGAAAAACCCGTTACAGATCGTATCCCTGAAAATCTTGTTTCTAAAGAAGTTTGCTTTGTTTTTTTTTATCTTTCGAGAGAACGTAACAGGTAGATAACGCCTAGCGATCTATTAACCAGTGGCTTCTTTTCTTATGGAGACAATCAACCATGTCCCCTTTTTATTCTGACATTACTCGTTTGGTTTTGCTGTTGGGTATTGATAAATATCATCTAAATATTTTCTTCTTAACTATTATCTAAATTTGTGATCATTAGATTAGAGATCCAATAGTCATGAATTCTCCTCCACCCCTTCAAAAAAAATCTCCCTATCCTCCAAAAAAAATTTCCCTCTCTAAAAAAAAAGGTCGTTAGATCTCTAATCCAACGGTCTCAGATTTAGATGATAACTAGAACAAAAATATCCGAATAATATCTAGACACACCTTTTGCTGTTTTCCGGCTAAGCGGCTAGCCAGATGCAAACACTAAACTACACCAACCCCGGCACTAGTATTATATATTAGCTTCCGCATCTAAAGCATGCGCATCACAAATTTCCTAGCCGCAAAGCTTGCGATCGATTTTGTACATATCACAAGGCCGGGAGGGCGGCACATAGAGCCAGCTTCAATCATTTCGGCGAAATCTCAGCATGTGCGCGGCCGTTCCTCAAGCTGTACTTGCGCAAATTTTCTTTCACGGTCACAGAAAAAAAACTGATCAGGAATCTTTGCGTGGGAAAAGCAGACAGAACGATCGAGCTGTGAGCGAGATCGATTCCTCGACACATACACATACATACATACGTACCGTCAATCCCTCGTGCAGCTAGCACGGGAATCTCAAGGATGGACGTACGGCGTTGGAGATGCCAATGTTGGCAGAGGAATCAACGCATTCATGTCCGAGCTTCAACGACTAGGAGGGAATGTTAGCTACAAGCCTACAAGTACTCACTACTAAATTAGAGTTTAATTGGATCGCGGTAGGTTGGATCGATTCTGGGAGTATAGCACTAGAATTTGAGTTTGAGTTGTTCGTTTGTTTAGTCTTGGCTTAAAGCAAATCGATCTGACAGGCTCAACAGCTATAGGTTAGAGAGAGGACAAGAGAGCAATGTCGTCGTCGTCGTCACCAAAAGCTAAGTGATGTACGTGTGTTTGGTTGATGGGCATCATTCCGCACTAGAATTACGACCGGGGACTGGGGCTTTTACCGACTTATTCCTCAAGCCTGGCATGCATTAGACGCATTGCCATCGATCCCTGTCACAGTGAACGGACCATGCAGCCATCGCAGCCATTTGCCCGCCTAACTCGGTCCGTGCATCCGCATCTGATTCCACTGGACTTTGACCTCGGAGGTACGAACGTCAATTTTACCAGTTTGTAAAGTGCATTAGATTTATGAAAGTGTGGCACACGTACGCCCGCACTAGCCTTGCAGTCAAACTAATGCATACTTCATGTGATTATTTTATGGCTGCGGCTGATATTTTTTATAAGTTATAAACTATAAACGGAAAAGAATGAGCCTTCATCTATACAAGGACTACTAGTATTAACATTTTTTGGCCATGTTTTCTACTGGGATTGCAGTGAACCTAGGTCAAATGGTGTGCACTCCCTCGCTCCCACCAAGAGGCAAGACCTAGCTCATACTGGTCCTGAAGGCCCGGGCCAATCTTAACTGCAACACAAAAGAAGTGCTATAAGGCCCGTTTACATAGGGTTTTAATTGTCATTTTTAGTTTTAGCTTATAAATAATAATAACTTATAGAAGCTTATAGAGAGATATTCACATACCATTTAGCCAATATATTATGTATACTACAATTGACTAGTAGACTCTATCTTGAAAAGACTAATAAAATTTTCTTACCACATGATTAATATAGAGAATTTTAGATAGAGGCATGGACATGGATTAAGGACTAGACTCTGCTCTAAGTGGTTTTAGTTTCTGATTTTTTTCTGGTTTTCGGTTTCCAGAAGTCAAAAGTCACTTGAAATGCTTTAGCTTCTTAATTTCGCCTTTTTTTGCTTTTGCCACTTTTTGTTTTTGCCTCCCTCATTTTCCTTTTGTATTATCCGTGGAGATATAACGGTGTTTTCTTTTTTTCTTTTTTTAATTGAATGACTCAGAAAAGCTAACAATCACTATAGTGCAATTTCAACATCAGTCGGAAGTCATATCCATAAGCTGGATGAAGCGTCCCCTAAAGGATGACTGTTAGCTTTTAGCTGAAATTGCAGTGTTGTATCTGCTAGCTTTTTTGTGAGTCGTTCACTAAAAAGAAAATAAAGAAAATGAGAAAAAAAAACACCGTTATTATCTTCACAGATGATAAAAAACTAAAAACAAAAATTAAGTAGTTTACATGTTTATTCTAGCTCATATCAAAAGCTAGAATCTAAAGCTGGAACGAGTGGGCCTGCGTTACAGAGAGGCTACGGTGTGAGATGGAAAATCTCCCCCTGTATTGGGCTGCTCGGAAGCTTCAACCCTGCTGGACGTAAATCCGATCCGAAATCTCGCAAGGTAGGAGCGAGGTCACGTCGACGTGCTACTCTCAATGCACGGGACCGGGTGAACTGAACACAGCGGATCAGATCAACCATGCGACCGATCTCTCATCCGATCAACCATAGAAAAGTACGCACGCATCAGATCACGGATCGATCTCGTCCTATGTATGCGTCACGCCCAACAGTTAACGAACAGTTGATGTAGAGACACGAGAACAAACCGTCAGCGTTATTATTCCATATTCTTCCAAAACTAGGAGCAGCTAGGTAAGCAAAGCATGCACCCTACTGAGAAGAGGAGAGAACAGTGTGTGCGTATAACGACACGAGATCCATTGGACAGAGCACGAATCCAATAGTTGAAGTGACCCGGGAAAGTAAGGGGTAAAATTGTGATTCTAAAACCCAAAATTTTTTAATTGATTTTATCGTACCACTCTAATTTCGAAATTAACCCATAAAACATAAAATTTCAAATTACAAATTGGACAGAGCACGAATCCATATTTGTGTGCTCAACTCTCTAAAATCCTACTTTTTATGCGGATTTTAGCTTTAAACTTCTTTCGGCAATTACTGTTTATTAGATTAATAAGTTACGGTATAAAAAATAAGCCCTAAGCTGGTAATAGGTAGCTACCTTAGCTTACCCGTTAGGACACATGACACATCTCTGGAGCTAGAAGGCAATGTTTCAACGTTCAAACTCTTGACTAATCTCCAGGGAACCTTGTTCGATCGCCTCGCCGGCAAAAGCGAACAAGTTTGCCGACCATGGTTGCTGCTTTCAGCTTTCTAGCTACCTCAGGTACGTGGACACTGTATAAGCTAGCTGCGTGGAACTTTTAGACTCGGTGCACTGAAGATCAGTAGATCCCAATCAGAAGAAACTTTTGCTGAAAAAAAAATTCTTCGTTCCAAGATTTTTAAAAGGTGCACATATACACAACAATATGGTACCGATTAACAACCAGCTTTGAATTAAGAAATCATGTGAAAAATCACAGACCGAAAACAATATTCTTTTATACAATATGTCCAAAATAGTTGAATTTTACAATTACGGTCCCTACAACTGGCATAGCTGCATTCCACGACATATGTATTTGCACACTAATTAAAAGGCACGAACAAAGCGAGGGTACTATCGAGAACAACTTAGGCCGAGAATTCACGTGAAAATCCTGCATTCCAACAATTGGGCTTGAGCTTCTTAATTATATATTTTTTTAGTTTTTTGGTTTTTCAAGCTGTTTTATCTTTATTTCTTTTCATTGTCCGTTCTTAATTTTATCTTTATCTGTTTGTTTGGTTTTTGTCTTTTTTTGTCTTTTTTATTGTTTATGATGATGTGGCTTTTTAAAATTTATTCACGTGTGAAAAACTCACAACAGTGTGAAAATAAGTCTTAAACAGTGAAAAAAACGGAAGCATCAAGCTGTCATTTCTTGGCGGGAGAGGATCCGATCGAGTCCATTTCAGTCGCCAGATAGAACCTGCCCCTAGTTACTCCACCATACAAGATACTACCGTCGATCTCCCGCTCCATTCTTCTGCCCAGCGTCGTCGTCTCAACGACGCCTTTATAACCCCAACCTCCCACCCCGCGTCACACACAGACGGACTCCCGTTCCTTCTCTCCTCTTCGTCTCCCTCACCCTCCTCCCACCATGGACACGGAAGCACCGCCCCCTCCTACGCCAATGGACGTGCACGACCCCGCGCCGCCGTCCCCGCTCTCCTCTGACATTTCCCCCCACTTCCCGCCGGCCATCGTGGACGCCGGCGCCGGCACGCTGGACCTCTCCTTCACCTCCACCTCCACCGCCTCCGCCTCCACCTCCTCCTTCACCACAGCCACTACCTTCAGCGCGCGCAGCTCACTCTCCCTGCCGTCCTCCTCCTCCTCCACCTCGCTCTCGCCGCGGCCCCACTCGTCGTCCGCCTGCACGCACTGGGCGCACCTCGCCGCCGCCTGCGCCACCACCCCCGACGGCGTCCTCCGCCTCGCCCACCTCCACCTCATCCGCGAGCTCGGCCACGGTCACCTCGCGCGGGTCTTCCTCTGTCGCCTCAAGAGCTCGCCTCCCGCCTCCCCGCTCTTCGCGCTCAAGGTCGTCGACCTCCGTGACGACGACCCCTCCCGGGTCTCCCACGTGCTCGCCGAGGCCCGCGTCCTCTCGTCGCTCGACCACCCCTTCGTGCCCACACTCTACACGCGCCTCGACGCCGGACGCTACGCGTGCTTCCTCATGGACTACTGCTCCGGGGGCGACCTCCACGCGGTGCTCCGGCGCCGCCCAGGAGGCCGCCTGCCCGTCGCCGCCGCGAGGTTCTACGCCGCCGAGGTGCTGCTCGCTCTCGAGTACCTGCACGCGCTCGGCTTCGTGTACCGCGACCTCAAGCCGGAGAACGTCCTGCTCCGAGGCGACGGGCACGTCGTGCTCTCTGACTTCGACCTGGCGCTCCCGGTGTCCGTGGAGCCCGCCGTCCGCCGCCGCCAGATGCGGCGACAGAGTAGCCGCAAGAAGAGCGTCCTACCATCGTGCTTTTCTGCCAATGGAGGCAGCAACGACGAGGAGGTTGGCGCGAAGGAACTGTTCGAGTTCGTCGCCGAGCCGACGGCGGCGAGCTCCAAGGACTGCGTTGGCACGCACGAGTACCTTGCACCGGAGCTCGTGAGCGGGAGCGGCCACGGCAACGGCGTGGACTGGTGGGCCTTCGGCGTCTTCCTCTACGAGCTGGTGTACGGACGCACGCCGTTCAAGGGGCACGCCAAGGAGGCCACGCTCAAGAACATCCTCTCCAAGCAGGTCACATACCCGCAGCTCGACGGCGAGGCCGACGCGGCGCAGCTGAGGGACCTCGTGGGCAGGCTGCTCGAGAGGGAACCGCGGCGGCGCATGGGCTCCGCGCGCGGCGCCGCCGAGATCAAGAGGCACCCGTTCTTCGCCGGCGTGGACTGGGCGCTCATACGGTGCGTGGGGCCGCCGGTGGTGCCGGAGACGGACGCCGCGGCACCCGCTACCGCTGCAGGCGGGGACAAGAAGGTGAAGCTGGGGAGCTGGAACAGTTTGGGTGGCAAGAAGAGCAGCAGCTTCGGGAGGAGATCGAATTACGAGGAAAGGCAAGGGGTTTTCCGCAAGCTGATGAGTTGGAGTCAGGAAAGCCAATCCAAGAGGACCAAGACGAGCAAACTGAAATTATAAATTTGCTCTTTTTTGTGTATGTGTTCGTTTCTTGTTTTGGGGGTTCTTGGGTTTGGTTTAATTTTGTTTTAGGGTTAATTACATGTGTGGATGCGCTTTGTACAAAGATCGAGGCGATGCATGCCAAAGTTGTCAGCTACATTGACATGGTTTGATCCATGTTCACGTATGGAGAAACTTCATCCCTTGGTTAGCCAGATTCTCTCTCACAACATCAGTGCCTATGTGGGAACCAGACAGTGGTTTCAGTACGTTCTGGCATATTTACTAACTTGATTTAGCCTATATACTAGTAATCTAGCATATAGGCTAAACCAAGTTCCCTTGGCATCTGGTATCTTCACAGTACTAACATTTCCCGTCTGAGCATTTGATTCTGTCAGCAACGCTATAAACAAGCCGAACTCAAACGAGTTTGACCTAACAAGCTCAAGCTCGATAGAAGCTCAAATCGAGCTTGAGCGAGCTTGACATTAACGTCGAGTTTTAAGTTAGGCTCAAGCTTGGTTCGGAAAAAGCTCGAGCTCACTCGAGCTCGGCTCATGTAGGCTCGGTAGCGTATGAATCAGCAAAGACTGAGCAAACTCTCACAACCACCCCATGTACACAAGTAACATAACCACCCCACAGTCGCCATCACATATCCATCACAGAGCATAAGAAGGGTAGTAGAGGAGAAAAGAAGTAGAGAGGAGAGAGAGTACCGAGGGTTGGTACTAGCGGACGGCAGTTGGGGGAGCCGGGCAAGTAACGAGAGGAGAGGCAGACCTTTTTAGGCCGAGCTGGCCGGAGGCGGGGAGGAGAGAGCAAACCGAAGCTGGGTTAGAGGGGCGGCGGCCTGGAGTCGGGTTGAAGGGCGGTTGTAGGGGTCAGAGCGGCCATGGATCTTGCCGGATCCAAATAAAGGGAGTCAAAGGGCGGCACGCCAGAGGCTATGAAATACGGCGGCCAGCGGGTGAGCTGGAGTTGGAGGCGGCGTAGGGGTGGCCGAGTCGACGCGCAGAGTAAGGGCGGCAGGAGAGAGAGGCAGCGGCCAAGGCGGAGCCGTGCGGGGGCGTTGAGCGGGCAGCGCGCCGACGCCAAAAGGCCAGTGACTGGGCCGAGAAGGCAAGGGGGCCGACGCTAGCAAGAAGTGGGGAGTCAGGAGAAGAAAAGAAGAGATAAGGGGTAGAGAGAAAAGAGATGGGGAGTCGGGAGTGATAAGAGAGAGAGGAGATGAGGAATTGGTTAGTCGGGAGTGGGGTCTTCAGTGTTCTATCTTCACGTGCTACACGTGCCCGAACGAGCTCCGCTAAACTATTCGAGCTCGGTTTGAATAGGCTTGTGAGCTTCAGATCAGGTTTGAGCTCAGCTCGTCGGAGCTTAAACCGAGCTCAAATCAAGTCTACACGAGCTAAGCTTAAATAGCTCACAAGTCTCGAGCTATTTTTACAACTCTCTTTGGTCCGCAGCCATTCCTTCGTCGCCCTATGGACAGCTGTGCTGCTTAATTAGCTTTGTCAATCCTCAATAGTGCACTATAAAATTTCGTCGGTTTGCCCAGTAATTTCAGAATTCCGAGCTACCAGCTAGCTAGTTCACAATCCAATTCCTACCTATGACCTTATAGCTCGATCAGAACTCTGAAAAGCACCAGCGAGCATTTCAGCTAGAAAACAAATGAAGTTCTAATTTATTACTTGAGACAAGTTCACACATGGCCGATCGGTATGAAACAACCCACTAGTACCAAACTACAGTCGTGGCGTTTCCTGTTACATTATGTAGGGGTGGAACCGTGGAACCAGCTGCGGTGCCCCGTATGTACGGACACTCTAAAATTTTTAAAAATTATATGAATTCCTTGGCTAGCTATAGATTCGATTGAATTTGTATTTTATTGCAGTTTGAGAATACTTGATGGAATTAGACGTAAATTGTATGGATTTTGCTTGTGCGACATCCGATGTGACACAAAAAAATTGGGTGCTCTAGCCCACGTGTCCCAACGATTGGCACACAAACCTTATCCACCACATATGTTGTTCTTGTCTGCATTTCTTCTCTTCGTGACCTTCATCATTGTAGCCTATCTTTCTCAACAACAATTAAGAGCTCACACCTACACTCACTTTCTGTTCTCCCCTCCCTTCCTCCCTCTCACCCACCTGAGCTGCCACCGCTCTCGCTCGCATGAGGAGTTGTCACCACTATTGCTCATGCTTGGAAGCATCGTCGTGGCCAACTGACCATAACCGAGGAACTAGGATTGCCATGGCACCGCCGGGCCAAGCATTCTGACGACAAGTCTTCTAATCCTAAACTCTGGTCAACCGCAAACACCACTTGCTTGTCCTCCTCCCAGTGGCGCCCATGCTGGAGGGCCAGTGACATTACATCGGCTCGACCTCGTCCCTGCTAGATCCAGGCCTACCGATGACGAGGCACTAGGCGGCCCTCCTTTTTCACCATTGTCGAGGGCGAAACCAATGAGTTGAGTATTAGTTGCAACTACTGGATTTTTTTTGCAAAAGGTGATTTAAGATGTTAGGAGTATATTTTTTTTGGATATTGCAGTACAAATTACTGAGATGTTGCACGTAGCTATCCAAATTGTTGCATCATCCTTATCTAAATGTTGTTAGTTAGTTTCGGATGTTGCAATAATGTTTTATGAGGAGAATGGAATTTATTTTAATTTTTCTCAATATTGCAACAGCTGTTGCACACTCAAAATCAAAAAGTTTCATGGGTTAGTCTCAATTGTTGCATAGGGAACTCCTTAATATTTTTTTATTGTAATCCAATGAATTTTTGTTGCACTTCACTGTCCATTTTGTTGCAATCAGGAGATTAATGTTGCACCTATTATAAAAGAGATCTAATAGTGTGGGACGGGTATGGTACGAAGATCCAATGGCACATAGGGCATCTGATGGGAAAGCTTCCCATACATATGATTTTTTGTATATCTGACCTCATTGGGCTTTGTTTTTATAAATTTAGCCCCACGGTAAATATTTTGCAGATCTGACCCCTCCCAAGTGCAGAATAATAGGGAGGCGACACCTAGCACTTTCTGCACTCGATCGCGCGGAATGCCAGCTCCACTGTGGAATCACAGGCTAGCTTAGGTCGTGGCAGGGCCGACGTACTTTCCGTGCTTCTCGTCTGCAGAAAGGACCTTCCGCGCTTTCTGTCCACGGAAAGGACTCATGCATCAATTGCTAATCACTTGCATGCATTTCTCGCATGCACGCGCATGCAAAAGCATGCCGCCGTTCGCGCTCGCGTACAGCGGAAGGTCTTTTCCGTGGACGGGAAGCGTTGAAAGTAGGTGGGCCTCGCCACCCTCGCGCTAGCTGTGATTTCGCGGTGGAGCCGGCATTCCGTGCGACCGGAGCACGGAAAGAGCGAGATGTCACTCCCTAGTTATTCCACGTTCGGAAGGGGTTAGATCTGCAAAATATTTATCGTAGAGGCTAAATTTGTAAAAAAAACAAAACTAAGGGGACCAGATATGTAAACAAGTCCATACGTACGGACGCTAGCACGATATGAATTGTATTCCATACCCTGTTCGGATTTCTATAAAAAAAACTGATATATTTCTTCTCTCTACCTACGTGACACGGTTTGAATAGCACGAAAGCATCAAATTAAGATGCACCCAGCATAATTTTTCTAGCCTCCTCACTGCATTATCCAATGTTGGAGAAGGCATTAACGGCTGGTGCATGAACGTAGCGTAGTGAGTCGTACGTACACATCTGGTATCCAGATCCTGCATTCATGTACGCGCGTCCGTTCGAAAGGGAAGCCAAGCCACTGTGTGCCATTCAATAGCTCATGTTACATCCTTATCGCCTTCCAGAGGTGAAAGCGAGAGTTGCGAGCACGTACGTACTGGATCAACACGTAGCCTGTGCCGAAGACGTAGAAATCACAGAGTCACCAACGCCGAGACTCACACGAAGATATCTCGTGTGCATCAACACAGAGTACGTACTAGCAAGGCAACATACGCTGAGGTTCCAAAGCAGCACTTGCAGATAACAACATGCGTACGGTGTGGCGCCATGGGAGACAGGAAAGGTAAAGCTCAAAAGAGAGGGGGAATGTGCCTTTGCGAACTCACTTTCCCACACTCCCATGCAGTGCACTGTATCTATCGTCCTCCTCTGTCTTAATTTGCCTTCCTTTTAGTACTCGCCTGAGCATGCGCGCGGCCTCAAATTCATGCATGCATGTGAGTGAGCGAGCGAGCTCCCCCGCTATCGGAGATGTACCGGAACGTGAGCTCGTCGTCAGTCGCATCATCGATCGTATCAGGCGTTGAGAGAGAGAGATCAGTGAGACATGAGAGGGCATGCAGTGACACATTCACAATCCTTTGGCGAATGATGCATGCATCCTACTGATGTAGATTGTAGTACAATCACTATTCAGGTTCGTGAATGGGGGCGTCGAATCTTTCTGAATTGACAATTAGTAATTGTCTGCAGATGACAGTTGAACATGTTCAAAGAACAGTCGTTGCTGCTGCATGCAGGAATGTAAACGAGGGGAAGATATATAGCGTGTATATAGTACTTGAGTCTCATCGGTTTCGGCTGGTCCTATGCAGGAAATCGACTACAAGTAATCCGCAAATTTATGCTCATTGGAGTACTTAAAATAGTTTTTCCTGTATGTACTATCATAAATACATGCCAAGTCTGCAGAAATCTTGGTGCATGCATGCACACTAGTTCTTCAATTCACATCGTGAATTCCCCCATGGCCGGCAGGCATGAACGGCTGCACCCACGGCGCAATAATCGAGAGGGCTAGACTCAACTGCCGGCTTCGAACAGTGGATCGATCCGCACGAGACACGGCCGGTGACGCGTCACATGCAGACCCACGCAGCCCAATTTTTTTGCTCGGGTCATGCCCACGGCGTGCTAATCATATGACCCTCATCGATCGTCGTCTTAAAATCCTCTCTCTCTCTCTCTCTCTCTCTCTCTCTCTCTCTCTCGCATCGAGCAGAGAAAAATATCAACTACTTAATAGTAGATGCTTCGTTCTTATGGATTCTCAGCTTGGACGAGGCAATCGAGTGATGAATGATGAATGTCTTAGCTAATGGCAAGGAGATGGTTCAACGTGACCATGTTGGCGATCCGGGGAATAGTTAGGGCCAAGCTAGATCTCAGTGGGGCAGTACGCACTGTATTGTTCAACAAGGAGGAAGAAAGGTGAAGGGAAAGAAAGGTGAAGGGGAAACACCCTCCTTTGTTCCGGCTGAAGAAGAGCGCGCGTGACGTGCACTTCGTTTAACAACAAAAACCGCACGAAATGAACATTATTCTCCCCTTTCCCTTTCACTCCCCTTTTCTCTGAACCCCAAAATGTCTTTACCGGCAGCATATTCTCTTGACTTTTGGCCCGACGCAATGCTTGATAACAGTGGCGGAGCCAGGATTTAGTTACGGCCCGGACTATGTGGTGGAATGATCTAGGCTATCGGGACTGGATCATGAAAATGTTATCCAGGCTAGACTAAATTTACCCGAACTGTACACTAAATATTTTTTCGATCACACCCCGGACTGAAGCCTACCCTGCCTAAGGTATGGCTCCGCCCCAGCTTGATAACTTGCTCTTGTAGCGCTTGGTGACGATACACCGACAAATTATCTTAATCCCAACCGCTGAGCTCTCGCATGATTTACATGAAAGCAAAATATATAGACTGAATCAACACATTCAAATGTCTTTGGGTTCTCTTGCGTGGTTTGCCACTTGAACTACTCAAGCTGCTACATTCCATTGGAAAAAAATAGTAAACTATTTGTTTCAGAGGGATCACAAGAATCTAGCGATCGAGCCGTCCATGCTAGTTGTTCAGAAAAAAAAAACTAAGCAATCAGTTAACAAATTCTGTACCGTTAAGCACGAGGAGCACAACGATCTAATAATTCAGAGAGCATGACGATATTGTGGTTATTTATCTATTCCCCTCTGGGATGTGCTGCCTGCAAACAAGTACTGCTGCTGTCATTAAGCATGAGGGCGCTGTGATCTGAGAAGAGATTCCCCCAATTGACATTGAACTAATCATTTCTCATGGGACTCTGGCAACTTGCTGTAAAGAATTGGGGCGCTGTCTTTGCATAGAGCAACATCAGGACCTGCCTGGGTGGCGATTGGTTGAATGTTTCTAGTTCGTTCGACTACTAATTAACTCCGATCGTTAGACTTTAGTTGGGTAGGAGCATGCATGCAACTAGCTTAGCTTGTGCATGTTCTCACATTTATTTTTTTTTTAAAAAAAAGCAGCTGTTCATGTTGTCTTTGGTGAATGCTTGTTCTTGTGCATGATGTAGTTTGCCTCAACATCTATTAATTGTGACTTGAGACATTCAGTCAGTACTAGAGATTACTACTTCTGTATTATTGCATGTAAATATATTGCTTGGAAGGTGATAGAATAATCTAAGCCCAAACAATAGTCTAATCCCTAGATCAACAGCAAGAACACCTAATAATCGTAGATGCGAAATCATAAGTGCGTACCCGATCCTGAGAAAGCCATTAGGGTGAAGGAGGAGTTGCGGCAGTGGAGGTCGTCGGCGGTGAAGTGGGCGTTGCCGGTGTAGCCGAGATCCCGATGCGGAAGTTGATGCCGATAGGGACGATGATGGCTACGGCCTTCGTTCACCTTAACACCGTTAGTAGATCGGATCTTTGGGGATTGTCGTGGCCTAGAGCATTAACCTTAATCCTCGCCGAGACCCCTTAAGCGTTTTATATGTGCCGGTGACCGGACCATAAACCAAAATATGGTTGAGCGCCTCCGATCGTAGCGCGTGATTAGAGGCTTGCCTCCTCGAAAATCCGCAGCGGTTAGCCTGAGATCAACCCAACATTCTCCCCTTTGATCGTAAGGCTAACATCATAAGCCCATCCTTTGATAAAACAGCACACCAAGGCAATGTGTTGCATGATCAATAAAATACCATACAACCTCAGTACCTATAGTGTACTAATTTTGTCTTAGGATGGATATTCATTATACTTAATGGGAGTTGGTTTGTTTTGAGGTCCTTTATCCGAATCGAGGCTTTCCAATAAACTCATGCCGCAACATGATCACGAAAAATCTTGGGTGGTAAGCCTTTAGTAAGCGGATCCGCGAGCATTAATTTAGTACTAATATGCTTGATACTTATGGTTTGATTCTGGATTCTATCTTTCACAACATGATACTTAATGTCAATGTGTTTGGCGGCACCACTTGACTTGTTGTTATTTGCATAAAAGATGCGGGTTCATTATCGCAAGTATAAAGTGAATGGTTTAGAGATGATGTCTACCACTCTAAGTCCCGGATATAATTCTTAAGCCATACACCGCCGGTAGCCTCATAACATGCCACAAAACTCAGCTTGCATCGTTGAAGATGCCGTGAGGTTTGCTTGGAGCTTTTCCACGAAATAGCTCCTCCGCGAGTGTGAAGATATAACATGACGTGGATTTCTTAGTATCAACACATCCCGTAAAATCTGAGTCTGAATAGCCAATAACATTAAGGATATCAGAAAACTTATATGTGAGCATGAAATACTTAGTAGCTTGCATATAACGCAAAGCTTTCTCAACGGCTTTCCAGTGGTCTAGTTCTGGATTTGACTAATATCTGCCAAGCATCCCGGTTACAAAAGCAAAATTAGGCGTACAAACTTGAGCATACATAATGCTTCGACAATGAAGCATAAGGAACCGACTTTATCTGATCAGTTTCATATTGGTTCCTTAGACATTGAAATGTCCCAAACTTATCGCCCTTAACAATAGGAGCAGGCGAGCCAGAGCACTTATGCATATTGTATTTCTTCAGTACTCTGTCTACGTATGCCTTCTGAGATAAACATAATATTCCTTTAGACCTATCTCGGTGAATTTCAATGCCAAGAACATAAGAGGCATCACCGAGATCAAAATTGGATGAAAGAAATCTCTTGGTCTTAAACAAGATATCCTTATCGGCGCTAGCCAATAAGATATCATCCACATAAAGTACTAAGATGGTGAATTTACTCCCTTGAACTTAATATACATGCGTTATCAACTTTATTTTCCATAAAATCGAAACTTCTTATGATTTTATCAAAATTTGAGATACCACTGCCTCGACACTTATTTTAAGCCATAAATGGATTTCTTAAGTCGACATCTCATATGCTCCTTGCCTTCCACGACAAAACCTTCCGGTTGGGCCATGTAAACATTTTCTTGCAAGTCGCCATTAAGAAATGTCGTTTTAACATCCATCCGATGCACTCTAAATCATAATGAGCTACAAGTGCCATAACAATTCTGAATGAATCTTTAGTTAAGACGGAAGAAAAGACGTCATTATAGTACTTCCCTCTCTTTGTGAGAAGCCTTTTCCTATAAGCCTTGCTTTGAATCTTTCGATATTTCCCTTAGAGTCATGTTTTATTTTATAGACCCATTACAGCCTACTGTTTTGACTCCGTCAGGAATTTCTACTAAGTCTCATACATCGTTAGTGCTTATAGACTTTAGTTCATCCTTAAATATCTTGAATTCTTAAGTTGTGCTGATTTTCAACTTCAGCCTTAAATATCTTGAATTTGTTGAGTTATTCAAAGCGATCTTTAATAGGGAAAAATAAAACCATAACGGGAGAAAATATTAGCGATGGTCTTGAAAGAATCAAAAAAACATCCACTGATGTCACAGGAAAAGGACCACAAATATCAATATCATCGATGAATGTGATGAAAGAATCAAACCATCCACCGTGAATTAATTCTAAGAGTCTGTCTCGTGAGTAGTTCCTTCTTTATTTGTTTTATTTTCCTTAATGCAATCGGTGCATCTTTTAATGCAATCGAGACATGGTGCGAGTCAAGATTTCTTCTTTAATGAGACGCTACATTCTCCCCTCGAAATGTGGCCTAAACGACAGTGCCACAGTTTCGAAGAAGTCTCATCATTAATCTAAAGATACAAGGAAATAATTAAGAGAAAACATATAGACCTT
Source organism: Bonia amplexicaulis (assembly GCA_036346245.1). Lineage (NCBI taxonomy): Eukaryota > Viridiplantae > Streptophyta > Magnoliopsida > Poales > Poaceae > Bonia > Bonia amplexicaulis. The sequence goes on from CM070741.1 coordinate 5,796,771, forward strand.
TTCTTGTTTAAAAACAAGACCATCTCTTTAAATACATTTATTGTCTATAAAAAATACATTAAAACTAAGAAAACCTACACAGTTTTTTTTGAAAATGCTCGTTGCTTGCGTATGGCATTCTCCTTATCTTTAGATGTTGCAATGAAGCAATATGAGGCTTTGGTGCATTGTGCACTCTAGGCCCGATTTATCTGAGTTAGAGGAGAAATGCAGCTTCTTCTTAGATTTGAAGTCCCCTTTGAACTTCCTTTTATGAGAGCCACCTACATTAAAGGCAAAATCTTTCTTTTCTGTTCTTATCCTTTCTTCCTCCTGGACACACATGGCGATCAAATCGCTCATGCTCCATTTCTCTTTCTGAGTGTCGTAATTAAATTTAAAAGGCTGTGAACTCAGAAGGAAGTGATGTCATAATAAAAGGAACTAGAAAACTATCAGAAATTGCCATGTCCATATGCCCTTGAGTTTTTCTGCCATATCAGTCATCATCATGATATGCTCTCTAATACTGCCAGACCCATCATATTTAGAGGTTAAGAGCCTCTGAATTAAGGTACTGGCATAAACTTTAGTTGAACCTTTGAATTTCTCCTCAATTGAAGCCATGTAATCTTTAGCTTTTTCAGAATTGGGAATTGCTCCCCTAATCATGACTGAAATTGAGGTTTTCATAATCATAAGTGATAATCTGTTAGATCGTTCTCATTTTTCAGCATTGTCATCATAAATCTTCTTTTTCTCAGCAAAGTTCTCCTCACCCTTGGTAGGGGGAACGGGAACGTCTACTCTTAGGGCATTATTAAGGTCCAAAACGCCAAGGACAACATAAATTCTTTCTCTCCACGAGGAAAAATTACTCCTCGTGAGCTGCTCAATATTATTAATTGTGTCGGCAACGTTTGAAACATTAAGTGCTGAACTTTAAAACACAGGGCAAAATTAGAAACATCATAAATATTTATATTGCATGTAATTAACCATACGTTGGTCTGATTAATAACATGCAAAATAATATACAGTTCAAATTCATATCACCGTTGGGCAGAAAATGAAAAGAACTTAATTATACATGGCAACATATGATTATAAACAACGTTGGTCAGAATATAATCATATGAATACATAATGCCAAATTTAAGCGTAAAAATCTTAAAATTAAATATCTCAATGGCGACATATGATTATAAACAACGTTGGTCAGAATATAACCATATGCATACATAATGCCAAAGTCTGAACATAAAATCACAAAATTTTAATTGGCGACATATGATTATAAACAACGTTGGTCAGAATATAATCATATGCTTACATAATGCCAAAATTAAGTATAAAATTTCAGAAATAAAATATCTCATTGGCGACATATGATTATAAACAACGTTGGTCAGAATATAATCATATGCATACATAATGCTAAAATTTAATCATAAAACTTTAATACATAAAGCCAAAATTAAGCATAAATTCTCAAAATTAAATATCTTCCGTTGGCTCAATTTAAATTTGAGATTATTCATAACAATAACGTAATTTTTCATTATAATTTGGGCCTCTGAAAAAATTAATTAAAACAGTGCATAATAATATACTAAAACAAAATAAATGCACTGAAAATTAAAATATATAAATTTCTGTCCATAAATAAGCCTCAAAATAAAATTTGATGAAAATTCGGCCCCAAAAGAAAATTTGGAATGAAAATCGGCCTCAAAATAAAATTTGAGCCGAAAAGGCGCTCACCACAAAAATCCCAAGACGGTCCAACTTATCGCGCCACCACCATAGCGCCGCTACGCCCAAAAATTTGTCTCACGGGTGGCCGAGGGCGGCCCAAAATGAGCTCCACGCGCGCGGCGGCCCATCTCTTCTCACTCACCGTCGGATCACGATCCGGCGGTCGAAATCGGCGGCGGCATCGATATCGCATGGGCGCCGTCGGATCTCGATCCGACGGCCGAGAGCCACTACCGCCCAAACAAAGATCTCACCCATAAGCGGATGGTCAGTCCGATTTGATCGGACGGTCAAATGCTGTGGCGGGATAAAAATCCCGAAAACCCTAACCCTAAAACATTTGCACCGGTTCCTCCGAAAAAGTGGATCGGGCGACGGCGCAAAGGCGGTGGCGCACGCGGCGCCCGGGAGGCGGCACGGCGGCGGTGCGACGGCGCCTGCGCGCGGGCGGCGGCGCGCGCGCGCCGCCCGGAGACGCGCGCCCCGAAGAGCGGCGTGGCGGCGCCACGGCACCAAGCGCGCAAGGCGGAGCGGAGCGGCGGCGGCGGCGGCGCCCGGCGGCAAGCCGACGGCGACGGGCTTAGCGGCGGCCACGACGACGACGGCGGCCCTCGAAGCGGCGGCAAGCACGCGGCACGGCGGCGGCGCCCATTAGAGCGACGGCCGCGAGGGCGCGGAAGCGGGCGGTCCGAGCGCCGATGGAGGCATCGGCGGCGTCGTGAGGTAGCGGCGCGCAGCCGACGACAACGACGCCCGAAAAAAACCAGTAAGTCCATGCCGATCTAAAATTTTCTTAGGGTTTGAGGATTCGGTGGGGAATTTCTTAGGGATTGCATTAGGGTTTTGCCATAATAAAACTTGAATCACCTCCTTCTAAATGCTAAGCCGAGCCAATAAGCCCGATCCCGATCCCAGAAAAAAAAATTTATGAATCCGAGTTCGGTTAGGTTCAGTTAGGGTTCATGGTGATCTAGAGGTTGCTCTGATACCATTGATAGAATAATCTAAGCCCAAACAATAGTCTAATCCCTAGATCAACAGCAAGAACACCTAATAATCGTAGATGTGAAATCATAAGTGCGTACCCGATCCTGAGAAAGCCATTAGGGTGAAGGAGGAGTTGCGGCAGTGGAGGTCGTCGGCGGTGAAGTGGGCGTTGCTTGGTGTAGTGAGATCCCGATGTGCGGAAGTTGATGCCGATAGGGACGATGATGGCTACGGCCTTCGTTCACCTTAACACCGTTAGTAGATCGGATCTTTGGGGATTGTCGTGGCCTAGAGCATTAACCTTAATCCTCGCCGAGACCCCCTTAAGCGTTTTTATATGTGCTGGTGACCGGGACCATAAACCAAAAATATGGTTGGAGCCGCCCCCGATCAGGGCGCGTGATTAGAGGCTTGCCTCCCTGAAAATCCGCAGGCGGTTAGCCTGAGATCAACCCAACAGAAGGTACGTAGTAATGTGTTGTGACAACCAGCTCGTCCCAGAAATTATAGTATTATTTTCAAGAATAATGCAACTATTGCAGGTTTGGGCTCTTGTTGCAACTTTGGATCAGTTGAGGTGTTTTTTTTTTTGCTGGTTTTCTTGTCTCAATTAACTAGCTAGATTGGCCCTCTCGGAAGAAAAATAAGGGCAGATTAATCGGTAACTACTAACTGATCACCAACATCATTAGCTTGCACTCACTATAAGACGTGCGTTGAGCGGGCGGAATTATTATTATTGGCTGCGAGCCATAGCAAAATTATTATTGGCTTGCATCCATCCGTCCAACCATAAGAACTATGAGCTGCGCAGATATAATTGAAGTTGACATCCATCGCTCTCAGTATGCCTAACCGGGCAGCGAGGATTCTCTGAGAAATGATTCTCTTTGAAGGCCAGCATTATACATTGTTAGCTCTGTAAGAAACAAGTCGCTACTGGTAGTTAAAAATGCAACGTGGAATAAATACACGCGGCCATTAGTCGCGGTCCTAGCTAGCAGCGGAAACCTCCCGACCATCCAGCCCCGAAGCAGATGGGCCGATCGAAATCGAACTACTGCTCGACTGCCCAAACAGCCAAATCGAAATCAAGCAGATGTGGTTGATGAGTCTATCATAACTGAGTAATCACTATAGCTTCGAGTGAAGCATCGAGCTATCATAGGATGGTACGCTTCTCACCTTAAGTTCAATCTAGCATCATAAGACAATAGAATCGGTACATAAGCACTATATAAGTCTGTCAGATATGATCTTTATGTATATTTATCAGTCGTTATGTTCTGCTAGGGACCGCTATCGACTTACGGACCGGAAAGGAGTTTTTGGCCTATGGCCAAAAATACATGAACCTACAAGATCACTTCCCTAGGGACCCTGTGCATGTCGGATGGCTACCACACGAACACATCTGCATTTGCCCGTGGAAAAGCGACGAGGGTGTATTCCTATGCAGGGTCGGACGTAACCCCAATGCAAACTATCTTCGAAGGTTCCTCTAGGTCTAGAAGGATTACTTTGACTTCTTTGTTCGGCTTCAACGCAACTTTAGGCTTCGAGTGCTTGCTCAAATACCGCACCTTGGTGGCTTCTCTAGTTGGTAGTTGTCCAACCATCTCGAGGGACTTGCGATCACACGTCAGTGCCATCTTCTTATCACAGCGGACCGTGATGACTCCCTTGGGACGTGGCAACTTAAGACATTGATAGGCATAATGAACAACTATCAGAAATCATGTCAGAGTTGGTCATCCGAGTATGGCATTATATGCCGAGTTGAAATCAACCACATCAAAGGAGAGTTTCTCTGTCCTGAAGTTGCTCGGAGAACCGAACATAACAGGCAAAGAAACCTGGCCAATGGGCTTGGCCGAGGAACCTGGTACGATTCCATAAAATAAATATCGCACATGTTTCATTCTGGTATAAAGAATTTGCATCTCGTCCAGAGCACTAACAAATAAAATATTTAAAGAATTCCCACCATCAATCAACACGTAATTTACTCGACAGTTGTTGATGGTGGGCTCGACCACAATCGAAAACCGACCAGGTCAAGTCAAAGAGATCGGACAATCACCCTTCTTAAAAGAGATGGTGACTTCTGACCACTTAGGCAAATTATTGACAAGGGAAGAATCGACAAAGTTTACCTCGCGCTCGATAGCCTTATACTATCGCTTGGACTCGTACGTAGATGAACCTCTATATATATGTTCGATAGTATGCTTCGGGTCCTAGAATAGCATGTCCGCATTCTCGTCTGAGTGCTTGCGACTGCCTGACTACCCCAACCCCTTAATTGCTTGAAGCGAGCCCTCGTCAGAGTAGTAATCCTAGAGTTTCCGCTAGCAAACTCGGTAGTTGTGAAGACCGTGCCCTCCTTCTTATGAAGAGGGAACCATCTTGGCTTGTTTTTCTTCCTCGCGGGTGCTTTTCTTTTGCCCCAGTTAGAGTATTGTTTAGAGTCACGTGGCTCCTTATCGCCCATAGCCAAGATCTCCTTCGATCCTATGGTGGGAGGCTTGTGGCTCTTAGCCTTGTCCCTGGATTTCTTGGCCTTCCCCTTCCTATTGCTGCCATCACCTTGCTCCTTGGAACGACGACCGACCTGGTCGATGGTCCTGGTTCATTCGACCGCTTCAGCAACAGTTGCATACCGATTGGCCATCCCGAAGAGCTCGCCGATGGTGGTTGCAGGGTTCAGGGCGATGTCCTCTGTGAACCTTTGATTGCGCACTCCCTGTCTAAATGCTCTAATAACAGAAGCATCAGAGACCTCCGGAATAGAGTTTCGAACCTGACTGAAACACTGGATGAATTGTCGTAGGGTCTCATCGCTGCCTTGGCGCATTCGATGCAGGTCGTCCTCCTTCCCAGGGTAGTTGTATGTACACTGGAAGTTGGCTATCAGTAGGTCGTAGAGGTGCTGCCATGAGTAGATCGACTCGAAATGCCGGTTGAGCAACCGGAATCGAGCATATCCTTTGAGCATCGTTAGAAGATAGTTGGCCATGACGGGTTCGCCTCCTCCTGCTGCCCGGACCGTAATCATGTAAATTTCTCCATGCTCACTGGTCGAAACCACGGTGGCTAGCGCACTGCTTGGAGCTCGGGCACGAATGCTTGGCATTTGGCAACGATCTCCTATTGTCTCCTCTTGGGAAATGGGTAGTTAGCATCGCTAGGCGAACGTACATGACGATGCCCAATGGTAGGCGGACCAGACTTGTAGTAGGTCTCATCCACTCAGGGTTGACACTCATAGTCCATCTGCGGCTGCAGGTCCTTTTCTCAAAGTGGTGATCGTGCGTCGACTTGCCAATCTGATGTAGTCCAGGGCATCCTCCTCCGGCTGGTATTGCGATCGGGAGTGCGATCGGGAGTGTTTTAATATCGATCTTATATTTGATTTGTTTGGATTCGAGGGAGCTCTTAGAAGACATGGTGTATGCGCCTGTGGAGTAAAGACATGGGAAACTTTATCCCGGTCCAGGCATTCTCCTAAGAGAATAACAACCCTACGTCTAGTATGATTGCTAGTTGCTAAAAAGTGGATTACATGAATGGCTAGTGCTATCTTGCGTGAATGATTCACTAATCACCCTCACCCTCTCTTCTTTTGACGTTAACTTTTAAATATCTATTGCAACGACGATAGTTGTTCCACGCCGGAAGACGTCTTGATGCTTCAGATGATAACCGTCTAACGGAAGTTACTGTCAGAGAGACATAAGAGGTCGTTCATCGTGTAGCGGTTGTTGTCAGAGAGAGATCATGTGCGGTTAGTGGACTAACGCAAGTTCTAACCACTTTGTTAAACGAACTGACAATGTAGTTCATTGTCGTAGACAAGTCGGTTGGAGATAGACTCGTCGTAGGAATTCACATGACCATAGAGTGTTCGCAATAAGAATTACGATTACATGGTAGTATTACGACCATGGGATAGTCGCAGTAGGACTTACGACTATGTGGTCATAGAAGGACTTAAGCCAAGGGGGTAGTCGTAGTATAACTTACGACTATGCGGTCATAGAAGAACTTACGATTATATGGTCGTAGAAAAGCTTACGACCATCCTACCATATTTATCTCTTATCGATAAGGGGTATATTCAAGGAATATAATGACGTAATAATTTGAGGATTATTCTATCCTCGTCATGGTGATTATCTATATTTGACATGAAAATACACAGGATACAAACTCAAGAAAACGGTGGTTATCTTAGCGAGAATATGTTAAAAAGGTTTTAGAACAGTTTGATGTGAGCGAGGCCAAATCAGTAAGTACTCTATTAGCATTGCACTTTAAATTTTCTTGTGAATTTTGTCCTATATCAAATAGTGAAGGTTTCTTATGCTAGTGTAATCGTCTCCTTAATGTATGCACTTGTTGTTAAGCTCTGTGTAGCAATAATTGTGAAACCTTGATCATAAGGTCCGTTGTTACTATTTAACAAAATTTGGCTTACTTTTAGATGTTTCATTGTATGGATATAATTTTATCAATGTTGATACTATGTGAACTAGCTACTGATTTTAGGACTAGTTCAGAATACAAATGGTCCAAATTTGTAGATTTGGGTCTCAACACTGTACCTTGTTAACAAATTCTTGTCTCTGATAAATTTTTGTGCTTACTGTGATTATTCTCTCGTGCTAAGGCTATCCCCGATTTCAAACACATATTACGACCATATCTTGTCTACTATAACCAAGTGCTCCTTGCCCTTCATCGTCGACAACGCAGCCGATCACCCTTTCGACGCTTACCTCGCGCTGCTCAAGGTCAGCAGCGTGATGGCCCTGGTTAGATTCCCCAGTGAGATCGAACACTGCACCCTGTGTGCCTCAATTGGGGTATAGTATTTCGCTCCCGTTCGATCCGACAACACATCGTCTAGCTCCTACAGACACGTATCTTGTCTTGATTTGCAGGTTGCAAGATTTAGAGCTATTCTTTTTTGCTGTAGCTTGTGGCTTTTGACTGTAGCTTATAGCTTTTGGGCTGTTCGTGCGAGAGATTACAGAGTAACAGAAACTCACGTGTGGTTTTTGCCGATATAAATGAAGTCGGTACAGTATATACTACAATTAACTAGTAGATCTTGTTTTAAAAAGATACTCTGTTTAAAAGCTAATTACTATAAAAAAAGTTAAAAAGTAGTTTTTAGAAGCGAAAAGAACAGTACCTTAACATGTACAGCCATCTGATCTTATTAATTTCTTTGCAGGTGGAAAGAGCTTATCTGGCAGCATAGTGGGGGGCACAAAGGATATCCTGGAGATGATAAATCTGTGCGCAGAGATCTACCGGAGATAGAGCTCATCGTGATGGACTATTCGTGAGTTTTTTCATGGTTTTTAATTTTAATATAAATATTTATACGAAAGAATCGAATATCGATAAATTAATTCAAAAGGCTGTCCTAATAAGATATTTCAAAAAAAATAAAAAACTGTTCTATTTATTTATTTAAAAAAATCACACAAGTCATAAGTTAAAAAGAGGTAAGCATCAACAGGCGATCCAGAGGCTCCTTAAGCGCCTAATTGATTGCAAAATATTACGCTTTCTTATTGAACATGTGTGTACTCTTATTAAACAAAGTATACCGAGTTTACCCTAGCAATCGAACCCAGTGGGTGTGAGAACAAATACCTTCACTCCTACAGTCCTACGATAATATCATTCTTTTTTAGCTTGTATAAGTTTTCTTTTTCTTTTATTTTTATAGTCGATAATACAACTTGTGAGGAGCATGACATGCACTGGGGCTTCGTATGCTATAATTCCTTTTACCTGGTTCCCAATCTAAAATTCTCATGCAGCACACATACTATGGACAATTACACATAATCTAACTTCATATGTTTTTGGGCTATTAACTGAATACAAAAATGTCCAGAAGAAAAAAATGAAATGGGGGAACAAATTTTCATTAGTGCCGATCTAATTTTGTAAGTAGCAATAGAGTAGCATGTCGTTGCTAGAAGCGACTTCGATGGATCACATCGACAGTTCCCGAGTGAACTGATAGTCAGAGCAACACAATAGCAGATTAAAAACCCAGGTCTTGAGATGGGCACTGCAGGTCTCAGCATAGTCAACACAACCGCGCCTGAGTGAGTCAAATCAAATTTCATTCTAATTACCATCCCATTAGGTCTCAGTTACAGTAGTTTACAATTTTTAAGACATACAGTAGTGTACAAATTGAATCTTCAAAACAGAGCACATGTGCACTTGTTGTATCGATCCACTGTGACACAGGATTACGGATCTGGACCATAGCAGAATGGCATAGTATCCCTGGTGTACGCAGTACAGTTCACTAACAATGTAGAAAATATAATTATTTCAGTCTGAAATTCTTTGGTCCGTATCATCTGATATCTAGATTAGTAGGACGTAGATACTAACATGAGATCTGCATACTGCACAAGAGCCAGAACCGCTACTGCCATCTTCATATACCATGTACAAGCTAATGACACTGGAAAAAGCAAAGCTATCGATCTCAAATAAGAGATGATGAAGGCGTTTCACAAGGAATTGGTTAGGGTGCAAAATCTATGTGGACGGCTTCAAATTTCCAGTACTATGTGGAAACTGGAAAGAGCGCATCATATTTCATATAGAAAAACAATGCACTTCATTAGGTCAATAAACCTCTTTGCCAGATGTGCATCTGAAAGCTTGTCGACAGATCTTTACAAAGGATACAAGTTAAATCCAGGTCCAGAGATCCACTTTATTTCCATTTGATCTTCAGCCGCAGGTTTTATAGGAAAAAAAGCTTTAACCTACAGAGAAGACATGGAGCACAATGTTCTAAGAAACCAAAGAAAAATGAGGGGGACAAAATAAATGAAGTTTAAGAAATAAACCAAACTTAAGACATTTACTACTTAACAGTAAAAGTAGCCATTTTTCTTCCAGTAGATTTACAGTGCATAAATGTATGTAACAGCTGCTTGTCTTCAACCGGGTTTGTACTGCAGACAACTGCATTCTACTGGCTAAATTCATTTGCAAATACCTCTGGCTTATGGGTTTGATTGTTGCAACCTAGTTAGCAACAAACTTATTAATTCAAAGTTCCAGATATGTTCCACCAGATCAATACTCAAAAGGAAGAATCCTTAACAGGTGCATCTCAGAGACTCAAATGTTGGCTGGTAACTCCATATTAAAATTACAATTTGATACTTATGGGCGGCAATCAACAATTTAATAAAACTTTTACAAATTTTGAATATGTTCACAAAGCAGATCCTCATGCCACATATTTTAAACAATGGAGATACTCAGCAAGATCGCTGATTGTTAAAGGTGAAAAGTAAACGAAAACAAATTGTATGTACTACATACAGAATGCTTCTGCTGTTCATTCGAAGTTTCAGTCTGCATGCTTACTTTGCAGGGATTGAAAGACAATTTGTTATAGACCATCCTATGCTTGGCGAAGAGACAAAGGGGCGCACAAAAGAAGTCAAGCGAGGAATCAGTTCAAGCTCGTAGAGGAGGGCCAGTGTCACTGTGTCAGTAAGTAGATAGCAGGGGTTGGGCATGTCAGGATGGGAATGGGTGAGTGGTAATTAGCTGTCAACGGTAGGAGTTGCAACTAGTTGTCAAGGGTATCCAGAATTCCATATACAACTCAGCAATACAAATCCATTTAAACCCATGATTCATTTCTCACCTGTCATCTCTGTATAAATGCTTGTGCGCTATCCTCGCACCATATAGAATCAAATAAATAGGTATAACTTGTACAATGTGTGTTGTTGTAAAAACGAATAAATTAAGAGAAGGTCAAAACAAATGTTCCTTATCCAAGAGGTGCAGCTTGATGGCTAATAACTGCAATGTGATCATGGTATACATGACCGCCATGAAAACAAATTAACATTATCATGTGATCCCACAATCCAATAAACATTGCATACCCAAGAGGTGGAGGCTGATGGCTAATAACCATGGTTGTCACAGCGCAACTGGTGACCATGGCGCCTCTTAGGCGCCAGGACGCCTAGGCGATGCCACGGCGACGCCGCGGCGACGCCATGGCAAACGCCATACAACGTTGTACATGGTTGCATGCATACGATCCACATGCAAGCCGAAGCCCGAGCCGGTCCCCTCATATAACATCGACTCCCGTCTCTCTCCCGACCGACCTCCTCTTCTCTCCCGTCTCCCGCGGCGACTCCTCTCCCGGCGTCTCGTCTCCCCGCTGCCGCCTCACCCATCATCACCTCCTCTCCCGGCACCTCCTCCCCCCGCCGCCTCCTCTCCCGGTGCTTCTCCTCCCAGCCGCCTCCTCCCCCAAGTCACTGCCTCCTCCCCCCAAGTCACTGCCTCCTCCCCCCAAGTCGAGGCGAGTGTGCATGGCGGTGCCTAGGCGACACCGTAACAACCATGCTAATAACTGCAATGTGATAATGGTATACATGGCCCCAAAGAAAACAAATATCCATAAACATTGTCATGTGATCCCACAATCAAATAGACACATAGATATATCATCACAATACAGGAATGTGATAATGGTATACATGGCCCCAATGAAAACAAACATTCATAAACATTATCATGTGATCCCACAATCCAGTAAACACATAGATACATATAGCATCACAATACGGGACATGAGTACAAATCCACCATACATAACAATAGTTGGAATAAAACATAACATGGTTTAAAGAGAATTGTAGTAGCTAATCCATCTAGTCTCATTCTACCAAACAATACAAGAAGTACTCAAGACTACCAATATTTGATATAGGCACAATTGGTCCATGCAAATATGACCTGCCACTATTATTCTTATGATAACTTCACTACCATCACTTGGCAAAATAGTCAAAAGGCTATACCCAATGCACCAGCCCTATAAGCACCACTAGGAGTGGGGTAAAGCCCTTATGCAGTTCATAGCTAGTAAGAGCAAGAGCCATGGGTATGCCATGCTGACTACAAAATAAAATTATGGTGTTAGTGGCATCATCCTGCAATATTTGCTTGGTCCTTTCATTGATCATAATATGTACCGTTGCTAGCTCCTTATGAAACTCCTCTAGGTCCTACAGTCCCATCTCATCGCACCCACTTTGTAGCTGATTCATCACTAGCCCTCCACTCTCCCTTGTTATTTTCTCCTCTAACAGCTTTTCCCGCTTCATGGTAGCCTCTAGTCGCCTTTTCAACTTGGATTGTCGTCGGTCAAGCTTATGTATGTTGGCAGCTGGACCGACAACACTCAAAATTGCAAAGGCGGCTAGAGGTTATGATTGAGTCAGAAGATGTTAGAAGAGGCAAAAGTGACGATATGTGGAAGATGAGTGATAGACTGACTGCAAAGTGGGTGTGATGAACTTGGAATAGAGGATCTAGAGGAATTCCACGAGGAGCTAACAGCAGTACATGCCCTCTTTGGATTCGCCTCTGCCTAATGGCGCAGATTGGTGCCTCTGCATAGCCATTATGATCATTTTGCCAAGTGATGGGTATAACATATAACAAAAATAATAGTGATTGATCATGTCTACAGTAACTGATTGTGCATATTGTATATAAAAAATATCGCTAGTCTTGAGAGTATTTTAGCACCTGAAATGTTCGGTACAGCCCAACTAGTAGCTATTATTTGAATTCTCTATAATCCTTATTATGTTTAATTATAACTATCATATGCACGATGAATTTATATTCATCAGTCCTGTAGTGTAATGTTATATCTATCTCTTTCTTGCTTATTGGATTGTGGGATCACGAGATAATGTTATTGAAGTTTATTTTCATTGAAGCCATGTATACACCATCTGTTCATAATATGCGCATATATATTATACGAGATAATGCAAACCCATTTTGAATGGATTTGATTAATTAGCTTGTTAAATACATGATGCCCGTCCCGATTAGGTCACTATTTAAGTAAAACCTATTAATACCCATTAAACTATTGGTCTACTCTATGCATTCATATCTATGCCTACTATCAAACTCTCCCTTCTCCAAGTAATCCCATTCAAACCCCCACAAAAATGAAACCATCTATATGAATGTGTAAAATATCTCAATAATTTAAGGGGCACCACAGAGTTTATGAATAAAACTTTTAGTTTGGAACCTTCTCCTTGACATGCAGTTCCCATTCTATTTTCAAATGCTTGGTGCACCACCAAGGCTCCCATAGGACACTAGTTTTTCTTTGGGCAACACGTCCTTTATTTTATCTGTTAGCAAGGTTGTTTCCTTTGTTAGTTCGCTTGCTCCCTTAATATTCCTATTCCAGCATTAATCGCTAGAACAAAGAAAAAAGATCACATCCACATCAGCACTTTTAAAACAAGTATGACCTAAATGACAACTTGCAAACTTAGAAACCTAAGTGACATGTTCTTACAAATCTATGGACCTGCCGAGTTAACTTCAAGGAGCTCAGTAGTAATTCCCTATTTAGGGACCTCTAGTGCAACTTTCTCTACTATCTACAAATTAACATCTTATTGGATCATCTCTACATATAGCATCACAACGATATACTTATTTGGTGCATACAGATGTATGGAGTCCATCTCCTTTTGCTTCGAAGGGTGGTTATAGTTATTATGTCATATTTGTTGATGATCACTCTTGATATACTTAGATCTATTTTATGAAACACCGTTATCAGTTGATTTCCATTTATTAGTCTTTTGCTAAGATGGTTCATTCACAATTTTCTTCTTCCATTCGTATTTTCGTTCTGACTCTAGGGGAGTATCTTTCATCAACCTTTCGTCAGTTCCTTTCTTCTGAGGGTACTCTTCCTCAGCTCTCGTGTCCTGATGCTCATGCTCAGAATAGTGCTGCTGAGCGTAAGCACTGCCACGTCATTGAGACTCCTCGTACTCTTCTCATCTCCTTTGTCCCCTCACTTCTAGCGGGAAGCAGTCTCTATGGCAGTCTATCTCATCAACCATCAGCCCTCTTCCAAGCTTCAGGTCAAGTCTCCTGGTGAGGTCCTGTATAAAGCACCTTCTTGCTATACTCATCTTCGTGTCTTTGGTTGTGTCTGCTATGTCCTTCTAGCACCTCGTGAGTGCACAAAGTTGAGTGTATAGTCGGTTGAATGTGCCTTCCTGGGTTATAGTCCTAAGCATAAGTGCTATCATTGCTATGATACCTTAGCACGTCGCAATCGCATACTTTTCATGAGGATCGTCCCTTATTTTATCACCCTTCTACACACCCCACTTCTTCTTCCACAAACCCCACCTCTTTTTTGTGTCTACCTCCCATTTTTTTTATCAGACTTGTCTTCTCCAGATACACCTTTTCCACCAGTTTCACCTTCTAGTGTACCTCCTCCACCAGTACCACAACCTTCTCCAGCAGTTTTACCTTCTAGTGTGTCCTCCGCCAGCTTCTTATACTTCAACTTTTCTCTTTCACTATAGTCGTCGACAGAGAGTTCTTTCTGATCCCTAGTCTTTCTCTTCTCCACTTGACCCTCCTGCCAGTACCACTGACTGACAATCGTTCTACTACATCACGATATGCTCTACGTGATCGTTCTTCTATTCAAGCACTAGAGAGATTGGGTTTTCTCATGCAGGTGCAATAGTTAACCCGAATACCTATCAGGAGGCTGCCAGCATACCTGAGTGGCAGTTGGCTATGACAGAGGAGCTCACAACATTAAAGTGTATAGGTACTTGGGATATTGTTCCGCCACCATCTGGAGCTATTCCTATCACTTGCAAGCTATGTTGTCACGGCGACAAGGCGAGGCGCTCCGGAGACGCCAGGACGCCTAGGCACCTATGCGGCCGCCTAGGCGATGATTAGACAAGGCCCCTTCGGTCCCCTGCTGTCACATTTTCCTTTTTTTTTTGGCCAAAGCCTCCTCCTGGCCGCTAGTTACTTTCTTCCTCCCCCTCCTCCAATCTTATCCCTTCCCCTCTATTATTTCTTCTTCCCCCAACCTCTCGCTCCCTTCTTCTTTCCATTTCTTCACTCCTCAAATCCCCCTCCAGATCTGGTCGGCCACTGTGCCTACCCCTCTCCTGCGCCTCTCCCTCGGCTCCAACTCGGCCCCTACGACGTCCCAACTTCCGCCCGACCGGCGCACCTCTAGCCTCCGGCGCGCCACCCTGGATTGGTTGTTGCGGCCCCGGCTCGGCCTCTACTCCAGGCGCCATCCACCGGCTCCCTTGGCCCGGCCGACCTCGTCGGCTCGACCTCGCTGCGGACCTCCGACTCCAACTCGATCGTCGCACCACCCAGGTTCGGTTGCACGCCCTGCAGCTCGGCGCCACCTCTTGGCGCCTCACCCCTGCGCCATCGGTTCGGGCCGGGGCTCCCTGCCCTACTTGCCTGCCTACTCCGGCCATCCCGCCTCCCCTGACCCCCGTTTCCATGTGCCGCCGCCCTAGGGCTCGATCCGGACCACCGCCGCCTGGCCGTCGGAGGGTGGCGCGCCGGCGCACGAAGCAAGCAGCACGAGGCGGAGGATTTGTTTTCTCTCACTCCTTTCCACCCCACCCCTTTTTACAGCCACATCTTCTCCAGGTGAGCCGCATCTTCCGCTTGGACGACTGGAATGGCTAGTCAAGCGCCTAACTGTGAGCGACCTAGGCAACAGACCCTGGCATCCATCCTGTAGCGCCACGGTGCCTAGGCGATGCCTTGATAACATAGCTTGCAAGTGGGTATATAAAGTGAAGAACAAGTCTGATGGTTCTGTAGAGTGATACAAGGCTCGTCATTTTGCAAGAGGTTTTCAGCGGGCTTATGGTCGAAATTATGATTAGACTTTTGCTCTAGTTGCTTATATGACCACAGTCCGTACTCTCATTGCTGTTGCCGCAGTATGCACATGGACTATATCTCATATGGATGTCAAGAATGCTTTTCTTCATGGTGATTTACATGAGGTCTTATATGCAACCACCCCTAGGTGTTGAGGCTCCTACAAGCTATGTTTGTCGTCTTAGGTGTGCTCTATATGGTCTCAAGCAGGCTCCGCGTACTTGGTTTGAGCGTTTCAGTCCAGTGATTCAAGCTGCTGGTTTCACTCCAAGTGAGAATGACCTTGCCTTGTTTGTTCACACTTCTCAGCGGAGTCGTACTTTGCTTCTGCTATATGTCGATGATATGCTGATCACAGGAGATGACATGGATTATGTGGCTTTTGTGAAGAGGAAATTGAGTGAACAGTTTATGATGTTTGACTTGGCACCATTGAGCTATTTTCTGAGGATTGAGGTTCATTATGATAGTAATGGCTACTATCTTTCTCAACATCGCTACGTTCAGGATCTGCTTGCTTGCTCTAGCATGACTAGTACACGCATTGTTGTCACACCCATGGAGCTTCATCTACAGCTTCGACCTACAGACGGTGTACCATTGACCGATTCTTCTCATTATCGTCAGCTCGTTGGGAGCCTTGTTTATCTCACTATCACTATGCCAGATATTACTCATGTTGTTCATATGCTCATCTAGTTTGCCAGTGCTCCTACCTCCGTTCACTATGGTCGTGTTCTTCATGTGCTGAGGTACTTGAGGGGAACTGCATCCAGACATCCGTGCTATGTGAGTTCGAGTCAGCTTCAGCTCCACACTTACTCTGACTTCACTTGGGCGAGTGATCCTGCTGATCGCCGATCTATCACTGGTTACTACATCTCCCTTGACACTTCATTCATCGCCTGAAAGTCCAAGAAACAAATTGTCGTATCACGCTCTACTGCTCTACTGCAGAGGCTGAGCTTCGAGCTCTTGCTGCTACCACCTCAGAGATCATTTGGCTTCGATGGCTCTTGATTGATCTTGGTGTCCATTGTAACAATCCTACACCTTTCTTTTGTGACAATACAAGTGCCATTCAGATTGCTAATGATCCAATCAAACATAAGCTGACAACGCACATTGGTGTTGATGCATCCTTCACACGATCTCATTGTCAGTGCCTCAGCGGTTGACCATTGCCCTCAAGTATGTTCTCTCAGAGCTTCAAGTTGCAGATTTCTTCACTCAAAACCAAACTCGAGAACAACATAGGCTTCAGCTACTCAAACCCAGTGCATCAGATCCTTCTGATCCACCTTGAGTTTGAAGGGGGTATTAAGAGTGTTGTATATTTTCTATCTCTTCCTCTCTGGCCCAAGTAGCCCATGAGACCCATGCAACAATGTCTATATATACGTCTCAATATATGAATAAGTTGTACAGTTGTGAATAGCAAAAACTCTAGCCTTATTTTTCTAACAAACATCACAGCCCAATTAATGTTGGTGTGTGTGGCCACATGTGTTTTACAGGTGGGATTAGTCCCATATTGGTAGTGTAAAGCCGGTGAGGTGCTACGAGTGTGTATGCTTATCCAAGATGGGTGTTGGGCTTTGGCGAATTATGGATCATAGGGTGTTAAGATGACTATGATACAAGTGTTAGTTTATTTATGCACTTATAAACATTATCTCTACTATCCACTACTCTTCACACAATTAGTGAGTTGAGGATGGAAAATTGCCAAGGGGGCGGGGAGTCAAAAAACCTTTAGTACATAAAAGATGTTGATACAATATACCTGTTAATAAAACACACCAAAATTTTAATGTGGTTCATAAAGAAACTTTCAAAATATTTCAAGAAGATTTCCCTGCCAGCGATTTTTTTTAGATAATCAACAAAATCCATAATTGTTAGATGTGCAAGTAAATAAAAAAAAATGTAGGTGTGCTGCATACAGGATGTTCTTTCGTTTTGGCCTTCGTGCTTAGCTTGCAGTAATTGAAGGACAATGGCCAAATTAAACCAAGTCTAAGCAACTCAATACTAACCACAAGAATGGTTTCTCACGCACATAGCAATAGTAAGGAGATTTAGAAGTCAGGATGTTAACGAAGTTTCAACCATCTATTCATGGAAACCCTCTTCAACATGAGATGTTACCTCTCAAAATCATCAGTTAATGCAAGGATTTGTGAATTAAATAGTAGACTTACACAAACAAGTTATGAGAATGCAAAATTAACAGTTTGTCTCACCATTAAAAAGAAACAAATTTTAAAAAGATTTCAACTCAGGATATTCGGGAATATTACACCATTTATTCATAGAACCCTCTTCAATATGAGAGATCACCTTCTGAAATCATCAAGTAGTGTGATGATTTGACAATCAAGTAGAAGAGACTTACACAAAAAGGTTACTATAAATCAAAACTACCAGTTTGGTCAAATTTTACATCCAAGCAACAATTGATAGTTCATCATTAAGAAGAAACAGATATTACCTAGCGCAGTAGAAGAGCTCCTGGTAAACACATGTCCGCCCTCAGGAAGAAAAAATAATCAGTACCCAAACATCTCTGGGTCTCCAACATACTCTGCAATCTGATCGTATTTCACGTGTATCATGTCCTTTGTATCTGCGTCCTCCACCACTCCAATCTCCTCCTCTGAATTCTTCTCTACCAAGTGCCCATACACCCCACTGTGCTTCCCATAGAGCACAAGCACCCGCCCATTTGTCCGTGGCAGGACTGTTTCAAGCATATCCTGCTCCACCCCCTGCACCAGCTCCGACCCATCATCCATCACTATGTCACATGTTGTCGGCCCCACCACATCGACAACTTTCCCTTTCATCAAGTACAGCCTTTTGCTAAACCTCTCACTAACCACCCTAACCCTGATATGGCTCTGTAACCATCGCACCTTGTTACCAACACCACTCTTGCCTTCTCGGCTATCCCGAGCATTTCTCTCCTTTTCTTGAACCTCCCTCTCTGCCCTCCGCTCACCAGATCTCTTCTGTCGGGCGCTCGAATCCCTCACCTCCATTCTATCTCTACTGTCCCAATCTCTCTTCTTCGCATTCCGATTCTCTGTCGCCTTCTGCCCACTAACAATCCAGTCGCCAGAGCGAGCCTTCTTTGGGTCGGCCTCAGATGGGTTGTAGCCTAACCCCTGTGTGCCGGCACGGCGGTCATACTCAACAACCTTGGTATCCCCCGTCTTATTGTTCCTACCAATACCTTTACCTTCCGACCAGCCGTAGCCAGCAAGGAGCGCAGCACCAAAGCCCTCCACAGGCACCTCGCGGAACTCGTCTATACCACGGTGGTCGGGAAGGCTGGCCATGTCCTCCTTGTACCGCCGCAGCATAAGGTCCTCGTTGGGGGCATCGGCGGCTGGAGGAGGCGGTGTTTTCTCCGATTCCGTGGCGGCGTCGGTGGTGGCGGCGGCGTTGCGGAGGGTGAGGCCATAGCCGATGTGGGAGGAGGGGTTGTCGGGGGCGGTGGAGGTGTCGAGCACGAATGTGGGGCCGCCGGCGGTGGAGGCGGCGAGGGCGGCCTCCTCCTCGGGGGTGGGGAGGGATGAGGGCTTGCGGGAGCGGTGGGAGAGGAAGTGGCCGGAGTTTGGGAGGGGCGCAATGACGGCGGGGGCAGTGGCGGAGTTTAGGGTTTGGGAAGGGTCGAACTCGGTGACGAACTGCGGGGCGGGAGCGGGGCGGAGGCGGAGTATTCCCGTCGTCGTCCGCGGCGCTGTAACCGGCGCCGGCAGCGGGGCGGGAGGGGGCTTGGGTGGCCGGGGCTTGGAGGATGGAGAAGGACAGCTTCTTCTCCTTCTCCATGGCGGCGGCGGCGATTTGGGGAAAGCGAGTGGGAGCCGTGAAAATTGGAGACGAGGGAAGGGAAGTGAGTGGGAGCGTGACAGTGTACTCGTGGGCTTGTGGTGTAGTCGGAGACGCTGCCCGCGTGAGACCAAGCTTGGGCCGGCCCATATAAAAATTTTCTTGTGCCATGTGTTGATGGGGGTAGACTAGAAACGGTTACGAGGATGATCGCGAATTTTTCCGGACACGCAAAAGCATTGCATGTCATTCTAAGAGGATATATTATGTAATTTCATTAGGATGATCGCGAAATTTGTCACAAAATCTGGGTTGAAACGGAGCATAGGAGCTGAGTAGATCTGTTTGGAACGCGGGAACTCCTCATAGGATTTATTTACACCGTTTTCGTGCAAAATTTCTCTGAAACCTCTGCAATTTATTGTGTTTTTTAATAATGTCTATTATTTAACGTGTCTTTTCTATAATTTCTATAATTTATGGTGTCTTTTTCGAATTCTACATTTTTGTTGAACTATCAAGTTTTTTCCTATTTTTTCAAGTTGAGCGGGCTAGTCAGGCCAAATGGGTGTGCCCTACCATTGTGGCTCATAGGGCTAAATGGGCCACTTGCTGGTCTAGCATGGCACGAAGCCCCCTCTGGGCCATGCCTAGGCCGGCGTCTCAGCCCACGGCCTAGCACGATACGACCTGTTCCGATTGACAGGCTAAACGGATATGTGTTGTGCCGTGTCAAGTTTAGTCCATATCGTGCCGTACATACCGTCCATTTGGGCAGGTCTGGCTACACTTAGCTTGACTCTGGTCTAATTGTTGCCCTAATATCGGTTAGACTGCACACACTATACTTGACTACACTCAGATCGACTCTGGTTTGACCGTCGTGCGAGGACCGGTCAGACCACTCGTACCAGCGGTCTGACCGCTGCTCCAAATCGATCATACTGGCAACATATTGACAACAACTCTAAACATTGCAAATTTGCAAAAAAAAAATTAAACTTTGACTATTTTTATATAACAAAATAAAATACTTAATATATATGATAGAGTGATCTCCACGTCGTGGTACAGCTACTCCAATCCATTAACACGTAAGACGTAATCATTCGTTGGCTCACGTACTTCAAGTATGCAGCGTTGTGACAACCTTCAGAAGCCAATAAGACTCAGCAACGGAGGAGACTGCCTTGTATGGCTTATAAACTGACGACAAACGCACGTAGCAGTGGCATGGAAGGCAGGTAGCACGCGCATCGATTGGTACATGATGTATAAACTACGGCGTACACTCAGTCAGAGAGAGACACGTTTGTTGTATCTTTGTACACCGCCTTGCCTTGGCATGCTCATACTAATTTATGTTTCTGATTTCTTATATAGAAAAATCAAAAAGCAAGACAAATATTCGGTTTTTCAAAATGACTTCTCTACTTTTCTCGCTATCTTCTCACTCCGAAAATAAGACAGAGCGTCACGGGTGCATCACCCACTCCACTCCCCTCGCTCCCGTTACATATAGGCATCTTTTTCTCATTTTTTGCACCGCTTGCCCATCTTTCTTAAAGTCACTTTTTTCAACCACTACTATCAAATTTTAGCTAAAAACTATAATCTACAGTCAAAAGCTATCAGTAAAAATCAATACGAATACCACATTAATACGCAATGGAACTGAAGCTTACTGATATTTCTCATTTAAATCCTCGTCAGCTTTAGTCCAATGGTAGAATTGCTCATTGGATGGAACCTGTAAACCATACATTCTTTCTCATTTACTAATTGCACTTTGCAGTGACAGAGATCTTTAGTCTCACAAATTAGCAAAGTTTACAGACAAGATGGTACATCAAGCATTCAAGCCTGAACCTGAGTGAAAGATATTTGCCGCAATTCACACTTACATCAAACACTAGCACCATCACTGAAAATATATAACGACCTTTTGTCCTGTTAAAAAGCCTATCAGTACAAGTCGCCGTTGGATACATGTACAACATGGGAATCTTTTTTAAGATGAGCATTATGCACTTTCAGTTACTCTAGAAACACAACACATGGCAACATCAACACTGTAGATGCACATGGTGATACTGATAGGATATAGCATGCATGGGCCGTCCTGCGCACATGGACTTGGCTCTGAAAGTGATGAGTGTTGGGACGTTTTATTGACTGCGGCTGCCGAATTTTAATCGTAGCTAATATTTTTGATTAAAAATAAATAGTAATTATGAAAGAAATGACTTGAAGAAAGAGAATATAGGTGGTAGAAAAAATAAGAAAGAGATGCGTATGCGAGATGGGTGCGAAAGGAGTAGGGTGCGTGATATATCTGTGATACTGCTTTATCTCCGAATCAAGACGAGAATGAAAGAAATGGAGAAATCGCTTTGAAAAGCCAAAATTGATATTAACTTTTGATTTCTTTAAATATAAGATAAAAATAGATACCAATACAATCAAGCCGTTATCCGTAAGCTTGCTTCTAACGCACGAAGTGCTCATTGATTTGTACAACAAACCTGACCAATGATCCATTCCAGTACCCCACCCATACCTAATGATTCTCGAGAGGAGGGCTGCATGCACCTGACTAATCATTCTCGAGAGGAAGGCTGCGTGGCAGAGGCAGAATTTAATTACACTATATATTTAGTGATGAAATAATTTAGATTATTTGAACTAAATTATAAATATGTTATCTAAGCTAAATTGAATTTACCCGAACTATACACTAGATATTTTTTCACACCTCGAACTAAAACCTATTGTCGTAGGGGTGGCCCCACCTAAACCCATCCGGCCTGCCAAAAGGTTGTAAAGCCCAAAATGAGATGTGTGTAATGACCTAGACACCCCTACGGGGGGCGTGTGTACGAGAGGCATTATTGTAAAATACTTCTCATGGAAATATATATGCCCACCCGGGACATGGGGAAAAGGGCAAGTATTATTCATCCATCATCTCCACTACTACTATCTTACTTTACTGTTTGGTCAGTAACCACAACAGTTGACGCCGTCTATGGAAACGACAGAAAGCAAGCCTTGAGATTTGAGAAGTGATAGCACCCAAAAAGCTTCATCGGCAGTAAGGAAGACGAGGAGCACGACGGCAGCGCTCGCGAACGCCGGGGCCTTGGGGGGTGCCCCACCGGCACCTGCGTCAGCAGCCGAAGGGGATGGTAGGATTGGCACCGCAAGCGTCGGCGTCGACATCCACGGCGCGGTGGCTGACTAGGTTGGCGGGAGTAGGGATGTCGATGCCCGGGCAGGCACGACTAACGACCCCACACCCAGTGTGGGACCGGTGGGTGGCCCTAGCGGTAGCGTCGGCCTCGTCATTGACCCCGGAGCCCACCGCACCGACACGCCAAGCAGCTCCAGAGCGCAAGCTATAGTTGCCACCAACCCGACAGTTCGTGCCGTCGCTAGGTCGGTGCAACCACCTTGAGGTGGAGAACGCCTATTGACGGCCATTGGCACGTTGCAGCGTGAGCTGGTGGATTTTCGAGGAGCTATGCGGGAGATACAAGAGGCTCGAGCCAACAAACCCCACCGGCGGAGGCGGCGGAACCTACGCCAGAGCGGGCGGACAACGCGATGCCCCTACATCTAGTCGCGCCCCGCTTTGACGTGTCGATCCGGAATCAAGTGTTCAAAAAGAGAACTTTGTTCAAGAAAGAAGGCTGGGCTTCTATGCAACCAAGTCAAACACTTTGGTCATTGCAAATCAAGCGTAGGGCCAAGAACACATATATTATCATTTTTCATACATTGTGCTACCTTTGTTCAGAAGCGGATCATCGTGCTACGTCGCAGGTCCTCAATGACTGTAGTGACCATGTACTACTTTGTTAGTAGTATTATACTACTATGATGTAGTAGATCTTTTACCATATATAGCGTTTTTTTAACATGTATTTATAGCAATAACTGTTTTGTCGTTCGGTTACCAGACGACAGCGCCCAACAGTAGACATGTGGCGCCTGCCGTCCGGCCAGGAGACGGCAGGTGGCCTGCCATCTGCTCCCAAAACGGCAGTGATTAAGCTAGCTAATTAGCGGGCTTAATTACCTGCATAAATTCATAATTTTACGTTATAAGTTTTGAATTTGTAAATATAGCAAATGAGCTCAAAAAAATTACGACATTTTTGGTAGAGCTTCCCAAGGTATCTTGGTACACTGCATCATAAAAATAATTAAAATGACACATAATTAACCCGATAATTAAGCAGATATGCGCCTCTCTAAGAATTTTTAGAGGTAGCAAATGGCCGTAAAAAATTACAAAATTTTTATGGTGCAGTGTGCTACGTTGTGTAATTTTACATAATTTGTTGCACCACTTTGCTACCTCTAAAAATTATTTGAGCAACACGTAATTAAATAGGTGATTAAACACTAATGGTCAGGGGCTAATCGCCTACCGTCTGGCCATTGTGCGGCACCAGGCCCGCCGCACAATAGTCGGGCGGTAGGCCTTTGGCCCTGGCCATTAGTTCTTGATCACCCGTTTAATTATGCGCCACTCAAATAATCTTTAGAGGTAGAAAAGTGGTGCGAAAAATTATGTAAAAATTACACAACATAGCACACTGCATCAAAAGCTTCATAAAATTTTTTGTAATTTTTCACAACCATTTGCTATCTATAAAAATTCTTGGAGCGACGCATAACTGCTTAATCTCTTGGCTAATTATTCGTCATCCCAAGTATTTTTAGAGGTAGCAAATGGCCTCAAAAAATTGCGAAAGAATTACACAACAAACCACAATTGTCTTGGGAAGCTTCACAAAAAATATCGTATTTTTTGAGCTCATTTGCTATATTTACAAATTCAAAAAATTATAACATAAAATTACGAATTTAGATAAGTAATTTAGCTAGCTTAATCACCTGCCATTTTGTGATGGCAGATGGCGTAGGTCACGTGCCATTTGTGGCCTGTCGATGACCGATGATAGAAAGGCTATTTTTATCAATGCCACTCATATATGGTTATTTTTGTAAATACGACAAAACTCCTCGATAAATAGTAGTAGCAGCATTTTTGGGTTCAAGGACCAGATGAGACTCCTCAAACTCTCCTCGAGGAAGGATTAATTGATGAAGGGAGAACAGAAGACAACTCTCCGAGAGTGGTCTCACGAGTCTATTCTACCGCATGAATGTTGATTAAAGTTTTAATCTTTTTTAAAGCATATGAAGTTACGCTAAAATCAGATAAATCTTAAAAATTTAAGAACCAACTTATTCATGGTTTAACAATAGCCAAGATAACTTTAGAACTTTAGATGAGTTCTCACATGTAAAAGCAAATAAGACCACGGAAAGAATCGAAGTCAAAACCCTCCAATTAAGATTTCTCAAGAAGCACTTCAAATCAACTAAGAATCAGATAACTTTGAAATCTTGCAAACCATAGTGCTTAGATGGATATGATCTAATCTATATGAGTCATCTCTATCACTTACACGTTCTTAGCACGTAGCAAGATAAAAAAGGAGATAGAATAGGCAAATAACTAATAAGAATAAGAGCAAATTAACTAAAATAAGAACATTTCATAGGAGATTAATAAAGTTGATTATATTGCTACTTGAGGATGAATGTTTACTCCATAAGAAGAACAAGAGAGCACACCACAACATATACTCTTCTTTCAGATCTTAACCCTAAAACTCAAGAATAAAATGGTTGTGATGATTCACTTGCAAACATCCATCCCTAACCCACTAAATAGATGGAGCATACAGTCCACATCCAACTAATGCATACTACCTCCTAGCACAATTAGAAAACCCATTAACCTCACACAACACGAGTTTTATATTCACACTTAACTCACGCACACTTTTCAAATCACATGAGCCTGAACCCGCTAAGTCTCTAGCCTTTGATCCACTTGATCTTCTCAACGTCTTCTTAACCTAAACTATTTTCCATACGCCACGGTTTTGATCCAATGAAATTTCTGGTATTTGATTATCTACCAAAATACTCTCGCATTGACCCGACCCTCTCTTTCTATTGAAAGCAATCGTCATACTTGCCACATGTTGGTGCACCAATAGTTTGCCACGCATTGGTAAGTCTCTCCCTCTTCGGTTCCCACCAAACCACGTCTCACTTGGTTCAATCCATCACTCGAACCTTCGCTTCAATATTCCTTGCCCTCTTTGTGCCATATTTGAGCTCAACTATCTCACCCAACATTCTTGGCCATTCTAGATCTTAGCTCCTCATTGAGCGTAGTCTCGGTTTTGTCATTGATCAAAAAATCATTTTCAGGCATAAGTTCTTCACAACTTGACCCACATTAGTTTAAACATGCTTCATGCAATATGAGTACATTGACATAGGACCAATTTACCTAATCCACGATCAAATTCCTAAATTTCAAAACTCTTATCCAAAATTCGGAAGATAGCTAGTCTGATCGCTCTGCACGGCTGGTTTAATCGCTAGAAAGAAATCAACAAACTAAAAATTCAAATCTTTTATAAATTTAAATTTCAATTTAATACACAAAGACAATAGTAACCTTCTCACGTGATCTCTTAGAGCTGGCTTTAGAGAAGCCGCCGGTAGTTAGGTCCATGCTTGGTCACTAGACAAGTCCTTAACCACCACATTCTTATTGCTGATTTGTCCCATTCACTTTTCTGAAACCAATCTCATCTACCAAATTCTGATGCTAGAACATTAACCTACTAACCTCCATACACTAACGCGAAATTACAAGTACAAACTAACTGTAAGCGCAAAATATAGTACAGCTTGTCTAATTCGAAGCTTTAGCATCAGAATGTGCAACGTGATCAATAGGATTAGGAAGCTGACATAAGAAAGATATAGGAAACTGAAGGGGGAAAAACTCTGAAGATCCATCAACAAAAATAGAATGGCTTCAGAAAACTTATCTACACATGAAAAAATTACAGCTTTTTTCCCATTGTGTGCATTGTACAACCAATAAAAGATGAACTAAGCAATAGTTTCTTTAATTTTTACAGATTTTCTGCAAGAATTCTGGTGAGTATCAAACAACGCTGTGGCTGAGGCTTGCTTTCCACTGCGACTGCCTTGTCTCCACCCATGCCAAGAATCTGTAGACCTCGCCGAAGACGCTCAGGAACACCAGCCCCGCTACCAAGCTGTACGCCACCACGCTGACGGTGCCGCCCTCCGCGGCCACCCACCCGACGAGGTAGACTGCGTCGGCCGCCACGAACACCCAACCGACGCCCTCCAGCGCCGACCGCGTCCACGCGCTGAGCCGCTCCTCGCCGTAAATCCGGCATACCATCCGGGAGCACAGCACGAAAATGATCGCCAGCGCCGTCTTGGACAGGCCGCGGTACCGCACCGCCGTGCCGCCGACGACCAGCAGCTCCATCCGGCAGAGGCACGACGCGCACTCCCCGGAGAACCGCGACCACCGGAGCGCCTCCAGCCCCGTGTAGTACGGCAGCACGACGGCGTCCAGGTATAGGCTGGCGTGAAGCACGCCGGACACGGTGGACGCCTCCAGCACCGCGTAGCGGATGTCCCCGTCGGCCTCGTTCCGGAACGCGAGCGCCGAGGCCTGCAGCAGCAGCAGCAATGCCGGGCCGAGCTGCGAGAGCGGGAAGACGTCGTTAACCCGCTGCCCCTTGGCGAGCGCGAGCAGAACCAGGGGGAGCAGGAACGGCCCCGAGGGGAGCAGGTACTTCCTCTTGATGCCCCTGATACTGGTCGCGTTGCTCCTCGCGAGGTCGAGGACGGTGAACGCGAGCGTGGCGACGAAGCAGTACGCGGCGAAGGCGGCGACGAGGGCGCCGACGGCGGAGTGGTAGTCGCCGGGGTAGGAGCTGTCGCAGTAGTAGTGGTAGGGGCAGGTGACGAAGTCCGTGGTCTCCTCGAGCTGCCACCTCGTGCACTTAAGTATCTGCCTCGTCACGGCGTCGCCGCCGTGCTGAACCCTCCACGCCGACCCGCCGGCTCCAAGAAGCGGCGAGAGCATATGGTCATATGACATGGCGCGCGGTTGCTTGTTCTTGGTGTCTTCTTCTTCTTCTTCGACTTCTTGTCCTGTTAGCTATATGCATGCCTGCATTTGGTGGCTAATGATGGCTTGCTTTGAGAGGCAAAATCAACTCAACTCCTCACCACCATCCTCCTCCTCCTTTCTCTTCTTGGATCGATGCTGGTGTGCTGGTGTTGTTGCTTGTGCAGGGAGGGAGGTAGTTGGAACTGGACAGGGAAGGTTTAGCTGGAGGCTTTGATGGAAGTTGCCATGCTTGCCCTTGATTTGAAACTTTGAAGCAATGTGTAGTGTTATTGAAAGGTCTAAAGGAAGATATATGAAGTGATGATATCATTAGCCAAGCTTAATAGGAGAGGTGTAGGGGTGTTCTGGTTATATGGTGTTTATGGTTTGCTGTCATGGACTCACGGTGGTTGGGGGTGAGGAGAGGAAGGAGGGAAGGCCGAAGGATGGATTGACTTTGTTTGTATTGCATTGGTAGGCCAGCAAGGGAGATAATCAGAGAAGAGAATAGAACATTTGTTTGTCGGGGGATTTGTATTTCTTGAGAGTAGTTTGTCGGGGGATTTGGTGATTAGAGGCTAATTCAGCTCTTTGTACATTTAGCTAGCTAGCTAGTCTTCTGGTATGTACATGTTGCTAGGTTCTTTAGCACTTATGACTTATGACTTTTGGTTTATACTATAGTATTTAACTTTTAAACGGTGCGTTTTTTAAGGTGAGGTTTACAAGTAGATTGTAGTATAAGTTGTACCGAGTTTAATTATACCAGTCAAAATCACATACGATTATTTCTCTCTGCGTACTACCTCTCATGAATAGTCTATAATTCGAAAATTTTAGTCATAAACTACGGTCCAAAAGAACCCACCACAACGTATGTAACCTATGTTCTTCAGCTTCCAGAAGGTTTACACTGGCAGATAAATGATGATGCCATCATTTGGAATCCTAGGCATAATCAGGATACATCTTTTACTCACCATGAGGATTGATGATTCCTTTGTTTATGACTTGGTCTCTGGGGAATTATTTGGTAGGTGGCACAAAGCCAGGTAGGCCATGATCCTATTCCTACTTCCTAGAGGAAGGCGAGGCTGTGGTATCCCAGTCCAATCTCATGGTTGTGCTGTGCATGCCTCTGTGAGATGGCTGTTGCTGGTGGCACAACAATGCCTTGTGTTTTTATAATCCAACCAACTTTGGATGTTCTTAGGGAGTGCTCAAGCTGCTTAATTTGATATTTGCATAGGTGAAGGTGACCAACTGCTCAATTTGATATTTGCCAAACATGTGCTGATACACCAGGAAATGGATTGAGAGATAGGCTGGAAGTGTCATGGCAGCTGCTCAAGATACTGGGCAAGCTTTAGCAAGACATGTTGCAAAGGAAATACGCAACCGATCGATTTCAGGCACTTCTTGGCCTATGGCTGATTCGAGCATGCTTCAAGCATCTGTAAATTTCGAAGAAAGGAACAGTAAACTGAAACATGATGCCTTTGACAAACCACAAAATAGGGGACTGTGTTTGAAAATAACTGCATATAAATTGTGAAACATGTTGCTTGTAAATATATACACACATATGGTCACGCTATTCTACTCCTGAGCGTAAAATAGCTTACTCTACGCACCGACTAAACGAACTTGCCTAACCCACCCCACATGCACCCACTTGGTATAGGGACCAAACTAACTAGTGACATGTAGTCAACTAACCAACAAATATGGATTTTTATTAATACTAAAATATTTCTTTTCTTGTTTTAGCCATAACTTTTGATTGGCGGCTCCAATTCATGAACAGTTTTCATTGGTGACTTATTGACGACGAGAGGAACAAAATGGTGTAAGTCTCGTCAATAAACGATAAATACATCTATGTTGTAATAAAAACCGAAGGAGGATGTAGTAACACGCCAAAGGGTGCAATAAAAGCATTGGGCATATCCCAATATATTAAAATCTCTCTGAGTGTTTACTATGTCTGCAACAGGTATCACGACCTCTTTGTGTGCTTATTGCATCTCTATCATTGTAGCACTCCACATACAACCAAATTAGAATACTAATATGGAACGTCATCGTCAAAGTAAAGAGGAAATAGTAAAACAACAATAGAAATCATAAGAAAATTAAAACCTTAAAGGTACTTTATTTAGAGAATCAAAGGAAGCTAAAGTAAAGGTTTGAAACATGGGACCGATCCACTTCTAATCAAATAAAGAATATGATAAAATGGCAAAATTAGTGGCAAGCCACAGTGCTGAAACTTGAGTGCTCCCACCTATACATGTTGCTACCACTCCATTGACCTTTTACCTGAGAATGGAAAGAGCAAATGTGAGATTTAAAAATCTCAGCAAGTACCCAACAACAGTCGCAACACAATGAGTAAAGCCAGGTAATGCAACCAAGATAAATAAGGGACAAGCAATGTAAGCAAGTAATTGACACATGTTAAAGACAACGAACTTAGGTTACCGAAAATACTGATATAGATTGGAGACAGATATCACAGAAACAGTATAATTAAAGATAATTGTTATTTGACAAGTAATAACAAGTTATAGCAAATGCACCGGCGATCATATCCCACATACCCGGTTATACGAGAATAGTCAGACATATTCTTGTCCTCGACTGTATAATCACCGATGAGATGTAATATCCTACGTAACAAGAACTACGGCTCTCCGTACGGTTCCCTTATGTTACCTGGTTGGAAATTCCTATATTTGGGTAATCCTGCCCTGGCCGCTCCGCCTATTTGAAGTTGCGGCCAGCGCCATGTGGAGCCTCGCCAATGCCTCCCCCCATCTTCCTCCTCCCCAAGCTCGGCTTGAGCTAGCACCCGCCACCGTGCGCCGGCCGCCGCCTCTCCTCGCCGTTCCGATCAACCCGGCGAGACCCTCCCCGATCCGACTGCGTTAGGATGTGTTCCACCCATTCGATTGAGTTTCCCCTACTCAATCTCGGCTATCCTTCGCCGGAGCCCCGCCGTAACATCGTCTTCCTTCATCCCAGCCGGAACTGTCGCAGCCATCGCCGCTCGTGCTCTGGTGAGCCTCTCTTTGATTCCTCTCTCCTGGAGATTCCTCTCGCGTCCCTCAATCCTTCCCCACTGTCTAATTGAGCTCTCAATCTCCCAGGTCGCCACCACGGGCGTGCCACCCCCGCCGCCGCGGGTCACCATGGCCAGGCTGCTCCATAGCTCCTCTGCCTCCACCGGCTACCTTGGTTACATTCTACTCATCCTACCGATGCTCATGCTTCCCCCATTTTCCTCCCTCTCCCTCCCGGCCACCGCCGCCCCATTTCCTCCCTGCGCTCCGGCTGCCCCGAGCCGCCGCCGGCTCACTTCAGCGCCACCCAACCACAATGCCGCCTTCCCCCCCCCACACACACACACACCCCGGCGTTCCATTTTAGTTGTCAGTTTTGCCCCGCCGTGGTCGTGTCGCCGCCGGCAACTTGCTGGAGCTGTGTGCCCTGCTTCCTCTACTAGATTTGGAAGCAGAGGAACTCTCTGTTGCGTTCTCTGTTTGTGCATTGGGGCCCACTAAATAAGACTAATTAAATTAATTATGTTAATTAGTGGCTAACATTAAATTAGTTTCTCATTGGCAGTAGGCCCGTTAGTTAATTATCATTTTAGTAGATGATTATAATTAAGGAGACAATTATATGTAGGTTCCTCAGGGAGACTAATTAATGATGAATCACATGATTAATTAGAAGGTTAGTTGGAATAAATGATAATTAAGGTAATAAACTGGAATAGTATGTTGTTAATATTTAACTGTAAATACAAGGATTTGAATTAAAGATGGCCTTGAATATAATTAGATAATTCTCAAAAGTAATTAGTGTGCCATAAATGTTTATCTCAAATTCAAATGCTAATTAAAGACATTATTAATATATAACTTTGTATAAATGTCCAAATATCATCACAACCCTATTTAAAATGACAATTAAGTTAAAATCAAGGTAATTAGCAATGCGTCATTAAAAAAACATGTTTGAATAAAAGGTGACGTTAAAATATAATTTTGCGTAAATGTAAACAATAATAAAGTTACGTGGGGCAAATAATGACCAATTAGGGCTAGCAGATTAATTAATATGCTACTAGTATTTAAATTGAAGTACCCACTTTAACTAATGATTTTTCCTTTAAAAAATAGTTAGATAGAAAGGGGCTTATTTATGAAGCGAACAATATTTGATTTAGAGACTCGCATGTCAGTTGAAGGTCCTATTAAAATGTAATTTTTGTATAAATGATGTCAAAACCATTAGCATGTCGCCAGCACTTAAATTTCAAAAGTAGATTCGATTAAAAAATAATATTGAAATATAATGGTATATAACAAGCTCGGCCTTACATAAATAGATTTTTATATAACTTAAATTATGCTAGATAATAACTAAGGATAATTTGAATATCAACTTCTCAAATATAAGCTCTTTGCATTTCCAGCCAACGCTGCAATTCCAAGCCCGGCAACGGCAAAGTATTACTAGACTGTAAGAAGCCCCTTCAGCAAATGTCACTGGCTTCTCAGGTATATTGTAGGTAGGGGCATCAAAGGGATCTTCAACAGTTGACAAGTCTTGTCTCTCCTGGGAACAAAATGGGCAGACTTTTATAAGATTTATTGTTAAAAGTACTTTTAGAGTATTACAGTTTTGTTAGTGTATCTCAATGTAAAATTATAAAAAGTAGCAGTCAAAGTCGCATCTTGAAGACCGTAAAAGGTCAAAAACGTCAAGCAAAAAAGAATGGAGGGAGTAGTACATTGTTCCTTTTCAGTTTTAACCATTTCATTCTAGCAGATTAGATGTATGGCAGAGTATCTCATACTTGATGTAGTATTGCAGTAGTACATTCTCAAGGAAGGTTCACTAAACCAGTATATGGAAGCTAGTTTCACAATTTTAGGGTAAAATTGAAAATATTGCATTAATTTAAGACACAAATTATTACATACAGAAGATAGAATAGCAGAATATGCATTTCTATCCTGGGTCAGTGAGTTATACCTAAAAGATGTAAGAAAACAGCAATATCCTGACTAGCAGATTATATTTGTGGGTAGTTCTTCTGGTAGAACTGAAAAGTATTGCATGAACCTAAGACATAAATTATGACAAACAGCAGATACAATGGCAGAACACATGGTCCTATTCAGATTATCCCTAAAAGATGTTAACAGAAAATCAACAAAAGCCCGAGTACCAAATGGCACAGTGAATTTAGAGCATTCAGGTGCATCTGCAAATGGTTCAAGTCCAACAAGATGTTAAGTAGAACTATGGACCAACATGGAAGCTACTGAATAGGTATGCTTTGTTACATATATGTATTACCTTTGGGGTCTTACTGACATGCCACATCAAGTAGGGTAGTAACCATGCCAAGTTATCGCTCAACTGATAGAATCTACTATGTACAGATATGATTTTTGCTAGTCTTGTATATTTCTGTAACTATAGTTCTGGTAGAACCAATACTAGGTAACCTTAAGACAAACAAGATAAGTTATGGTCTTATGGAATATGCTGCTAGGATGTTTGACTTTCCCGATGTTCTTCTCTTGTTCTATTCAATCTCAATTTCACAACCCCTCACTGGACACATTGAATTCATAGCGGACAGGACAACTGAATAATTCTTTTACAATCCTGTGAGTGTGATCCGTATGAACACTTTATTCTAATTTAGTAATTTGCACCATCAATTGATTCTAAAGCTAATTTGCAGTTCAACTAAAGCAAACTAAGCGTCCTAATTTCTAAAATGTAGGAGATGTGGTGTCACTCAGAACCAGGAACAGGAGTGATTTAACAAATGCACCAATAGCCAGAAGATCGTAAGAAACATGCATGCAAACAGCCTTTGCATCCTTCTGCTGAAAAAACTGTGTGTTGGCTTCCAGGTATACGCTGTTGGAGCAGAAACAACAAATCATATTTTATGAACAATTATCACAGCATGAACAAATTCTAGACCCTCCTAAACAATCTATGCACTCACATATCAGAAACACTTGAAAGTTGAAACAATGACAGACGTATTAGTGTATACATTAGAAAAAAAAAACTTCTTTCAGTTTTTTAGATAAGAGTCTCAACACATGGATTACTGAAAGGCTCTCTAAGTAGATGGCGTCAACAGTAATAGCATACTAAATTGGCAATACAGACTACTGTTCAATACATTGTAGTGAGCACAACACTGAGGAACAACTGCTACTTCAGTATAATCTGGCAAGGGGAGATCCATTATGTCAGCCTAAGAGACCTAACCAGACATCACACCACAGCAGAAAGCCCAGCTAAAGCGAAGAAATCAAGGTAGCAACGACAACGGCATTGAGATCGGCGTCGGCATTCCGTCGAACACCTCAAAGGGGAGTACAGGGTTTTAAGGCGGGTTTAGGGTTATCTTCTGCCGCTCCGTTATTGTGTATTGCCGCCAAGGGGAGCGCGAGGCGCGGGGAGGCCTCCACGGCGGTGGCGAGGAGGCGGCGGTGCTGGTGGTGGAGCAGCCACGTGATCCGGGAGGCCGTTGGTCTCTTTTGTTTACTTGCGGGAGGGGAAGGAGAGGAGGGCCTGAGCCCTGAAGGGAGGAAGAGACGAGTTTTGGCGCGAACTTCTCTAAAAAACGTTTGAGCATAAACTCACTTTGAGCTCAAATACGGTATATAGCGGTTGAGTTACGTACACAGCAAAACGTGGACGTGAGCCTACTGCCAATAACACATGTTAGAATTTGTAACCTTATTTTCAATTTAGAAGTTATAGTCGTGTACGAGTCGGAAATCGAAGTCGTGTACGAGTCGTTATGGTCGTGCTCATGGTCGTGTACGAGTACGAGTCAGGCTATCGTGTTTGTGTTGGAGTCGTAGTAGTTGTAGTCGAGTCTGCTTCGTAGTCGTATAGCCGGGTATAAAAGATAGCGCCATTGTACCGAAAGGAGAGCACCAAGCTGACGTGATATAGTCGAGAGGAGATCGCGGAGCAGAGGGTGACTGGTGTGGTCGCAGGCAGCCGAGGAGATCGCAGAGAAGAAGACGACCGATGTGGTCGCAGGCGGTCAAGGAGATCACAGAGAAGAAGACGACCGGTGTGGTCGTAGGCGATCGAGGAGATCACAGAGCAGTGGGCGACCGGCGTGGTCACAGGCGGGCGGCGTGACTGCAGAGGAGAGGGCCGGCCGGCGTGATCGCAGGCGATCAGCGTGACCGCAGAGCAAAGGGCAACCGGTGTGGTCGGAAGCGGTCGGTGTGATCGTAGTGGAGGCGACCGGTGTGGTCGTAGGCGGTCGGTGAGATCGCAGAGGTTTGCATACGTGATCGTAAATGAGTTACGACTACGGGCACAGAGCAGAAGACGTGGTCGTAAAGGAGTTACGATCACAGCGAGAAGGTATAGTCGTAAGCAACCATAGCGGGGAGACGTGATCGTAAAGCGTTACGACCACAGCGGTTGACAGAATCACTGCGTGGTCGTAAGGAGCTACGACTACGGTGATCGACTGTGGTAGAAGAAAGTGCAGCACAGAGGCGGTGAACATAGTCGTAACTTCAGCTGAAGTTTATGACTACGTGGTCGGAGCAGCGAAGCGTGATCGGAGAGGTCACAACGTGGTCGTAACGACTGTGAGTGTGGTCGGAGAACCAGCAGAGCGGTCTTAACGACTCAGGAGGTGATCGTAGCCTCTTCAATGTGGTCGTACGACTGCAGGAAGTGGTCGTAGCGACTACAAGGTGGTCGTAGAGATCCTGAGAGCAGTTGGTAGGACTGTAACAACAGACAGTATTTCCCTTTGGTGACGAGATGCAAGAACTCCAAAACAACCCATCGCAAGAAAAAGAAGAAAAAAGAAGTCCATAAAACCAAACCCCTTATTGCTATCTCAAGTCTCAACACGATAGCCATAGCCTCCCAAAATTTTGTTCCATTGCTTTGGTTTATTGGAGTATCAAACAGGCGGGCACCAGCCAAAACTGCAACTCTGCATGCGGGCGAGCTAGCAGCTCAGAGTAGCACGGGAACGAAGTAGGACTTGACGTCGTCGCTCGCCCACTGCAGGCCGTTCCACCAGTGCTTGTCGCACTCCACCCGCGCCTTGCCCTGCCCTCTCGCCGGCCGCATCGGTATGCTCCTCAGCCGCGGGCACCCCCTCGTCTGCACGCGCCGCAGCTCCGGGAACGCGCACTCCGCCCCGCCGTCGCGGACGGCCTCCAGCCTCGGCAGCCCCAGCAGCGCCAGCAGCCTCAGCCGCGGGAAAGTCACCACCTCCTCGGTCGCGCTGCCCCCGTCCGCGGCGCCGCCCAGCACCCTCGTCAGCCCGTTGCACCCGCTGAGGTTGAGCGTCTCCAGGTAGGGGAGGTGCTGCACCCACGTCAGGTGCGTCAGGCTGTGGCACGCCGAGGGCCACCTCGCGGAGGTTGGACGCCGCGCCGTGGGACCACGCCATGCTGCGCAGCCTCGTGAGGAACCCAAACTTAACGACCTCCAGCCTCGGCGCATGCGCGTCGGCGACGAGCTCCTCGATGGCGGACGAGTAGACCACCAGCTCCCTCAGGCTCTCCTGCACGCCGCCGAACTCCGCCGCGTGCTGCGCGGACAGCAGCGGCAGGGACCGCGCGCCGTCCAGCTTGCGCAGGTGGAGCGACCGGGCGCGCACGCCCGGCGCCAGACTCGCGAGCCTCGCCACGTCGCGGGTGCTGTCCAGCCAGATGCCCAGCGACGACACGCACGCCCCGCTGCTCTCGAGGTCGTCGATGACCGGCGCGATGTAGTCTTCTGCGACGGAGACGATGCTCGCGGTGAACACCTCCAGGACCTGCAGCTTCCCTAGCCGCGAGATCAGCCCCGGGGGAATGGTGATCTGGATGTAGTAGTTGTCGCGCAGGTAGAGGTACTTGAGCCGGCTCAGGTTGCTCAGCTCCATCGGCAGCGACAGGATCCGGTTCTTGGATAGGTTGAGGTATTCCAGATTGACCAAGCAGCAGATCTCCATCGGGAAGGCGTCCGCTATGCCGGTGTCCTCAAGGTCAAGGTACGTGAGCTTGGTGAAATGCTGGATCGCCTGGAGCATCCTCCGCGGCAGGGCGCGGTTGCACTGGAGCATCAGCGACGCCGGCTGCGCGTCCGAGAGCGCGCCGCCCGCCTTCGCCGTCGCCTCCTCGATGCTGTTGTGCATCAGTGACACTCGCCGCGCGTCGCGCCACAGCGCCTCGTCTCGGGGCGGCTCCCTGAGCCCGGCGCCCGCGCGGACCAGCCACTTGCCGGGCGCGAACCGGATCGCCGCGTCGCGCACGACGTCGTGCAGCCTGACGTGCGTGTTGGACGGGTACATGTTGTACCGGTGGTTGTCTCCCTGCTCCAGCAGGCGCGCGGCCTCGAGGGTGGAGATCACCGAGTGCGCGTACCGGTTCGCCTCGTCGACGTCGGCGAGCAGGCCGAGCCCGATCCAGCACTGCACGAGCTCCTCCTTGGAGATGCTGTGATCCTCCGGCCAGAGCGCGCAGGTCAGGAAGCACTCCCGCACCATGTCGCACTCCAGGCTGTCGTAGCAGAACTTCACCAGAGGGTGCGTGCTCTTCTCCGGGCCGGGCGTAGCGCCCGAGAGCTGCGACTTCTTGACCGTGCCGAGAGCATTGCCCCACTCCTCCGGTGTACGTTTGTTTGACATGGCGCGGCCGACGGTGACGAGGGCGAGAGGCAGGCCCTTGCATTCTGCAGCCACCTGTTTAGTGGTAGATAGAACATGTTATTAGTAGTGCAGAAGGATTCAAGAGATCAAACTGCTCACTTGCTCATTAAAATTAAACGTGCGATCTGAACAAATCTGAAGCTCTCAAACGTAGACAAGATACATCAACTGATCAGAAGCTATTCATGATGACTTGTCGCGGAACAAGTTAGTGCGTAAAGAATAAGACAAATGGTTCAGTCCTTCAAAAGTTTCTGGACCGTCCATGAAGCACAATCTGACGGTTCTTGTGATTGAGCACCTGTGGCTTTCACCAGCAGTGCATCGGAGAGGTGCTACCAAATGGGGGTATGAAGGCAATTTTATATTCACTCTTTTGACTCTTCACCACTATCATTAACCTCTTAAGTTCAAGCGACGGAAGATTAATATTCCATCGGTCATCATCTCACGGCCGATTGGCAATTCTTGCTCGTTGCAGCCGCTGGCCATAATTTCTCTCACCCTGTGGCCACTCGTCTGTGAGAGTGTTTGATGTCGATTAGTTGGAATTTCTTGTGGTCATTTATATTAGTTTTTAGTAGCCATCAGACTCTTGCCATTACAATATTAGATCACAAAGATAATAGAATAGCAGACTTGCTGTTGTTATTGTCATCTCGAGACAGCAAAATCTATGGTTGGGTGATCCATTTGAACCAAAAAAAAACTCTAATAGGAGCATGAATCTCGATGTGTATATATGATCGAATGGATCAAGAAGTAACTAGTATTTTCGGGCTAGCTAATAGATATTGAATCTCGAGGTACGATCCAATGGATAAAAAGTAACTAATATTTTCGGGCGAAATCAGCTAGCTTACATGTAAGAAGATTTGAGCAAATCTGAGGCTTTTAGACGTAGAGAAGCTAGATAAAGTGATTACCTGTCTTGCAAGCGTGCAAATTTGGGGGTTGCGACGGATGGCCTCCTCGCCAGCATTGGCTTCGAACAGGCTCCACGCGTCCTCCTCGTTCAAGCACTCCATCTTGATCTTCTTGCGGCAGCCCATGTCGGCGCACACCGCCTCGCTCCTCGACGCCACGACCACCTTCCTCACCCGCCCGGCCACCGCGCCTAGGGGCTGCGGGATGCCGACCCTCTCCAGGTCCAGGCGATCCCACACGCCGTCCAGCAGCAGCAGGAAGCTCTTGTCCCTCAGGAAGCTGAGGATGCCGGCGGCCTGCGCCTGCTCGGTGGGCGCTTCCCGCAGGCCGAGCACGGCGACGACCTCCCTCTGGAGCTTGGCCACCGTGCAGTCCCTGGAGGCCGCCAAGAGCAGGACGTGGTCGAAGAAGGGCGCGACGTGGCAGCAGACGTCGCGCACCTGCTTCAGCACCGTTGTCTTGCCCACACCGCCCGCGCCCCAGACGCCGAGCGCGGCGTCGCAGTCGCCGAGGAAGTGGAGGGCCTCGTTGAGGCAAGTCCTTGTAGACGCCGTCTCGGGCGGGAGCTCCAGATCCTCGGGCTGGCGGAGCAGGGGCGGCGGCACCTGCGGCGTGGCCAGCGCGGCCTCCAGCAGCGCGGCGCCCTGCTCCCAGAGCGCGCGCACGGCCTTGAGCTGCTGCTCGGCCAGCCCGGCGACGGGGCCGGTGCAGAGGAAGTACTGCACGAGGCGGAGCACGTAGAGCTGGCCGCCGCCGTGGTGCGCCTTGATGGACGCAACCTCGTCCTGCGCCTCCTGCACCCGCCGCAGCCACGCGCGGAGCTGCTCCGACTCCGGAGCCGCGTCCAGCTGCTTGAGCACGTCAATCCGCAGCTGCAGCAGGGCCTCCACGGTGTCGGCGAGCTCCTTGAAGCGCTTGTCGGCGTCGGCCAGCGGCTGCCACCACTTGCTGAAAAAGAGCACGAGGAGGGCGCCGCCGAGGGCGAGCGAGGCGAGCACGGCCGCGAGCTGCAGCTCCATCTCGCACAAGATCAACCGGCGGCGCGCCTCGATCTTCTCTGGTACGTACAGCGGCGCGGAGGCGGAGCTAGCAAACAAGGGAGCAACTGAGAAAGGGCAAGGCAGTGGTGGCAAACTGGCAATGGCGTGCGTGAAGTGGGACGCGAAGGAGGCGGGTTTAAGGGGTGGGGGAGTGAGTAGTGGGTGGCTAGGCCGGGGAGTTAATGGCGCAATCAAGGCGTGAGCGAAATCGGTTGGACGCTTCACTTCACCTGTGGGAAGAGTCACGAAAGCGACGCTGGAGAGGAGAAGAGGTTAGCTGCCTAGGGGTCCATGCTGGCTGGGTGGCCAAGCAGTTGCACCTTCCACATTCACGGCGCCATGGATGGATGAATCCACTGCTGCATTGCTGCTCTCGTTAGTGGGGGAAGACAAATGGGGGCGCGCTCTTCAGTTTGCTGTTTCGAAGAGGAGGGGTAGGGACCGGTTAGGGACGCAAGGATCAGGTGACAAGATACAGGGTTTGGTTGTGATAAATCATTGTTATTTTAGAAAAGTAAAAATTTATAGATTTATAGATTTTTCTTAATAGCTTGTAGAGACGGCAGTTTGATCGGCCAGCTTGTGTTGTTTCAACCGAAATGGATAATTTTGAAAATTTTGAGTCATCGAAATGATTTGGTCTGACCTAGGTCTGTACATATGTGTGATATGATGTATGTTTCAGCTAATGTGGATTAAGTTATGAAGAACTTGTGTCCGAAAACGATTTCTTGGTCTTTAGATGTGCAAGGGTGTTTGTAGCGAGGATCGAGGCTACACTCATGTAGGAGACGATACCTAGAACGATCAAGAATGTTGGGTGAGATGGTTGAGCTTAAGGATAGCATAAGAAAGGCAAGAAATATTGAGCGGGAGTTCGAGGGAACATGCTTGCTTTGCCAGGCTAGAAAAGGAATGAGACGATGATGATGGTCGTGATCCCAATGGATGTTGACATTTCTATGTCGTTATGGTCGCTATCCTTGATCTGCCGTCTTCCCAGCTCCTTTGAGTTCCTCTCTCTCGGCCCCTTCCTCACTGTCTTTGGGTGGTCATTGCATTTGGTGGGGTGGTCGGCCGGCTCTCTATTGGTGCCTCATGTTGTACCACACAGTCCATATATTAGTCATTTTTTCAGGATGTAATATGTATCACTTTTAGGACAAGGTCTGGAAATATTGTGCGGGTATTTATGCATAGCAGTTGGGCGACAGCACCTGTCATTCGACCGTTGGACGACTGCATCCCTGTTACCTAACGGTATAGCTACTACCTCCGCACCGCTCGGTTATTGGGCAACAAGAGTCAGTCGTCCAACGGTTCGGTGATAGTATACTACTTTTGCAAAAAAAAAAAAGGCATATGCATAATTTTGTATTTTCAAATAAAAATAGACTATTTAAGAAAAAACCATCGATCTGACGTGAGGCCCGTCGGATCATCCCCAATAAAAATCTTCTCCCCAATCGGTACAAGCACAACGTAAACACCTATGATTCGCGCGCATCCTAGCCCATCGTTTTCTTTCGTACGATACAGATTTGGAAGCTCGAGACATGCATGGTCCAGAATCTCCGTGTGGCCGTGCGCTCGGCTCGCGCGCTGTGCGCCACAACTCGCGATGCGTCTGGTTTCTCCGCAGCCAGTTGAGTTGGCGATTCCTTCCATCCGTGGTAGTGTATCCACATTCCACACAGCCACTCCAATGGTGAATATGCCACCATCGCGGATGCAAGGCGTCATCAGGATCAGGCGCGCGCACTGCCCGGCTAAACTCCACCACCACGCCCCGTACAGCTGCCCAGCGACACGCGTGTCGAGAAGCCTTTGCTACGGCAGCAAGCGATGCGGCAGCGGGGCGGGCGAGAGCGCGCGGGCCGTCGCTGTGAGGAGAGCGGCGGGGACGCGCGGCGGCGGCGGCCCGGGGACAGGAGAGGGGGAGCATGCGCCGGTGCCGCGGCCGGATGCTGTGGCTCAGGCGTCGCCGGGTGGCGCGAAGAGAGGGAGCGTGGTTGGCGCCGTTGCGCTCATAGTCGGGACAAGCATCGGGTCCGGCATCCTCGCCGTGCCGCAGCGCACCGCGCCCGCGGTGAGTGTTTTTCTGCCGCGCTCTACCTTCCTACTACCTTTTGTGAAGTTCATGAGCCTACTGTAACGGTCGAGTCATTCGGTAGTTAGAAAATCTTCGAAACTTTGTGGAGTAATTACTACTCCAATTGGTTGAGTTAGAAATTGGGCGAAGAATGGTGGCAAACGAAGAACGAGGAACCAATCTATCTGATATATATTAAAAGTCGATGGCAATCTTTTACGGTGGTTAGGAAAATGAGAAATATATTAAAAATACTAAAAATAAAAATATTTAACCCTTAAATTAGTGAACCCTAATTTTTAAGTGGTGACAGCCCTTTTATGGCTGCTAGAAAAAACAAGAAATACGTTTGAAATTCTCACAGAAAAAGAAATAGGTAGCATTACGTGTCATTCAAAGGTTGATAGTGTAAATTTGCTTGATGGACATACCTCCCAATCCTCTCTTTCACAGATAAGGAGAGAGGTTTTAAAATAAATTTGCTAATTAAATATGAAATAAAATGTTCCAAATTTAAATTTATATTACATAAATATAAACTTTGTAATTTAAAACTACGTAAAGTTATATTGTTCTACAGCAAACCGCGCAATTGCATGGACAAATTGGCTAGGTGACTGAAAATCCGGGCAAAGAATGGACACCATAACCTGAAACCATCTCAACCAAAGCAAAAAAAAGCCATCTCTGCGTTTTTTTTTGTCACCGTTAATCTTCCTAAAATTGAGATTTACCTGCATGGTTAGATGTACCATCAACGGTGGCACAATAATGAGCAAAAAACGCTGCTGGTGGTAAATTAACTGGGATGGATACGGCATCTGAAATGAAATGCAGAAACCGCTGGAATTGATTATCCTCTTCGGCTCCTCCACAGTTCCACCTACAACTACGATGATCCATCGCTCCCACTGAAAGATGTTGTGGAGCAATTGATGATGGCCCAGCTACCCCAGTATCAGGACAATGAATTGCCACAGTACTGACAAGATATTTGAGGCCCCGTATGAAAGTTGTACCTGCGCAGTATGGCCGACTAAAATTTCTCTTAGTAGTTATGAGCATTCAATTGGTGACGCATTCGTCATTTTCGGCTGGCGAAATCAATCTTCCATACGCTTAATCGTGCCAGCGTCCTTGCGCTGCAAATACTACCTCCAAAATGGAAGGAGAAATTGCATCAAATGCATATATTTCTTGAGAACGCGAAATGCATATGTTTCACCAAGTACGAACAGGAGTACTAGAACAATTTACTATGATCTTTTTGCGTGAAATAAATAGCAAAGCAACTTGTCTAACGCTACGGCAATCCCGCAATTGGCAGGGCGTCATTCCGAGCGCCGTGTGCATGGTCTTCTGCTGGGTCTTCCTGGTGATCGAAGCCCTCCTTCTCGCCGAGATCAACGTCCACCTGCGGCGGAAGAAGAAGAAAGACGACGGCGGCAAGAACAGCGGTGATGGAGGCCTGGAGGTCATATCCCTGAAGAGCATGGCGGAGGAGACGCTGGGCGAGTGGGGAGGGAACCTGGCCGCCGCCACCTACCTGTTCCTGACCTACACTTGCATGGTCGCCTACACGTCCAAGTCCGGCGAGGTGCTCTCCCGCGTGATCGACGTTCCCGAGCCCGTCTCCGGCGGCGCCTTCACCGCTACCCTCGCGCTCCTCATCGCCGCCGGTGGCACGGGCGTCACAGACCAAGTGAACCAGCTGCTCACCTTCTTTAAGATAGGTCCTGTTTGCTCACGCCCGCAAGTTTGTTTGAGCTGTCAGCCTGTCATTGAGACGAACAGCTAGTGGTACTAAGAATGGATGCAATGGTGCATTAATAATTCAGATCTGCATTAATACACATGGAGAACAAATCTTGCTTCGAGGCCCGTTGTTTATTCTGCTGTCTGAACACTTCCATCCAGACTCGAGTATAGCATCTGAAAGCAGTAGTATATAGCGTCTCTCTCCCAACTCCAAGTGCTAGCTAGCAGCAACACTATGCTGAAGTAGAAGCAGACTAGCAGATACAACTTGCA
The DNA here is from genome assembly GCA_036346245.1 of Bonia amplexicaulis. Classification (NCBI taxonomy): domain Eukaryota; kingdom Viridiplantae; phylum Streptophyta; class Magnoliopsida; order Poales; family Poaceae; genus Bonia; species Bonia amplexicaulis. The sequence goes on from CM070741.1 coordinate 5,840,012, forward strand.
GTTTACAATGCATACCCTTGCTGTCATCAACGTTATCTGTCTTGCGTACTAGTGGTATATATCATCGCGATCTGTCTACTGATGCAGGGTTACTGTTGACGATTGAAGTCGCAGCAGTAGCATTCGGTGGTGGTCTGAGTTCGCCAGCGAGCACCAACTGGGAGCAGGTTCCTGCAACGCTTCCCGTGATCATCTTCACGCTGGTCTTCCATGATATCGCGCCAGGTACACGCACAATAATTCTTCATGAGATACTGACTTCTATGTTCCAACTTTCCAACCAGTCAAAACTCGCAAGACAGTACTGAACAGTGAACATTACCGATGTCGCAGTAATATGCGCGTACCTTGGAGGGGATCTTGCGAGGATTCGGCTATCGATACTCGTCGGAAGCCTCGTGCCATTGCTGTCCTTGCTTGTGTGGGATGTCATTGCACTCAGCCTCTCCACGGATCTTAATGGGTTTGACGTTCTGGACATGTTAAAGACAGAGTAAGGCCACTGGACCAATCTGCCTCTCTGTATAACGTTGGAGGCATTGGATCCCATCAACAAAGTTCTTTTGTAGATGGGGCTACACGGTGGTGGAAACGTTCTCACTCCTAGCCGTCGGGACATCGCTCATCGGGACTCTGCTTGGAGCTTCCCAGTTCTTCATTGAGCAGATGACCAATCTAGCCTCTTCAGCCAAAGGACATGTAAACCTCACCTCAACAGTTATACTAATCAAACTACTTCCCGGCACGATCTGTTAAGAAGTGTTTTGACCAAGCAAGAGGTGTGCGAGTGCAGGAAAAGATCAACGAAGACAGTGTTGGGTTTCCTGACGAAGACGGATCCAGGCATCTTGGTGCGAAAACAGTGCCGGGTAACAGCAGGCTCAGCTACATTGCTACAGGGGTTGTGGTTGTCCCAACCATGCTCATTGCAGCCACTGTTCCCAATTCATTCTCCATAGCTACTGACATCGCAGTAAGCGCACATCGAACATGTGGCATCCTTCAATTCTTGGGCTACAATTAGGCAAATGTAGCATATTAGCAAAATTCCTTATTAAAGATCAATAACTTGCTGGACTGATTTCCCTGTGTTCAGGGCGGCTACTGCATGACCATCTTGTATGGTGTTCTCCCTCCACTGATGGCCTGGGCTATTGACTCCAGATTGTCTGATCCAAAAGTTGGACTTGTGGAAGCAGAAACATCTAAGGACGGCAAGGGAAAAGTGGACTTAACTAGCGCAAAGCCTGTGCTAGTTGGGATGGGGGTGTTCTCTGTCCTCGTGGTCTTTGAGCAAATCGTGCAAGACTTGGTCAATTTTAACTCCTATCTCCTTTCATGGACTGGCTAGAATAGAATGAAGTAGCAAGTGCTGAATCGGTAGAATGTTTCTCATCATGTGTCGATGATTCAGGACCAAAAATCGCTAGGTATGTATACATCTACGGTTGAAAGTTGAAACGGCGACTGTCAATATATCACTATCACGTATATTCACAAGCAAGTTCGGTGGAACAACAATGTAAGCCTGTTTCTCTGGAAGATAGAGATTATAGAGAGATATTCGTTTGTAATTTTGATTGATACAGATATTGGGCTTTTAACGTGTACTATAATTAGATTGTAGACTCCGTCTTGAAAAAATACCCTGTTTAAAAGTTAGGTACTATAGCAAAAATCAAAACTATTTTTAGAAACCGTAAAGAACAGGATCTAAGATGGGGCCGGCGCGGGGAGTTGGGCCGTGAGGGGCAGGGCCGACGCTCAAGGATGGCTAGTGGTGCTGGGCAGGGGGTTCGGGCTGCTCAGCTGGGCTGGCCCATTTGGTCTGGACTCCATCACGTGAGGGCGACGCTTTTAACGGATTGCGTATGGGCCTTGGGCCCGAATCGTAAGCGCGTAACCTTTCCGGTGCCCTAGCCTCGCACGCTCCAACTTCCAAAGATCCAGCCTGTTTCCTTCTCGTTCCCTGCAAAATTCTGACGAAATTGCTGCGTTCTAAACGCGATCCTGGGTTCTACTTCTATCTGGATCACGTGAGTGAATTTTGCTCGTACGGAGAGTCACTGCGCTCCAGACCAATCCGTCGTAGCTCAGGAGAAAAAATAATAAGAATCCCTTTTTCTTTCTAAAAAGAACAGTAAAACTATAAACATAATCTTTTTTTTTTGCTGCGTCCATTAATTTTGAAACCGTGCGCCCGCACGCACACATGTTTGTCGCAGCTAACAGCGCGATTGCTCGGATGGAAAATAATTAAAGATCGGGAGCAACGGCAACGCCCTTTCCTTCAAGTCTCTGTTCTCCGTCACCCGCCTGATTGGTACGCGTCAACCACGCATGGAGAGGGGAGTGCAGCACTGGGCAATCCTAGCCAACGCCGGCTCTTACAAGTTTTGGCGGGCCCGTGCCGCAGCATCAGTCATCCGTACGTACAAAAACAATACAGGATGGCCTTGTACGAACAACAATCTTGCTATCTATTATAGTATTAAACAAAAGTAAAAGTAAGGATTAACAAGGCAAGGCGAGCTCGCCGAGAGGCAGCATACCAGCGTACCTTGGCCCCTTAAGGATTAAACTAATTAAATGATACGAAAAAAGCAAGTCATGCATGCAGTATGCTACACTTCACAGCCAAAGGAATCAGGTTTCCTCAACCGAGCTGTCCATCCAGCATGTTATTGTTATGCTGAGCGATCCAGCCTCGACTTGCCTCTCGATGTTGCCCTCATGCTGTCATGCAGGGTCGAAGTTCTTACAACGAAGATTTTCCCATAGCAGTTTTGATCAAATAATACAAAGGCAATGTTAATGACTTGGTTTCTACACGGACGACGGACCAAATGTGCGGGAGGTGCGCTTCTTTCTCAGTTACTCCTCCTTCCATACGCTCATTTTTCAATTACGTTAATTTGTTTTTAGTTTCAGGAGCGTGCACCGATGCACGTAGTAACACAACTGTGTGTAGCTCTTGATACATCTAGATCATAGTAATTAAGCAAACATGCCGGCATCAGCGAAGATAGAAGATCACTGCGGTTAGTGAGAAAGCCACAGCGTTGAGTTGGCTAGTGCTGAACAAGAGGAGTGACCGACGTGGAAGAAGAGAACATCATGCATATGTATATACATACATATATCCGTACGAATAGAAACATGGTCACATAGAAGTAGAGGAGCAAAAAACTCAGAGTAGAGATGACGCAGCCATAGGAAATAGGCTCAAGGTCACCGAAGATAGTATGATGGGTGTTCCCGATAGGGATCAATGACGGCTTGCACGTGTATACGTGTTTGATATCACAACAATCAGTACCAGACAATAATTGAATAGAAGTAGAAAATAACTATGTGTTATAGTATTGCATTGAAAGAGGTAGCAGTTTAGAGTTGGGCCTGGTGTTGGATGTTAAAGCGGAAAAGTTATGGCGGTGAGAAGGACAGAATACATACATTTCGGTGGGGCACAATGCCCTTTGATTGGTAACGTCTGCTTGTTTCACAGTTGAGTGGATCGAAATACCCCCGCCCAATGCGGGGAAAGCAGGATGTTGATCGTTATTGCCACTGATGAGGATGCTGATCTCCTGAATATTATTGAGGGGGGGGCATGAGCCAGTTGCCGAGCTCAACGTCGATGCGGTTGAGAAAGATGCTATGGATGTTGAGGCGGCCGGCGAGGGTATTTCGGTCCACTCAGCTATGAAACAAGCAGACATTAGCAATCAAATAGCAATGATTTACGGAAGTGGAGAAAAAAATGGAGGCAAAAAATTCAGTGGCATAAACGAAATTATACGATTTACAATGGCATAATCCAGATTGTATACTTTTTCAATGGTATCAGAAAATTTTTCCCTTTAAAAAGAGTAACTAATAGAGAAAAAATATAGCTATATAGCTATATGATCCATACATAATAGAGAATGGTTACGTTTTTAGCAACCTCCATAACTTTTTATGATCAATAATTTTCTTCCATAAAACCTTGTACTTGATTATATTTCTTATGTTGTATTTTTCTTTAAATTTTTATTGTTATTTTTAATATCTATGATGCTTTAAAAATCTAAATAGCTTATAAGATACCATACTAATAATTTTAAAATAAATCTGGCCGCGCACCATGCTAGTTCCGTGTGTATGATACATGCATACAGGATAAAAACACATGCATGCACGCACTCGGGTGTACTCTTCTTTTATCATCACACTGACTGCTGGTCGAACTTGATGTTTTTATGGGCTATCATCATCACTACTCAGTCGCTTCTTGTCGTTAAGCGGGAGAGGAGAGAGAGAGAGAAAGAGATCGACATGGCCAGACGTGACCGGTTGATCATACGTTGCTTGTCTTCCACTGCGTATGGTAACGGTTTGCTTTATCCTACCTATCTAGCTTGTGCACTGTGTTAGAATCCAATGGAAAAGCCCTACATAGGCAGAGCTCTAGGGGAGCATATGTACCAGGTGCTGGCATACTTTCGGCCAGCTGCGAACTTAACACCATGCTTGTTTCAGCCTCAGTTTATGTCTTTTGATTTTTACTTTAGTATTCTCTTATTTAATTTTTTTTTCTAGTTTTTTGGTTTTTTAGGATTTTTTGTCTTTTCTTTTTTCCGTATTTCTACGTATTATTCGTGATGGGTAACATATTTTTTCTATTTTTAAATTTAATTACACTAAATAAGTTAATATCAGTTACAGTAAAAAATAAGACAACTATAGTAAAAAAATCATAAGCCATCCTCAAACTGAGTATTACCATAAGTTTGTTGACTTCTTGTCGCGTGGACGGCTTAGATGGATGGGGACAACCTCCATGTCATTTTGCAAAAGAGGAAAAAAGTGTATACTCCACTCGCATACACGAGTATTGTTAGGAACACATTAATTTCATAGAGTTTTTACATAATTATTTTTAGCAAATTCCTATCGAAACACTTCTTGACGTACTTTATCTTCTTGGGTCTATCTCAACATGTAGTCTAGTCTTGGACTCCTGAGTTCTGATAGTTTAACTCTTCTACTAACATATTCGTGCTTGAGTGGCTAGTAAAGGTGGTTGTACCCTAGTTCACCAGAGTTCAAACCCCAGATTTGGCTCTACATGTCTCATTTAGGAGAATTTTCTTTCAGTTGGAGGCGACGTGTCCGTCGTAAGCGAGGCGTCGATGGTGGCTTCGTCATTTCTTCGTCAAGCTCCGCTCGTCCAGTCTTCTGTAGACGTCGTGTGTGTGAGTACGTGCGTGTGACGTCTATGTGTTGTATTGGGTGTGTTCACAAAAAAATATAATCGCATTATCCCATTTCAATCCAAGTTTACAAGCCCTGGTTAATCCAAGATCCCCCGGTTCTCAATAGCTTGACGTTTCAGCTGCTTACTCCACTTCAGCTGACATATATTCGTTGTTGTACCGCTTACACCGACTTCGAATTTTAGTATTTTATTACTACGTCATTTGATTATGCATTTGTCTAATGATCATCCATTTGTTTTGTGCGAAGTCGCCACGCTAGGTCACCAAACACTTGCCCTAAAAGGAGGTGTACCTGCAAGAGCGGCTTAATTAGCATAGTACATATGTAAGTGGAACAGTAGATGCAAAATGCGTATGTACTGAACTTGTTGGGTTGCACACTGCCAGGAACAGGAAGTATGCATAGGAGTATACAACGCATATGAAAACATATCCAGTGAGTTGTTGACGATAGGAGAGGCTGCATTTGTCAATGACTCGCGAAGAAATGTTTGCGCACGACTGACCAGGGAGATGCAGGCCTGTAAAATAAGCGCGGTTTTGCGGCCATTCTGCAGTAGAATAAGATGCAATCTCTTGGCAACAGCGTAGAGTGGAAGTCTGTTCTTGCATCACATCCCATTCTGTGCACGTCCCGTGCGTCAACCAACACGTTGGCGTGAAATATTTTTTTGCTTTTAGTCTAAATTTTGAAAGTTTTTTTACATATAAAGCTCTAAAAAAAAGATTTGTAAAAATGGATCCTCAGTACAGTACGACGCCAAAGGACAGGGGCGGACCCAGGGCCCGGCGACCCTGGGCCGCTGCCCGGGCTCATCCTCGGCATTCGGCAAGGTTCAATGGCGTGACGTGAAACCTTCGTGTGTTAACTGCATCCTGCTAATTAGTGCTAACTAATTAGTGGAACCTCGGCAAGGCTCATCCTCTGCAATTGCTACTAATTAATGCTAACTACGAGTAGTAATAGTAATTTACTATAGTAACTGCAACTGCTACAGTGGCACTCGGCCATGGATCGTAGAGTGTTTTATAGCGCGAGCGCGTGAGGTCAATGGAGTGCAGTTGGTGTCGTTACAATGTAGTGTACATGTTTTCTAGAAGTGTTAGTTTGCTGAAATTTTTTGCTTTTGTGAGCAAGGTGTTTTTAAAATTTAAACACAAGAAAGTTTTTGGTGATCTTTTTTTTTCACAGACTATATTTCTCTAGTCATATTGTAAGCGTTTGTTTATATTGCCTTTAGCTTCTGAAGCTAAAGACAAGCACACCGCGTATTATGATCTATGTTTTTGAGCGCTTGTTATTTAGATTTTGTTCTTCGCCCAGGCTCATCAAATTCTCTGGGTCCGCCACTGCCAAAGGATATGGCGCCCAGGGTACATAGCACGACGCCGTATGCTTTGGCGCCGTGCGTGAACACGTAGGAGCCATGGTGGCATAGCACGGCGCCAAAGCCCATGGCGCCGTGCTCGTAACCACGGCGCTAACGGCCGTGACGCCGTGCTCGGGACTTAAGCCCGAGCACGGCTCCCGGCCCCCACCCCCTCACTCATCCCTGCGAACAGACACAGCAGCCCGCCGCCGCCCCTCTCTTCCCCCTCCAAATCCACTCTAATCCATTGCTTTTTCTCGCGATTTTGCTTCCAAACCGAGCAAGCAAGGTGAACTCCCTCCCCTCCCTTGATTTTTTCCAATAGATATGGATTATTTGAGGTACATTTCGTGGGGCAAGATTTGAAACCCTAGATGAAATTAGTTGGATTTGACTCGATTTTAGGTTGGATTTGCAATAGATATGCGTAATGTAAGAGTAGTTATGGGTGTAGATTCGTTTTTAGGGTTTGATTTGAGTGAGATTGATGAATGTTTAGAAATAGGTATGTTTTTAGGGTTTGTTTGCTTGTTTAGAAATAGGTATGTTTGCTTGTTTAGAAATAGGTATAGGTGTAGATTCGTTTTTAGGTTTAGAACTAGGAAAAATTGGTAGAAGTGATGAATGTTGGAGAGAAATTAGCGATTATTGATATTAGTGATTTAGTTTATCCGATATGGTATATCGATTTTCGTTAATAGTTATAGCATTTTGTTGTTGCGGTCGATTCGACTGAGGTATGTTTGCTTGTTGTGCTATAGATGGATAAGCTTGTGACTTTGCACCATGGTGGAACTGTGAAGAGAAATGACAATGTGGGTGTTGATTTGGAGGGCATGGAAGAGACCACGTTACTATTTAGTTCACGTCCGTCGTATGGTGAGATCATTTGTCGCTTGAAAGAGAGGTTGGGATGGACTGATGAGCATGGTGATGTTATTATGCAAGGATTGATTGATGTTGATGTCGTTATCATTAACGTATTTTGTTATTCTTATCATTAACGTATTTTGTTATTCTTATCATTAACGTATTTTTGATTGCACAGGATGGCGAGGTACCGGCTGCTGGATGAGTTCTACGACAGGGAGCACCGTGGCAGGCTCACGGAGGACGGCCAGGTACGTGTGTTATTGAAATGTATTTTTCTTGTGTTACATGTGTTTTTATCATGCAGCTAACTTTTAAAGCATTTTCCAGGATTTCCCATACTTCGTCCTCGAACCCATAATGGGTCCTACTTGATGGTCTACGACAACCGCTACACCCCACTGCTTCGCCGTGCTGGCCTTCACACGGTCGCTAAACTATTGCGCCGGGGCATGCCGGTCTTAACCCCGCAGCTTTGACCGCACTTGTCGACAGGTGCATTTTCTCTATCGGGTCCGTTTGTTTTCGTTTCTATCGGGTGCACTTATCTGAGGAGGTGTCGACTTCTGTTGATTTGCACAAATAAGTTACAATTTTTGTTTCATTTAGAATTATATTGGTTCTTACTCTAACACCCATTGTTGACATCCGCTATATGTACAGGTTCGACAGGGTCCGCCAACGAAAGGTGACAGACTTCGCTCATCACCACCGAGACTACGTCCAGTGGTGGAGGATGGAGGACAACTGCGAGCGGGACGATAACCCCCACACCAACGCCAGCTTCCGGGATTACTTGTCCTGGTACCACATTGCCACTCGCTACAGGCTAAGGCAGCAGTGGACCGATGTCGACTACGCGGACCTCGCTTCGTCCGAGGACAAGGACACTGCGTACGACAGGCTTGCGATGGAGGGCACAGTGGTCGAGGCCGCTTCGATTCTCGATCGAATGGTTTGGAAAGCATGATATTTGCAATACTTTGGTTCAATACGTTTATCTTGCACTTACTTATGTTTCCTTATTTCTTTAGGGTACTTCTCTCCGAACCTCGGTGCATGAGATCGATGAGGCTCTCAGCTACCCAGTTGGCACCCCGGACGGAGAGCGCTGAGGACTTCTTGAAGGTACGAAGATAATTCGTTAAGTTAGAGCCATTCAGCATGTATACTATTATGACATATCATTACTTGCAGAGACTTAGACGTCGCATCAGTCGGGTGGCAGGTCGTTGTGGTTGCCGCGCACACTCGTCGGCGGACAGATCATACCGGTGGCCTCCCGGCGCTCAGGTGCCTCAGCCGCTGTAGCCTCGTCATCACACGTCGGCAGGTGCCAGTCCACGAGGAGCTCGTCACGTACTTCGACTTTCAATTAGGGCGATGACGACGACGACGAGGCGGAGCATGATGACGACGAGGAGGAGCACGAGGACGAGGAGGCATCTACCCACGACGAGATTGAGATATCGCAGATGCTCGACGCGCCATCTACTCAGGCTTCGCAGCGGCCTCGTCGTTCGGCCCGTCCCCCGAGCACGTATACTCCAGGACTGATGCTCTGGCCAAGGGCAAGGGAATGGCCAAGAGGTAGTGAGACTGACTCTATTTTGTGCGCTGAGACATGTGTGATGTATTGAGACTTATGTGATATTATTCTACGTTATTGAGACTTATGTGATGTTGTTATTTAGGTATTCAGCTGTTTTATATGTGAATATATGTGTATGTGCATGTGTTTTGTATATACAGAAAAAACAACAAAGTGCTGTTTTTTCTGCAGGTTTAGGTAGAACGACGCCAAAGAGCCTGGCGCCGAGGTATTCGACTACGGCGCCGGGCTCTTTAGCGCCATGCTTATGGCGCCAAAGACTCGCGCCAGTAGTCGAATCTCGACGCCTAGCCCTTTGGCGCCGTCTTTGAAGGAGTGAGGGGGGGGCGGGGGCGTGCTCGGGCTTAAGTCCCAGAGCACGGCGTCACATGATATGGCGCTCAGGGTACATAGCACGGCGCCATATGCTTTGGCGCCGTGCTATGCCACCATGGCTCCTACGTGTCCACACACGGCGCCAAAGCATATGGCGCCGTGCTATATACCCTTGGCGCCGTGTTAAGGGTCTATTTTTGCAAATCTTTTCTCTAAGGGTCTATATGTAAAAAAACTTTCAAATTTTGGGCTAAAAAGCAAAAATTATAGCGTTGGCGTCCCCTAAAATACTATTCCAAATTGGATCTAGGAGGGCCTGCATTGCAGTATTTTTCAACAGGACTCATGAGCTTGATTGCTTGAAACTAGCAGCAACTACTTACTGTGCCAAATGCGCACATGCACCCGAAAAAAATACAGCAATTACGTACCGTGCCAAATGCCCACACGCACCTAAAAAATCAGCAACCACTTACTGTGCCAAATGCGCACACGCCTTTAATAAACAGAGCCATTGACAAAACAGTATTGCCAAATAATAAAGTATGCCACTGTAGTTCAGCAGGCAAAGCACCGAATCAACTTAACTTTTGTAAATTTGGCATTGTAGTGCAATATGCTACTAATAGTACTTACAGTGGTTTTTACGTGTGATACTGAAATAAGATGACCAACAATACTAATGACCTTAGGATTAACAAAAAAAAATCAAGCCTGAAAAGTTTCCGAATATGTAGCAACATTGTGACTTCTCTCGATGCTCCAATCCCGGGTATAATTCTAGGCTTTCTAGCTTAGGATATAGGGCTTGTTTGGTTGATTACCTGAACTCCATGTCCGGTAAAAAGTGATGTCTGAAAGTAACCTAGAATACTAGTGATTCTATTGCACATTTCTATCCTGGAGATAGGCTTAATTTGTCTTGATTAACGTATGAACTGGTTTGTCTTGATTATCGTAGGGATTAGCGATATGTCAAAAGAAAATATATCCAAATGACACGCGAGATGCTGTTAAGGGTATATATGTGCTAATCATAGTAGTTCAAGAACCAGCATGTAGCAAGGGATGGCATCCGTGAAACTAGCTTAAGATTAGCCAGCGCAAGGTAGCGTAAATTAATGGCCGGCAAAGTTGGGCGACTATATAAACACACCAGTACAAAAAATCAGTACATTTTTGGGGAATAGTATAATAATGTACAATTCGTGCAATCAAGTCTTTGGGTGCCATGCTGTGCATCGTTCTGAAGGAGCGTGAAAAAAAAGCCGCTTTTGATGGGTTTTAATGTATTATTTATAAAAATAGTATTCTCTTTGTGTCAATCATAAAAATGGCACTACTTGCTGTCCGAACACCGAGTGATAGGTTTCTTATAGTGACACGTAGCATCTGTTGTCCGATCACCGACGACAGATTTCTCAAGGTGACACGTGACACACCTGCCGCCTGGTGACCGGTCGACAGTGCCTCGGACCAACACGTGGCAGGCTAATGCGCACGGTGAGCTGCCACATGTCATCTTGAGAAACCCGTTGTCGGTGATCGGGCCGTAGTGTCATATGTCGCCGCGAGAAACATGGGTTCGATGGATAGTGCCAATTTTACGATTAATATGAAGAAGATTTTATTTTTACAAATAATACGTTAACACCGGCTATTTCCGCTAATGATTCAAGGAGCGTACGACCGTTGCGAAGGTAGAATGTACGACCAAGTAGTACTACCTGTCCGCTGTCCACCTGTGCGTCCAAGGATATCAGGTTGCTTCGACATCAGGCAACACGCAGACAATCATTAATGTTAGTGGTCGAATCCTTTTGAAATGTAGTACTAGTAATGAGCTAAACTTTGTCAATGAAAAGAAATAAGTAAATGATCAACTCAAATCCACCCATAGAAATTAAGGTCCTGTTTGGAACACAGTGGTCCAAGAGCAGGGACACAGCCGTTGAGATCAATTCTTGGCTTCTATACATCTCCGCTCCAAAAAGTTTTTGTCTTTGGCTTACTGCCTTTTAATTTCTTAATTTCATTTTTAAGTTTTTTGTATTTTCTTTTTCTTATCTCTTTGAACTGTCAGTGATGATATAATCTTTTTTATTTTTTTATTTTTTAAAATTTAATTACACTAAAAAGCTAACAGCAAGTACAATTGAAAAAGCCGTTATAGTACCCAAAAAAGTTAGAAACTAGGGTTTAAAAGCCTAAATAAGCACCACAATCAAGCTAGTGAGGTAACTGAACGATTGTAGCTAGCCGGAGAATTGCCATGGTTTTGTCATGTCATGCTCAGATTATTGACCATGTTCTTTTCAATTTATAATTTATGGTTTATGTTTCACTTGAACAAACAAACATGATGGTTTTTCTGTCGTTGTTTCGATACGGTTTATCAGGACAGCTTTTTAGAAGTGGCTTATCGGCTTTTGATTCGTTTACAGAAGCACTCGTGCTAAAACTAAAAAATATAAATCACAGCCATTAATCATAAGCGGTAGTTCAAAAAAATTTACCCGTTATCTGCTTGACAACGAGGAGAAGAGCTTAGGCAACAAGTTGGACAAGGGCGATTTGTACTCCATATCTGTGAGATCCCTGTGGGCGCGGCCATCCTCCTCGTCGTCCGGCCGCCGCCTCTTCTTCCTACCTTTTGACCGAAGAAAAGCGCCCCATGGACCCGGCGCATAGGCTAAAAACTCGCCGCTGCAACCGAGGTTTTGGAGGGTTTTTGGTTCACGGACCGACGACCGTACGCACCTGAGCTGAAGGGGCCTGTTTCACGACCCCATCCTACTCTGTCTCCACTGCAAAGCAGCGGATGGACCAAGTCTTGTAGACCATTGCCTTTCGGTTTTTCCGGTGTATATAAACTTTTTTCCTTTTTTACATTTCCCTGCTACGGTGCTACTGGATAGTTTGTGGTTGTAACGGATGATCTTTAATTAATAATAAATAATAGTGATTGAAAAAAATAATTTTTTGAAGGAGGGAGTGAGCGGTAGGGAACATGGAATAGATACGTGTGTGAGACGGAAGCGAGAGAAGTAAGGTGAGTGATGTGTCTATAATTTATTGCTTTATCTCTAGAGTAAAATAGAAATGAAAAAAGTAGAAGACATGCATGTATGTTAACTTCTGAATTCTTTTAAAAAGCAGAAGACAAAAACCAGTAGGAAATCCTGAGCTCGCAGCCTTGGAGCCGGAAAAAAACTACCACCTCTCGAAAAAAGCACAACTACACGTTGACATGTCTTCTCAGAAATACTGCTACCGGTGCTCCCAACAGAATCTCAAGAACAAGAAAGAAAAAAAAAAGGAAATAAAAGGGGGGAAATACTACCTCCGAACGACATACAAAAAGTGGAGCCAAAGCATATGCTCTGGTCGCGTCTCAGGTTACTCACGGCAGCCGTGGGCCGGGTCTACGCAGACCACCGAGCGCACAGCACAGGCGTCCACGTCGTCAGTGGTGCGGTGTGGTGTTAATCCAGGGTCTAACGGCCACAATCATTATTAACTCCCCATTACGCTGCCCCCAAACCATTTGGCTTAACCCCGCTCCTTTTATTTCGATTTAATTACTCCCCTCTTTGCTTTTCCGCCCCCAGTTGGCTGGTTAATTACTACCTCCTTGTTTGTTATCCAACCCCGAGCCCAGGTGACGACCGCGCGGCGACGCCAACAACCGCGGACCTGGTGCACGGCTCCCTGGTCACCTACGGATCTCGAGGCGGTGGTGGACGGGGTAGGCAGCTCCACGTCGGTGGACCGGGTGCGCGGCGTCCAGGCGCTGCCCCGGCGAGACACGATCAGAGGAGAGAGAGAGAGAGGATGACGACGACGTTTGTTACTAATTGTCTCCTCCTGCCTCTTTAGCCTCCGTCTCTCTTCGGTTTCCGCCTGTGTATCTCGCGCACCTTTCTGTTGGGCGCGTTCGTCTCTTTCCTTGCGTGCTCTGCCGCGCCCAAGAATCAAGAGGCGCCTCTAGCGAGCGTGACATTAGTAGGAGTGTCATGCCGTGTAACCAGCCGCTGTGATCTCAAGAAGAGAGCGAGGCAAAGCGAAGCGGAAGTGCGGGAGGCCAGTCTTCGTGGCAATCTTTGCGAATCCTTCCAAGATCCTCGCGTAGGGGAGTGGTTGTGGTTCTGCCAAGAATTTGTTGGCTGGGAGTGGGAGGGATGGAGGAGGCGGAGGAGATGCAGGTGGAGAGGCTGCACGAGGAGGCGGACCCCGGGGCGCCGGCACGGCTCCATACCTCCTTCGAACCAGAGCCGACCTCCGGGCCGGATGACATGCCCACGAGACATACTCATGGTCAATGGAAAACAAGGCCACGCATGGAGAGGTAGATATGGTGAGGAGATAGAAGTGACTTAGATGGGTGAACCATATCGCATCTCATGCGATGTGTTTTTTATATTATTACATGTACTTCTACAAATATTCTTAATGTGTGAAATTCTAAAAAAAAAGACATCACACAGTGCAAAAGATGTCTGAGCATCGCTAATTTCATGATTAAATTAACATGGCAAATTCGGAGTATATAAAATTTCTAAAAAATTACACAATTAGGTTAACTGTGTTGAGAGGCTTTTCATAAAATTTCATAATTTATAAACTCGTTTGGTATATGTAACAACTCCTATAAACACAAAATTATACAAAATTATATGAATTTTTAAGAAATATTTAGAGTAGATAAAATTATCAAAAAATTACACATTGTGGTCGTCTCTGCTGCCTGCTGATTCTGAGGCTCTGCCGTGCACCAGTGTCCCTGCGGGCGCGGCCATCCTCCTCGTCGTCCGGCCGCCGCCTCTTCTTCCTACCTTTTGACCGAAGAAAAGCGCCCCGTGGACCCGGCGCATAGGCTAAAAACCCGCCGCTGCAACCGAGGTTTTGGAGGGTTTTTGGTTCACGGACCGACGACCGTACGCACCTGAGCTGAAGGGGCCTGTTTCGCGACCCCATCCTACTCTGTCTCCACTGCAAGGCAGCGGATGGACCAAGTCTTGTAGACCATTGCCTTTCAGTTTTTCCGGTGTATATAAACTTTTTCCCTTTTTTGCATTTTCCTGCTACAGTGCTACTGCTTAACTACGGACTTGTCCATACCAACTATGGTGGATAGTTTTTGGTTGTGACAAATAATTTTTAATTTAAAATAAATAGTAGTGATTGAAAAAGTATTTTTTTGAAGAAGGGAGGGAGAGGTAGGGAACGAGGAGTAGATACGTGTGTGAGACGGAAACGAGAGAAGTAAGGTAGGTGATGTGTCTATGATTTATTGCTTTATCTCTAGAGCAAAACAGAAATAAAAGAAGTAGAAGACATGCATGTATGTTAACTTCTGAATTCTTTTAAAAAGCAAAAGACAAAAACCAGTAGGAAATCCTGAGCTCGCAGCCTTGGAGCCGGAAAAAAACTACCACCTCTCGAAAAAAGCACAACTACACGTTGACATGTCTTCTCAGAAATACTGCTACCGGTGCTCCCAACAGAATCTCAAGAACAAGAAAGAAAAAAAAGGAAATAAAAGGGGGGAAATACTACCTCCGAACGACATACAAAAAGTGGAGCCAAAGCATATGCTCTGGTCGCGTCTCAGGTCACTCACGGCAGCCGTGGGCCGGGTCTACGCAGACCACCGAGCGCACAGCACAGGCGTCCACGTCGTCAGTGGTGCGGTGTGGTGTTAATCCAGGGTCTAACGGCCACAATCATTATTAACTCCCATTACGCTGCCCCCAAACCATTTGGCTTAACCCCGCTCCTTTTATTTCGATTTAATTACTCCCTCTTTGCTTTTCCGCCCCAGTTGGCTGGGTAATTACTACCTCCTTGTTTGTTATCCAACCCCGAGCCCAGGTGACGACCGCGCGGCGACGCCAACACCCGCGGACCTGGTGCACGGCTCCCTGGTCACCTACGGATCTCGAGGCGGTGGTGGACGGGGTAGGAAGCTCCACGTCGGTGGACCGGGTGCGCGGCGTCCAGGCAATGCCCCGGCGAGACACGATCAGAGGAGAGAGAGAGAAGATGACGACGACGTTTGTTACTAATTGTCTCCTCCTGCCTCTTTAGCCTCCGTCTCTCTTCGGCTTCCGCCTGTGTATCTCGCGCACCTTTCTGTTAGCGTGTTCGTCTCTTTCCTCGCGTGCTCTGCCGCGCCTAAGAATCAAGAGGCGCCACTAGCGAGCGTGGCATTAGTAGGAGTGTCATGCCGTGTAACCAGCCGCTGTGATCTCAAGAAGAGAGCGAGGCGAAGCGAAGCGGAAGTGCGGGAGGCCAGTCTTCGTGGCAATCTTTGCGAATCCTTCCAAGATCCTTGCGTAGGGGAGTGGTTGTGGTTCTGCCAAGAATTTGTTGGCTGGGAGTGGGAGGGATGGAGGAGGCGGAGGAGATGCAGGTGGAGAGGCTGCACGAGGAGGCGGACCCCGGGGGCGCCGGCACGGACAAGCTCAGCTGCGAGATTTTCTCCATCCTCGAGAGCAAGTTCTTGTTCGGGTACACGGACCCGCACCAACTGTGGCTGCCCAAGGCGCCGGCGCCGGCGGCTGCGCAGGCATCGGCCGTGGCGGCGGTACCGGGGAAGGCAGCGCAGCGGGGGAAGGTGAGTGTGCTGTGCGTGGATGGCGGTGGGGGCGGGCTGCGGGCGCTGCTCGCCGGCCGCGCGCTGGCGCACCTTGAGGCCGCGCTCCGGCGCGTCTCCGGGGACCCCGACGCCCGCGTCGCGGACTACTTCGACCTCGTCGCTGGTACTGGCGCGGGCGGCGTCTTCGCCGCGATGCTGTTCTCGACGCACTCGCGCGGCGCACCGCTGTTCCACGCCGACGACACCTGGCGCCTCGTGGCTGACCACGCGCCCAGGCTCTTCCGGAGGCCCGCGAGCTCCACCTCCCTCTTCTGCCGCGCCAAGAAGCGACCCCTGGCCGCGCCGACGGCGGCGCTAGACGCGGCCATGAAGACGGCGTTCGGCGAGGAGCTCACCCTGCGTGACACCATCAAGCCCGTGCTCATCTCCTGCTACGACCTCAAGTCGTCCGCACCGCTGGTGTTCTCGCGCGCCGACGCCCTGGAGAGCGAGAGCTACGACTTCCGCCTCTGCGAGGTCGGCCGCGCGGCGTGGTCGGAGCCCGGCCGATTCGAGCCGGCCGAGGTGGCGTCGTTGGACGGCGCCACGTCCTGCGCGGCCGTGGACGGCGGACCCACCATGGGCAGCCCGGCTGTCGCCGCCATCACGCACGTACTCCACAACAAGCACGAGTTCCCATTCGTGCGCGGCGTCGAGGACCTCCTCGTGCTCTCCATCGGCGGCTGCTCTGGCGGGGACTCAGGAGCCGCCGCCGAAGCCGACCTCCGGCACATGCGCCGGTGGGGGCCGAAGGAGTGGGCGCGCCCCATCGCCCGCATTGCCGCCGACGGCGCTGCTGACCTTGTCGACCACGCCGTGGCGCGCGCCTTCGGACAATGCCGCTCGTCCAACTACCTCCGCATTCAGGTAAGCAAATGCAAATTCTCGCGCCGCATCACATGTTCTTGTCTGCCTGAACGAATGTTTCCTTGGATTAATTCTGATACTGCCGTGTGATCAGGCGAAACGGGAGAGCATGCCGCCGTGCGGCCCGTACGGGGAGTACGACCCGACCCCGGCGAACGTGCATGCGTTGCTCGCGGCGGCTGACGAGATGCTGAAGGAGCGCAACGTCGAGTCGGTACTCTTCGAGGGGAGGCGGGTCGGGGAGCAGACCAACGCGGAGAAGCTGGACCGGTTCGCCGCCGAGCTCGTCGCGGAGCACCGCAGCAGGGGCTCCCGGATCGCGCCGACCGTCGCATTCAAGCAGGCGCCACGGAAGCCGCCGGCGCTGGGCTGAGCCGACTGCTGTGCAGTGTGCACTGCTGTGGAGTAAGGACATGTAGGCCTCCCCTCTTCTTTCTTCTTGCTTTGATTGGATGGAATCCTGCTGCATTTTTTACGTGGCAGTGTGGTGGCATTGCTCCCGGAAGCATTTGTCATCGGGAAATTTGATGGGAAAAAATATGAAAGGAACATTTGTGAAATATATTTGAGCTTCGTTTCAACTTTGGATAGAAATGTTGCTATCTTTCTTGCAGAATTATGCCGTCTTTGTTATCGTCCGATGTAGTTTGATGTAGGGGTTTGCAATGTCGATATAATCTGCATAAAAGAAAGTGTGGATACAACGGCGATACCTGAGCTTCTGCATCTGCATTGCAACTCTGCAAGTATACATATCAATGCCTTTCCGAACATAAATCAATTCTTCGTAGTTCATTTGGCCTTGCACACAGACACAAGACAACTTATCAGATGATGTCTATTCCATTTGAGCATTCATCTTACTACCGATTGAGTTGCAGGGAACTTGCTGAACGACTTGCATTTTTTGCATTCCCTCAATCTCTCTATTAATCACATATTTCAGTTTACTTCTCGAAACGCATGCGTTTTGACTATTGGAGGGCTCCTGGATTAATGGGATGTTGTGGTCGGATGTAGAGACTCGACTTCTTGTTGCAGCAGCATTTTCAGATAGCTCGATGAATAGCTAAACCAAGGAGACACACCAGGGATCCTTTCTGCAAGAACAAAAGGAAAACCCTGTAGATGTATATGTCCCATCACTGTCTTTGATGACCTTACGAAAATTAATCAACCTTTCATGACATTGCAGAAATTGAGCTGTTTTGTGCTTGCTTGTATTACTGCTTATGCAATACTCCATGTTTGAGCTCATCCTCCTCTTTGTCAGTCCACATCGTACTCGAACCCATTGGAACAATCCATGGCAGCACATGCCAGTCCACTCGTCCTATGTGTGTGTATGTAGGCCAACACGATTAAAAACTTTTCCAAATTTTTTAAAGGAGAAAGCAAAGTTGTTTACTCCAATAGCTATAAGAAGCTATAACATGCCTTAACATACCCTAGCGTTCTGATCTCTGAGCAGGGGGCGGTCTGACCGCTAGTGTAACATCCCATTTTTGGGATTTAAATGTGATTTGAATGTGTTTGAGTGAAATCCAAAAATTAAATTGAAATCCATTTTCAAATTCAAAGACCCTCCCAAATTTCACCCAAAATTTGAATTTTCAAAATTTACAAACCCTCTTGGGCCGAGCCCAACCCACCCTTGCCTCTCCTCGGCCCAGTGGCCTTGGTCCGGCCCATTTCGGAAATACTGCTACCGGTGCTCCCAAGCCATGGTGTCTGGGCACTAAGCCTCTCTGCCTTTGGATTGCTTTTTAAATACGTGCAAGTGCAATGATATATAATATATCGGCAAAGTCGTTAACATTCATTAATTCAAGAAGGCATCGATCTGAAAAAGAAGTCATTGATTAGCATACTGAATCAATCATGGATGGAAAGTCTCAATTATGGATCCGGCACCATGGTGCCGTTATATATATATATATATATATATATATATATATATATATATATATATATATATATATATATATATATATATATATATATATATATATATATATATAGGAATCTATTTTCTACAGGTGTAATTACACCTTATATCGTATCTCGCAATGTAGGAGTATCTCGTAATGGAGGGTATGTCGTGTAGTATACAAGTATTTAAGACCATCTAGGTGGTATGAACAATTTTTAGTGATATGTACATTTTTGACATACTCCTTTTATGCGCAGATATAAGGATATTTACAAAATACGCTAAAAACTATGAACTCCTTTACAAGTTTTTCATATGGTTCACATTGGAGTATTTTATAATTAGTATACAAATGTATCTAAAGTGATAAATGAGTATTTTAAATTTGCTTAGGTGGTATATTAGAGGTGGATGTAATTACATCCGGGTGTAAAATGTATTTTTCATATATATAGGAGTATTATAGGACGACTATTTGCTGCACCCAGGTGCCTAGGCACCTGATTTCTTAGACGTTGGATTGATTTAGATCTGCCGGATGATAGTATATACTTGTTAACTGGTATACCAATAAGCATTACGATATAGTAACATGTGAAAAGCAGAAAGCGAAATCGTGCCAACGTGAATGGACCGTATCTATGCATTTATCCCTGCAAGAGTTAGAACTATCCTTGAGGATCATCCCCTGATTTGGTGGGAGAATCAATACCCAAATCAAAAGATGGACCGTATCTATGCTCTGTGGGACAATGTATCTTGGAGTTTCACCCATCGTAGCATGCATTGTCTTGTTCAGGTATATGGATCGAGGGATATGGACATCATTTACATTCTTAGCTTGGGGGTTACATACGTGATTGACTCTTGTAGTTGACGTATCCGTAATGGAGGGTATGTACGTGTAGTATACAAGTATTTAAGACCATCTAGGTGGTATGAACAATTTTTCAGAAGTGATATTATATTTTTTTTGACATACTCCTTTTTATGCGCGTATATAAGGATATTTACAAAATACGCTAAAAACTATGAACTCCTTTATAAGTTTTTCATGTGGTTTACATTGGAGTATTTTATAATTAGTATACAAATGTACCTAAAGTGATAAATGAGTATTTCAAATTTGCTTAGGTGGTATATTAGATGTGGGTGTAATTACACCCGGGTGTAAAATGTATTTTTCATATATATAGGAGTATTATAGGACATTTCTTTCAGTGCCTAGGACACGATTTCTTAGACGTTGGATTGATTTAGATACTGCCAGATGATAGTATATACTTGTTAACGGGTATACCCAATAAGCATTACAGATATAGTAACATGTGAAAACAGGAAAGCGAAATCAGTGCCAACGTGAATGGACCGTATCTATGCATTTATCCCTGCAAGAGTTAGAACTATCCTTGAGGATCATCCCCTGATTTGGTGGGAGAATCAAACCCAAATCAAAAGATGGACCGTATCTATGCTCTGTGGGACAATGTATCTTGGAGTTTCACCCATCGTAGCATGCATTGTCTTGTTCAGGTATATGGATCGAGGGATATGAACATCATTTACATTCTTAGCTTGGGGGTTACATACGTGAGTGACTCTTGTAGTTGACGTATCTATATCTTTACTATTATAAAAGTGTGAGTTGGTGGTTGGCCCATTCTTCCCCATCTCTTCTCAGCCATCCGATTTGATCTGCATCATTCGTCTCTCTCTCTCTCTCTCAGGATACAACCGCCTACCCCCTCTACTTTTTCCATCTCATCGCGCATTCTGGCCACCCTTCTCTCTGTCGCTTGCTTTCCAATGTTTGACGTGTGAAGTTGCCCAGGCAATAAGTTCCATCTCATTATTTTTATGACTCTATTGTAACGCACGGGTATATATATATATATATATATATATATATATATATATATATATATATATATATATATATATATATATATATATATATATATATATATATATGAAACCTCTTTCTACACCACGGTGTAGTTACACACTATATCGTATCTCGCAATGTAGGAGGTATCTCGCGTAACGGAGGGTATGTACATGTAGTATACAAGTATTTAAGACCATTTAGGTGGCATGAATAATTTTTCAGAAGTGGTATGTACATTTTTTCGACATACTCCTTTTTATGCGCGTATATAAGGGTATTTACAAAATACGCTAAAAACTATTAACTCCTTTACAAGTTTTTCGTGTGGTTCACATTGGAGTATCTTATAATTAGTATACAAATGTATTTAAAGTCATAAAAGGAGTATTTCAAGTTTGTTTAGGTGGTATATTAGAGGTGGGTGTAACTACACCGGGTGTAGAATGTATTTTTCCTATATATATATATATATATATATATATATATATATATATATATATATATATATATATATATATATATATATATATATATATATTAGTATACAAATATATAAAGTGATAAAGGAGTATTTCAAGTTTGTTTAGATGGTATATTAGAGGTGGGTGTAATTACACCCGGTGTAAATGTATTTTTCCTATATATATATATATATATATATATATATATATATATATATATATATATATATATATATATATATATATATATATATATATATATATATATAAGACATTGTTGAAATTTTTGAATTTAAGTATACTTTTTCAAAGGTATGCGTTTTATTTGAATTATTATATACAGATGTATATCCTAAAACTACAAGTTTCAAAAAATACACCTAAATTTGATTAAATTCACTTATTGAAAATTATGGTATCCTATTTCGGCGTCACACGCGCTTGTTCCAGTGCTAACTGTGGAGCACAACAGCCTAGTAGAGCAGTGCACATCGGCGGCGTGTGGAGTAATGCAGCGCACGGAGTTTGGTGCGCCGCCTTTGTTCGATCGATCGGGCTAGCGCGCTCGGCGTACGTGGTATTTTGAGGAGGATGCCGCGGGAGGCCGACACGGCACTACGGCCCAATTAAGACACAATTAAGCATGACTACAGTGGCACAGAGCTTTGGGAGTAAAGCTACAGTGTTTATCTTGAGCTGACATGAGTAAAACATAGCACGCCATAGTCAAATGCAAACAAACGCAATTCTAATTTTAACATTTATCAAACCGCTCATGGTGAAGCTCACGTTACTAGTTAGTTGGCATTTGATGCATAATTATCCAAGAAAGATGTGTACTATATGAAGCTGTTTTTTGAAACACCCCAAAATTCAAAACCGTTTGAATTCTTTTTGGATTTTGTTTAAATTCCTAAATCTTTTCCAATTTGGCAATCTCCCTTAGAAATCCACCTTATTCTTTTGGCCATCTCACCTTCCCCTCTCGTTGGTGCCATCCAAGAAGCCGCCTTCCGCCACCGCCTTCTGTTCTCCCCTTCCACGCGGCTGCACGCCGTCGCCCAAATTTGCGGCTAAGCTCGCTCCGACCGTTCACACCCGCCCGCCAGAGTTGACACCACGGCCCACTCTCCAATGGCTCGCTCTTCCTGTTGACCTCACTTCTCCTCGCGCTGCGCGCCCGTTTGACTGGCGCTCGCTCCCACTGCAGCTCACCGCCTTTCCCGCCTAACGCACGCGTTCTTGCCATACAAGCCCCTGTCACTCCCTCGCCAACTCTCATAGATATGCCAGTGCCACCTCCCCTGCACTCCCTCGCCCTGGTAGAACTCCCGCTCTCTCCCTTCCACACACCAGTGCCACCCGAACAAGGCCGCTGCTCCCACCGCCTCTCCTCGCATGTTTAACTCAATCGGCTTCGCAGAGAGCCTCGCACCACTCCCCACCATCCACCAGAACCACTCAATTTAGCTTCCTCTCACCACAGCCTCATCGCCGAAGTCCCTTGGGCCCTTTGACCTAACTCCCACCCCGATCACCAAATCTCAATTCCTCGCTACCATAGCATCCCCATAGCACCATTTTCATAAAGTAGAACTCAATGAAACGAGAGCATTTCTTGAATGCCCTAGCATCGTGAGCCTCCGCCGGCCAAATCACCTCCTCCATGGACAGCTCAAACCACCGCCTCTACCGTGAATCCTATGCTCCATAGATTGTCAAATCACTTTCCACCTCGCCGGAGAACCACCGAGTAACCCTAGCGCCCCAATTAAGTCTGAGACCATCTCTCCTGCTTCCAGCCACCACCACCCATCTCCACACCTTCCAAAGCCCCAAAATGGAACCTCCACCGTGCCAGGAACCCATCCATACCGGTGAACCCCTCCAGGAAGCTTCGTCAACGTCGCTCCGTCTGAGCCGACGCCCCTCTATTTTGTGCCGAAGGAGTCGTCCGAAGGTAGACGAAGGGACGACGTGGCTTGATCCTAACCACTCGCATGTCGGCCATCGGGCGTGTGGGCGCGCACGTGCTGGGCCATTTCGGTTACGTGGCTTAGGCCGAGTCGGCTGGCCCATTTGGCCGAGCCAGTTAAAATTTCCGTGCGGGCTACACTGTTCATCCTGGGCCAGCCCAACACTATAGCTACTATAGCTCCACTGTTCACCCAAAACCCTAATTTTGATCGTTTTGACACCCTGAATCTATTTTTGACCTCCATCCCACCAATCCAAGCTCCAATAAAATCCAAACCCACTCAATTTGATTTTTATTGCATTTTACTTCCTTTTATTTTATTTATTTTTCTAGCTTGATTAAATTCAAGTGTGGGCTTATGTTATTTTATGTGTTTGCGTTAGCTCCTGAATTTTTCGAGGCGACCGTGCAAGGACCAGAACCAGGCGTTGAAGTGTACGAGGTAGTAGGGTTCGTAGAACAGCAAGGCGAGTTACAAGTTTTTGATCATATTAAATCCCATTAAATTTAAATTATATAATTACAATATTTATATTATTGTTATTTATGCAATGTTATTTGATTAAAAATAAATGTTTAGAATGACATGTGAATTAGTTATGTCCTACACTGAAAATGCCATGTTTAATTTGAGGCCATATTCACCTTGACAATCTTAGTAATATTTAATTATTATATAAATAATTATAATTGGCTCATCTAAACTTTTGTACTACTAAGTGCCATGGCTTTTGGTCGGTAGATTTGTTTAAACCGTTCTACGGTAAGAAGGTGTAAGAAGGATCGTAGAAAGCCACTAGATGGTTGGAGTCTATGACCTCATCCTAAGGAGGAGGTAGGAGTAGATGGGTGGCAATGCCGTCGAGTACTGGGAATCTGGATTGTGGATTGCAGCCTCAAGTGAAAAATAAAGACTGTAACTTTATGCTGAGTAAAGAACACAATAATCTCTCAACCACAAGAGTTGACTTATCAACTCCGGTCTAGTAATTGCTCAACTTGATTGAATACCTACAGAGAGCAGGAGTTCAGATGATGGGGTGTTGGTATGAGAGCAGTGTAACTATACCTAACAACAGTAGGTATCACTCGAGACGAGCGGGAGTGTTTAGGCCTGGTCAGTAGATACCCGGGTCTGAGTGGGGATCTACTGGGTAGAGGCTATATAAAGAATTGAGCAGTAAAAAGCCTTGTTTTCTCAACCCAGTCGCACGCTAGCTAAAGCATGTCTATAGCTTGACATTGAGAGTTTGAGAAATCTTGTGGGTAAAGCTGGGCAACTCTGCAGAGTAAAATAAATGGTATTCGAATACACCGTACTCTCGGCCAATAGAGTTGTATTTATTGGGTGATTCCAACAGCAAAGTATAAGTAAATTTTGTTATGTTATAAATTGGTATAATCTAAGAAAGCCACTGTTGAAAACCCCCTTACTCTTAAGAAGTTGTTTTATTATTTCTTGTTTAAGAATGTTTACAAATAAAATTGCATCCAATCTCACTAATAAAACTAGTATATTTCCATCCAATGAATATCCTTGTAAGTAGATAAGTTAGGATTTACTCTTGTGACTTGTTTGGTACGGTTGTACTCATTACTTGCTAAACAACAAACAGAGAATCGATGGATCAACAATGAACAAGATGTTGATGAAGTTCCAGAAGAACTCTACTTCGTTGTTGACGAATGGTTTTAGATCTTAGCCGCGCATAAACTTGTCTGTGGCGTCTTTCTTTTATAATGTAAGATAACTTTCCGTTGTGTCAAAACTAGGTTGATAAACCATATATAAAGTTTTGCTCTTTTATTGTACACATGTGTAATTATGCTGCTCACTTATATACAGTAATTCATAACTACATAGTTCTAGATATTTATGAGGATTACCGGCGCCTCTAAAAATAAAAGCGTTATAATTTTTTTAATGATGTGCTATATGCGATACTTCATAATCCACGTACACTAGAAAGTAAAAAATGGCAAGTAAATTTGGTCCACCCGTTGTAAATTATAAACACATGTCAAGTACATCCTTGTGCAATTCATCCGTTTGTATCCATCTCTGGTTGCTGCTCATTGTGTGTCCGGTTTATGGAAGTTTGGGCCCTGAGGTGCCAGCACATGAGCTCGCTAACCAACAATTTTGCGAATATTTACATGTGGCTCGGTTTTAGATATGTTTGATAATTTTTGTCTATATTTTTATGGTGATATTGATTATAGAGGTATTGATGCAGACGACGTATACGATTTTGAATTAAAAATACTATCTGAAGAATCGGCTACAAGATGATTTATTATTTTGTTTGTTCTGGTTTTAAGTGGAGCCAAAAAGGCCAGAACAAAATGGCTAAATCCCACTCTCCTGAGCAAGATACGCAACTGCTGTTTGTCGCTAGGGGGCCTACTCGCCAATGCTTTCTCTTCCTTCATGATTGAGGCGGCCATGAAAGCTTCCTCAGGTGTCCAACTGTTAAAAGTGAAAAGCTGCTGCTCCAGCAGCAACAGCAGCAGCTGCAATTATTCATCCAATGTATCTCCGGAGCAGCCGGTTCCTGTCACTGCATTTTTTGTCCTCCACAGGGGAAAATAATGAAGAGTAGTGCTATTACTAGCATGCAACATGTATTTGTTTCTTGTCACTCTTTGCATTTACCTCTCTTGAGTTGCATTGGTACGTTCAAACAAACGTTGCGGGGATGCGGATTTTGCACGCTTACTGGGGTGTCCTCCTACGCCTTCTGCCTTTGTTCCACCTCGAGATACGCGTGTGTATTTGGAGGCACGAGGCACTACTTGCAAATATACGGTGCAAATATGCTACAAAATACATTTCAATCTCTCTCTTCCTTTCGTTTCTCTGTCTTCGATTGGGTCGTCCGCTGTCGCCGTGAAGAGACGGAGCTGGCTCATAGTCGGAGGAGGCGGAGCCGACACGGGCTCGCCACGAGGAGGCGATTGTTAGGTACTGAGGCTGATGGGAGGAAGAAGAACGCAGGTGATAGGGGTAAGACGTAAGGGCAAGGAGAAGAAGGATTTAGGGAAGAAATACTTGTATTATTGCTTGTCTATCTGTTACAATCCTCGAACGCTTTTATAAGAGAGCCGAGTCTAAATCAATACAGTTGGAATCGAAAACTATTCCATAATCAAAACTGATCTGTAAATTACTTGTTTTATCTTGAAGCTTCCCATAGTTGAATCAGGGCTTGTTTTGGTGATGGTACTGGAGTTCGATTAAACTATCCGTAACAACGGCTCACAGTAGGAGGCAGGCATGGTGACGACTGTATAGGTGGTGACGCCGTCAGGGGGCACCGATGACAGGACGACCAAAAATAGAGGCGGCAGCACCGGTTCTGGGGCGCCCAAAAGGGATGGCTAGAAATGCAGCCATGTTGCTACCATCGAGGAGGAAAAGGGCGGCTTTGTGGTGGCGATGGTCTGAGGCCGAAGAAGATAGAGATGGGAGAGAGAAAGGAGAGATGAGCTCACGACGAAATAGGTGAATTACCCAAAAAAATCAAAAGAATTTGGATTTCATTGAACTTCGGTTTCATTTGAAAACTTACCCAATTTGGTAATTCCTCAACCTTTTACGCTTCCTTTTCTTGTACATGCCGCCTCCTCTAGCCAATAGTGTATTCCGACCAACCACCTTTTACCTTGTACATCATCCAACAACCGGCGGTGCCCCATTCGCCGACACAACTTCCAGTCGTTGCCGCAACTCATGGTCAGTCATCGTACCCTTGCCTGTAGAGCCACTAACACCACCTATGGCCTCTGACCGGCGTCAAATAGGACAGGTCAGAGATTGCCTCCGCGGCAACCTCCGTCTCACAGCCGACCTGAACCGCCTGCTCCCTTGACCGCCGCAACCCGCTACTCAAGGAGACGCCGAACCCGAAGTACCACATCAGCTTGCTGACCTCCCTTGACAACCGTTGAGTCTCCCCAAACTCTCTTGTGCCCTCACGCCTCAGCCACACGCCATAAACCGAGCTACATTACCACCGTGCCAAACTGCCTCGCTTAGGCCTGTGCATTCAGTCAGCTCAGTAAATTCTATTTTGGTATGTACAGTAAATATGACAAATAAGGTATTGTTAGTTCGGTAATATACGATATCTTGGAAAATATGCTTCGATATCATCGAATTCCAATTTATTTCGATGCAGTATCGATAAATACCATATTTATCAAAGTTGACGTTAATTGTGAACAATTGTTGGCTGCTGGCTGCTGTTCTCAAGATCCGAGCATATCCCATCAATCATCAATTCGTCATCAAGACATCAATTCAACCATTCAAGTATTCAATTGTCTCTGACAGACTGACACCGTCGAGGCATAAAGAGGAAAAGAGCTACTGCCTGTCATGCCTGTTTTATGCATGTATGATCCATGCATATGCAAAATGCAATTATGCATGCAATGCAATCCTATTCCTAGGCTTCATAGCAGATAAGGCCATAAAGGCATAAAGGAACACTTAATTATTAGTATTATTACTCATTGCTAGCTTGCTGCTGAGCCTGATGCCTGTGGCATTGGGCCATTGCCCATTTGCAATTTGGCATTGATGTGGTAGACTGGTAGCGTGTGTGGTTCATTAGTCATTACAGATTTACAGAATTACAGGCATAGTCATAGGAAAATAGGATACATGCTATTCTAGACTTCTAGTATTCTGCAGCACTAAAAGGAAATGCATCACATTTTTTAGCCACCACAAGAAAATGGCCAATAGCCTACCCTAGCAACTAGCAATAGCATTATGCCATTATAAAAGACTAATAAGTAACAATGCAAACAATTAAACAAGTAAACTTGTTGAAGACTTAAAGTTCTCAGGCAGACACAGTGTGATAGAGTTCTGTGCACATTTGGTCATGTATAGCAATGTAGCATCCATACATCCATAATTCCACACATCACAGAATATAGATATTATAACCATCTTGCATTAAATCAAAAGTTGAATTCAAGCATCAGGTATTCAGGTCAACCATGTGCCCACCACCACCATGTTGCAAATGCAACTTGCACAGATGCCACAAAACATATTCACAGCACTACAACAGACAATATAGCTCCTACACACCGAATGGAATGCCAGATTGCATGTAACATCACATCACAAATTGATAACTATGCAACAAAAGACTGCATGACATACTACATAGATAAAAGATTGCTTGACTGCTTGCCATCACACCTATACAATAAAAGACTGCATCACATGATGATAGCATGAAATACATATGATACTACATGGATTACATGACTGCTTGCCAGTTGCCATCACAAGTTCACAAGTACACAGCTAAAGACACCTTTACTCCTGAAGGGTCAAGCTCGATCCGACGAGAAGACACTTGATGTCGGCATCTTGCTAGTAGAATTATAAAATGATACTAGGATGAAGGATGAAACACGGAAAGCCACAAGATGGTTGGAGTCCACGACCTTACACTAAGTAGGAGACTTGGTTTGGTGTGGTGGCAGTGCTGCAGTGCACTGGGTCATTGGATTGTGGTTAGCTGCCTCATTGGTGAAAAGGAAGGACTAGAACCTTATGCTAAGTGAAGAACATATTAACCACTTAACCATAAGTTTTGATACGTCAAACCTGATCTAGTAGCTGCTCGAATCAATTGAATATCTACAGGGTGTAGGCATTCTAGATGTGGAAAGGCCCGTGTATAAAGAGGGTGGTATGGAAATGGTAAAACCATACTTAATAACGGTAGGAGCACACAGAGTCACGAAACGCTTTTCGCGTTGGCCAGTGGGATGTCAACTTGCGTGTGGCCCTGGCCCTACCAGGTAGAGGTTATATAAAGAAGGGCGTAGTGAAAAACATTATTTTCTCAACTTGGTCATGAGGGTTTGAGTAATCTTGTGGATAAAGCTGAGCAACTATGCAGAGTCAAAATTATAAATAGTATTCGAGTATGTCGTGCCTCCGGTAATGAACACTACGACAGAAAGGGTCATCATAGGCGGTTCAAAACCATCATCACAAACAGTTTCTGATCTGTCTGAATTTATGTATCTATGATAACAGTTGTTATCACATACGGCTCTCAAACTGTCTTTGATAAGTTACAACGCA